>OX459035.1:23240419-25640419 GCA_949775005.1 Orthosia gothica
GTTTTCTAGACATTTTGTAAGTGTGTTGGGGTCAGCCTCCGGTCTATGTGGATTTACCTGAGTACCATTATTTACATGGAGCGACTGCCTATCTGACCTTCTCAACTCAGTAACTGTGTAATACAATATACCCCAATACAAGACTGGTTAGACGCTATGAATGTGTTTGTCTTACAACAACAATGCACAACAATGTGTACGTAACATTTCTCAAAAGCCCTACAACTATCTCAAACTTCTAGGAGTATTAAGAATTAACACTGTATCGGGGAACTTTACAACAAATTACTAAGTAGAGATGAAAGGTGTACTATGAAGATATAAACACTATTTGTTTACCTATCCGTATAGACATAGGGGGAGTCAATAGAAGGCTTGAAATTATCCAAATTGCAAGAGAGGTTTATGTTTGGACTTTCCTTGCGTAATCACATCAGAAATGAGGATATCCACAGGAGGACCTAAGTTACCGACATAGCCCGAACAATTTATTGTTATCATTACAGAACAAATTCTGTCCTTTTTAATCTGAATATTGTTAATCTTATCCAGTCCTGTGTCCACCAGCGTCCAAAGCACTGAAAACCTGGTGTCCTCAATGAATAAAACAATAATAAATTGATTATTTTATTTTGTATGATTTCCATAACCACTCAAAATTCTATACTTTGTATTGTGTAGGTACTAAGCGCGCAATGTTGCAGAAGTGCAACATAATGAAATTCCAAATTTTTGTCAATTTATTATTAAGAGATTTCTAAAATATTTTTCTTGTGGTCTTCACGCAGGCTCTAAAAAGGTCAACAAAAATTATCATTTTTTAAAATAATCATATGCTTTTTAAGGACTAGACATTATGTTTCAGCGATGATTGAAATGCCAAAATATACTGTCATCATCATCATCATCATATCAGCCGAAAGACGTCCACTGCTGGACATAGGCCTCCCCCAAGCGTCGCCACATTGACCGGTCCCGTGCATCTCGCAACCAGCGGATCCCCGCAACCTTCACCAGGTCATCGGTCCACCTGGTGGGAGGCCTTCCAACGCAACGTCTTCCGGTTCGCGGTCGCCATTCCAGAACCTTTCTGCCCCATCGGCCATCCGTTCTGCGAGCAATGTGCCCTGCCCACTGCCACTTAAGTTTGGCAATTCTTCGGGCTATGTCGGTAACCCTGGTTCTCTTGCGGATCTCTACGTTTCTGATTCGATCACGCAAGGAAACTCCGAGCATAGCCCTCTCCATTGCCCTTTGAGTGACTGTAAGCTTTCTGATAAGGCCCATTGTAAGCGACCACGTCTCAGAGCCATATGTCATCACTGGCAACACACACTGGTCATAGACTTTCGTCTTGAGACACTGCGGTAAGTTGGACGAGAAGACACCGCGCAACTTCCCAAACGCTGCCCAACCGAGTCGGATTCGACGGTTGACCTCTTTCTCGAAGTTGGCCCTACCCAATTGGATCGTTTGTCCCAGGTACACATAGTCGCCCACAACTTCGAGTGTAGAGTCTCCAATCTTGATAGGAGTGGGTGTAACATGGGCATTCAACATCAACTTAGTTTTGTCCATGTTCATCCTAAGACCCACTCTTTCGGAAGCTCTACTGAGATCATCGAGCATTGTACTGAGGTCCTCCATGGTCTCAGCCATAACCACTATATCGTCGGCAAACCGAAGGTGAGTGATGTACTCGCCATTGACGTTGATGCCTAGCCCTCTCCAGTCCAGAACCTTGAAGACATCCTCCAGTGCAGCGGTAAAGAGCTTCGGAGATATTACGTCTCCCTGTCTCACACCTCGCTGCAGAAGGACGGGTTCCGAGGTCTGATCCTGGAGTCGAACTGACATTGTGGCGTTTTTGTATAAACACTTCAACACTTCGATGTACCGGTAGTCAATTTGGCACCGTTGGAGAGACTGCAGTACAGCCCAAGTCTCGATCGAATCGAAGGCTTTCTCGTAGTCCACAAACGCTAAACAGAGAGGCAGGTTGTACTCTTCGGTCTTCTGTATAACCTGCCGCAGCGTATGTATGTGGTCTACGGTGCTGAAGCCTTTACGGAATCCGGCTTGTTCGGGAGGCTGGAAATCGTCAAACCTGCGTGCGAGACGATTCGTGATGACTCTTGAAAACAGCTTGTAGACATGGCTAAGGAGTGTGATGGGCCTATAGTTCTTCAGTAGGGCATTGTCACCCTTCTTGAAGAAGAGTACCACCACACCCCTGCACCATGCCTGTGGCGTTTTCCCCTCGAGTATGACGGAATCAAAAAGCTTCTGAAGGGCCTTAAGTACTGGTTTTCCACCCGCCTTCAGGAGTTCGGCCGTAATTCCGTCATCACCCGGTGCCTTGTTGTTCTTAAGTTGTTTCAGAGCCATCCTAATCTCATACAGGCTGACGTCCGGAATGTCTTCGGTATAGTGTCGGGTCAATCTAGCTCTTGGGTCATTCGCTAGATTCGCGACGGGTTTACTTTTTGACGTGTACAACTGTCCATAGAATCTCTCGATCTCCCTCAGAAGCTCCGGTTTGGCGGACACGATCCTGCCATCATCGGTCTTCAGTTTCGTGAGCTGGCTCTGCCCAATAGACAGATCTCTTGCAAAGACCTTGGAGCCTTTGTTCCGCTCAATCGCGTCTTTAATACTTTGAGTATTAAAGCGGCGGAGGTCGCTTTTCAAGGACTTTGAGATCCGTCCATTTAGCTGCCGGTATTTCAACGAATCGTCTGAAGACTGCAGGATCATCTCACGCCTCTCCTTCATGAGCTTGAGAGTATGATCAGAGAGCTTTTTGTTTCTATCTGTACGGCGGGTCTTGAAAAACTTAGACCCGACCGTATGGACAGCTTCCACGAACCCATCGCTGTATTCGTCCACGGAGCTCCCTAGGCACTCGAAACGATTCTGGAGTTCGAGCTGAAAGCTCTCGGGGTTTTGGACCTTGATTTGTGCTGGAGGGAGTGTGGACTTCATCAGTCGAGACCTTTCAACCTTAACATTAATGTTCAATGTGCCTCTTACCATGCGGTGATCACTCCCGGTTTTCACCGAATTGATCACTGAGACATCATTGAACATTTGCTTCTTGGTTGACATGATGAAGTCGATCTCGTTTTTAGTTGCACCATCGGGGCTTTGCCAGGTCCACTTCCTGTGCTCACGCTTTCTGAAGAAGGAGTTCATCATGTAGAGGCCCTCCTTCTCCATAAAACTGGCCAGTAGGTGACCCCGGTGGTTCCGACGTCCAACTCCAAATTGCCCCACTTGCAGCTCATCCTCGTCTCGTTTGCCCAGTTTCGCGTTGAAGTCCCCCATGACAACGGTGAAGTGAGTTTTGAAACCATGCATGGCTATAGAGATATCCTCATACATGGCCTCTACCTCGTCGTCGGGGTGTGCCGAGGTCGGGGCGTAGACCTGTATGACCTTCAGCGAATATCTTGCGGATATTCTGAGTATAAGGTACGCCACCCTGGTCGACACACTCTCGATCTTCACCACGTTGTTCACAAGAGACTTGTGGACGATAAACCCAACACCACCCTGGGACTGCCGGTCTCCCTCTCGGAAATAGAGCAGGTTACCGGATTTGAAGATTATCGAGTCTTCCCCCTCTCTTCGGACTTCAGATAACCCTATAATACTCCATCGTAACCTGCTCAATTCTTCCTCAAGTTCGGCTATCTTCTCGTCGGTCCGGAGTGTTCGCGTGTTATATGTTCCCAGATCCAGTCGTCGGTGTTTGTAGGGGTAGCCGGGTCCACTCCGGGGATTCTTAGCACCCCTTGCCACGCCATCGCCTCGACCGCTACCGTAGCCGAGGGTAGACGGGCTGCCGGGCACTCGGGGCCGTTTTTTCGTTGTGCTGTTCATTAGGTTTTGGGGGGGGTTTGCCATAATCGCCACGCTTGGCAGGCGGGTTGGCGATCGCAGTTTGTTGTTTAAGTACACAGAGAACGCTGCTGCCCATTCTCTGGTGTGTCCCTTAGTCGCCTCTTACGACACCCACGGGAAGATATGGGATGGTGAAATTCTTTACGTCCGTCACCATACGGTGACTAAATATACTGTACTATTAAGAAACAACTACTCTTTCTAGACGTAAAACCTAATGATAATTCTTCTAAAGTCTGGATGTTTGGCATTTTGTCAATTAATCACGCTTGTCAGCTAAAAGGCTTGGGTTGAAATTGGCACATGGGTAGATCATGACGTAAATTATGACATGAAATAATTTTAATCCCGGGATTACGTCCCAGTGGGATAATATTCAACAGTCACGATCGAAGCTGCTAGCAAAGCCTAGTATTGGTCTTCTTGATTGCCTGTCGATTGGACTCAAATTTTGTCTGACAAGTATGTGGCCACCTAGACAGATCTGTCGTTGGCGTCGTTCAAGTCGTAGTAGGTGCAGCTGGTGGCGCATGCTGGGCAGGAAAAGAGTAGGTGAATATCGTCAAGGTGCTCCACACTGCCACCGTGCCAAACGCTTGGCGCACCCTGGACAGCAAGCACTCAGTAACGCAGGGTCTAGCTGACTAATCCTTTCACCACGATGACTCATATCCAAACTAGTATTGGTAGAAGTAAGACTTACTGGCAAGAGTTGCTGTAGGTGACTCCATCCTTGCCGCAGACAGGGCTGTAGACCGCGGGGCAGATGCAGCCGCCTCGCTGAGCGCTGCTCATCATGGCGCCCATCAGCACCAAGAACAGGGTGAATACTGGACACAAAGATATAAAGGTTATGTTATGACCATAGATATTATAGTAACTTAAAATATCTGTAATTGAAGCCTCAAATACAGGCTATGCATAGTTCGGCCATAAATGTAATTTACTTTTATTTTAACGACTTCATATGGTATTGTGTAAAATTTGTGTGGATAATTTATTTATTGATTGAATAAGTTAAAGCAAATTGAATAATAAAGCAATTTTTTTTTTTAAATCTAAATGTATATATATAGATAGTTTGTTGTTAATTAAGTATTTTATACTATGTAAATGTATATATATGAAAATTAATACCGTAAATATGTAAAATTTACGCGCATGTATATTAGAAATAATCCTAAAAGAAGTTACTCCAAGAATAAAAATTCCTATGACCTCCATGGTCCATCTTTCTAGAAAAAACATTAAAATTGATACCGCTTTTCATAAATATCGCTAAGACATAATTAATCAAGTAATATGTTGTAAGAAAAGACGTTGACATTAGTTTAACGAGATTATATTTTAACTGACTTCTTCAAAAAAGGAGAGAGTTTCTATAATTAATTTTGCTTACAATGTGACTAACTTAGCAATCAATACAGTAATCGTTACGGATGTCAGAAGCCAGGCAAATACTAATCTTGCCAAAGGGGACAGGGAAGGGGAGACTGCAGGTCAACAAATTTGGGAATAGGCTTAGCAGATTGATTTAACTTAGCAATCAATATACATAACTATATCAACGCAGCTGCTGCACATAGACATAATTGAACTATAATAATAATTATTAATGTTATGATGGTCATGTCTGATAATATTATAACAAGGAAGTCGGTATGGGCCATTAAAAATATACAATTTTATTATCTACCTCGCTAAAAAGTGCCTATTGGGAAACCACAAGTTTTCTATACACATAAGCAAATAAATAAAAATGTGGCTACCAAATACCAAAATAACAGTTTTTACTGAATGCAAATGAAAGAATAGTATTAAGTGAGTATAGTATAGAAATACTTAGAACGAACTTAGAAACTTTTTATTGTTGTCTGTCTGTTTGTTCCGGCTATAAATCTCCGAAACCGCTGGACCGATTTGGACGGGATTTCACTGAAACATAGTTGATGTTATAAGGAGTAAGGCTACTTAAAGAATGATTGTTCCACGAAGGTAAAATATACCACTGTTTTTTTTTTACTAGTTTAACGCAGACAAAGTCACGGTCAACAGCTAGTTCTAAATATATTTAACACCAACTTCCTAAAACGGAGGAGATGTATTTATGTTCTTTTTTTGTTTGAAAAGGTATACTCTCGAGGTGGCCCCATTGTCACCAAATCAGAATCTGATGATGGGATTCAATGAAAATTGAGAGCACTCCTCAAGTATTATAGGCAGATATTTAGTAATTTTGGTATTTTCAATAGCATGGCAAGCATTTGCACTCAGAAAGTATCATTTGATGAAGTGGAACTAGTGGCCACTGGAACTCTTTAATAAGTATGTCATGGGTATAACATATCTCGAAAAGTTAAGCGACTATGACGCAGCAAATATTTATATATAATTGGCAAATACAAAAATTTGTAGTGTTTTGTTTTAGAAGACGGTTTAATTTTTTGTTTAAAAAGTATATAAAATCGACTTACCCGAAGTAAATTTCATATTGTCCTTGTGAAGTCACAACGATCACGACTAATAACCAACTTGTCTTCATGAGTCTTTTATACAGAAATGCAAAGATAAGTCACGATCATGGAGCCAATGTTGGCCAAGTAAATACCGAACGTTGTTGGCTAAGTGATGCGCCAAATGTTGGTTCCAATGTTTTTGTATTTTGGTCATGTGTTTAATTAAATTGATATCGGATGCGATGCAATTTCGTGAATTGAATACAAATTAATGCAATAAAGATTAAAGTAACTTCACGCCTGTATTTCGTGAAGAATAAGGCAGTGGTGAACATAATAATACAACCTAATTTCGCCATTTATATTTAAGTCCCGTTTAACAGGGGCGAGTCTATTGCCATCAACCGGGCATAAGTCCAGACTCCAGGCAGCATCTGATAAATAAAAATAAAAAAAATTGCTGCTTCTGATAAATTCCAGATATAAAGTCCCTATAATACTTAATTACACACTTGCACTACTTAAAATTAATAAGAGAGACATTCGTGAGAAAATAATTATTTTAATCAGAAAATGTTTATAACATTATTTTTTACTTTATCTCCTATTCACTCTTGATTTAGGTTGTAGTTGTCGGGAAACAGACTCCGGCAGAGGATTTCACTCCTTAGATGTACGCACTATGAAATTGTTCCCAAAACGTTTGGTGTGTATGGGTGAGATGACCACCATGTCCGACCGAGATGACCACCGATCGCGCATCACCGTACGTAAAGTATTCTCAATTCAATTCTAAATTCGTTTATTGCGTACCATAATGCATATAGTTGGTAGGGAAATAATTATATAAGTCACTATTATGGACCCTGTCGGGCACAGCATAGTAAAGTATAAGTAAAGTAAACGTTTATTTACATAGATTGTAGGTACAGTAAATAATATGTGATAGTTAAAATATGGGTGATCCTTGTACAATCTACCTTATATTAGCAAGTTATTGAGTACAAAATAATATGTCAGTGTCATTTAGAAATTTATTTACAGAATAGTAGCATTTTGCAATTAATAATTCTGTACACTTTTTTTCTGTAAAGCAGTATTACAGTTCTCAAAATGTAGTAGGTACGTCTTGTTGTCCGATGATGGAACGGGCTAGGCGGATTTAGATCATGCAATTCCATATGTAGCTTTAATATTTAATTGTGATTTTGTGTGTTGGGCTGTGTGTTTTGTGTGTACTCAATAAATTTTTTATCCATATATCTATCTATCTTTAAATTGCAACAAGGCATTACACATTAATTTATTTATTCGTTTATAGTGTAGCAGAAGCGTTGAAATAATTCTTCGTAATAAGATCAGTATTTCCAGAGATTTCCACAACCAAAGACAGCGATTTTGTTTTATACTATTTAGAAAAAAAATCGCCGTAATATTAGCCGTAGAACCGCAGGCCTTTGGGGTTGGGGTACACGTGTTTATGAGTTGAGACCACGAATGGGTGAACGTAACGTGGCACGTTCAGGTTAGGTGGAGCAACGATTAGAGCTGACGAAAAACTTTGACCTCCTATTATACCTCGAGGGGATGAATCCTTCCTTAATAGTCTTGTGCACATGTATGTTTTAGACCCAGTGGTTAAGATTGTACGTTAGTAAGTCAACGTGCAGTATTTTACATTAAAAAACTAGCTATGTGACCTATACAAACAACAACCAATTGAGTATTAAAATAAAACATGAAGAAGCTAGTTAGAGAAATAACACAGAACACAAGCCCGATCGGCAACATAATTATTTATTTAATACTTTAAGCACACAAATGTAAAGAGGCGGCATTAATGTCTTAGGCATTTTCTACTAGTAAACCTTTGGAAGATACAGAGATAAATAGTGTATTGTTGTACTTTAGTTAACAAGGTAAATACCTTATCTTAGTATAATAACCAACATAAGTGATAAATGGGTACCTAAATCTAATCACGACTGTCTCTTGTCTCACTCGCTGACGACCAATCCTACTCACCCTTCCGTTTTGCCCGATGCGTGAATATTGCGTTTGGCCCGAGCGGAGAGGCTCATTAGGACAAAGCTACCAGAACGCACGCTCCTAATCTCGATCTTCTACCGGGTCATCTCAGCAGTAACTTTCACCGAGCGACCATTAAGTTACTTATTTTATTTAAATCAAGTTTACCATTAGGTTACTTATTAATCTAATCAATTAATATTACCTTAAATTATATTATTGAAGACTCCTCGTATTGGTTAAGTGTTGACAAGATTCATAAGTTGCTAGCTCATGTTTTTTTGTGTGCTTTAGTAGGTACTTGCAAAATTATGTTCGTCATCTTTTCTTTTTTTATTTTGGTTCCGCTTCATAAACCATGAATGCTTTACATTCACCTTTTTAAACAATTGTTTAACATAGTGCTTCACACTCATTTCAGTTTTATTATAATTTCCTTGTAAACTCCTACGCTTTCGCTTACGCTGCGAGGTCACCGTCAGCGGAGGGTTGCAGAAAACTTTTATTTACCGCTGGAAATACGTTCCAGGGTTCATGTTCTGGAGTGAAGTGTTGAGCTCGTTGAATATGCTACTTCCGGAACTAACGAGGACGGCTGTAGCGTCATCTACCGGCCCTTACCGAACCTGCCAGCGCAATCATGCTGGATTGCTCAGCCCTGTGGTTCCTCTAGCCTCGGGGTCTAATCCTCGGCTGTCGCAGCATCACCAGCTTTGCATTAGCCAGGATAGTACTTTGCACGCCTACCTACGCAAGACAGAAATTAATTTGACGGGCTTGTGTAACCCGCGACCATATTAATAAATTTATGAACGTGTTGTTGAGTTCTTTTATTCATATATCTAAGCTCACACGCTTCAATAGTCGGTAACATAATAGGTCTAAGAAAGAAAGAAGCTAGCAAGCAAATTTCAGCAGGTGGTGATGGCAACCATAGACCGTAGTCAATGGAAGCAGATTGTTCGCTTAAAGGAGTTCAGTGACCACGGTCCTCAGTTATGCGGAACCGATTGAAAAAGGTGGTGTACAATTAGGCAAAGATAAAACTAAGCAAACTTCTGTCTTTAAGTCATTTACATCTATTTGAATTCTCGTATACTTGCTACACAAATGCGTGCATTAAAACGGTTATGATGATGATGATACTTACTGTCAAGGTAAATTAATATTATAAAATAAGAGTGACATAACAGGATACATAAGTGGATCATACGCCATCACGAGGGCACAGTGCGGGTTGGTGGATGTCACATGTCTTCGAATTTTGGTTTCTAGGATATGCCGGTTCCCTAAAAATGTTTTCATTCATTGTTTTAAACGGAGCGGTCTTGAAATAATTTAAACATAGTAACAAGGACATATGTTGAGTTTTCTCTAGCTTGAGTTATTTAAGCTAGATAAAGCTCAATAACTATCATCAACTTGCCTGCAAAGTATCGTGAGATACTACAGTCACATGCCAGCAGAGGTACCAACAACATGGAATGTCTTATTGATCATATCTGGAAAAGAGGGCAAAAAAAGACATCGAGGCCGAAGTCCCAAACGGTGGTTGCATCAAATAACATAGCATCTTTAGATACCGATCAGCGCCGCACTCCACCAAGCTGATGATCGTAACAGATTGAGAAAGGCCGTTGACTATTTGAAACGAAGTCACAATTCTCAGCAGTGAAAGAACTATTAGGCAGAGAGAGAGAGTGATATAGTAATAAGAGAGACATTCGTGAGAAAATATTTTAATCAAAAAATATTTATAACTGCTTTGGTTATTCTCCTCTTTCCGTTGCCAATGTGCAGTCCATACTGAAATAATAAAAATAAAAAATGTCAATGGCTTATCAGACCGGAATGAAAAAATATTTAAATCGGATCGGGACCTCATTCAATATAACTGACTATGCGAAATATTGGACAACAAATTACATAGGTTTATAGTCACATATTCTCGACATAATTTGACATCTCTACAGAGTGTAACAGAAAGGTTTGATCATATTCTACATCTCTACAGAGTGTAACAGAGAGGTGTGATCATATTTTACATCTCTACAGAGTGCAACAGAAAGGAGTGATCATATTTGACATCTCTACAGAGTGAAACAGAAAGGTGTGATCATATTTTACATCTCTACAGAGTGAAACAGAAAGGTGTGATCATATTTTACATCTTTACAGAGTGAAACAGAAAGGTGTGATCATATTTTACATCTCTACAGAGTGCAACAGAAAGGAGTGATCATATTTTACATCTCTACTGAGTGAAACAGAAAGGTGTGGCTAAGTCGGTCGAATCAAACTTCTGTCGCCCCTCACTACCAGCACTGCTGAAACCTGACGGGTCACTAGCCCACTCCGCCGACTAAAACGCAAACTTATTTGCCAAACTTTCTGCAGAATCTTCGCATCTGAATTCTGATGGCGCGCAGCCTCCTCCTTCTCCTGATGGATGTGTGACGAGTATGTCGACTAATCGCATTCATCAAAAGGACGTGCGTAGGATGCTGCGTAGTCTTGATGTGAACAAAGCGAGTGGCCCCGACGGGATACCAGAAATTGTGCTTAAAACCTGTGCGCCTGAATTGCCTCCGATCTTGACTCGCCTGTATCGCCTTTCGATAGAGACTGGAAAAGTACCGAAGGCTTGGAAGCAAGCCAACGTACAGCCTGTGCCCAAGAAGGGCAGTCGAGCTGACCCGGCCAACTACAGACCCATCTCTGTAACGTCCATCCTCTATTACACGTATGTCATAAAAGTAATAAAAACTCTGGATTGGACATTCGATAGAATCATCGGATGGTAATTCACATCGGCTCGTCCAGAGCCTCTGAGGCTCCAGAAAAAGTGTAATTAATTGTATGAGCGATGGCGATTTACAAAATGCCAAAATTACACCATTAAAACCAAAACATTAATTACAAAATTTGTACATTTTCATAGCGTTTGACAATCCCAGATATATTTTTGATATTTTTCCTATCGCTTTAGTCACGATTTCGATGATAGAATTTCACTTGTCTAGAGGAAACTATGGTTACATAGACGGAAGAATAGCCAAACTTAAGAGGCATGCGCAGGGCACGTTGCTCGCCAAACGGATGGTCATTGGGACCGAAACTAGCGTTGAAAAGACTCCCATAAGGTTGACCGATGTTCCACTGGAAGTATCACTTGAGGGAACCCCATCCCAGAGGGTCTAGCAATGAAAGGCTAAATAATTATGATTAAGTACCGCTGCCAGGCAAAGGCATTTAATAATATTCAGCCACCTTTCTACCTTCCCAATTTGCCCGAAATACTTTGATTTTAGAGAACATTTTAAGTTCTAGTTGAATTTTATGTTCAAAGTTATTTTTTTTGTAGATATACCCCACACCTAAAATAAACAAATAATCTAATCTTTTGTATAATCCCGGTGTACAATCCTATTGATCCGTGTGCCATACGTGAGATTATTATCCAGTGAACATTAACATTAACTGTGAATTTTATCTTTTAAGAATTAATTTATATCTTTATTTAAACTTCATGTACAATGGTGACACACAGGCAGACTTATTGTAGCAAGGCACTCTCTACCAGTCAACCTTTCAGTTAAATAGGACACAACAGTTGTAGGACTACGGTCCATATTGGGGGAGACCTTTCATCGCAGCGTCTTCCGGTCGGTGTTGACCGTATAGTTGGAAAAATGAGGTAGTAAAACACAGGTGGTATATAATCAATGTTTTTTTATGTCAAGGGCTTGGTTTAATACTCTAGACTGGATGAAAATAGTCATCTTCCTCTCTGCTTATCTTAGGTAAGCTGGTTGTTGTTGTTGCTGCTCTAACTCTGCGCAGAGCAAACTGAAAAAATATAACATATTAGGAATCTTACTTCTTACTTATCTTACTAATATTATAAATGTGAAAGTCTGGATGGATCAATCACGCTAGAACGGCTGAACAGATATGGATGAAATAAGGCATAGATAGATTCCCTGGCTGAGAAGATCTCCTGGCTGTAACAAAATAATAATTTTAATATACCATAACCATTGTTAATTTATTATTATTTATTATAAGTTTTAAGCACTTTATACCCTGAAACACAGGTTCAACCTAGTTCAGGCAAATAAGAAACTGTCTTCTTTTATATGTTTAAGATATTTTATTGTAAAATGTGCCTTATGTTATAAATAAACGATATATTAAGATTATCGGCCCTTCATGATGGATGAGCTGAGTAGTGCCAATCCATGCGTCATGTTCATGAATGGGCGTTTTTACTACTTAAAAATTTAGATGCCAGATTTGACACTTACATACGAACATACATACATTGCAAGTTGAATAAAAGCTTGTAAAATAGACTTACAAGCAACTGTTGGGGTACTTAGTTCCATCCGGACCCCACACAGGATCATAGTAATCGGGGCAGGCACACAAAGCGCTGGACTGCATGGCGCCCATAAGCACCAAAATGAAGGTGAATACTGGGGAGAAACATATATCATAATTAAGAAATAGTCACTAGACCGAATTTCTGTTGCCGTGGTCAATCTGTAGGATAGCCATCGGCCCGGGAGATATTATAGTCCACAAGTATGTACGCAAATATACAGCTACAATCTCTGCTTCTTCACACTCACAGTCCAATGGCATTTCGACAATTCGACTGGAAACCAGATCAAACGCAGGACCGCAGGTTTCCTAGACACAAGGCCGACACTACTGAAATGTCCCTAATAAAAAAACCGGTAAAATCTGGGGGCTGTTCAATTGTTATTATATTACTATCTAGCTGTGACCGCGGCTTCGCTCCCTTCAACTGCCTACCCTACTTGACTACATACGGAGTTCATATCTGAATTGCGTATGTTGCGATATTTTATTTCTTGAACAAATTAAATTCATCTAACTTTTGATAGAGTAAACCGATTGCGATGAAACAAAAACTAAGTAATAATTCATTTTATATAAAATGTTTAATATATAAAAGTTATCTACATTGGTTTCGTACATTTTACGAGATGTGTGCACAAATAAACAGACAAACAGATAAACAAACAAACTGACAAACAGGCAAAAACCCAAAAATGGTAGAAATGGGTGCTGTTGGTTATCCTTTAACACCCTGGCAATATTTTTTTGGAAATACTTTCGACTTAGAAAATTATTTTTCTACAGAGTAATTATATGTATTAATTATATTACTAATTACTTCAATAAGTTTTTCATTAATTTAATTTAAAAAACTAACATAAAATACAAACACACTTACCCAAAGCAAGTAATTTCATATTGTAGGCAATTTCACAATGTTTTGAAATTTTCTGTCTGCAATTGTTTTTATACAAAACAGAGCTGTGATAAGCATAGTCTTAAACAGATAGCATGACGTGTGATTTTAAGCTGATATCGTAATTTTAACATAATTATCACAATAAAAGTATTAATAACATGAGATTATATACTTACGCAATGATAGGAAATACACACACAGTAGTACAGTCAGTAGTAGTAGTACAGACTTTAGATATTTAAGCAATATAGATTAAAATAACATAAACTTTTTGCAAAAAAATACTACCGACTTCCAAATAAAAATAGTCGTGTGGCACTCGGGGACTGCCGCGGCAAAGCTATTGCATAGCATTTTTTATCAATTTATGCAATTATAATTAATTATTTATTTTATTTATGCAGTGTAACATACCATATTTATTACCACTAACGCCATCTGTGTATAAAGCTGTAAACTATTACCAACAAGTAAGAGTAGCCAACTAACTGTGTTACTAACATTGATTGTATTGTAAATTGTTCGCAAGACTGTTACTAGATGTCGCTGTTCGCTCACCTCTGTTTTCTAGATTGCGGTGTTAAAAATCTCCGCGAGTTAATGACCCTCGCTACGAATATTATTTTAATGAAGAATTCTGCTAACCAATTGCACCTACCGCTTCATCCTACTTGGAAAAGTGCGTAAGACTTTCTGGCTAGCTAGTTTTCGTGACGTATTTTATATTTTTTTGGTGAGAGGTCGTCTACCGCCTCCCTCGTCCAAGCGGGCGTAGTGAAGTTGGTGGAAACCTATTATATTTACTGTTGTGTTTATGTTCTATTGTTCTGTAATCATCCATACTTTGGAAATTACTGAAATAAAAACGTTCTGCAAAACCCGGAGTTTTCCTGTCTGCCGGAACGAGTGACGTCCACGACTTCCAGTCAACGCAACCCCCTTACAGCAGTATTTTTTTTCCTTTTTTTTTTCTTTGATGTTAATTCAAGTTACACTTTTTGAGCGTGGTGACCGATAAGAAAACTTTTTTTTTTCTTTTATAAAATAAATGAGAAGTTAATATTGTTCAAAATATTTTTATTATCTTACAATACATGTAGATTATTCAGTAATATTTATCATTGAAACTATAGGTTTATGGTAACTGAATTAAGAAACATAAGTTTGAGACTTGATATCTTCTAAATATCTGCAAAATACCGCGTCAATGGTGGTCCCATATTTTGTTGTGGATTCTTGTGGATCATTATTCATTTTCAAATTCAATATTTTCGAAAGAAAAGTTGTCAACCGCTCTGATAACGGATCAACCAATGCCACCTAGAGGCGAGTTGCTGAACTAAAGAGACAGGCGTGATATTTCAAAAAGTCATTATAAGTTTTGCTATTCATCGATAGATGGGTCGCTGTGCCGGTCGGAGTGGGGGGTGTTAGGTTATTTTCGTTACGGATTTTCTGGATTCGGTCTCCTCGCTCAAGGCCCGCGATAGAAGCTATGCAATTGCTTAAAAGCTATGCAATAGCTTAAAAACTACAGTCTTTTCTTTTCTTCTTTTACTTTTGTTTAAAAAAATAACGTTGCCCCACACTACGAAGTAAGTAAAAAATAACTTTATTTTTGGAAGTCGGTGTCTTTCGTAGGTACCAAGTTTTTGCGTTATGGACACCGACTGCCAAAAATTAAGTTATTTTTCACTTTGTAGTTTTTTATTTGGAAGCCGGTAGTACTTTTTTGCAAAAAAGTTTTTTTATTTTTCACATTTTAATTGTACTCGTACCTACCTACCTAATAGGCAAGTTGTTTGGTAAGGTACCAATAACACCAGAATAGATTGCCCGAATATCATGAAACTTGAACATAACCGGTGAAATGAGAGATTTTCGTTCCCCTTAAGAGTGTACTGATGTTATGTAATGAAATGGTATAAACAATAAACAGACATGCTATTGCAGCAATCCTGAGAAATTTGCCGTTATTTATTGAAGAGTTCTTTTGTATATCCACGATGTTCTTCATCAGATTTGCACCGAATTAAAATAGGCTGTAAGCGTTTTATCTGTCGGTATTATTGGTATTTTCGAAACTAGACTAACCTCAAACGTAACTTTAAACACGCATGTTTTCACCTGTCACCGCCAAGATAAGCATCGCTCTGGTCGTGGACAGGGAGTTGCTATACTTGTAAAAAAGGATCTGGAATATACGGTTCTAACTGTCCCTAACACTATAAATATCAAAGCTATCGGAATAGTTGTCAAAGTGTCAGGATTTGACCATGTATTATCCGTTTATCTGTCACCTAAACTACCACTACTTTTAGTGACCTTGAGCTACTCTTTGGCTTGGGTTCCCAAGTTTACATCATGGGAGATTTTAATGCCAACCTCTCACACTGGCTCAGTAGCTATACAAACACGCGAGGCGGAACTCTTTTTAAACACATGCTTGAATCCGATTACTTCATACATACTCCAAACTTATCCACTCAAGTTAACTTCTACTCCGATCGCAGACCAACGAGCCCGGACTTGGTGCTGTCCTTAAATGTTAAGGTATATTAGTGAGGTTGAAATAATAGCCCTGTCATCTAAACACTTGTAAATTGAAGTGTACCTAGTGTGAAAAGAACTTGAAAGGAAATTAAGGCATACCTTATTAAAATTGAATCAATGGAAATAAATAAATATTACCCAAAAAGATAAATACTCAAAAGTTGCATAATTATTGCAGGCTAATTGGCAACAGCGCCATCTATCGGCATTGTGCTGTATCAGCATTGTCAATACGTAGTCCAATCGACCCGTTGTGTCAGAAGCTTCAAACTTTCAACACCGCTTCATAAACAGAACAACAAATGTCACTACTTACATGATTTTGCCAGGGCGTCTAATGTAAACAAACCAAATTAATCGGTATAAATTTATATTTAACTATTACGAAAATTAATACGAATATGGAAGCACAAATGCAATAGTTTTTTGAAAAAATACAAGAAAAACTAGACCAGCAAACGCTTATTATTTCTGAAACAGTAACAAGAAATATTTTCGAAAAATTGGATGTGAAACTAACTTCAGTTATAGAAGAAAATAAAATTATGAAGACTGAAATAAAAACACTGCAAGAAAAGATTAAAATTTTGGAGCAAGACAAGAAGAAAAATAACTTTATAATTTCTGGCATACAGGAACAGCAACACGAAACAACAATGAATACTATAGAAGTTGTTGAAGACCTTATCAAATCGAACTTGGGAATTAAAATTAACCCTCAGGAAATAAACAAAACATTTAGACTGGGAAAGAAAACTCAGAACAAAACGCGTCCAATCTTGGTAAGCCTAACAACAAACTGGAGGAAAAATGAAATACTTAAAAAGAAAAAGAAACTGCCCAAGGGTATATACATCCAAGAAGATTTTCCAAAAGAGGTTTTGGAAACTCGAAAGAACCTACAGTCGCAGCTGGTAGAGGAAAGAGAAAGAGGTCGCATCGCTTACATTAAATACGACAAACTAGTAGTGAAAGACGGTGTCAATCGTGATAAACGGAAGCGTGAAGATTCAGTCTCCCCAACAGCTCAAAGCGACTACATTAAGATAAAGGAAACTACATCGGATATACCAAAAATTCCTAAAAAACCAAACACAAGAAATATGCTCGACTACTTTTCAAAACAGCCTTAAGAATAACAATTAAATTCCGTCTCTACTCATTCTCCAAGACGGCTGGTCCCCGTGGAGAATTACGACCAAAACCCCCCAAACAAAAAACCTAGAAAACAGGAAACATCAAGCCACTTATGTGTTGCGAGTTTAAACGTTAGAACCTTACTTTCTGAAACAAGGATTACAGAGCTAAACCATGCTACTGAGAAATTACTATGGGATGTTATTGGGTTATGTGAAACAAGAAGAAGTGAAGAAAGTATAGAAGAATACCCTGATTTCATATTGTACAATAGTAAGGCAACAAAAGGGAGATGTGGAGTAGGATTTATTATAAAAAAGTACCTAAAAACGAACATAATTGGTTTTAACTGCTATTCAGATAGAATTGCGACCCTAGAGTTAAATATGTCCGCTAATAACGCGTGGTCCATAGTACAAGTATATGCAGCAACCGAATTGTGCGACGAAGATGAGTTGAGCGAGTTCTACAAAACCCTAGAAACAGCTATAGAGACCTTAAACGCAAGAAACCTCATTATAATGGGTGATTTCAATGCCCAAATAGGGACAGCACAACAAGGCGAGGAAACTGTATTCGGCAGATACTCACAAGGCAAAAGGTCAAAGCACGGCCAGAAGTTAATAGAGTTTGCTCATGAAAAAAACATAAAATTTGTAAATACCATGTTTAAAACAAAAGAAAGCAAAAAATGGACATGGGTATCGCCGAATGGAGAGTACCATAATGAAATCGATTTCATCCTAACAAACAAAGGTTCAGAAATTTTTGCTTTCGACGTAATTAAAAACCTTAATTTTAACACAGACCACAGAATGATAAGGTGCAAAATAAAATTGGATTACACTAAAAAACGAAGCTATACCAAATCTATTAGCACACATTGTACAAGAAACTTGCCAACACTAACAAGAGAAGACGGTATGCATTGGGAAATTGAATTTATTGAATTGATCAAAATATCCCCACAAGTCCAAACACAGTATGATCATTTCCTAAGAGGTATGAAACATTTATTAACACAAATACCATGTGGAAAGAATAAACAAAACTACCCGATAAGTGCACACACATGTCAACTACTTGAAGATAGAAAACAACTATACAAAGAAAAAAGAACAAAGGAAATAAAAAGAAAAATAACTCGGATAAGTAAGGACATAAACAAAGAAATCTCTAAGAGCAGAAAAAAGCACAGGCAAAATGTTTTTGAAGAATATTTATTGAAGAAGGGAGCCATTAAAAAGGCATACAAAGATCTTCAAAGCACAACAAAATGGCCAACTAACATGGTGGACAAGAAAGGAAAAATTATCTCGAAGAGGTCAGATATAATAAAAGAAGCAACTAACTTTTATCAGAATCTGTACTCATCACAAGAAAGATCCAGTTTAACGCAGCACGTCAGAAATAAAGTCTATGTCAACGAACCATTGCCCAAAATACTAAGATCAGAGATATTTTTTTCTATAGAAACTCAGAAAAAAGACAAAGTACCCGGAGAAGACAAGATAACAAATGAAATACTGAAGGCTCTATCAGAATCCTTACAACACCCACTGGAAATCATGTTTAATAACATTCTCGACAGAAGAGAAACTCCAAAGCAATGGTCCGAATCGTCGATAACTCTTCTTCACAAAAAAGGAGATAGATGTAACCTCAGTAACTATAGACCAATTAGCCTTATGACGAACTTTTATAAAATCTTCTCAAAAATACTATTAAATAGGTTGACAATTACTCTGGATGAAAATCAACCTCGTGAACAAGCTGGATTCCGCAAACACTACTCAACAACTGACCACATCCAAGTGGTAACACAAATAGTAGAGAAAGCCAAAGAATATGGCAAGACTTTATATTTATGCTTCATCGATTACACTAAGGCATTCGATTCTTTGGAACATGGTGCAATATGGAATACACTATTAGAACAAGGAATAGACATAAAATATGTAGAGATACTCCATAGCATCTATTCAAAAAATTCAGCAAGAATAAAGTTAGAATCGGAAGGACCTACTTTTCCTATTAGAAAAGGCGTCAGGCAGGGCGACCCGCTATCACCTAAAATATTTTCGTCTGTTCTGGAGACAATATTTAGAAACCTAGACTGGGAATACAAAGGAGTGAAAATCGCCGGTGAATATTTAAGCCACTTGCGTTTTGCAGACGACATCGTTGTGTTTACAGAAGAGTCCACACAATTAAAGAACATGCTGCAAGAGCTTGCGAACGAAAGCAAGAAGGTTGGATTGAGTATGAATGCTGCAAAGACCAAAATTATAACAAACGGATCAGAAGTACCAATACCAATAGATGGACAGGAAATAGAATATGTTAAGGAATACGTCTATTTGGGACAATCCATTTCATTTGAAGACCAAACGGAAAAATAAATAAATAGGAGAATAGCAATTTCATGGAAAAAATACTGGAGCTATAAGGAAATCATGAAGAACAACAAGATAAGCATGAATTTGAAAAGAAAGTTATACGAGATAGCAATCCTTCCATGCCTTACATATGGATGCCAAACATGGTCTCTACGGACAAAAGATGAACGCAAACTCGGAGTTATGCAAAGAAAAATGGAGAGAAGCATGTTGGGTATAAAATTGTCCGACAGAATTACAAATGAAGAAATAAGGAAGAAAACCAAAATAACTGACATAGTAGAGAGAATAAGAAGTCTGAAATGGAAATGGGCGGGGCACATCTGTAGATTGGAAAACGAAAGATGGACAAAGAAAATCATAGAGTGGGTACCTAGAGATGGAAAAAGAAAAAGAGGACGGCCGCGGAAACGCTGGGAAGATATATTTAAAGAAAGATGTGGACCAGACTGGAGGAGACTAGCTAGAGATAGGGATAAATGGAGAAAGTTGGGGGAGGCCTACGCCGCAGAGGCGACTTCCATAAATAATTAATTCCACGTGCATGCTACTAATAATAATAATTTATATAAATATAATAATTTATTGCAAATAATAATTATTCAATTTCAATGATGATTTAATGAAAACCACAATGTGGAATACAAATCTATTTTATAGTAATACTTAATAATAATTTAATTATAATCTAAGAAAATAAGTGATGGGAAATATTTTGTTTACTATGCTAAAAATTTCTATGTATTTATGGTAGAATAAAGGCTTTTTTTTTTTTTATTTTTTTTTTTTATTTCATCTAAACACTACTTATTCAATACTAGCGGACGCCTCGCGGTTTCACCCGCGTAGTTCCCGTTCGCGTGGGAATACAGTGATTAAAAGTAGCCTATGTCACTCGGGGATAGTGTAGCTTTCCAACGGTGAAAGAATTTTTGAAATCGGTCCAGTAGTTCCGGAGCCTATTTGGTACAAACAAACACACAAACAAACAAACAAAAAAATCTTTCCTCTTTATAATATTGGTATGGTATAGACTATTGGAGATAAGTTGTGTCGTAAGCCAAACTAACTATTATTGATGCAAGAGACTCCTCCATACCGTCTACCGCTGCTGTATATAGCGATTCTTCCATTTTATGCGCGCTAATAATCGGTATATTAAACGTTAATTCTGTTATAAAAAAAAATTACGTTGTAATGAGCAGAAACTGCCAAGTGGTAACTTAAGAAGAAGCAATCGCAGTAATATAAACATCCTTCAAACATACATAAATGCAAATATTCAAAATTATGTTATCATATTCGATAACGTATGGAAAGCTAAACTGACAAAAGTTGATAATCCTAGTCAAGATATTTGGCGTCTGACTAAGTCCCTCAAACCTAGATCTACCGATATACCCCCGCTTAAACTCTCAGATGGTTCCCTCACGGCTAGCACGGCTAATCAATGTAACGCTTTGGCAAATGCGTTTTGCGAAAATATGAGCCTTACCACAAGCTGGGCTTGTGACTCTGAACTCCAGGATGAGGTATCTAATTCTATGTAAATTTTAAATACCTATAAACTCACTTCCGATTCTATAAAGCTCTTAAGGCCATTTGAGATTCGAAAAGTGCTGATAAAACTGCAATCCTGTAAATTCGCTAGTCATGACGAAATCCACAACTTGCTCCTAAAAACTTGCCACAGAAGGCCATAGTTTATATTTACAACAATTTTCAATGGTTTTTCAACGGCAAAAAAAACCGTTAGTTGTATGGGAGCCCTACTTAAATATTTATTTTATTCTGTTTTTAGTATTTGTTGTTATAGTGGCAACAGAAATACATCATCTGTGAAAATTTCAACTGTCTAGCTAACACAATTCATGAGATACAGCCTGGTGACAGACAGACAGACGGACCGCGGAGTCTCAGTAATAGGGTCCCGTTTTTACTCTTTGGGTACGGAACCCTAAAAAGCTAAGACCATACCACTTAAAAACTCGGAAAATCCAGTACCTTACCTATGAATTACAGCCCGATAAGCCTGTTACTTTCTGTTGGCAAACTTTTTGAATCTTTAATTTATACCAGACTATAGGTGCCACAAAGCAGGCTCTGATCCAGGAGCAGTTTGGTTTTCGTACTAGTCACTCAACTGCTCAATAGCTGGCCAGGGTGACTGAACACATATCCCATCACTTAAAACTCAGACAATCCAAAGGTATGTTTCTGCTCGATATCGAATAAGCATTTGATACCATGTGGCACGAGGGCCTGCTGCACAAGTTACTCACTTTGAAAGTGCCTATGCCTCTCATTAAACTCATCCAATCGTACCTCACGGATCGTATATTTCTTATTTACATCAGGGAAACCTCATCATCACCCCATAAAGTCCCAGCAGGCGTTCCGCAAGGCTCAATTATGGAGCCCTTTTTATTTCTGCTGTTCATAAATTATATCCCTGTTCAACCTCAAACCAAATTAGCTTGATTTGCTGACGATACTGCCTCGTATATCTCTTCGTATGATACAGATCTCATCATAGGTCGTCTACAATATTCAATCGATTTACTTCTTGATTATTTCAGGAAATGGAAACTCAAAATAAACGAAGATAAGACGGAAGCTATATTCTTCTCTCGTGCTAGGCAACCCCATAAGAACTCTAAAAGTTGCAGGCCATAAATTCCCTTGGAAAACTTGTGTGCGTTATCTTCGAAACAAAATGGATAGTCAACTACATTGGACCAAACATATATCTGAATTACGTATTAAGGGCGCCCAAGCACTTGGTGCTTTAAACACTTTATTGAATCGAAAAAGCAAATTAAGAAGCAGTACCAGGTTAAGGATTTAAACTATACTTGTTCGCCCGTGTATAACATACGTTTGTCCTGTTCGGAGTAGCACATGTTTATCTAACCACCAACTATTGCAAATCACACAGAATAAAGCAGTAAAAATTTCCTACAATACTAAATTTAAAACTAATATCAAGAAACTTCATAAACAAATTAAACTTCCTTTACTATTCAAACATATAATTAATATATCATCTTGATTTTATAATAAGAACAAAACTAATTCTTCCAACCCCTTGATCTCAAATCTATGTTCATCAACATTAGATATACTACCATATTTCGATAGATACGGCAATTACCGCCTACCGCATCACTATCTCTTGTTCCCACCAACTGAGATGCAAGCGACCAGCGGCTTGACCCCTGAGAGGCTCGCTGCCGCCCTGGCCCCGGCCGCTGTAGCACCGGAGCGCGGGTCGCGCGGCTGCTGCTAGTTTCCTACAGTATACCGTGCGATCAGCTGATATTTATCAAAAAAGTCAACTAATAAATGTATTAGTGACAAACAACAAAAATTTGTCATTATGACAAGTCAACAATTTCAAAATGTTATTTTATTTAAATATACGATTGTTCTCCTGTTCTGAGAAACTATCAGAGTATGGAAAAGCACATACCCTCAGCTTTCTTAAATTTAATCGTAACAAGGCGTCAATACCGCCCACTATGTCCTTTTTGGTCATGCCAGTACTATTACCTAACAGTAAAACCATTGTAGAATAATTATCCATATTCGTTTTTTTTTTAAATCATTTGTTTGAAACTAATATTATGGTAGCTATGATTTGTAGAACTGAACTGTAGCTAAGGTAATTATTTAATATTTTTTTTAAATCAGAACCTATTTCGTCACTAAACATTATTATTTCATTTTCCTGTGAATTGGGTACATTGATTTTTTCTGGAACATTGGTGTGCACCAATGTTGGTTTTGCCAACATTGGTGAAGACAAGTCCCCTTGCAGCGGGGTGGGTCGTGTATGGTTGGCACAGCTACATAAGGCACTAGTTAGAGACTCATACCTCTCTGCATTGTACTTCACCAAGTCCAACAATTCCCCGGCCTCAAACAAGCGCTCACTCATGTACTGTTGTGAACTTTCATATTTCTCAAAAATATCCTTCAGTAAACACTCCTTAAATAATTAATCATTTTGGAGGCACTAAGTATCTACATCATACTTTTCCCTAAATTTATCTAGTTCCCCCATACAGGTATTTAATCTACTCGTTATGTTAACACGATCCTTTCTTTAAGAAATATTTAATTTTAATTGATTTTGTTTTCCATCGCTCTCCGTGACTGTTACATATTTTTGATATATTTTTTTTTATTTAGATCACTATATTTATGTCTATAATATTTGAGAAGTGCCCTCTATTTCCCAAGGATCTCATATTCAGCAATATTGAAGTGAAATATACCCTATATTGCACTATAAACAAAAGAAAAAAATATCAAATCTGTTTAGGCGTCTTTGAGTAAGCAGGTAACAAACATTAAAAACAAATTGATGACGAGACGGTTGAAGCCGCTGGCAGAAGCTAATAAAAAATAAAATAAACAGGAATAATTTTATTTAAACTTATTGTTGTCGATAACATTAGGGGATTCAGTAAAAACGTTGAGATGAATGCATACAATCGAGTTGGTAAAGTCTTCTCAGAGATTGTTTTCAATAACTGCTGCCGAGCTAACAAGCTCCGTTGTGTAAACGCTTCACTTTGGCACAGGCCATACTGAAAATAAAGAAAACGAATGAATAACGTCGTATTGGATTATTTATTGTTGTTACTTTATAACAGGAACTAAAACCTAAATGAAAAAAAAAATGAATTCAAAAAAGTCAAAAAACCCGACTGCATAAAAAGCGAACTAAAAAGAAGTAAACAAGAAAACAATCATGCTGTGCAGTCGGAGAATACATCTGGTTTTAGTCAGCCAGCTCGCGAATATATATGTAGGGAAGGAGGAGGTGCATAACTTGTAAAGGGGCTCCACACTGGCACCGTTCCAAACGCTTCGGGTTTCCCTGGGCAGCAAGCACCGGTAGCGCAGCGGTCTAGCTGATAAATCTTTCACCACGATGACTCAAACCCAAACTCGTATTGGTAGAAATAAGACTTACTGGCAAGAGTTGCTGTAGGTGTTGCCATCCTTGCCGCAGACAGGGCTGTAGACCGCGGGGCAGCCGCAGTTGCGCTGAGCGCTGCTCATCATGGCGCCCATCAGCATTAAGAACAGGGTGAATACTGGGACAAAGATATAAGGGTTATGTTATGACCATAGATAGAGTAACTTAATCTTAACTTAATTTATCTGTGATTCAGGGGATCTGCTTTGAAGGCTTAAATACAGGCTATGCCTAGTTCGGCTTCAAATGCTCTGTGTGATCTTTATGTAATTTATTTTTAATTTTACACTTTATTTGTGTATTGTGTACAATTTTTCTTTGTGAATAAATTATTGATTGATATTGATTGATTGATTTACTAATCTTATTCATTTACACGCAGTTTTTTTTTTTTTAATTTAGTGTATATTACAAGGTAGTTATTGTTAATGGATGAGCTCTGCTCGGGTGAAAAAAGAGAAAACGACGGTTTTCTAAAACTGAAACCAAGCTAGATTGATTTATCGTCGCCGAAACCCCAGCATACAAAATTTCATGAAAATTGTTGGAGCCGTTTCCGAGATTCAGATCATCATCTGCCTAGCCTTTTCCCAACTATGTTTGGGTCGGCTTGCAGTCTAACCGGATTTAGCTGAGTACCAGTGTTTTACATGGAGCGACTGCCTATCTGACCTCCACAACCCAGTAACTGGGTAACACGGTACCCCTTGGCTAGACTGGTGTCAGATCTCAAGCATCTGACTATTCGTAACGACTGTCAAAGATCTTCAAATGACAGCCGGGACCAACGGCTTAACGTGCTTTCCGAGGCACGGAGGAAACTATGTATGTTGAAATGGTCACCCATCCACGGACCGACCTCGTCAAGCGTTGCTTAATTTAAAGATCGACCCGTGCGGCTGGTATTATTTAGCCACGAGCTCCTTCCGAGATTCAGATAATATCCAGAAATAAAAGTTCCTATGACCTCCAAGGTCCAGTCTATCACTCTATAAAAATTCATCAAATTTGATTCCGCTGTTCATAGATATCGCTAAAACATAATTAATCAAGAAACATACTGTCAGTAACATTACATTAATTAAAAAACATTAGTTTAACGAGTTTATATCTTAACTGACTTCTTCAAAAAAAGGAGGAGGTCCTCAGTTCGTCTGTGTTCCTATAATTAAATTTGCTTATAATGTATCTAACTTAGCAAACAATACAGTAATCGTTACAGATGTCAGAAGCCAGGAAAATACCAATCTTGCCAAAGGGGACAGGGAAGGGGAGACTGCAAGCAGCCCGAGCAAATTTGGGAATAGGCTTATCAGATTGATTTAACTTAGCAATGAATACACATACATTAATCAATACAGCTGCTGCACATAAACATACTTGAACTATAATAATAATTATAGTTATGATGGGCATGTCTGATAATATCATAACAAGGAAGTCGGTATGCGCCTTTTTTTTTTTTTTACTAACTACCTCGTTAAAAAGTGCCTATTGGGAAAACCACAACTTTTCTATACAAATAAAATTGAAGTGGCTCTTTGTAATGACAATATAACAGCTTTTTAAAATGCAAATTTAAGTTTAGTATAAAGTATAGAGCAGAGACACAGAGCAGTCACAGAGCAGTGGTGGCCCAGTGGCATTGTAGGTCGTGGGTTCTCTTATTTATGACAAAAGAATGAGGGTTCTGCGAAGGTAAAATAAATATATTTTTTTACGAGTTTAACGCACACAAAGTCGCGGGGATCAGCTAGTTCTAAATATATTTTAACTGACTTCCCAATAAGGAGGAGTTTCTCAATTCGGATGCTTAGCTTTTTTTAAATTGTTTATTCTTGTTTTGACTGAAAGGACCACTCTGGAGGTTGCCCCATGGTACCCAAATCAGAATCTGATGATTGGATCCCATGGGAATTGAGGGTACGCCTCAAATAAATTATAAGCAGACATTTATTGATTATGGTATTTTCAATAGCATGGCAAGCATTTGCTTACAGAATGTATCATTTGGTGAAGTGGAACTGATGGTGAAGACCACAGATGGCCACTGGAACTCCTTAATAAGTATTTCATGGGTATAATATATAGATATTTCGAATTATTAGGCGACTATAATGGAGCAAATACAACAATTTGTAGTGTTGTGTTTTAGAAGACTTTTTTATATTGTTTTTAAATTATTTAAAAGGGACTTACCCAAAGTAAATTTCATATTGTCCTTGCGAAGTCACAATTTGATCACGACTAATGACCAACTTATGTTCATGCGTCTTTTATACAGAAATGCAAAAATAAATCACGATCATGGAACCAATGTTGGCCAAGTAACGACCAAACGTTGTTGGCTAAGTGATGACGATTTTATGTATGTTGGTCATGTATTTGAGGAAATTGATATGGGATGCGTTGCAATTTTGTGAATAGAATACTAATTAATGCAATGAAAATTAACGAAACTACACGCATGAATTCCTTGAAGAGTTGGCCAGTTATATTTAAGTCCCATTTAACTGGGGGGAGGCCAATTGCCATCAACCGGGCATAATGCCAGACTCCAGGCTGCTTCTGATAAATTAAAAAACCGGCCAAGTGCGAGTCGGACTCGCGCATGAAGGGTTCCGTACCATTATCGCAAAAAAAACGGCAAAATAATCACGTTTATTGTATGGGAGCCCCCCTTAAATATTAATTTTATTCTGTTTTTAGTATTTGTTGTTATAGCGGCAACAGAAATACATCATCTGTGAAAATTTCAACTGTCTAGCCATCACGGTTCATGAGATACAGCCTGGTGACAGACAGACAGACAGACAGACGGACCGCGGAGTCTCAGTAATAGGGTTCCGTTTTTACCCTTTGGGTACGGAACCCTAAAAACTAAATAAAAAAAAAGACTGCTACTGATAAATTCCAGATAAAAAAATCCTAATAATACTTAATTATACACTTGCACTAAATAAAGTTATAAGAGACACATTCGTGAGAAAATATTTCAATCAAAATATTATAGTATTATTTTTATTCTTCTTTTTCACATATAAGTCCTCAATATCGTGTATCTATGTACAGTCTTGTAAGATTGTTTTGGTTAAATTGGTTGGTCCCTCAGTGCACAGGTGCTCAATGTGTCGACACTTGCTCCATGTTCAGCAGTGGATCTCTTTCGGCTGAGATTATGATAACGATGATTAAGTGAGCGTCGATGGCATTTCACAACGGCAATGATGACGAATTTACACACACACTTTTCAAAATCAAAATTTCTTTATTCAATAAGGCTATTACGCGGCACTTTTGAACGTCAAAATAAATAAATTTAATAGTAATAATAATTGATTCTA
Source organism: Orthosia gothica (assembly GCA_949775005.1). Taxonomy (NCBI): domain Eukaryota; kingdom Metazoa; phylum Arthropoda; class Insecta; order Lepidoptera; family Noctuidae; genus Orthosia; species Orthosia gothica. Next base: position 23,268,520 of record OX459035.1, read on the forward strand.
CTGTCCATTCGGATATGTAGCTTTTTATGGAGAAGAACGGACAAGAAACTCCACACTTTCATGTCCTGTTATACCCCGAGGGGATAAATCCTTCCTTAATAGTCTTGTGCACAAATTTTAGACCCGTGGTTAAGATTGTGCGTTGTAAGTCAGTCAATCAGCTCGGCTAAAACTAGGTGGAGTACAAGTATTTTACATGAAGTCACTGTCTATTTGACCTATACAGCCCACAACCAATTGGGTTGTTGAATTAAAAAAAAAATACGATTTTTTAAATTTATTTCGAAACTTTACATAACTTAAATTATATTGTCGTTTCAAAAAACTCTTAAAAATTTTTTTTTCAATTTATTATAAGCAATTGAAAATCGATAAAATTTTGAATAGAACCACATGACTACAAACGGGCCACAATTGGTCGCCATGTTGGTGACGTCATAACGTTCAAGGAAATCATGATACTATAGTGTCAACTACACGTAGATTGACTAAAAATATCCGAAAATTTGTGCAAAAATATTAATAAAAAACAAATTTTATTTAGTCATGTGTTATAAAGGATTTATAAAGGCTAATGTCGATAATATACCCACCTGATGGACGAATTGGAAGTTTTGAGCTTAAATAAAGTAGTCGTAATAAATAATACGTGAGAGTGGACCGGTGTTAGATAATGTTGTTTACCAGGTACATTAGGAAACATAATTGTCATAATGTAATCGTTTTTACATAGAGGTAGGTGATATCGGTGTAAAATAAAAAGTAAACAAACACGATTGGCGCGAAACTTTGACTTTGGTTAACAAAAAACTTCATTAGATACCACTAAATATGATACACATACCTACACATAAAATTTTTGGTAATTCCCATTATTTACATATCCCTTAATAGAGGAGCTCGTGGCTAAATAATAACAGCCGCACTGATCGTTCATCAAGGTTAAGCAACGCTTGACGAGGTCGGTCCGTGGATGGGTGACCATTTCAACATACCGTGTTTCCTCCGTGCCTTGGAAACACATTTAAGGTGAACGCGCACCTAGACGCACCGCACTCGCCGAACGCGCCGCAGTCATCGCATTTTATAAATCTTTATATGAAATCGTATGCAGCCTCGCGCACCTATCCGCGCCGCACGAGCCGCATTTCAGCATAATGCTGTAGGTATACGGATTCCACCAGCGCATGCGGATGACGTCATCAGACTCGGCGGGCGATGCGGATGGCGCGGCAACATGATCCGTATCCGTATGAAAATGCAGTTCAAGATGTACAGAAGTGAATACAATGCGTGCGGCGCGTTCGGCGTGGATAGCGCGGGGCCAAGAGAAAATGCGATGACTGCGGCGCGTGCGGCGAGTGCGGCGAGTGCGGCGAGTGTGGTGCGTCTAGGTGCGCGTTCACCTTAAGCCGTTGGTCCCGGCTGTCATTTCAAGATCTTTGACAGTCGTTACGGGTAGACAGAAGCTTGAGATCTGACACCAGTCTTGCCAAGGGGTACCGTATTACCCAGTTACTGGGTTAAAGGCTAGGCAGATTGACAATATCCCTTAATAATATTGAACACTAATGTCTATATTATATATTTCCAAACACTAAAAAGTTTGTAGAACAGAAACGTAAAAATATTAACTTGGTACTTAGATTTTCGTTACACTAATTCTTCAGTAAATATCTCTTAAATACGTCGATCGATTCTCACAATTCAAACAGAAATGTTAGTTTTACGCCTATATCTGTCATTTAAGTATAAAATAATGAATATATCACCATAAACAAAAAATCTTATTTTCAAGTTACGTAATTATACAACAATGTCAACTTTGCTCGAAAGTTCCCTTAAAAATTTACTATTATCAGTCTTTAATGATCAAAGTAAGAATTTAATACGAATCTAATACTAAATTAGAACAAGATAACAACAGAGTTAACACATTATAATTGGAATCTAGTTAGACATAGAACATTGCTTAAATTTAGTAGATTGCTAGGTACTAGGCTATTGCGCGAAACACTGGGATTTTTTTGTAGTATTCGTAAATAATGGTACGAAGCAAGCACAATAACTTTTAAGGTTCGATATTTATGATCAATATATTCGATATTCATCAATATATCGACGATAATAACAAGATTGAATCGGTTAAAAGTCAAAACAATGTATCAGCTATGTACTACAATGAGTAGAAATGAACGTTGTGACGTCACATGGGCTCGGATTTGTTCGGCAAACTATCGGGGTGTTTTCGGTACTGGATTCAAAAATATATTTTCAATTGGATTTTACTTTGTAATTACAGTGAAAAAAAAAAACTAAAAATAGTTTTGTACGGAAACTTATATATGATCTTTTCATTTTTTACAAAAAAAAAATTGGTTCAACAAACCAATTGAGTATGAAACTAAAATATGATCAATCTAGGTAGAGAAAAAAAAGAGCATGAGGCTGATCAGCAACATAATTATTTATTTAATACTTTAAGCACGTAAATGTACAGAGGCGGACTTAATGTCTTACGCTTCTTTTACCAGTCAACCTTTTGGTGACACAGAGATAAATAGTTGGTAACATGATAGGTCTAACAAGTGAAAGTAGTAAGCAAGCAAAATTCAGCAAGCATGGACCGGAGACGCTGGAAGCAAATAGTCGGCTTCAAAGAGTCCAGTGACCACGATCCTCAGTTATGCGGAACCGATTGAAGAAGGTAGTGTACAGTTGGGAAAAAATAAAGCTAAGCAAACTTCTCTCTTTTAGTAATTTACATCCATTGAATTCTCGTGACTTGATACACAAACTCGTGGCAACATTAAAACTGTGATGATGATGCTTACTGTCAAGGTAAATTAAAGACAAGTCATAAAATAAGAGTGACATAACATGAGCATAGTCAGCCTATAATGTTTCCTCTGCTGGAACACAGGCCTTCTCTCTATGAGAGGGAGTGAATCGTATGCCATCATGAGGGCACAGTGCGGGTTGCTGGATGTCACATGTCTTCGAATTTTGGATTTTAGGACATGCCGTTCCTTCAAAATTTTGTCATTCTCTGTTTTAAAAGGAGTGTTTTTGAAATAATTTATAGTAATTTATTTAGATATAATACAAAGTAACTAAGACAGAGACAGTTTGAGCTAGAGAAAGCTCAATAAATGTCCTCAACCTGCCTGCAACATGGCGTGAGGTGCTTCGGTATCATGCCCGCAGAGGTACCAACAACATGGAACGTCTTATAGTGACTGGAAAATAGAGGGCAAAAGACCTAAAGGCTGAAGCCCCAAGCGGTGGTTGGATCGAATAACATAGCATCTATAGATACCGATCAGCGCCGCACTCCACCAAGCTGATGATTGTAACAGATTGGGAAAGGCCGTTGACTATTTGAAACCAAGTCACAATTCTCAGCAGTGAAAGAACTATTAGGCAGAGAGAGAGTAACATAGTAATAAGAGAGACATTCGTGAGAAAATATTTTAGTAAAAAAATTTTTCTAACTGCTTTTGTTAATATCCTCACTTCGTTGTCAATGTGCAGTCAAAGAAAAGAAATGTCATTGGCTTTACCCACAAGAACTTTGCATTTTTTGGCGATATTTTTTATTTTCCAATTAAGAAAAACTTATTTAACTCTTGGCTTACTGTGCAAACCGAACGTGTAAGCAAAATTTCAGCTCAATCGATCCTAAATGGGTTTAACCCGACTGCCAAGGAAGGGTTTTCACGCGTATCCTGTATGTATATTTGTTTGTAAATTTCTTAATACTTTATATTTTTTAAACCATCAGAAAGTTTTTTTCATAATTAAGACACTGCTATATAGGTCCCAAGTGTTTTAAATAAGCGACGTCAAAAAAAAGAAACATGGCGGCATATTTTTAGTTCGCTTTAGCAGTCGGGTTTTTTTTTAATTTTATTAACATTTTACTTTCTGCGGCACCTGCTCAATTTTCAAAAATAAATTGTATTTCCCACATATATTTTGCTCAGCTGACTACAACTTTGTATGGTGAACTGCCTATGATTTCCTTAGTTTTTTTTTTTATTTACTCGGGCTGTAGCAGTATTTAAAATATTATCATCCTGTTCTGTTACATCTTGTATCATATTAGTTAAGTAAAATTAAAACTTACAACTATTCCTGTAGACAGTTACATCGGGTCCTTTTACTGTGGAGAAATATATTTTTTTTTTCTGCTTGTCCTCATTTATCATAATTCATTCAAATATAATTCATATATACATCGCTGCTATACAATAAATAAAAATCCTTTTTGTTACAAATATCGTATTAATTTGGTTTATATTTTTGTATTCGAATAACAAAAAAAAATAACCGACTTCCAAAGCTATCGTTTCGTCTTTGTTACCTATTTGTTCGTATTTGACCGACTTCCAAAAATAAAGTTATTTTTCACTTTGTAGTGTTTTTTAAAGGTTAAAAAGTTTTTAATATTTTTTGTTTAGTTTTGGTAAACTCTATTAACATGAACATCATTTATAGCCAGAGGACTTCTCATAACAAGACCAGCAAGCCAAAATATGATTGGGATACATTTTTAGTTCCGGCCAGCAGTCAGAAGCCTACCCAGTTACTGAGTTGGGGAGGTCTGGTTTTCAGCTGCATCAGGTTAGATTGAAAGTCAACCCAACATGTAATTAAATAAAAAAAGTTAACTGCTTAAGGAGCGAACTAAAAATACCTAAACAAGAAGAAAATCATGCTGTGCAGTCCAAACTCAGTGACACTCGCAAGGTTAATACGAATCGACTGACGAAAGAATCATCAAAATCGGCCAAAGCGTTTGGTGTCTAGAACGCTACATAGGAACAAACATACAAATATACATAGACTGATAAACACACTAGCCACCTTCGGCAGTCGGGTAAAAAAGAGGCAGATAGATTAAACGATAAATGATTTTATTTCTGTAATTTGGTTTGTACAAACACATTTACATATCGATCATATTTTTAAAACTAGATTAGGTCTGCGTTTCCTATCTTGGTCACTTGGTCACAGTTTTTAAAGACCAGACAAAATCTTGGTTAGATCATGTGGAGACCATGTACACTGATGTCTGAAATGGTCTTTTGAGGAAAGAACCAGCCAGATTGAGTGGACCTGTCCAGTCAGTGCACTCATTTGTCAACCTTGCAGCTCAACTCAGAATTAAAGGAGCTCATCGATTCGACGAACAATACTAAAGAAAGGACATTCAGGTAGGCCGCATAAACTGCCAGACCAAACTAGCGTAATGTGAATGCACTATAGATTCCTATAACTCTGCCCAAACCTTCGTGTAATACGGGCGTGATGTTATGTTTCTTGTTTTATTTGAGAGAAAATGACAGAATAATTTTTACTACGTTTAATTTCTTCCCAACAAAATCGTCATCAAAATCAAGAAACCAGGCTCATTATCCTTATCAATATGAACCGATATCAATTATTTACTCGTTCTGAAACATCTGTATGCTAATGTTGTCAGACTAATAAGTTTTAATGGCTTCAGGATATTGTAATGTTTGGCACTTTATCAAGCACACCTCAGCCAAGGACTTTGCCCTCGTTAAAGTTAGAATTTATTTTAAGGAGTGTTTCCTCTCTCACTCATCAGATAAAAAGTTTTCTACGTCCTTCTCCAATATCTCTTTCCATTATTCATAATAAACTGACAGAAAGATAGAGCTACTTTAGAGTTTATAATATTATGATATTTTAGTTTTACCTTATACCAATACTGGTAGTTTTGAAAACGTTTTTGTTTTTATCATAATCTGATGAATTAGGATGAAAATGATTGGGGCCTATTTAATGATATTGACAGGTGATAATCCTGCAGTAACAAAATTAAACGCAATCAATATTGTTGAATTGACTAAATAAAAGGCATTGCCATTAATGGTATACAGTCTATCACACAGAGGGCGTAGACAATCTGAAATTCTGTCAGGGACAATCACAGTCAGCAAAATAATAGAAGAATTTTTAAATGAACAAATATGACATTACTAGCTATTTACCATTGACATGCATGTAAAAATAAATTGTAATTGATTAATTAATATTTGGTACTTTTAATTGACATTATTTTAAATATAACGTTGCTAGTTCTTAATATAATTTACCATTGACATGCATATAAAATAAATTATAATTGATTAATTATTTATAAATAATACCTACATTTAATAGACATTATCTACTCGAACTTCACTTTGTATTGTATAGGTTCAGATTTATTACTAAACACCTAATGTATTTGTACACCAATTTCATTGGTAGGACATCGAGCTCAACAGAAATGACACATAAGACCTTTATTGTAATACCTATGTTCACGAATAAAGATTGATTGATTGATTGATTGAAAATAATAGTTTTAACAAAGTCAAATTCTTTATTTCTATTGGGCCACTAGTGACACTTTTGAGACTCCAATATTTAAATGTAAAAATAATAATAATTGATTCTACCGTCCATTCGCAAAGATAGATTGTTATGGAGAAGAATGGATTCCACACAAACTCTTTAAAAAAGATTTACATACATAAATTATTCATATGCCTACGTGAGTACGATGCACCCAGAATAACACTACATACCGTGCTACCTATAGGTATAAAGTATTACAAGCACTAACAGATACATTACAGATTTACTCTAACATACATTTCCAATTAACATCCCAATTAGTTATCGAGTTCGTTTATATTTGCGTAATTCAGTCTTTCAGAAACCGGATATTAATGTTATACAGTCCAGTTACAATGCAATTATAGTTACCTGTGTTACAATGAGGAAAAACGTCTTCGGCATCAAATACTTTTCTATTTCCGGAAAAGTTGTTACAATGTTGTCCTTTCTATTATGTCGTTTTCCTGTTTCTTGATTAAAAGAGAGTCGACACTGGAATGCCATGTTTGCTGGCAAAACATGTTATTGATTATAGGATTCCACTTAAATACAGTGCTGTAATACTTAAGTAGAGCAGTTGTTGTGCAGTTAAGCAGTGGTGGGCCAGTGGTAACGGCCCCGACTTACGACTTAAGTCGTGAGTTCGTATCCAAGTGTGCCTGACATTACTTTACATTATTATTTCATCACCACTGCTCTCAAAACGGTGAAGGAAACCGACATCTCTTAGATCCAAACATTCGAAGATATGGGACATCCACCAACCTGCACTGGGTCCGCGTGGTGGATTAAGGCGGATCACAGGGAGGAGGGTTAATGGCGAGTACATCACTCACCTTCGGTTTGCCGACGACATAGTGATCATGGCTGAGACCATGGAGAGCCTCAGTAAAATGCTCGATGACCTTAGTAGAGCTTCCGAAAGAGTGGGTCTTAAAATGAACATGGACAAAACCAAGGTCATGGTGAACGCCCATGTAAGACCCACTCCTATCAAGATCGGAGACTCTACACTTGAAGTTGTAGACGATTATGTTTACCTGGGACAAACGGTCCAGTTGGGTAGGTCCAACTTCGAGAAAGAGGTCAACCGTCGAATCCGACTCGGCTGGGCGGCATTCGGGAAGTTGCGTGGTATCTTCTCGTCCAATTTACCGCAGAGTCTCAAGACAAAAGTCTATGACCAGTGTGTGTTGCCAGTGATCACCTATGGGACCGAGACGTGGTCGCTCACAATGGGCCTTATCAGAAAGCTTAAAGTCACCCAAAGGGCAATGGAGAGGGCTATGCTCGGAATTTCCTTGCGTGATCACGTCAGAAATGATGATATCCGCAGGAGAACCAAAGTTACCGACATAGCCCGAAGAATTGCCAAACTTAAGTGGCAGTGGGCAGGGCACATTGCTCGCAGAACGGATGGCCGATGGGGCCGAAAAGTTCTGGAGTGGCGACCGCGAACTGGAAGACGATACGTTGGAAGGCCTCCCACTAGGTGGACCGATGACCTGGTTAAGGTTGCGGGAAGGCGCTGGATGCGAGACGCACGGGATCGGTCAATGTGGCGACGCCTGGGGGAGGCCTATGTCCAGCAGTGGACGTCTTTCGGCTGAAATGATGATGATGACAGGGAGGAGGACAGTGTCCCAGCAGTAGGAACATTATATTGCGAGGAGAGAACGGAAATATTTATGAAATCTTCGCAGGTGATCACCAACAAGGTGGTAGCAGGCGCAGCTGCTCAGGGAAAGGGTCCTGGGTTCAATCCCGGATCAGAATTTGTTTAATGGTAATAGGCTTATACCATAGAAATATTATAAATATCATACTTATACTAGCTTCTACCCGCGTCTTCACCCGCTTGAAGCGTTTTATTACCCCAAACATTATACCGGGTAAAAAGTATCCTATGAGCTATTCAAGACTTATAATCTATCTCTGTGCCAAATTTTCATCCAGATCCGTTCAGCCGTTTTGGCGTGTTTGAGTAATAAACATACATCCACACACACATCTGTCCAAACTTTCACATTTATAATTTTAGTAATATGTATAGTAGGATCATTACTTGCAAAATGGTTTTTAACATTATACAACTCTGCTCACCACTTTGGTGTGACAGGCGTGATATGATATTTAAGCAGGTTCCTATCAATTTATTTGCAAAGTAATTTTAATATATCTGCGTACGTGCGGCGTTTTTTAATAGAATGACAAACGCCGCCAATCAAAGTCGTTCATTCTTTTCTTGAAGCCCATTTTGTACGTGTAAAGAAACACTGATTTACCGTTATTGAGTTTACAAACATTATGCCTATAGTCCCCTAAGGGGTAGGCAGTACTACATTGTAATTCGTATTAACATTTCAGCAATTAATGTAATAGGGGCGAGTCTTATTATTAGTATTGTGTAAGTAGATAAATTGTCATTAGCTGCCTGTAATTTCCCAAAGGAAAATCCAAATAAGACTTGAGGTAAGAAAGAGTACTTTCCTCAAGTCACACTTCTTAATAGACTATGTTCCAGCTTCTTTATCAGATCACCCTTAAAACGGCACAAGCTTTTTCCGCGTCCGTGGCCTACCCCAAAGCAACCATGCGTTTTTAGGGTTCCGTACCCTTAGGGTCCACACGGAGCCCTATTGCTGTTACTCACGTTTCTGTTTGTCTGTAGCTCTGTACGTCTGTCCGTCGTCTGTCACATACTGTCGTCTGTTAGAGCCTTCAAATGTTGACGGTATAAGCATCTTTTTGACCCAAGACCATACAAGTTGTCAAAAATATTTTATATGTTTTTAAGGGGAGCCCCCCATATAGATAAAGAGTGGAGCGATAATATTTCACGAATAAATACCAATAAATTGATAAATTTATTTTTTCTTTGAAATTGCTTATTTTTCCTATTACAACCAACTTATTTTGCGGTTTGGTACGAAACACTACATGTGCGAATTCTGACACACACTTCGCCGATGTTTTTCTGTTATATCTAGTGACCAACGAGGTTTTTTATACGGAACAAGCGCTACTGCCGAGCATGAGGTCCTGGGTTCGGTACCCGAGTCGTGCAAGTGTTAGGGAGGTTTTCCATCTGGAATTTCTCGTAGCAGTCCGGCTTTTGGATTTGTGCTCGTCCCCTACTACATGGGACTTAAACATCAATGGCAAAAATGTTGGCTAACTCTTAGATGATTACAGGCGTCTTCTTCTTTTCGTGTGATGATGTGGCCATCTCTGGTGTCAGAGATAGTTAAGCCGCCTTTGGGAACCCCATTGCCTCTGACCTACCTATTTCAGGCTTAAAATAACAATTTAAGTACAGGCGTGGTGATAATATGTTATGTATAAAAACTATTTACATAATACGCCCGCAAACAATCAAGCAAATAAACAATTTTATCTTTTTATAATACCATTTAATTATGATAATTTTGAAGTGACTGTGAATGAAGAATGGTGTCATTCTTTAAAACGATATCAATTTGTTTTATTATACAATGACGAAAATATGAGGCAACCAATATAATAACGCTATCTCATCACTACAAAATGTTGGGCCAACAATAATGTCCAACATGAGACCAACATCGCGTCAACGAACTGTGTAAACATGACAACATGCCAAACGCAGTGATCACGCACTGCTTCACATCTCATTGGTCTACACCGTCATCTGGAACAATATAATTGGCTCCAAATGGTCGGAATACATGCGACGTAATAGAATAGTCATACATGATTGGTTGGTTATCAACACGGCGATGTCGGATTTTGGTCTTAGGCGTCCCATACACCTACAATATTATAGCGCAATATTGTTGATTGCTTTGACAGTTGACATGAAAAGTCATTATCCAGGAAGTCTGATATCGGTCGAGGTATTTCTATGGGGTATCGTGTTACCCAGTTACTGGGTTTTGGAAGTCAGATAGGCAGTCGCTTCATGAAAAATACTAGTACTCAGCTGAATCCGGTTAGACTAGAAGCAGCTAACCCCAACATAGATGGGCAAAGGCTAGACAGACTGATTGATTGGTGATTGCGAAATGCAATTTGAACGTCTAGGGGCTCTGCGCAATAAATACGCACACAGGAAATAACCCTGTTCTAAGAGGTTACGGTCGCCCCCATGTTTGGAGCTGTTAAGGTCAGTCACGATGATGTCCGTCGTCTGCCGTTTGGGTTAAAGAGGTTATTCAATATTATTGCAAAATAAAAGTATTGGGCAATAATATTGTACGAGCAGGTGTATGGGACGCCTTAGTACTTACCTGGTATTACCAGTAACAGGAAAACTGCAAAGGAATCCCCGAGTCTGCGGGCGATATCAGCGAAGTATGTTTTGTTTTTTTTTCCTTGCGAATAAATTATGGTGTTATTTCCTTAAACTATTTTTAGTGCATGATGCAATGATAATTTGGTAAGGTTTTTTGTATTGAAAATAATTTAGTAGTTTCCTATGTCAAATTAGGAGTTAGGTACAAATTGTTACCAAAATCAGAAAATCTTAATAGTTAATCTCAAATAAACCTTAAAGGTACTTTTAAATTGTTAAACAAAAAAAGATGAATCTAGTTGCACATTCGCAAGCGTCAGTATGGAGAAGAATCTGCAAGAAATTCCATGGACATTCTTTTCCATCAGTTTTAATTACATGTATTTCGTTACATCACTCTTGTTGCAAAAAATACATGTATGTGAGAACGATGTAAAAAGACGTGCACTTAAAAGCGTCTTGAGTAAAACAAACGATTCAAAAATATAAAGATACCAAATTAAAAACTGGCTGAGGCAGCTAAGATATTTCATACAAGTAGGTTTTTATTTTCATAGTGGGTCTACGCGTTACTATCTCACTAGTATCGATAGTAAACGATGCTGTGATTGAAGATGATGCACGATTGCTGAGAAGTAAACTATTTTCTCTTGACTTAAGTCATTCTTGTCGGGATACAGACTTCGGCGAGTATTTTCTTGATAATATATAAATTAAATAATCTTATTTTTGCCAGATTTTAATACCATTATTTTACTGGAATTCAAATCGCAGTAGAAGGTTTATCTTTGATTATAATTAAAAGGATTAAATAAAATAAAAATATTTATAAAGTGATTCGTTTTGTTTTTTTGTTGGATTTGCACTTGACTCGAGTGTAGGTCAAAGGTGACAGTGACAAAGTAGACGATAGAGTGAGCTAACTTAGAAGAAGTCTGTTGAGAGAGATGCCCGCTGCTCTGCTGATGAGCCTTATGAGATTTGGATTGAATGGATATTTTCAAATTCTAACATTTCTTTATTAATTAAATACAGTTGTTTATACAAAAGCGTAATGAGCAAGAAGCAAGTTAGTGAAAAAATCATGACTCGGATTACGATGTTGCGTTAATCAATCTTATCTTCTTAATAACAAAACATCAACCTGTATTCCCCAAAGAGTAAAGCAGAGATGCGCACACCCACATTTCACCAGTTATGTTTAAGTCCCATGTTATAGGGTCAAGCCTATTGCCAGCAACAGGCTACAAGTCCAGACTCTGGGCTTGGCTACTGAGAAATTTCAGATTGGAAAACCCAATAACACCTTTCCCGACTCGGAAATCGAATCTAGGGCATCCATCTATTGAACACGTAATTATTATCACACTAATGTTATAAAGGCGAATGTTTGTGAGTGTGCGTGTTTGTTACTTCTTCATGCTCAAACGGCTGGACAAACTTTGATGAAATTTGGCACAGACATTTTTTTCCCGGGAATATGTTCCCTCGGGATAATTTTCGACTTTCATACGGGCGTAGGCGTGGTGGCAGAAGCTAGTGACACGATATCTTGCGAAAACACCCAGATTCAAACAGTAAAAAGAACCGATTTTCATTAAACATGGCCCTAAGAACTCTCGATAAAGTCACCTTTCAAGCACCAAAAAACAAAATCAAAATCGGTTCATCCGTTTAGGAGCTATGATGCCACAGACAGATGCACAAATACACACGTCAAACTTATAACACCTCTTTTTCCTTCGGGGGTTAATCAATTAAACTGCTGTAAACGTTGGCGGTTCCTCGACGCGAGTACGAGGCTTATTTTCTTGTTTTTTAGAGGTTTTTTCTCCAAAGGATTGGTCAGAGATCCACTTATAGTAGGCAGATACACGACATTCCGTCAGTTTTTACCTTTATCGCTTTGAAATCCTGTTATTGGGTTTTAATACTACCCAATACAATAACATAGGTACTAGGTACTTCAAAACAGGTTTAATTTTAACTGTTGTCACTGATATAAAGTTAAAAAGAGCTTTACAACAGCACGACCATAGATATAATAAACAAGGGCCCGACAGCTATTTTTTATGCATTCTTTAACTTTTATACATTTCAACATTCCATTCCAAACCAAATATTTTTTTGTTTTTTATTAAAATTACTAGCTTCAGCCAGCGGCTTCGCCCGCATCAACCTCTGAAATTGTCTCAGGGGAACATATTTCCGGGACACAAAGTATCCTATGTGCTATTCCGTTCTCTATGCCAAATTTTATCCATATTCACCCAGCCATTTGAGCGAGAAGAAGTTACAAACATACAAACACACACTCACAATCTTTCGCATTCATAATATTAGTGTGATTATCCGATTGTATTTTCCGTTCAGGATAAATGTTTAAACAAGGCAGAATTAGACTTTCTGTCTTCAATACCAAGTCATCAGTAGCTTGTATTCAACTAGTATTTTTTAAACACCGCAGATATCAAGAGATTGAGATAATAAAGTAGTAACTACAACTTGTTAATTGCATAGGAGTTACTTGGAGAATGTGTTCATTTACATGGGCTATGCACACCAGTTTACTTTACATCCTGCAATATATTCTTTACAGGAGTTTATCTTTTTGATATATTGTGTTACTGGATCGAATCCTTCGCACATTGGGCTTGTTTTTGTAATTAGTAACCCAATGTTGATGTACTATGTGTGTAAGCTATGACTGTGGTAACATCATCATCATCATTTCATCTGAAAGATGTCCACTGCTGGACATAGGCTTCCCCCAAGCTTCGCGTCGCCACACTTATAACGAATCAATAGCTTTGCCCCAAAATTCCAGGTGCCTTTTGAAGGTTGCCCCCAGTAAAAAAAAATAACAAAAAAAAGCTAGCTTAACAAATAAAATAATTAATTTAAAGCGTTACTTTAACTTTGTTTTAGAGCCACAATGATCACGACTAGTCATTGATAGTTTTCAGAATAATTTAAATAAAACAGTGATGTGCAGCCAATAAATAAATGCACTAACTATTTTCTCGTGTCTTTAAATAACAGAGAAACAAAAAAGATATAGTTGCGCCAAAAATGATGGGCACAAAATAATGATAAGGTAAAACAGGCAAGCAGTCAGTTAATTAAATAATTTATCAGTTGTGAAGCAATTAACTTCATACTTTTATTATTGTTTACCCATAAGACTAGATTTTGGATGTTAAAACAGCTAAAGCTACCACAAAATGATCTTATCCTACTTTAATTCCTAGATCAGATTTGTTTAAAGAAAATTATTGGTAGTAAACTGAAAATTACTTTATGTACACTCACAACTTAATGTTCCAAATATGAATTCAAAAAATATTGTATAAACACGTTCTTTTTTTCGTACAAAGAAAAAATTAAAAAAAAAAGAAAAAACCTTACTGCTTAAAAAGCGAACTAATAAAAAGACGTCATCTGCGCGAGCTGGCTGGCCGAAACCGGATGTATCCTCCGACTGCACAGCATTATTTTCTTCTTGTTTACGTCTTTTTAGTTCGCTTTTTAAGCAGTCGGGTTTTTGTTTCTTTTATTTATTTTTTATTTATATATGTTTAGTTACTTTTTTGTTCTAATTAGGTACATTTAAACATAATTAACATAACAACATCATAAAAGTATTATATATTTTTGAAATCAACTCTTTATTTTAATACCCCACACGATGGGGTTGGAAGAAAAAAAACTTTGAGCCCCACAACATGGCGTCCAAAAGCCGCCATTTTTCTATTTTCCAATTTAAATGTAGCCAGTGTAACTAGCAGGGTTAAGATGAATCGATTGACGTAAGAATCATAAAAATAGGCCAACGCGTTTGGTCTATACATACATACATAGACTGATAAAGCCATTACCCTCTTTCGGCAGTCGGGTAAAAATAGTACATTACGATATTAGTGCGTTATGGAATTTCATCCCGAGCCGAAGGCGAGGGCGTAATTGAGCCGAGCATGTTATAACCAATACGCACGTATATCGTACGACGTTTTTTAACACATTTGCGAGGAAACAGAAAAAAAAAACATTTTATATTTTGTTCATTTCTAATTATTGAAACAGTTAGTGAAATTACAATTATTAAAACGATACATAGTTGTAGTTGGTTTTTTAATTATGTTTTTATTAATGCTATTCATAATGTCATTGTTTTGTGTTAGGGTAAATGTTGGAGACGAAACTTCTTGAAAGGCGGCAGAAGAGCATTGTAATTCGTCATTAGTTGTAAATAAAAAAATATCCTCAGTAGAAGTAGAGGGGCGCGGCTCAGGGCAAAACTTCTTCGTTTGTGGCTTCAAATTTATTGCCTGAGTTATTTTGGCACTTATATTTGCTTTGTTTTGGATGGAATCTTCTACATAAGATTCTGCTACTGCGTTAGAACGCCACCCGCCATGCCGCTTTAAAGTCAATATATCAGCGCCCGAATCAGCAAGTAATGTAGCTGACGTTCTTCTGAAACTGTGCCCTGTATAACAATCAGCGTCCGGCAATCCTAAAAACTTGGCGACTTCCTTTGGCATGGCACCGAATTAATTTATGCCAATAGGTTGCGCAGTACATTTACCTTTTTGGTAATTCTGAAAGAAATGATTATTTTTTGCCTTAGTCGTACGCAGAGCTTCATATTTTTTGACCACGTCATAAAATGGGCCGTTGATAATAAAAGATCGGGGTATTTTGTTTTTAGTGTTTGGGATTATTAATTAAAAGGATTTTGCCTTGATTTTCAATGTCATTTGTGGTAATATTGTGAAGCTCTTGCCGTCTACATGCACCATTAATGCCTAATATTAACGAAACCTGAAAAGAAATAAAAATGTGTAAGATAAGCTATAGGTACTTAGCTTACAGACGGTCGTTAAAAAATATGTAAAAGAGTATGTACAGTAGGTAGATCAATACATAAAATAAGGAGGCAAACTGACCTTAGTTGCCAGGTACTGGCTATCTGAAGCATCTCTTTCAAACTTTTCGAGGTCATTTGATGACAGTAATAAATAAATAAATAAATAAATTAGCCTTTTATTGGTTCTCATTTACATGCACTTTTTACAATAATATTATTTACATGCAATAAACTTAAAACAAAAGAATTTACATTAATTACCATAATCATTATTTTAGCCATAATTCTTATATTGCGGCATTTCATATAATTTAAGTACCGTTGATTTCGTTGATTTTAATCAGTTTTTGCGTAATTATTTAATATTTTGGTTTGGTATTAATCATAAGTTACATATTTATTTTATACTATTATTATTTAAATAAATTTATTATAGCGTAAAAAAAATAATTATTTGAATGAGAACCCCTCTGTAGGGTAAAGGCCTCCTCCATTTTTATCCATTTCTTTCTATCTCTCGCCTTTGCTTGCCATTCGACGCCTGCTATATCTCTAATGTCATCAATCCATCTTCTAGATGGTCTTCCTCGTTTTCTTTTTCCCATTGGTCCTTTCCATACCACGACACGTCTCGTCCACCGGGCATCTTCCTGTCTAGCTAGGTGTCCTGCCCATTTCCACTTCAATTTCAAAGAGTGTAGTAAGAAATCGATATGTTTTGTTCTCTCTCTTATCTTGGTGTGGCGTACCTTATCTCTCTTTCGGAGTCCTAGAATGGATCGTTCCATGGCTGCTTGACATATTCTTATTTTTTCTCTCACCTTTTTTGTGTACGTCCAGGTTTGTGAGCCATACGTTAGACAGGGGAGGATACCACTATCCATTACTTTCTTTTTCACAGACAGCGGCATGTCTCCGTTCATTACTTCTCTGTGGGCCCAGTATTTTTGCCATGATATATTTATTCTTCTAGTTATTTCTTCAAAGTTGTTGTTTTGGTGGAAAGATACTTGTTTGCCGAGGTATACATAAGTCTCCACATATTCTAATTTATCGTTTCCTATTTTGATTGCTTTTTTTGAAGAATTTGTCATTAGTTTCGTTTTTTTCAGGTTCATTTCCAATCCCACACGGGCGCTTTCTGTCTGTAGATCTTGTATCATGCGTTCTAGTTGCGAGCTATGTTCTGAGAACAATATTATATCGTCAGCAAATCGTAAATGACTGAGATATTTCTTGTTTACTATAATACCAAGATTCCTCCAGTCGAGTTTTTTGAATATCGCCTCCAGTACGGCGATAAAGAGCTTGGGTGATAAGGGGTCACCTTGCTTTACGCCTCTTTTAATTCTTATTTCCGGGCCCTTTGTTTCCAAGCTAACTCTACTAGTGCTTCTATCGTAAATGTCTTTTATTATGTTACAATAGGTTTCGTCTATGTTGTTCATCTTCAGTGCCTCCCATATTGAGATGTGTGAGATAGAGTCGAATGCTTTTTGGTAATCTATGAAGGCCAGGTAGAGAGGCCTTTGGAATTCTTTATATTTCTCTATTATGCTCTCCAAGGTTTGAATGTGGTCGACGGTCGAGTATCCTCTGCGAAAACCTGCTTGTTCCACCGGTTGGTTTTCTTCAATTTTCTCAGATATTCGGCTTAGGATACATTGTGAGAATAGTTTGTAGAGGCTAGGTAATAGGCTGATAGGTCGGTAGTTATCTATATCTTTTGGATCTCCTTTCTTATACAGTAAGATAATATTTGATTTGGTCCACTGTTCGGGGACTTTTCGCTCTTTGTTTATAATGTTAAATAAACAGGTTATTATAGGAGTTAGGAGGGTTCTTGCCAATTTCAGTGCCTCATTTGGGATACCGTCTGGTCCTGGGCTCTTGTCTGGTTTTAGCCTTTTTATTTCTTGATCTATTTCTTCTTCATTCCAGTCTATGGTGTTTGTATTTTGAGAGTCAAAAGTTGTGGTTTCACAGTTCCCAAGATCTTTCTGGTCGTAGAGGTTTGCGTAGAAATTAGTCGCTGTTTTGAGGATGTTTTCTCTGTTGGTAGATGAAATAGAGTTTTCTTGTAGGCTTGGTATCCAGGTTTTATGTGTTTGAAGTTCTTTAAACGAGCGTTTGCAGCTTCCACTAGTTATTAAATGTTTTTCTATTGTTTATGATTTATGATGACAGTACCTTAGATTTTTTTCTTTATAAAACCATCAGTGCGTCTCTTTAAAAATGCAATGAGATTTGAATATAAATTAATATCGACACCATTTTTCATCTTGAGGGTACTTTTCAGCATCGAATATGTTGTCCACAACGAGCTAGGCTTATATTTACTAGCAAGTTCATTAAAATACGCCAAAACTACATTTTCGGAAATTGACTTGGCATTTTTCATGTTTTTGCACTTCAAAAAATTTCATACGTGGTTAATGTATCTGTCTTTGGATATTGACGGCAGCAAGCTGTCGCATGCAGTTCGCGCTTCTGTTAGTATATCCGGTGGAGTTGAAGTAATATATGGCTCTTCTTCATTATTGAAAGTTGTCATATTTCAATTTTCACAATACAAGTACAAAGAAAAGAAAATTTGAGAAAAATGGCGCGAGGATTATTTTCTGCCGTAGCTGCGTGAAAATGTTGGCAAAGACGTTAGATCATGCAGCCAAGTTTTTAAATTACCGAATAAACTGATTTTTTTTTATTTTAAATAAACTGAATCTGTGAATGCACACTGTTGCTTTCCCGCCATTTTAACAGCGCGCTAGCGCTGCCAACTGGCCGACTGGCGCCACGCGGCGATTAGTTCGAAATTTGAATAGCAACAGCGCGCGAAATGGCAAATAATACTGTTATGGAATTTGTATGGACTATAACTTAACTATTTGCTTTGGTAACACACGCGTTTTTTATGACCCGCTTTACATATTTAAAACCGGTGGAATTAGCATCAGCTTTACGAGCAACGGTGTTAAAAAAGACATTACAGTGCAACATTTACCTTCGATTTAAAAAAAAATGCATCATATTTCATCATTCCTCTTGAACCGTTATCCACCATGCTTGACAAATGGAATTTCAAACTTAGTTTTATTATGAAGATGAAAAAAAAAGATACTTATTACTTAATTTGAATACAATAATTTTATTCAACACATTTTTTGAATACTCATAGACTTCTGTTGCATGCATTGGATGACACGCAATCATTATATTCTTCACTGGGGTGTTTAATAACACGATCCGGGACTAGAAGAAGGAACTCCAGCACACTTGGCTCTGAAAACAAAATACATGAAGCCTCGATTACATTTTAATATACGTATAATTTGCTGGTGCATGAGACCAAAAAGTTCTAGAGTAGCGAAATACGCAGTAGAAAAGCCTCCCACTAGGTGGACCGATGACCTGGTTAGGGCTGCGCGAAACCGCTGGTTTCGCGACGCTCAGGAACAGTCCATGTGGTGACACCTGGGGGAAGGCTATGTTCAGCAATGGTCGTCTTTCGGTTGAGAAGCGAGACTGGCCATGTTAGATGCAAGCCTTGTGGGCAAAAATTAATGAATGGAAAAATAAAATTGTTGATATAAATCTAGTCCAATACAGCGCTGGATGACTGGACTGGAAAAACGTCTAATTACAGCAGTGACTGTGGCAAAACTAACAACAAAACCAGGGGTTGGTCTAACGGACTCGTAAAACTCCAGGGTCCAAAGACCCTAGCCAAGTGACATTCTAACATCGAAAGTGTAGCGATAGCGATAGTCAAACAGGCAACACTTTATGGAATTGACAAGTTATATCGAAAAATCAAGTGTTCCTTACATTTTGGCATTTCGGTTATCGCCATCACCGACAAAAGTCAAAGTCAAAGTATTTATTAGTGTATTTTTTGGTGATACAGTAGGTTTTATAGTTAGATTATGGTGACTCAAAAAAATAATCACAATAACACTCATACACTATTTAACAATATAAGAATTTAAAATCGATGTTTCACACAAATTAACAAAATGTCAATAGTAACAATACAATCAATTTTTTATAATAAACATTTAGAATACAATTCATTATTAAAATAAATATACAGAATACAATTACTAAGTCAAGTTTTTTAATTGATAAGCATACATAAATATTGAGCAGTGGTGGCCCAGTGGTATCGGCCGCGACTTACAAGTTGTAGGTCGTGGGTTCGAGCCCAGGCAGGCGCTTAACTTTGTGTAAATTATTTCATCACCACTGCTCTCAAAAACGGTGAAGGAAAACATCGTGAGGAAACCGGCATGTCCTAGAACCAAAAATTCGAAGACATATGACATCCACCAACCCGCACTGGGCCCGCGTGGTGGATTACGGCCCATTCCCTCTCACAAAGAGGAGGCCTGTGTCCCAGCAGTGGGAACATTAATAGGCTGATGATGTGATGTAATGTGACATAAATAATTATCATTTAGTTTATTACATTTTGTCAAGAAGGAAATCTTCAATGGTATAGTAGCATTTATCAATTAAAAAAATATTTAGTCGCCGTTTAAATTGTGTCAAGTTTAAATTTTTAATGTCATTTGGTATTTCTTGAATATTTTCAGAGCCATGCAGAGGATGTTTTTGTGCATAAGGGCGGTCTTTGAGGCTCTTAGACATAATTAGTGACGATATTCTTGTCTTGTCGATCTATACCTATAGCGTTGCTGTGATTTTTTTTTTAAACAGTTCAATATTTTTCTTGATGAACTATGCGGTCTCGTATATGTAAAGACAAGGTAATGTGAGTATTTTAAGAGATTTAAAATGCGGTTTGCAACTTTCCGTTGATTTAAGACTACATATCGATCTAATGCACCTCTTTTGTGCTTTTAAAATGTTAATTTTCTCGCAGGAATTTGCCCAAAAAATTACTCCGTGATACGTCACGGAGTAATTTTTAGTATGGAATCTACATAGTCATAACACGCAGCTACAACAGCTGCCTGATTAACGATGTTTTTAAGTTTATATAGAGTAAAGGAGAACCTACTTAATTATATTATAAGAATTGATGCATGTTGTTTCCAAGTTAGTTTAGAGTCAATTGTCAAGCCTAGAAATTTTATATGTATGTCAGGAGTGGTTAACTGCATAATTTTAGTATTATTTAAATTTAATTTTAAAATATTATGTTCAAGCCAGTCAATAGATTGTTGCAATGCATCTTTGATGTCACTTTCATAGTTTCTATTTTTATAATTTCTTAAAATTATTGTGCTATCATCAGCAAAAAGAACCATTGGAAAAGCGACGTGTTTTGGAAAGTCATTTATGTAAGCTAAAAAAACCGGCCAAGTGTGAGTCGGACTCGCGCACGAAGGGTTCCGTACCATTATCGCAAAAAAACGGTACAAAAATCACGTTTGTTGTATGGGAGCCCCTACTTAAATATTTATTTTATTCTGTTTTTAGTATTTGTTGTTATAGCGGCAACAAAAATACATCATCTGTGAAAATTTCAACTGTCTAGCTATCACGGTTCATGAGATACAGCTTGGTGACAGACAGACAGACAGACAGACAGACAGACAGACAGACAGACAGACAGACAGACGGACCGCGGAGTCTCAGTAATAGGGTCCCGTTTTTACCCTTTGGGTACGGAACCCTAAAAACAACGGCGGAACATAGATTGACACTTGTCTAGGGCCTCATGGCGTCTGAACTGTGACTCTTTCGCTAATTGAATGTCACTTCTACAGAGCTTCTATATTTTAACCGATACGAGGGCAGAAGAAGACGTTGATAGCACTTACTGGCACCAGCTGCCATACGTCCGGTTATCCGAGCCACAAACGGGGTCTTGATGAGGAGTACAACCGCACGAAGTTCGTGCACTGCTCTTCATGGCTCCAACCAGCACCAGAAACAGGGTGAATACTGGGCAGAAAGAAACAATACACAAAAAAAAAAAAAAAAAAAAAAAAAAAAACAAACATAAAGTCGAACATAGAACCTCCTCCTTAAATATTATCCTTATATTAGAAAAATATAGTCTAAGTCCCAGCCCAAGTGCTAAAAATCTGCCTGAATTCGTATAAAAAATCTGCAGTATTTTTAACCCACTCTAAAAAGGGGGTGATTCTCAATTCGACTGTTTTTTTTTATGTGTTGCCTCAAAACATTTTACTAGGTGAACCGATTTTGATGTTTATTTTATTTGAAAACTGGTCCTTCGCATGTAATCCCATTTAGGCGCCGATTCCCTTGAGTAGCTGATTTTAAATTGAGAATCACGTCTAAACGGCTAGTCGTAATTTATTGGAAAAAATATATGTTATAGTAGACCATTTTTTTTAAAATTTCATCTGAGCAAATTTTGAGTTTTATTCGTATAACATAGTGTAATTAATTTGTAAAGTTATGTCTAAAACGGACAAAAACACGACAATCACACCAAAACCGCTGGGCGTATTTTAATGAAATCGACACCATATCAAAGACAATTTAATTATCTACATTTTGATTTGAAGCTTTTTTTTTTAAAGTCAAAGAATAATAAGGAAAGTACAAAAAACTACTAAATTTTGGGTCGCGCGGGTGTGAAACGAGTGCGCGTTTTGTTCCCCGAATCATTTTCGAGTTATCCTTAACAATGAGTTTTTTTATGGTAATAATAATAGGTACCTGAAATAAAGCCGACTTCCAAAACAAAACACTACAAAGTGAAAAGTAACTTTCTTTTCGAAAGTCGGTGTCAAAAACGAAATAAAATGGTACCAACGACTTCCGAAAAACAAAGATATTTTGCGCTTTGTAGTGTTTTGATTTTGAAGTCTGTTTTTTTTTCCTAAATAGTTTTATATTTTTCCCTTTTTAGGGTTCCGTAGCCAAATGGCAAAAAACGGAACCCTTATAGATTCGTCATGTCTGTCTGTCCGTCTGTCCGTCCTTATGTCACAGCCACTTTTTTGCGAAACTGTAAGAACTATGCTGTTGAAACTTGGTAAGTAGATGTATTCTGTGCACCGCATTAAAATTTTCACACAAAAATAGAAAAAAAAACATAAATTTTGGGGCTTCCCATACTTGAAATTGAAACTAATTTTATTTTTTCATCAAACCCATACGTGTGGGATATCTATGAATAGGTCTTCAAAAATGATATTGAGGTTTCTAATATATTTTTTTTCTAAACTGAATAGTTTGACAAAAAAAAAATATATGATGTACATTACCATGTAAACTGCCACCGAAAATTGGTTTGAACGAGATCTAGTTAGTGGTATTTTTTTAATACGTCATAAATCGTAAACCACCATATTTACCAAGTACGGAACCCTTCATGCACGAGTCCGAGTCGCACTTGGCCGGTTTTTAATTTTTGTAGGTACTTCATATTACCATAACAATCATTTATAGCCAGAGAACATCTCATGACGATTTGAATAAGCCCAAAGACGACAGGGGTACATAGTTTTATTACGGAGTTTCAGTGCTTTTTTTTTTTGCGCTTAGGAATGCTCATGCATACTGCACTACCACGGGAAGATAGTGCAGTTATATGGGACTCTAACCCACTAAAACTCCACGGTGTCCTCCTGTGCCACTCATGGCGGGAACACGGGCACGCGTTAGCACTCACCGCGAACCCGCCGCGGCTGTCCGTCACCGGACCTTCCTCGGGGGAGTACCCCCCATCACCGGCGCACCAGAACACAGTGTACGCCGTGACCACCCCAGGGACCAAATCAGCACATGGGTGCCAGACGACCCCGTGTATGGCACCCTTGGTCCCCCTGTGACGGGTCAAGGTCAATGGCCCCGCCACCTGCCATTTTGCGGCCGCAGGGGATAGGGAGAGCGGCTAACGCAATACCGTCACTCCTCTTCCCCTGCGGCCCCACCGCGTCCGCCATCAGACGGTGGCGACCCCGTCCAGGCCGCGGAAGGTAGGGAGAGCGGCGCACCGCAATACCGGCACTCCTCTCCCGCCGCGGCCTCCAACCCTCAGCCGCGACATCGTATGGGACCTGGGACGCTCCATAAGACATCGCGGCCCGCCTCAATTGCGATGTCGCCTTTTACCAAGCGGCACCGCAACCTACTAGTTGGCCGCTACGTCGTCGGCTTAATCGGCAAAAGCCCTGACGAACGGCCCCTCCTCGGGTTCCTCTTCGCTTCACCGTGGGTGACCAAGCCCCGGTTACTGAGCCCCCCCGCCTCGACAATGCGGGAACCCACCGGGGGGGGAGTTTCAGTGCCTACCTTACGGCTTCATCATCAGATCAGTTCGATGGTACTATTTTTATCAGTACCAAATATATTTGCTTCATCATAGTAGCTTAACTATTCTGGATATCTCATACCTCGTGGCATACCTATCATTAAGATCTACCAGCGACCGTATGTGGTCTTTTTCATCAGTTCCACTTCACCAAATGATATTTTCTGAGTGCAAATGGCATGTCATCCCATCATCAGATTCCTACTTGGTGACAATGGGACCACCTTGGAGATATACCCTTTCAAACGCAAAAAGTATTTTCAAAATTGGTTCACAATTGATGGAGAAATCGATGAAAATTAATTTAAAAAACATGCATATAGTCGAACATAGAATCTTCTCATTTTCGAGAAGTCGGTTACAAAATAGAAAAGAGCTAAAAAAGGTTACTTACACACAGTTAGCTTCATGTTGTTGTCTTCTACGTTCCACGATAGTGACTTAGTTTTAGTTTATTTTTTCGAGTCTTTTATACAAAAAAAAAACTGAGATAAGTAATTGTTACAGGCAATATTTATGCACTTTTGTTGTCTATTTAGGACATCCGTATCAATAGTACAAGGTAACACCAGTTTATACGTTTAAATGAATGTTTATTTTGGAAAGACGCATTCAAAAATTATTATAAAATTCTAGAACGACAGACGTTCTAGAATTTAATTTATAAAATGAATACTTTAACGTTGTAAGGCCTCCCTCTAGGTGGACCGGTGACCTGGTTAAGGTTGCGGGAATCCGGTGGATGCGAGACGCACGGGATCGATCAGTGTGGCGACGCTTGGGGGAGGCCTATGTCCAGCAGTGGACGTCTTTCGGCTATAATGATGATGATGATGATAAAATTAATAAAAAACAGTTTTTTTAATAATTTTGGTCTTCTTTTTAGGATTCCGTACCCGAAGAGTCCAAACGGAGCCCTACTGCTGTCACTCACGTGTCCGTTTGTCTGTCTGTCCATCTGTCCGTCTATCTATCGTCTTTCACACATTTTGCTCCGAAGTATTTTTAAACTTCCCATTGACTTATGAACTTGAAATTTGGTGATAATGTTTATTATTGCGTATATTTTACTTACAAATACCGATATATTGTTAACTGGTAAGGAATCCTAAATGTGCAAAGTCCGACACGCACTTGGTCCGGTTTTTTTATCGTTTTCTCTTGTAGAAGTGATCTTGTCAAAATTTTTGAAGACGACTTTAAAAGTCTTTGAATCCTAGTGAAAACGTTAAATCATGCCAATTTTTCAGGGATAAAAATTAAAATTGTAGTTTTTTGGACACCAGTCGACAGCAAAGCGGCAGAATTTTTCGAAGCCGTGTTGTAATGAATAGTCAGTTTTTTGTATTTTTAGATTTAATTGGTAGGTGAAATAAAAATACAATCGACTTCCAAATAAAAACACTACAATACAAAATGAAAAATAACTTCAATTTCGAAAGTTGGTGTTCCTTTTATCGTTTCCTTGTTTTTTAACACCAACGTCCTAAATTTAAGTTATTTTTCACTTTGTATTGTAGTGTTTTTATTTGGAAGTCGATTGTATTTTTTTTGTAAAAAGTTTTTTATTTTTCACGTTTTATGTGTGGTACATAATGCACCAGTTCTATAGTTGGGTACATAACCAGCCAAAGTGATGCCAGCATAGATCACACAATTAACATGAAACTTAAAAATAACCGGTGGAATGAGAGTATACCAGGGTGATCAGTACACATTGCGTACTTCTTTAGAGCATTCCGGTGTGATGTTATGTTATGAAATGATATAAACAATAAATAGACATGCGATTGCAGCAATTCGGAGAGATTTGCCGTCATTTATTGAAGAGTTCTGTTGTATACAATGTTCTATTCTATTGTCTCCGAAGTTCTTCATCAGATCTTGATCAAATTTAAATGGGACTACCATGAGGTTCACCAATCGGTTCACCTAGTAAAAAGTACTGAGATAACAATAATAAAAAAGGATAATATTTTTGTGTTCACCAAAAATCTAAAGGTTCATCTAAAATACTGATCGTGCACCAAATATTAGTTGATCTACGAATAAATTATGGTCAAAGAATCAGTCCAAGAGCGAGCGAAGCGAGCTTACTTTTTTACTTTTTTTTGAGTTAGGTTACTTTTGACCCTGCAGACAGAAATAGGAGCCTCGCGCAGCGGGGCTACGTCGACTTATATGAACATATTTTGGTGCACATTCAGTATATTTGGTGGAACACAGGCAAAATTAGGTAAATTAAATGGGAATAAATTGAAGAACTTTTAAATACCATCCATAAAAAAATACAATTGAGAACCTCCTCGTTTTTGTAGTCGGTTAAAAATTAGGTCTGTCCTCAAGTTTTCCGCATGACATTTGTTACCAGAATTTGAACCTTATTAGCGATACTAACGGATGGTGTAAATATACAGCGTGTTTTGTTTTTCTAAACTCAACGGGTTCGATGCCTGGCTAGGAACATGAGTGTTTTTGTTTTTCGCCATTGTTTCGCCATCATTTGTCCATCCACGCCTACTTGAAAAACTCAGCCTTTTTAAGATCATCACATCACATCATCAGCCTATCAATGTTCCCACTGCTGGGATACAGGCCTCTTTTCTGTGAGAGGGAATGGACCGTAATCCACCACGTGGTGGTTGGTGGATGCCACATGTCTTCGAATTTTTGGTTCTAGGACATGCCGGTTTCCTCACGATGTGTCTTCACCGTTTTAATAGCAGTGGTGAAGTAATAATTTACACAAAGTAAAGCACCTGCCTGGGCTCGAACCCACGACCTACAACTTGTATGTCGCGGCCGATACCACTGGACCACCACTGCTCAAAATTAAGATATTTTTTTTTTTTTACTCATACATACATACATAAACTCACGCCTTTTTCCCATGGGGGTAGGCAGAAACTACAGAACGCCACCTGCTACGATCCTTACATACTTCTTTTGCTTCTTTTTTTTCTTTTTTTTTTGTTTGATTTGTTTTTCATGCCAAATAAAAAAAATATATAATAAACGAATTAAAAAAATAGTTAATTTTGTGTATTTTTCTCATCACACTTCACACTAATATTATAAAGTCGAAAGTTTGTAAGTGTGTTTGTCACTTCTTCACGCCAGAGTGGCTGAACGTATCTGAATGAAATTTGGCATAGAGATAGATTATAGTCAGGCTTAGTAGACTTTTTATCCCGGGAATATGTTCCTTTGGGTTACTTTTCAACATTCACGCGGGCGAATCTGCTGGCACAAGCTAGTTGAATATATCGGCTGCTGAAACTTTTCAAAAATCATTGTTGCTGGTATGGTGAATAAGTAAAAGGCATTTTTGCGCAGTCTGCCCTGAAATAAGAGATATTTTGTAAGAACGACTAAAACTAATAAAGCTGAAACTAGAGATTTAGGATTTACCAATGTTGATGATTGTATAATCTTTTCACTCATCATCAGCCTATAGCAGTCAACTGCTGGACATAGGCCTCTCTAATTGCACGCCATTTGCCTCAATTTAGGCAACTCTCATCCAGCTGCTACCGTGCGAATATCATGAAAAATCAACAACCAAATTATTGGTAATTGAAAAGCAGCTGTTAAAAGCATCGATATTATTAGAAATGGCGAACAAGATGGTCACACAGTTCCGAGACATAATACTAGTTTCTCTGGGCAAAGTTCATTCTCTCGTTTAAAAAAAGTTGGCGACTGCTATGTGTTATTTTATGAAAATTGGTACGTATTGTCGTTTCATCCTAATTTGTCTTCTGAATGTCGCTTTCGCTGGTATTTCAGAACCTTTTGTTTCATAATTTTGATTGTCCGTTTCCTTGTCTGTAGATATCAGTTGATAGAAGCCGAGATCGGCTACACCATTCGGGCAGGAAACCTAACCCCTCCCCCCCTCCCCGTACCCCTTGTGCTCGTAATTCAGTATTGGAACAGTACTACAGAAGACGGTTTTTTTCGTCTGATGCGGATCCCCGACGAATGGTTGACGTATTATCATTTATTTACATTTTTTTTGTGTTAGAATTAACCCTGCTGTTACGTAGTAGTTATTTATATCTTTTAAACTACTACGGATAAAAACTTTGCTTTATTTCGTTAGGCATTTGCTTCCACCTGAATGTTTAAGCCAGAATGTAACCAGTTGCAACTGCGTTGAGGAGGCACATGTGATTAGTGTAATAGTTTCAAACCTAGCTAAAATTTTATTCCTAAATTTACAAAACATTTCAAATAATCAATATGTTATCGTTAACTGCGTTTTTCTGTATTTTTAATTCAAGTGTTGTATCTTTTCGTATTCTTTATTGTGCAACAAGACATTACATTTAAACAAATTGATAACAAATTTGTGAACAAAGGCGAGATTAACTCCAAATGGAATTTTCTTCCAGCAAACCTTTGAGTGATAGAGATCATAATAGAGGGCAGTAGTCCAGTGTACAATATAGTAAGATGAAACTAGTTACATGACAATACATAAAATACCTATATACGTTTTTAAAGACTACATATATAAATATATACCTAATTCAATGCGTTGAAAGGAAATGCTCCTTAATTTTCCTCTTGAAGGCATCGAGAGAAGGGCTCTCGCATATGGAGTGTGGAAGAGAGTTCCACTGCAGTAACAGAGAAGGAGCCATCGTAGCGGCTAGAAGTGTGACGCGGAGTACGAAGGAGAAGCGAAGTGGCCGTGCAACAAGGTTTACCCCTCGGGATGAGGTACTCAAACCGTTCGCGAAGGTATTGAGGAGAAGTAGGATTGTGCAGGATAGTAAAGAGAAGGGATAAGATATGGGTATCTCGCCGACACCGAATCGGCAGCCACTTCAATCTGGTCCGAAACTTTGACACATGGTCGTACTTTCAGAAATAAAGCGGATGCACAAGTTCTGCAGTTGTTCGAGTTTCTTTTGTATATTTTTACCTAAGTGCAAAATAATACGTATTAGAGTGAGTTATGTTTCGGCGGTTGGAAATGTGTTTAAAAAAAATATTCAACATTAATTTAATTATAACAAGTAAAATTTCACAATTTAAAAAACCCCCGACGCATTTATCTTGCGAAAACACCCCGATTCAAACAGTAAAATGCCCATAACTTTTGAACGGCAAAACCGATTTTATTCAAACATAGCTAAGAACACTCTCGACAAAATTACCTTTCAAACAAAAAAAAACTAAATCGAAATCGGTTCTTCCGTTTAGGCGCTATGATGCCACAGACAGACACACAGATACACAGCAACACACGTGAAACTTATAACACCCCTTCTTTTTTCGGCGGGGGTTAAAAATACAGGATATTGGTCTGGTCCGATGCAAGACTGAATATAATGCAAATATAAAATAATTATTTCTAATTGCCGATAAATGCATATTTGCAATACAACGCTGACGGTGACTGCATACTCAGTCTGTTAAAGGGTAATAACGCACAAATTTTCAGCACTACAAAAATATACATTTAATTTCGGGCATTATAATATAATATAGGTATAGCTACCATACCTATATAAAAGAATAAAATAAAATTAAAATACTGTTACGAGCTGGGGTTCAGGGATAAATTATTTAAACAGCTGACTTCAATTAATCACTGTTTATTACAAAAACACTTCTTAAACAATTCTATTACTTCGCACTATTTTCCGCTTTGATCGCTCTGTATCGCTTCTCAATCGAAACTGACTCACGACGAACCCGACCGCTCTTTATATAGCCCGGAAGATGTTTCTAGAACGTTCCATACTGTTCTAGGTACTTCGAGAATCTTCCAGAACAATCGATTTTTGAACTCATCGATCCCGAAGCGACTAGAAACTTCCAGAATGTTCGGTTCGAACATTCTGGAAAATTCTACTCGCCACGAACTTTCGAGAACATTAGTTCCGCTATTCGATACTAGATGGCGCCACTAGTTACTACTTAGTTCTTCTACTCGTCACTAGATGGCGCTGCCCTATCTTGTAACATTGCCTCCTTCTTAGACATGCTCGTCCCGAGCATTGTTAGACCCATGATAACGGGCCAACCGATCCACATGAATGACCTTCGATGCACCTCGTGGTCCCTTTTGAATTCGGTAGGTGACGTCATTGATCTTGGTAACTACGCGATATGGTCCATCCCATTTGGCTTGCAATTTAGGCGATTTTCCTTTGCTGCGTACCGGGTTATGTAACCATACCAGAGATCCTTCATCGAAGCCCTTATTGTTCGCCTTCCGATCGTAGCGAGTCTTCATCCTATCAGACATCTGCTGACCTGTCTGTCTGATGTGCTCATATACATCATTCATCCTATTCCGTAGTTCATTCGCGTAATCTGTTACATTACGTGGAGAATCAGGTGGGGTACCGGTGATTAGATCTGCAGGTAATCGTAGTTCTCTTCCGAAATTAGCAAAAGCTGGTGTTACTGCTGTACTTTCATGAACAGCACTCCGATATGCCAGGAGAAATGGTTGAATGTGTTTGTCCCAATCCTTCTGTCTGGTTTCCACAACCTTTGCCAGATACCTCTCCAGCGATTGGTTAAATCGTTCAACCATCCCGTCTGATTGCGGATGATAAGCAGTAGTTCTGGTTTTGTGAGCACCCATCACACGACACGTCTCCTTGAACACTTCTGACTCGAAGTTCCGGCCTTGATCACTGTGAATTTCCAAGGGTACCCCAAACCGACAAAACACTTCGTGAACTAACTTATCAGCCACCGTAACCGCTTCTTGATTGGGGATTGCAAACACTTCCGGCCATTTTGTGAAGTAGTCCATGACGACCAAGAAGTACTTGTTCCCGCTTTGGCTTTCCGGAAATGGCCCAGTAACATCTAATGCTATACGTTCCCATGGTGCACCAACATTGTAAACCTTTAGTGCCCCTCTGCTACGAGTTTGTGGTCCTTTCACAGCCGCACAACTTGTACACCATTCCTTAACGTCCTCTCGACAATGGATCCAGTAAAATCGTTCTCGGATCTTGATTAAAGTCCTCTTAACTCCCATGTGACCCCCTGAACATCCATTGTGGTAGAGCTTTAGGATCTCCGGCACCTTAACTTTAGGTACGACCATTTGTAGATGACACTGGTCACCGCGAGCGTTCTCCCATTTCCGGCACAGAACTCCATCATGGATAACCAAGCTTTCCCACTGTGCCCAATAACTCGTGGTGATGGAACTGGTTGCTGCGACATCACTCCAGTGAGGCCTAGGAGCACCTGATTTCTTCCATTCAAGGATCGGTTTTAGGTCTCTGTCTTCTTGTTGAGCGCTCTGCAAGGTTGCCTTCCAATCTTCGCTAAGATCCGTCCTTAACGTCCTCACAAATGTTACGTGCTCAGCCTCTTGCCTGCTACAGGGCTTACATTGATCGGAACACCACCTCCAGTGCCCACTGCTGTAAGGTTTCACCAACACGTTGCGATCGGTCCTTCAGCTGGGCGCGAAACACATGTTCCAGGTGCGCGTCGCCGTATCTAGCTTCCAATGCTTCCAGAAGCTTCTCAAAAGTAAGGTCCTGTCCAAGTGCCTCTAACACAGTCAAAGCCTGGTCGCGAAGACCCAAGGTTAGAGCAGTCAAAGCCTGTTCTTTAGTCCACCTATTTGATTTCATGACGGCCTCGAACTGTATCTTGTAGGCAGACCATGACGAAGAGCCGTCAAATGGTGGCACTTTAAAACCAACCGGTGAGGGCGCAACTATCGTAGCTGCCACGGCCCCTCCTCCAGATTTGAGCCCACGAACAATCTTTTCTAACTCGGCGATGCGGATCTCCTGCTGCTGGACCTGGTCCTTAAACTCTTTCATCTCCTTACCGATGGCTGTGCGGAGGTCCTTAATCACCAAGAGCTGCTCCTCCTGACGGCGAGCCTGCTCTTCCTTGTCACGCTGCAGCTGCTCCTCTAAGCGGCGAGCTTGCTCCTCCTGACGGCGAGCCTGCTCCTCCTGACGGCGAGCCTGCTCTTCCTTGTCACGCTGCAGCTGCTCCTCTAAGCGGCGAGCTTGCTCCATCTGACGGCGAGCCTGCTCCTCCTTGTCGCGCTGCATCTGCTCCTCCATGCGGCGAGCTTGCTCCTCCTGACGGCGAGCCTGCTCTTGCATGAATGCCATAAGGGCGGCTAAGTCAGGCGACGCCGACGATTGTGCTGGTTCCGCTGCAGCCGCGGAATCTCCATGTCCACCTGATGACGGTGAGGGAGCGTCTCCAATGCGCCTTTGGTCTACGTCTTGATGGCGCTGACTCCTGGTGCGCATCCCTTCCGTTTCTTCCTTCGGTAGAACCGGCATAATTTATCCCGCACTTCTGACACCAATTTGTTACGAGCTAGGTTTCAGGGATAAATTATTTAAACGGCAGACTTCAATTAATCACTGTTTATTACAAAAACACTTCTTAAACAATTCTATTACTTCGCACTATTTTCCGCTTTGATCGCTCTGTATCGCTTCTCAATCGAAACTGACTCACGACGAACCCGACCGCTCTTTATATAGCCCGGAAGATGTTTCTAGAACGTTCCATACTGTTCTAGGTACTTCGAGAATCTTCCAGAACAATCGATTTTTGAACTCATCGATCCCGAAGCGACTAGAAACTTCCAGAATGTTCGGTTCGAACATTCTGGAAAATTCTACTCGCCACGAACTTTCGAGAACATTAGTTCCGCTATTCGATACTAGATGGCGCCACTAGTTACTACTTAGTTCTTCTACTCGTCACTAGATGGCGCTGCCCTATCTTGTAACAATACCTACAAAAAACAATTCATCATAAATCATCATCATTGTAGCCGAAAGACGTCCACTGCTGAACATAGACCGCCCCCAAGCGCCGCCACATTGACCGGTCCCGTGCGTCTCGCATCTAATGGATGCCGCAACCTTCCCCAGGTCATCGGTCAACCTAGTGGGAGGCCTTCCAACGCAACGTCTCCCGGTTCGTGGTCGCCATTCCATTAACGGGCCCATTAACAATTCCGGCAACATACAATTAACAAAGTTAAATGTTATATTATTTATGCTAAATGTAGACTAGGTATCTTGTAACTGTTCTACATTCGTATTATTGTAAACCAACCACTTCTTTTGTTTATTCTGACGATAAGAGACGGCAAATACTGGTTGCTATATTTCTTGATCAAACACAATCTTCTATTCAACACTATGAACCGTATAACAAAAAACTAAACACTTTCTTTCTTAAGTAGTGCAGGGTCATCATAAGGGCGGTGGTTCTCTTCTGAGGAAGTCACCTTTTCGGACGCACGGTCCGTCGTAGGCTAACAATTGCTTTGCACATTCCATACTAAAAAACAAAAACTGGCAAGTTAGAAATAACTTGAAGTAGGACAAAATTTAAATAGCTACGATTAAATTTAAATTTTATATTATTTACGCATACCCTGTCTATTATCGGGATCGGGACCCGACTCATATGGTAACGGCAGAACCTTTAGGGTTTTAGTCAGAAGGAGCCCGAAGTAACCCGACGCTCTATGTGAATAAACTCGACGTTGTTTAGCAGATTCTTATTTCAAATCTATAGAGAATTTGAATTTAGTACCTGCTAACCAGTCCCGAGACCCGAGATGTTTAGAAATTAGGGTGTAAGTATATTTAGAAACTCACAAGCATCTAGTGGCATAGGTCCTGTCATTTCTCGCACACACCGGGTCATATGTTTCGGGACAGTTGCACTCCAGGCGGTCCGGCCGTAGTACGGGTAGCTGCTGCCCGTACGTCATCACCACCATTGCCGTAAGTACTGAAATCATAACAAATACATAGGTATATTCACGAATGATGTCCACTGCTGAACATAGAAATCCCTCAAGTGTCGCCATATTAACCGGTCCCGTGCGTCTCTCATTCAGCGGACTCCCGCAACCTTCACTAGGTATACTCGTAAAATATAAATTAGAAAACAAAAACGAGCCAATTCAATTTACAAGGTTAAGCAATGCTTGCCGAGGTCCGTACGTGAATGGGCAATTGTTCTTAAATACCGAGACTCATCTGTGCCTCAGAAAGCACGTAAACCAGACGGCATAAATTCGCACTCTCTCTTCCCTTCTATTCCAAGGCCTTTTGCACAGCACTAGAAAGACGAGATAGTCAATTATCATCTGCCTAGTTTTCCAATTATGTTGACGTTGGCTTCAAGTTAATCTGTATGCAGCTGAATACCACAAGAACTGACTGCCTATCTGACCTCCACAATCCATTTACTGGTTAACACGATACCCCTTGAAACTAATAATTAAGGTCGCTTGTACATGCTAAGATAATTGACTGGCGCTACGCAAGAACACGTGTCGTCCACGACCAATTTGTCATGTACCACGACAAGAATTTTGCCGGACGTGGGCACGAATCTTATCTAGCGCAGACAAGATTTTTCTAGTTCTGCACTGTGGCAGTGTACACAGTTCGTGTGTAGAAACGACATCAATTCTTGCGTAGGCCCGGTGACTTTTCTTATCAAGTACAAGCGGCCTTAAAGATCACTTACCTAGTATGCACCTCATGTCTCCAACCCGTCACTGCACCACAACTGATGTCATATCTAAATATTTCCAGGTTTTATACGGACTGCTTTCCTATATTACTATCAACAATTTCCACTGAGAAATGACAATATTTTGACTAACATTACTGTCTCTTCACATATATTATACTAACAAGGTTTCAAATCAAGCTCCGTGCATTATAATACACGTACAGATTGATTTGTAAAACATAGGACATTTTAGTGCTTTATGCGACTGAAGTAACCGATTTACCCCAGAAAATTGCCAAACATAAGTGGCAGTGGGCAGGGCATATATTACTCGCAGAACGGATGGTCGATGGGGCCAAAAAGTTCTGGAGTGGCAACTGCAAGCTGGAAGACGATGCGTTGGTAGGCCTCCCATTAGGTGGAGCGATGACCTGGGTAAGGTTGCGGGAATCTACTGGATGCGAGACGCACGAGACCGATCGATGTGCCGGGGAGACCAATGTTCAGATGAGAGCATTTGAAGAATAAGTTTGTTTCGGTGATTCTTCTCAGAATATTCAGCTAGGAAATACCGGTCTTATCTAATAAATAGTATAAATTGACAGTGATTTCGAAATTGAATGCGATTTCTTAATATTCTTTCTAAATTACAAGTTGTCTATATAACTATCAAAATAAGTATCTTTAATTTATATTAATTTGAAGTCATCATCGTATTACTTTTTAATTCATTTACTTGTAGGTTCTGAAAGAAAAGACGAATTGGAAGAAAGAAAGAAGAAAACATGTCAAGAAGATGGGTGACACCCGAAAACCTCAAAGGACAGAACACAACACATTACCGTAGACAACAACTGCCATTTTCCAGTCTGTAGCTCCCAAAGCAATAAGTGGGCAATAATTGCGTCTACAGTACAGAACTTAACATAATTTACCCGACGATAAGACGTAGCCCATAAGTGGGGAAATATGCTAATGTGTCAACTGGCGGGCTGCCAGAGTAGCGCCGTATTAGCAGTAGATCAAAGTGTAGATTTTATCTTGTTTTGAGGTGCTTTTGTTTTAAGTTTTGTTTTAGAGATGCTAACTAATTACATTGCGTTGATTTCTATTATGATTTACAAACCATCATGGTTAAGAAATAAATATGAAATCTTGTCTTAGATGACAAGAAAATAAGGCATAAGGGATCCAATAAGCCAGTAGTTCTAATTCATCTTTTGCACTTGTGCATAAAGTTTTGATAAATAAACATAATAAATATTAAGTTTTTTTTTCAAAATTACAAGTGGCAAAATCGAAAAAGAACTGCAGTCGAATTGAGAACCTCCTCCTTTTTGAAGTCAGTGGGAAAACTCAATTTATGCGAAAAAAATATACGGACCAAAATACTGATTTATTACCTTTTAGATATTAATAAAGAAATCAGGCACTATTAAAAAAGAAAACAATAAAAGGTTTATAGCATAAAATGTTTCTTTATTCTTAAATATTATAATATATAAAAAATATATAAAAATCCAATAAAAATATTTTATAGTTTTGTAACAAAGCATATCTACTGTATTACCAATTTTATTTAAAAAATTCCCACCACAAACGACCTTCCTTGGATCATCCATTTTAACAGCAGTTATGCTACTGTTTATCCATCCACTACAATGTGACCAGATGGATGTAACGAGGCCTAACGACAGGCCAGTCTGTGACCGCGAAGCCAAAGTTGAGGCCAGTTTGTTATGTATTGGCTTTCCCAGGCCAAGCATTAAATATTGGTGATACAAATGTAAACGGCTGGACAGAAATGTTTGAACAAAGAAGAAATTGATGATGAAGAATATTTTCAGGGAATATTTGGAATATGAATTGTGAATACAGCAGATTTTAAGGATCTTTGCTTCGTTTTCTGTGTACAAACAAATTGCGTTTTGCTTTGTCTGCAAATTCATTTTTATTCTTGATATTGGTTGATATTATCATTATCATCTCAGACACATGCATTAGTTTTTTTTTATTAGTCAACTTGGTAATTACTTGTGTCATTATTGCAGACACCGTAAGTTTATAATTAATCTTGCGATATAATAATTGTGAACAAACCATTTTAAAATTAATCTCATCCAAATTCTATAGTGTAAATATACTCGTGCCTTCTTGAGAAGAAAGAGTTTAGAATATCACGGCATTTATTATACATTTTAGGGTTTTTTTAAGGCACTTAGTAACAAAAACATTTATTTCAACCAATTTCTTATTCTAACATTTAGGTATATAACTATTAGTCTAGACCGCTAAATTATACTTGAATATCAAAAAGTAAACCCCGACTAAGAAATAAACAAAGTCTAAGACTTAAGACTTTGCACTAAAACCCCGACGTTGAAGCTCACAAACTAAAAGTTGCCAGCGGAAATATTAAAACTTGCTTTTAGAAATACTTTCATACATTTTGATTAGATTTGCTGTTTATTGCTGTCTGTTCTGTAAGGAAAACTTAGATATTAACATTATTAAGCTAAAAGTTTGGTGTTAAATTTATTACCTCATTTTATTATGAAGAATATTACCTACTTACTCAAATATAGGAAAGCACTTTTCCTCCTTGTCCAGTAGCACCTACAATTACTCATAGAAACCAGGGCACGGGGTCCCAGCGCTAACAAAGAAAACTTGGTTCAGTTAAAGGTCACTTGGTTCACACAAGATGGCGCGATATGCATTGAATTGTGTATAAAATTAACATTTTAATTTTATAATGTTAATTGTAAATTGTATGTTCTTGTTTAATACACAAAATTATAAAAATATTGGTCTCTTAATACACTTTGCCAAGATTATTTGAACGGATCATTTAAAATTGATTCCAATAGATGGCGCTATTTTAAATTTCAGAGGCAAACCACTCGATTTTTTTAATTTATATTGTAACACATTTTCGTACAATGAAACTGTAAAAACATGCAAAAAATAATATAAAACAAATCTTCACTGTATTTAAAGAAAAATAGTCACAAAACGAGAAAACCCTTTCACTTGCAAGTCGCTGCTAACACCATCTATAGCTGTGGAACGGAACCAAACGCGATTGAAGTACTTATAAAAATAATTATCTTTATCAGACGAAAAACGCTTGATTCGGCATAGTTCCTTTGTATGGGATGAGGCATCTGTATGCTAGTATTACGTGGGACACTCAGAAAGTTTTGCGAAACTAAAAAAAATTGTTCTATACGTACATATATTTTTATTAAATCTTTTCAAAGTACTTTCCACCAGCCTCTATACAAAGATTCATGCGCCTAAACCAGTTTTCAAAACACTTTTTCCAGTCCGCCGCAGACACCTCGTTTACAGCCTGCTCGAACGCAGCCAGCGCATCTTCCGGCGACGAAAATTGTATCCCTTTGAGCTGATTTTTTATTTTTGGGAATAAAAAGAAGTCACACGGTGCTAGATCAGGGCTGTAAGGAGGGTGACCCAGGAGTTTGACTGGCGTGCTGTCCAGGAAGTCCCTCGTTTTGAGTGCGGTGTGCGCAGGTGCATTGTCGTGGTGGAGCAGTAGCCCGCGGAGCCCTGTGTTTGGTCGCTTGTTGCTTATAACAGAGAAAACTTCTGGCAAACATTTGGTAGTATACCATTCGGCATTAATGCTTCTTTGATCCCGTAAGGGAATTGATACCAAGTGGCCAGTCAAATTAAAAAAGCTAGCGATCAAAATCTTACCCCCGCTTCTAGATCGCTTCACTTTGGTAGGCGTTGGCTCATTTTGAAACACCCAAACAGTCGACTGGCGCTTGGTTTCTGGGTCGTATTGATAAATCCAGGACTCATCACCTGTAACGATGTCGTAAACACGCCGAGACGAGCCTGCTTCAAATTTGTTAAGCATATCACGGCACCATTCCACCCGGGCCTGCTTCTGAGCATCGGTGAGGTTGTGCGGCACCCAGCGTGATACTATCCTCCTCACGCGAAGATGGCTGTGTAGAATCTCGTGAACGCTTCCCGATCCAATCTTCAATATGTGTTGAATCTCCTGATATGTAATTCGCCTATTGTCTTGGATTAAATTTTTCACTGCTAGCACGTTTTCTTCGGTAACAGCCGTCAAAGGGCGACCGCTTCTTTCGTCATCCCCCAAAGTTGGTCGACCGCGCTTGAATTCGTTATACCAACGATACACGGTTGCCTTGGAAGGGCCTTCATCCATGAATGCCATTTGAAGTCTATCGTACGATTCATCCGGTTTCAGGCGACACTTGAAATCGTATAAAATCATAGCTCTAAAATGTTCCCGGCGCAGATCCATATTTCAGTGAGACACAATACTTTGAATTAACTCGCAAAAAATGTGGAGGGAAATTTTGAAATTGGAACTTACTTATTTTTACTTATAAATAATCATATTTTCGAAAAACATTATAACTGGCCAGTCTCCCATATATAAAAACTTTTTTTCGCAATACTTTCTGAGGGGCCTGGTATATTATCTGTGACCAGGAGAAACTTTATTTTATCTTTTTGGTAGTTACAATCAACGATGCGTCAGTGGTACGACACGCGTCGTAAAGGTGCTTCAATGTAAAATGTTTACCGATGATGTGGTCTATCAATCTGCCCGTCTTTTCTTAACTGTATAAGTGCCCGTTCGTATGACACGATATGTGCGTGCGCTGATCGCGATCGGTTAGCTTTTCATCAGCGCACGCGTCCCATCCGCTCAGAATCAACATCCGCTCTATCGGGTGACCAGTTGACCACCAAAACTCCAACAGTATCTACGTTTTTGCCGTGGTGTGCACACTCACACGAGGGGGAGAAGGCACGGGCGCTCCGCTCGTACATTAATATCAATAAAATATGTATTTTATATGAAATACATACTACTAAAAATTCCAAAGTTTCTGAGGAGCTGGCGGCATGTACGCGAATTGCGCACGGTTAAGCGCATTTAAAATTCAGCTTGTAAGTGATAAATTGGACGTCACTTTCAACAAACACCTTACACGCATAAATAAAGCAGTAGCTAAAATATTTTCTTAGGAAATCATTGTCTGTTTCTAGACCCTATATTTACAATCTCAATTTCTAGTATTGACTTGAATAATTGTGAACGTCGCAGACGCTTCAATCCCCCGAAGGGTGTTACATTAACATATTATTCCTTCAACACTAAGTCAGCAAGAACTGGCACTAAAGGGACTTTTCACACAGAATACCACATACATAAATGTAACTAGATAACGCAAGTCCAACAATCATGAAAACCAAGAGTGCCACTTTCTCACAAACAAATTAAAAACAAATCTTACCGATGAAAGAAAATGTTTCAATTGTCTCCGACAACTTTTTTTTAGAGTTTTTACAACCCAATACGGCATAATGCATTGTGAATTACTCTCTTTTTAACCCCCGCCGGAAAAAGAGGGGTGTTATAAGTTTCACGTGTGTTGCTGTGTATCTGTGTGTCTGTCTGTGGCATCATAGCGCCTAAACGGATGAACCGATTTCAATTTAGTTTTTTTTGTTTGAAAGGTTATTTTGTCGAGAGTGTTCTTAGCTATGTTTGAATAAAATCAGTTCAGCCGTTCAAAAGTTACGGGCGTGTTACTGTTTGAATCGGGGTGTTTTCGCAAGATAAATGTGTCGGGGGTTTTTAAATTTTGAAATTTTACTTGTTTGACAGGCGAAGTACATTACAGTAAAAACATTTTCTTCTCGGCAAACTTCGAGTTTCGTCAGTCGTCGGATTTCTATCAGTTTCCCTTTGCACTTTGTGCAGATCAGACTGGACCGAACGCTCTTAATCAACTTGGAAGTATATATAGAGTTGTTAATACTCTTTCAATATAATGTAATTTATTTTTTAAATGGGAGGAAAATTGCTATAAGTGCTTAAGCTGCTATTTTACAGCTCTATATAGTTCACACGGAAATCAAAACAAAACAACAATAAAGTACTTAGTTCTGAATTCAAATTATTATACACGATAAATCTTATAATTGATGGACATGGAAATGAGCATTCGTTTGTATTCGGAAATGCGATGATTGCCGAGGGACATTTAGAAAATAGTCGTACTGTAGGTATGCTATGACGACACGGTTGGTTGGGCGAGCCGTATGGTGGTTGAGCGATCGGTTGATGCGCTGGGTGACGCGGGTTTTATTCCCGCACGGAAAAAAAATTGTATGGCCTACAGATAGTTGTGCGAGATCTTGGTATTTGTGTATGTGAGTTTAAATGGTTGTAAACACACCAAGGACACTGGTTAAATTACTAGTGTGGGCAAAGTGTATGAAAAAGAACATAGATTTGCGTCATCTAGTTAGATGTACAAGTATCTATCTATAGATGTAAATATATCTGCACAGGCGTGCAGAATACTAAAACTAAATCAGCACCTTTTACGCAAATCATGTCTATTTGAGAGGAATATTTGAGGCTGAATTTTTTTGTTGGCTTAGACCAAATATTGAGATGGATCCTATGTTAACTTTGTATAACAAACGAACATCACTCGGCAAAAATACAAACGAACATCTTCGTATATATGTACACACGGGTGTGAAACTGAATAAAATCCTGTCCTACTCCCGTTAAACACACAGCTAAGCAATGTGAAAGTCTAAGGGTGTAACCAAACGAATCATCGATGGTAGAATGGACTAGTCGACGTCGATCGATAGTTTCTACTAAACCAATCGATTGATTGTCGATCGACGATCGATCAATGCTAGAAAAGATTAGTCGACGACAACAACGCGTCCTCTTGTGAATACATTTCGAAAGAAACTCGATCAATGTCGACCGATGCCATCGACCGGCATTCGATCGATTGGTTAGTCGAACGGTCGACCAATTAAAGCTACCAGATCAGTCGACGAACTTCGACCGATGCCGTCGTTCGAGGATCGATTGATTGGTCTGGTAACACTCTAAAACAGCTGATTCTTTATTCAAGTTCTCTATGCACCAATCAATCTCTATAAATTTGCTAATCGATATTTAAAGTAATCATTTATTATTGTGTGACACTTGGCGTATTGTTCTCAGTGTAACTTGTGGTAGTACTCAGAGCCATTAATGGTCGACCAGGGGCTTTACCATGACGAGTCAAATCAATTATGGTTCCACTATGAGAGAAAGATGGAGCTATAGAAGACAAATAGCTCTGTCCCTTTTACACAGTCACACCAAGATAGTTATTTGACGCGTCATGGTAAGGCCCCAGGATTACGAAAATATGTGTGATCAGTTTTTGTGGGACTTCTCTGACTGTGGCAATTCGTGATTTTATTTGTTAGCTGCGGTCCTGTGTGAATGAATAAATATATAAAATGAATATTATGGTTTAAAAGTTTCGTAAATAAGACCATGTATACTAAGATGTTTGTTCAATCACCTCAAAAACAAACAGGATCTTAATAAAACTTGGCATCCGATTAGACTATGACCTAGATTAAAACATGGGCGGCTGGAAAAGGACTAGTTCTAGCCATCACTCTAGGTTGCATTGGTTCTTTTGTTCTAGAACTTA
Organism: Orthosia gothica; assembly: GCA_949775005.1. Lineage (NCBI taxonomy): Eukaryota > Metazoa > Arthropoda > Insecta > Lepidoptera > Noctuidae > Orthosia > Orthosia gothica. The sequence continues at coordinate 23,310,393 of OX459035.1, forward strand.
TCTGCTCAAACGGTCATTATTCCATGGAGGTAATCGCTGCATACAGGGCTAAATACTTCGATGACCCAAGTACCCTACGAGAGATAGTCAGCAACACCAAGGCGCTGCTGACCTTCCTTGAGAAGCTGGAGTGGATCGAAAGACCATTCATCCTACCTGTACGTAAAATACGTGCTTAGACGTAGAGTTGTCCGTTTAACTGAACTTTCATTTGTTCAAAAATATTGCTTACCAAATTCCTAGTATAAACCGCTAAGCCGAAAAAATCTAATTCACCCAAGCCCTATCCGTTAATATTCTCCAAACACCATAAACACAGAAAATAACATAGCATTATCATCATCGTATCGGAAATTCGCGCGAGCCCTAATCTGAAAGATAAATAACTACAAAATAACGTTATTCCACTTAGCTATAACGTTACAATATCGGAACACGATACCGTTATCCATCAGTGTCGGAGCGGCTCATCAATCCACCATTACGGGTGTAACAATTATCAATTTATCATCAATATTTGTAGATATTTATCATGTCGGAACTATAACGCTGATGTAGCTAGGTGTCCGTAAATCAGGCTTGGTTTTGTCTGTAAGTTTCTCAAAATAACCAAATATAATGAAAGATCAACTTGAGAACGTTTTGAACTATTAGACAGAAGGTTTTTGTTGTGTTCGTAATTTTAGTATCGAGACAAGCTATTTAATATTTGCAAGCTCTGTCAGTAAATCGATACATTCTGTATTTTTTTTGTATAAAAAACAAAACAATGTCCCATCTTAATTCAATTTAATTCAAAGTTTATTGATCCCTCATCTTCAGTTCACTGCAGTTTCAAATAGCAATCTACTAGACAATTACAATATACTGTGATTCATGCAAATCTCACTGGTCTCCAATGTCATCTGTCAGCAGTTTGACGTCTCATCTCTTAATGCAGAGTTCAGTGCTCCACAACCTTCGGGAAAGTCAAACTTGTGAAGATTTTCACGGTTATTGGTCTCAGAAATAAATAAAATCTTTTAGCAAAGATTTTATTATTAATGTATGTCATTTGCACTAATGTTATATAAAGTTTTTTCTTGTCTTCGTTTGATAAATTTTTACAGTTACATATTGTGCGAAATGTAGTTTATTTATGTCTGTTATAGTATGCATCTGATAAATTTCGACGACGGGCGGTCGTTGCTTAATTTTTTTTTTATGATCATGGGTGAATAAAATAGCTTGTAACAATTTTACTTCAGTAAGAAATGAGATAGTTTCTACTATGGATAAAATTTCACAAGCGCTTGACCATGAGCTGAGCACGTCCGGCATTGTTACGTCACGACAGTCATCGATAAATTAGTACGTCAAGCATATAGGTATGAACCTGCATGAGCATCTGATCGTTTTTGGTTTCCATTTCACACGAGTAAACAAAGGCGCGCGTTTGACCACTTGATGGTTAGCGATGATGTGGTCGACGTCGAAGTACGCTTTTCTATTCACTCTTGACTTAAAGAACCCAAGGTTCTAGCTATCAGGCTCCGGCAGGGAAATCCACTCCTTAGCTGTCCGCATAATGAAAGTATTCGCAATACACTTTGTGCGTATTGGTGGCATGTCTACCATGTACCGAAAGCGAATTGCCGTGTGTCTTGTAGTGCAATGATGGATAGGGCTAGATGGAATCAAATTGCGCAGTTCCATCGCACACTTCCTGAAATGTAACGGATACAATACCGGTAGGTTTAACTTGGATGACTTGAACACTTTGGTCCGCCCGTTATATATATTTTTGATAGACTTCAATTAACTTTCATCAGGAGACATAAAGTTCAGGAGCAGGCTCATCTAAATTGAAATATATTTACGAAGAGGGTCATGTGTTTTGAAGACAATCTCTGACCGTACTGTTCAAATCCATTTTCTAAAACCCTTTGAATGATAGTAAGCTACACTGATACTTAGTGCCACAGGCTATCTATAAATTTTTAGTCCGGCGAAATGCACAGTTTCAGTGGAATAATCCAAGGGTGCGATGCTACAGGAATAAGCTATTTCACTAAAAGAAAAGCGTTGCATGACAACCGCGCTAAATAAACTACCAATCTAAAGAACACAGTGAAAGAAACTGACGTGGAATGGCTGATAACCCAGTGTTCTAAGGGACTGCGATAGCAAGTTATGCGAAGTAAGATCTCATCTCAACGTTATCACTTCAGAAACTTCGTTAACTCCAACATCTGATAACAAAGCCGTATAATATTCTAAAGTTCTTGCTACAATCTCATCCATCATACAATTTCTTCATGAATTTGTACTATATAAAACAGATTATCCTACTAATATTATAATAGGGAAAGTTTGTCTGTCAATCACGCAAAAACGGCTGAATGCAGTTGGATGAAATTTAGCTTATAGGGTAGTTTCCATAGTATCTTGTACAACCTTATGTCTCTAAATATGTTTAAGTCCCATGTAAAATAGGAGGCGAGTATATTTCCATCAACCGGCCACAAATCCTACTGAGAAATTCCAGATTGAATATTCTAAATTTATTAATATTCTGATTCGGTTCCAGCTTTTCAGGCTCCAGCTTTTTCGTATTCTTCTCAGCAAACCCTTTCATTTGATACCCATATCATGGCAGTGCACAAAAAGAACTAGGCTGCCATCTTGGGCCGTCAGCCTTATTGGATTTAGAATGACGTCACTTAGCTAACCATGCATTGTCATCTAAACTAAACCCGTATGCAAAATTTAATCTTAATGGGTGTGGGATAACTGCTTTTAAAATTCAGCTGCAAGGTTTGACCCAAACACACTTACATACATACATACATTGCAAGTTAAATAAAAGCTTGTAAAAAACCAATAAAATTTTGCCTGACTCAGAAATCGAATCCAGGACCTCATGGTCAACAGTAGCGTTTGCGACCACTAGATCAACGAGGCAGTTCGAGGGTACTTTTCATCGCCGTATAATGTTCCTTTGGTATACTAAAACATTTTGCACGCGAGCGATGACGCGGGCAGAAGCTATTAGTCCATATTTTATCTCTACGGTTGAATACAGCTGTGGGCAGTCTTTCATATGAATAGTAAGGCTGTCTCTTTGTTGAGGGATATCTTCTTAAGCCACAGAGGTCATTAGTGTCAGTCTAAGGCTGCTTGGGAGGTTCTAATATACCCTCTATCCGTTATGATGTGCGTTTATTATTATGAGATGACGACTATGATATTTTTGGGTTCAGCAGATTATACTTATGGTTTATTTTTACCCGACTGCCGAAGGAGGGTAATGTGTTTATCAGTCTATGTATGTATGTATGCATGTATGTATATATGTATGTATGTATATATGTTTGTTCCTATATGGCGTTCCAGAGACCAAAGGCGTTGGCCGATTTTGATGATTCATACGTCAATCGATTCGTCTTAATCCTGCGAGTGTCATTGGCAACATTAAAATTGAACAGTAAAAAAATGGCGGATTTTGGGTGCCATATTGTGTGGGCCCAATTTTTTTTTTCTGCCGAACCCATCGTTTGGGGTATCAAAATAAAGGGTTTTAAGAGGTGAATTCAAAAATATAAAACACTTATATGTTTAAATGTATCTAATTCGAAAAAAACTTAACTACATAGTTATAAATAAAAAAAGTTAAATCAAAAATCAAAAAACCCGACTGCTTCAAAAGCGAATTAAAAAGTCGTAAACAAGGAAAAAATCATGCTGTGCAGGAGGAGGATACATCTGGTTTTGGTCAGCCAGCTCGCGCGTATGTATCCTCCGACTGCACAGCATGATTTTTTCCTTGTTTACGACTTTTCTTAGGCTCGCGTTTAACCACTATGTCAATTGTTGGTAATCGTTGATGTGGTCGACGATGTACCACGCTTGCCTAAAAGTAACCTATTCATTCTTGACATTAAGATCGCAGGTTGTACCTATCAGGAAACACATTATCGGCAAGTTAAATGGCGACTTAATAGCGATAAAAGCCTGGTCGGATAGGTTTGGCGTTGCTGTAAATCCCAATAAGTGCCAAGCGATCATCATTGTGAATCCTCGCAGCATCGCTAAGGTGGATTATGCAACGTTGCCACCTGTTCTGTTCAACGATACGATTGTTCCGTTTAGTACTGACGTGAAGGATCTTGGCTTGCGCATCGATAGTACTCTTAACTGGCGTACTCAAGTTGCTAGTGTCAGTCAGAAGGTCACTGGGCCGTTGCGGGCTCTGTATCGTTTAAAATGTATTACCTTCGAACACGAAGGCAATGCTTGTGCAGACCCTATTTTTTCCTATCATCGATTATGGTGACGTGTGCTATTGACCTGAATGTAGATCTCCTCAACAAACTTGACCGTCTTTTAAATTACAGCATTCGATTTGTTTTCAAATTGCGTAAATATGATCGTGTCTCAGCGCATCGGTCACTTCTAAAGTGGTTGCCCATACGCCAGCGTAGAGAGCTAAGGGCACTATCTACCTTGTTTTCATTTCTTGACTCTTCCAACTCCCCTAGTTATCTGGCCCCTCACTTTTAATACATTTGCGCCAACCACAACAAAAATTTTCGCTCTGAAACCGTCTTCTTCAATGCCCCACTCACCACACTGACTTCATTCACTGTTTTTTCTTCGTTCAGTCTATATCTCTGTGGAATGCGCGCCCTCAAGAGATCAGAATTGCAGCCAACCGTTTGGCATTCAAGGTGAAAGCTTGCGAGCATGTTCGTAAAAAGTTGGCCGTAGTATCGTCACAGCGATAATGTTTTCCAGTTATCTGCTACCACTAATTGTTTAAGTTTATTCGTATATTTGGTTTATATGTTTGAGTATCTATTGTATGTATTTATGGTATGTATGTATAGCTTTTTATTTGAATAAACCTACCTTAGATATCGTGATTTACTTTAAATATCGCACCTACCAATATTTGTCTCTGCATCAGCCAAAGTTCGACTGGTAGAAAATGCCTAAGGCATTAAGTCCGCCTCTGTACGTTTGTGTGCATGAAGTATTAAATAAATAAAACATAGACTCCGGCAGGGCATTCCCCTCCTTAGCTGCACGCACAATGAAAGTAGGTATTCCCAAAAAGTTAAGTGCGTATGTGTGGGATGTCCACCGATACCAATACCAAACCAACCAAACCGATACCAATATAGACCAGTTTTTATCTTACAATAAATTAACGGGGACAGCGTACGGGGACAACGGCAAGTATTTTTTACATCTCTCATGTTCGGTAAGTAGGTCCTTATTACCTCCAAATGGGGCTTGTAGGTGACTAATTAGCGCTCTAGGGTAATAATGTAGCTAGAAAAGCCCTAGGGCGGTAAGTAATTAAAAAAAAACACTTCTTTCTTTCATAAAGTTCGCGTACATCTAACCATCATACTGGCAATAGACATCATGCATTCAGCCCAATGACCAAAGAGGTCGCTTTGCTATTCAGCCTTGCCTTTGTGTGAGTATAATAGTCATCAATTTTAAATATCGAACGGCGAAGTTCAATTTCGTTCTAGAAAAAAAAAAAAAATTTTTAATGTTTTATTCTTGTAATGCCGGTTTTTTTTCTACTTACCTCACAATCGAGATGTAAAGCAGAATAGTTAGTTCGGGTGTAAGCACCAAATATCTCGGGCTGCAATTGATGCCTTACAGCCCTTGGCTACTAATCAACTATTAAATTCCCTTTGTCCCTTTTAACATGGCCTACGGGGGCAACGGGAATACACGGTATAAAGTAAGGTGGTTTTTGCTTGATACATATACCAAGCATGTTAATTTATGATAGAAAACCTAGAAAAGTCTCTAAAAAAGCAGAAAAGGAAAAAGCATTCTATAAGCGGTGACGACTGTCAACAAAATGGTTTACCGTTTGCAAAACCACGTGACATTTTGTGAAAGCGTCTATCTCACTCTCTACAATTTACTAGCTTTTCCCCGTGACTTCACTCCCGTCGCCGACCCTACAGGACCCTTTTTCGGGAGAAAAATATTGCCTCTGTCACTCAGGAATAATATAGCTTGCACCTAGTTGCATGAATTTTTGAAATAGTTTAAGTAGTTTTTAAGTTTATCCATAAAAAACAAACTTCAAGCCATACCCATTTATTAAAAAAATCGTTTATATAGTTTTTGCTGCTCTTTACCCGCGGCTTCGCTCCCGGGGCGCACTGCACAGAACCTGTTGATTTTTTCGGGATAAAAAGTAGCCTATGTCACTCAGGAATAATGTAGCTTTCTACTGGTAAAAGAGTTTTTAAAATCAGTTTTGTAGTTTTTGAGTTTATTCAATACAAACAAACTTACAAACAATCAATTTAAATAACTTGAATTTTGGAAGTCGATTGTATATTTTCTGTAAAAAAAATATATTTAAAAATAACAAATAAGAACCCGACTGTGAGCGTACTAAAAATACGTAAACAAGAAGAAAATCATGCTGAAGGATACTGCGCGAGATAGCTTACCAAAACCAGATGTATCCTCCGACTGCACAGCATGATTTTCTTCTTGTTTACATTGTTTTCCAACTTCAATGTAGCCAGTTTCACACTTGCAGGGTTAAGACGAATCGATTGACGTAAGAATCATCAAAATCGGCCAACGTATTTGGTCTCTAGAACGCCTCATAATAACAAACATACATAAATACATAGACTGATAAACACATTACTCTCCTTCGGCAGTCGGGTAAAAAGCTATTTCTGATGATGTTCTTCAGAAAGGCCAGGTGCGCAGTACTCATAACCGGCGTGAGTGTATGAGTAGATGTATGAACTTAAACGAACTCGTATGTATGGATCGTAGCAGGTGGCGTTTTGTAGTTTTTCCTTAACTCCATGGGAAAAAACCGTGAGTTTATGTATGAAATATATTGTAATAATAACAATTCACTTCACATTGGGATACTGAACGCTCCTCACACAGTGTGTCCATAGATGACGCATGCGCTAAACTGCATTCAACCCCTCCCCCTCCTACCACCACCCCGCAGCTACGACGGGCTCACTGCCCCGTCAGGTAAGCAACGGTTGTGCGGGAAAACAGACGCTCGCACGAACGTTGTTTACCACCATTAAGCTTGATTTAGTGATGCAATGGAAATAGATGTAAAAAGAAAATTTTGGCGGTTACGTAAAAATAATGATTTACTAATGATAAGCATAAAATATATTCCTGAATTTACATTGGCATAACGAAACGCAGCATAATGATCATTACGCATAATGTTATTAGGCATAAATGCTTTGCTATAATGTATATTGCCATAAATACTGTTGGCATAATAATAATGATGCATAATCTTGTAAAGCATAATGTTCATCATCATCATCATCATTTCAGCCGAAAGACGTCCACTGCTGGACATAGGCCTCCCCCAGGCGTCGCCACATTGACCGATCCCGTGCGTCGTGCATAATGTTATAAACACATAATGATATTTACACATAATGTTCTTTGGAATAAAACAAACATGTTCGCGGCTCAAGGGTGGTTTCAAGGGCCACCCTAATTAATTTGAGTTCTTGTATCAAATATATTTAATTAAACATTTTAAGCTTAGCTAAAACCATTTTCAATGGATTCAAATCGATATTAAAATTTTCGATATTTAGTAACGTACATCGCAGTTAAGAACTTTCGCGACAACATACGTCGCAATGGTAAACTTTCGCAGTAACGTACATCGCAGTTAAGAACTTTCGCGACAACGTACGTCGCGATAGTAAACTTTCGCTGTACCGTACATCGCGGTAATGAACTTCGCAACAATGGGGTGGTGGTGTGGCGCTGTCACGAAAGTTCTTAACTGCGATGTACGTTACTGCGAAAGTTTACCATTGCGACGTACGTTGTCGCGAAAGTTCTTAACTGCGATGTACGTTACTGCGAAAGTTTACCATTGCGAAGTACGTTGTCAGGAAAGTTCTTTACTGCGATGTATGTTACTGCGAAAGTTTACCATTGCGACGTACGCTGTCGCGAAAGTTATTTATTGTGACGATTGCAGTTTCGATAACACGCTATTGCGAATTAGATAATCTAGGAGGGTTCCTGATAATGGTGATAGTGGAAATATTATATTGTTGGACATGACTAAAAAATATCAAAAATTGTAAGCAAATTTAATTAGAATTGAACCAAAAGATAATAATAAAAAAAATAAACATAAACAAAACTCATGTAGGTACTTTTAAATGGAACAAAAGAAAAATTAACAAATACAAAATTCATGTAGGTCCCTGTCTAAGTATATCGCACACTAGATACTTAATCTACAGTAGCTGGGCGACTGAGCTCTATTAGGGTGAAAATATAGAAAAAGATTTTTTCAACCCGAAAGGCTCTGCATACTAAATTACATGAAAATCGTTGGCGCCGTTTCCGAAATTCAGATTATCTATTTATAAACATTTATACAAAAATTGCTCGTTTAAAGGTATCTACATAAATAAGACATGAAAACGCATAGTTTTCTCTCTGTAAATACACTTAACCTAAAGGAATACATTCTTTATATTAATAAGTTGACTTAGATAGATAGGTACATGAATTTTGTTCATGTATATTTTATTATCTTTGGGTTCAATTACAATTAAAATGCTCATTTTTTAGCCATGTTCAACAATATAATATTGCCACTATCACCAGTATCAGCAACACTCCTAGATGACCTAAATCGCAATAGCGTGTTATCGAAACTGCAATCATCACAGTAAATAACTGTCGCGACAGCGTAAGTCGCATTGGTAAACTTTCGCAATAACATACATCGCAGTAAAGAACTTTCGTGACAACGTACTTCGCAATGGTAAACATTCGCAGTAACGTACATCGCACAGTTAAGAACTTTTGCGACAGCATACGTCGCAATGGTAAACTTTCGCAGTAACGTACATCGCAGTCAAGAACTTTCGCGACAGCGTACGTCGCAATGGTAAACTTTCGCAGTAACGTACATCGCAGTAAAGAACATTTGCGACAACGTTCGACGCAATGGTAAACTTTCGCTGTAACTTACATCGCAGTTAAGAACTTTCGCGACAACGTACGTCGCAATGGTAAACTTTCGCAGTAACGTACATCGCAGTTAAGAACTTTCGCGACAACGTACGTCGCAATGGTAAACTTTCGCAGTAACGTACATCGCAGTTAAGAACTTTCGCGACAACGTACGTCGCAATGGTAAACTTTCGCAGTAACGTACATCGCAGTTAAGAACTTTCGCAACAACGAATGTCGCGATTGTAAACTTTCGCTGTACCGTACATCGCGGTAATGAACTTCGCAACAGTGGGGTACACCCGAGATTTTAACCTTAGGTGTTTTAATTTTCGACGTTCAAATATGTACCCATAAAATTATTATGACGAATAAATATTATGCTTTTAATATTTATGCAACTCCAAATTATGGCAAAAAAAATTAGAGCAAATGACAGTTATGCTAACTTCTGCATTATGCCAAAGTGTTATTATGCCGCAATATTATTATGCTGATAAAAGTTATGCGAAAACGTTATGCCAAACAACATTCAATCCGCCTAGCCTTTGCCCAACATGTTGGGGTCGGCTTCCAGTCTAACCGGATTCAGCTGAGTACCAGTGTTTTACATAGAGCGACTGCCTACTACTACTGCCTGGAGGTCACCCTCCACAACCCAGTAACTGGGTAATACGATACCTCTTGGCAAGACTGGTGGCAGATCTCAAGCTTCTGACTACTCGTAATGACTGTCAAAGATCTTTAAATGACTGCCGGGACGAAGGGCTTAACGTGCTTTTAGAGGCACGAGTGAACCCATCCACGGACCGACCTTCTCAAGCGTTGCTTAACCTTGAAAATGAACCCGTGTGACTGTTATTATTTAGCCACGAGCTTCTCCTGCCAAACAACATTATTCCTAAATACTTTAAAAATGATCAAATACTTTCGTCTTGAGACGCTGTGTTAAGTTGAACGAGAAGATACCGCGCAATTGCCCGAACGCTGCACATCCAAGTCGGACTCGACGGTTGATCTCTAACTCGAAGTTGGACCTACGTAACTGGACCGTTTTCTTAAGGTACATATAACCGTCCACAACTTCAAGTGTAGAGTCTCCGACCTTGATAGGAGTGGGTGCAACATGGGCATTCAACATCACCTTGGTTTTGTTCATATTCATTTTTAGACCCAGTCTTTCGGAAACTACTGAGGACCTCCATGGTCTCAGCCATGACCACTATATCGTCGACAAACCGAAGGTGAGTGATCTACTCGCCATTAACGTTGATGCCTAGGCCTCTCCAGTCCATTACCCCCCGCTACATACCGTGTATAAAGTACCGATCTTACCCCCTTTCACGTCAAAATTCAATGGCAGACTCGAAATAAGATAATGTATGAGAGCCATTCATCATGTGAGAGAACTTAATTTAAGGAAGATCATTAAGGATGCTTAGTTAATTACGCGTGTAAGGAGATAACGCTTTTCATGTATCATTAATTATATTTTCAATGTGTCTTTCACAGTATACCATGTGCTAAAAGTAAACGTGGCTCTGTAGGAGACAAGGCATTGAACCCTGACAACTAAAGACTTGAATTTCAGATACATTTTCTATTTTTTTTTTAATCATGTATTAGTGCGGCACTTGGTTATTTTATGTTTTAAATTAAGTACTTTTTCAGTAAATTGATAAAATGCTAATTTTGCTGTAAATTGCATACACAGTGTCATAGCGCGTCTCTCGTTTTTCTATGCAATCAGACAATGACCGTGCTTTTGAATTATGTCAGTTATGCTACCAGCATAACTAGAAAGTTAAATCAAAACTTTTAATATTTGAATTTGTACATCATTACATATTAACAAAACAAATGACGAACCGTCTAAGTACACTATGGAGTCAGCAAAGTACTCGTATCTCATGCTTACGAACTGGATAATCTGGATAAGCCGTGTTAAAAACACGGCTTACCTCGTGTTACTTTTGATTTTGACCACAGGAGAGATTATCGCTTTTAATTATAAAAATCTCGACACCAAAGTACGCAAGCGGCGGTGCGCCGCATTCTATTTTGTGACACTGTTTAGCGATTGCTAAGCACAGTCTATAAATATTAAAAATTTCTCTATTGAATTTGAATAAAGAATCTGCTCAGAGATTATCACAAATAAGGCCCTATGTAGTGGCGAATATTTTCATGAATAACGCATTAATCATCTAATTTGCCTACTAGTTTAGTAGTCGAAAGTGCGACAGTGGAGTCGATACTCAGATCTGAATTCGATCCCCAGGAACAGGAATTGTAGAGCACAAAGAGTAAAGTACCAACCGGTCACGTCACTTTATGTTATCTTAAGATGACGACAGTCGCCAACGATCTTGAGGGAACAAATCACGCACTCGTTTCACACCCGCGCGACCCAAAATTTAGTAGTTTTTTGTACTTTCCTTATTATACTATGACTTTAAAAAAAAAGACTCAGATCAAAATATAGATAATTAAATTATCTTTGAATGGTGTCGATTTCATTAAAATATGCCCCGCGTTTTGGTGCGATTGTCGTGGTTTTGTCCGTTTTAGATATAACTTTACAAATTAATTACACTATGTTATACGAATAAAACTCAATATTTTATGAGATTAAATTATTAAAAAAATGGTCTTATATAACATAATTTTTTTTCAAACAAATACGACGAGCCGTTTATACGTGATTCTCATTTTATATTCAGCTACCCAGGGGTATCTGCGCCTTAAGTGGGAGTAGGGTGCATTTTGGCATTTACTGTCCGGCTCATATCAGCAGCCTTATTGCATAATTAATTCGGCAAGACAAAGGGTAAAGAGTATGAAAAATCGACCAATCACATGTGAGATGAAAGACGCGTTGTTTATTTTCGTCAATGTGATTGGTCGATTTTTCATACTCTTTGCCCTTTGCCGCGCCGAATTCATTACGAGATAAGGCTGCAGATGTGTTGTGGGCTGACTATTAAATGCATGGCTTCTTCGTGGCAGCCAATACGAAGGTGTAGAGATGATCATGACTCTTATCGGAAGGATTCCAATAGGAGAAGAAAGACGTGTCTGAAAAAGTGACAGAGAGGGCTTTGCTTAGCTGTAAGATATAGCGGGCTTATTAGAAAAGACTTCGATTTTAACCAACCATTCTCATAACAACTCAATCAAAATAAAACTTCTAACCCTAGCATAATCCAATCTAGAAAGGCACCGACGAAGGTATTCCTTCAAATCGAAACATTTGGGATAATGGCTCTATCCATTAGGACGGCTTCAGTTAATTGCTCAATGGATTGGATGAGGAATTGGAGACCGAGTTTCGTATCCAATTTGCTACAACTCTTCCTTGTTCTTTCTCTTGAATGCCTCTTTGGTTAAACAAAGCCATAAGCGGTACTGCTTAGCAAGGCAAGTAAGTTGCATTCTACTAGCTTTGATGATGGTTGAAATGCAAAATGTTAACAATCGTTCTCGTGACATTTTGATAGCGCTTGGTATTTTAACCCTCGCTGGAAAAAGAGGGGTGTTATAAGTTTCACGTGTGTTGCTGTGTCTATATTTGTATCTGTGTAAATGTGTATCTGTGTGTCTGTCTGTGGCATCATAGCGCCTATACGGATGAACCGATTTCGATATTTTTTTCTCTCACTCATTGAAATGCTTGGTGTGTACGCAATCAGTAGTCACTGTGTCGACTCCGTGATCTGTGGTCGTCACTATAACGGAAATTAAATATGGCGACCGGGATAAACTTGGATGAATTCATAATAATGTATGCAGATTTGTTGTGTCCATATTTTAGTCATTTGAATGCAAATGGGAAGCAAATGCGACGCGTTTTACAAGACAAGTCATTTCAGGACGTTAGAAATGAAGTGGAATAAGAAAAGTAATTTAAAAACTTCTGATGGATTTTTTGCGTAAATTGGATTGGTTAGGAAGACTTTTTGGCCTACCGGTGCAGGAGGTCTACTCCCTATCTCCGTCAACGAAGTAACGGGCCACGTCCGAAAGTATTCCGAAACTTTGGAGTGAAACCTAAGTGTTAAGATAAGTGTTATGTAAAAATAAGTGTTAAATTTTTTCATCAATTTTGTTGTGTTAAGTTGTTGGTAAAAACACATCGGGAGTAGGTACAACTGTCAAATTGTGTTGTCATTCATTCTTAGTTCGGGCCCTGAACGAATCATCCATCCGCAGGCGATACGGAGTTGGAAACACCCAACACGAATGCCGAAACTATGGACTTCGTGCTTAGAGAGTAGACCTCCAGGAGCGAGATGGGCAGATCACATTGTTGCCATCGAGGATATAGAAGAGGTTGGCATAGGAACATGGGGATTGCCACAAAAAAGAGGGCTACGCTTATGTGGGTGAAATCGCAATGAGGCTGTAGATGATGATATGGTCTTTTTCCAGATTTTCTAAGTTATCATGACAACTAAATCCTGAACTTATTTTAATGTACAACAGTCGAATTACTAGGTTCCTGGGCCTTGTTTTAACACACCTTACGTATAGAAATTACTATGATCAATCGTATAATGCTCCTTCTTTATTCGTGACTAACTTTTTGCCGCGATTTTACTCCCATCTTCTTTCCCATAGGAACCGTGCATGTCTTTTGAATAAAAAGAAGCAAATGGCACTCAGCAGTATCAGTGAAAAATTTTTTGTCATCAAATTGGTGCTTCGACTAAAGAACACAAAATAACAAAACATATTAGTTTAAAAGAACTCTTAACCCTGCCGTATAGCAACTGTAATAAGATTATTATGCTACAACTATTTACCGGTTGATGTCCTCCAAATACTGGGAGCATATTCCTCTTATAACACACTCAAACTTCTCAGAAACCCGTTGAGCAAAGTGTTCATAACTAATAAGCAGGATTGAGTCGTAAGCCGTCTTGTCGCCGGCTTGTAAACTCGCTTACTGTACTACCTACACAGTTTGGAGTTAGCAGGTAGGAATTGGACAAGATAGGTAGTGCCTGCCTCAACTTGGTCTAATAACTTGGATGGTGTGTCTGGTAAGTGTTATGCTGGTATTATGAGTTTTAAGAGAGGAAGAGGTGTTTTCCAAATAAATTGATTTGGCGACACACCGGCCAAGGGTTATATTAAACAAACCGTTCCGGCCGTCTTTCGACCCCCCATAACTTCAGATCTGTTAGACCTACTTGCAAATAAAAAAATAAAAAAAAGTGGACAGTGAAAAATAACTTTATTATTGGAACTCGGTGTCTTTGGTAGGTCCAATTATTTGCGTTATAGACACCGACTTCCAAAAATAAAGTTATTTTTCACTTTGTAGTTTTCTTATTTGGAAGACGGTAGTATTTTTTTGCAAAAAAGTTTTTTTATTTTCACTTTTTAGTTGTAGTACCTACCTAATAGACAAGTAGTTAGTAAGGTACTTATAATGCGAGAATAGATTAACCAAATATCATGAAACTGAATATAAGCGGCGAAATGAGAGTGTACCAAAGTGAACTGTACACATCTGCGTACCCCTTAGAGCATACTGGCGTGATGTTATGTTATGAAATGGTATAAACAATAAACAGACATGTGATTGCAGCAATCCCGAGACATTTGCCGTTATTACCCGACTGCCGAAGGAGGGTAATGTGTTCATCAGTCTATGTATGTATGTATGTAAGTATGTATGTATGTATGTATGTATGTATGTTTGTTTGTTCCTATATGGCGTTCCAGAGACCAAACGCGTTGGCCGATTTTGATGATTCATACGTCAATCGATTCGTCTTAACCCTGCGAGTGTCATAGGCTACATAAAAATTGGACAATAGAAAAATGGCGGCTTTCGGGTGCCATATTGTGGGGGCCCAATTTTTTTTTTCCTTTCTAACCCATCGTGTGGGGTATCAAAATAAAGGGGTTTAAGAGGTGATTTCAAAAATATATAATACTTATATGTTTAAATGTATCTAATTGAAAAAAAAACTAACTAAAAAGTTATGAATAAAAAAAGTTAAATCAAAAAATCTAATCATGCTGTGCAGGCGGAGGATACACCAGATTTTGGTCAGCCAGCCTGCGAATATGTATCCTCCGACTGCACAGCATGATTTTTTACCTTGTTTACGACTTGTTAGTTCGCTTTTGAAGCAGTCGGGTTTTTTGATTTTTTGATTTAACTTCTTTTTTTTTAGGCTCTCGTTTGACCACTATGTGAAATGATGGTAAGCGATGATGTGGTCGACGGTGAAGCGCGCTTGCCTAGTAACCTATTCATTCTTGACATTAAGATCGCAAGTTATACCTATCAGGAAACACAGACTCCGGCAGGGAATTCCACTCCTTAGCTGATAATGATAGTATTCCCAAAAGGTTAAGTGCGTATGTGTGGGATGTCCACCGATACCAATACCAAACCAACCAAATCGATATCAATATGAGAGTTTATATTTTAAAATTAATTAACGGGGACACCGTACGGGGACAACGAGAAGTAATTTTAATTATTTTAAATTCCCTTTGTCCCTTTGGCAACGGGATTATACGATAAAAAGTAAGGTGGTTTTTGCATGATAAATTTATCAAGCATGTTAATTTATGATAGAAAAACCTAGAAAAGTCTCTTAAAAGTAAAAAAAAAAGCAAAAAGTATTCTTTAAGCGGTGACGACTGTCAATAAAATGGTTTACCGTTCGCAAAACCACGTGACATTTTGTGAAAGCATCTTTCTCACTCTCTATAATTTACTAACTTTTCCCCGTGACTTCACTCCCGTAGCCGACCCTACAGGACCAGTTTTCGGGAGAAAAATATTTCCTCTGTCACTCCGGAATAATATAGCTTTCTAGTGGTGCATGAATTTTTGAAATCGGTTAAGTAGTTTTTAAGTTTATCCATTACAAACAAACTTACAAACAATCAATTTAAATAACTTGAATTTTGGAAGTCGATTGTATATATTTTTTTTTTAAATATATAAAAAAAAACCCCGACTACAAAGCGAACTAAAAATACGTAAACAAGAAGAAAATCATGCTGTGAAGGATACTGCGCGAGCTAGCTTACCAAAACCAGATGTATCCTCCGACTGCACAGCATGATTTTCTTCTTGTTTACGTTGTTTTCCAACTTTAATGTAGCCAGTTTCACACTTGCGGGGTTAAGACGAATCGATTGACGTAAGAATCATCAAAATCGGCCAACGCATTTGGTCTCTAGAACGCCACATAATAACAAACATACATAAATACATAGACTGATAAACACATTACCCTCCTTCGGCAGTCGGGTAAAAAGCTATTTCTGATGATGTTCTTCAGAAAGGCCAGGTGGACTTAAACGATCTCGTATGTATGGATCGTAGCAGGTGGCGTTTTGTAGTTTTTCCTTACCTCCATGGGAAAAAGGCGTGCGTTTATGTATGAAATATATTTTAATAATAACAATTCACTTCACATTGGGATACTGAACGCTCCTTACACAGTGTGTCCATAGATGACGCATGCGCAAAACTGCATTCAACCCCTCCCCCGCCTACCACCACCCCGCAGCTACGACGCGCTGAATGCCCCGTCAGGTAAGCAACGGTTGTGCGGGAAAACAGACGCTCGCACGAACGTTGTTTACCACCATAAAGCTTGGTTTAGTGATGCAATGGAAATAGATGTAAAAAGAAAATTTTGCTTTTATCTTAAGATTTAGGGTATGTTAATTTTTTTGAAGAATCTGATTTCTTGGGTGAATAAACATGACACTTGACATAAATACCATCCTAAATAAACAATAAAGTTTGTGTTTTTTTTTTTTTGGAACTACCCCCAAAAGACGATTTAGGAGGTATTACAGTGTTTTTGAAAATCTGATTTATTGGGTCAATCAACTTGAAACTTGCCACAAATACTAACCTAAATGAATAATAAAGGTCGCTATTATTATTTTTGAAACTACCCCCAAAAGAAGATTTAGGGGATGTTAGTTTTTTTGAAGAATCTGATTTCTTGGGTGAATAAACTTGAAACTTGGCATAAATACCATCCTAAATAAACAATAAAGTTTGTTATTATTATTTTTTTGCAACTACCCCCAAAAGACGATTTAGGAGGCATTACAGTGTTTTTGAAAAATCTGATTTCTTGGGTCAATAAACTTGCCACTAATATACTAACCTAAATGAATAATAAAGGTTGCTCTTATTATTTTTTTAAACTACCCCCAAAAGACGACTTAGGGGTTGTTATTTTTTTTGAAGAATCTGATTTCTTGGGTAAATAAACAATAAATTTGACATAAATACCATCCTAAATGAATAATAAAGGTTGCTATTATTATTTTTTGAAACTACCCCCAAAAGAGATTTAGGGGATGTTATTTTTTTTGAAAAATCTGATTTCTTGGGTGAATAAACATGAAACTTGACATAAATACCATCCTTAATAAACAATAAAGTTTGTGTTTTTTTTTTTGGAACAACCCCCTAAAGACGATTTAGGAGGTATTACAGTGTTTTTGAAAAATCTGATTCATTGGGTCAATAAACTTGAAACTTGCCACAAATACTAACCTTAGTGAATAATAAAGGTCGCTATTATTATTTTTGAAACTACCCCCAAAAGACGACTTAGGGGTTGTTATTTTTTTTGAAGAATCTGATTTCTTGGGTGAATAAACAATAAATTTGACATAAATACCATCCTAAATGAATAATAAAGGTTGCTATTATATTTTTTTTAAACTACCCCCAAAATTTTTTGTACTTTCCTTGTTGTACCATGACTTTAAAAAAAAGGCTCCGATAAAAATATAGATAGTTAAATTGTCTTTGAATGGTGTCGATTTCATTAAAATACGCCCAGCGGTTTTGGTGCGATTGTCGTGGTTTTGTCCGTTTTAGACATAACTTTAAAAATTAATTACACTATATTATACGAATAAAACTCAATATTTTCTGAGATTAAATTATTAAAAAAATGGTCTCATATAACATATATTTTTCCAAACAAATACGACGGGCCGTTTATACGTGATTCTCATTTTATATTCAGCTACCCTAATCCCACTTAAGGCGCAGATACCCCTGATCTGCGCCTTAAGTGGGATTAGGGTGCATTTTGGCATTTACTGTCCGGCTCATATCAGCAGCCTTATTGCATAATTAATTCGGCAACACAAAGGGTAAAGAGTGTGCCAAATCCACCAATCACATGTGAGATGAAAGACGCGTTGCTTATTTCCGTCAATTTGATTGGTAAATTTTTCATACACTTTGCCCTTTGCCGCGCCGAATTCATTACGAGATAAGGCTGCAGATGTGTTGTGGGCTGACCATTAAATGCATGGCTACATCGTGGCAGCCAATACGAAGGTGGAGAGATGATCATGACTCTTATCGGAAGGATTCCAATAGGAGAAGAAAGACGTGTCTGAAAAAGTGACAGAGAGGGCTTTGCTTAGGTGTAAGGTATAGCGGGCTTATTAGAAAAGGGCTTACTTAGATTTTAACCAACCATTCTCATAACAACCCAATCAAAATAAAACTTCTAACCCTAACATAATCATGTAACGGCAGACGACTTCTTGATTCCAAATGTCTACATCCAATCTAGAAAGGCACCAACGAATGTATTCCTTCAAATCGAAACATTTGGGACAATGGCTCTATCCATTAGGACGGCTTCAGTTAATTGCTCAATGGATTGGATGAGGAATTGGAGACCGAGTTTCGTATCCAATTTGCTACAACTCTTCTTTGTTCGTTCTCTTGAATGCCTCTTTGGTACAACTAAGCCATAAGCGGTACTGCTTAGCAAGGCAAGTAAGTGGCATTCTACCAGCTTTGATGATGGTTGAAATGCAAAATGTTAATAATCGCTCTCGTGACATTTTGATAGCGCTTGGTATTTTTAACCCCCGCCGGAAAAAGAGGGGTGTTATAAGTTTCACGTGTGTTGCTGTGTATCTTTGTATCTGTGTATATGTTTATCTGTGTATCTGTGTGTCTGTCTGTGGCATCATAGCGCCTAAACGGATGAACCGATTTTGATTTTTTTTTTTGTTTGAAATGTGATTTCGTCGAGAGTGTTCTTAACTATGGTTGAATACAATCGGTTCAGCCGTTCTAAAGTTATGGGCGTTTTACTGTTTGAATCGGGGTGTTTTGGCAAGATAAATGTGTCGGGGATTTTTTAAATTTTACTTGTTTACTTTTCTAATTGCTATGGTGACGCTTTCGTTGTAAGAATGTCACTTGTCTGGAGTCTCTGGTTTCCATTATAAGGTCGATCAAAGTGGTAATGAGTTTTCAACCTGGAATTTCTCCTAGCAGCTCGAAGTATGGTATTGTGCCTTGGCGAAATCTAGGTGCGCTATAAGAGCGAACATCTCTGCACAACCTCTCGATCAATACAGGCGTGATGTTATGTTTCCTTGGAACCTTAATTTATTTCTGATATTAAAGCTGTCTTTGTGCTACTATTACAGAACAAAGGTTTCTGAAGTAAACCATTAGTTGTTAGCTTACTGTATAAGTTCTTACGGAGTGAGTCAGTGTTTCAAGATAGCAGCAACCCGCTAGTTTTCATGCCTCAAGTAAATGAGTTCTTCTTATCCTTTCATCTCCTTATCAATGAAGCGCAATCAGCCTATAGGTAATGTTCCCACTGCTGGGACACAGGCCTCCTCTCTGTGAGAGGGGTAGGCTGTAATACAGCAAGCCAGGGCAGTGCAGATAGGTAGATGTGATATATCTTTGAATTTTATCCGACCACGGTGAAGCCAAAAGCACAGTTATGATTTTAACCGATATGTTTGTATGTACATCTGTACCCTCATAACTTCTAGATAGCTTGCTGGCTAGCTCATAATTTAACAAATCAGATATCGTTGGTAGTGTATTGACTGTCGTAAGAAGCTATGCGAAGTCACACTAAATTCAGTATCACAGACATAAATTCATGAATTTTGTATTGGAATGAATGGGATTAATTAGCAAATATCATTTTCACTTTGAGCAGTGGTTATGAGATAGTTCCTTCCTGGGTTTGGACCCATAACCTTTACCTCGTAAGTCTTGCCAGATACTATTTCCCACAGAATTTTTAAAATAACTAAAAAAAAACAGTCACGTAAAAGACATATTATTTCATTAATTTTTCCTGTCAAGGACCAAAAACTAATCGAGATCAAGAGCCACCTCTAAAAGGAAAAAATAATCTTATCATTTTACTTTTCTACCTGAGCAAGCTACTCACTAGTGTGTTGCCAGGATAATAAAGAGGTAAGACAAAGTAAAAGAAAACATTGTTCTTTATAACAATAGGGAACCTAGTTTTACGCTCGCGAAGTTGCAAGTGCGTACTTGAGGATATATCTTCAGATTTCAGTGGGTTTAAGTGTAAAATAAATATAAAAAGATTGTGCTATGGGTTGTGTTTATTAAATACAGCTATGTTTATAAGAATAGTCGCCATACTTTAGTATAAACAGTAACTTGGCAACATTCAATAAAAATTAAAACTCTCGTTATAATTTTATACATACTTTTTGGGAAAAATTAATTCAAAAACTCGAAATACTCGACTGCTTAAGACGAGAACAATATAAAACGTTAATAAGAAGAAAATAATTCTGTGTAGTCGGAGGATACAAATATTCGCGAGCTGGCTGACCAGAACCGAAATCCTTAACGACAAACAGCACAAATGTGTAAATTGAGTTTTTATCGGTACTTTGTCAGTCCTTTAAGACTATAGAACTTGCTTACTTTTTAATGATGGAGTACCAAAACCTTTTTCACAAAAAATAAACTGACTTTCAAAGCAAAACAAAGAAAAGAGCAAAACTTGTTTTTGTTCACTAGCGTAAAACCTATTTTAATCTAATATTTAATCTGTCACTTTTTCAGACACGTCTTTATTTTCCTATATGGGTCCTTCCGATAAGAGTCATGATCATCTCTCCACCTTCGTATTGGTCTACCACGAGCCATGCATTTAATGGTCAGCCCACAACACATCTGCAGCCTTATCTCGTAATGAATTCGGCACGGCAAAGGGTAAAGAGTATGAAAAATCGACCAATCACATGTGAGATGAAAGACGCTTTTTTTTTCCGTCAATGTGATTGGTAAATGTTGCCGAATTAATTATGCAATAAGAGCCGGACAGTAAATGCCAAAATGCACCCTAATCCCACTTAAGGCGCAGATACCCATGGGTAGCTGAATATAAAATGAGAATCACGTATAAACGGCTCGTCGTATTTATTTGGAAAAAAATATTTGTTATATTCTTATATAACATATATCTTGTGTTATATTTTCTTAATAATTTAATCTCAGAAAATATTGAGTTTTATTCGTACAACATAGTGTAATTAATTTGTAAAGTTATATCTAAAACGGACAAAACCACGAAAATCGCACCAAAACCGCTGGGTATATTTTAATGAAATCGACACCATTCAAAGACAATTTAACTATCTATATTTTGATCTGAGCCTTTTTTTTTAAGTCACAGTATAATAAGGAAAGTACAAAAAACTACTAAATTTTGGGTCGCGCGGGTGTGAAACGAGTGCGTAATTTGTTCCCTCAAGATCGTTGGCGACTGTCGTCATCTTAAGATAACATAAAGTGACGTGGCCGGTTGGTACTTTACTCTTTGTGCTCTACAATTCCTGTACCTGCGGATCGAATTCAGGTCTGAGTATAGACTCCACTGTCGCACTTGCGACCACTAAACTAGTGGGCAAATTAGATAATTAATGCGTTATTCATGAAAATATTCGCTACTACATAGGGCCTTATTTGTAATAATCTCTGAGCAGATTCTTTACTCAAATTCAATAGAGAAATTTTTAATATATATAGAATGTGCTTAGCAATCGCTAACAGTGTCACAAAATAGAATGCGGCGCACCGCCGCTTGCGTACTTTGGTGTCGAGATTTTTATAATCTCTCCTGTGGTCACAAGTAATACGAGGTAAGCCGTGTTTTTTAACACGGCTTATCCAGATTATCCAGACAGTAAGCATGAGATACTATGCTGACTGCATAGTGTACTTCGACGTTTCGTAATTTGTATGAGTTCTTTAATGCATACCTGTTGTTTAATATGTAATGATGTACAAATGCAAATATTAAAAGTTTTTTTATTTTATTTTTTATTTGTGATGGGTTTGCTCTTGATTCTAGTCAACGTCAGAGGTGATTTATTATATTTATTTTTTAGATTTAACTTTCTAGTTATACTGGTAGTATAACTGTCAGATTTCAAATTCTTTGTTTTATAGAGTTTTAAGGCCATGTCATCACCAAAAGCACAGTCATTGTCTGATTGTATAGAAAAACAAGAGACGCACGATGACAGTGTATGCAATTTACCTCAAAATTACCATTTTATCAATTTACTGGAAAAGTACTTAACTTTAAACTTAAAATAACCAAGTGCCGCACTAATACATGATTAGAAAAAAAAAAAAAATGTAGCTGAAATTCAAGTCTTTAGTTGTCAGGGTTCAATGCCTTGTCTCCTACAGAGCCACGTTTTCTTTTAGCACATGGTATACTGTGAAAGACACATTGAAAATATAATTAATGATACATAAAAAGCGTCATCTCCTTACACGCGTAATTAACTAAGCATCCTTAATGATCTTACTTAAATTAAGTTCTCTCACATGATGTATGGCTCTCATACATTATCTTATTTCGAGTCTGCCATTGAATTTTGACGTGAAAGGGGGTAAGATCTGCACTTTGTACACGGTGTGTAGCGGGGGGAATGGACTGGAGAGGGCTAGGCATCAACGTTAATGGCGAGTAGATCACTCACCTTCGGTTTGTCGACGATATAGTGGTCATGGCTGAGACCATGGAGGTCCTCAGTAGTTTCCGAAAGACTGGGTCTAAAAATGAATATGATCAAAACCAAGGTGATGTTGAATGCCCATGTTGCACCCACTCCTATAAAGGTCGGAGACTCTACACTTGAAGTTGTGGACTGTTATATGTACCTTAGACAAACGGTCCAATTACGTAGGTCCAACTTCGAGTAAGAGATCAACCGTCGAGTCCGACTTGGATGTGCAGCGTTCGGGCAATTCCGCGGTATCTCCTCGTTCAACTTACCACAGTGTCTCAAGACGAAAGTATTTGACCATTTTTAAAGTATTTAGGAATAATGTTGTTTGGCAAGAGAAGCTCGTGGCTAAATAATAACAGCCACACGGGTTAATTTTCAAGGTTATGCAACGCTTGAGAAGGTCGGTCCGTGGATGGGTTTACTCCGTGCCTCGGAAAGCACGTTAAGCCCTTTATCCCGGCAGTCATTTAAAGATCTTTGACAGTCATTACGAGTAGTCAGAAGCTTGAGATCTGCCACCAGTCTTGCCAAGAGGTATCGTATTACCCAGTTACTGGGTTGTGGAGGGTGACCTCCAGGCAGTAGTAGTAGGCAGTCGCTCCATGTAAAACACTGGTACTCAGCTGAATCCGGTTAGACTGGAAGCCGACCCCAACATATTGGGCAAAGGCTAGGCGGATTGAATGTTGTTTGGCATAAAGTTTTCGCATAACTTTTATCAGCATAATAATACTGCGGCATAATAATACTTTGGCATAATGCAGAAGTTAGCATAACTGTCATTTGCTCTAATTTGTTTTGCCATAATTTGGAGTTGCATAAATATTAAATGCATAATATTTATTCGTCATAATAATTCTATGGGTACTTATTTGAACGTCGAAAATTAAAACACCTAAGGTTAAAATCTCGGGTGTACCCCATTGTTGCGAAGTTCATTACCGCGATGTACGGTACAGCGAAAGTTTACAATAGCGACGTTCGTTGTTGCGAAAGTTCTTAACTGCGATGTACGTTACTGCGAAAGTTTACCATTGCGACGTTTTCATGTCTTATTTATGTAGATACCTTTAAACGAGCAATTCTTGTATATATGTATATAAATAGATAATCTGAATTTCGGAAACGGCGCCAACGATTTTCATGTAATTTAGTATGCAGAGCCTTTCGGGTTGAAAAAATCGTTTTCTATATTTTCACCCCAATAGAGCTCGGTCGCCCAGCTACTGTAGATTAAATATCTAGTGTGCGATATACTTAGACAAGGACCTACATGAATTTTGTTTTTGTTGATTTTTCTTTTGTTCCATTTCAAAGTACCTACATGAGTTTTGTTTTTTTTTTTTTTTATTATTATTATCTTTTGGTTCAATTCTAATTAAATTTGCTTACAATTTTTGATATTTTTTTAGTCATGTCCAACAATATAATATTTCCACTATCACCATTAACAGGAACTCTCCTAGATGATCTAATTCGCAATAGCGTGTTATCGAAACTGCTAGCGTCACAATAAATAACTTTCGCGACAGCGTACGTCGCAATGGTAAACTTTCGCAGTAACATACATCGCAGTAAAGAACTTTCCTGACAACGTACTTCGCAATGGTAAACTTTCGCAGTAACGTCTTTCGCACCCTAAAATCGGGTGTACCCCATTGTTGCGAAGTTCATTACCGCGATGTACGGTACAGCGAAAGTTTACTATCGCGACGTTCGTTGTTGCGAAAGTTCTTAACTGCGATGTACGTTACTTATTTATTATTTAGCCACGAGCTTCTCTTGCCAAACAACATTATTCCTAAATACTTTAAAAATGGTCAAATACTTTCGTCTTGAGACACTGTGGTAAGTTGAACGAGGAGATACCGCGGAATTGCCCGAACGCTGCACATCCAAGTCGGACTCGACGGTTGGACCTACGTAATTGGACCGTTTGTCTAAGGTACATATAACAGTCCACAACTTCAAGTGTAGAGTCTCCGACCTTTATAGGAGTGGGTGCAACATGGGCATTCAACATCACCTTGGTTTTGATCATATTCATTTTTAGACCCAGTCTTTCGGAAACTACTGAGGACCTCCATGGTCTCAGCCATGACCACTATATCGTCGACAAACCGAAGGTGAGTGATCTACTCGCCATTAACGTTGATGCCTAGCCCTCTCCAGTCCATTCCCCCCGCTACACACCGTGTACAAAGTGCAGATCTTACCCCCTTTCACGTCAAAATTCAATGGCAGACTCGAAATAAGATAATGTATGAGAGCCATACATCATGTGAGAGAACTTAATTTAAGTAAGATCATTAAGGATGCTTAGTTAATTACGCGTGTAAGGAGATGACGCTTTTTATGTATCATTAATTATATTTTCAATGTGTCTTTCACAGTATACCATGTGCTAAAAGAAAACGTGGCTCTGTAGGAGACAAGGCATTGAACCCTGACAACTAAAGACTTGAATTTCAGCTACATTTTTTTTTTTTTTCTAATCATGTATTAGTGCGGCACTTGGTTATTTTAAGTTTAAAGTTAAGTAGTTTTCCAGTAAATTGATAAAATGGTAATTTTGAGGTAAATTGCATACACTGTCATCGTGCGTCTCTTGTTTTTCTATACAATCAGACAATGACTGTGCTTTTGGTGATGACATGGCCTTAAAACTCTATAAAACAAAGACTTTGAAATCTGACAGTTATACTACCAGTATAACTAGAAAGTTAAATCTAAAAAATAAATATAATAAATCACCTCTGACGTTGACTAGAATCAAGAGCAAACCCATCACAAATAAAAAATAAAATAAAAAAACTTTTAATATTTGCATTTGTACATCATTACATATTAAACAACAGGTATGCATTAAAGAACTCATACAAATTACGAAACGTCGAAGTACACTATGCAGTCAGCATAGTATCTCATGCTTACTGTCTGGATAATCTGGATAAGCCGTGTTAAAAAACACGGCTTACCTCGTATTACTTGTGACCACAGGAGAGATTATAAAAATCTCGACACCAAAGTACGCAAGCGGCGGTGCGCCGCATTCTATTTTGTGACACTGTTAGCGATTGCTAAGCACATTCTATATATATTAAAAATTTCTCTATTGAATTTGAGTAAAGAATCTGCTCAGAGATTATTACAAATAAGGCCCTATGTAGTAGCGAATATTTTCATGAATAACGCATTAATTATCTAATTTGCCCACTAGTTTAGTGGTCGCAAGTGCGACAGTGGAGTCTATACTCAGACCTGAATTCGATCCGCAGGTACAGGAATTGTAGAGCACAAAGAGTAAAGTACCAACCGGCCACGTCACTTTATGTTATCTTAAGATGACGACAGTCGCCAACGATCTTGAGGGAACAAATCACGCACTCGTTTCACACCCGCGCGACCGAAAATTTAGTAGTTTTTTGTACTTTCCTTATTATACTGTGACTTAAAAAAAAGGCTCAGATCAAAATATAGATAGTTAAATTGTCTTTGAATGGTGTCGATTTCATTAAAATATACCCAGCGGTTTTGGTGCGATTTTCGTGGTTTTGTCCGTTTTAGATATAACTTTACAAATTAATTACACTATGTTATACGAATAAAACTCAATATTTTCTGAGATTAAATTATTAAGAAAATATAACACAAGATATATGTTATATAAGAATATAACAAATATTTTTTTCCAAATAAATACGACGAGCCGTTTATACGTGATTCTCATTTTATATTCAGCTACCCATGGGTATCTGCGCCTTAAGTGGGATTAGGGTGCATTTTGGCATTTACTGTCCGGCTCTTATTGCATAATTAATTCGGCAACATTTACCAATCACATTGACGGAAAAAAAAAGCGTCTTTCATCTCACATGTGATTGGTCGATTTTTCATACTCTTTACCCTTTGCCGTGCCGAATTCATTACGAGATAAGGCTGCAGATGTGTTGTGGGCTGACCATTAAATGCATGGCTCGTGGTAGACCAATACGAAGGTGGAGAGATGATCATGACTCTTATCGGAAGGACCCATATAGGAAAATAAAGACGTGTCTGAAAAAGTGACAGAGAGGGCTTTGCTTAGCTGTAAGGTATAGCGGGCTTATTAGAAAAGACTTAGATTTTAACAAACCATTCTCATAACAACCCAATAAAAATAAAAATTCTAACCCTAGCATAATCATGTAACGGCAGACGAATTCTTGATTTCCAATGTCTACATCCAATCTAGAAAGGCACCGACGAAGGTATTCCTTCAAATCGAAACATTTGGGACAATGGCTCTATCCATTAGGACGGCTTCAGTTAATTGCTCAATGGATTGGATGAGGAATTGGAGACCGAGTTTCGTACCCAATTTGCTAACTCTTCTTTGTTCGTTCTCTTGCTTAGCAAGGCAAGTAAGTGGCATTCTACCAGCTTTGACGATGGTTGAAACGCCAAAATGTTAACAATCGCTATTGTGAAATTTTGATAGCTCTTGGTATTTTTCACTTTTCCAATTGCTATGGAGACGCTTTCATTGTAAGAATGTCACTTGTCTGGAGACTCTGGTTTCTATCATAAGTTTGATCAAAGTGTTAATTAGTTTTCTATCTGGAATTTCTCCTAGCAGCTCGAAGTATAGTATTGTGCCTTGGCGAAATCTAGGTGCGCTATAAGAGCGAACATCTCTGCCCAACCTCTCGATCAATACAGGCGTGATGTTATGTTTCCTTGAAACCTAAATTTATTTCTGATATTAAGGCTGTCTTTGTGCTACTATTACAGAACAAAGGTTTCTGAAGTAAACCATTAATTATTAGCTTACTGTCTAAGCTCTTACGGAGTGAGTCTGTGTTTCTTGATAGGTACCCGCCAGTTTTCGTGCCTCAAGTAAATGAGTTCTTGTTATCATTTCATCTCCTTATCAATGAAGCGCAATCAGCCTATAGGTAATGTTCCCACTGCTGGGACACAGGCCTCCTCTCTGTGAGAGGGGTAGGCTGTAATACAGCAAGCCGGGACAGTGCAGATAGGTAGATGTGATATATCTTTGAATTTTATCCGACCACGGTGAAGCCAAAAGCACATAATTTAACGAATGAGATATCGTTGGTAGTGTCTTGACTGTCGTAAGAGGCTATGTGACGTCACACTAAATTCAGTATGGCACCCTCTAGAGGAAATAAATTCATGAATTTTGTATCGGAATGAATGGGTTTAATTAGCAAATATCATTGTTATTTTGAGAGCAGTGGTTATGAAATAGTTTCTGCCTGGGTTCGGACCCACGACCTTCAACTCGTAAGTCTTGCCAGATACTATTTTCCACAGAATTTTAAAATAGAAAGTCACGTAAAAGAGCTATTATTTTATTTATTTTTCCTGTCAAGGACCAAAATCTAATCGAGATTAAGAGCCACCTCTAAAAGGAAAAAAATAAACTTACCTTTTTACATTTCTACCTGAGCAAACTACTCACTTGTGTGTTGCCAGGATAATAAAGAGGTAAGACAAAGGGAAAGAAAACATTGTTGTTTCATAACAATA
The DNA here is from genome assembly GCA_949775005.1 of Orthosia gothica. NCBI lineage: Eukaryota > Metazoa > Arthropoda > Insecta > Lepidoptera > Noctuidae > Orthosia > Orthosia gothica. Next base: position 23,338,797 of record OX459035.1, read on the forward strand.
GGAAACCTAGTTTTACGCTCGCGAAGTTGCAAGTGCGTACTTGAGGAAATATCTTCAGGGCTCAGTGAGTTTAAGTGTAAAATGAATATAAAAAGATTGTGCTCTAGGTTGTGCTTATTAAATACAGCTTTAGCATGGTGATTATTCTCTTGAACAGTAACTTGGCAACATTCAATAAAAATTAAAACGCTACTGATGATTTTATATATACTTTTTGGGAAGAGTTAATTCAAAAAATCAAAATACCCGACTGCTTAAGAAGCGAACTATATAAGAAGAAAATCATTCTGTGCAGTCGGAAGTTACAAAAATTCGCGAGCTGGCTGACCAGAACCGAAATCCTTTACGATAAATTGCACGAATGTGTAAATTGAGCTACCAGGCCCCTCAGAAAGTATTGCGAAAAAAAGTTTTTATATATGGGAGACTGGCCAGTTATAATGTTTTTCGAAAATATGATTATTTATAAGTAAAAATAAGTAAGTTCCAATTTCAAAATTTCCCTCCACATTTTTTGCGAGTTAATTCAAAGTATTGTGTCTCACTGAAATATGGATCTGCGCCGGGAACATTTTAGAGCTATGATTTTATACGATTTCAAGTGTCGCCTGAAACCGGATGAATCGTACGATAGACTTCAAATGGCATTCATGGATGAAGGCCCTTCCAAGGCAACCGTGTATCGTTGGTATAACGAATTCAAGCGCGGTCGACCAACTTTGGGGGATGACGAAAGAAGCGGTCGCCCTTTGACGGCTGTTACCGAAGAAAACGTGCTAGCAGTGAAAAATTTAATCCAAGACAATAGGCGAATTACATATCAGGAGATTCAACACATATTGAAGATTGGATCGGGAAGCGTTTACGAGATTCTACACAGCCATCTTCGCGTGAGGAGGATAGTATCACGCTGGGTGCCGCACAACCTCACCGATGCTCAGAAGCAGGCCCGGGTGGAATGGTGCCGTGATATGCTTAACAAATTTGAAGCAGGCTCGTCTCGGCGTGTTTACGACATCGTTACAGGTGATGAGTCCTGGATTTATCAATACGACCCAGAAACCAAGCGCCAGTCGACTGTTTGGGTGTTTCAAAATGAGCCAACGCCTACCAAAGTGAAGCGATCTAGAAGCGGGGGTAAGATTTTGATCGCTAGCTTTTTTAATTTGACTGGCCACTTGGTATCAATTCCCTTACGGGATCAAAGAAGCATTAATGCCGAATGGTATACTACCAAATGTTTGCCAGAAGTTTTCTCTGTTATAAGCAACAAGCGACCAAACACAGGGCTCCGCGGGCTACTGCTCCACCACGACAATGCACCTGCGCACACCGCACTCAAAACGAGGGACTTCCTGGACAGCACGCCAGTCAAACTCCTGGGTCACCCTCCTTACAGCCCTGATCTAGCACCGTGTGACTTCTTTTTATTCCCAAAAATAAAAAATCAGCTCAAAGGGATACAATTTTCGTCGCCGGAAGATGCGCTGGCTGCGTTCGAGCAGGCTGTAAACGAGGTGTCTGCGGCGGACTGGAAAAAGTGTTTTGAAAACTGGTTTAGGCGCATGAATCTTTGTATAGAGGCTGGTGGAAAGTACTTTGAAAAGATTTAATAAAAATATATGTACGTATAGAACAATTTTTTTTAGTTTCGCAAAACTTTCTGAGTGTCCCACGTATTATTGGTACTTTGTCAATCCTTTAAGACTTTAGAACTTGCTCACTTTTTAGTGATGGAGTACCAAAACCTTTTTCACAAACATAAACTGACTTCCAAAGCAAAACAACGAAAATAACAATTTTTTTTTTATTCCCCTTTAAGTTCACTAGCGTAAAACCTATTTTAATCTAATATTTATTTCTCTTAATCCTGTGTGTTTCAGTGACACACATCTACATCGATTTCAGTTGAGACTGGTTCGAACCGACTCTCTGTTTGAACAGATTTCAATTACGTCTTATTTGATGTCGTGATTGGAAATATACTCTCAGGAATGGCTTCATGTGAGGTGTTTGTATAAAATAATGAGATTTTATTTTATCTCAGTCTAGGCAAATGACTTCAAACCGAATAAAATTTGTATTGTAAATATTTTGATCATCATCATTATTATTTCAGCCGAAAGACGTCCACTGCTGGATATAGGCCTCCCTCAAGCGTCACCACATTGACCGGTCTCGTGCGTCTCGCATGTAGCGGACTCTTGCCACCTTCTCCTTCGAAATCCAACGCATCGTCTTACGTCGCGGTCTCCACTCTATAACTTTTCGGCACCATCGACCATCCGTTCTGCGAATTTCGCAATTCTTTGGACTATGTCGGTAACTTTGGTCCTCCATGTGATATACTCATTTTTTCTTTTTTAATATTTACTAACTTTAATTTAACTTGTCTTGTTAGTGCATATGTGTGGCTCAAATATTACAACTGAGCATTAAAACTGTTATTCTGAACAGGTTGAGCAGAAACTTTGCATACGCGTTTAGTTTGGATTTCAATGTACGGTAAGCTAAAAGCTTGATAAAAAAAGTATATTATTGGTATTTAAATATCGATACGTTCACGTCTGACAACTATCTCACGTGATGATAAGCGATGATGTGATCAATGATGCAGCAAGCTAGTGGAACCTACTCCCTCTTGACCTAGAGACTCCCAAATAATAGCTATCTGAAGACACAGATTCCGACTGGAAAAGTTACCTCTAGCCTAAAATTTTACACTGCAGATTACAATCAGTAGCCAAGCTGCCTACTTAACAGCTTTGTTTAACAATAGATACAAACCTGAACTTCAGATTTACGACGCCTAAAGTTTGTATCCACTGCCCTCAAACGTCCAATCTCCTCTACGTAGAATAACTATTCAAATAGTAGCAAAAGACAGTCCACTACAGTTTAGCACAAATTTCGAAAGCGCTATCTCAAAGGGAATTACATTTTAATCACAAGCAAACTCTGATTAAAGGCCAAAGCTGGCCGAACGAGAGAGACAGCTACATTATTGTATAGCGCTGTCTTGTTCTGACCTATAATTAAACTGTTGCAATATAAAAGTGTTTTCACTACTTGGTGGAGTTTAATTTGGGATATAAACATAACATCACGCTTTTATTCCTCGTCGAAGGGTTAAGCAGAGGGGCACCTATAGCACACTCTCATCACGCCAGTTATGTTTTTAAGTCCCATGTAGTAGGGGAAGAGCCCAATGCCGTCAACTGACCAAAAATACAGACTCCAGGCCTCAGCCTGATTTCCCGTCTGGAATTTCTCAAAAACCAGACGGGAAAACCCAACAAAGCTGAATCAAGAGTGAATAGGTTACTTCTAGGCAAGCGTGTTTCACCGTCGTACATCATCGCTTACCATCAGGTGAGATAGTGGTCAAGCACGAGCCTATCAACAACAAAAAAATACTTTTCTTGAGCTTGATCAGTAGTAGTACTTGTAACTACTAAACCAACGAGTTGATTTGGCATATTTTCGACCAAATCCGGCGAACCGTTTACGTGGGCGGGCTGTATCTCTGTAGCTTTATCTCATGAACCGTGATAGCTAGGCAATTTTCAAAGATGATGTATTTCTGTTGCCACTATAACAACAAATACTTAAGTGTTATATTTAAGTGGATATTTTTGCAATAATGGTACAGAACCCTTTGTGCGCGAGTCCGACTTGCACTTGGCCAGTTTTTTTGGTATTATACTCAAAGATAGTTTTTAGATACTTCCAGTTATACTTACTGAGATCGTTATGATTTCTTTTGTAAGGTATCTCACTGATAAAGTTTAAAATTACACAACCATATTTTTTACCGCTTACTATCTCTTAATATCAGGCGCGTCGACTGTAATTCCAATGCTGGGTTTTGCAGTCCACTGCGCCTTCTTGTGGATTCCTACAATAAACATTTTTTTTTTAATCTAACAACACATCAATTTAGGCCTCGATTCTATCTTAGCTTTATAAACTTTTTATAAATTATAAGTGTTGTATTTGTTTATTTTCTTATCTTCTACTTTTCTATCCCATACATTTCGTTATTAGGAAGCATTCAATCATATAATCGTTCACTCCATTCACTCATGTATTCTGCTTTCACTCTTGTCTCACGTAGCACTAACAATCAACAAATTAGTAATAAGTGGATAATGTTTCTAGTAGTGTAATAAGTATTTCGTTTTAGTAGTAAGATAGTTTGTATAACATTTAATTGTACTCCTGTTTTCTATCCCGAAATGAGTTTTTTTTTATTATTATTATTGATAGGCTCGCGCTTGACCACTATCTCACCTGATGGTAAGCGATGATGTGGTCGACGGTGGAGCACGCTTGCCTAGAAGAAACCTATTCACTCTTGACTTAAACACTCCCGGGCAAATAACAAACAAATATCCAAAGAAACAGACAAATATTTAAAAATATTTTAATATTTTAAAATATTTGTCTTTGTCTCTTTATTTTTTTCGTGACTTAAACATAACTGGCTAATGTGGGTGTACTATAGGTACTCTACCTAACCCTTCGGGGGATACAGGCCTGATGTTATCATCATATCAGCTGAAAGACGTCCACCGCTGGACATAGGCCTACCCCAAGCGTCGCCTCATTCTCCGATCCCGTGCGACCGCATCCGGTGGAGCCGTGCAACCTTCACCAGGTCATAGGTCTAACTGAGAACTTTTCTGCCACATCGGCCATCCGTTCTGCGAGCAATATGCCCTGCCCATTGCCACTTAAAGGAGATTGCCCATACACAGGCCCGTTATGTGGTATCGTGTCTGCGATTTCAATATTATACAAAAATAGGATTTATATTTTGTGTTATTTTCCATCTGTGTCCTTTACTTTATATGTACAGACAACAACAGATCTGGTTCCTTCACTTGGACTTTTGTATGCACCTTATTGCATTGTAATAAGGGTTCATTTCAAGAACAGAAACATCGTTATATCTCGTGAACCCCGCAAAATAAATAAAACATGTTTTCTAATTATGAATATAACATGTTTTTCCTACAATATACAACCAAATTCATCAAGATACAACCATTTTTTTAAAGGGGCCCAAGTTCCCTTACAAAATGGGCATTCTCCTTTGGCAATACTTCAGGCTATTTCAGTAACCCTCTCTTGCGAATCTCTACATTTCTGATTCGATTATGCAAGGATACTCCGAGCATGGCCCTTTCCATTGCCCTTTAGGTGACTAAGCTTTCTGATGAGGCTTATTGTGAGCGACCACGTCTCAGAGCCATAGGTTATCACTGGCAACACACACTGGCGTGATGTTATGTTATTTATTTAATTTAAAAGTTCAGTTAATTTGTTGACTGATCTGATGCCAAGTTAATTGAACTGTATTGTGAATTATCTGGTGGTTGGTTAAATTAATTTTATTATTTTCCCATTTGTGGTTCATTAATACTATTCATAAACTCGTGGCATTTGCCAATGTGCCATCATTGGAAAATACCATGAGTTTATGAATTTGAGCAGAAATTACAGAACGGCGACGAAAAAAGAGGGTTGTTATAAGTTTGGCTTGTGTATCTGTGTCTTTGTTCGTTTGTGTATTTATATATCTGTCTGTGGCATTATAGTTCATAAACGGTTGAATCTATTTTGATATGGTTTTTTAGGGTTCCGTACCCAAAGGGTAAAAACGGAACCCTATTACTGAGACTCCGCGGTCCGTCTGTCTGTCTGTCTGTCTGTCTGTCTGTCTGTCTGTCTGTCTGTCTGTCACCACGCTGTATCTCATGAACCGTGTTTTGTTTCAAAGGTGACTTTATCGAGTGTGCTTGTTTGCTTTTGAGTGTTTGATTAAAATCGGTTAATCCGTTCAAAAATTATGCGCATTATACTCTTTGAATCAGGGTATGTTTACAAGATATCGTGTTATAATTACGTATTTCGATGGATTGTCGACCGAAGCGTGTCTACTAGTAGTTACATTATGTATTTAAAAGATGTATTGGTGTCGGAGTTTTTTAGGTTTTTCTTGTACATTGATATACACGCACGCCGGTTGTGAATATTACGCATCTGGTCATTCTGAAGAACATCACCAATAAAGTTGACACAGGCACAGGCTTGCAGCTGTCAAGAATATTTTGCTATCGCTCATATTTTCAAGAGATATTGAAGATATTGAGCAGAAGGTCTTGTAAGGTATTTTTCTTGCCTTACTCACCAACTAGCTCAAGGAAAGAAAAGAAAGAAAGAAAAATATTTATTTGTGACCCGCACAGGAGACACGAGAAAATAAGCATACACTTAAACAATAATAAAATAAAAAACCCTGTGCGAGACCCAAAAAGGCTCCTACCTCAGCATGTGTAGCGATATCCAAAAAGGTATTAACGCTGCGCTGATATATAGGGCCTACAGTTGATGCCACGGACACACTTACGGAAACAGGACTTATAAAATAAAATAAAATAGAAGAATATATAAATAACAAACAAAATAGAATAAAACACTGAAGGTGGGTCAAAGTAAGTGTGAGTTTAATACAAATATATAAACGCGATGCTCAATGATCATTTGTCGAAACCATAGACAAACGACAGAGCGCGCGGACCAAATAGTGATTTATTAAAAAATACGGAAAGAATCTATGGTCGGCTGTCAAAAGAAAAATATTATGTACATAAGTTATGTTATGAAATAGTGTAAATGAATAAGTGTAAATAAACCTGGCGAAAAGAATTGCTAATTTGATAAATCAGAGTGGTGTGGATTTAATATGTGTGGTGTGGTGTTTGCAAGAAAGTTCATAATAAAGAAAATGGGTTAAAGGCGGTAAACCTAACTGCGTGCAAACCACGGGTAAGCTTATCTTCCGGATTCCTTTTGCTGAAGGAATAAGTACTGCTTGAATTTAGTACTAAATGTTCCAATCGTTTTTATAGCACGAAACGGCGGAGGAAGATCATTCCAGATACGAGAGGCAGCGAATTTGAAACTTCCACGGAATGCAGCAGTTCTGTGTGACGCCAACAACAGGTAGGCAGAAGCTCTCGTTTTGACCCTATTAACATCGCGCGACCAGGTCAATTTACCAAACAGATAGTCTGGTTTTTTTGTGAGAATTGTGCCAAAGAGCAGGGTAGCCAGATGCAGCTTTCTACGATCTGACATTCTCATCAAATTACCCTTATTTAAAAAAGGAGTTACGTGACATCTAGGAGGGATGGTAAAACAAAAATCAAAAAAAAAAAAAAAAACAAAAATCTCGCACAAGCATTCTGTACTCGCTGAATTAACCTTTCACTTCTACCTAGAATGCACTGCATTTTATTGTACACAGTGTCAGCGTAGTTCAGCTTAGATAAAACTAGTGTTTCACAAAGCAGAATGCGCATATCCACACTTATGTAGGGACGCACACGATACAGAAGCTTAAGCCTGTAAAAGCAGTTGCGCACAGCCTCCATGATATGTGTCTCAAAGTGCAGGTGCTCGTCAAACAGTAACCCAAGATTACGGGCTTCCCGGACCCTTTCAATGGAACACCCGTCGATTTTCAAGTCCAAATTCCAAGGGTAGGTGATTTCTCAAGGGTAGGTGATCAGCATGTGAATATGTAGGGTATGGTTTCGCATGAAGTTGACTGAAGTAAAAGTTACACAGTTTGGTCAACTAATTTAATTCTTGAACATACAATCCGTCATCACAATTTCTTGAGGTTAATCAAATACAATGAAACTTACTTTTATATGGGATACAATTTACCCATTATTTCCAATACCGGAGGTATGATGTCTCAAGCAGTATCATTCGCCTGGGATGCTATATGCTATAATCCAGCCTCGTGCAGGCTAAAATGCCATTTGTGTTCGGAACCAAATGCTGGAGTTCAACTGCTGTTTTCTTCAGGAATTGTAGTTATATATGTAGTAGTAGTTGACCATTTTTTTATTTAATTATATAATAAAAATTAATCCTAGAGTGCCCTGCCAAGGAGAAGAAATGCATAATGAGCATCATACACGCACATGTTTTCACAAGTATGGCAATTTAGTTAAATTCAACATTATACTTACAGCGATTGCTGACACATTCTATATTTATATTTGGGGCTTGTTCCCTGCCGCCTACGAGTCATGCAGATTTTTTCTTTGTACACTTTTAGGGATCAAAGTTTTTATCAAGTGTACTGTCCCAGTACTTTCAATGAAAAAGAAGTGTCATTCTTGTCAGTCATAGACATTGAAGATTAACCAATAGACTTGACATGTCTAGGTCTATGTCTGGTTTTTCTTTATGTAGATATTTTAAAGAAGTTAATCATTTATTATTTTAGTGTTGAATTGTGTGTTTGTTGAATTAAATTGATACACACAAATTGTTATTTTATTATATCAATAATTAATAACTCCAGATAGCAACGCCATCCAGTGTCACACAACGATCAACTGGTGACACACCCATGCCAAGCTGGTTCTCATCATTGGCACAAGATGTCGCTTTGATATAAAAATAATCGTTACAGTCTTAAATCATTCCTAGGACGGGCAAAGTGTTATTGGTTTTTTAGGGTTCTGTAGCCAAAAAACAGAACCCTTATGGATTCGTCATGTCTGTCTGTCTGTCCGTCCGTATGTCACAGCCACTTTTTTCCGAAACTATAAAAACTATGCTGTTGAAATTTGGTAAGTATTCTGTGAACCGCATAAAGAATTTGACACAAAACTAAAAAAAAAAACAATAAATTTTGGTGGTTCCCCATACTTACAACTAAAACCCAAAAAATAAATCATCTTACCCATACGTGTGGGGTATTTATTGATAGGTCTATACAAATTATGTTGAGGTTTCTAATGTTTTTTTAAGCTATTGCATAGCTTCTATCGCGGGCCTTGAGCGCGGGGACCGAATCCAGAAATTCCGTAACGAAAAAACCTGACGCTCCCCACTCCGACGGGCAAGGAGGTGTGGCTTGAAGGCCGTGCATCGTCTAATGTCGTTTCAGTTCGGCAGTCTTCGACACGGCGTTGTGTGCGATTAGACGTATTGTGACTTACTTGACTTAATGTCCTTTAACCCCTAGATGGGGCAGAGGGCGTCCACAGATGTCCTCCATCGCGATCGGTCTTGAGCTTCACGCTTCACCTCGCTCCATGTCATTCCGATGCTCGTCGCTTCTGCCAACACTGTGCGACGCCAGGTTTGACGGGGACGGCCACGCTTTCGTTTCCCCTGGGGATTCCAGTCCAAAGCTTGTTTGGGTATGTGATCGGGACCCCTTCGGAGCGTGTGGCCAATCCATCTCCACTTGCGACGCTTGATCTGGCGGTCGATCGGGCTCTCGTGGCATTTCTCCAACAGCTCTACATTGGAGATGGTCTCGGGCCAGTAAACTCCGAGAATACGACGAAGACAGCGGTTGACGAAGACTTGTATTTGGCGTGAGATGTCCTTTGTGACCTTCCACGTTTCGCACCCGTAGAGCAGCACGGATTTGACATTGGACCCGAAGATTTTGAGTTTAATCCTTCGGGTCAGTTTCCGCGATTGCCAAACAGGTCTCAGCTGCGCGAAGGTTGCTCGGGCTTTGGCGATCCGTGAAACGATGTCCTCTTCACTTCCCCCAGTCTCCGACACGACACTCCCGAGGTATGTAAATTGGTGGACGCGTTCCACTGCCTCTGTGCCAATCAGCAACGGTGAGTGGTTCTTCACACCAGTTCTCATTTCCTGGGTCTTCCGGATGTTTATTTTGAGCCCCGTTTTTGCCGCTTCCTGGCGTAGATCTTTTAGCGTTGCTTGCATATCGGCGTGGGTATGACTCAGCAGGCATAGGTCATCAGCGTAATCCAAGTCTTCCAAGACGTTGGATAATCCCCACTCTATGCCGCGGCGCCTGTTATCGTAGATGCGAAGCATAATTCCATCAAGAACGACCAGGAAGAGGAGCGGTGACAGGAGGCAGCCTTGGCGGACACCCGCGTGCACTGTTACGTCATCCACGTATTGAGACGAGCTGCTCCGAAATCGGACGAATACATAAGCAGCTGTTTTTAAGCTATTGCATAGCTTCTATCGCGGGCCTTGAGCGCGGGGACCGAATCCAGAAATTCCGTAACGAAAAAACCTGACGCTCCCCACTCCGACGGGCAAGGAGGTGTGGCTTGAAGGCCGTGCATCGTCTAATGTCGTTTCAGTTCGGCAGTCTTCGACACGGCGTTGTGTGCGATTAGACGTATTGTACGACTCTACAAAACTCGCACGAATCGAGACGAGCTGCTCCGAAATCGGACGAATACATAAGCAGCTGTTTTTAAGCTATTGCATAGCTTCTATCGCGGGCCTTGAGCGTGGAGACCGAATCCAGAAATTCCGTAACGAAAAAAACCTATCACCCTCCACTCCGACCGGCACAGCGCCGGTCACCGGCCGCCATCTATCGATGAATAGCAGAACTTTTAATGACTTTTTGAAATATCACGCTTGTCTCTTTAGTTCAGCAACTCGCATCTAGGTGGCATTGATTTGAAATTTCTTTATTTTCACATAAATAAAAGGAAATTAATGACAGTTAGACCTTATTCTAAAAGCATTTAAAAAAAAAAACGTTTCCCCACACTAGGAATTTCTTCCTGTACCGTGGGTGCGTTAACAAACATATAAACTAACATACACAACACCCAGAGCCGGAACAACTATCTGTAGGTCATACAAATATTTGTTCCGTGCGGGAATCGAACCCGCGACACGCAGCGCAGCAGTCAATCGCTCAACCACTGCTATTGCATAGCTTATTTTCACATAAATAAAAGGAAATTAATGACAGTTAGACCTTATTCTAAAAGCATTTAAACATAAGAATTGCGTGTTTTTTGCAGACTATAGCGCCTATATAAAACATTTACGTATACTAAAAGTAATGAGCAAAACAACTTGTTATGAAACATGGATATCATATTACTTACGTTAGACAGTTTTTGATGTACTTACAGCGCAATGGTAAGACACAAACGCACTTTTTAACACAAACTATTTATAAGACATTGTAACAAAGTACACTAATACTTAACAATTAATTTTACTTAAGAAACTAAGTACGAATAATAAAAAATGCAAATGAACTTCTTGTACTGAGGGTGATTTTTTGTAAATCTACCTGCATTTGTGTCGAACTTAAGAAAAAGTCCAGTCATCGAGTAGTTTCGTCTTTGTTACTCATACAGCAGTAAGTGATGTGGGAGACGGTATCGATGATATGTGTCGATGTATTTTAAACTTTTAAATCGTGTTTGACCAATGTTAGAAATAAGTGGATTTTGATGTTTAGGGTTAGTTGTAAGATAAAACTTATAAGTGAGTTTTGTAATGAACTGTTTTAATGTTGGGAAATTTAATTGACTATGTAAGTTTTTAAGATTAGTCCGAAATGGTGTATTAAAAGCAGTTTTATAGCCTTGTTTTGGACTACTTGTAGTTTGCTGTTGTTGCTTTCACACGTACTACTCCAGACCGGTGCCGCGTAGGTAATGCATGGTCTGACAAGGGTTGTGTAGATTTTTAGTTTGGTATTTGAACTGACTTTAGACCGCCGTTTTAAAATTGGATGTAGGCAGTTTAGGGCTTTTATTCCTTTAACGCGGAGGTAATCGAAATTTTTTGTCCAGCTCATTTTATTGTCTAGTATAACCCCAAGGTAGTTGATGTTTACACTCCATGGTAAAACCGTATCGCCTATTAGTATGTTCCTTTTTGGTAATGACCTCTTTCTTGTGAACATTATGACTTCAGTTTTTGTGGCATTAAATTTTAATTTCCATTTAGTGAAATATGAAACTAGAAGTTGTAATGATAACTGGAGCCGTGCAACTATTAAATCGGTGTCTTTACTTGACGTAAAAGAGGCTGTGTCATCAGAAAAACAAGCAAGATGAGTATGAGCTTGCTTGGGCATGTAATTTATGAATAGTATGAATAACTGAGGACCCAGCAAAGAGCCCTGTGGCACCCCTGCAGGTATAGGTCTAGGTTGGGATACAGTATCGCCGATATGTACACAGAATGATCTGTCATTCAAATACGCCTGGATAACCTTAACAAGTCCAATAGGTACATCACACATTAAGAGCTTGTGTATAAGGCCTGCATGCCAAACAGCATCAAAAGCTTTTTCTACATCAAGCAACATCATACCCGTAGATTTACCCATGTTAAGGTTGTGCGTGACGTGCTCCGCGACCCTGGCTAATTGCTGCGCTGTAGAATGACCCTTTCTGAAACCGAACTACTCAGGCAGTAGCAGGTGGTTGTGGCTTTAGCTAAGCGCGCCGATATTATTCCTTCAAATAATTTTCCCAGAGATGGGAGTAGACTTATAGGTCGATAGCTAGTTGATGTAGCTTCATCTTTACCTGGTTTCTTAAATGTTATTATTTTGGCTCTTTTCCAAGCAGAAGGAAAGTAGCCAATTGCCATACAACCATTAAAGACTTTTGTTATAAATACTAAGCATTTACGTGAAAGATTTTTTTTAGTTAGCAGTTGTATATAATATCGACTCCCGGAGACTTACGACTTTTGAGCTGCCTAATTGATTTGATTACCTCTCTTGGACGTCCGAGATTTGGTGGAGTAAAATCTTTATCGTTATCAAGTTTATTTGATGACTTGTTGACGGCGGCCTCCATAATTTTATCACTAGGCCAGTTCATAGTCTGACTCATATTATTATGAAAAGTGTCAGCAAGTAACTTGCACTGTTCAGCTGGGGATGCAGTCAACTGGCCTTTTTTCATACTTTAAAGGAGGAATCACTGACGGCTTATAGGTCAAAGATTTAACAATCCGCCAGATATCGGTAGATGGATTATCAAGTTTGTCATTCCATATTTTGTCATTATATATGTGGATTTGGAATTTTATTTTTGTTTTAATAATGTTTATATCTTTGTTTATTTGCATCTGAGTTATAGGATTCATTTCTTTTGCAGCCATTTTTCTAAGTTTGTTTTTAGTAGAAATTAAGACTTTGACGCGTCTTGGCAAGGTGTAGCGCTTAACAGATGAAGGGCCCGATGGAACGTTTATTTCATGACTCATTAGAATGGCAAATTGAAGTTGGTCAACTGCTTTATCAATACTATTTATAGAATTATAAGTAGTAGATGTTAATGAGATATTTTTATCCAAGTCAGACCTGTACTCAACCCAATTTGCTTCAGAATATCTATATTGTTTAAAACTATGTCGGGTAAAGTCACCACCCACTGAAAAAAACACTGGAAGGTGATTGGATGATAATGCTGACAGAGTGCGAAGTTCAGACACAGACGTGACATTTTGGCTGAGAAGTAAATCCGGTGTAGAAGGAGTATGTGCGTGATTGTAATGTACCAATTTTGGAGATGAAGGTCCATACATTTGATAATCATGGAGTACCATATGATCAAACAGTACCGTACCGCGGGAGTTGTTTTGATCACATCGCCAGTACTCATGTTTGGCGTTTAGGTCACCCATTATTAACTCTTTTGTCCCTAAATCGAATAATATATCCAAATCAATGGAAGCCAAAGGAAGATTTGGTGAATTATAAGCGGACACGATAATTATATTGCTCTCAGGTGACGTTAAGCGGATTCCTACACATTCAAGGTTATACATGGGAGGAATAAATATTGACGTATTAGGAATATCATTCTTTACTAAGATAGCGACCCCCTGACCAGTACCATTCGATCCCTTATCACTTCGGTAACAAATGTATCCAGGCGTATCTAACGTACAGTTTTCACTCAGTCTTGTTTCACATATTGAGATAATGTCGACACAATATTCGCTGGTTAAATTTAATAATTCAGAAAGTTTAGAACTCTAGGTGGCATTGGTTGTTCCGTTATCAGAGCGGTTGACAACTTTTCTTTCGAAAATATTGAATTTGAAAATGAATAATGATCCACAAGAATTCACAACAAAATATGGGACAACCATTGACGTGGTATTTTCCAGATATTTTGAAGATAAAGTCGAGCCATCTATCGATGAATAGCAGAACTTTTAATGACTTTTTGAAATATCATGCTTGTCTCTTTAGTTCAGCAACTCGCCTCTAGGTGGCAATGGTTGTTTCGTTATCAGAGCGGTTGACTACTTTTCTTTCGAAATATTGAATTTGAAAATGAATAATGATCCACAAGAATCCACAACAAAATATGGGACCACCATTGACGCGGTATTTTCCAGACATTTAGAAGATATCAAGTCTCAAACTTATAATTCTTATTTCAGTTACCATAAACCTATAGTTTCAATGATAAATATTCCTGAATAACGTTCATGTATTGTAAGATAATAAAAATATTTTGAACAATATTAACTTCTCATTTATCGAATAAAAGAGAAAAAAATGTTTTCTTATCGGTCACCACGCTCAAAAAGTGTAACTTGAATTAATATAACAGAAAAAAAACAAAGAAAAAAAATACTGCATAAATAAAATAAATAAATAAGTCATTATAATTACATAAGTTGATATAAAAATGCTATGCAATAGCTTTACCGCGGCAGTCCCCGAGTGCCACACGTCTATTTTTTTTTTAAACTGAATTGTCTGCGCGAGAGACACTTCAAAAGTGGTAAAATGTGTGTCCCCTGTAACTTCTGAAAATAAAAAATATATAAAACTAAAAAAATATATGATGTACATTACCATGTAAACTTCCACCGAAAATTTGTTTGAACGAGATCTGAAACAATAAAAATAAATAAAAAGATTTATTGCAGAAACTTGTACACTTTAATAGTAAATCTTACTAGGGACCTCCTTTTAAGTAAAATATTTACCTGTACTAGGAGGACCCGCTCTTCAATGACAAATTATGAAATGGTAAAAGTGATGTACATAAGGAAAACAGAATCAAAAAATTACAAGCAAAATCTCAAATTAAACAAGATGAGACTTGAACTACAACTAAACAAAAAAAATACAAAGAAACTTAGAGAATATATCCTAAAATAATGTGTGTGAGTGTGAGTATGCGTGTATACTTATGAGTGTGTGCGTGCAAGTTTTTTTTCCAACTCATATTGACGATGCCTGCAGCAACAATTCAATGTCATCATAGGTCTTCAGTTTCAGCCATTGAATCCCGTTCAGATCTAGTAAGTAGCTATTTTTTAATATGTCATAAATCGTAAACCGCAATTTACCAAGCACGGAACCCTTCGTGCGCGAGTCCGACTTGCACTTGGCAGGTTTTTTTCAACTGGAATTTTTCAGACTTGTGCCCGATTGATGACAATAATCTCGCCCCCTGTTACATGGGACTTAAATCATCATCATCAGTCTATTAATGTTCCCACTGCTGGAACACAGGCCTCCTCTCTGTGAGAGGTGATGGGGCGTTATCCACCACGCGGGCCCAGAGCGGGTTGGTGGATGTCACATCTTCGAATTTTTGGTTCTAGAACATGCCGGGTTCCTCACGATGTTTTCCTTTACCGTTTGTGAAAGAAGTTGTGTTGAAATAATTTATACAAAGTAAAGCGCCTGCGTGGGTACGAATCCACGATCTATAACTTGTAAGTCGCGGCCAATAAATACCACTGAGCCACCACTGCTGGGACTTAAATATAAATTGCGAAATGCGGGTATCCTATATGTGATTCAAGGTTTTAAAGGAAGAAATCAAGATGAAACCAGGTGATAAGTTGTAGCTACTAGATTTTTAGCGACCGGCAGATGGTAAACAAGATTCCTAATCTTTTAAAGCATTATTAAGACTTGAGAACTTTCTCTATTGTTAAGTCGGGATAAAAATAATGTTCTAACATGTTTGTTTTTCTTTTTCAGGTAAGTTCTTGAACATGTACCTATCGCTGGATTAATTCGTAAGTCATCAATCGCATAATGCTCCTTCTTTATTCGAGACTAACTTTTTACACGGTTTCACTGCCATCGTCTTTCCCATAGGAACCGTGCCTGTCTTTTGAATAAAAAGAAGCCAATGGCACTCAGCGGTATCAGTGAAAAATTGTTTGTCATTAAATTGGCGCTTCGACTAAAGAACACAAAATAACAAAACATATTAGTTTAAAAGAACTCTAAACCCTGCCGTATAGCAACTGTAATAAAATTATTATGCTACAACAATTTACCGGTTGATGTCCTCCAAATACTGGGTGCATATTCCTCTCATAATACACTCAAACTTCCCTGAAACCCGTTGAGCAAAGTGTTCATAACTAATAAGCAGGATTGAGTCGTAAGCCGTCTTGTCGCCGGCTTGTAAACTCACTTACTTTACTACCTACATAGATCGGAGTGAGCAGGTAGTAAGCCTCAACTTGGTCTTATAACTTGGATGGTGGGTCTGGTAGTGATATGCTGATATTATGAGTTTTAAGATAAGCAGAGGTATTTTGCAGATAAATTAATTTTAAACAGATAATCATCATACACGGCAGTGTGTCCGCCGAGTTCGTAAAGCAGAAGGGCTACACACCGGCCAAGGGTTATATTACACAAACCATTTCGGCCTACTTTCGATCCCCCCATAACCACAAATCTTTTAACCTACATACTTGAAATTTTACATGTCTAGTAAGACCTCCTTCTAGTTACTAATTCAAAACATTTTAATAATAAATAATAGTTCAAAAAACTAAAAAACACACTTTAATAGAAAACCAAATTAAAAAGTAGAAAATAAATTCAATAATTTTTAATTAATTAAAGTATGATAAGCAAAAAATAAATAAAAATTGCGTGGTGTGCTTTTTAAGATATTTTCAAAATGACTCTACTTTTACCAATATTTGTCAATAAAATTTTATAAAAATTGACATCAAGCACATTACGCTTATTACATTTTTTGCTTATCACCGTATTCTTAATTAACTTTTATTGAAAATTATTTTCTACTTTTTAGTTTGGTTTTCTATTAAAGCGTGTTTTTTTAAACTATTATTTATATTTTACTTTTTAGTTCAATCTCTAATCCTGAAGATCCTGGTAAGGATGATGGGACAAACTATTTAAATTATTACATTGTCATCGGTCCTTGATAAGTGTGCAAAGTTTCAAATTAATCCGACGTTTTGAAGGGGGTGAAAATCACGTTCAAAGATTCCGTTACTTTGATACATAGATACATACATACCAAGCTAATGAAATCGTGTTAAAAAAACACCTTACCCTTCATGAGATGTACACGTACGAAAATCACTAATTTTAACTCTCGTTATCACCGACTGATTCACTCATTCATCAAAAGTTTACACAAGGTGTGATTACGTCAATAGCAAGCCTAACAATAGTAAAAATTAGTTACAATATTAACACAATCACCAAGATTGCATCAATGATTGCAGGATTAATCATTACTTACTTTTCAATATAAATTATACTGCAACATCTTAACCCAACCCATATACGTAACGTTAAGAAGCTGACAAATCTGGTAGGCTACCATAAAGGCAAGTTGATTTCCACTGTGAGTAAGAAACAGACGTATACAATCAGATACACCCCTCACTTACGAACTATGGAAATAACCTTGCTCTAAGAGCTGATGGTTGGGCCCCTGTACAAATGAATAACCTTTAATCCATGTAAAACGCTGAAAGAAACATTTTTCAATACTACATATATTTCAAAACCTCTACTACAAGTTTTTTTTTTTTTTTTACGAGAGCAGTGGTGGCCCAGTGAGAGAGCAGTGGTGGCCCAGTGGTATCAGCCGCGACTTACAAGTCGTAGCTCGTGGGTTCGAGCCCAAGCAGGCGCTTTACTTTGTGTAAATTATTTCTTCACCACTGCTCTCAAAAACGGTGAAGGAAAACATCGTGAGGAAACCGGCATGTCCTAGAACCAAAAATTCGAAGATATGTGACATCCACCAACCCTCACGGGGCCCGCGTGGTGCATTACGGCCCATTCCCTCTCACAGAGAGGAGGCCTGTGTCCCAGCAGTGGGAACATTAATAGGCTGATGATGTGATGTGACTACAAGATTTTAAAATAAACAACACACCACGTAGAAAATGTTCTTTCAAAGCTATAATCCTTCACACTTGTCTTGGTACTATCTTTATTACCGTGTCTGTAATTCCACTCGGCAAAGGCGGGCTGTCTCCACAAATCTCGATTGATAAAAATTAATTTCTGCAGTTCTACAGTTATATTTCTAGAGAAGGATTAGTGGGTAACTCTCTGGAGACTGTTAAGATCTCTTTGAAACAATATAAAGCCTTCTAGACAGGTTTTTAATAAATTCATTTTTTAATAATTAAAGCTTAATATCGTAGTAAGATCTTTACTAAGATCGAATTTTCACGTCTGTGGTAACCAAACAAGTATAAGCTGGCATCATTTTTCATTGAATCTTCTAATACAAGACTAGATCAACTCAACATCGACGCCGAGTGGCCAGTCTGTCGGTTTTTTATCGGTTACATTTCGGGGAGTGTGCGATGGAACTGCACAATTTGTTTCCACCTAGCCCTTCCATCATCGGACAACAAGACGTACGACAATCATCACCAATACATGGTGGACATCCCACCCATACGTACAAAGTGTTTTGCGAATATTTTCATTGTGCGCACAGCTAAGGAGTGAAATTCTCTGCCGGAGTCTTTTTTCCTGATAGCTACAACCTTGGGGTTTTTAAGACAAGAGTGAATAGGTTACTTCTAGGCAAGCGTGCTTCACCGCCAACCACATTATCGCTTACCATCAGGTGAGATAGTGGTCAAACGCGAGCCTACAGAAAAAAAAGCTCGAGGTCAAAGCCTGTGATGTGGGGTTGTGTGTACTCGATGCCACACCTGTTGTTCTAAAAATATTGGCATTTTTTCTCAAAAAGATATTTTCTGTGACTGATGTCTTGGCTTTATGCCACGACAAGACAAGTGAAACAGGGACAAGGTTCTTGTATAAATTATGACACAACAGTTGTTAATCGGAAACCAGTCGCTCTGTCTAGATTTTTGTCAATATGGTAATTCTCCGCTACACAATTCTGCTGTAGGTTTTGGTACAAAAACACTTATCTCAAAGTAATTATTTGGAACGGTTGTTGAATACAAGTAAAATTTAAAAAATAGGGGTTTTCCCAGACACATTTTATTTAAAGCTATATAATCTATGTAGTAGGTAGACACGCTTCGATTGCTAAAACAGCCTGATTCAAACAGTAAACGTCCATAACTATAGAACGACTTAACCGATTTTTATCAAACATAACTAAAGGCACTAACAGAGAGCAGTAACGCGGTCAAACATTCAAGAGGTCAGTTTTGCGTTCGAGCGGTCATTTGCTCACAAATCCCGTTGTTGGACGGTCTATGCGGCACCACTATTGTCACCAAGTTTTTTGACGATAGTTCTTCATAGGAAGACGAATTACCTTTTGATTTTGTGGTCATTACCTGCAGCAAGACGGAAAAGTAAATACAGGGTGCGCCCACTAAATAAGAATAGAGAACAAGTTAGAGAGTTTCATAGACTTTTCTAAATCTAAATGGGTTAATGATGAAAAAAGTTTTTGTGCTTCCAGTACTCGGCGCACGGTCGTGTTGAAAATCTTAACATGACCGAGCGCATTAAGTACAACTCTGCCCAACCCTTTGGAGGATACAGGCATGATGTTACGTATTTACTATCTAAAAGATATAGAACCATCCATGCTATAGAACTGTGAAAAACGAAACGTGTTTCCGTAAAAAAAGAAACTTAACCTAAAAATAATTCGGACTAAGATTTCGATGTTTTCAGTTTAATTTCAATATTTTTCAGCTTCGCGCTCAATTTAATTGAATTCAAACACTTTCCATTCCAACTGTACCTTCCATTGTTTAGGTAGAATCGAAGAATTTCGTGCATAGCGGAACTTTTTATTAGGTAGTTTTCAAGTCGAGCATAGCGGGACTAGAGCATAGCGGGACTATGGTGTATTCATGTTCTATGTAAAACTTTTATGTCAATTAAACTTTACTTTACATCACCGGTGGACGAAGCTTTGATTGAAAAATGCAATGTAAATTTTACTCCTTTAGCGATATTTTTCAAGGTGTCAGACAACGTAATATTCTCAGCTTCCGAAACAGATTAAAATTCAATGCCACGACCTCAACCAAGGTCCTTCTTCACTCAAGATTCCAAGAGTACAGTGTAGCAAAATTCACAAATATCTCAAGTATACCAACTTGAAGGTATTTCAAAATGTTAGTGAAGAAAGCTTGACATCTCTTAGTCGACAGCTCTTGTCTTAGGGATCAAAGTCAAGGCGTTCGGACGAGCGCCAATTAATTGCCATCTCGTTGCCGAGATCCGAATAGATATTCTAATTGTGGACGAACAATAGGGTTTCGGTTGACTTGCGATTGTTAATGCACGTTTGGGCCTTAGCATGAGTGAGTTGTAGAATGCTGGAGTGAAGAAGATTGAACACATCAAACATCTAAGATATTTTAGACATTTATTTCAGATAACAGAAAAATATGTAGCACAAACACAATCCGCCTATAATTATATTCCCACTGTTGGAATACAGACCTCCTCTATGTGACTGGGAGTGGGCTGTAACCCAACACGCAAGCCCAGTACGGTCCAGTTTGACAATCTGAGTATTTCAGAGATCTACCCGGTGTATATCGTTCCAAGAATAACGTCAAACCTTTCGGTAGGGACACGCTCAGCGCCATCTTTGATTGTACTTTTACTATTCTTCTCTGTTATTCTGTTGTTTGTGCGTTGTGTCTGTGTCGAATAAAAGTTTTCTATTCTGTCCAGGCCGAATTCTGACTAGGGTTCAAAGCGTCCAATTTCGAGTGTCAATCAGTACGGTAAAGCTTCGCTCCAATGAGCCATGCCCATTGGTCCAGTGTCCAGTTTGCTATGCACCATAATGCACCGTTCGTTGCTTCGGCCTGAATGGCGGCATAGCGTGAGTGCGAGATGAAATCGAACGCGAACATTTATTTGAAGATTGAAAATTGTATGGGTAAAATAGTTAACAATTTATAAAAGAGGTAAGAAAGCTTATTGGATTGTCGATATACATTGATAGATGATGGATTGAGTAGTAATAGACTTGATTCAATCGGGTTAGGGTGAAACTACTAAATGCTACCTGAGACCCTAAAAAATTGACATTCTATCAACGTGAGCAAAGCGATAGCGATTAGTTATATGTCCAAATTGTATGGGATTGCCAAACGCGATCTAAAACGTGATCAAACGCTGTCATCGAAGGTAACTTATCTAGAACCTATGGTACGATCCTTAATACACAATGTTTTTCGTTTAAAAGAACAACACAAGTTTTACTTCAAACTCGGATTATTTACTATTAAATTAAAGGGCAGTTTTTCAATTTTGTTTATTTAATTAATATTTAGTAAATGTGCATTCTCCACTTCCTGAAACTCAATTAACCTGTAACTAAAGTCTCCAATCACACGCAAAATACCGATAACTCCTTGACGTGGTATGCGTATGGCAGCCCATATTGCCCAGATTTAACGCCTGCTGATGTTTTCCTATGGGGCATTCCTATTTTATTTATTTAAAAAGTAAAGTTTTCAAACCATTGCCACCCAACCTGAATGCAAGTTTTAAAGCAAGCAAAGGCTCTCAGACAAAATAATAATATTATATTTTAGTTCCAGGCTACATGAGTGTTAAGCAGTGGAGGGTGCGAATTTACTAAATATGTATTGTTTTTAGAGTTCCGAAGTCGCTCTGTCCGTTTGTCCGTCCGCAGGTTAGCTCAGAGACTCTTAGTATCAGAAAGCTATAATTTGTCATGGATATACATATTAATAATTCCGACCAAGTGGTAAAATAAAATCACGAAAAAAAGTTTTTTTTCCCGTATCTACATAGAGGTAAAGTGGATTTTTTTATTCGTCTAGCCCATGTTGTGGGGTATCGTTGGATAGGCCATTAAAAATTTTTACGGTTTTGTTAAAACTATTTTCTAATTCAGAGATCCATTTGCGTAAAATTACCCTTTCTTGTTAGAGTCAAGTGACCAAGCCAGCGAAATGGTTGCTTTTGGCTATATGCTGTGCAGGCGGAGGATACACCAGATTTTGGTCAGCCAGCCCGCGAATATGTATCCTCCGACTGCACAGCATTATTTTTCTTTGTTTACGACTTTTAGTTCGCTTTTGAAGCAGTCAGGATTTTAGATTTTTTGAATTAAGTTTTTTTATTTATAACTTTTTAGTTAGTTTTTTTTCGAATTAGAAACATTTTTGTCTTTTATATTATTACTTTTACAAGCTCAATTTTTTTTCGATCGGACATTTTAGTTCTACCTCTGCTCTCAATAAAATATGAATAAATAATTTACCGGAATCGCACAGAACTTCTTTGACGATTTTTCTATAAAGTATCTCCAGTTGGACAGCATTTTCACAACAAAGCTGGCCGGTTGCCATTTATGATAACCGCCATGTACCGAGCATACAGTATTGAGTTCCATATTTAAATTCTTGCGAGTTTGGAATAAGAATGTGGGTACGACGTACAGATATGCCATTTTTGGAACTTGCATGATAAAATATTTGTTGAAAGGAACTGCAATATATTGTTGTAAAAGTATGTATATTGTGGTAGCAATAACAATCCAATCAAATAACAAAAATTTGTCATTTCATAGCCTGGATTAGGATAAATAATAATGTTCAGAGCTTCAGAATGGACGAAGCTGCTGGCATAAGTTCATTATTTAATTCTAAGCTAATTTTAGCTAAACCATTGTAAGTAAAAACTAAATCCCTTTTTAAAACATCATCAAACCAATTTAAAAAACTTTCTTAACTAACTCCCAGTGTAACACATGTTAATCAAGACCCACAGCCAAGTTTAAAGCAAATTGACCCAAAACTACTGGACCGGCTGATTGGAATTTCGTTCGCAAAGCCTAAGGAAAATGTTTGAAATATTCTCAAGTAACTTGCTGGGAGTTATGGGCGCCTAGTACAAGTTTGGTGATAGCTGCAATGAAAATGGGGCTCGGATGCTGGGATTAGGACCCTGAATGGAATTATGCGGTCCTGAATTAGGATTGTCGGGATAAAATAGTGGGTCACGGGGGTACTATGAATTTTCTGCACGTGATTTGTATTTGATAGATTTTTAGGGTTAAACTGGAAGAAAATCAAAGGATCGACTAAAAAGTGCGCTCTGAAAAGTATGAAAAACCACGATAGGTACCTCATTTTTCACATTCTAATGAGTAGTTTAGAAGTTATAAAGATGAACATACATACATATCCATACAGGTTAAAATCATAACCCAGCTTTTGGCTTCAGGTAAAAATGTATTTAAAAAACCGGCCAAGTGCGAGTCGGACTCGCGCACGAAGGGTTCCGTACTTGGCAAATTGCGGTTTACGATTTATGACGTATTAAAAAAAAAACTACTTACTAGATCTCGTTCAAACCAATTTTCGCTGGTAGTTTACATGGTAATGTACATCATATATTTTTTTCTAGTTTTATCATTCTCTTATTTTAGAAGTTACAGGGGGGGGGACACACATTTTACCACTTTGGAAGTGTCTCCCGCGCAAACTATTCAGTTTAGAAAAAAATGATATTAGAAACCACAATATCATTTTTGAAGACCTATCTATAGATACCCATAAATTTAGTTTCAGTTGCAAGTATAGGGACCCCCAAAATTTATTGTTTTTTTTCTATTTTTGAGTGAAAATCTTAATGCGGTTCACAGAATACATCTACTTACCAAGTTTCAACAGCATAGTTCTTATAGTTTCGGAAAAAAGTGGCTGTGACATACGGACGGGCAGACAGACAGACAGACAGACAGACATGACGAATCTATAAGGGTTCCGTTTTTGCCATTTGGCTACGGAACCCTAAAAAGATCTGGAGTGGCGACCGCGAACTGATTGGAAGGCCTCCCACTAGGTGGACCGATGACCTGGTGAAAGTTGCAGGAATCCACTGGATTTGAGACGCACGGGCCGGTCAATGTGGCGACCCTTGGGGAGGCATGTCCAGTAGTCCAGTAGTGGACGTCATTCGGTTGAAAATATAATGAAAAATTTATTTGATAGTCTAAAGTATTTTTGGATGGGACCGGTGGATTTGTAGCGTAGCTACTTCTTCAATTTATATTAATTATAAGTTATTTACAGTTAATTAAGTCAATATTGTATAAACAATCAAAGAAATAGTAGTATTTACATAAATTATACATTACTTATATAACTATATACTTAAATCTAATATATACACCTAAAAACTTAATCATAACCTAATATTATATAAGTTTTGTTATAGCATTAAATTAAAAATTAAGACATCAGTACAAACAGATAATTTTGTTATTAGTTACTTTTTTATGCAGCTATATGGAATGCAAACCGGTTACTAGAGCGAGCGCCCGCGCCTTGTCTAGCTATCCCTTTCTAGCTCGCGGCGCTCGCAGCGATGACCAGCAAAGAGTAAACTAATATGACCAGTCAAGAATCTTCAGTGGCCGTAAACGCACGCCGCTCTCACTAGTACCCGGTAAACGTTCGAACAAAGATACCTAGTGTTTAAGGCATGTGCCTAGATGTGGATACCACATAGTGTGGAACTGCTAACTTTGCCTATCGCTTTCTTTCTGTGCTCTTCATTTCGCCTTCTTCATATTATCTGTGTCCTGTGAACTTTATAAACTATTTGGACAATATATTTCTTCCTTTCCGTAAGCTGTGTGTTTGCTTATTTATTGCAACCCTATACCGCTTCATTGGTGACCCCGACGAACACGAAAAATGTTGACCGAGCCGAAAGACACACAATATGGCGCCGCCTACGTGCCACCTAGCACATCGCATGACATCCAGCGAGTTGGCATACGAGTACCTCCTTTTTACCCGGAGAAACCGGCTTTGTGGTTTCACCAGCTGGAAAGCCATTTTTTTCTGGCCAACATAACTGCCGATTCCACCAAATTCCATCATGCTATGGGGCAGTTGGATCCAATTTACGCATCTGAGGTGGAGGACATCATAGCCGGCCCTCCGGCACCCAATAAGTACGAGCGACTGAAGTCGGAACTCATCAGGCGACTCTCTGTGTCAAAGGAGAAGAAGATCCTGCAGCTGGTCACGCATGAGGAGCTGGGCGACCGAAAGCCCTCTCAATTCTTGCGCCATATCCAGCATCTTGCAGGGCCAGATGTCCCGGAGGACTTTCTACGCACCATGTGGTCCAGCCGCCTGCCGAATAATATCCAGGCCATTGTAGCCTCGCAGTCAAAGGCTACGCTAGAAGAGGTCGCAGAGCTGGCTGATCGCATCCACGACATTGCAGCCCCCAGCCCGCAAGTAGCAGCAGCAACAACATCAGGGCCTGCCCCAGAGTTAAGCTGTCAAGTAGCGGAACTCACATGCCAGGTGCAGAAGCTGACAACCAAGCTGGACAGAATGTCACGGTCGAAGTCCCGAAGATTCAGATCCGAAAGTCGTGATCGCAGCAATTCCCGTTCGAGCCGCTCCCAGTCCAACTACCGAAAATACCCACTGTGTTGGTACCACGCAAAATTTGGTGTGAAAGCAGGTAGCTGTAAAAAACCGTGTGATTATAAGCCTAAGGGAAACGAATATGGCAGTCCGTCATGGCGACCGACGCCTGCCCAAATCCCGGTCGCTTGTTTATAACCGACCAGCGGTCAAAAGTGCAGTTTTTAATAGATACAGGCAGTGATATTTGTGTATTCCCTCGATCCTTAGCGAAAGGTAAACAAAGCCAAACGAACTATCAACTGTTTGCCGCTAATGGTTCAGTAATAAATACTTATGGATATGCCCACTTAGTTCTCAATATAAACTTGCGCCGCGACTTCGCTTGGCGATTTATTATAGCAGATGTAACGCGGGCCATAATAGGTGTAGACTTTTTATCGCATTATAATTTGATTGTAGATGTACGTAATAAATGTTTAATTGATAATAATACTATGCTGACCACCGCGGCTTCGGTCGCGAGTTTTTCTGACGATGTATCTTCGGTAAAGGTAACGTTGGGTAGCAAAAGTGATACTGTATACCATGCTATACTAGCAAAATACCCTGACATCACTCGACCTTCAGGTATGCACCGTACACCTAAACATAACATAATGCACCACATACGAACTACACCAGGACCACCAGTATCTAGCACACCACGCAGGCTAGCGCCAGATAGGTTAAAGGTTGCTAAAGCAGAATTTGAAGCTATGTTACAGATAGGTACGTGTCGGCCATCAGAATCACCATGGGCCTCTCCGCTTCATCTCGCTCTTAAGCAGGACAACAGCTGGCGCCCGTGTGGTGATTTCCGAATGCTCAACGCTAGGACGATCCCGGACAGGTATCCCATACGCCATATCCAGGACTTTTCACACAACCTTACAGGGTGCACCGTCTTCTCGACAATAGACTTGGTGAAGGCATATAACCAGATTCCTGTCAATCCTGGTGACATCGAGAAGACCGCCATAACAACGCCGTTCGGCTTATACGAATTTCCTTATATGACATTTGGACTTCGTAATGCCGGACAGACATTTCAGCGCTTCGTTGATGAAATGCTGCGTGGCCTAGATTTTGCCTACCCTTACGTCGACGACATTTTGGTCTTTTCGAAAGACCAGGCGACACACATAGACCACCTGCACCAAATATTCACCAGGTTGACGGAGTATGGCATGGTCATTAACACAGCAAAATGCGTGTTTGGAGCCTCCGAGGTAACCTTCCTGGGTTACAGCATTTCGGTGAATGGCACCAAGCCCTTGCCAGGCAAAGTACTGGCTATCAACAATTTCCCCGTCCCAAAAACGGTCAGGGAGCTGCGCAGGTTCCTCGGAATGATAAACTTTTACCGCAGGTTCATTCCCGACGCTGCCACTCACCAAACACCGTTGAACGCACTGTTGACCGGATCAGTGAAGGGTTCCCATCCCGTACATTTCACATCACGAGAACAGGAAGCCTTCCAGGCGTGCAAACAGGGTCTGTCTCAAGCTGCCATGCTCGCTCACCCAGACTGTGATGCAAAACTTGCTTTGTTCACAGACGCATCGGACGTAGCCATGGGTGGCGTACTCCAGCAGTTAAAGAACAATACGTGGCAGCCTCTAGCCTTTTTCTCACGAAAGCTTACTCCCTCGCAGACCAAATATTCCCCATATGATCGCGAGCTCTTGGCGATCTATGAGGCGGTCAAGCACTTCCGTCATATGATCGAGGCACGTGACTTTGTGATATATACCGATCACAAGCCACTTACATTCGCATTTCATTCCAGGAAAGAGAACTGCTCTCCCAGGCAATTTCGCCACTTAGATTATATTTCACAGTTTTGTACTGACATTCGCCACATTTCAGGGAAGGACAATGTGGTTGCTGATACTCTATCTCGTATCGATGAGATCGTCCTACCTCTCGATCTGTAAAAGCTAGCAACCGCACAAAAAACCGACCCTGAACTGAAACAACTTTTGAATGGCAATAGCTCCTTACACTTGGAGAAGGTCAAGCTACCTGGCACACATACAGAGCTGTTTTGCGATGTAAGTGACACCACGCCTCGACCATATGTGACGCAGGAGTTACGTCGACAGGTCTTTGAGAGCCTTCACTCTCTTAGCCATCCCGGTGCCAACGCCAACATCCGACTCATCACCGACCGCTATGTATGGCCTAGTGTTAGAAAGGATTGCAGGGAATGGACGCGTACTTGCCTAGCATGCCAAAGGGCAAAGGTTCATAGACATGTGTCAGCACCGTTGGGCACGTACAAGCTTCCCCGCGCTAGGTTCAGGGACCTACATATTGATCTCGTTGGTCCCCTGCCACTATCGCAATGATACCGGTATTGCCTCACAGCAATCGATCAATTTACGCGATGGCCTGAGGCAATACCCTTACAGGATATTACAGCAGAGACGGTAGCAAAAGCCCTCCTTAGTGGCTGGATATCCCGTTTCGGCTGCCCCACAAACGTCGTTACAGACCGTGGGGGGCAATTCGAATCGGCCTTGTTTTGCCACTTATCACAAATAGCCGGTTTTCAACATAAAAGGACAACGGCCTATCATCCAGCCTCTAATGGGCTGGTGGAGAGGTTTCATCGGCAGCTTAAAGCCGCTATAACCTGTCACGCTGACAGCAGCTGGGTCGAGTCCCTTCCCCTGGTACTATAAGGTGTACGTAGCACCTTCAAGGAGGACATTAAGTCAACGCCAGCTGAACTGGTGTATGGCGAATCACTCCGCTTACCAGGAGACTTTTTCAGCCCAGAGGACCAAGGAGACCCAGATGTCACCAGTTACATTGCGCGCCTACGGAGCTTTGCAAATAATTTGCAACCTACTCCAGCGTCACGACATAGTGGACGTCGCTCACCCTTTGTTTATAAGGATTTGGCCACATCAACACACGTTTTCCTTCGTGATGACACTGTGGCCGGAGCACTGAAGCCTACCTATACTGGTCCTTATGAGGTCATACAACGTGGAGACAAAGCATTCAAGCTATTGGTGAAAGGTAAGATGGTCACCGTATCGATCGACAGAATAAAACCTGCATACATACTGCGTGATCCTGACACCACAACACACTCAAGACAATCCTCACTACCTCACACTTCAACTCACACACACGCTCCAATCACTAACTCAACCCAAACTTGCACTCATACTCCCACTCGGAATACAAGTGACGATGACTTACCTGGCGCAGCCGCTGCCGGTGAGAGCATGGTCAGAGTAACACGTTCTGGCCGCAGAGTGAGATTCCCAGACTATTATCGCCCGTAGGACGGTCTCTGGAGGGGGGTGGTGTAGCGTAGCTACTTCTTCAATTTATATTAATTATAAGTTATTTACAGTTAATTAAGTCAATATTGTATAAACAATCAAAGAAATAGTAGTATTTACATAAATTATACATTACTTATATAACTATATACTTAAATCTAATATATACACCTAAAAACTTAATCATAACCTAATATTATATAAGTTTTGTTATAGCATTAAATTAAAAATTAAGACATCAGTACAAACAGATAATTTTGTTATTAGTTACTTTTTTATGCAGCTATATGGAATGCAAACCGGTTACTAGAGCGAGCGCCCGCGCCTTGTCTAGCTATCCCTTTCTAGCTCGCGGCGCTCGCAGCGATGACCAGCAAAGAGTAAACTAATATGACCAGTCAAGAATCTTCAGTGGCCGTAAACGCACGCCGCTCTCACTAGTACCCGGTAAACGTTCGAACAAAGATACCTAGTGTTTAAGGCATGTGCCTAGATGTGGATACCACATAGTGTGGAACTGCTAACTTTGCCTATCGCTTTCTTTCTGTGCTCTTCATTTCGCCTTCTTCATATTATCTGTGTCCTGTGAACTTTATAAACTATTTGGACAATATATTTTTTCCTTTCCGTAAGCTGTGTGTTTGCTTATTTATTGCAACCCTATACCGCTTCTGATTTTGCAATTTGAAAGGGATTGTGATACAGTTTTTTTGCAGTTAGTATTTTTGTTTCGGCAAAAAGAAAAATCTTTAAATTAAATTGAATGAATTGTTTATCTTATTATTTATTTATTATATACTTTATTGTACACCACAAAAACATATAGGAAAAACATGTACAAAAACAAGTGTACAATGGCATGTCTTATCGCACAGGGCAATCTCTTACAGACAACCTTTGGATGGACTGAACAATAGGAGATGAATTTAGGGCTGTCAGTATACCAAATATCATAAATAATATTACTTATACATAAAAAAATAAAATACATACATACAATACTACATAATATACTAATAAATATCAAATATATGACAGAGAAAGGATAAGAATACAAATTATAGTGAAA
Organism: Orthosia gothica; assembly: GCA_949775005.1. Taxonomy (NCBI): domain Eukaryota; kingdom Metazoa; phylum Arthropoda; class Insecta; order Lepidoptera; family Noctuidae; genus Orthosia; species Orthosia gothica. Next base: position 23,368,677 of record OX459035.1, read on the forward strand.
GGTAATGCTCCTTAACTATTTTCTTAAATGTTAGCAGTGTTTGAGCACGTCTTATTTCAATAGGTAATACATTCCACAACCGAGCAGCTTGAACCGTAAAAGATTTGTCAAAGAAGGAAGTAGAATGCATACGAATACTCAATTTTAGATTCTCCGATGATCTCAAGCACCTAGAATGTGTGTCACAAAGGAACTGAAAGCGTTCTTTAAGATAAAAAGGAGTTAAAGGATTGAAAAGCACAATATAAAGCAAAGAAAGTATGTGGGCATTCCGGCGAAGGCGAATAGGAAGCCATTTGAGCTTAATATGGAATTCAGAAACGTGATCATACTTGCGCAAACCAAACATGAACCTGATACAGAGATTTTGAAGTCGCTCAAGCTTGACCAATTGGTCTTGGGAGAGATCAAGATAGCTGGCATCAGCATAGTCCAGAATAGGAAGAAGAAGTGATTGTGCAATTGCAATTTAAGTGGTTATGGGAAGAAAATTATGAAGTCGTCTCAGGGAGCCTGCAGATGCAAACAGTTAATAATACCTATACATTCTTCTGAAATAAAAATTGAATCGTTAGAAAAATACACACAAAAAAATAAGGGTTTAAATGAGACATTTTACTGTAAGTACAGGTTCTGGGCTAGTCTTTTAAGAGATCGCGGGGGTGCCACATGCTGATAATTATCACCGGGTTGTTTTTAGTGAGGTAATTATCCCATACTCCCTGGGACCTGGTCTTTGCCCCAAAATTCTAGGCGCCTTTTAAAGGTTTCCCCTCTGCGCATAAGGAACAGGCCATCATCAAATATTTACAGAGATAATCTACACACAATAAAGGTATAAAAATCTCTACATGCGACAGCACCTAGTACTTGTTTACTTATGGATTTACACCACGAAATCTTGGGACGTAAAACCTCTTTTTTATTGATTGCCAAATCCAGCGTAGTCGTAAAATACCCTGGTTTTACTGTGCTTAAGATTCCTCTAGTCGACGGCATGAACTATTTTGTGCGCGAGGTTAAAATGCATGCTATCTTATCCGACAACACGTGTGAAAGATATAGATGCAGTGATGAGCAGTAATAAGCTATTTCGCGTATGAATTAGCATCATCTGCCTAGCCTTTTCCCAATTATGTTGAGGTCGGCTTCCAGTCTCACCGGATTCAGCTGAGTACCAGTATTTTACATGGAGCGACTGCCTATCTGACCTCCACAACCCAGTAACTGGGTAACACGGTACCCCTTGGCTAAACTGGTGTCAGCTCTCAGGCTTCTGACTACCCATAACGACTGTCAAAGATCTTTAACCGGAACCAACGGTAATAATAATATGAACAATCATATTTTATGTATTTTCATAGATTAGAGTTTTATCCATTCTGTCACCATCTGTTTACATTCGAAGATAGTTTTTGTATATACTTTAAAAAAAAGTTAGTTATATAAATGCGAAGATTGATTTGAATATTGGTGTCTAGCGAAGTATGCACGTGTTTTAGCTCCTATGTCATTTCGTCTTTTTAACCGACTTGCCAAAAAGGACGAGGTTCAATGTTCAACATTATGTTTGTATTTTATTTTGTGTATTTTCACGCATATTTCCGTCAATTTTGGACCGATTTTGAAAATCCTATTAGGTAGGTACAACAAAAAAATTAAAATTTAAAACAACATTTTTCAAATAAATACTACCGACTTCCAAATAAAAAAACTACAAACTGAAAAATAAAGTTATATTTCACTTTGTAGTTTTTTTATTTGGAAGTCGGTAGTATTTTTTTGAAAAAAGTCTTTTTTGTTATTAGTGTGGAATCAACTTTAAGCGACTTATATACAATTTACGAATAGTTAAAATGTCGACTATCGAGCCGGTCATTAACTCCCTCACAGTTCAACGTTTCGATAAATTCACTTGCAGTCTACCAGAGTAAAGTTAAGCACAGAAAACTTGGCGGTTGTTTTCTTCTGAAACTTGCAAGAAACTGAGCGAAGAAAGAACTACTAATGACCGGGAAGTTGAGAGATAGCGGGATTACAGGAGATGTGGTTCAGAATAATTACGTTATGTATCTCAGTTGAAAATGGTCACATAAGCTCTCAAAATACTTTAAACCTGACTTAGATGGATGGAGGTCGGCCCAAAAAGAGATGGCGAGATAATTTAGCCGCGTACCATGAGCTGCTTTGACACGGCGCGGGAGAAAAATATCTGAAAGGACTTAGGGTGTCTGAGGGAGGCTTCTGCCCAGCAGTGTTGGTAAAAAATGTTTGTCATCATAAGCGATAATTAGTTAGTTTTTTTATGTATTACACTAGATTATACAAAAAACCAAAGAAACTAAAAAACATACAACGAAATTAGATTGGCACAACTCCAGGCTCCGGCTGCTATAGAGCAATTCTCTAAAGATCCTCTCAATTTCATCCAACCAGAGAATTTGATCCAGAACCCCAAACTCATCAGTCCCAAATGCAACTAACGAGACATTCGAGAAAGTGATATGAAATTCAGCAAAATCTTTTCAGCCACTACTAAATCATTTGCCAATTTTCCGAAATCCTTTTTTCTAGTTCCGAGAACATAAACCCATATCAAAATATGGCGAACTGATTCTATTATATTTCTATTGCTCCCAGGGCTATCATTAAATTGGAAAATATTTTATCCACGTTGTTTCTGGGAAATATATATTTATATCCCGTTTTTTCCTATTATGGATTCAAGACGCGACCACGTGCAAATTTCCGAGAAAATCTTATCTTGGAAGGTGCTTTGACGTTTTTCAAAAAATAAGGTTTTTTTAGCTTATTGTTATTTACCTGCCAATGAGCTGAGTTAGGTAAATAAAAGGCCTATACCGGCCTATACAGGCCATTATTATATTCTGTGGTGTATATATTTGCTAAGTGGGCCCTATCAGAATATCATTGCACATGCTAAGATAGGCCCTTTTTGGTCTCGCTCGGGGTTATTTATTTGTTATTATTGTTTGTGTTTTGCTTATTTCGTGTCTCCTGTGCGGGTCCCAAATAAATATACTTTCTTTCTTCCTTTCTAAGATTGGGTTCCTAAAACTTATTTTAAATTACAGACTTTAGGACGAGGAGAAACAACAAGAAGGCCCAGAGGCTTTAGAATCTAGACAAAATTACATTCTATCAACGATAACAACTATGGAAAATTCAAATTAATGAAGTTGAGCTTATGCTCATGCTAAGTGACATGGAATAATCCAATAACACTTTGTCCAACCAGGGCATCGAATCCAAGACTGTATTCGAATTCGAATGAAGATTCTCTTTGTCGTTTATTTAAAAACTTATAAAACAGTGTTGTATAATGCTATAATATTGCAAATGCTGCTGCTGTATAATCTACTTTGCAAGTATTGGCAACTAAGATAAGTGGCTTGCCATCTTACCTAGCGGAGGAATTTGTCGCAAATTACGGCTGCATAAAAAAGTTTAATCTCGTCTTTAAAAACTTTCCGTTACAGCGCCGTTGCTGTGAATATCCTTCAGTATCACACTACACCTGACGAATTTGAATTTTCAGATATCGTTCAAACGTGATTCAGTCTCGAATACAAAAGTTTCCGTACCATTCCGCAAAATATTCTTGCGTTAAGGCCTCTCCAATCGCACGCCACTTAATTCTACTTTCGGCAACTCTCATCCAGCTGCTAACAGCCACCTTGCGAAGATCGTCACTCTATATAACCTGCCATCCCACCTTAAGTTTACCAATTCCCCAGTCAAGAACGGTCATCGGTTCTACGGCTTATTTGGCTTGCCCATTGCCACTTCAGCTTGCTTATTCTGAGATCTATGTCAACAACTTTGGTTCTCTGTTGGATCTTTTCGTTCCGGATTTGATCTCTCAGAGAGACTCTAAGCACAGGCCTTCCCATAGCTGAAATGGCGATACTTAGAGTTTTTCAGAAGGATCAAAACCGGAACAAAATATCAATTGTCCACTTATGTACCTATGTATTACAGTTCGACGGATGCACAGCGGAGGATATGAATCAAGCAACTTCGCATTCGTTTTTAAGGAGACCTCCGTTATTACTAAATCAAGATACCGATTCAATTATACAATCTAATATCTGAAGCGGAATCACACAGCAGTAAATCAAGTTAAACAATATTCAAACCGAAATCAGAACCAGTATCGTATCGGGCATCATTTACGTAAATAATGTTCCCATTATTCACAATATCTTGTCATTTGTAGTCGGTACCGATAACCGGATAACCGTATTCCGCTGCGTGTATGAACACAGAATAGATAGGCACAGAAGGCTAGCTCTATACAATGAACGAGTATTCACGCACACACGATTGTGTGCCTAACGTTTTCCCAACTGTGTTGCGCTCGACTTCTAGTATAACTGGATGCCTGCCAATCTGACCTCCACAACCCAGCAATCGGGTAACACGATACCCCTTGGTAAGATCGATCTCACATTTTCAAACTTCTAAATACCATAACAACTGACAAAACGTATCAATGGCAGTCTCGGTATGAAATGAAGGCTCACCCATCAGAAATCCGACCCCGGCAAGCTTTGCTGAACCTTGAAAATGGAGCCGTGTGGCTTTTGTTACTTAGACACAAGCTTCTCATTTGCACAAGTACGAAGATGCGTATTGATATTCCAAAGAGATTGTGCGCTTCGAAAATCATCGGCTATCTTCGAAAATACGAACATGATTATGAGATCTAATCAAATACTTGCTTATTTTTGAGGGACAAGTGACAATCTGCAACCCAAGTGACAAAGACTCTAGACAAGTCACATTCTCTCAACGAAAAGCGTCGCCATAGTGATTGAAAAAAAGTGTTAAATGGGGCATTCCAAGCGCTATCAAAATGTCACGTGATCGATTCCTTCGTCCTTTTTGTTGACAGAAAGAAAACTTTATACAAATGTGAACTACACCACGGCAAAACGTGACAGTACAAAAACTTGGAAACTTTGTCTCTGCGACTCTGTGATGCTCGTAATACTTCGGCAACACGAAGATTACCGAACCTCATACCTTATCTGGTTTTACTGAACGTGCGGCGATCTCAAACGTCCGCGCCGGTCGCGAGTACTGGCAAGTGCGCTTGCACTCGCTGTACGTGAAGCGTGCATATGTATGCGTGCGTCTTCGCACGTTGTATGGAGCCGGCCTTCTGTACCTATGTATTCTGTGGTGGTATGAATATATCGATACGAATGTATCGCGTTGATATTCGTTGTTTATTCTGCTGATTGAGGTCCCGAGGTGCCTTTGATCTGGGATTGCTATCGGGGAATACTGGATATAATATGCCAACAATATTGCTTACTCTGGATAAAAGTATAACATTGTATTTCCTTAATACCTAGCGATAATCCAATACCCAGAAATTTTATTTGACATGATAAATGGGTGCTTACATTGATTTAGTTGAATGGTAGTTACTCTAGAAATTATGTTGACGTTGCGTAGAACGGCGTTGCAATATATTAAACGTCTGGCCTACTAAACTACATATTTTTATACTATAGTTTTCCTGGCAGAACCTGTGGTAAAATAATGACAGCTGAAGGATCGAAATTCAAGGCTAAGCGAGGCTTGCCGAGATCGGTCTGTGGAAGGGTGACTATTCAAAGTCAAAGTCAAAGTCAAATATATTTATTCAATTAGGCCAATAAACGGCACTTTTGAACCACCACATTCAAATCAAAATTCCTCCGTGCCACGGTCCCCTAGGCTGGGTGGTATATCAGATAGGCACTTGCTCCGTGTAAAATACTAGTTCTTAGCTCCATCCGGTTAGACTGGAACCTGACCCCGACAAACTTGGGAAAGGTTAGGCAAATATATATTAAAGTCAGCTTGAAACTGGTTCCATTCAAGACAAATTATATCACTGATTTAAACTTCATCGTCATCGTACTCCTACGTCTACATTCTATTCGTTTATCCAGATCAACACAAGCAGAGTTTTATGAAGCACCAAGTTCTCACACCAGTCTCTGAAGTTTAGCTGAGAAACTTAACCCAAGTCAGAAAACTGAATTTCATTAAACACAGCTTCGAGTCGTTCACAAATCAGTTTAAGTGGTACTTAGGATGTATATTTTAATACTTGCCCCAACTTTGCAGTTAAGCGGACTCGGTTTATCATTTCGAAGTTGAGAATTGAATAAAGGATGTTTATGAGACAATGCAACTTGCATCTTGCTAAGTTTGCATTTTGTGCTGTCTTATAAACTTCTACTTGAAAACTACTTGCATTATGCTACATGCCTTTAACTTAAACAAAAGTGTATTATCGGACTACAAGGTACATGGTGGACAGCCCACTTTTGCGCACAAAACGTAGGAATACTTTAATTGTGCGTACAGCTAAGGAGTGGAATCCCCTGCCGGAGTTTATGCTTCCTGGTAGCTTCAACCTGTGGGTCTTTGTGTCAAGAGTAAAAAGGTTACTTTTAAGGCAAGTGTGCTTTCCGTCGACTACATCAGTGCTTACTTTCAGGAGAGATGGCGGTTAAACCAGAGCACATAAAAAAGTTGCTGGAATTCCATAGTGTTTTTAATCGACTTACCAAAAAGGAGGAGGTTCTATGTTCGACTTCTTGTATGTTTTTTTTTTTTTTTTTTTATGTATGTTCACCGATATCTCCGTCAATTGTGGACCGATTTTGAAAATTATTTTTTTGTTTGAAAGAGTGTGATTCGAAATTGGTCCCATTTTAATTTGGTGAAGATCTGATGAAGAACTTCGGATATATACAACAGAACTCTTCAATAAATAACGGCAAATCATTCGGAATTGCTGCAATCGCATGTCTGTTTATTGTATATACCATTTCATAACATAACATCACGCCAGTACGCACTGAAGGGGTACGCAGATCTCTCATTTTACTGTTTATTTTCAAGTTTCATGTTATTCGGGTGATCTATTCTGGCGTTATAGAGTACCTTACTAAACAGCTTGACTAGTTTAGGTAGGTACAACTAAAAAGGGAAAAATAAAAAACTTTTTTGCAAAAAAATACTACCGACTTCCAAATAAAAAACTACAAAGTGAAAAATAATTTTATTTTTGGAAGTCGGTGTCCATATCGCAAAAAAAATGGGAAAAAGAGAGACACCGACTTCCAAAAATAAAATTATTTTTCACTTTGTAGTTTTTTATTTGGAAGTCGGTAGTATTTTTTTGCAAAAAAGTTTTTTATAATAATTATGATCGGTGAATCGTGACAACGGCATGAAAGCTACTTGCAAACTTTGATGCAAGTTACAGGCATGTGTACATATTGCTGCCCTTTTAGAACGCAAGTAGACAGCTTGCATGCTACTAAATATTAACTACTGATAACTTCTGATTGGTGATCGAATGGGTATTTTACTGGGCATGCTAGTTACTTGCATACGTTGTGCATACGGGCTATAACTTTAATAAGAGAACTATATTGTACACAGTACAAGGCTTAAAACTGGTTACATTTACCTACGGTTTAATATATTATATTTCGAAAGGTTTTAGAATGTCTTTTGTAATCATGTATGCGTTTACTCGTTTTACATGACTACTAAAGAAAGAAGGTAATGTTTTTTTATACAAGTAAAATTTCACAATTTAAAAAACACCCGACACATTTATCTTGCGAAAACACCTCGATTCAAACAGTAAAACGACCATAACTTTTGAACGGCTGAACCTTATTTATTTATACATAGCTAAGAACACTCTCGACAAAATCACCTTTCAAACAAAAAAAAACTAAATCAAAATCGGTTCGTCCGTTTAGGCGCTACGATGCCACAGACAGACACACAGATACATAGCAACACACGTGAAACTTATTATAACACCCCTCTTTTTCCGGCGGGGGTTAATAAAAATTCATAGGTCTACTTCTGTGGTCTACTTCATGTTGAGTTTTTCAGCGTACCACCAATTTATTTAACGTCCCAGCTTCAAGCCAGTTTCGGCTAAATGCCATATTTACCCTACAAATCATAACAACATTCGAAACATGGCTTCCTCTTCAGAAACATCGCTACAACGTACCTCTACCTACCTCACTCTACCGATCCACCGTAACATTAATATCCGGTGCTCACGACGACTTCCGACTGGTTGGGGGCCGTAGGGAACTAAATCGTAATAAAAAGAGTGTCCTACGAAGTGTAGTGTGAGATTGATAGATAAAATGTTGCTGGGCAGGTATTATTAAACATATAATTTGGATAAATAAAATCAATGGTCCATGATAGTCCTGGTTTGAAACAGTTGGAAGTCATAGAAGGAACCCAGTGAGATAAAATAAGCTGACAGTAATCAGTAACTTATTTTTGATATACAAACTGATAAGTCATCATTGATGATCATCACTTCTATCATCCAACGCATTCCCGCAGCCTTAACGAGGTCATCAGCCCACATAGTGGTAGGCCGTCCAACACCGCGTCTTCCGGTATGCAGTCGCTACTTTGTAATCTTAGGCCCCATCGAACATGTACCTTTCTGCGAGCAATGCCGTAACTGCCACTACGTTTGACAACTCTTCGGGCTATATCGGTAACCTTGGTCCTTCTGCATCTTCATTTCTGATTCGATCACGCAAGGAAATCTGAGCATAGCCCTCTCTATTGCTTTTGGGTGACTTTAAGCCTTCTGTAGATCAATGATAAAATTAAACAATAGACTAAGGGTGCGACTTAAATCCTAAATTCTAAAAATTGTATCATGGGCAACAGTTTTATTCTGCTGCCCTACATATTTAGGTACATACCTTGATATATAGGGCCTCAGAATATACGTAAAAATGTAGTTTTAATTAGAATACATAATATACCCTTCATAAAGGAATGGGCACGTAATAAGGTAATTAAGGAACATTGCCTGTCAACATGACGCATAAATATGTATGTATTATGTTTATGCATTATGTGCTGTACACGTGTTTGTGTAGTGTATTTAGTTAGTAAGAATTCAAATGTATTTTAGTATTTGTTGTGCGCTTTTGTTAACTGTCTTAATTTTGTAAATTTCTCTTTAGCACTGAGATTTGCAGTCAGAAAACCCAATTATAGGTTAAGTTCGCCTTTGTACATACGTTTTCCTTTTGTATTTGAAATTATTATTTTGTGTACAATAAAGAATATGAATATAAAAGGTAAGTATGCAGACAGCATTAATACCTGCTAACAAAAGTACAAGTATTTAAGGAACAGAACTCGCTAACTCATAAAACATCACAATATTCTACATCATCCGGCCTTTTCATTCTATATCCATTAACAAACAGAGAAAGCTACCAACAGACTAAATAAAAACAGCACTTTAAAAGAAAAATATAAAGCAAAACCACACAATTCGAAAAAAGCATCCCATCCGGTTCCGATGCGGGCCGGAACATTCAATATATCACTGCCCGAAAGGAAATTCTTCAGCAACTTTTACGATCTATCGCCGTACCGGTTTTCAGTCCTGGCCTGTATATTTGAGTTGCATTGTGGCAGACTAATCATTAGAATTAGGGTCAGAATCAGGATCAGAATGATGGGCTGTGAAAAATATGGTTAAAAAACGCAATTGCATGTAGCAGAGATGAGAATGTTGAGATGGATGTGCGGCGTGACGAGATCAGATAAAATGAGAAATGAGTATATTAGAGGCAGTTTGAAAGTAGCGCCAGTGACAGAAAAGTTGAAGGGAAACCGTTTGTCCTGGTATGATCAGGTGATGAGGAGATGCTTTGCAGAATAACGTTAAAATTAGAAATAAATACTAACAGACATTATCATTATGATTTTACGTAGATACTTTTAGCACATGTTACCTATAAGTAGGCCATTCGGTTCAAGCTGGCAAGTATGCGTACGTTCAAAGTACATACTACACTACTCTATCGCATATTTTTTTTGTAGAAAGAATTCGGTAACGTCTGTTGGCTCTGGGATCTTGCTTGATTTGGTACTGAATTGATAGTTTCACGGTTGCATTGATATTGGAGCAAAATTATTGATGTATGTTAGTTGATCCAAAGGGCTAGAGTGGCTAAATAGAACATTTAATTAGTTAAATCAATTTCCAAGGCAATTGGTCAAGAATAGAGTCCTAACCATTTCGAACCCTTCTGTATTTCATAGTTTTCATATGAATACCCTTGATTTGGGTTAGGGCTAAAGGGTTTAACGGGTTAGGCCTTGTGTTAACTCGGTATAAACTCACCCATTATTGATTTTGAGAATTCAGTCTTTCACTAATATCAACAATTAGATGGAAAGTCGGGATAAATTGCTGTAGAACAAAGATACGCCTTGTCTTTGATTTCTCTTTTTACTTCATTATTGTCTTTTACGCTACCTCTCTTGCTGTTGTGTTGTGTCTGAGTCGAATAAATGCCATCATCATCATTTCAGCCGAAAGACGTCCACTGCTGGACATAGGCCTGCCCCAGGCGTCGCCACATTGACCGATCCCGTGCGTCTCGCATCCAGCGCCTTCCCGCAACCTTAACCAGGTCATCGGTCCACCTAGTGGGAGGCCTTCCAAAGTATCGTCTTCCGGTTCGCGGTCGCCATTCCAGAACTTTTCGGCCCCATCGGCCATCCGTTCTGCGAGCAATGTGCCCTGCCCACTGCCACTTAAGTTTGGCAATTCTTCGGGCTATGTCGGTAACTTTGGTTCTCCTGCGGATATCATCATTTCGTACGTGATTACGCAAGGAAATTCCGAGCATAGCCCTCTCCCAATGGAGAGGGCTATGCTCGGAATTTCCCTTTGGCTGACTTTAAGCTTTCTGATAAGGCCCATTGTGAGCGACCACGTCTCGGTCCCATAGGTGATCACTGGCAACACACACTGTTCATAGACTTTTGTCTTGAGACACTGCGGTAAATTGGACGAGAAGATACCACGCAACTTCCCTAACGCCGCCCAGCCGAGTCGGATTCGACGGTTGACCTCTTTCTCGAAGTTGGACCTACCCAACTGGACCGTTCGTCCCAGGTAGACATAATCGTCTACAACTTCGAGTGTAGAGTTTCCGATCTTGATAGGAGTGGGTGTTTTTTATAGGCATTCACCATGGTCTTGGTTTTGTCCATGTTCATTTTAAGACCCACTCTTTCGGAAGGTATACTGAGGTCATCGAGCATTTTACTGAGGCTCTCCATGGTCTCAGCCATGACCACTATGTTGTCGGCAAACCGAAGGTGAGTGATATACTTGCCATTAACGTTGATGCCAAGCCCCTTCCAATCCAGAACCTTGAAGACGTCCTCCAGCGCAGCAGTGAACAGTTTCGGAAAAATGACGTCTCACGCCGCGCTGGAGAAGGATTGGTTTCGAGGTCTGATCCTGAAGACGGACTGACATGGTGGCGTTTTTGTACAGACACTTCAACACCTCAATGTACCGGTAGTCGATCTGGCACCGTTGGAGAGACTGCAGTACAGCCTAAGTCTCGATCGAATCGAAGGCTTTCTCTTAGTCTACAAACGCTACACAGAGAGGTAGGTTATACTCTTCGGTCTTCTTTATAACCTGCCGCAGTGATGTATTTGGTCTACAGTGCTAAGGTCTTTTCGGAATCCGGCTTGTTCGGCAGGCTGGAAATCGTCAAACCTGCGCGCGAGACGATTCGTGATGACTCTTGAAAACAACTTGTAGACATGGCTAAGAAGTGAGATGGGCCTATAGTTCTTCAGCCTACCACAACACCCCTGCACCATGCCTGTGGCGTTTTGCCCTCGAGTATGACGGAATCAAACAGCTTCTGAAGGGCCTTGAGGACCGGTTTTCCACCCGTCTTCAGGAGTTCAGCCGTGATTCCGTCATCACCCGGCTCCTTGTTGTTTTTAAGCGGTTTCAGAGCCATCCTAATCTCGTACAGGCTGACGTGCGGGATATCTTCGGTATAGTGTTGGCTCAATCTAGCTCTTATGTCGTTTGCTAAACTCGCAACGGGTTTGCTGATTGATGTGTTCAACTTTCCATAGAATGTCTCGATGTCCCTCAGAAGCTCCGGTTTGGTGGATACGATCCTGCCATTGTCGGTCTTCAGTTTCGTGAGCTGGCTCTGCCCAATAGCCAGATCCCTTGAAAAAACCTTGGGGCCTTTATTTCGCTCAATCGCGTCTTTAATACGCTCGGTATTAAAGCAGCGGAGGTCTCTTTTCAAGGATTTGGTGATCTGTCTATTGATCTGCCGGTATTTGCACGCCTCATCTGAAGACTGCAGGATCATCTCATACCTCTCCTTCATCAGCTTGAGGGTATGATCAGAGAGCTTTTTGTTTCTATCTGTACGACGGGTCTTGAAAAACTTTGACCCGACCGTATGGACAGCTTCCACGAACCCGTCGCTGTATTCGTTCACGGAGCTCCCTAGGCACTCGAAATGATTCTGGAGTTCGAGCTGAAAGCTCTCGGGGTTTTAGACTTGGATCTGTGCTGGACGGAGCGTGGACTTCATCAGTCGAGACCTTTCAAGCTTTATATTAATGTTCAATGTTCCTCTTACCATGCGGTGGTCGCTCCCGGTTTTTACCGAATTGATCACAGAGACATCATTGAACATTTGCTTCTTGGTTGACATGATGAAGTCTATCTCATTTTATGTTGCACCATTGGGGCTCTGCCAGGTCCATTTCCTGTGTTCACGCTTTTTGAAGAAGGAGTTCATCATATAGAGGCCCTCCTTCTCCATAAAACTGACCAGTAGGTGACCCCGGTGGTTCCGTCGTCTAACTCCAAATTGTCCCACTTGCAGCTCATCCTCGTCTCGTTTGTCCAGTTTTGCGTTGAAGTCCCCCATGACAACGGTGAAGTGAGTTTTGAAACCTTGCATGGCTCTGGAGATATCCTCATACATGGTCTCTACCTCGTCGTCAGGGTGTGCCGAGGTTGGGGCGTAGACCTGTATGACCTTCAGCGAATATCTAGAGGATATTCTGAGTATAAAGTACGCCACCCTGGTCGACACACTCTCGATCTTCACCACGTTGTTCAGAAGGGACTTGTGGACGTTTTTTATTTGTGCTATTCATGGGGGGGGGTGCCATAATCGCCACGCTTGGCAGGCGGGTTGGCGATTGCAGTATGGTTGTTATAGAAGCACAGATAACGCTGCTGCCCATTCTCTGGTTTGTCCCTTAGTCGCCTCTTACGACACCCACGGGAAGACATGGGATGGTGAAATTCTTAACGTCCGGCACCATACGGAAATACGAATGAATGTATTTCTATTCTATTCTGTTCCTTGGCTACCACTGCTAGCATTGTAAACAAGTTGCCTAAAAACCAAACGTGTCACGGAGTATTCGCGTAATACAACTCTAAAATGACATACTGACGTCTTTGAATAGCAAAGTTGTGCGCTCAACGCAGTCTCAGTAGCACGAATTTTATAAATATTGCCGTCTCTAGGCATAGCTGACAATTTCGTACTCTATGGTTATTTTATAATCAGGCAGAATAAATATGAAAAGAAAATACTTACAAATTACAAGCACACCTGAGTAAATAAAAATTCATATCAGGAAGTGTTATTAGCATAGATATTGTAAAGGGACCCGTTCCCTGTGTTTACTAAAGCACTGAATATTACAAGATGGCGCAGCTGTGACCGTAGTTGACACAATGTGAAGGAGATTCCAATAAATGTTCATGTATATGTTTTATTCAAGTAGTCAGGCTTTCGTGCTTCGAGCAACTGCCAACCCAGTAAAAAGGAACACATTGCCGCTTGGCAAGAGTGTTATCATATTTGATGGCTTCTGATTACCTGTACCACGATCTGCTACCAACGAGTCCTAAGTTACTTTGTCATATCGCCCGGAGACAGCCGGACAACCTGGCAAATTGCTTGTCGTGGGGAAAGAGGATGGAAAAGACCACGCGGTCGTTCACCTACTTGCTAGTTTGACCAGATCAGGGCGATTATTTTATTCACAGTGATCACTGCCCTGAAGAGCCGAAGAGAGAGTGGCTTGGAAGCATTTCGTCTGTGACTCCGACAAAGCTTTCAAAGACTGGCATGACCTTCAGCAGTAAAGACAAAGATTGAGAAAAGAGAATACCGTAAAGACTGTCAAAGATAAAATTCCATTTTTTTCTGGGTTATTTTAGCCAGTAATAAGAATTAAATGGAATCCAGTTAGCCAATAACGGGAATGTTTATAAATTTGAAAAAAAAATATCAAATATTAACTTTTGATAGAACAGAATTTATAGAACAAATAAACAAAGAATGCTCTTTAATCTATAAGCAAGACAAATATGTAAGTATGTTAAAAACAAACTAGTTCCAATATTTATGAGGGCAAAGCTTGTTCATCTGAGATTATAGACGCCCATATTTCTCGGAAAAATTGTAAAATGCCGATTTTTTTCCTAGCACTCAATAATTTATGATTCTTTTATGCGGTACAATATTATGGCAAAATCGTAAAGAACAGACTTAGAAAAATAAATTGACCTTCGAGTAAAGTATAAAAGAAAATTCTGGAAAATAAATTACCTTAAGAATATGGAAACTTAACTTTTTCTCACAAAGTACGAAATTGTTTGGCTGTGAATACGAAAATGGACAATTTTTTTATTATTATTATTGATAGGCTCGCGCTTGACCATTACCTCACCTGATGGTAATCGATAATGTGGTCGACGATGTAGCCCGCTTGCCTAGAAGGAGCTAATGTGAATTAGCTTCTTGACTTAAAGACTCCCAGGTTGTAGCTATTAGGAAATAGAGACTCCTGCAGGGAATTCTACTCCTTAGCTGTACTAATAATAAAAGTATTCCCTAAAAGTTTGAAGCGTAAGTTTTGGGAATACTTTTTACCGATGACGCATCGCCGTAGTGTTTGTAGTCCAATGATGGATAAAAGACAAGTTAATTGTTGGGTTTTTATTTAAATAAATTTCCTAAGCAATTGTCTCCACCAACATCTTTCACCAACACTATATCAATATTTTTGGGGTCAGCTTCCAGTCTAAACGGAAGCTGAGTATTAGTATTTTTCATTGTCCTAGGCAACCACTGAAAATCAGCGCCGTGCTGTAGGTCTCCCACGGCGCAGCATTATGCTGAGTGGAAGCCATCTTGCCACAGTCACGACATGCATCTGCTTTATTTATACGCACCTTTTTTACAAGCTTTTATTTAACTTGCAATGTATGTATGTATGTATGTAAGTGTGTTCGGGTCAAATCTTGCAACTGAATTTTAAAGCAGTTATCCTCCACCGATTAAGATGAAATTTTGCATACACGTTTTGTTTAGATGAAAATGCATGGTTAGTTAAATGAAGTCATTTCAAATCTAATATAGCAGACGGCCCAAAATGGCAGACTAGTTATTTTTGTGCACTGCCATGATATGGGTAACAAATGAACTGGTTTGCTGAGAAGAATACGAAAAAAGCTTGTTTAAAAAACGTTTTTTTAGGAATCATCTCATTACAAGAATTGAATAAATTTAAGAACTACTCACACTATCGTTAAGTGTTTAGTCTAAGCAAAATCCACTAATGTATGTATGTCGTTTTGTGGCAATTACATATATTTTCTTTCTTTCTTTCTTCTTCTTTCTTACATAAGTGACTGCCTATCTGACCTCCTTCGAGATGATACCTCTTGGCAAGGCTGGTGTGAGATTTACTGGCTTCGGACTACCCTTAACGACTGACAAAGATACAAAGGACAGCCGGGACAAACAGCTTAAGACGGTACCCTGACCAAAAAATCGGCATGAGATATGAGCATTCCTATTGGTCTAGCGGCACTGGTGGCGCATGAAACAGTAGTGAATACGCCCAGATTTTAGAATAAAATCTTTATAAAATCGAATTTAGGTCTTTTGAAAAAAAAAAATCTACAAAAATGTTCGTTATTAAATTGTCTATGCAATAGTGTTAGTACAAAAAATAATTAATAAACACTTTACGAGGAGATGCATAATATCAATAATTATTTCTCATTTTTATGTTTTTTTGAAAGGAGATTAGTGAAATATATACAATATTTAAAAAAAAACTAAATCTACCATTTTAGAATCAATATTATGCAGAAATTTCATGTATTTTTATAAATTGATATTTCTTTTTAAATAACGAGTAGATAGCTTCTAAAAACAGCACAAAAAACGGCTTGAACGGCGTTTTGCTCG
Source organism: Orthosia gothica (assembly GCA_949775005.1). NCBI lineage: Eukaryota > Metazoa > Arthropoda > Insecta > Lepidoptera > Noctuidae > Orthosia > Orthosia gothica. The sequence continues at coordinate 23,384,855 of OX459035.1, forward strand.
GGGTACCGCCTTAACAAGCTCAGAGGAATATCGCTATGTAAGGTCAGCCATCCAGACCGAACTCAGCAAACGTTGCTTAACCTTGAAAATCGACTCATGCAGCTGATATTATTTGAGCACGATACAATACTTAGAGGAGTATGCTACCTAAACGAACATAGCTGTATGTAAAAGCTTTCCAATATTTAACCGTACACTAAATTAAAACTGCGTAGTTTCTAAGTTATATTTCATTTTCCTTCGCCTTTGAGAAACTTTTCTACTTTCATGAGGAACACTGTAGACTTTTAATTTAACTGCTAACTTGGGCGTAGTTTTATATTATGTTTGACTATATAAAAACTTAATTTGCTTGCTTTTATTCTGTACTAGCGGATGCCTCGCTGTTTCACCCGTGTAGTACCCGCTTCCGTGGGAATACAGGGATAAAAAGTAGCCTATGTCACCCGAGGATAGTGTAGCTTCCAATATTACATCAAGCATTATAACGCCTGTATATCGCTGTAGTTAGTCTAAAATAATAATTTAAATGTGTATTGTAAAAATATAAGCTCTATTGATACCATGATTATCATTAAATAATGACTTCAGGTTCTTTTAAAAGCATTATAACATCGTGAGGATAGGACTTTACTTGTCTTTGTGGTAGTTTTCTGAGACCATTATGTGTGGATCTGATGATATTAAAAGCTCATGAAATAAATCTTCCATAGTTTGTTTTCTGGAGAATTTTCTGGTATAACCTTCACGATATTTCTTAATATCTTTGTTCTTACTTTCTTGGGCCTCTTCAGATAAGAGGCCTATAGGAACTACTGCATTCTGTATTATTATATGTCCATGAATTAATATTCTGTGAATGGTAGTCGGCATATTATACCATGGATACCATTTAAAATAGAGCACAGCAGTTTTCAGAGCGTATAAACTGATGTTTCTTCATTTATTGCTAGCCCACTAGACATTGTCATCAATATTGTCCATAGTCTCTAAATCAGTTATTTCTGCAGATGTTTCATTCACTCACTAGATTTCTTCGGCTAATTGATATGTTATGCTGGGAACTGCCTGATGTTTAAAAGTTAAATTAGTTCAGAAAATGAAGAATTAATTTACAATTCGTATACGTTATCTGTTGAATTTTGTAACACTTTGTTCAGGTAACGCAAGTAAACGCAGCTAAATTTAGAATCATATTAAAGCTAATGAAATGTACTTTCTAAATATTAAAAAAAAACCGGCCAAGTGCAAGTCGGACTCGCGCACGAAGGGTTCCGTACCATTTTCTTAAAAACGGCAAAAAATTACGTTTGTTTTATGGGAGCCCCCCTTAAATATTTATTTTATTTTGTTTTTAGTATTTGTTGTTGTAGCGGCAACAGATATACATCACCTGTGAAAATTTCAACTGTCTAGCTATCACGGTTCATGAGATACAGCCTGGTGACAGACAGACAGACAGACAGACAGACAGACAGACAGACAGACAGACAGACGGACCGCGGAGTCTCAGTAATAGGGTCCCGTTTTTACCCTTTGGGTACGGAACCCTAAAAAAACAGGTTGAGTGCGGTTGAGTATAAACTTTTTACTACGAGAATAAAAATAAACTGATAAAAATAGCCTTGTGTTTAAAACGATATATCGTCACTTTCGTAAGTGATGTAAACGTTTTATTTATTGATTAAAAAAGTCATTTACCTGAAGGTATGGCATCCATAATATTTTTATTTTAATATTCACTAAACAAATATTAAACGAGACTTAGAAGTATTATTGAAAACCGTAACAAATTATTCCACTACACAACCACTATCTTAGTCAACATGTGGGTAGTAGAATAAAAAGTGTCGAACGTTTTGCTAGTCATTAATAGATGGTACCATATACCCGGATGGTAATTAAGGTTACTACTTTCGAATAAGATGAACTTAATTTTCATCAATGCGTAAATTTTACCTGTGTGCAACGGTGTAATAATTTTTGAAATCAGTCCAGTAGTTTTTAGGTTTATTCGTTACATACAAAAATACAAATCTTTCCTGATTATAATATTATTAGTTTTGAGTATATGTCGCAGGGATATGATGAAAACAGGGAATTGATCAAATCTCTAAGCGATTTGATCAAATCACGGAGGATGTTAAAATAATAACACGTTTTTATCATTTCCCTAAACAAATCTGGTGATTTGACAAATCCCAATAAAGAAATCTAGTGATTTGAACAAATCTCAAAATTGGTTCAGTGAAATGACAAAAATAACTTTTCTGTAGTAATTTAAAGGTTTATTTTGTACTTTGCTTTCCGAGGTAATCGGCTGCGTTATGTTATATGGTCAAAGAATCAGTCCAAGAGCGAGCGAAGCGAGCTCGGGAACTTAGGGCACCCCGTGTTAGGTTACTTTTGACCCTGCAGACAGAAATAGGAGCCCCGCGCAGCGGGGCTACGTCGACTTTGTTACATGTTTTATTATCTTTTCACTGAATCAATTTAGGGGTTTGTTCAAATCACTAGATTTTTATTGGGATTTGTCAAATCACCAGATTTGTTTAGGGAAATGATAAAAACGTGTTATTATTTTAACATCCTCCGTGATTTGATCAAATCGCTTAGAGATTTGATCAATTCCCTGTTTTCATCATATCACGACGACATATACATATAGGTTTTGAATCGCCAACCCACCTTGAGCAAAAGTGGTGATAATTACTCAAGCCTTCTCTGTATGAGAAGAGGCACTGGCTCTGCAGTGGGACAGTTACAGTCAGGTATTATTATTAAAACCCAGTTAACCTAGTTTAGCAGTTTCACCGTAATGTCGATACAACTAAACTGTGGATTCAAAACTGTCAACATATTCGTTAGTAGCAATAGGTTGTCAGCCTATAACGTATCTTATTGTTCCACCACAGCTTCGTTGGTTTGTTGGACTGCTGAGAGCAAGGTCTTGTGTTCGGACCTCGGGTCTGACTAAATCTTATCAGGTTTTTTATGTTGAATTACTCTCGGGCATCCGATAATACTACCCGCAGGTCTCATACGATCACAGCTAACTCCAAAAAAAAAATCTGATTACTAATTGATTAGGATTTTTTATGGTTGATGATGGTGGCTAGGAAGGTTATGGTATTATAGTCTAAGGGGACATACTACTGAGCGAACATAATTCTATATGTTGTAATTTAGGTCGTGGTCTACCTGTGTACCAAGTTTCACTAGAATCCGTTGATCCGTTAATGTGTGTAAATGTAACAAACATACTGACAGACAGAGCACTTTCGCTGTTATAATATTAGTATGGATAGATGGATGTTAGTATAGATTAACATTCTTTCGCCTTATGATATAAATAATTTGCCTAGCCTAACACAACTTTATTGGAATCGGCTTCCATTTTAACTGGAATCAGCTGGATACCAGTATAATAAATAGAGCGACTGCCTATCTGACCTCACAACCCAGTTACTGGGTAAAAGACTGGTGTCAGATATCTTGGCTTCTGATTATCTGTAACGACTGGCAAAATGTTCCATATGTCAGCTGGCAGCATGGCTTAACTGCTTTCCGAGGCACGGAGGAATCTCGTTATGTAAAGATTCCCCTATCCACGAACCGATCTCGGCAAGTGTTGCTTAACCTTCAAGATCGACCAACGCGGTAGTTATTATTTAGCCACGAGCTCCTTGTGTTATAAACACTGGTGGATAATATTATGACGTCACATTGCTAACTGAATTGGACGGTGCTATTAAAATAAACTATACGTGTTGCGATTCCCACCGAACTTATTGCTAGACGTGACTAGAAAAATGCATCGGAAATGCTCTGTCGGAATCTGGTCAGAAATAATGGTATTTTTGGAGAAATCTTGGTTGTTTTGGGACGTATTGCTGTAGTTATTCAGTTCCTAGAGATTTTGATAGTTTGTGACTAAGATGCGAATGCGAAAACATTTTTTTCCAGAGGGGTCTCTGATCAGATAAAGGGGAAAATCTACAAGTCCGTGATTATACCCACAGAGAACATTTTATAATATGATTAGACCTGTCATAGTCATACTGTATCGATCAGAATGTTGGGTTGTGAAAAAGATGGATGAAAAGAGATTGCATGTAGCAAAGATGAGAATGTTGAGATGATGTGCGGAGTGACGAGAATGGATAAAGTGAGAAATTATTATATTAGAGGTAGTTTGAAAGTGGCGCCTGTGACAGAAACGTTGAAAATTGTGTATTTGTGATGAGGAGGGATCTAACGCATGTTACTAAAAGAGTTATGAATACAAATGAGAGAAAGACCAAAGAAAAGATGGATGGACTGAGTGAGGAGTTATATGAAAGAAAAGGGAGTCAGTGATAACGTGACAGGGGACAGGACGGTATGGAAAATAAAAACGTGTTGCGCCGACCCCAAGTAACGGGATAAGGGCAGAAAGATGATGATTGGTCTCTCATCAGATTTTAATTTAACCAACTAAAGCTTATACTATTGAATGCTGTAATAAAATAAAATTTTGATGGTCTTCTTTAACAGCAAACTTATAAAGACATGTTAGCAGGGTCTTCTTGTTAGTTTACCATCATATTTTAACATTGTAATCTGCTACCTTATGAATGTCGGGCATTATCCGAAGAAAACGTACTCCCAGAATAAAAAGGTGCCGAATTGATCTCAATGCCGTGTTATTGTATACTAATTAAATAAATGTTTTACATTCATTATAAGTTTGAACTCTAACACAGAAATTTACACACAAAATTTTATGAATTAAAATAACATAAATTTGCAATACCATAAAAAAATAATTAAAAAGAAACACATAAATATTAAAATCATTTCAACTGTATAGCACGTTCCTCACAGTGATAACGATTTATTTAACCGTACCCCTCCCCCCGCGCGTTCCCGATCATATTGGAAAAATGTAAATTCCACGACACCCCAGTAATCCGATTCATTTCAAGTATTCCTTCTTATAAGTCATAGTATTAGTGCCTTTAAGATGGAAGGAATGTTATCATAGAACACGGAATCAGCGTCTAGAAACGCCATTATCGCCAAGGAGTGTTTAGTCCATGTTTCGGCAGACATAGTTTGAATTAACATAGTCGAGAAATTATAGAGTCAATTCAAATAAAAAAGAAAGAAATAATAATTTAGTGATATATAGATAATATAGATATAGACAAAAAAATACTTTATAAATAAAAGCAAGTGCGAGAACAAAACGGCTCCTATCTCAGCATGTGCAGCGACATTAAAGAAAGAACGCCGTGCTGGTATTCTGTTATGGCCTGCAGTTGGTGTCATGAACACACTCTTCTCTCTTCACTTCTCAGCACGAAACAAAAATTAAATAAATTAAATGAACATGAAAACATCTTTGAAAATTAAAAAGTTGTCCTACTTTGACAGAATTTAAATCAAAAATTTGGAAGTATGTCAAGGCCAGCTTTTTGGCACGTCTTCGCTCCCGTTGCCTATGCCACTGGAACTTTGCATTGTTCCGGGACGAAATAGTTATTTATGCTACAAGTGCGGAAGGTAGGTGATTTCCGATGCGTGACATTTTTATTCACGAGCGAGCGAAGCGAGTGAGTGGATAAATCGACACAAGTCGGAAATCAGCATAGTAAAATATTGTATGATACACGTACGTGTATCATACAATATTTTACTATGCATTGTGCGAGGAAATAAACAAAATTAATAAAATGGCAGGTTTATTCAAGCGCGTTCAACATATCCACAGATTAACTAATAGTTCATCGGGCATATCTACTGCGCATGTGCGAATTGCTTTCACATCGTAACGCAATAAGGCACGAGCAAAATATACGTTCTGCCAAACATATTTAATGAATATTTAAAATTAATTTATTGATCAAAAACTAAATCTAGAGTAATTAAAAACGCCTAAAATGAAGTATTAGTTTTATTTTACCTTTTATATGAATGATAATCTGTACATAACTAATTTTTAAAACTTTTCTCAAATAATAAAAACTCTATGCGTCGGGCTGACGTTTGAGTTAAAAATTAAAAAAAGTACAGGAAAGTAAAAAGCACTAGTGAAAAAAAGTGACACTTTTCGCACAGTTTGGCTGCTTGGAAAACCGCTCTTTTCGAGGACATGAATTGTAAAGTATTAAACCCGGACTGGTGGGCGAAGATTGTTACACTGGACAGATGAGGAAAAACGTCACCGTCGAGGTCGACCGCGGAGAAGATGGTGTGAAAATAAGAGGCTCCAGACAAATTACATTCTATGTGTATATAAATTATTAGCACAATGACACATTTCGCCATAAATATTAAGATATGAATTAGGTGCTTCTAATAAGCAGATCTCTAATAATATCTATATTTACTTGGTATTTAACCTGTTAAGTTTAATACAAAAGCACTTGCATACACCTGCACTTTGAAGGACTTGATAAACGCTACTGATGCCGTTATAGACGTGGCCACCTACTGGGCCCAAAGACTCGAAAAGAAGAAGAGGAAGAATCCCTTACATTTCGATCGTTAATAGAATGGTCACATTTTCTAGATCCTCTGATCATACGTGGGACACTCAGAAAGTTTTGCGAAACTAAAAAAAATTGTTCTATACGTACATATATTTTTATTAAATCTTTTCAAAGTACTTTCCACCAGCCTCTATACAAAGATTCATGCGCCTAAACCAGTTTTCAAAACACTTTTTCCAGTCCGCCGCAGACACCTCGTTTACAGCCTGCTCGAACGCAGCCAGCGCATCTTCCGGCGACGAAAATTGTATCCCTTTGAGCTGATTTTTTATTTTTGGGAATAAAAAGAAGTCACACGGTGCTAGATCAGGGCTGTAAGGAGGGTGACCCAGGAGTTTGACTGGCGTGCTGTCCAGGAAGTCCCTCGTTTTGAGTGCGGTGTGCGCAGGTGCATTGTCGTGGTGGAGCAGTAGCCCGCGGAGCCCTGTGTTTGGTCGCTTGTTGCTTATAACAGAGAAAACTTCTGGCAAACATTTGGTAGTATACCATTCGGCATTAATGCTTCTTTGATCCCGTAAGGGAATTGATACCAAGTGGCCAGTCAAATTAAAAAAGCTAGCGATCAAAATCTTACCCCCGCTTCTAGATCGCTTCACTTTGGTAGGCGTTTGCTCATTTTGAAACACCCAAACAGTCGACTGGCGCTTGGTTTCTGGGTCGTATTGATAAATCCAGGACTCATCACCTGTAACGATGTCGTAAACACGCCGAGACGAGCCTGCTTCAAATTTGTTAAGCATATCACGGCACCATTCCACCCGGGCCTGCTTCTGAGCATCGGTGAGGGTGTGCGGCACCCAGCGTGATACTATCCTCCTCACGCGAAGATGGCTGTGTAGAATCTCGTGAACGCTTCCCGATCCAATCTTCAATATGTGTTGAATCTCCTGATATGTAATTCGCCTATTGTCTTGGATTAAATTTTTCACTGCTAGCACGTTTTCTTCGGTAACAGCCGTCAAAGGGCGACCGCTTCTTTCGTCATCCCCCAAAGTTGGTCGACCGCGCTTGAATTCGTTATACCAACGATACACGGTTGCCTTGGAAGGGCCTTCATCCATGAATGCCATTTGAAGTCTATCGTACGATTCATCCGGTTTCAGGCGACACTTGAAATCGTATAAAATCATAGCTCTAAAATGTTCCCGGCGCAGATCCATATTTCAGTGAGACACAATACTTTGAATTAACTCGCAAAAAATGTGGAGGGAAATTTTGAAATTGGAACTTACTTATTTTTACTTATAAATAATCATATTTTCGAAAAACATTATAACTGGCCAGTCTCCCATATATAAAAACTTTTTTTCGCAATACTTTCTGAGGGGCCTGGTATATTCGATTCAAACATGGCCAGAGATCGCGTAAAGCAGAGAGGTTTGGAGGGAGAAAGGTGAGAACTTTGCTTAGCAGTGGAAAAATCAATTAACCATTTTTTTAATTATTATTATTTATAGGCTCACGTTTGGCCATTATCTCACCTGATGGTAAGCAATGATGTGATCGACGGTGAAGCTGCCTTGCCTAAATGTAATCTATTCACTCTTCGGTTAAAGACCCCCAGGTTGTAGCTATCAGAAAACACAGACTCCAGCATGGAATTCCACTCTTTAACTACTTTATTTATAGGTATTATGTATTTACTCAATCAACTACAACACTGTAGACATTATGTGATTTGATAATAAAACTGAGTTGAAGCAGAAAGCTGTTAGTTTTATTGAGTTATAAAGTTCCCTGGAGGGCACCTAAGCACGATAAGTTATTGCCGTACGTGAGATTAGGTTGTTCGGTAGCCAGATAGAACATCTGTAGGTACGAATAAGAAAAAATAAAAGAAATGTTTTTCTACAATATCTTTCCCCTATTTTGTATCGAACACATATAGTATCAAAATGCTCTAAAAGAGGAAAACATCGTGAGGAAACCGGCTGGTACTAGAAAAAAATATATGATATAGATATGTGACATCCCAACCCGTAATAGGTCCGCGTGGTGGGTTAAGATCCATTCCCTCTAGAGATGAGGCCTGTTTCCCAGAAGTGTGAATGTTAAAAGGCCGGAAAAACGACAACCGCACCAAAACCGATCGGCGTATTTTAATGAAATTGTCACAGTCTCAAACACAATTTAATTATCTAAATTTTGATCTGAGGCGGTTTTTTAATGTCATAGAATAATAAGGAAAGTACAAAATCAACTAAATTTTAGGTCGCGCGGGTGTAATTCGAGTGCGCGTTCAATGTCGTTGGTGACAGTCGTCGTCTTAATACAACATGATGACAAGAAGGCACGTACCGTGAAAATGTCCTTAAAGAATAGCTCGCAATGTACCGGAGTACGGGAGGTAAGTGTTATTAACACTCATAATTTAGGCCGGGTAACATCTAGCTGAAATTCCTTGAACAGTTGTTTAGAGGTAAAGCTTATTCTAGTACAGTTTACTGAAAGTATTGGGTTCTGTTAAACCAAACCACAGATAATATAATTCTAGCATGCAGATGCCTCATCTCATATACAGAAACGGTGCTGCCGTAACTACCGGTTTTAATTGTAATGTACAATATTTCCGAACAATTATAGAAAAGTTAAATTTTACACAAGATTCAATAACAACTCAATGCATATCTTGCCAGCTAGTGAAATTTATTGGATAACCCTAGATTGTGGCTATCGGGAAACACAGACTCCGGCAGGGAATTCCACTCCTTAGCCGTAAACATAATAAAAGTATTCCCAAAACGTTTAGTGCGCATGGGTGGTATGTTCACCATGTACCGACAGCGCATCATAGTACGTCTGGTAGTCCGATGATAAAACGGGCTAGGCGGCATTAGATCATGCAATTGCACACTCCTCGAAAAGTAACCGATAAAAATACTTTTTTTTACAAAAAAACACTACCGTCTTGCAACTAAAAACACTACAAAGTGAAAAATATCTTTCTTTTTCGAAGTTCGTGTCCCTGGTAGGTACTAATTTATTTTGTTATGGACACCGACTTCGAAAGAGAAAGTAAGTTTATTTTTAATTGTACCTAATAGGCTACTTGCCTTTAGTAAGGTACTTATATGCCTTGAACATAACCGGTGAACTGAAAGTGAACCAAGGTGAACTGAACACATCTACGTACCCCTTTAGAGCGTACTAGCGTGATGTTATGTTATGAAATGGTATAAACAATAAACAGAGATACGATTGCAGCAATCCCGAGAGATTTGCCGTTATTTATTGAAGATTTCTACTGTATATCTCCGAAGTTATTCATCAGATCTTCACCAAATTAAAATGGGACCAATTTCGGAATACTCTTTCAAACAAAAAAAGGTCTAGAATTGACGGAGAAATCGGTGAACATACAAAAAAAAAGGCAAACATAAAATCGACCATAAAACCACGTCCTTTTTGGAAAGTTGGTTAAAAAACCGACAAGCTAGCAACTCGGTGCCGATGTTGCCGACCCTGGAGCTTTGACTTGACCAGTGGCTCATTGCTGATGAGCCTCTTGGCCCGCTTTTCGATCGACTCTAGTGCATCAAGCTGGTATTTGGTAGATCCATCCCAGAGATGAGAACAGTACTCCATGCATGATCGAACTTGTGCTTGATACAAGTTGAGCAGCTGTTCAGGCTTTTTCTTAGTTTTGAGACCCCGTGTCCAAACTAATATTTTAAAGAGGTTGGAGGGAGTGTATTTGTATGTAGGAGGTAACTTCGAAAAGCACTGATCGAAATACGAAAATTCGTTTACCGATAAAAAAGGCACATTATTGCCGTATCTAGGATATGTTTTGGGAAACTTGTGTATATGCTGATGACAATTGTGATGAAGTTATAAACAGAAGTTACTCGTAGATAATTAAAATTCATCGCTCATACATTGCAGTGTTCTTAGTCTCTCTTGGTTTAGTCTTCGCCTCTTATACTTGAAATCATGGGTTCAAATCCAGGCCAAAGTGACTTTTCAATTCAGACATCGGTGAACATGGAAAAGTTTTAAGTCGCCAACTCTTCTTGAGCAAGCTAAGTTCGTGCCTTCTCTGTATAAGAAGAGCCCTTTGCCCTGCAGTGGGACAGTTACCGGGTGGTATTATTATTTCGATGTCTTACAATGTTATGTTGATGACAATTAGGTGCTAACTCCGTGTTCCATACAAACACTATTTTAAACTACATGGAAATCACCTAAATTAACCTCAAAAGTGCCCCATATCTTATCTATACCGGTGATGTATGTCTTATTCCAATCACCACACAAAAGATAATAGATAATTTTTAAATGATTTATCGTCTCGGATAATTTATCGTAGGCAATATCCACTGATATTGTAGCACAGAAGTGCACACCAGCAGTCTAGCTTAATTGTCAAATTATAATGACGCGTTCTAAGATGGAACCCTGCAGCACTCCATGGAATACATTTGTTATAGTGTCAGCCATATTCTGCGCAAAACCGGGCTAAATTAGACAGCTCGGGTTATGTGGTCTTGTCATGCTTGGAGTTGGTAGTTAGAATTAGGGATGTAAAGGAGACTATCTTAGCGGAAGCGCTTTTCAAACCTACATGAAACATATCTTTAGTAAAATAATAAACATATTTTTTTATTTATTCGTTTAGCCTCGCACTGGAACGCCTTGCATCAATTGCACCATTGGAGCACATAGTTATAGTAAACTAACTATACATCTAGGTTTTCTTACGATGTTTTCCTTCAACGTTGTGAACGATGTCCAGGATAAATTTAAAAAGTACATAATATCAATTAAGTAAGTCACATTGATAAAGTACCCGGATTTCTTCTAGGCAAGCGTGCTACATCGTCGACCACCTCATCGCTTACCATCAGGTGAGGTAGTGGTCAAGCCTCACGCTTGACCACTACCCACCACTACCACTACCTATCAATAATGAAAATAAATCTCAACCCACGACCTCAACCACGAGAGGCGAGGTCTTGGCCACTAGGCCTCCACGACAAGCGCGGCTAAACATAATCAAAAATCTTCTAGAGTCAATAATCATGATTCCATTCATCTGATATGTCGGCTTTGTTACTGCAAGAATCTTATCATTTAAATTTTGCATCCATCTTCTTCTCAACAATGACATTCTTCTTACAAATCTACACAAATCGAAGTTAAATCCGTTCACAGTTGGACGCGTCGTAATGTTCCCTTTTCGCCCGTTTCCTTGAAGACACGAAGTTTGGTCGCTTCCGAACGTTTCCGAAAGAATGGACTTTAAATAATTGTAGGGAAATGGGTAAAGTCTTGAGGCAATCGGTTTAGAGCTGTCGGGGAGATGTATTTCTACCGTTAAGTAGGATGGTCTGGTGGATTGCTGTCCGATTATTTTGTATGAAAACGAAAATAAGCAAGTCTTTTTTTAGAAACTGTTCTTTTGCAATAAAACACTCTTTTGCAATAAGTTTAATTAATCTTTTACGAATGTATTTTAAATAACATAACATCAAGCCTGCGGTCCCAGAACGAAACGCTACCTGTTACAAACTTTTTTAGCTTATGCACGCCGGAAATGAGTACTGGGCACCTGGTCCTTCTGAAGAACATCACCAATAAGGTACTAGTATGTCATTCTCAACACATTCGGTTTTGAACAACATCAGTCTTCTTTTAAAACTCATTGATTTTTCCATTCTCCAACTACCAAACATCACAAGCCTTAATTTTATCATGTTGGAGTCGGCTTCTAGTCTAACCGCCTGCAGCTGAGTGCCAGTATTTTGAAGCGACTGCCTACCTGGCATCTACAACCCAGTAATCTCTTTGGCAAGACTGGTGTTAGATTTCTTGGATGCTGACTATCTGTAACGACTGGAAAAGATCTACAAAAGACATTTGGACCAATGGCTTTACGTTGTTTCAAAGGTTCAGAGGTATCCCGGTATTTGAAAATGGTCACCCATCCATGGATCGATCTCGGCAAGCGTTGTTTAACCTAGAAGATTGACCCATCATCATCAGCCTTATAATGTTCCCACTGCTGCGACATAAACATCCTCTCTGTGAGAGAGGTAATGGTACTTAATCCACCACGCGGGCGCAGTGCGGGTTGGTGGATGTCACATGTCTTCGAATTTTTGGTTCTAGGACATGCCGGTTTCCTCACGGTGTTTTACTTCACCGTTTTATGAGCAGTGGCGATGAAACAATTTACACAAAGTAAAGCGCCTGCCTGGGTTCGAACTCGAGACCCACGACACGTAAGTCAGGGCAGTTAGTCGTTACTACTGGGCCGCCACTGCTCGCAAGATTGACCCGTTCGGCTGTAATTATTTAAACACGAGCTGCTCTAGTTCCCGAAACGATCTATAAATTAAATGAACCATCCATTAGTATACCAAGCACTTAAACGTAGGTAAGTATATTAAGTACCTTTCAGTACTAACACCCAGGTGAAGCCGCAGTAATACCTAGTGCTCGGTGGTAATACCTTGTAGCATAACTCACGACGCTACTAATCTGAGGAGCGTTGGTGTACAATGTTCTAGATGGTTTATAGGACTATCCTTTTAATATATTTTTTATATGAAAACGTTCCCCAGATTAGGAGTTACTCCTGTATCGTGGATGCATTTACAGACATCACAACCACAACCAGACCGGAACAACTATCTGTAATCGGCACCGTGCGGTATTCGAACGCGCGACACGCATCACAGCAGCCGATTTTCGCTTATAGATTATTTGTTTTTGAGGAGTTATTACAATACAAAATACAAAATAGTTTATTGCTTCATAAGTTTACAAAATAAAGTTTAGTGTTTGGAGCTTCCCTTTAAGCAAGTAATGCCTGTGTTGGGAGGCTCCGCACTTCCATAGCAAAGCAATAAAAATTTAGAAAACTAGGTATTAATAGATACAAAAATATGAAATACATTACAGAATTTACTAATTAAATAAGTTACCATTTAATGAAAATCTTGCTTGCAAGTGTGTGCTCAATGTTATGTAAGGTCATTGTTGTATATTAAGGATAGTAGTGTTATGTTGCGTGTGTGTCAGAGTGATGATACTGAATTAGTGATGGATGTCTGTATTAGTGTCATAGTTTTTTTTTCCGTTTGTTTTATTTTACTTATTTATATGCGTGTGATGTGTGATATGTGTACGTGTTGTGCATTTGATGTTTAGAGATATATAGGTGTGGGTGGAGTAGTGTGTGATTATTATTGCTGCTTATAGTATTTACCTAATGTGTTCCAAAAGTGCCTCCGTGTCATCATAGGTTAGTGATTTTATCCAATTTTTTTTTTTTTTTTTTACATTCACAGTATTTTTTTGGGTATATGTATATTTTCCTGTTAATTTTGTTATAAAGTATTGCTATATAATTAAAAATTAATTTTAAATTAAAAATTGCTATTTAATAAAATTATTGGCTAAAATAACAGCCGTACGTGTCGATTTTAAAGGTTAAGCAACGCTTACCAAGGTTGGTTCGTGGATGGGTGACCATCTTTACATAGCGATACTCCTCCGTGCCTCGCAAAGCATGTTAAGCTGTTGGACCCAGCTGTCACTTTGGAGAGTCGTTACAGACAGTCAGAAGCCAGGTAATCTGACAATCTTGTCTAGGGGTATCGTGTTACCCCGTTACTGGGTTATGGAGATCAGATAGGAAGTCACTCTATGTGAAATACTGCTACTCAGTTGTATCCGGTAAGACTGAACAAATCAGTGAAACTCCCATAATCAACAGTGGTTAGCAACAGAAAAGTTCCAAATGAACAGGTATTCTTTGCAAATTAGTACTCCAAATTAAATTGACTTTGACTTAGAAATACCTTCATGGCGAATTTCTGAACAAGGTTAGTCAATTAAGGACCGCTATTTACGAAAGGGAAACACAATTATTAAGGTTTTAGTAGCAGTGTTTATCTGTGTGTATCTGTTAGTTTGATAAGTATTGCTGGTAGTGCATATTAGGCGTTGTGGATTCGTGTCTAGTGTGGAAATTTAATATGCAATACCAGTAGTCTAATGGCTAATCGACATCAGGTGGTAGTCTCAATACAAACAGTAAAAAAACTCGAATACAAAACAGTTCAAGAAAAGTAATGGCGCTGTCTGAAGCAGTTGGAAGAATTAATTTTAGTGAAATCACAGAATTGATGCCTCCAACTGTATCGGACTGCTACAGAGCGTGCCAATGCACACATACGGAGAACTATAATACATACTCACATAGTCCCAGAAAACCCCCCTCCTTCTGGGGCAGTCGGGTAATAAATAAAAAGATTTAAACGTTCCCTTTTAGCCCTCCAATTTCCATTTTAATGTACGAATTCAGACCCCAAAAATCTCTACAGTCACTTCAGTGGGCCTAGTTTAAAACCAGGCCCTAAGTTATTACCTAGTGTATTATAATTCACGCCAGCATTAATTTACGGAGCTCTACGGAACTCGCAAGTATGGTCGCAATATCTCATTCATTTAGAGGGACTTTTTTCTAGTACTTCCATAACCATAAAGTAAGGAATTTAATGTTCTGTTGTGATTATTTAAAAAAATACGGTTTATTATTCTTTGTTTTATGTTACTTTCTCCCCCGGAATTGTTTCCCTGTCGGGGTCAGTTTCTTGAAAGTAACAACCTGCCGGGCGAGCACGGCCTCCGTGGTAGGCTTTAGTCACGCATTTCATCACGGTTTTTGCTCCCAAACAGTGACAGAATTGTGGGACTCAAGCTTGTCACAATATGCCGTGCTCGGCCCGCTGGGAATCTTTAAGTCAAGAGTTAATAGGTTTCTACTAGGCAAGCGAGCTTTATCGTCAACCACATCATCGCTTACCATCGGGTGAGATAGTGGTCAAGCGCAAGCCTATCAACCATAAAAAAAAAACTTTCTTGATTTCCGCTAACTAAAACCCAATAATCTGCTTGTGTCAAAAGTAGTAAATTTCAAATACTTTGTATAACTGGTTGTCATAAGCGCGGCTCCGTATCAATACGTCCTATGAGCAGAAAGTCCTATTCTCAAAATGGATTAGCAGAACGTCCTATTGTCAAACTGTAGTTATGCTGAAAAAATATTAATATCATTAATTTTTCGTCATGGCTTATAACAATAAAATTTATTTTAAAAGTAACATTGCCTCTTAGAATTTATCAGTATTTGCATCTGCTGCCTTTGGGGATTGTTGTTTTTTAAAAACCAAGATGAATTTGGACATTCCGAAGGATATATAATTAATTCATTTAAATTTATGAATTTATTGAATTCATCCATAAAATTAAATACGTACCCAATGTAATGGCATATTGCTACTAAAATGTCCAATGAATTGAATTAACAAAGCACATAATCAGAACAAATTTCAGCAGTTCATATTGAACTAATCGAATTGAGATAAATACACGTTGGGTAATCACTGATTAGCTTGTTCTACTGTTTATTTTGTTCTGTGGTCCTTAATTCAAATATGAATACATTTGTGTGTCTAATTTTACACACTATTATATGTCAATAAATTATAAACAGTGTGTACAACTGAACACTCTTTCATTACTTTTCTAATTATACGGAAATACAAAGAACAGAACAGACTAAAGTTTTTTTTTTTGGTAAGCGATGATGGGGTTGACGGTGAAGAACTCTTGCCTTTTTTTTTTTTAGCTTGGTGAAATGCTCATGCATACTGCGCTACCACGGGGAGATAGCGCAGTTATGTGGGACTCTAACCCACTAAAACTCTACGGTGTCCTCCTGTGCCGCTTATGGCGAGAACACGGGCACACGTTAGCACTCACCGCGAACCCGTCGCGGCTGTCTGTCACCGGACCCTCCGCAATGGAGTACCCCATTCACCGGTGCAACAGAACAAACTGTACGCCGTGACTGCCCCAGGGACCAAACCAGTACATGGGTTCCAACCGACCCCGTGTATGGCACCCTTGGTCCCCCTTAGACGGGTATGGTCAGTGGCCCCGCCACGTACCACTTTTCGCCCTCAGGGGATAGGGACCTCCCCTGTAGCCTCACCGCGTCCGCCATCAGATGGTGGCGACCCCGTCCAGGCTGCGGAAGGTAGGGAGAGCGGCGCACCGTAATATCGGCACTCCTCTCCCGCCACAGTCATCGGCAAAAGCCCTGTACAGCAGCCCCTCATTGGGTTCCTCTTCGCTTCACTGCGGGTGACTAAGCCACGGCTATTAGGGAGAGCTATAGAGGGAGCTCAATAGCCGTGCTATTGAGCTCCCTCACCTTGACAATGCGGGAACCAACAGAGGGAAGCACGCTTGCCTAGAAGTAACCTATTCACTCTTGACTTTAAGATCCCGAGGTTGTAGGTATGAGGAAAAACAGACTCCGACAGAGAATTCCACTCCTTAGCTGTACGCTCACTGAAAGTATTACCAAAATGATAAGTGCGTATGCCCACCATGCACCAATGGCGATAGAGTTTGTAAAACATAGCAATAGATTTTCGAAATGGGTGTGTGACTACAAAGTCGTAGAGCTGCGTGAGTAACGCCGCAAGCTATTTTGTGGTACCAACTGTGCACTTTGAACTATACCTCTAGCACATACCTCTTACCTCCTAGCACGAACTACATCGTAACCCAGCACGAACTTTGCCATATCTCAGAACGGTGTACACCTTCGCTTTGGCAGGGCACGATCTACGCCGTAGCAAAGCTCAAGCGTATAATGGCTACGCCGTAGCACAGAACCAGCTACGCCGTAGCAAGCTATTCTTTAGTATCTAGTAGTAAAAATCATTGTATCATAATACATACATACATAAACTCACTTTTTTCTCATGGAGGTAAGCAGATACTACAAAACGTCAATTGCTAAAACACATACTCCTTTTGCTTCGCTTACGTTCATACATCTAGTCATACACACACGCTGGTTATGAGTACTGCTTACACGACATGTGTGTCCTAATAATTATGTTATATCGTAAGAAATACATGTAATGGTTAAAACTGCCTTAAACTTCAGATATTTTTTTATGGATATTTAATTTTGAACTTAATGACATTATAAATAAATCCAAAAGTCAATTAAATGAAAATGATTTAAATTAACATTAAAACTATCTGTTTGATATCAGACTCCGGTCAAAGAGAATCATTTACTTGATTTACCACGTAAAAAGCTCAGAGTCAATAAGGGTAAATCTATGAGAATGCCCGGTTGACTACTTTTCAACCTTATTGCTAAAGGGATAAAAGCGAAAAGGAGTCAACCAGGAAATTTTGTGACCAATCACAATTCAGGATTTACGAGCATTGAATACAAAGTAGGAGTACATTCGGCTTAATATTATTAATACGAGTATGTTGTTGGTTTCGGATAAAGACTTTGATGAGGTAGTAATCGAGACGTGGGAATTGATTGGTGTTGATATTAAACGGTTGGTTTTGGTGTGTATAATATTTTCCAGATTAATGGGCTCTACCACGGCATCGTCTGTAGTATTGCAAAGGTTGCTGGCTGCGTTTTTTAGTACACAGAGGACAAAATAGGAGGTGAAGCATAGTTTGCGACTCGACTTCACATCCCCATCCTGCTGCTGTTACGTCAAGATAACCCCCCTTTTAGCGAAGTTGGAGTTACACCTTCCTACTTCCATTTTGACAAGGTTAGAGACTTTCAAGTATAACAGGCAGGGATAGACCTTGCAGGCAGATTCTCTCACTAGGTGACCTGATGACCTGGTGAAGGTTGCAGGAATCCGCTGAAAGCGCACGGGACCGGTTAATGTGGTGACACTTGGGGGATGTCTATGATCAGCAGTGGACGTCTTTCGGTAGAAATCATGATAATGATGATGGGACAAAAGTGTACAGCCGGATTGCTGCTGGTGTCAGCTATGTCTGCTTCTCAGTCCTTGCGTTGAACCGAATATTGGGTGTCTACCCCTTCTGTCATAGTCCTGTTTATGCTTGACCTTAATATTATTATATATAAAAAAAAAGGTTTGTTCAAATTAACACTAAAAAGTAGAACGTGCCATATTTGCTAACAAAAGCCGTGTGTATTTCAAACACCAACAATTTTTGGAATGGAAGTCCGGTTTTAATTTAATTCGACATCTAGCTGCTTACATCTGTCGCTAATGTTATACAAAATGCTGTACGCCCCTAATTTTATTACGAAAACAGTAGAATATCACAAATAAAATGAGGATCTGTATTCAAAATGGACGCCTGGACAAAGCTTTCATTAAAATTTCAAATTATGATGAAATTGTGCCAGTTTTGAAAGATTTTGGTTCAAAGTGAAACAATGTTAAAATTCGTCTTCGCTATATTTTAGTGACGAGTGACGGCTAAGCTTTTAAAATAGGTACATACTAAGTGGTTAATTTTTAGGTTGTTGAAAAAAAATTTACATGTAATTTACTAAGTAGTAATATTATTATAATATGAGCTGCTGTCCGTGGTTTCACTCACGTGGAATTTGTTCCACATTTATCAAAATGTATAACCTACTAGCTTCTGCCAGCGAATTCGCCAGCGTAAAAAGTAGTTTATGTTCTATTCCAGACTAAAATCTATCTCTTTGCAAAATTTCATCCAGATCCGTTCAGCCGTTTTAGCGTGATGAAGTAACAAAGATACATCTATCCAAACTTTCGCCTTTATAATATTAAGTGTGATAGTAAGATGTCCTGATGCTACAATACTGTAAAGTTTAAATAAAATCTGTTCAATGCTTAGTTATTGCATGTTTGGGGGTATGCGGAACAGGGTGTAAAGTCCCACAAACCTGCACTAAAAAGGGAGGATCCTCCGACCAGACGGGTGTTGTGTCTGGTCCGGGCAACTGCCCAACGGTTGTTGTCGGACTGTTGTATGTGTTCAAATCGCGCCGAAAACTTAGCTTGCACGATGCAGGATTGTGTGACGTCATGTCATTAGTTCGTAGGTGGCGGTGCTGGTGCCGCTACACATGAAAAAGTAACAAACATCCATTCTCACAAACATCCATATTTATAATATCATCATTATCATATCATATAATAGTAGGACCGGAATACGTTGCGTTGGAATACGTTGCGTTGGAAGGCCTCCTACCAGCCCACCTGGTGAAGGTTGCGGGGATCCGCTGCATACGCACGGGATCGGTCAATGTGGCGACGCTTTGGGGAAGCCTATGTCCAGCGGTGCTATATCTTTCGGCTGATATGATGATGACGATGATGATGATTAGGACTGTGTATTTAAATAAACAATGACAACTTTATCGTGATCATTATTTTCTTTGAGACAGTGAAACCAAATTCTGTTACCCCTAAAAACTTCATTTCTAAACATCAATAAATGTTATTTAAAATAAAGTATTTTGCTGATGGCAAACTGTCTTTAGAGTATGATCGTTTACCAGTATTGCCCATCAAATAAAACCTAAGCCTCACCGGGGACAGGACCCCAAAAAGCAAAAACTAGGCATTTTCTCTAGGCAACATTTAGGCCGTCTAAAAGCCATAAAAGTGAAACCTCGCAGTTTGTCCCGAGAGGACGACCAGCACGAGTTTTGTTTGTGCCAATAACGTTACAGTCACAAACTGTCGTTTGGCAAAAAGATAGTTTTTCTAGTGGCAATTGTGTGAGTGAGCAGATGTTTGTTTCGGTCGCTTTATTTTATTAATATAACGGAATCTTTGATCGTGAATTTCACTCCTTTTAAAACGTCAGATTGATTAGAAACTTTGCACACTTATCAAGGACCGATGACAATGCAATAATTTAAATAGTTTGTCCCATTATCCTTACCAGGATCATCAGTATTAGCGACTTTTTAGTTTAATTTACTAATAAAGCGTGTTTTTTAGTTTTAAGAACTACAATTAATTATTATTTATTTATTTATTTAAACTTCATGTACAATGGTGATACATAGGCGGACTTAATGCAGCAAGGCATTCTCTACCAGTCAACCTTTGGGTTAAAAAGAACACAACAGTAGTAGGAGTCCAAAATAAAAATAAAAAATGAACAATAATTAAAATTGGATTAAACTATCTAACTAATAAAATACATAAATAACTTCTAAAACAATAGACTAATAAATATTATAATAAATACTATATTCTAAACCAAACAGAAATTTAAATATAATATATGTCGGGTTTAGTCAATAGTACGGAGGTTAAGGACGCTGTTACATTTTCGACGAACTCAAATTTAGGTATATAGTCGCACACAGCAACATTACGCGTACGCACACATTGAAACTACTGAGCGCTCGATTTTATACATCACGGAAACAATCTTGGTCCTTGATATTATTTTTGAATTTTATTGTTTTTATTAAGTTGATTCAGGAAGGTTAGTTGGCACTTTGAAAATGCATTTGATAACTGTTACAAACCATCGTCGTAAAAAGTAGGTTATTATTTTCAATCGACTTCAAAAAAAGGATGCTCTATCTATTCGGCCAAACTACTTATCCGATACTTATCGGGTTTTCATCGATAAATGTATGTGGTGGTATTTTCAGGGAAGGTTTTATTGTATTATATATTAGGATGTGTTAAAGATCTTCGGATATAGACAATGGAACTCTTTAATAACAAACAGCAAATGTTCTGCGATTACTGTGATCGTATGTTTATGTTTTGTATTAACCATACCATAATAAATCATCACGCTTGTACGGTTTTAGGGGGTAAACAGATGTATTTAGTATACCCAATATGGGGTACCTACAAAAATTTAAAAGAGAAAAATAATAGCTTTCCTGTGACGAAAAACAATAGGTACCGACACCGACTTCCGAAAAGAATTTTATTTTTCACTTTGTTGTAGTAAGTAGGTATTTTAAAAAACCGGCCAAGTGCGAGTCGGACTCGCGCACGAAGGGTTCCGTACTTGGTAAATTGCTGTTAACGATTTATGACGTATTAAAAAAAAACTACTTACTAGATCTCGTTCAAACCAACTTTTGTTAGAAGTTTACATAGTAATGTACATAATATTTTTTTTTAGTTTTATCATTCTCTTATTTTAGAAGTTACAGGGGGGGGGGGCACACATTTTACCACTTTGGAAGTGTCTCTTGCGCAAACTATTCCGTTTAGAAAAAAATGGTATTAGAAACCTCAATATCAAAAAAAAAATAGTTTCAGTTTCAAGTATGGGAACCCCCATAATTTATTGTTTTTTTTCTATTATTGTGTAAAAATCTTATTGCGGTACACAGAATACATCTACTTACGTTTCAACAGCATAGTTCTTATAGTTTCGGAAAAAAGTGGCTGTGACATACGAACGGACAGACAGACAGACAGACAGACATGATGAATCTATAAGGGTTTCGTTTTTTGCCATTTGGCTACGAAACCCTAAAAACAACGCTACGTGAAATAAGTAGATACCTAAAACGAATTAATTGCCGGTCACAAGGATTAAAATATGACTTGAACAATTTTCATTATATGGAATATATTAAATACTAGTTGACCCGGCAAACTTTGTTTTGCCATAAAAACACCACACATTTATCTACCCTACCTAACCTACCCTACCCTACACTACCCTATCCTACACTACTCTACCCAACACTACCCTACACTACCCTACCCTACCCTACCCTACCCTACGCTACCCTACCCTACCTACCTACCTACCTACACTACACTACTCTACCTACCTACCCTACCCTACCCTACCCTACCCTACCTACCTACCTACACTACACTACTCTACCTGCCTACCCTATCCAACCAACTTTTTTTGCTTTTAAACCTTCCCTGTATTCTGTCGAATATAACAAAAAAAGAATTATTCAAATCGGTCCAGCCGTTCTCGAGTTTTAGCGAGACTAACGAACAGCATTTGATTTTTATATATATAGATTACTATCACATCATCAGTCACTATTAATGTTTCCACTGCTGAGACACAGGCCCCCTCTCTGTGAGAGGGAATGGGCTGTAACCAACAACGCGGGCCCAGTGCGGGTTGGTGGATGCACATATCTTCGAATATTTGGTTCTAGGACATGACGGTTTCCTCACGATGTTTTCCTTCACCGTTTTGAGAGCAGTGGTGAAGAAATAATTTAGACAAAGTAAAGCGCCTGCCTGGGCTCGAACCCACGACCTACAACTTGTTAGTCAAGCTAATGACATACTACCCAAAAACCATGAAAATGACACCCATGACGAAAAGATGTCAAATTTTCGTCGGCGCCAACTTTTATTTTGGTTATGATCCCGTATTCGATATAAGCGTCCCCAAAATCCATAAAAATGAGATCCATGACGAAAATTTGTCTAATTTTTGTCGGCACTATCTTGTATTTTGGTTTTGACCCCATATTCGATATAAGCGACCCCAAAAACCATGACAGTGACACCCGTGACGAAAACATGTCAAATTTTAGTCGGCGCCATCTTGTATTTTGGTTTTGACCCCATATTCGATATAAGCGACCCCAAAAACCATGACAATGAGACCCATTTCGAAAAGCGGCCAAATTTTAGTCGGCGCTATCTTGTATTTTGGTTTTGATCCCATATTCGATATAAGCGACCCCAAAAACCATGAAAATGACACCCATGTCGAAAAGCAGGCAAAATTTACGTCGGCGCCATCTTGTATTTTGGTTTTAACTCCATATTCGATATAAGCGAACCCAAAAACCATGACAATGTCACCGATGACGAAAAGATGTCAAATTTTTGTCGGCGCCATCTTGTGTTTTGGTCTTGACCCCGTAATCGATATAAGTGACCCCAATAACCATGAAAATGACACCCATGTCGAAAAGCGGCCAAATTTTCGTCGGCGCCATTTTGTATTTTGGTTTTGGCCCCGTATTTGTCATACATACATACATACAAACCGGTTAAAATCATAAATCTCCTCCCACCCATCCACTTCTAAACTTCCCCGTCGGCAGCTTAACCTTACCCATCCAAATCCTAACCTTAGTCAGAGCTGTTTGAACCCACCCATCCATTTCTCAAACTTGTCAACAACTGCTTAACAACCAACTATTCAAAACCCGATCTTACCCAAAATAATTTCTAAATCACATTCTAATAATAATAGGAAACTCAAAAATAAAATAATAATAATACGTCCGATAAAATATCAACTCCTTTCGATCACGAGGAGGACGGTACTCACACGCATGCACACTACAATCTTTCTATTACTTTTATCGTATTTATTTCCTGCGAGAAAGCGATACGCCCGTCCTTCCACGAGCGCTTCTGAGCGCGGAATGATGAGCGGCGGGTACAAAATGTATGAAGACGTCGGCAAGTGATTTTATTTTAGCTAATAATTAAAAAATATAATTATTTAGGTGTTGGGTGCTAATTAAGGCAGCTTCTTTAAAATGTCATTCTCGTCTGCAAATATATTTAGTTGTCTAATTAATTAATAGGTCAGCGACAAACTTTTAGCGTCTAATAAATGGTTTATAAGCGACCATATATTGTAAAACAAGCTACTGTTAATATGACGCAACATGGTGATAATTCTTAAGCAACTAAATTTGTGATATGTCTACTCATTGCTAGCTTCTAATAAGTGTATCAACTTCATCTATAAAATAATATCAACGTACTCTAATTTCATAGAGTCACCTTTATTTTTATACTTTAGCATAAGTAATTGATGAGTGAATCTACTATATTTGAACATAAAATTTCCTTATTATTGTCATCAAATAATGGTCAATAAAAGCTATAATTTCATGTATTCGCCCATCTATTTATAATGTTACCATAAGTAATTGACTATTATACCTACCCAAATGAACATACAAAAAATATGGGTGGTATTTAATACTTTAACTGTAATTCCCCTTTTTTCAATCAAAATATTCGAAATTACTACCAAAAATACTGAATTGCACACTAAATTTGCTCATCAAATAAATGAATTATACTATACTGCTAGATCTTTAAAGCTTAACTGTTTTACTGAATAACTATCTGTTAACTAAAAGTAAATCTAATAATTCTTCGAGTGCAACAAAATATTTAAGTTTTAAGGGAGGGGGGGAAACGAAACAAAGTCGACGGAGCCCCGCTGCGCAGGGCTCCTATTTCTGTCTGCAGGGTCTAAAGTAACCTAACATGAAGGAGTTGACGGGAGCTGAGTTCGCTCGCTTTGCTCGCTCACTTCAGCTCCCGTCATCTCCTTCGAACCTAACCTATCCGTGTCGGGGTGCCCTAAGCTCCCGAGCTCGCTTCGCTCGCTCTTGGACTAATTCACATTTATTTTATATTTAATTGAATAATTTGTGTGCAAATCAGTATTTTTGTTTTACGGTGAGTAATATTGTTTTGCAGTAGGTTATTAGTGGAGATATTTTGTTTGCTTAAATTTCTAAATAGAGGTGCAGTTAAAAATTCCCCAAAAAATATTGTTATCATAAACAAACATCTGCAACTCTGTGTTTGTTTGTGTTTGATACAAATCCGTATCATAACCACTATCACAAACGTTTTTCAAATAAGAATACGAGCACTCCTTAATCGTGTCATTAATGTAAACAAATACACGTGAACTCGTTGCTGCACGCACCGAATAGAGCTCGCTCATTGGTGCAAATGGCCGGTCGCGCCCCTCTGATTCCCAACGAGCGTCAGGTACCTACACTCCCGCGCTTGTGTTGCAAACTTTCACGAAAAAAGAATATGATTTATTAATTTAGTTGTTGAATGAAAAACTTTGATTGCTAATTTTGAGGCTGGAACTTGATTTTATTAGCAGACAGATGTTGAATCTCTAAAATATATAAAGTAGCTCACTTACAACATTAGTCGCTGAGTTATCAAATCAGAAGTAAATATATTTATCGGTAGCTCGGAGTCATATTAATTTACGCTCGTAAATTGACGCTGGTTTTTTGATATTCTGTTGGAGTAGTAAAGATGATGAATTAATATAATTGAAGCTGTTCTATTAACTCGTCGCCCACATATAAAAAAAGACGCTAGGTTGCAGGTGCTAAAGAAAACTTTTGTTGCCGCACATATAATTTCCCAAAAATAATTAGCTGAACCTGTAAAGGACTATATATACCGCAATTTTTTATAATTTTGAAGATAAAATATGCTGTAAATTTACCAAAACTGGAACCTATTCGGACCCTACTTTTTTCAATTTTTTGCGATTATTGTGATGGGCAAAACGTATTTGTGCGAAAATTTTGTATGATGTCATACAATTTTTCTGATGCTTATCTGGAGCTGAATATATTATCTTTAAATTAAGACCATGATATCTTCACATCGGTGATTGCTTATACATTAAAATGGTACCTCAAAAGTACTGTTATTTGTAGAAAAATGTAATAGCGTCCTTAAAACAAATCGCAAGCACGCCATCTGGCGGCAAAGCAAAACAACTACGCATTGGCTCGCTTCCTCTAACCACTTGCGTGGTGGGGATAGTCGAATATGGCAGTTGAGTACTGACAGCCTTAGAGCTAACACGTCGTAGAATCAGTGTCGATCCGTAATATTAGTAAGCAAGATTGTAACTGTGAATATTTGAATAAACCCAGTGTATCGAATAATTTATGTGATTTCATTTGCACGATTGTACCCACCGACCTGCCCACACACGATGTCTTAACCTTAGGGAATACATCCTGACTTTCCGATTGTTTACATCTGTCGGCCAGCCTTGATGCGACATATATATGACGAAGACCGAGCTATGTAAGAGAGGACAAGTAATAGTTCCGGATTTTACGCTTAAATGAAAATTTACTCTCAGCTTTTTTTATGCCAAGGGGAAGCACGTTCCAGAGTTTTATAGTAATCGTAAATGTATTATTAATATAATAAATAATACATTTACAATCCTAACTAAGCCGGCTACTAATATAAACGCGTGTTTATCAAGACATACGTCGAAATACCCATTGTGGCGGAAGACAATGGTAATTTCTATTATGTCTGCTAATTAGCGGGTCACTAGTTATGAGGATGAATGGATGTTTGTTACTCTTTCACGCAAACACTACTGAACGGATTTGGGCAAACAGACAGTTTGTAACTTGGATTAAAACAGCATACTATTTATCTAATTAATAGGTTTCTTTGGGATAATTTAGACTTTCATATGATTCTTGTGCCAAATAAAATAAAACCCATGTGTTTCATAACATACGAGTATTTAGGACTTATTTATGTTATTAAAGGTCATTGAGCATAATCTTACCCACTTTGCGAAGATTGGTGGACATTAACTAAAATAGTTTTAAACTAAAGAGAATAATGTGACCTTTCATTGCATACATATATTTGATTCAAAATTGATGGAGAAAATGTACCAAATATCTTAAAAAAATAAAAATCAAACGGTTTCAATGGTTTCAGAGGACTTTTTTTTCGTCTGTATATATAGTTAACAAGTAAAATATCAAATTTTAAAAAACGCCCGACTCTTTTATCTTGCGAAAACACCCCGATTCAAACAGTAAAACACCCATAACTTTTGAAAGCCTGAACCGATTTTATTCAAACGTAGCTAAGAACACTCTCCACAAAATCATTTTTCAAACAACAAAAACTAAATCAAAATCGGTTCATCCGTTGAGGCGCTATGGTGCCACAGACAGACACACGGATACACAGATGCACATCAACACACGTGAAACTTATAACTCCCCTCTTTTTACGGCGGGGGTTAATTAAAAAAAACCGGCTAAGTGCGAGTTGGACTCGCGCATGAAGGGTTCCGTACCAATATCGCAAAAAAATGGCACAAAAATCACGTTTGTTTTATGGGAGCCCCCTTTAAATATTTATTTTATTCTGTTTTTAGTATTTGTTGTTATAGCGGCAACAGAAATACATCATCTGTGAAAATGTCAACTGTCTAGCTATCACGGTTCATGAGATACAGCCTGGTGACAGACAGACAGACAGACAGACAGACGGACCGCGGAGTCTCAGTAATAGGGTCCCGTTTTTACCCGTTGGGTACGGAACCGTAATTAAGTATTTCCTTAAGTTTTCTGTGTGTCATTCCTTGCCCGAAATGATCGTTATTATGGACATTATCAGATCGTGTAATAATTAGTGTGTTTATTTTCTCAAAATCAACAGGTACGATTTCCGGCTAAGAATATAGAATTTTCAAAAATACGAGACTCCTTTCAGTGTTTACAGCTTTGCCTCATTGTTTCGAATATGGTCCACATAAGAAACTCAACCTTTATACAATATGTTTATATTTTTTTTGACATTCCCGTGACTCACTTTAATGTGATTAATGCCATAGTAAATCGGAACCAAATATCAATAAATTCTACTACATTTCGTTTGTCTACGCCATGGATTTGGTTTTCATACTAAGATGCCCAATGACCTTTAAATATGTATAAGGAATTGCACACTGATAACATCGTTCACTAATAATAGGTTTGAAAAAATAAAAACATTATACACAAAACCTCATAAAACTCTCTCACTGTCAACAAATGCTGCCAACCGCACAAATATTCAAAAATAATCGTAGCATGGTAACATAATGCTAATATTAAGGCCACCGATGTCCCGCGTCGACCACAACACATGTACCGGCTTCAGGAACATTTAACGCAGATAAAAACAATCCCGCAATGCGGCCGGCAAGTGGTGTCATACCACGGATTAGTAGTACAGAAGCTCCAATATTTTTGTACTGTGCGAAAATTTTGGACAAAGGCAATCATTTTGATATATTTTTTTCTAAGTAGAGAGTGAACCAAGAATCTTCAGTTATTGTTGATGTACAAGGTATTCTTTTTTGTTTTATTGGACACCAGATTAAAACAAAGAAGGGAAACTAATAACTAACTGTGAGCTGTAGACCTCGCGAGTCTGTATTTTTGATTTAAAAAAATATCATATAATTATCGAACCTGCTCACAAAATATCTGGCTGTTCACCAGAGGAGAACAGCCCAACATCCGGACATATGAAAGAATTTTAGCCCAGGCTGAAACGGAGACGCTTTGCTCGCGCTTTGCGCTCGCTCGGTCAATTATATATTGCCAAAATAGTTTGGTGACAAATGAAAAAGTAGTTAATTTTGTGATTATGGCAACTAGAGGAAGCAAGCGTTATTTAGATCTTCTAATTTTATTTATTTATAGCAATACATATTTATTTACTACTAAAATTGATAAAAAAACAGAAGTTCGAATCAAAACCATAGTTTAATATAAAACTCACACAATGCTCGCCACATCTTCCTTCCATTCTTATCGTAGACCTTCTGTATCTTCCTATAGCATGTTCTCCTCCGCGGTCCCGACTCCGGATCGTTTACGAGGTGGTCCCGTGCTACCGTTCCGGTTTATAGACCTCCTTATAAAGCGGTACTCTGTTGCTCCCAGGGAATCAACTTGTTTTTATTTACGTTGTGCTTTTTAATGTAAGGGCGTCAACCAATAGGGAAGGGTGCTTGATGCTTATTTTTGTATTTATGTTATTACAGATTAGTGTTGAAGGTGGTCTTTGCTTGAGCTCGTGGCTAAATCATTCCAGCCACACGGGTTGATCATCAAGGTTAAGCAACGCTTGCAGAGGTTGGTCTGTGGATGGGTGACCATCTTTATATAACGAGATTCGTCTGTGCTTTATAAAGCATGTTAACATTTGTAGATCTTTAACAGTCGTTACGGCATGGTAAAGATATTTAAACAGTATTCTATCTTTATACAAGCGGTCGGAATGCGAGTCATCCCTATGCGCCTCGAGTTCGGTAAACTCTCGGTACATTTTAAAGTCGCGAACGCGTCTCAGTACCAAACTAACGGTGTGTTGTACCGCGCAGCTGTAGGTAAGTATTTCAAGGACAGGGCCGACTCACAATACTGTATAGATATCATTACCGTCTTGCTAAGAGGTATCGTTTTACTCAGTTACTGGGTGGTGGAGGTCAGATAAGCAGTCACTCCGTTTAAAAGACAGCAAGATCAGCTGCAGCAGATTACTCTGAAAGAAGACTTCAATATACCTACATAGTTGAAAAAAGATAAGGGATACTTATTTGATTTTCTCTATTGTAAGCTTTACTGAAAGAAAGATGAAAAGACTCTTTAATTGTTAAAGTATTACTCAAGTTCTCTGTAGCTTAACTCGAAGCAATTGTCGCCAGTCTCCAGCAAGCCTGTAGGGAAACAAACTAAGTTCTACAGTGTAACAGTAATAGCACGAAGTCTTTCTGTTGTAATCCTTTGCACACCCGGGAGACTTATGTGAGATTAATTCCTACTTTGTTGTCTTAAGAACCGGCATGGTATTCGAGCTTGTAATGAACTGAGCATTTATTTTGTAGTTACGTGGTTGGTATAATAATTCCAGACAGCTTCTGTCCTACTGGAGGGCTTTAATCATTACTCTTGCTCAAGAAGGGTTGGTGATTTCAAACATATATTAAAGTTCAGGTTTCACTCTCTCTATCACTCAAAGGTTTGCTGGTAGAAAACTCTACTTTAAAATAAGCTCGTCTTTGTACATCAACTCTATAATCAGTCTATTTTGTATGTCATTTTTGTGTACATTAAAAATTAGGATATTTTCTTACACCCATGTTAGCGATGTCCAAGATAAATTAAGAAAGTACATATGAATTTAAAACCACATTGGTACTTACCCGGATTTGAACGAACGACCTCAAGCCTGAGAGGCGAGGTCATCTACACATAAATCTAGCTGACTTTAAAACAAAACAACAAAAATAAAAAAGCACTTCCGAAAAGCACAATGCGTTCATCTTTCACTTTATACTCGAAAGAAAGATAACCTTGTGAAGCTAACAGAATGAACATGAATTACTCGACAATGTTTTGGGCACAAAGCCAAGCATTGCAACTAGTATTTCTCAAATCACAGTTTTTATGTCTAATAACTGCTCACTTTTCTAGTACTGTGATAAATTCTTAGGAACTATCGTTAAAAATGAGAATGTGTCTCTTGCTGATTTTTAACCGACTTAAAAAAAGTTGGTGGTAAAGTCTTTTTTTCCCGTTAATTTTTTTGCGACCTCTCTGTTTGGGTGTCATTCATAAGCTCTTAGAGTACCTAAGGTTATTTTGAGTGTCAACAGATCCAATGACTTGTATACATCTGTCTCTTATCATCATATCATATCAGCCGAAAGACGTCCACTGCTGGACATAGGCCTCCCCCAAGCGTCGCCACATTGACCGGTCCCGTGCGTCTCGCAACCAGCGGATCCCCGCAACCTTCACCCTTATGCACACTCAAAATAACGCAAAATAATTTGGGGCGCACGTTCAGCGCAGTGGTTGAGCGATTGACTGCTGCCCTGCGTGTCGCGGGTTCGATTCCCGCACAGAACAAATATTTGTATGATCTACAGATAGTTGTGCCGGCTCTGGGTGTTGTGTATGTGAGTTTATATGTTTGTAAACGCACCCTCGATACAGGAAGAAATTCCTAGTGTAGTGAAAAGTCTTATAAAAAAAAAACAACCGTACTCTAAAAGCTTATCGAGCAAAACTGCAAATACGTTCACATATCCAATACATCAGGCAACAGTTTACCAGGCACATAACCAACCACGAACATGTTAACATTGATCCAATCCACCCCAATCAGCTAACAGAAACTGGTCTACCAAATCTTGGGCAAACACCTAGGCCGTACACATTGCACGGGAAATTCACGGGCAAATGCATGAACTAACTGCGGGCAAAACAAAGCCTTGTTACATACATATTCAGTAGTGCAACTTGTAGTATGTAGTATGAGATCCCAGTGCATAAATCTGCAGGTATTATGTTTTTGATGAAACTTGATTTTTATTAATCATGCTTGGTAGTAATATAAATTTAGCAGGTAAACTGGCAACCCACAGATTGTGGCTAACTGAGAGCTGGCAATCTCATTTTTTCCCTATTTTCTACACCGTTTTCAAACGCGACAAATGACATTTGATTCACATGAAAATCTTTTATATTTGGGGTTAACTATCAAGCATAAATTTCAAGGTAATTATCGCAAGATATTTACAGGCAAACCTGCAGCAATCTGTTATACTATCAAAAATCTATTTATTATTCATGAAAATTTAGTTTAACCAAAAACAAAATATATCCGAAGGTATTTGCTGTGGGATCTAAGGCTATTGCACACTGCAGCGACATGCGAACATTGTGAACAAAGTAAATATTATCAGGGGTACCGCACTGCGGCAGTGTGGTTACAGGGTAGCTGATAGAATTAATTAACGTTCGAATGGTGTTAGATTTTTGGCGTAAAATTTTTTTTCGGTAGAATCCATACTTAATTTAATATTATAAACGCGAAAGAAACTTTGTTTGATTTTTAGTTTGTTTGTTACCTTTTCCCGACTAAACGCTGAACCGATATTTGATTGAAATTCGGTATTTAGATAGTTTAAGACCCTAGAAAAGATATACTCCCTTTGCGTATTATACAATTTTTATTAAGCAGGCGAAGCCGGTGGCAGAAACTAGTTTTCTATAAAGTAAATTTTATTCCGACGTAAGTAAAATCTGCGGTACGAGTTTTATGTATTCGGCCGCGTTATCGCAAATTTTTGAGTTGCCCATTGAGGTAATAATGTACTACGCACTAGAGAAGTCATCACACATCACTACTGCATGCCGTTCAATTGCGGTTTTCTAGCCGCATTTCACTCATTTGCTTGCTAGATCTTGACAGCTTAAGTCATTTTTTGTTTTTAAACGAAAAAAACGTTCAGATGCATTAAATATGCCGTGGTGTGTTTTAAGATATTGCACTAATAATTCAACTATTACGGCGAAGTGCAAAGGAATAAATTTTCATCGGTGAGTAACTAGATAATCATTTTAAAAAATAATTTGAACAAAATATTTGGTGGACGTCATGTTGTGACATTTTTCATATAGACTAAAAATTAAGATGTGACAATTTGTGTAACAAGTGTAGGTAGAATTAGCTGACGTTTCTTTTTAAAGAGGAAAATAATAATCTAACATATATTAATCCATTCCATCCATTCATTCTAATTTTAATTAATGTATTAAATTTTTTTTGGACTCCTACCACTGCTGTGTTCTTTTTAACCCAAAGGTTGACTGGTAGAGAATGCCTTGCTGCATTAAGTCCGCCTATGTATCACCATTGTACATGAAGTTTAAATAAATATTTAGAAAAAGAACTGACAATGAAAAAAGATAAAAAATTAAAGATGAAAAACAATTATTACATAATGTAAGACTTAATTTACATTTTGTTTATTTAAGGTTTATTATAATAATAAAAAGTACAGAAGATTCGTGTTTCAAGCAAATTGTAAAATTCCCTATTCCGATTTGATATTTTTTAACTTATTGTAAGCGCATTTGGCTTATACTTTAACAGTCGGTTATTTCAACTATTAATAAATTTTGAACTGGCGTGTGTATATGACTAGATGTATGAATGTGTGTGAACCAAAAGAAGTATGTAAAGATCGTTGCAGGTGGCGTTCTGTAGTTTCTGCCTACCCCTATGGGAAAAAGGCGTGAGTTTATGTATGTATGTAATAAATTTTGAAAAAGTGAAAATTCTAATAAAGCTTGTTAGGTATAAAGCTATGTCGCTTCTGTAGTCAGTCAGCAAATTAGTCTATATGAATGACAAGGTGTTGCAGAACGTTGTGCGAAACCGTAAGCGCCATGAAAATCATGGCGCTTCCGTCTTTTTGGTCGCGAGAAAACTACACCTTAGAAGCGCTCTAGCGCTGCATGTTTATATTTTTTGTTAGACGACTAATTATTGTTTCAGCGCTGCAGCGAATTTTTAGTTTAAACTCTTGTCAAAATTGACAAAATGGAGCATGTATTTTGCTTAGGATAGCTTCTCTAGTACGTAGTACATATTATCTCAATGGAGTTGCCACGAATATTTGGATACTATTCGGTATTCAGCCTTTTCGACTCTTTTTTTTACTATTCGGTATTCGGCCAAATATTGCGAACGATTCGGCCAAATACCAGATACCGAATCATGAAAACAACACATAATATTACGCATACAATATATTTTTGTAAAAAAATCTGCATATTTAATACTTAAAATCTATCAGTGGTAAGTTATGATGAATGAAAACATTATTATCAGCATCATTTAACAAAAGCTCGTCTGATCTATTGGTCTTGTGGTTGCAAGCGCTATTTCTGGGCATGAGATCTCGGGTTCTATGCCCAATTCAGGCAAAATTTTATTGGGTTTTTCCATTTGGAATTTCTCAGAAGCAGCCCGGAGTTAGGATAAGTGGCCGGTTGATGGCAATATGCTCGCATCTATTACATGGGATTTAAACATAACTGGCGATATGTACCCCTTTACGTAATACAGGCGTTATGTTATGTTAAAACCTATATACTATATTCAGGCATGCTCATAGGAATCTTAAATAAACTGTCTGTATGTAAGCAACACTGTGTTAACTCTATAAAGTTAGATTTTCTTTTGACTGAAGATCGCTCCTCATTCAACTTCTTAGAAAAAGGTTAAGAGTCTTGTATTCTGTGGTTGAGAGGCTGCTCGAGTTGATTTACAAGAGTTCAAACCTTCTCACTTTATTTATAAAAATCTGTTTTTAATATAGTAGCCAGTAAGAATTTAAAAAAAAACATTTTATAAGTGACTAACTGATGAAACTTTCCTATATCCATTATAAATGATATTATTATTATAATCAATCTGCCTAGCCTTTTTCAACTACATTTGTTGGGGTCGGCTCCCAGTCTAACTGGATTTAGCTGAGTACCAGTGATTTACATGTAGCGACTGCCTATCTGACCTCCACAACCCAGTATCTGGGTAACAACTATTAATGATAAAACTATTGTCAAACAGTTCAAATGCCACGTGGTTAATCCCAAACATTAAATTAACGTTTCGACATTCATTATTATTGTTAGAATTTCAATGTATCTTTTCAATGTGTCTTTTCAATGTGTCTTTTCAATGTGTCTTTTACGATTCAAGCTGCTCGGTTGTGGAATGTATTACCTATTGAAATAAGATGTGCTCAAACACTGCTAACATTTAAGAAAATGGTAAAGGAGCATTACCTTTCACTATAATTTGTATTCTTCTCCTTTCTCTGTCATATATTTGATATTTATTAGTATATTATGTAGTATTGTATATATGTTTTTTTTTATTATGTGTAAGTAATATTATTTATGATATTTGGTACACTGACAGCCCTAAATTCATCTCCAATTGTTCAGTCCATCCAAAGGTTGTCTGTAAGAGATTGCCCTGTGCGATAAGACCGCCCATTGTACACTTGTTTTTGTAAATGTTTTTCCTGTACGTTTTTGTGGTGCACAATAAAGTATAAATAAACCTCAATATGTCCTATTTCAAAGCAGGAGAACAAAAAGAGGGTTCCAAAACTTGAAATAAAAATATCTCTCTCTTTCTGTAAAACTTTTTGAAAGCAGCTTACCAACTTGAATCTTTTACAACTCAATGAGGCCTAAAAAGTCTCGTCGTAACTTTGTTCTAATTTATTCTAGGTCAAATTCAGTACTTCAGTCTGAACAGATGTCGTTGGATGACAGTTTTTCTTTTATTGGCGATTTAAGGCTTTCGGTAAAAAAAATCCTCGTCTTGAATTTTGATTAACAATCTAGTTCAGGTTGTATGTAGTGATGGCCAAGTTGCTTGACTTTGCATTTCGTGCTTGTGATCGTGGATTCAAATCCAGGCAAGCTCCAATGATCTAACATGTACATTCTAAGTTTATCTTGAACATCGCTGACATGGGTCAGGAAAACATAGAAAAATACATACAGTTTATTACAGATTGGTGCTCCATATTCATAATTATTTTCTTTATCCGTACACAAAACAGACAATATACAAATACAAAAGGACAGCTTATGTACAAAGGCAAGCTCTACCCATACTGGGATTCTCTTTTCTCTCTCTCTTAATTGCTGCAAGGCATTCCAGTGATAAGATAAACGTATGTATAAATCCCACCAAAACATTTTCATGTAAAATTTTGCCAAGTCGAAATCGTATGGCTCGCATTATCAAAAAGTTATCAGATCTCATGTAGAGCTAAGCTTCTTACTCTAACACGGTCCCTATATCAATTTTCAGACCTGTATCATCCAAATTTGTGTAAGTTTCATACAAACTTCCATCCCCTAGTTTAAGGGGTTGGGGGGTAAAAGTTCCAAGTTTTAGATTTTTTTTTGTTTGTGTACTAGTTTTAGCTTACGTACCAAATTTCAGCTTTCTAGGTCTTCAGGACCCTAAGAATTTTGATGATCAGTGAGTGAGTGAGTCAATCAGTGATAAAATCGGCGTTTTTTAGATATCAATAAAATCTAAAGTATAAGAGCTATGCAATTAAACATTATGTGTTTAATAAGTCTACTACGAGTATTGATATAATAGCCCAAGAATTTAGTTCATCGGGTATAATCCAAACCTAAGTTATGAGGCTTCGAGGAAAAGGTAGGTGCCCTTGTGCTTCGCTTGGCTCGTCTTGGCGAAGACCCTACCATGCCCTCAGATATGTAGGTAACAGAAGAGCTATTCCGAAGACATATTTCACAAAATGTAAATATATTTAGTAACATGAATGGACCTGCACGTTGGCACCTCGCCGAGCCGTCACTACATGTTCAAGTCGCAATCTCAGAGGGAAATACGTTTTGCTTGCGCTTCTATCAAGTTTCTGTTATATAAGTTATGTACGTTAGTTCTTTTATATGAGGAATCTAGTTTCAAATGTGGCAGTCAGTTAATTTTTTGCTACATGCCTATAAACATTAATATGGACATCTTTAATTAGTAAGTACTTAGGTATTTTTTAGATATTTCTACACTGAAGTCGTCTTTCATTATAGCACTTAATTAAAAAAAAATGTGTACTGTTACTGCTGTCTACCAGTGCTGTCTGCTGTGCTATATGCAAGTGCTGTTTGCCTTCTGTAAGAAAACAATAAATTTATTCGGCACAAACCAGAGGCACATAACAAATTCTTTTGTTTTTTTCTGCTTCGAGTAGTAGCCTGCTAATTATTGTTTTATACAATGTGTCCGGACTTGTAGTAATAAAACTTTCAGGCCACTAAATACACTTAAGATTATCGATAAAACACCCCACAGATGGGGTACAAACTGCAGTCACCACAACCCTCAAACATAACCATTTTTTGTCTTCTTTTTGGTTTTAAATAAAAACGGATTTAGAAAATATGTTTCTAAATTGGCATACTGATGTAACACATGATTTACTAACAGAATATCGGATTGAAGTGGGACACGTTGACAACAGTTGGCATGTCGCCAAATCCGGGCGTACGTGCGTGAACCGAGCGGTTATTTATTCGCCTTTTAAAGCAAAACTCTTGTCATATTGTTCAAGTAACACTTACACAATAAATCAGAAAATATGGCTGACTTAAGCAGTATTTTTTTTTAGTTTTTGGCTAATCCATGGACAAAGAGATGGTTTATGTTTGAATAAAATGCATCAGACCTACAATAGGTCTAATTAATTTTTACAAGATTTTATATTATCTTTAAATTGCAATGTATGTATGTAAGTGTGTTCAAGTCAAATCTTGCAACTAAATTTTTTAAGCAGTAATCCTCCACCGATTAAGATGAAATTTTGCATACACGTTTAGTTTGGATGACAATGCATGGTTAGCCAAGTGACGTCATTCTTAATCCAATATGGTGGACGGCCTAAAATGGCGGACTCGTTATTTTTTGTGCACTGCCATGATATGGGTATCAAATGAAAGGGTTTGCTGAGAAGAATGCGGAAAAAGCTTGTTTTAACAAATATTTTTTAATGAATAATTTATTTCAAGTCCTTTCTCGGGCAAAAATAAATAGTGACCAATGTATTTTTAAATTACATATTTACGGAGTACATAACATAACATCAGCCCTGTATTCTGCGAAGGTTTAGGTAGAGGTGTACCTATAGTGCATTCATATTTCGCCAGTCGTATTTAAATCCCACGTAATAGGCACAAATTTAGACTCCGGGCTACTACTAAAAATGTCTTAATGAAAAAACCCAATAACACTTTGCCCGTACTTGGAATCGAACCAACGATCTCATGCTTAACTCATAAAAATATCTGATTATAAGAAAGTGAAAAAAGTTGTATAATAGTCACAACGGATCTTTGTGTTTCTGAAGTTGGCTCTGCCAACCATTGCGCAAGAAACAGTTTG
Organism: Orthosia gothica; assembly: GCA_949775005.1. Classification (NCBI taxonomy): domain Eukaryota; kingdom Metazoa; phylum Arthropoda; class Insecta; order Lepidoptera; family Noctuidae; genus Orthosia; species Orthosia gothica. The sequence goes on from OX459035.1 coordinate 23,422,581, forward strand.
TCATCGAGTATACAGCATAGAGTAAGCGAGATAGGACTATGCGACAAACGTAAGCGAGTGAAAGAGACAATTATACAATGCTATCTTCACCTTCAACATTAACACAAAATTAGTTACTGCGCAGAGTCTTGCATCCAATTCAGAGACACAAAGATCCGCTGTAAGTATTATAGCATGTTTCTTTTATGCCTTTTTCGTAGCACAAACAATATCTCTCTTCGTTTCCTCGTTGCCTGGGGATGTTTACTTTATATCTAAAGGTATAATGGATGTATTTATATTCACTTTATTTATATTTATTTAAAGGTAAAAATTACAGTAATGGCCAGTAAAACAGTAATCGTTTCTGCATACATTGCATACTACGAGTATTATGGATCAGCACATTCTCGAGTTGATAGTTCTGACGTACTGGCAGAGAGTATTAGCGGAGAGTATTAGCAGACAGCACTGGCAGACAGTACTGGCAGACAGCACGTCAGCAACGATGCGCAGAGCTTCAACGGCCAGAATTATTTCCCCCTATTGTACGACTTCCTGACTCCATAAAAAATATTGATAACTTTTAAATAAGGCTCCTTTCAAACCCATGCCACTGATATCTGACGGCTTTACCAATAAGATTAATGTCGGTGTGAAAAGGCCTTAATCGCAAAAGTTAGATCGAGTTGAAACCAGTTAGGACGAGTTCGCGGTATGTGTCTGTTTATTTACTTCGCCTTTGATTTTAGATAAGTAAATGGGAATAAGTGTATGTAAATAACCCATATTGATCAAATATGTATTAAATTGCTAGACACAGGATTTTAAACTGCTTGGTAAGGAGGGAAGTACAAATTATCTAATCGTACCCTTTCACAGATCTTTGTTGATGCATTTGTCCTTGCAGGATCCAAGAATAGTTTCTGGCCTCGTCGAATTTTATTGAATCGGCGCTTTTCTGGCAGTAGTCACTGTGGATTCTGGCTTTCAGGCGTTACAGTGGTTGCATGACGGGTTTGTAAAAAAGTCACTGCTCTTGAGTTTTGGCCTCTCTTATCCATGGATAGACAAAAGGCATCTGTTAAAAAAAATCACTCACTAGCACAAGTGCGCTCAAAACAAAACGCTGTCATTTGTTTCTTCCATAGTTATTGTTCAGGCGTTAACGCCATCAATGAAAGCAATCACACAATGCGTCCTATGATGATACTATACTACTATAGTATACTATACTAATATACTATAGTAATACTTCACTTGCCTTAGAACTAACGTCCGTGTAAAATCATTTTTGTATATCAATTGTATTTTGCGATTCTTGGGACTTTAATTGGCACCAGTATATCCTCCAAAGATATTACAGATATACCACAAAGTACGTATGCGGCGGCGTGGTTTTACTTTGAAGGAGTTTCTAACTACTTCAGAAGAAGGTTATAATTTATTTATTTGTTACCCTATTTAACATAGGTTGTTGATAAATGATATCTTAGTACTGGTAGATAGTACTTACTAGCAAGCAGAACACCAGAGTGTTATACATCTAATAAATCCATACAGCACAAGTGTATTACCTACATACTATTATATTCTATTCTACAATTATTCATAAGCTGGTAACACTACTGGACTGGCGCTATATTAAGCCAGCGCTATATTCTAACTCGAGCAATAAACCTTATAGCTCGAGTACGGGTAAGTGCTAAAGAATTGCTGCTAGACTTCTTATTACTATAAAATAAGTATGCATGTAGCAAAGTTAATTGCAGAGTAAAGAGGTCGTGATTACGAGGTAGACGTTGCACTTTTGGAGGTTCGTGGAACAGACCTCTATAGAAAAGGGAGGATCCTCCGATCAGATGAGTGTTGTGTCTGGTCCGGGCAACTGCCCGACGGTTATAGGACTGTTGTATGTGTTCTAATCGCGCCGAAAACTTTGCTTGCGCGATGCAGGATTTGTGTGACACTTTTGACCACCATCCACTTATATCACAAGTGTAGTTTACTCAAACATAAAATAAAATCACAACTGTCAAGGTGCACCTGTAGTACACTCACATTTCACCAGATATGTTTAAGTCCCATGTAACAGGAGATGAGCACAAATAGCAACCGTCTGTTACTGACAAATTTCAGATGGAAAAACCCAATAACACTTGGCTCCACGTATTTTGATTTATATCACACAGATAAGCAATTCAAGCCAAATTTGCTAGTACGTTCACATAGAAGCATTGCAATACAATTCGCCCGATTTTCACTTGAAATTTTCTTAGAAATTACTTGGGCACAACGCCTATCGAAGCAATTTAAATTGCGTCGCGTTATCAGAAAGGTTCATTAGTTTGAATAAATTAACAGAAATACTAGTAGATCCTAAATTTAAAGACAAACATAAAAACAAATAAAAAAAACTAAATTGTAGTTAAGTTAGACCGTTCAACCGTCGTCAGATGTTCGGAAACAGGGCGATTCTGAGAGATAATCTCTCGAACAAAAACTATTCAGCCATGTTAATCTGACTGACAAAGTTTTTATCTGCACACATTATACCAAAACTGTTAATCCTACGAATTATTTTTAACTAGCGTCTACCAGCGGCTTCGCCCGTGGAAACGTTCTCCCGGGGTAAAAAGTACAAAAAAGTGCAGAGGATGTCCTTCTTAAAGGTCCAATCTATCTCCATATCAAAGTTCATCAAAAAATGATTAGTAGTTTAGGCGTGAAAACATAACAAACAGATTGACAGAGATGTTGCATTTATAATGTTGCTAGCTTCTGCCGTCGGTTTTACCTGCGTGAAAAGCGTTTTATTATACCAAGGTACCGGAATCAAAAGTATGTTCAGTCCCAATTTAGATTCTGTTCTAGAGTTTATTTGTTTGTTTGAATGCGCTAATCTCAGGAACTACTGGTTGGAATTGAAAAATTATTTTTTTGTTGGATAGTCCATTTATCGAGGAATAGGTTATATAACATCAGGCTACGACCGATAGGAGCGGAGCATAAATGAAAAATGTTACAAAAACGAGCTATTTTTTTTTTTGAGCGGTTCCGTTGTGTGCGCTGCGTAAACGGTTTAAGTTACGCAATTATCATGTATGATAGAATTGTTCCTCTTTAAAATTTCAAAAAAAATTCGCGTTAGCACATGTCTATCTTTTGAGATTGACACGCTATAACCTTTTTTATGGTAATCAAATTTGTTCACTTGCGAAGTAGTTTGATCAACTTCTATCTATACTAATATTATAAAGCTTAAGAGTTTGTGTGTTTGTTTGTAGGGTAGGTAGGTAGGTAGTGGTAAGTAGATGGATAGCCATTTGACGGGAGCGAAACAGCGGGGGTGAGCTAGTATTTTATAACATTGCTATGGAGTACGGGTGAGAAAGTTTTGGGTCCCATATCCACGTAATCTACAGTGATCGCAAACGGATTAAAACAATATTAGCCTAATTATACTTGCTCCAGCTTTTATCGAAGCTTATCTTCTAGTCGCCCAGGAACCGTGCATATTTTTTGAAATATTCATAATTATGTCGTGGTGGTCCAGTGGGTTCCCCTCGTGCTTGAAGTCATCGGCTCAAATTCGGGCAAGTACCAATGTGACTTTTTCAATTCATATGTATTTTCTAAGTTTATCTTGGACATCACTGTCATTGGTGAAGGAAAACGTCGCGAGGAAACCTGAGTTTCTAGACAAAAGCGACATTATATAAGCGAAGGAGATGGTTAAAATGCCAAAATTGAAAGGAATTAAACACGAGACATTTGATAGCGCTTAATATTCCCATGTTAGGCTCAATTTTGGTCCATTCATTAAGGCAAAAGCTCAGCTGGCTGCCAGTAAATTGGGGATCCTCGTGGAGCTGAGACGGTACTTCACTCCAGAACAGTTGCTCAACTTGTATCAAGCGCAAGTTCGGAGTGCTCTCATATCTGGGATGGATCTGCCAAGTACCAGCTGGATGCAATTGACTCGATCGAAAAACGGACCAAGAGGCTCATCGGCAATGAAGTACAGGTTGAATCTAGGCTCCAGAACCTCGAACATTGTCGCCGAGTTGCTAGCCTGTCGGTTTTTTATCAGTTACATTTCGGGGAGTCTGCGATGGAATTGTATGAACTAATCCCTCCTAGCCCGTTCCACCATCGGACTACAAGACGTACGGCGATGCGTCATCGGTACATGGTGGACATTCCACCCATACGCACCAAACGTTTTAGGAATACTTTTATTATGCGTACAGCTAAGGAGTGGAATTCTCTGCCAGAGTCTGTATTTCCTGATAGCTACAGCCTGGGAGTCTTTAAGTCAAGAGTGAATAGGTTTTTTCTAGGCAAGCGTGCTTCATCGTCGACCACATCATCGTTCACCATCAGGTGAGATAGTGGTCAAGCGCAAGTCTACAAAGAATTAAAAAAATATTGACTGGCCTTGATAATTATTATAAGTTTGAAATCACCCACCTGCCTTCAGCAAGCATGGTGATCAATGCTCGTGCCTTCTCTGTATAAGAAGAGACCTTAGCCCAGCAGTGGAATTGTAACAGGCTGGTATTATTATAGGGACATAGATATCGTCTCCGTCGTCCATAAATAACAGCTATCTTTATGCAAATTACGTCGGTTTGTAGAAGGAGGACAAACAAACAAATTCGTTTGCATTTATTACACTGTTTGCAATTAATATTGTACGTACTTTCAGTGATTAGTAGTAGAAGGCCAGAACAAAATGACTGTTATAATAATAAATAGTTAAACATGTATACGGCATGATTATAGCACTTTAAGGACCAGTTTTTTAATCCGTAGTTAACACAAACAGTGATTAAATATGCTAACCAATGGCTTAAATTTTCAGTAACTAGCGTTTATTCATCAATTTTAAGTCTAAAAAAATGTCAAGTAATTAACTCTCCAACTTATTTGACCATTTGTGAGGTCGCTCCACCTAGTCTGAAGGTCCCACGTTCGCTCATTCATGGTATCCATTCATGAACACTTCTATCCCAACGGTCATCGGTTCTACGGCTAATAAGGCCGGCCCATTGCCACTATACTACACTTCAACTTGTTTATTCACTGAGCTATGTCGACAAGTCTATGTTAAATACTGATAGTCAGTTTCACCCTGTTAAACTTGAAGCAGACATCAACATAGTTGGCCAAAGGCTAGGCAGATTACCACCGAAACTTTCAGAGCTGGAAGGCACTTACTTTTCCTAAGAGTGGTAACTTATGTTAGAGAATAATAATATGCAAATTTTGATCCCCTGCACTTTACTAAAGTAATACAAAAATTTAAGTATAACACTATGCATGATGGGCACCAACCTAAAGAAAATAGTTGTCTGTATTCATTGGTTATAGACATGCAACTTATCACATACATAGTGAAGCAACATGTCAGAGCAGTTTACTTTACAATTTAGTGTCATGGGTAATAACAATGCCGTCGTATAAGTATAGGACATTCAATAAGTTATGATAGATGTACTTTTATGAAGGACGATTATATTGGCAAGTACCTGAACATAAGGATAACATTGAGAGGAAACCTAAACTTATAGATGGTTTATTATAAGTTTGTGTTACACTGGTACATTTGCTGCAAAGCGTTCCAGTGCGAGGATAAATAAACAAATAAGATAGATAAAGGACAACCTCCGGCTACGTGGTGGTCTAGCATGTTGAAACTCTTATTGGAGAAAGAACTGCCTGATCCGACAACCCAGGCCAGATGGTCCTGGCGCCGGAAAATGCCGGGAGCCAACCCCACTTAAAGTGGGATAGAGCTGGACAGAGAAGAAGAGACTATATTAGCATAACAGTCTTGTTATATGCCGAACTAATATAAAATTAAAAGACAATCGAGATAAACAGCTTTTGTTAGGAGAAATGGCTATTTCATATTATTTTATAAGGAAATAAATAAAGCGGTGTTCTAAAGTAACTATTAGTAATGACTTTACGAGACCAACAACGGCTATCGTAAACCATACCATTTTGAGACACTATATTTTAGTTATAGTTTACATAATAAAAGCACTGTATAAACCATTGTTTAAGAAATTATACAACTGCACCTAATATAATTAAATTTTTGTGAACTTTTTCTTACTTTTAAATAAATTATTTTTATTCTTATATATACTTCTATACTATATTGTTTAAAAGGAAAGATTTGTATTTTTATAAGTAACGAGTAAACTTAAAAACTACTGGACCGATTTCAAAAACCCGCGAAACCGCGAGGCGTCCGCTAGTACAGAATAAATTAATATAAACGAGTAATTAATAGCAGTTTGGAAAATAGTACCGTTTCGAATACATTTCATGATAGTGAGACACTGAGATAAATTAAACACTGCGATTCATAAAAATATATAGTTTTACAAGAGCAAAAAGAAATTCTGTATGATGTTTTAGCGGAAAATTATGGTTTCATTTTGTAGTTGAAATCTAATTAGTAAAAAACACTAATCTAAAAGAAGATTAACAATGAAAAATTATTCCACTCGAATAACAAGTGAAGTTATAGATCATACGTAGAACTATGATCTATGATTATCCTATGAATTATTCCATACTTACCAAAAATTCCAGAGCAATAAATTTCACTTTTCCAATCAATTTTTCAATAAAATTCCGTCTCACGAAGGCCAAAAGCCGTGTGTTATGGACAATAAATAACGGTGACAAAGTCCGAGCTCCATCGCTCATTGGCTGACGTTTGGTGCAAAAAAACATGTCAGCCATATTGGAATTGTGTTGGCGCGAACATGTGACGCTTGATTTGTCCGCCATACTTTTTTATGACAAATGTTTTTCTATGTTCACTGGGATTTGACAGACATTTTTCTGTCTTTGTTATTTCGACAAAATAAATGGATGTTGATTTCGATTTCATTTTGGATTTTTGAAATGAAAATTTATCAGCGGCTGAGTATTTTAGTCAGTGGGTCGTCTTTGGGTCGGCGTTAGTATTTTAATTAAAGGATCATCGAGTGAGGCGATTGTTCTAGGATGATATGCTAAATAAATAGGTAGATGAGAGCGTCTTTGTAAGATAAAATAATACAATATCCTCACGAAATTGTGTGAAAGTTGGATAATTCTTGAGTTGAAACGAAAAAGTTTTTTAAGTCATATGGAATGCTTGCCTGAATATGGACAGAATGCTCCCAATTCATATCCATATACGTACTAATATTATAAACGTGAAAGTAAATCTGCTTGTTTGTTTGTTACCTTTTCACGACAGAACGGCTGAACTGATTTATACTAACTTTGGTATGAGGATAGCTTGGAAAAGACAAATTATTTTTCGGTAGTAAACTTCTTACGCGGGTGAAGCTGTGGGTAGAAGCTAGTTTTTTATACTATATCTTGTACTTGTAATAAAACACTAGACAGACAACAGAGCGAGTACAAAGCAAATACACAGCAAGCCGTTGAGTTTAAGAACAGTGGATAGAAAAATACTCAAGAATAAATAATACGCACGTGTAATACATATTTAATATAATAAAGTAATTCAAAAATAACACACAATATATCCACTTAGCCAAAAAACAACCAACTTCCACGCTCGTCCCGACTAGACTGCCTAACGCCTCGCAACGAACATTCATTCCACCAAACGTCAACCGTCATTAGATGTGATGTCATTTGACATTCAAATATTTTCTAGAATAATCAATTTAACAACTATTAAATACTATTTAATTCTTAACAATAAAAGATGTGTTTATCAAAGAAAACCTAACATACGCGAGCGGAAATCCAGATGTGAAAAAGCAGGAATATCTTTGTCTGAGTATTTCAAACAATTTATCTGCAACACCACTTGACCGTTAGCTCCTCATAAAACAAATGAATGGCCTTTCGCCTCTCCACAGACACTATTTTTCTCTTACAACAAAATTACTTAGAAAAACAAAAGTCGATCTAACGCAACATACAATTTAACCAGTCCATTATTATACTACTGGATAGCCTAAGATCTGCATGTATTTGTTTTTTATCAAACTTAATTTTCATGAATGATACTTGATATTAGAATAAATGACTAAAGAACTTACTCTGACGAGTCTTAACAATCTTAGTTCCACTATGACTGAGACGGAGCTATACAAGACGAGGAGCACATTGTCCCTTTTTATCTAGCCGCAAATATCTTAATACCGTAGAGCAGTGGTGGCCTGGTGGTGGATTACGGCCCATTCCCTCTCACAGAGAAGTGGCCTATGTCCAAGCGGTGGGAACATTAATAGGCTGATGATGATGATGAATGACGTTACTTAAATAAATTGTAATTTATGTTTGATATTTAACCGCAGACATATAAGTTATTCAGGTGAACCCACCGTCGCGTCGTTTGAAAGAAAGTGATGTAGAAAATAAGAAAAACAAAGTTTGCCAGCACTCAGTTATCTATAATCTATTTCATTTCATTCTTAACAAATAAATTAAATCAAACACAAATCTACTGCAGATTTTTGCGGTGGGATCTTGTACTATAACTCTCCCTTTAGGGTTGCCGTAACAGGTCATTTTGCTAAGGCTCTTAAGGTCTACGGCAAAGAGGTCATTTGTCAAATGGCCGGTCCTATGGGCTTGGTATGAAGTACTTTAGTAGGCTAGACGCAGGCCTAGAGACCTGTTAAGTATGGCCACGAAAACTGAGAAAAACGATTTGTTTACTTTGGAAGAGTTGTTGTCATATCAGCACGCCTGTAATTCTCAAACAGTTAATAGATGTGGGCAGATTTTAAGTTTCATATAAAAGAGGCTAAACGTATTGCCACCAACTGAGCACAAATCTATACTCCGGGTAATAAAAAAATATTTATTTATAAACCCAATAACACATTGCTCAACCTGTGAATCGAACCTAGGATCCCTTCGTCAGCAATATGGATTTTTTAATCATTCTCTGTAGTCTATTAATTATTATTAGTAAGGAATATTTTAACTCAATTGGTTATCAGCACCAGTAAGTTTATAACAATTCAAAAAACTTCAGCGTCTGCAACCATCATAATAGTACCCGTTTCTACTCGTAAACCCACGAAGATTACGCCGCAAAGTCTTCCCCTAAATCTTTTCTTTTCTCAAGAAGTACCTCTCCAAATTACCGAGTTCCGTAAGACAAAAGATCGTGACACTGCATACAAACTACAATAAGAACGTACGTACTGTCAACAGCATGAATAAGTCAACATTTACTATAAAAACTGCTGACAACTACGAAATGCCTTATCCTGTAATGCGCACGATCAGTGCAGATTTTAGTTCTACTTTTTAAATTTTCTTCTCTCTAAAAGTTTAAAAGAATTAAAAAATAGAAAAGAGAGTTATGTCTTTGTTGAATAAATGTTTTGTGTTCTAAACAGAGACTCGTGGCTAAATAATAAAAGCCACAAGGCTCGGTAGCTGAGGTTGGTCGGTGGATGGGTGACCATACATTGAATACTGAGACCCCTTCGTGAAAGCACGAAAAGCCGTTGGAACCAGCTGTCATTTGAAGATCTTTCACAGTCGACACGGATAGGCAGCCAAGGCCAAAAGTTTGATAACCAGCCTTGCCAAAAGGTGTAACCAGCTACTGGGTCGTGGAGGCCGACGGGTAGTCGCTCCATATTAAATGCTAGTTAGTTGCATCCGGTAAGACACTTGGGGGAGGCCAATGACCAGCTGTGGAAGTCTTTCGGCTGAAATGACGATTATCATGAGGATGATCCGGTTAAACTGGCAGCCAACCCCAAAATTGTTGCGATAAAGATTGGGCAGATGAATTTACTACCAAATAGAGGCGCAGTCTAAGTCAATTTGTTACCGTATACGTGCGGTACACTGTACTCTAAATAGTAAATGTCATTTGCATAGCAAACAGATTGGCTCGCTATAGTTTCGTTAATATAGCCGTTTTTAAAATGGGTATTGGATGACTTTGTAGCCATTGAACCGAAAAATGGGATTTGCGAATAGTTGGATAGAACGACATTTATTTTAGACTCGAATAGGTTGCAAATTAGAACAAACTTTGCTGGGAAAAGCTTCTATTTTCGAGGCGATTTATTTGTATTGTATTTAGACTATACAAGGCTTGACAGTATTTATGTAACTAGACAGACAAGATTACTATCCCTTTAGTTACATGGTCTATGCGTGTCAAGTTATAAATTTTATTAGATAAGTACGTAATCTGTTCTATGAGTGTTCTTCCAAACAGATCTAAATCCCCGATCTGTGAACCAGTCAACATTTTCTTCATATTCAAGCAAATCCCGGTGCCAATAACGACCATCGGTTATTCAAAATGCTAATAAGGAAAAATATTAGGCACTATTCCTCCTTCATAGATACTTGTATTGATCTAAACTGTTGCTGTGCCCGACAGAGTCCGTAATTGTTTCTCAAAATTAAAATCAAATTCAAATGTATTTAATCAAAAAGTTTTACAAAGTTTTAGCATTCGCCCCAAACTAGGCAGGCCTCTATCTTGGGTACCAATTTTGAGGGTTTACCATGAAACATTTTTAAACGTGATCGGTAACTTAAATTACACAAAATAAAATAAACAAAACAATTACAGAAAAACATAAAAGATGCAAAAATAAAATTAAAAGAAAAATAATTAGTTCCCAATAGGTAATTAAAACACTAGATTATTTGTATATGTATGAAAGTGAGTAAAAGATGTGAGTGTGTTGTAGATTTGTTTGTGAGCATATGTGTGAATGTGAGTGTATGAGTGAAGATTTGAGTTAGTAGCAAATCTTTTTGTGAGTATGTGTATGAATGTGAGTTTAAGTGGGTGGTAGACATGTTTAAGCTTTATTTTGACACATTTATTACTATTTCAACTTCGTCATACGAAAGGTTCAGCAGCCAGGCAGTTAGTCTATTTTTAACCGGCTCACCAAAAAAGAGGAGGTTCTATGTTCTACATTGTTTGTTTTTCATTGTTTGTTTTGCATATCTCCGTCAATTTTAGACCGATTTTGAAAATTGTTTTTTGTTTGATAGAGTACGTTGCAAAATTGGCCCCATTTTAATTTGGTGAAGATTTGATGGAGAACTACGAAGATATACAACAGAACTCTTCAATAAATTACGGCAAATCTCTCGGGATTGCTGCAATAGGATGTCTGTTTATTGTTTATACCATTTCATAACATAACATCACGCCAGTACGCTCTTAAGAGTTATGCAGATCTCTCCTCTCATTTCACCGGTTATGTTCAAGTTTTATGGTATTCGGGTAATCTATTCAGGCGTTATACCTTACTAAACAATTTGCCTATTAGGTACAACTAAAAAGTGAAAAATAAAAAACTTTTTTACAAAAAAATACTACTGACTTTAAATAAAAACTACAAACTGAAAAATTACTTTGTTTTTGGAAGTCTGTGTGTCCATATTGCAAAAAATTGGTACCTACGGAAGACGCCGACTTCCAAAAGTAAAGTTATTTTTCACTTTGTAGTTTTTTATTTGGAAGTTGGTAAGTAGTATTTTTTTTTTATGTTTTTTTATTTATTTAGATGTTTCTGTTATTAATATTTACCACTGTATGATGGATACCACATTATGTTCTTTTATTATTATTGATAGTCTCGCGCTTGACCACCATCTCACCTGATGGTAAGCGACGATGTGCTCGACGGTGTAACACGCTTGCCTAGAAGAAACCAATTCACTCTTGACTTAAAAACCGAGGTTGTAGCCATCGAGAAACACAGACTCCGGCAGGAAATGCCACTCCTTAGCTGTACGCATAATGAAAGTATTTTCAAAACGTTTAGTGCGTATGGGTGGTATGTCCAACATGTACCGACGGCGCATCGCCGTACGTCTTGTAGATCCAATAAATTTGGTTTAATTCAGGTTAGTCTAATCAAGACATGACCCACTTAACTATCCAACCATATAGAGCCAGATCTCGTCGTACTGAGTTCCTGAGTGCATCCACAATATATATTTATTAGCAATAACCTCTCCTGTAGATTGTAGTCGCTCTAGAGACAAATAGATTGATGATCACACATCATGATTTTTTGACCTTTTTTGGCTGCTACCATTCCATTTGATAATGTTATTGTCACTCCATGGTAAGCGTGAGATATTTAGTAAAGGGTGGAAGATTCTAGTCGATCCTGAATCTTGAAGATGGATTTCTGAATAAACTTCTGAAAATCTAGAAACTTTGATAGACTTTTCTGATAGGCTCGAGATTGAACACTATTTCACCAGATAGTAAGCGGTGACGTGGTCAACAACGATCGCTTGTCTGGAAGTAACCTATTCACTTTAGACTTGAAGGCTTTGGTAATATATTTTATATTATTGCAGCAGTTTCTCCTAAATATGGCTTAAATATCAGCCCAGCTTACCGACTAAAGCTGGGTCGTATGTGAAACCTAGCTAAACTTAGAATTTTTCATACAACAAAATCCATAACAAGAGTCTTCTATCCAACGATATAGCTGAAACAGCCCATTTACAAAAGCTGCAATTCCCTATCAGCACCAAACACACAGCTCACAAAACCGACTAAGCTTCCAACCAGTTTCCGAACATTAAGCCGTTTATAATGAGTTACCGAAAAGTCAGTCAGTCTTCTCAAATTGACACAAGGTACATCTCTCAACGTTTCATGTTTACATGGAAATCTTTGTGACATTTTGTCGGTAAATTCAGGTCCACCTAAAGCTGAAGTGAAATTCTTGCAACAAAAGCATCACCACAGCGATTGGTGAAACTCAACGAGTACCGGAGATACAGGGTGGCCAACGTCCGTATGATTTTTTTTCTGATTTTTTTGAGAATTTACAACTTGACCAGCTTAAAAAAAAATCTAAATAAAAATAGAAGACTTTGTCAACAGAAAAAAAAAATGTGTTAATTTACCGAACTTAAATTTTTCACTTTCAAGTTTAGGCCAACATTTTCATCTCTGCGGAACATACATGGGGTGATTCGGAAACCCCACGATACGAGGGAACGAGATATTTTTTGCACTTCAATGTTTTGGCCGCCCAGTATAATACAGCTGTCTTGAATATTACGAACGAAATTAATCAGAAAGATTAGCGGAGGATTAAGTAAAACATAATTTTCACATTGATGACACACAAGGTGATATGTCAATCAGTCTTTTCTCATGGACACATGGTACATCTCCCTTTGTTTTCATGTTTACGTGGAAGTCTTTGCGTCGCGGGTTCGGGTCCAACATCCATATAACATAACATCTCGCCCGTATTCCCCGACAGGTTAAGCAGAATTGCACCTAAAATATACCCACATTATGTCAGTTACTTATGTTTAAGTCCTATGTAATAGGGGGCGTCATAGGCGTATAATATTCACAGCGGATCTTTGTATCTCTGAAGTTGGCTCTGTCAACTATTGCGCAAGAAACGATTTAACTGCACAGAGTAAGCGAGATAGGACGATGCAACAAACGTAAGCGAGTGAAAGAGACAGTTATACATATATTATTTTATATATTATCATTATCTTCACTTTCAATATTGACACAAAAATAGCTACCGCTCAAGGTCTTGCAACCAATTCAGAGACAAAGATCCGTTGTGAATATTATATCCACAGTGAGGCAGATGGGGCAACCTGCCCGATCCTTCATCCTGACTATTCCTGACTCGAAACTAAACTAGGTGAGATTGTGGTCAAGCGCGAGCATAACCTATATGCTCGCGCAAAATAAAAAAAGCATAAAAAAAAAAACTAATCTGATAAAGAGAAAAAAGCTATAAGATGGGTGCAAAAGCCGTTGCATTTATATCACGCTCTCTAGTTTTTCTACATACAGGTTAGAGTGGTTCAAGTTGATTTTGCCACCTGGGTCCTCGACAAGCTTGGTCCACGTCCTTCCGCCCATGTTATCTAGCTTCCTTACTTTCGCAAATGCCGAGCACAAATCCAAACTCCGGGCTTAGTGAGAAATTCCGAATGGAAAAACCCTATAGAACTTTTTACCCTAACCAGAATTCGAACCTTGGACCTCATGCTCAGTAATAGCTCTTACGACCACTATATAATTATGTCTTCTGGGAAATTAATTCAATAGAAGTAGAAATAGGTTATATCATTTCTTGCTATAGATGGATATTAGAGACTTTTTTTGTAGCATTGGTTAAAAATAATGCCTAAAAAACACAATTTTCACTTTATACAAGGCGAAGGAAGTGTCAGTCAGTCTCCACACATTGTCACAGCGTATACCTCTTTTTGTTTCTTGTTTACGTGGAAATCTTTGTGTCTGTAAATTTTGGTCCATGTGAGATGTTTCTTCTGGGAAATAAGGTGTTTTTGTGGAATTAAATAGAAGTAGAATGAGGACCTTTTGTTTCGTTTCTTGGTACTGCTGAATATAAAAGATTTATTTTTGCTACACTTGTGAAAAAATAGTCATATTTTTTCTCACCTACCCAACATTTGGCTTCGATGTATTTATTGGTTTCAAACAGTTGAATAGGTAATTTATTCGACTGATATCATATCTACCTCAGTGGTCACAAATTATTTTCATTTGGATCCGTATTTTTTTTTTTAAACATTTTATTTTTACTCAAAAAGAAATGTATGAATTTCTTGGTACACCAAAATCCTATTTAGAATCAGTTCAATCATTAGGGTTGGTGGATGTTTCGTGTCTTTGTATTTTTTGGGTTCTAGGATAGGTATGCCAGTTTCCTCACGATGTTTACCTTCACCGTTTTGAGAGCAGTGGTGATGAAATTAATTACACATAGTAAAGCACCTGCCTGGGTTCGAACCCATGTTGCGGTCGCTACCACTGGGCCACCAATGCTCTGCAAGTTGTTAGCTTGTTTATTTGTGATAGGCTCGCGTTTGACCACTATATGGTAAGCGATGATGTGGTCGATGGTGAAGCACGCTTGCCTAAAAGTAACCTATTCAATCGTGACAAGAAGGTTGTAGCTATCAGGAAACAAAGTCTCTGGCAGGGAATTCCACTCGTTAGCTGACACAAAAAATGGTTGTCGCATCGTTGTCACATTGTCGATTGCAGCTGCGAAAGTAGTAACACGAAATTTTTTATAACATAATAACACGCCTGTGATCCAAATAATGGTTCCCCGAAGGGTTGGGCAGAGGAACCTACACTATAGAAGAGAGCGTGTTGCTTTCAACTGAACACAAATCCTGCTACTGAGAAATTCCAAATGGAAAACCCTAATAAAACTTTTCCAACCAAAAATATAACTTAGGACCTCATGCTCAGCAGTAGCGCCTGCGACCACTAGACCAACATAATTTAATAGTGTTTTATTTAAACTCCAAAATGATTACTGTTTTTCCGTAAACCACAGTCGACTTACCATACGCACTGACCGTTTTAGAAATATTTTCACTGTGCGACCATCGACCACAAAATCACTTACCATCAGGTGAGATAGTGGTCAAGCGTGAGCCTATCAATGCTAACAAAAAACAGGGTCTCATCTAACAACAAGAGCTACATAAATCTAATTTTAACTTTCATCATAACTTCTACCTCATTGTAACAAGCCACAGTCTGAAAAACTTCAGTCAGACCAGAGAATTGCATCAAGGTATTAAACGAGTTTTTGTGGTACGCTGTAATTGGATAAACGTGAAATGTTATAGTAAAAACAACGAACTTTGGAAAGTGAAAACCTGTCTGCTAAAAACCAAACCAACCTTTTTGTTGATACCCCACACGATGGGTATAGAAGAAAAAAAATTGTCCCACAATTATATGGCTCTCAAAATCCGCCATTTTCCTATTTTCCAATTTTAATGTAGCCAGTGTCACTCGCATGGTTATAAAGAATCGATTGACCTAACTCGTAAGAATCATCATCATCATCAAGAAAATACATAGACTGATAAACACATTACCCTCCTCCGGCAGTGGGGTAAAACCAGTAAGTTGTAGAGGCTAGACGGGCAGACGCTACCTGTCCAACTAAATGTTTTCTAGAAGTCAGGAAACAATGGCGTCTTGTAGCTGGGTAACACGGTACATCGTAGCAAGTCTAGTGTTCGATTTTTTGGATTCTGACTACCCTTAACAGATCACCAAATGACAGCCGGGACCAACGGCTTAACGTGCTTACCGAGGCACGAACGATTCTTGGTATGTATATAAGGACACCCATCCACGGACCGACCTCGGCAAGCGTTGTTTAACCTTGAAGAACGACCTGTTCGGCTGTTATAGCCAAGATCTTACTTTATATTCTGTTATTAAACCTCTCTAAATTACTTGCACAGTCTCATAGAGGAAAGTCAGGCCCTATGTAGGTCTATATTCTATATCTCTCTAGGTAGGTATTTAAGCAATAAGTAACTTGAGTAATTACTTCAACAGTGTTGTGTTATCAAGTTTACTGTGTTACATAAAATCAGCCATGTTCTTTTATTGCAGCCATCTGGCTTACAAGTTACTGCACGCTTGACCATTTACTTTAGTGTGATGAAACCGGATTTAGTTGTATATTCCATTTTTATGTTATTTTATTTTATTTTCAGGCTGTTCTGTCCCACTGCAGGGCAAAGGCCTTCCCTTTTTCCTTCCAATCCTCCCGTTGTAGGGCAATTGTGAACCAACCCTGTCTATAGGCATCAAGTTCATTTTATGTTGTTTATATTTTATTCTACATTTTGCTTGCTATTTCAAGGCAAGCAATGTCCATTCTCCATTGGTGTAATTGCTGCAAGGCGTTCCAGTGCGAGGATAAACTAATAAATTTAAAAAAAAATACTATCAACTAATACCTACTACCGACTTCCAAATAAAATAACTACAAAGTGAAAAATAACTTTTTTTTTGGGAGTCGGTGTCTTTATTTTTCCCATTTTTTTGCGATATGGACACCGACTTCCATAAAAAAATGTATTTTTCATTTTGTAGTTTTTTATTTGGAAGTCGGTAGTATTTTTTTGCAAAAAAGTTTTTTTTATTTTTCCCTTTTTAGTTGTACATAACTAAAATAGGCAAGTTGTTTAGTAAGGTTCCTATAACGCCAGAATAGATTACCCGAATAACATGAAACTTGAACATAACCGGTGAAATGTGAGATCTGCGTTCCCCCTTTAGAGCGTACTGGCGTGATGTTATGTTATGAAATGGTATAAACAATAAACAGACAAGATTGCAGCAATCCCGAATGATTTGCCGTTATTTATTGAAGAGTTCTGTTGTATGTCTCCGAAGTTCTTCATCAGATCTTCACCAAATTAAAATGGGAGCAATTTCGAAACATATTCTTTCAAACAAAAAAATAATTTTCAAAATCGGTGCACAATTGACGGAGATATCGGTGAAGATACATAAAAAAAAACATACATGAAGTCGAACATAGAACCTCCTCCTTTTTGGTAAGTCGGTTAGTAAAGAAATAAATTGCAAAATAATGTAAATCCAGAAGCTGTATAGCTGATTCTATGGCATTTTCATAGGTATCTTTTCGCTCAGTACTAATGACTTTCAGGTATAAGTGATATAATAGTTTCAATCAGAGGACAATAATTTGGCTAGTGTGCTGTAATTTAGGCACGCGTTTGACTACTATCACACCGGCGATGACTGGTCGACGGCGATGCATGCTTGCGCCAACAACCTTGAGGGAACAAAACGCGCCCTCGTTTCTCACCCGCGTGACCCGAAATTTAGTAGTTTTTTGTACTTTTCTTATTATTCTATGACTTTAAAAAAAAAAGCTTCAGATCAAAATGTAGATAATTAAATTGTCTTTGATATGGTGTTGATTTCATTAAAATACGCCCAGCGGTTTTGTTGTGATTGTCGTGTTTTTGTCCGTTTTAGACATAACTTTACAAATTAATTACACTATGTTATACGAATAAAACTCAAAATTTGCTCAGATGAAATTATTAAGAAAATGGTCTTATATAACATATATTTTTTCCAATTAATTACGACTAGCCGTTTAGACGTGATTCTTATTTTAAAATCAGCTACTCAAGGGAATCGGCGCCTTAAAAGTAACCTATTCACTCTTGAAGATTCCTAGATTGCAGCTATTAGCTCTGTTAAATAATTTGTTTATGTACACATAAATATGACACACTAGCATAATAAATATGAACTATCCTGCCATCTAGCGGTGAATGTCAGAACTAAAGATTTGTTTTTAAAGCCATCTTGTGGAATTTTGTTGAACCATTCCTACGTGTCCTGCCCTCTAGCGGTAAAAAAAATCAGTGGCTCGTGTTGTCAGCGCGAAGACAACTTAGTTTTGGGAAAGCCCGCTAGATGGCGCTATATCTTGCTTCGTATTTGGCTAGTTTAAAGCGCTGCACGCTGGTAAAATGTTTTGATTGAGCTTTCATTGTTGCGAAGAATTTTTTTCAAAAAAAAAAACAATGAATTTAAATTCTTCCTTCAGTATTTTCTTTTGTGAATAGTAGCATGCCGAACGAAAATGTTAGTACCTAGACAGCTATGTAGGTTGCAATGGTGTCAAGAATGTGATAAACGTAGGTACAATAGAACTATTTTCATATTGTACCTCGAACGAAGGCTAATTTCTATGTCCATCAATTAATAGACTTTTATTTTTATTTTTTATTATCGATTGGCTCGCGTTTGACCACTACCTCACCTGATGGTAAGCGATGATGTGGCCTACAGTGAAGCACGCTTGCACTTATCATATATTAAAAAGTCTTTTCGCATTATAGTATGTATGAACTTGTAATAAAATCTCTTTGGCTATACTATTTGTATCTGGCTGGTTTGAGTATCATTGAAAGTTTAAATTTTAAAGAACATAATTCCAAATTCAAATTAGGAAAATTTGGGATTTTCAGTTTTTCGTACCGTCAAGATGAGTGAATCTAATGAAGAAATTCGATACATTTTAAAATTTTACTACAAAAAAGGTGAAAATGCAACGCAAGCCCCGAAAAAAAATTACGATGTTTATTGACCTAGTGCAGTGTCTGTGAGAGTAGCACAAATTTGGTTTAAGCGTTTTCAATCCGGAAATTTTGATGTCAAAGATGCACGTCGCTCTGGTCGCCCTATTACGGATAAAATGGATGCCATTTTTGAAAAAGTGGAGCAAGATCGGCATATCAGTAGTTACGACGTAGCTGAAGAACTGGGAATTGACCACAAAATAGTTTTGGCGCATTTGAAAAAAACTGGGTACACAAAAAAGCTCGATATTTGGGTACCTCACGAGCTCACTGAAAGAAACCTAATGAACCGTGTACTCATTTGTGATTCTTTATTACGACGTAATGAAACCGAAGCATTTTTTAAGAAGCTGATAACTGGTGATGAAAAGTGGATCACGTACGACAAGAACGTGCGAAAAAGGTCGTGGTCAAAGGCCGGTCAGGCTTCACAGACTGTGGCGAAACCCGGGTTAACTCGCAGCAAGGTGATGCTGTGTGTGTGGTGGGATTGGAAGGGCATTATCCATTATGAGCTGTTACCACCAGGCAGGACCATCGATTCTGAACGCAAGCAAGAAGTTGAGAGAAAGCGGCCGGCATAAATCAACAGAAGAGGTGTGGATTTTCATCATGATAACGATAGACCTCACACATCTTTAGCCACTCAGCAATAATAAGGAGAGTTTGGCTGGGATGTGTTAATGCATCCGCCGTATAGACTTGACCTTGCACCTTCAGTTTTCCACCTGTTTCGGTCTCTTCAGAATTCTTTAGGCAGTGTCAGGTTAACATCACGAGAGGACTGCCAAAACCACTTGTCGCGGTATTTTGATCAGAAGTCCCAAAATTTCTTTAGCAATGGGATCATGTCCCTACCTTCAAGATGGCAAGAAGTTATCGAACAAAATGGTACCTACATACTTTAGTAAAATGTAAATAAACTATATTAAGAAATGTTTTGAATTTTCTTAAAAAATGCGAAGAAACTTTTTCCCCAACCTATTATAATAATCTGAATTCAGAACTAAGTACTTCATTGTTGTTTTGTTTTGATTTCCGTGTGATCTATGTAGAGCTGTAAAACTATTTTCCTTTAGCAGCTTTCCTCCCATTTTTTAAATTAATTACATTAAGTTAAAAGAGTATTCACAACTCTATAAACGTCCAAGTTATTGAGAGCGTCCATTCTGCACCAAGTAGTCTATGGCACTAAGGCAAAGGGCAAATGATAGAAAACCGGAGGGATATAAAAAATAGTGGTACTTGTATTTACTAACACATAACATTATTTTAAGTACACGTGGAACCTATTCTTCCTATTACTATCTGGATAATATGCTATAACTGGTATAATTACAATGAAAATAAAGCTCCATAGGTTTTTCAAACACGTCAACATCATGCCTGTATTCCCCGAAGGGGTCAGGCAGACGTGCACCCCACATTTCGGAGATTATGTTTAAGTACCATGCAATAGAGGGCGCGCGAGCGACCAATGCTTTGGAATAAATAATTTGGTATCATATCGTACCAACGAGTTATTTATTGACTAGATCCCGCAGAAAAAAAATCGAATGTAATACATCTAATCTTTTTTCTATTTAAATGTGAGATGGAGAGGGAGGGGACGGCCAAAGGAAAGATGGATGGACGGTGTGAGGAGTGATATGAAGTATAAGGGAGTCAGTAAAAGCATTACGGGGGACAGGACGGTATGTAAGAGGAAAACGTGTTGCGCCGACCACAATTAACATGGGACAAGGGCAGGAAGATGATGATGATGAGATCCCGATTACAACTAAAATACAAGTAGATACATCACGTGACAACCAGCTTACAATTTAATTATTTCAACCAACTGCTCTTGTATTTTTACTCGAAACCGCATTAACTGAAACAATTTTATAACAAGCTCAAAGTAAATTTCATTCGAAGGAAATTTTACTTACTTTCGTAAAGAGAAAACCTTTCAACTTGCCGAGTTTTTTCGCTTTTTAGTTTCGTGAAGGTTTCCATTACTTTTCCTTGTGAAGTCTGGAACTTGTTAACGATTTTTGTTTGTCTTAAAGTTGGGTTAAGGCTGTGGTATGGGGAAATAAGTACCAGGAGCTCAGAAGTACTTAGATAACTTTGTATCGTCCGTACTCATTGGGAGAAGAAGCCACTAAAGAATTTATGAAGTTTGTCAATCGCGCTTAGATACTCGTAAAGTTGTACAAGTTCTATGAATTGATAGTTTTGCTTTTTAGTTTTTTTCTTTCATTTGTTCTTAAAAGGTTGTTAAAACTTAGGGACCATCCTGATGGCGCGACGCATTTTAACTTGCTTATCGGTGTAATTTATATCGAGCCGGGTCGAAGCATCGGGCAGGTCGCTTAAAAACTAACTTGTTATTTTGTTACAATAAAACTTTTTAACAAAAAAAAATAACCGACTTCTAAAACGATACACTACAAAGCAAAAAAAAACATCTTTTGTCGGAAGTCGATGTCTTTTTGTACCAATATTTTTTTGTTTTTGACTCCGATTCTCAAAACGAAAGTTACTTTTCGCTTTGTATATTTAAATTGTTTTGGAAGTCGGTAAACTTTTTTAGTTAAAATATTATTTTTCTCATGGTACATATTATTATTGCCATGAAAAACGGCGGCATAATTGGCGAAGTAATCGCCTAACAAACATACAGTCGAATTGAGAACCTTCCTTTTTTTTTGAAGTCGGATCAAAATGTACAGCTTTTTGTCAGGACTTTTCAACTTTTGAAATAGTAAACTTAGCCCCGGGGGAATGCACCAGTGGAAGGATCCTTGACACAGTTGTTCCGAGATAAAACTTAGCCTTCAGAGAGTCACTGCCTGGATGTTTGAAGGTTGAGCTTTGCTAATGGGTAGCTTGAAAGTGTAGTAAAGAGTTAGCAGTATGCAGTCGCAACTCCAGAGTTCACGAATGATAATTTTGTTTTTCTCACTCCTACGCTGTACTTTTCTGCTCAATTTCGTTGCAGAATCCGTATAGTTTCATTAACCCGGAGCTTATATAGTGAGTCTGGCTTTCAGGAGTTGCAGAGGTTATTACAACAGGCTTGTCTTATAAAAAAAAACAGGTCAAGCCCCTTTGGTTTGTTCTACTATCTTGGCAAAACATTCATGCGAATTGAGAACCTCCTCCTTTATTTGCAGTCGATTAAAAACAGGACTTGGCTGCATTATTTATTTGCTTCACTTGTCCCACCGCTGACGAGGAAGCGATTAGCTATTGACTATAATTCTCGCTGAAGAAACGGACAAAAGATAATAGATCTTTTGTCGATAAAGGATACATATTTATATATTAATTGTGGTTCGCCGGCGAGAACTCTCCTACCACTAGATTCTCGCAGTTAGAAGTGCTATCAAAGATAATAATCGCTCAGCAAGGCTCGCTTGGCAGTCAGAACACACGCCGGGAGACCAACTAGCGGTCATTTCTACCTATTCGGATCTGAGTGCTAGCTAACAGGTTTGCGCAGGACTGGCCACCCTGAGCGAGTGGTGCGAGTAATCGCCCGTCGCACATGAACTCTCACTATCGGAACTACACACTCGCTTCTCACTCCTCGCTAATTCATATTTAGTGTCGAGCTCTACTCACTTCTCGCTGATCGTTGGTGGTGGGACAAGTGACTTACTAATGTTACCGTTACTTTTCTTCATTTTCAGCCTATGGGTTTGTGTACCTTCTTAAAATATTACTTGGAACCGTGGACTTAAACATACTGGCGAACATTCAATTACTACCCACTTCTGCCCACACCTCCGGGGTAACCAGGTGTGAAGTTGTAGCGGCTTCTATGCTACGTATACCAACTAATGACCTGACGACACACAAAGTCCAAAGATTGCCCTGTGCGATAAGACCGCCCATTGTACACTTGCTTTTATATTTTTTTGTCCTGTATATATATTTATGTGGTGTACAATAAAGAATATAATAATAATAAAAGCCT
The DNA here is from genome assembly GCA_949775005.1 of Orthosia gothica. NCBI lineage: Eukaryota > Metazoa > Arthropoda > Insecta > Lepidoptera > Noctuidae > Orthosia > Orthosia gothica. The sequence continues at coordinate 23,445,502 of OX459035.1, forward strand.
GCATCGCTCAAGCGGAGTTTTCGGTGCGATTTGAACATATTAAGGGCTGTTCACACATTGCCGGGTTCCCATCCCTGACGGAACACGGCAGGGACGGAGCAAAATCGTTTACATACAATTTATTCACACATCTCCGTATCAGGAGGATCTGTGTCGTCAATGAGCACGCTCAGACGCATGGACGCCCTGACAGTGTTATCTGATTTTTATCTCCGAGGACGACATGTTGTGCAAGAGCAAATGCAACATGAGCACAGGAAGGTTGATAGACCTTGTACGACAGAATAATATAGTTTACGATCTTTCTAATCCACATTATTTGAATTCTTTACTTCCGATTTCCCTGATATGTGTAAACACGGGTGATGGATGCCTCGTCCCTGACGGGAACACTGAACCGAACAACTTGGAACTCGGATAGCTCTGACCCGGAAATATGTGGACAACGCTTTATATCGGGCAGTTGCCCGGACCAGACATAATACACGTCTGGTTGGAGAATCTTCTGTTTTCAATGGAGTTTTGCGGGACTTTACACCCTATTCTGCATACCCTCTTAAAAGTTTTTACTTTTTAGCTATTGTATTGGAAAACTCATGTCCAGTAATGTATGTTTATTCTACATTAACATCACAATCCTAATCCATCCTTCCCTTACATCCAAAGGTACCCACATTTTCGACCAAAATCCCCGCAAAAATACCCTCAATTTCTTTGTAATTAATTTCGTTAATCTCAATCCGAACAAAAAGGCTCCCGCGATAGAGACTTGTCACATTATTCGGCCTAATTAAGTCCCTGATCTAATCCTTGTAGGGGCAGCCGTCCCTTAGGGACAGTACACACGGATGAACGAACTTATAAACGGATTATGTGTTTATACCAACTACGTGTTTATTGATACACAGACATACATCTGACTAGATGACGCAAATATGTATATATTTGCGTCATCTAGTCGTGTCAAGAAAGGGAATAAAGGTAAGAGCAATGCTCTTCCTTTAAGTTGTTTCATTTAATTTTAGCGTTATCGGCACCGGACATCAACCAAAATCTAGAAAAATGCCTAGGTAATTATGCCGTATTGAGCTCTAAAAACTACAAAAAGTTGCCCGACACAATGAAAACATTTCCTTTAATTGGTAAGTAAATTTGTTCTTAAATTGTGTGTAAAAAAGTGACATTTTTGGTTTTCATTAGATTCAATATTACAATTTAAACACTCAACACTACAGTGGAGTGTCATTATTTTGAACAGCCACATTTATGCTATGATGTTTTACTAAAATTAGGAATAATTTAATTAATAGGACAAAAAGATTATACCGTAAATATCTTGACTTTAAAAAAAGAAAAAAAATAGAAATTCAAATTAGTACGTACATCACACTATATAGCATCCTGTGTTAATTTGCGAAACTTGGTAAGTGAGTCCGCATGCAAGTTTGCGAGATCACTTACAACTATTTATTATTATAAGAGTTTACACTTGCAATATCTAGTAACATTTATATCTGTGATGTAGTGTGTTTAGTAGGTCCCTTGTGGCCAGTTGGATAAACACTTACATATATATGGTGAAGTTTCTGCGACAATTTCTCTTGCCCGCCTGCGATGAAATCCCCGCAAGGTTTGTGGAATAAAGTAACAATGGGGATGATTCCTGAGTAACAAAATAATAATTCTATTTTTACTTACTTTTTTTCGCCGTTTTGCCCCACACTAAGAATTTCTTTCTGTATCGTGGGTGCGTTTACAAACATATAAACTTACATACACAAACACACAGAGCTGGCACAACCACAGAACAGATAAAACAGATTTATACCATTCCCCCTCTAAAAAGCCTATTTTATTCACTGAAAACAGTGAATAAAAAGCACTTTTAATCACTGTTTTGGTGTTTGAATTTGGAACACAACAATGTATTAGACGTCCATCTCAATGCTATGTAACCTCCTTGCGCCTTCTTGCGCAAAAAAATACTCGATACACAAACTCCTTCTTCGATTTTAAATTTGAGTTTGTTATTTAGGATTATAATAATGATTTTGATTATAGTCTAAGATATTTATTGAATACTTGTTTAGATTCTAATTCTAATATTAATTGCAATGGTATTTAATTAATTATAATTATGTAAAGTAACGGAGGTGGTCACTGGCCCCTGAAACACAGGTGCTGTTACCTAGCTCAGGGGTCAGGGTTTCACATTTTATGTAAATTTTGAAGGTAATTAACCATTTATTTATTTATTACTCGTAATATGCCTTGTGCTTTTCGCTTAAATCTTTCTTTTTCTCGAAGTCATGGTATAAAATATAGTATACAACTCTTGAATAAAACGGATTTATATCGAGGGCCATGAATCACTCGCGTCGCTCATGATTCTAACACTTGAATCACTCGCTATGCTCGTGATTCAATCATCATGAATCACTCCCTACGGTCGTGAGCAAGTGAAGGATTCTAACGACTGAATCGTTAGAATCCTTCACTTGCTCTTGATTCATCTATGGCCCTCGCTTTAAATCCGTCTTTTATTCACTAGTTGCATAATATACTATTATCTGTTCTGTGGGCACAACTATCCTTTTTTTTGGGACAATCCTACCGCACTATTCCTAAACCACTGCAACTCTTAAGAGCCAGAATCAACAGTGGCGACCACCAGAAAAGCGCCGAGGCAAGGAAGCTCGACAAAGTCCCGGCGAATGAATTAAACTGTCTTGGATCCTGCAACCGAACTACCTACCAAAACTAAAAAGAAACAAAAAATTAAACTAACTTTCTTTTTCGAAATCGGTGTCAAAAAGTTAAAAGCAATGGGTTACAATGACACCGACTTCGCAAAAGAAAGTAATTTTTCGCTTTGTAGTGATTTGCTTTGGAAATCGGTTTAATTTTTCTTTTTTCTTTTTAACCCCCGCCGGCAAAAGAGGGGTGTTATAAGTTTCACGTGTGTTGCTGTGTATCTGTGTGTCTGTCTGTGGCATCATAGCGCCTAAACGGATGAACCGATTTCGATTTCGTTTTTTTTTGTTTGAAAGGTAATTTTGTCGAGAGTATTCTATTTTTACCCGACTGCCGAAGGAGGGTAATGTGTTTATCAGTCTATGTATGTATGTATGTATATATGTATATATGTATGTATGTATATATGTATGTATGTATGATAGCGCTGGTAAATGAAACTAGCAGCAGAGACGAAATCAAAACGTCAAAAAGGCAGATGACATAACGGAAACACGAATTATGTATTGTTATTGTAAAGATTTGTTTTTATTTGAGTAATATTTTAAAGTCAAAAATGGAAGGTAGATTAACCGACTGTTAGTTTATTTCAATAAAATAATTGGTAACTATATTCGTTCAAAATATTTGTAAAAAGTATTATTAATTACTAAACAAATAATGTACACAATTACTGTATTTTTACAAACCTAAATCTATAAATAATTGATAAACGAATGTCACCGGATGTTGTTGCTGTGTGACGTCTTGTCATTTGTTTAAACGTATAAATAGGCTGGTTCTAGTCGAAAGAACTCAGTATTGAATTGTATTGAACTGTGCACATATCTTCATAAAATTAAGTTGTGAGACTTACTGTTGGTGTGAGTAATAAAAAGTGTAAACAAGATGTCTGATCGTTATCATTTGAGAATCCTGAGTACGCCCGCTCTTACATCAGAAGAAAGGGATCAACCCGAGCCTCAACTGGACCCATCAACACAGTCGCCTTGCCTAGCCTACCGACCACTCGACCAGGACATTCGGATGAGCTGAATTTACTTCGTTGCCAGATCAAGTTGCAGAAAAGGATGTTTTTTAAAAACAAAACACCAATACCCACAAGCTAAGTAAAATTTATTTACCTAATTATGATCTTGACCAGCATAAATAACAATTGAGTGAACAAGTTACCTGTCTATCCACCGTGCGAGGTAGTTCAGTCTATTGCTAGGATGAAGGGATTTTCATGCTTGCTAAGACGCGCCAAGCAATTGGTAGACACTAATGCTCATTCTTTTGCACTCATAGCACAATATTAAGTAGCTAAACTAGATATTATATTGTGTATTGGAATTGTGTGTGTATTGAATAGACTTCAAATCAAGCTAAATATTTTTTTGAACATGGTACCAAGTCATAAAGTTTACTTTCAAGTATTTTTCCTAATGCTCCAGTGGCATAAAATCATAGTTTTACCAAGCTGAACCCCTCGGGTCAAGCATCAAGAACACAAAACAAACATGATTTGCGCGAAACTTTGACTTTGGATATCAAAATACTTCATTAGATGCCACTAAATATGATACACATACAAATAAAACTTTCGGTTATGCCCATTATTTTCATATCCCTTTTTCATTATTTTCATATTTTCATAGCCCATTAAGTTCTAAAATTTCCCTATTGTCACGAACCCAATGATCTAGTTTGGTCAGGAGTAGCCGAGCGTTGTGCGTTGGCCTGTGTGGCAACTGTTGGCCTTTATGGCAACTGTTGGCCTGTGTGGCAACTAAACGCCAGTGTGCCAACTGGAGGCCTTTATGGCAACTGTAGGCCAGTGTGGCAACTGGAGGTCTTTGTAGCAACTGTGGTCCTGTAAGTTGGTTTAAAATAAACACGTTTGTGTAAGGAACCTTACAGAGGATTCCTGTAGAGTTATGAGGTTAAGATAAAGTAAACTCGCATAGTCATGCGAGAGGTGAGGTCACCATGTTAATGTTGATGTCGTTCGAATCGACAAGCCTTCGTTACGAAAACTGAAATAATTTTGGTTTTCTAATTTTTATTACTATGCGTAGATTGTGTTAGTAAGATATACAAAGCTGAAGTACCAATTGAGATTGTAGATGATGAATAGACGTAACATAGGACAGACTAAATCTCTGTGTGAACAGGTTCTGAGTTCAGAGAGTTGAGTTGACTCGACAACGTAACTATGTGATGGCTAAAGGTCGTGAATAAGATACCTGGTGCCTTTTTCTTTTGTTTCATTTAATGTGACATTAGTGACTATCAGTGGTACTTGGACTTTGTAATCACGAAGATTAGAAGCTTTTGCGTTCCGAACTTCACCCTATTGATGATCATTTCAATTAATCTTTTGGTACCTCATGTAGAATTATTACAAATGGGGAATCCGCTACAATGGCACAGATTACAGCCATTTTTATTTTCTTTTTCTTCATACATCATGCTATTACTCGCGGTACATCTAGAGCTAACAGTCAAACTGAATGGGTTTGGGTTAATAAAATAGGTGAATTGTAATTGGCATTAAAATATACGAAATCTAAGGCTACTGAATGGCCCTTTTGATTAACTAGGTAAAATAGCCCCTCCCCTGCAATTGAAAATACCATATCCGTTTAGACCCTAAGCATAGAATGGCCGAAACGGAAGCAAAAAAAAAATAATAATAATAATAAAAAAAAAGGTTTTGGTTTTAGAAAAAGACTAGAAAAAGACTTTGGTCACTCAATGAACTTTGAACGACTAGACCGTGATAGCAAGAATAAATAATAATGAAAAAAAAAAAAAAAAAAAAGTCAAAGACTGGCCTCTGAATCTTTATGATCAAGCAACGAACTACGACCTCTGAGTTTCAGAATTAGTTGGTTAAATAAAATTCTGTCAAAACAAATCAAAGACGGGGCCTCTGAATCTTTATGATCAAGCAACGAACTACGACCTCTGAGTTTCAGAATTAGTTGGTTAAATAAAATTCTGTCAAAACAAGTCAAAGACGGGGCCTCTGAATCTTTATGATCAAGCAACGATCTGCGACCTCTGAGTTTGATAGTTAAATAAAACTCAGTCAAAACAAGTCGTAAGACTAGCCTCTGAATCTTTATGATCAAGCTACGATCTGATACCTCTGAATTTGATTTGAGTTAGCAAAATGGATGTGTAAAAAGGCCTTGGTCATGGCTATGGTTTAAGTTGGATGATTCAATAAAATTTAAGTCAAATTAAGTCAAAGATGGGCCTCTGAATCTTAATGGACAAGCCACTATCTGCGATCTCTGAGTTTGACTCATTCACTCACTCATATTTTAATTTTTTTTATGATTTTCAGAGATTCGCTGGGCCTAGCAAGGCCCGCTCGTCAGTATGGCCGTGATAGCGCTGGTAAATGAAACTAGCAGCAGAGACGAAATCAAAACGTCAAAAAGGCAGATGACATAACGGAAACACGAATTATGTATTGTTATTGTAAAGATTTGTTTTTATTTGAGTAATATTTTAAAGTCAAAAATGGAAGGTAGATTCACCGACTGTTAGTTTATTTCAATAAAATAATTGGTAACTATATTCGTTCAAAATATTTGTAAAAAGTATTATTAATTACTAAACAAATAATGTACACAATTACTGTATTTTTACAAACCTAAATCTATAAATAATTGATAAACGAATGTCACCGGATGTTGTTGCTGTGTGACGTCTTGTCATTTGTTTAAACGTATAAATAGGCTGGTTCTAGTCGAAAGAACTCAGTATTGAATTGTATTGAACTGTGCACATAGGGGGGGTTTTACCATAATCGCCACGCTTGGCAGGCGGGTTGGCGATCGCAGTATGGTTGTTATAGGAGCACAGAGAACGCTGCTGCCCATTCTCTGGTTTGTCCCTTAGTCGCCTTTTACGACACCCACGGGAAGACATGGGATGGTGAAATTCTTAACGTCCGGCACCATACGGAATATGTCAGTCCGTCAGCACCTATGTCAGTCCGTCTTCAGGATCAGACCTCGAAACCAATCCTACTCCAGCGCGGCGTAAGACAGGGAGACGTCATTTCTCCGAAACTGTTCACTGCTGCGCTGGAGGACGTCTTCAAGGTTCTGGACTGGAAGGGGCTTGGCATCAACATTAATGGCGAGTACATAACTCACCTTCGGTTTGCCGACGACATAGTGATCATGGCTGAGACCATGGAGAGCCTCAGTAAAATGCTCGAAGACCTTAGTAGAGCTTCCGAAAGAGTGGGTCTTAAAATTAACATGGACAAAACCAAGGTCATGGTTAACGCCCATGTAACACCCACTCCTATCAAGATCGGAGACTCTACACTCGAAGTTGTAGACGATTATGTTTACTTAGGACAAACGGTCCAGTTGGGTAGGTCCAACTTCGAGAAAGGGGTCAACCGTCGAATCCGACTCGGCTGGGCGGCGTTCGGGAGGTTGCGTGGTATCTTCTCGTCCAATTTACCGCAGTGTCTCAAGACAAAAGTCTATGACCAGTGTGTGTTGCCAGTGATCACCTATGGGACCGAGACGTGGTCGCTCACAATGGGCCTTATCAGAAAGCTTAAAGTCACCCAAAGGGCAATGGAGAGGGCTATGCTCGGAATTTCCTTGCGTGATCACGTCAGAAATGATGATATCCGCAGGAGAACCAAAGTTACCGACATAGCCCGAAGAATTGCCAAACTTAAGTGGCAGTGGGCAGGGCACATTGCTCGCAGAACGGATGGCCGATGGGGCCGAAAAGTTCTGGAATGGCGACCGCGAACTGGAAGACGATACGTTGGAAGGCCTCCCACTAGGTGGACCGATGACCTGGTTAAGGTTGCGGGAAGGCGCTGGATGCGAGACGCACGGGATCGGTCAATGTGGCGACGCCTGGGGGAGGCCTATGTCCAGCAGTGGACGTCTTTCGGCTGAAATGATGATGATGATGAACTGTGCACATATCTTCATAAAATTAAGTTGTGAGACTTACTGTTGGTGTGAGTAATAAAAAGTGTAAACAAGATGTCTGATCGTTATCATTTGAGAATCCTGAGTACGCCCGCTCTTACATGTATATATGTATGTATGTATGTTTGTTCCTATATGGCGTTCCAGAGACCAAACGCTTTGGCCGATTTTAATGATTCACACGTCAATCGATTCGTCTTAACCCTGCTAGTGTCATAGGCTACATTAAAATTGGACAATAGATAAATGGCGGATATTGGGCGCCATATTGTGGGGGCCCAAATTTTTTTTTTCGTCCAAACCCTTCGTGTGGGGTATCAAAATCAAGGGTTTTAAGAGGTGATTTCAAAAATATATAACAATTATATGTTTAAATGTTTATAATTCGAAAAAAGCATGATTTTTTCCTTGTTTACGACTTTTTAGTTAGCTTTTGAAGCAGTCGGGTTTTTTGATTTTTTGATTTAACTTTTTTTTTGAATAAAAGCTGTTTGAATAAAATTGGTTTAGCCGTTCAAAATTTATGGGCATTTTACTGTTTGAATCGGGGTGTTTTCGCAAGATAAATGTGTCGGGATTTTTTTAAATTGTAAAATTGTACTTGTCTTTTTATATCTTTTACTATTACTTTTTATGAGTTTATATTTTAGTTTTTATTTAGTCGATGATCTAAAATGCATGCTGTGGCCTCCTATAATTGAGGGAGTGCACTTGTCACTACTTCATATTGATGATTCATTGTGTTTTTTTTGTGTAGTGTAACGTAACGTATAGCGCCGGAGAGCTATACGTAAGCCACGTTAATAAAATTAAGATAAAAAGGTTAAAATTAAATTAAAGGTATGAAAATAAAAAAAGGATATAGAGTATAGAACTATGGACAGCTTCGCACGACGTGGGCAGCCAACCAGGCAGCAGGACGGGCAGGAGGACGTAGCATGCCCGAGGTAGGCAGGTAAGCAGGTAGCAACGACGGACAAGCAGGCAATCGGGCAGGTAGGCAGGTCAGCAGACACCACGGGTAGGTGGTCAAGGCATGCAATCAGGCAGGTAGGCAGTAGAATAGATAGCAGGACGGATAGACAGGCAAATGGGTAAGTGCGTAGGCTCCGAGGGGTGTGGAGGCCGGCTATGGCTCAATTCGCCAAACAGCGAGGCCTTTGATGCCAAAAGATGGCCGTTGAGGGTAAGTTTCCAGGAAATAATGCTCTCGGGAACCACACAAAATATATATTTAATTGGAGCACTTCAAATAATAATAGTTTTACATAAGCTGATAATTCACCGTTTTAAGAGTTTCAGAATAGAAAATACACTTCGTTTTCTAGTACACAGTATAACCGACTATCAGCGTTCAGACCAGACTCTAGACTCCAAAAAAGCTGACGCCCATTTTCACTCGTTCTGCCATCTTTTCTAAATTTCGAAATTCAAATCTCAATAAGACCAGAACGAATAAAAACGGCTTTACAATGGCGGATCAGTCTGCGCTGACCTTACAATAATGTACAACTAGCTTAAGGAAATAATAGTAATTAAGCAACACGTGCGATTCGGCTCGGTAGCGAGTGCGTACTGACTGTACTGTAGACTACTACACTACGACACTACTACTACTGTAGAGTACTGTACTGTACTGAGATGTTATAATACAAAGAATACATACAAATGAATTACATAAATTGATACAATATCAAAAGATGTGAAGATGGTTTGTAAAGTGTTATAAAATCGTAAGTAGATGTGGAATAAATACCACAGTAGGTACATTGTTAAGTACAACATTGTTAAGTAGTTTTATACTAAAAGAGTTATAAATATCAATGTGGATGGATGGAGAGGGAGATGAAGGCCAAATAAAAGACGAATGTGTGAGGAGTGCCGCTGGTGTGACAACTTGCTACGCTAGCGTTACATATTTCAGCGACGAAGCCCGTCTTCTGACCATAAAACATTTTTTGTGAGTATCTACACAAACTAATTTTAATTGAGAACAATATAGCTGTCAGCAATCCTAATGACGTCATTGTCGGTATCAACTCAATTTGCATACTTCATTGGCTATTGTGCAAATATGAATCTTCGTTTGTCAAGGCGGGTTTGAAACCGTTTGAAATTCAGTTCAAGCTATAGCGAAAATAAAATACTTATAACTTTATTGTTGTCTAACAATGACTCTACTATTTATTTTGTGATTATGGCACTATGTAACTGCATTCTTATTGTTTTAAAATAGAATTCAGACCAGACAGAAGAATTAGAGACGTGGCTGCGGTCCCCCAGCCTTTTAATAGGAGTAATTGTTTTTTTCGAGGTATAAAGTAGCCTATTGTACTCAGCGTTAGCATAACTCTATAACAGTAAAATAATTTTTAACGTCGGATTAGTAGGTACTTTCAAATTGCATACTTATTGGTATTGATGTTCTTCAGATAGGCCATGTGCGCAGTTCTCATAACCAGCGTGCGTGTATGATTAGATGTATGAACGTGAGTGAAGCAATAGGATTATGTAAAGATCGCAGCAGATCGTGTTCTATAGTTTCTGCCTACCCCCATGTGGAAAAGGCGTTTGTGTTTGAGTATTTCCAAAGATCGCCTCTTACAAACAAACAATTTTACATACTAATAATTTAGATGTTGTAGCTTTATTTAATTTTATTGGCCACTTGTATAAATTGCTTTTTACGGCTATGTAAGGCAACGGTTAGTACCTATGACTTATATGACAGGCAGTACTTTCAACATTATTTATGGGAATATTCGAACGAACTCCTTGAAATATGTCGATTGATAGATTTTATTACAGTTTGTATGTAATTGAACATGGTGATGTTCTTCAGAGAGTTTAGGCGCATAGTAGATATATATCTCATGCTCGATAGGTCATAATAATAGAAATTATGCTCCATGGTTCATTGAGAACACTGAAGTACACGAACACCTGAATATGAACACAGACAAGGAAGAAATTAGGTAATTTTCTCAAATATTCGATTAAAAAACGAGTCCAGACTGGAGAGACATTTCTAAGCAAATGACAGCTCAACTCACAATACCAGATTGTGTCAGCAGACTCAAAAGACGCAACATCCTACAACTAGATGATTTGTAGACAATTGTATCATGACTAGTAAGAGAGTTGCAAAGAACTAAAAAAAATTAGTACAGATGAAGAGGTAAGTATAGAGATCTACTGAGATGTTAAAAAAGCTTCAGTTATGGACGTAAACTATGGAAAAGGATTACGTAAGAATTATAAGGATCTCGTTCGCTGCTCGTAAAATAAAGAAAACTTTCAATTATCTTTTAATTATTGATCGAGCGAGGGCGAATCTCCGTTTTAGCTTGTTTGAGCATAAATTCTTCTGTATGTCCGGTTGTCCGGCAGATGTCCGGCTGTTATCCTTTACAGGTCGTATTTCTCAACCAATTCTCGTGAAATTTTGTGAGCGGTTTCGATATATAATTATATCGTTTTTTTTGTCGTTTCTGTTTTTGATATTCCATGTTGAAGTTTCATGTGTGTAAATAAATATTTATATTTCTTTCTTTCCTTTTTTTTCATCATCTTCCCAAAATTCGAAAAACATACAGTGACTGTACCTAAAACATTTATAAATATCAATACAATTGACAACAACGCCAAAACCAGGACAAAGCATTCTTAACCCGGTTCCAAAGTTCGAGAAGTTTTCTCATTCCGAGTCCCGCTATTTCGTCGGTACCGACGCCATTTTCTCGACTTCCGCCAAGATTTTATTTACCGTAGAATTTTAAAGTTTTCAACGAAAGTTAATCTATAAATCATGATTTGAAAGTTTGTTCGTAAGTAAGATTAATAGTGAAATATTGGTGCTATAGTTACCTGAGTTGAATAGGGTTACGGATTACTCGTACAGATCTGTGAATTTGTTGTTCGAAGTTTACTTACCTAATGGACGTGCCGTAATACTACTAATAATATGATTATGATTGCGACAGTCTGTATGTTTGTATTTCAATCAAGCAAAAACGGCTGAACGGTTTGGATAAAAAAACTTTTTAACAAAAAAAAAACAAACTGACTTCCACGCACACTTCCACTTCGGAAAAGAAAGATAGTTTTCGCTTTGTGGTGTTTTTTTTTTGGAAGTAGGATTATTTTTTTTTAAAGTTTATTTATTTATTTATATTTACCTTATTGTACACCAAGAAAAACAATACATAAAAAACCTTAAAACAAAACTAACATACAACAAGCGGCCTTGACACGTTCTGCGATTAGGGGTGATTTAGATTTTTAACCGACTTACCCAAAAGGAGGAGGTTCTATGTTCGACTTTTTGTGTCTTTTTTTTTGTGTATGTTCACCGATATCTCCATCAATTGTGGACCGATTTTGAAATTTCTTTTTTTGTTTGAAAGAGTATGTTTTGAAATTGGTCCCATTACAATTTGGTAAAGGTATGATGAAGAAGGGACCTAACTAAACAACTTGCCTATTAGGTAGGTAAAACTAAAAAGAGAAAAATAAAAACTTTTTAGCAAAAAAATACTACTGACTTTCAAATTAAAAACTACAAAGTGTAAAATAACTAAATTTTTGGAAGTTGTTAGTATTTTTTTGAAAAAAGGTTTTTTATTGTTTATCTCTTTTTAGTTTTGGTAGGTATCTTCAAATACCATGAAAATCATTTATTAAGTAAATTTCACGACGAGTCCAATAAGCCCAAACACGACTGGGATAGGTACATTGTTTTATTTCAGATTTCCAGTGTCGCTAGACACTGGAAATCTTCTGGCTTCATCATCAGATCAGTTCGATGGTACCATTTTCATCAGTAACATTTATTTATAAGTATTTGCTTCATCGTAGTCGGTTAACTGTTCGATATATCTTATACCCGTGACTTACTTAGCATTAAGAATTCCAGTGGCCATCTGTGGTCTTCTTCATCAGTCCAACTATACCAAATGATACCTTCTGAGTGCAAATGATTGCATTGTTGATGAAAATACCAAAATCGCTATATTATTATGTATGCCTATAATATTTGAGGAGTTCCCTCGATTTCTCCAGAATCCCATCATCAGATCCTGACCTGATAACCATGGGACCACCTGAAAAGTACACCCTTTCAAACAAAAGAAAAAAATCCAAATCGGTCTAGGCGTCTTTGAGTAATCGGGGCATATACATGAAAAAAATAGATTCCGACGAACTGAGAACCTCCTTTTTAACCCCCGCCCGAAAAAGAGGGGTGTTATAAATTTGACGTGTGTTGCTGTGTATCTGTGTGTTTGTGTATCTGTGTGTCTGTCTGTGGCATCATAGCGTCCAAACGGGTGAACCGATTTTGTTTTTTTTTTTTTTTTGTTTTAAAGGTGATTTTGTCGAGAGTGTTCCTAGCTATGTTTGAATAAAATCGGTTCAGCCGTTCAAAACTTATGGGCGTTTTACTGTTTGAATCGGGGTGTTTTCGCAAGATATCGTATCATAATTACGTGTTTAATAGATTACCAATCGAAGCGTATCTAATATGTACTAGATAAATTATGTAGTATGAAATAAAAATATGTCGGGAGTTTTTTAAATTTTGGAATTTTACTTTTACTTTACTTCTTACTTGCCAGTAAAAAAGAAGAAGCTGCGTGCAGAAGCTAGTACAAACATAATATGTGGATCCATAAACTCACCCCGTGAGATAGGCAGAAACTACAGAACGCCCCCTACTACTATCCTTACATACTTACTCCTTTTGCTTCAGTCTGTCAGCGGTGGCGATAGCTACAACCTAGGCAATTATAAGTCAAGCGTGAATAGGTTACTTCTAGGTAAGCGTGCTTCACCGTCGACCACATCATCACTTACCATCAGATAAGCCAGAGAAAGATATAGAGATAGCAGCCTTTTTGGTCTCGCACAGGGTTTTTTTTTAAATTATTATTTAAGTGTATGCTTATTTTCTCGTGTCTCCTGTACGGGTCACAAATAAATATTTTTCTTTCTTTATTTTTCTTTAGATGAGATCACAGATATAAATCTAACTAGATGACGCGATTGTATGTACTTCGCGTGTCAACAAAGGGAGTAAAGTTACGACCAATAATCGTATTTTGAGCTGTTTTATTATCGGCACCGGATATCCATCGAAATCTAGAAAAATGCCTAATTATGCCATATTGAGCTGTAAACTTTACAGCACGTTTGTCTTTCATACAGATGAAGATTGAGGGACTTGCGTTATCTAGTTAGATTTATGTCTATGGGTGAGATAGTGGTGAAGCGCGAGACTATCGTAAAATAAAAAAAGCTAGCTCCGCTATACCTTCTTTTAATATCATGATAACCAACCCCAGCATGTGCTATTATCGTAATAATTACTGTTCGTGCCGATGCAATGCTGCTTGCAAAAGTACAGTCAACCCCTCGTCTCATTTGTATATTAACCTTGAGCAGTGGCCTAGCTATTCTAATATAAGATACAGGTGCACTTATTATTACATCCACATTTTGCCATATATGTTTAACTCTTATGTATTTAGGGGCGAGTCTAAAGCCATCAACCGAGCATCAATGGCCGGACTTCTACTGGGAAATTTCAGATAGAAAAACCCAATAACACTTTGTCCAGTCGGGAATTCAACCCACGACTTTGTAGCGGAATCTATTCCTCCACATACGAACTATGACGTGACGTCACGCAAAAAACTTTATATCGCAACCAGAGTTTTCAGCACATATTGAAAACATACACCAGTCCGACAGCAACCGTCGGGCAGTTGCCCGGACCAGGGGGTCTACGAGCACTCCCTAAGCACGAAGTCCGTAGTTTTGGTCTTCGTTACGGGCGTTTCCAACTCCGTATCACCTACGGACGGATGATTTTTTCGTGGCCCAAACTAAGAATGAATGACAACACAATTTGACAGTTGTACCTACTGCCGATGTGTTTTTACCCGACTGAAAAATTAAACTAAATATCTGTTATTTTTACGCCAAAGTTTCGGAATACTTTCGGACGGGGCCCGTAACTTCGTTGATGGAGATAGGGAGTCGACCCTCAGACACAACGCCCCTCTGATCGGATCCTCCCTTTTCAATGGGGGTTCGCGGGACTCCAAAAAATCACTCCAATCAGTAAAGCTAGCTACTACTTCACCAACAAGACATTTAGAATCATTCTCACAATAAAAAAATCTTCATTCTTCAGTTACTTAAAAAACCAATTACGCATTCATTCTTCCCACAAAATGTCTGTAATTTTAAAGCAATAACTTTTATCGGCGAGGCTCAGGAGTCAGGTGTAACTAATGCGATCCCCGACATTCGCAAAAATGCTCGAGAATTCGAGCGGAACCATGATAGATTGCCTGTAGGGGAATAAGCAGGGAAGGGGATAATGTGATATGTATTCAGATCAAATGTTATTTGTTTGCAAAGCTTTCTGGATCGAAAGGTAAGTTAAATGTTTGAGGAGTTTTACAGGCTGTGTTATGGAAAAATATTTATGGTCGGTTCAGTTCTGAAGTTGTTTTCATCCGACTTCAAAAAGGAAGAGGTTCTCAATTCGATTGTATGTTTAAGTATGTTTGTTATGCGATTACTCCGCCAATTATGAACCGATTTTGATGATTCTATTTTATTTGAAAGATGGTGCTTCTCATTTGTTCTGTTTCAATTTGATTAAGATCTGACGAATAGTTTCAAATTATCCTTAATAATACGTATTTTTATGGTAATATAAGGTACCAAAACTAAAAATTATAGCTTTGTAGTGTTTTGTTTTGCTAGTCGGCAGGCTTATTACGTATCTTTTGTAAGAGCAAAACGATAGCGATCAAAAGCTTTATGTCATAAAAGTCGGTATTAACTGCAGTGTAGGTATGGTAGGTCCTACACAATCGTTTGCTAATCGCTCGCAGTTTGTCAAATGCACATATTAAAAAAAAAACCGTCAACAACTCTAAAACTTTTGTATTGAAAGCAATTATTGCGCAAAAATCGCTATCGTTTTTCTCTTGCAAAAAATACGTAATAAGCCTGCCGTTTAATTTATTATTAAAATGTTTTTAGAAGTACAAACATACATAATCTCTTGCTTTTTTCCCCTGGGCGTAGTCAGAAATTACGGCACCTGTAGCCAAGTTGACACAATCGATAACGCTAGTAGATAAAAAAACTTTTTTGCAAAAAAATACTACCGACTTCCAAATGAAAAACTACGAAGTGAAAAATAACTTAACTTTTGGAAGTCGGTGTCTTTCGTAGGTACCATTTTTTTGCGATATGGACACCGACTTCCAAAAGTTAAGTTATTTTTCACTTCGTAGTTTTTCATTTGGAAGTCGGTAGTATTTTTTTGCAATTTTTATTTTTTATTTTTCCCTTTTTAGTTTTACCTACCTAATAGCAAGTTGTTTATTAAGGTCCCTATAACTCCAGAATAGATTAACCGATTAATATGAAACTTGAACATAACCGGTGAAATGAGAGATCTGTGTACCCCTTTAGAGCGTACTGGCGTGATGTTATGTTATGAAATGGTATAAACAATAAACAGACATGCGATTGCAACAATCCCGAGAGTTTTGCCGTTATTTATTGAAGAGTTCTGTTGTGTATCTCCGAAGTTCTTCATCAAACCTTCACCAAATTAAAATGGGACCAATTTCGAAACATACTCTTTCAAACAAAAAAGAATTTTCAAAATCGGCCCACAATTGACAGAGATATCGGTGAAATAAAAGTAAAATACACAAAAAAAAAAAAAAACAAACATAAAGTCGAACATAGAACCTCCTCCTTTTTTTGTAAGTCGGTTAAAAACGAATTAATGTATGGGAATGACACATATGAACGTTAAGTCACGTGGTCAGCCCATACAAATAGAAGGCTTTAACGATTGTAGAAAGAGATTCGATACGAAACGTTTGTAACTTGGCTAGGGGGGCAGTCAGGGCAGGGACGTCACTTGCCACGATCTTTACATACTACATTTGTGCACATGCTTCGTTAACGTCTAAGATTGTCTTCTCTCCATAAAAGTATTCATTGTTTTATAGCGTCATGATTGATCTCCACCCAATTTTGCAATTCAGTCAATCTGCCTTGCCTTTTGGGTCGGCTTCCACTCTAACCGGATTAAGCTTAGTACCAGTATTTTACACAGGGCAACTGCTTATCTGACCTTCAAAACTCAGTAACTGCATAACACGATGTGCCTTGGCAAGAAATGTCAGATTAAATGGCTTCTGACTACCGTAATGACTGTCAAAGATCTTCAAATGAGAGCAAGGACCAACGACTTTAAGTGCTTCCGAGGCACGGAGGAATCTCCCTATGTAACCTTGATGATCAAACCATACGGCCATCATTACTTAGCAACAAGCTCCAACACATTTAGCAAGGCAAACTTTACAAAAATCGCTTTACCGTTCATCCGACCAAGTTTTACGTAACTACGAGTACATATCTTTTACCCCCGCTGGATTAACGCACGATAAATCCATGTCAGTCAATGTGCATTAGCCTGGCTTACCCACGTTTAAAATAAAGCAATATAACACAGGCTTAAAGTGTCATGAAGATCAATTAACTGTAGGCCAACTTATATCTGTTTGCGAAACTAAGGAAACTGATATGAAAATAAACGAAAGCATTGGAGCAGTGGTAACGGCTACAAGTTTTTGGTCCGAACCTAGACAGGCGCTTTACTTTGTGTACGCACACTGGAGCCGCATGGTGGATTACGGCCCATTCCATCACACAAAAAGGAGGCATGTGTCCCAGCAGTGTGAACATTAAAAGGCTAATGATGATGATGAAAATAAACTGCTTCGTTAATCTAGTGGTGGTAAGAGCTAATGCTGTGTATGAGGTCCTGGCAAAGTGTAATTAAAGATTTTCATTCGGCATTTGTCTGTACTAGCCCAGAGTCTGGCTTTGTTACCAGATGATGGCAATAGGTTTGCCCTTATTATATGGGACTTAAACATAACTGGATGAACATGTGATGAATCATTCGGTTCCCTTCATGATGGTTGAGCAAAGTAGTGCCAATCCATGTGTCATGTTTGTGAACGGGCGCCATCAGTTGGTATTGGTCATATCTTTGCTGCCTCGCCCTGTTTTTAATTACTTGTTGTATTTTTGAATTGTTTGTTTTACTCTAGACACTTTCACGAGCACGTCTTTTTACATCGTTCTCATATAATATATGTAATTTTCCAATGATGTAACCAAATACATGTAATTAAAATCCGTGGAGTTTCTTCTCCATAGAGATCTACTGATGCTTGCCAATGTGCAACTAGCTTCGTCTTTTTTGCTTGATAATTCAAAAGTACCTTTTAATTGAAATAAATTATTTGAATTTGACTGGCAAAATGTGGGTGTACTGTTATGTGAACCTCTGCCCAACCCTTTAGCGAAAACATGCGTGATATAATGTCACACTCCCTGGCACGCTTGGTTTTTCAAAAGTATTAACAATGCCCCTTCTAGCAACATCTTCGTGCTCTGTGTTTTTAACAGGAAAAGTCCTTTGAAAAATTCCTTTGCATCGACAAAAATTAAGCGTTTTTAATTACAATTGATTAATCTTCAGAGACTTGGAATATTCATGAGAAGATACCGAAATTAAGGCGTCCCTTCTTGTGGAAAATTTTCTGAAACAGTCGTATCGTAGGTAGGACTGGTATATTTTTCCTCACCTTTTATCTGTCCTTAATCAGAGCGTCTATTGTTCTAAGTTAGTATCGTGTTCTTATTGTCGTATCGTGTAGATACCTATGTGATCTCTTTTTGTTTTGTACCTTTGTTAGTAATCATTTAATTTGGAAAAGATTAGCCTTGATAACAAAGTCTTGGTACCGTGTAATAAGGATAGCTGACCCCACCTAAAGTGGGAAATGCTAGGGAGATTAAAACTAGACTAGGGAATATCAGTGTTATTAATACAGAAAGGAAATATGATTAAGACCTCTATGTTTCAAAATAGGAAAATCCTTTATCTTGAAGAATATTTTTCTTAATGTGGATACAGGTGAATTAGATCTTCTAATTCAGTCTACTGTGAATTTCGGATTCACTATCCGTAATAATTTCGTTGACTTGTAGTCCAGGGTAGAGTAGAAAGAACGAGATCTCGCGGCAGGTCGCCTATGCGATGGACCGACGAGATTAGCAGCAGGCGGCCCATTGCATGAGTGCACACGAGAGACGGCTGACAGAGAGGAATGACGTCGCATCGTGAGGCAAATTATTGCAGCCAAGTCTCACTGTAACATGATGACCCTGACTGCTCCGCCAAGAGCGTACCGATGAAGAAGAAGAATAATTTTGTAATTTGCTTATTCAAATGATGTTTTCAGTGAAATAGGTAGCGGTTGATTCACATTGCATTTTCTCTTTATATGCCGTCGGAAACCATAATATCAGATGGTATTTTGTTAATTAAATTCAACTACTACTGGCAGCACATTTAACCGTACATTACGGTCCATAATGTAGCTATAATATTAAGGCCTAATTAATAACGTATATACACGCCGATAATAATAATAGTATACTAGTGCGTAGGTATAAAGGGTAGAACTCATTGTGCTTAATGAATGATGATGATGCTGCTATCCAGCCGGTTTCGGCCGCTGCGACCGCAATCATTGGCTACTCAATGTGGCTATGGCAATGAATATTACTTTGAAAACGAAAAATTCGACTATAAAAGAATGGCGCTCTGAAAAGTATGAAACAAGAAAATGTTCTTAGAGAATAGCCGTGGTCGTATG
Source organism: Orthosia gothica (assembly GCA_949775005.1). Classification (NCBI taxonomy): domain Eukaryota; kingdom Metazoa; phylum Arthropoda; class Insecta; order Lepidoptera; family Noctuidae; genus Orthosia; species Orthosia gothica. The sequence continues at coordinate 23,464,997 of OX459035.1, forward strand.
CCACCTCAAAGCAACGAGCATTCACCTTGATAAGTGTTTGCAGGGCGGAGTTAACCATAATTATTTTTAAGAATTGGTTTCAGACATATGCCTCTCAACAAATTCGGCTTTTTAATGAAAAAATTACCATCTCCTTTTTGCAGCATGTGTAATGAAGATGATCTCATTAAAATATGAGAGGTGTCCGGAATCAGTTACTGAGAGCACAAATTGGCGCCCACAACATAAATTTATCAGTACCTTTTTAACCGACTTATCAAAAAGGAGGAGGTTCTATGTTCGACTTTATGTTTGTTTTTTTTTGTGTATGTTTACCGATATCTCCGTCAATTGTGGACCGATTTTGTAATTTTTTTTTTTTTATTTTTAATCATTTTAATTTGGTAAAGGTCTGATGAAGAACTTCGGAGGTATACAACAGAACTCTTCAATAAATAACGGAAAACCTCTTGGCATTGCTGCAATCGTATGTCTGTTTATTGTTTATAATATTCCATAACATAACATCACGCCAGTACGCTCTAAAGGGGTAAACAGATCTCTCATTTTACCGGTTATGTTCAAGTTTCATGTTATTCGGGTAACCTATTCTGGCGTTATAGGGACCTTAATATACAACTTACCTATTAGGTAAGTAAAACTAAAAAGCGAAAAATAAAAAAACTTTTCTTCAAAAAAATACTACCGACTTCCAAATTAATAACTTTTTTTTTCAAACAAAATTCGACAAGTAATAAATATGGTTAATGTCGCCTTGAAGAACAGACCCAGAACCTAGTGTTAATAATTTGTTTAATTGTGGCGTAAGTTAATTATAAATACTGTATTTTGTTATGAGTACCTACCATAAAGAGCGTCATATTAGCGAAAAAGTTCTTTAAAAAGGGAGAAAAAAATATATCTAGTTATTAAGCCCTTTTTGATACCCAACACAGCACGCAGCGGCACCTTTTCAATATTTTTATGAATGACTTTATATTCTCTAGAGGGTGCCACATTGACTCTAGTGTGACGTCACATAGCCTCTAACTGGCGGACGATTATCAACTTATGTTGAGTAGTTACATTATGAAGGAATGAATAAACATACATACTGGTTAAAATCTTGACCCGCCTTTTGGCTTTGCCGTGGTAGGGTAAAAAAACCCGTGCAGTTTATATTGCTCGCTTACTTCGAAAAACTAAATGTCGTTGTAAAAAAACTTTTTTACAAAAAATCAAACCGACTTCCAGAACAAAAAACTACAAAGCAAAAAATAAATTTCTTTTCCGAAGTCGGCGTCTATTGTACCCATTGTTTTCCGTTTTTCGACACCGACTTCGGAAAACAAATTTATTTTTTGCTTTGTAGTTTTTTGTTCTGGAAGTCGGTTTGATTTTTTGTTAAAAAGGTTTTATTTTCTTCTTCGTTTTGGTAGGTACCTCCAATTAACATGATAATCATATATGGCCAAAGTACCTCTCATGGCGATTCCAATAAGCCCAAACACGACTAGGATACATTGTTTTATTTTAGAGTTCCAGTGCCTACCTTCCGGCTTCATCATCAGATCAGTTCGATGGGGCCATTTTCATCAGTACCATTTATCTATAAGTATTTGCTTCATTATAGTCGGTTAACTATTCGAGATATCTTATGCCCGTGCCATACTTAGCATTTAGGAGTTCTAGTGGCCATCTGAGGTCTTCTTCATCAGTTCCACTTCACAAAATGATACTTTCTGAGTGCAAATGATTGCATTGTTGATGAAAATACCAAAATCGCTATATGTTGGCCTATAATATTTGAGGAGTTCCCTCGATTTCTCTAGAATTCCATCATCAGATCCTGACCTGATGACTATGGGACCAACTATAAAATATACCCTTTTAAATAAAAGAAGAATTTTTGAAATCGGTACAGGCGTCTTGGAATAATCCGGGAAAATACATTAAAAAAAAAGATTCCGACGAATTGAGAACCTTCTCCTTTTTTTGAAGTCGGTTAAAAACAACCGCACCCATAGTTCTAAGAAAAAATAAAAGAAAATCCGTTCAATTTTGGAACGTAAAAACACATCCCTTGAATAACTAGCTGTCGTCAGCAGCGTCTCTCGAGACCTGTCAAGCAAGTCGGCCGGCCTCACATGAATGAGCTGGCAGCTAGCCACGAGGTCCGAACGCTAATCTCATACGGTACTGGCTGCATTCGACTAAAGCTATGCTTACACGGGCAATTATTCTAAGCATCGTTGGTGAATGAGTACCTAGGTTCGATTCATGATTCAGGTAAAGTGTTATAGGATTTTTCAGTCCGGAATTTCTCAGTCCGGAGCTTCGATTTTGTCGAAAACTCCTACTGTTCTGTACTGGGCATGTTGTTAATAAGAAAAATATGTCAAATTACAACATTATGAAGCAAAACAACAAACTTTGTGTTTTGCGGCAATCACATACTGAGAAAACGGTCACTCACAGTGACAAAACTTTATTGACAGTGACAGTGACTATTTTTTACCAGGATTGAATCAGAATATAAACAAAGTAGCCTATAAAAACAAAAAAACAACTAACAAAGTTCTTTTTTGTAGTACAGACGGCGTTACCTTTCAAAATTTTCAGTTGCCCAGATTTTTTGAGTTATGAATAGTTTTAATAGCCAGAATCTACACTATAATATTGAGTTCGTGATAAGCAGCTGCACGGGTCAATCTTCAAGATAAAGCAACGTTTACCGAGGTCGGTCTGTGGATAGGTGACCATCCATTCCTTACCAAGACTCCTCTGTGTATTAGAACGTAACTTAAGCTTTTCGTTCCGGTTGTCATTTAGATATAAATCTGATAAAAGTCCTGCCCTAGTAACGTGTTACCCAGTTACTGGGTGGTTGTGCTCAGATAGGCAGTCGCTCCATGTATACAATTATTAAGCAACTAAAGTTGCTCGTGTAATCATACCCTTGCTAGCTGATGCAGCCAAATGGTGCAGAGTTGCGATGACCTGGTTCTGGGCTCGGGTCGCCGGTTCGGACCAGGACATAAATTAGAGTGGACTGGTCACGTTTTGGGCATGGAAGTTTGCACTCGTAAATACTATAAACTGATTTTCTTTTTGTTACAGAGTTGGAAATTGTGATTGCTTTACAACTTTATCTAGGATAAGTTCTTGGTAATATAAACATAAGTATTCCCCGAAGGGTTATGCAGAGATGCACTTATAGTACACCTATATTTGGCCAGTTATGTTTAAGTCTTTTGTGTGTGTAGGCTAGCCTATTTCCATCAACCGTGCACAAGACACTCCGGGCATCTTCTCGAAAATTCCAGATGGAAATATCCAATAACTCCTTGATCTTCTATTTTACAATAAGTTTTGTTGATGATATGCATACATAAATATAACTTTTGTGTTTTTATTGTGACTTTAACACTAAATTTTCTCTTTTCAGGTAAGTTCATGGATTAAATGTGTTGCTGTTCGAGTACCAACTCAGCCTTGAGGTAAAGCTTTGTATAATAATAACACTGTGGAAGATTTAAGATATTATTCTCGTCACATATGCTACTAGTTTCTGCCAGCGGCATCGTCCGCGCGAAAAGAGTTATTTTTTTTATCCCAAGGGAACATTACATCGGGATAAAGAGTAGTATTTGTGCTATTTACGACTGTAATCGATATCTGTCCCTCAACCAGAGGTTCTAGACAAGTGACATGCTGTCACCGAAAGCGTGGCGATTGTCAAAAAGGTAAAATTGTATGGGATTGAAAGCGATATCGAAAAACTACGTGATCAATCCGTTATATTTTGACATTTCGGCTATCGCCTTCACTGACATCGAGTAACAAACATCCGTTCATACATCCATTCGCATTTTTAACAGCAGTCCCCTGTAAAATGTAACTGCTGCTCTGTTAAAAACATACTAATTAAAGTAATGAAACCGCCTAATTTTCACACACTCTTCGTGATATCTCTATTCTGCCTGAAATATGATAAAACCGCATATTAATCAATTTTTCGGGAACATTGTCAGCGCTGAAAAGATAATTAGTTGTCTAACTATTTTCATTACACTCTGGGGCCTCGTTTGAATTTCAAATTGCTCATTCAGAAGTGGTTGCAGATGTTAACTGTCAGGGTTTTGGTTGCCACGGTAATGGGAACATTTTGGAAGTCGAAATTCAATGAATTACCGGCTTTGCGTGGCTCTAATTATCCCTTAAGGTGCTGACAGACTTGAGTATTCACTTGTAACAGAACATCGAGAATTCACCGTTTTTAGGATTCCGTACTCAAAGGGTAAAAACGGGACGGGACTTCGCTAGAATGCTCATTACAAGTGAATGCTCAAGATTATCAGCGGCTTTACATTCAAAACATCCAATTGCCAAATATAGCTTGTCTTCTCTTAAGCATGTCGATGGCAAACATAGCTTCTAAATATAGTGTATGGCCCAGAATTCTGCCACGGTAATACCATTCATTGACGCAGCCATAAGGTCCTCACATGCACAAGAGACTGGGCAAGCGGTGCAAGACGGCGGGTCTTAGTCTGTGGAGAGACGCTGCACAAACACTCTAGCTTTTTATATTTATTGACATCAATTTAGCGTTTTCTTTTCCGTTGCCTTACTAAAAGCTGTATTTTATAGATGTTTGATAGTTGTCCTTTAAGAAGCCAGAACATCGGGCAACAGTCTTAGCAGGGGTTACTGTGCTACCTAGTTCCTGGGTTGTGGAATTCAGATAGGTAGACGCTAAACGTAAAATACTGGTACTCAGTTTAATCTGGATAGACTTGCAGCCGACTGATTTTCCAATTAGTCATTTTTCTCTTTTCATGTCGATTAACTTCAAATCGTCTCAACTATTCAGATATTGGCCGACCAGTACCTATGTAGCTATTAGGACTATAGACTTGAGTATTCACTTGTAACAGAACATCGAGAATTCACCGTTTTTAGGATTCCGTACTCAAAGGGTAAAAACGGGACGGGACTTCGCTAGAATGCTCAAGTATATCAGCGGCTTTACATTCAAAACATCCAATTGCCAAATATAGCTTGTCTTCTCTTAAGCATGTCGATGGCAAACATAGCTTCTAAATATAGTGTATGGCCCAGAATTCTGCCACGGTAATACCATTCATTGACGCAGCCATAAGGTCCTCACATGCACAAGAGACTGGGCAAGCGGCGCAAGACGGCGGGTCTTAGTCTGTGGAGAGACGCTGCACAAACACTCTAGCTTTTTATATTTATTGACATCAATTTAGCGTTTTCTTTTCCGTTGCCTTACTATAAGCTGTCTTTTATAGATATTTGATAGTTGTCCTTTAAGAAGCAGAAGAACATCGGGCACCAGTCTTAGCAGGGGTTACCGTGCTACCCAGTTCCTGGGTTGTGGAATTCAGATAGGTAGACGCTAAACGTAAAATACTGGTACTCAGTTTAATCTGGATAGACTTGCAGCCGACTGATTTTCCAATTAGTCATTTTTCTCTTTTCATGTCGATTAACTTCAAATCGTCTCAACTATTCAGATATTGGCCGACCAGTACCTATGTAGCTATTAGGACTATTCTGTCATCCGCCACGTTCAAATCCTGGAAAGGTGCATGTGGTCGGGCATAATGAGCTGATTAACTTTCTCTTTCCTTGGAGATTCTAGTCCAAAGCTTGTTTGGTATATGTGGTCGGGACCCCTTCGCAGCGTGTAGCCAATCCATCTTCACTTGCGACGCTTGATCTGAAGTTCGATCGGACTCTCATGGCATTTCTCCAACAGCTCTACGTTGTAGATGGTCTCGGGCCAGTAAATACCGAGAAAGCGAAGAAGACAGCGGTTGATGAATACTTGGATTTGGCGAAAGCAGATAAAGAGGTGAGCCATATCCTGCGAATGGAATCCACAATGGCATTGTGTATTGGATGGGTCTATGATACTCCATTTGCCTCAAACTGCCAGTTAACAGAAAAGGGCATTTCATATTTTAATACTTTCCTAAGTCACCTTTAATGGTAGAAAGTACATCAAAAGGCAAATCGATCCATTTATTCTATTACATCCACTCGCTATATATAATGGTTATGCCCTAAATGTAGGGGCTTGGCAGGGCGCGGACAATTTTTTTAATGATTATGCCCTTGGTCGTGAAAAGAGCTGAAGCTACCATTACTAAATGAATTTAGAAGTAGAATATTATCCCTTTAGAGGTTTATGTTAACATTTTAACGGGGTATGATATGAAGGTATAAATAAGAGGCCTGTTATAGCTAAAATATTAGGAATGAAACCATCTTTGTGGAGTTTCCAGAGAGTTCTTCTCCATAACAATCTAGTTTTGCATATGGACGGTAGAATCATTTGCTATTTTATTTTTTAATTTTATTTTTTGACATTTAAAAGTGCCGCTTAGTGGTCTAATTGAAGTAAAGGAATTGACTTTGTAAATCAAATGTCACGTCCGGTATCCGCAACGAAAATAAAAACAAAAATTAATTAATTACTATACCTTCATTTGACTTGCATTTTTTACGAGTCAATAATGTATCGTTCCAAAAACTGGGTGTTATGGAATACAAAAGATTATTAAAACCGTGACGTTAAAACAACTGAAGCAAAAAAAAATATAAGTAAGCGCGAGCTTATGTTCAATAAAAACAAAAATTCATAGATTTTTTGAACTTGGTTTGCTATATTATTATTTTTTTTCTTGAATATAACGGCCTTGTATTGAAGTTATCAACCCTAGCATACCACTCTATTATGCCAGTCTATCTGTAGACAACAGTTGTCATTAACTATCCGCTAGTGACATCTGTCGGCGTTTGATGACATATCATTAAATATATTGTGTTTGGCACCCGATACGGCTGATCTGTGACACCTATGTAATTAATTTGTTTGTGTTAAACTTGATTACCCTTAGTGACGTAAGCAGAGTATATAATTATATTATAAGGGGAAATCAGTAATATAAAAATTAATTAATTACAATCTTTAAATTTTTGGGTGTTTTTGCCATGATTCATCAAAAATAATCTTTACCGTTGTGTATCTGCCTTCTGACCGGGCTGGCGTTAGATCAGAGATGCGAACTGTGAAGGATAAGACATCCCACTCCTCCACATTTCATCACTCCAGCAGAACATATACGACCTGAACAAAACTGCAGTGGCACATTGTATCATTTTTTAAACCGATTGTGGGCCCATGTTTTTTGCTGCAGAAACAATTTGGTCAATCAGGGTATTATTAACCTATCCCAAAAGTATGGTGCCAGTTTAGAGACCCTTGACAGAATATGCGAAACCTTCTTTCCTGGCTAGCACTACCACCGGGACTACTTAAATGAAGACAACGATAGAGCGATGCAGGTGGTTACATTCTGGTGGATTAAAATTAGAGTGCAATCGCAAAGTAAAGAAGAAAACTGGCTTTAAAAAAGAAGAACGTCTGTAATCCCCAGAAGAAGAAGAAGAATTAGGCAGTGTACCTATAATAGTACACTCTCATTTTGCCAGTTATGTTCTAAGTCCCATATGTTATATGCGGGTGAAGCTATTGCCATCTGTCGGCACAAGGTCCAGACTCTGGGCTGTAATTCTAGATGCAAAAAACTTTTTTTACAAATAAAAATACAACCGACTTCCAAATAAAATCACTTCAAAGTGAAAAACTTCAATTTCGGAAGTCGGTGTCTTAAAAATAAAGATACAGGAACACCGAACATAATTCAGTTGTATTTTTTAACCCCCGCCGGAAAAAGAGGGGTGTTAAAAGTTTGACGTGTGTTGCTCTGTATCTGTGTGTCTGTCTGTGGCATCATAGCTCCTAAACTTTTGATTTAGCTATGTTTAAATAAAATCGGTTCAGCCGTTCAAAAGTTATGGGCGTTTTACTGATTGAATCGCGGTGTTTTCGCAAGATATCGTGTCATAATAACGTGTTCAATAGATTGCCGATCGATGCGTATTTACTATGTACTAGATAAATTATGTAGCATGAAATAAAAATGTGTCGGGGTTTTCTAAATTTTGAAAGTTTACTTGTTGTAAAAAATATTTTATTTTCACTTTTTAATTGTGGTAATAGGCAAGTTATATAGTAAGGTACCTTAAATGTCCAAAATTATGGGAGAATAGGTTACCGGAATAACATGAAACTTGAACATAACCAGTGAAATAAGAGTACCAGTACCAGGGTTAACTGTACACATTTGCGCACCCCTTTAGAGCATACTGGCGTGATGTTATGAAATGATGTAAAAAATAAACAAACATGCGATTGCAGCAATCCCGTGAGATTTGCAATCATATATTAAAGAGTTCTGTTCTTTATCTCCGAAATTCTTTATCAGAACTTCACCAAATTTAAATGGTGAAATAAAAAAAAAAAAAACGATTTACAATTAAAGGAGTAATCGGTGAACAAACCCAAAAAAAAATATGTTTCCTTTTTGGAAAGTCGATAAAAACTTTTCTGCCCGACTTGGCAATCAAACCCAGGTCTATTCATTCCATCCTTTATTATCTCAAGCCCCGCGTTTCTCATCATTCAATACATGATTACTATTTACCCATGCACACATAATGTACATCAGAACCCTTTTGAACGTCCACTGTAAGTCGGGAATAAACAGAAATCGTACCCACAAACGACTCGCACAGCTTGTCCAAACACTGCTATCTGATTACATCGCGAACTGCACCGGTGTTGGTATGTTTGTGACCGATTCTGTGCAGCGGCGCTCGAGCTATAGTGCCGCTATCTCACAATTGGCCGATTTTGGTATTTTGATGCCATCGTAGCTCGTGGCTAAATAATAAAGGCTAGGGATTGATTGCCATCCTAATAAGCAAAATATTCTCTGTTAGTCTAAGCAGTATATTTTTACTCTTATTTGGTATCTATTGTGAGTAGAAATCATCATCTGCCTAGCCTTTTTTCCAATTATTCTTGGGGTCGGCTTCCAGTCTTATCGGATTCAGCTGAGTACCAGTGTTTTACTACTATAGAGCGAATGCCTATCTGACCTCCGCAACCCAGTAACTGGTTAACACGAAACCTCTTGGCAAGACTGGTGTCGGATCTTACGCTTCTGACTACCCGTAACGACTGTCAAAGATCTTCAAATAACAGCCGGAACCAACGGCTTAACGTGCTTTCTGAGGCACGGCGGAAACTCGGTATATTGAAATGGTCACCCATCCACAGACCGACCTCGGCAAGCGTTGCTTAACCTTGAAGATCGACCCCCTGTTATTATTCAATTCAATTCAATTTATTCATGAACAATTTACATTGTGTTTGAACTCTTAATCTAAATAAATAAATAAAATCACATTCATTAAAATTATAAAACTAATTAACACATTCATAATACAATAATTTTCCAAATACAATTTAAACATTCAATACAGTCAAAAATTTAAAAATTAAAATTATCCAATATCAAATTTAAAACGTGGATATGTCATCGTCTAGCGAATACAGACATTTCTCTAATAGGAACGCCTTGAGTGTCGACTTAAATGAGCTCTTATAAATTTTGGTTTTTATTTCCAGTGGCAACCTGTTAAAAATCCGAACTTATTATTTAGCCACGAGCTCCTCTATTGTGAGTAGAAATATAAAACAAATAACCACAAATTGCTATTTATACATACTATGTACAATTAAGTCGCTGTGCTAACATGTGCTAAGTCAATTAGACCTTTTTGATAAAAAAAAACTGACGCATATTATTTATAGTTGGTAACAGCATCGATTTTTAATAACCCGCGGTGATAGGTTTTTGCGTCTCAATCATTCTGCATAATATATTCCCAACTATTCGGCTAACCGGATTCAGCTGAGTATCTTATCTTATCTTATGGAGGGGCCGAGAAGCAACTCGGACACTTCGACCCATTGGGATCTATTGTGATATGTATTGATCTATTCTATATGGAGCGACTGCCTAACTGACCTCCACAACCCAGTAACTGGGTAACACGATACCCCTTCGCCAGAAAGGTAAGATTCCAGGCTTCTGACTACCCGTAAAGACTGATCTTTGAATGACAGCCGGCACCAACGGCTTGGCACGTTCATTTCCGTAATTACTGAAATAATTACAAAGCCATGTCACACGCGAGGCGAGTCCGCAATAAATGTGTTATCATGCTTTCCGAGGTATCAAAATATGATTTTGTGAGATAGTGGCACTTTAGCTTGAGGGCGGTAGTGTATCTGTATGTACATATACACATACGTCTGCCGGACGTACGGGGTCCATTGGGAATCAGTAATGAATGTTTGAATAAGATTCGATTAATTTCACCGAGTGTTTAGCCTGGTCGTCGTTTGTTTTTATTTAACTTTTGTGCATTTAGTATTTGTTTGGGGATTTTAAATGTTATATTGTTTTTTTTTTTTGGTTCATATTTCTGCTATGGTCGTTTGAATGCTCGGACTAGAATATCAATGAGGGCTACAGCATTTGGGTTTTGCCGCTAGGGGTGCTGGTGTAGAGTGAGGTCTTCAAAATGTAAAATTTCATAAAAATAATGCTTTTAGCGTGAGTTTATTTTCAATTTTTATCTTATTTAATTTCAAACTTTGCTTCCGTGCGCGTAATAATAACTAAATTAAATTTTTAGTTAACTTTTTTTTCGAATTAGCTACATTTAAACATATAAGTGTTCTATATTTTTGAAATCAACTCTTCACTCTTCAAGCACTCACAATATGGCGCCCAAAAGCCGCCATTTTCTATTTTCCAATTTTAATGAAGCCAGTGACACTCGCAAGGTATACGAATCGATTGACGTAAAAATCATCAAAATTGGCCAACGTGCTTGGTCTCTAAATTGTTAATCCTGAAGATTTTTCCCAGGATAATGAGACAAACTTAATAAATTGTTGTATTTCCATCGGTCTTGGATTAGTGTGCAAAGTTTAAATTTAATTTGACATATTGAAGTGGGTGAAAATCACTTCCAAAAATTTCATTCCCCATACATAAAGGTGAAATCAATATAAAATCGTGTCAAAGATGATTAGGTACGCTACTTGTCTGTCTCAACTTTTCTCCAAACTCAGCCATACTTTGCCCCTATCTGTCTTCACATTACTCTCAGCACATATCCTGCAGATCTCACATCAGCTGTTCTAAGACGTTGATAAATGAATCCCGGAGTTATGTGCTAAAAGCTAAAGCTGACTTCTTGCACTGAATGCTGACTTTAACGTCGTGAGGTACATTAGAGGAGTAGTACTAAAAGTATTTGGTCCTTAAAGACAGATATCGAGGTTTGAAATAAAACTTGAATATGTGTTTTTATTCAAGGGACCACTTGGCTAAATACTCGTAGGGTAAAACCAGGATATTTGCCCCAGCCGGGCGAGCTCGGCCTCTGTGATAGTCTTGAGTCACATTTAATCACGGTGTTTGCTTCCAAACTGTGATAAATATGTGTGACTTAAGCCTGTCACAGTAGGCCGTGCTCGCCCGGCAGGGGTACCTATAGTTACCCCGATTGTAATTACTATAATTTTACGGATAAATCGCATGTTATATTATTAATCTATCGAAAGATTCTCCAACTACCACTAAGATGACCGTATCTCATGTCTCTGTGCGATTGTATGGGAAGGCAAAGTGCTGAAGATTAAAGTTTTTGCAGGATAGATGTCCTGTTTCTCGGTGGGGCATCTACCCTAAACGTTATTTACATGGACCAAGCAACTATCCTTTATGTGGAATAGAATAGATGTCCCAAAATAAAGAGGTCCGCAAGAATCGCAAATACTCTGAAAACTACAACTAGACGTTTTTTTAACCGACTTACCAAAAAGGAGGAGGTTCTATGTTTTTTTAATTTTTTTTATGTTCACCGATATCTCCGTCAATTGTGAACTGATTTTGAAAATTATATTTTTGTTTGAAAGAGTATGTTTCGAAATTGGTCCCATTTTAGTTTGGTGAAGATCTGATGAAGAACTTCGGAGATATACAACAGAACTCTTCAATAACTGAAGCAGTACGTTCTAAAAGGGTACGCAGATCTCTCATTTCACCGGTTATGTTCATGTTACTCGGGTAATCTATTCTGGCGTTATAGGTGCCCATTTTAGGTAGGTACAACTAAAAAGGGAAAAATAAAAAAAACTTTTTAGCAAAAAAATACTACCGACTTCCAAATAAAAAACTACAAAGTGAAAAATAACTTTATTTTTGGAAGTCGGTGTCCATATCGCAAAAAAATGGAAAAAAGAAAGACACCGACTTCCAAAAAAAAAGTAATTTTTCACTTTGCAGTTTTTTATTTGGAAGTCGGTAGTATTTTTTTGCTAATAAGTTTTTTTTATAATTAAAACATCATTAGGTAGGTCTTGGCAGCCCAAGTGTTTTTAGATAAATACCGTTACAAAAACGGAACGCGGCGGATTTTGGGTGCCATATTGGGTCCGTGGCTTACGCCCCCAGTGGTCGATGCACCTGTGGCCGACGCCCCCGATTCGATTAATTTTATATTATTATTTTTTTGTGCTTTTTCGCATATTACAGTAAATGAGAAAAGTGTTTCACCGTAATAAAGTGTGTTCCCTTGCTAAACAGCAGTTATCTATCTAAAAGCAGAGAGAATAGATCGCCACTTAACCTTATCCTGACACACCCTTTTCTCCATTAAAAGCATGTTTGCGTGTGTTTACATTTGAGACTGATTATTGTAATTAAGTTAAATGATTATTTTGATTATAGGTGATGAAAACTGTGATTTATATACATTTTTTTTACTAGATATCTTATTATTATCTTATGTTATAAATAAATAATGAAAAATAACTAAGACTTTCAATTTTTTTTAAAGATACTACCAAAATGTCTTTGTTATAAATATAATTATGATTTGATATTATACTTAAACTAACAATCAATATACATTTATTACTATTGTACAACATTTTTGTGCCTGACAGTACATTTGATCAAAAACTGCTTTGAAATAAAATAATCGAATCGGGGGCGTCGGCCACAGGTGCATCGACCACTGGGGGCGTAAGCCACGGACCCGCCATATTGTGGGGGTTGCAATTTTTTCATATTGTGGTGGTTTAAACCCGTCGTGGGGGGTATTAAAATGAAGGGGTTTTAGAGGTGATCACAAAAATATATACCACTTTTATGTTTAAATCCATTCGAAAAAAAGTATAACTAAAAAGTTGTAAATAAATAAAAAAAGTTAATAAAATCAAAAAAGCCGACTAGAAAGATTTGCAGTCGGGTTTTTTGATTTTATTAACTTTTTTTATCGTACTCAGAGATATAGAGTGATTTCAAAATTTGTGTCAATTATCCTGCTTTTACCCTAATAATAGCCGCACGGATCGATTTTGAACGAAAAGCAAAACTTACCGAAGGCCGGAAGTGGTTTGTGGATACGTGACCATCCATTCATACCGAGACTTCTCAGTGCCACGAAGAGCAAGTCAAGGACCCATTCTTGGGTCGGACACAGCGGTTATTCGGTTTTAACAAAAATAATTTCTCAATAGCAGCCCGAAATCAAGGTTTGTGCCTGGTAGATGATTCCTACACGATACTTAAACATGGTGAATAATGTAGGTGTACTAGAGATCACACACATCTGCCTAGAATAGGATAGACGGACCCTTTTTACCACACTTCGACTCCCATTTGACCCGTTGTGTATTCAGGCCTCCTCTCTGTGAGAGGCGATAGGCCGTAATCCACCATGCGGGGCCCAGTAAGGGTTAGTGGATGTCACATGTCTTCGAATTTTTGGTTCTAAGACATGCCGTTTTCTTCACGATGTTTTCCTTCATCATTTTGAGAGCAGTGGTGATGAAATAATGTATACAAAGTAAAGCGCCTGCCTGGGTTTGAACCCACGACCTTCAACTTGTAAGTCACGGCCGTTACCACTGGGCCGCTACAGCTCTTACACATGTGCTTAAACTTTTTAATATTACAGGTGTGGTTTTACTCATAGTAGTGAAACACGAATGTCAAGGTTTGAAAATAAAACTTCCTTTAATACTAGTTTTATACGAGAGATATTGTGGTTCTCACAGCTATGTTAGTCGTTAAAGGTAGTCAGAATCCAGACAGGCAGACAGTAATTTTGGTCGTAAAATGTCGGCATTATCGGTTGTAATAATTGCGTAGATCGCATCTGGTTTGGAAACCAAGCTGACCTTATTATAGTTGATTCTATAGGCACTAAGTACATCACGCCTGCTTTCCCCAAAGTGTAAGGCAGAGGCATATCTTGAGTACACCCACCTTTCACCAGTTATATTTAAGTCCCACGTAATTTGGTTCGAATCTATTGCCATATATGGGCACTAGCGGACGCCTCGCGGTTTCACCCGCGTAGTTCCCGTACCCTTAGGAATACAGGGATAAAAAGTAGCCTATGCCACCCGGGGATAGTGTAGCTTCCGAACGGTGAAAGAATGTTTGAAATCGGTCTAATAGTTGCGGAGCCTATTCGGTACAAACAAACACACAAACAAACAAACAAAAAAATCTTTCCTTTTTTATAATATTGGTTTAGATAAAGTCCAAACTCTAATGATAAAATCTAGATGGAAAAACCCAATAACGCTTTGTCCGAATACTTTGGACTTTGCTTTATTTTCATATTTGGCTTCATTTATTTCATTATTCCTCTCTGTGAGAGGGAATAGGCTATAATGTACCACGCGGCTCTAGTACGGGAAGGTGAATGTCACACGTCTTCGATTTTTTAGTTCTAGGAGATGCCACGTCGGTTTCTTTGCAATGTTTTTTCACCGTTTTTTTATCGTAACAAGCATTGATTTTAAATGACAATAAATATGTCGTTTTGGTCCAGTGGCTAAGACTTCGCCTCTCGTGATTGAGTTATTTGATTCAAATCCGGGTAAGTACCATGTAATTATTTCAAATTCATACGTTCTTTCTAAGTTTACATTGGAAGAAGGAGAACATCGTGAGGCAACCTGGACTTATAGTCATTATAATCCAGAAATCGCCAACCCGCATTGAGCAAGCGTGATGATCAATACTCGTGCTTTCTCTGTGTGAGAAGAGACTTGTCATGCATTGGAACAGTTACAGGCTGGTATTATCTTATTAATATTATGAATGCGAAAGTTTGGATGGATAGATGGATAGATGAATGCTTGTTACACAATCACGCCAGAACGGCCGAACGGATATGGATGAAATTTAGCACTGAAATGAATTATAGTCTGCAAAAGTACATACGTTACTTTTTATCCCGATATAATGTTCCCTTAGGATAAAAAATCCTTTTTTCGCTGGCGAAGCGGCTGGCGTAAGCTAGTTATTTATATATGAAAACTTCCGTCTGCCAGCGGCATCGCCCGTGTGAAAGTCGTGGGAACATATTCCCGGCATAAAAATGACTAATCAGTACTAGAATTGACTAATTCCTGACTATAATCTATCTCTGTGCCAAATTTCATCCACATCCGTCCAGCCGTTTGTGCGTAAAGAAGTTACAAACACACACACTCACAAACTTTCGCCTTTATAATATTAGTGTGATAATAATTCTTATTTTAATCATGTAGACTTATAGGTACTGTGATATATGTAAATAGTGGGTACTTGTTCTATGTTCATTTTGTGTTATATACGTCAGACCAGTCTGCTAATATACGCCGTACAGCTAAGTCGTGGTTTTATTACGTCCAAATATCCTTCAGTGGCGACGAGGATCATCCAATTCCACGCGAGAAATAACAGTGTTGGTTGCTAAGATGTCAATCGGGAAAATTACGGAATATAGATTGCAAAGTGACGATTGGAAATTGTATATTGATCGTCTAGAACAATATTTCTTAGTTAACAAAATACCGGCTGAGTTACAAGTACCGACATTAATCACAGTGATGGGAGCGGAATCTTACGAACTTTTGGTTAATTTGTGCACACCGGAAAAACCAAAAAACAAAACGTTCACACAGATCACGGACATCATGGAAAGACATTTGCAACCCAAACCTAGTGAATTAGCCGAACGTTACAAATTCCGGCATAGAAAACAAAAGGAGGGTGAAACAATATCAGAGTATACGGCGGTTTTGAAGAGAATGTCTAAGACCTGTGAGTTTGGTGCCTGGCTAGAAGAAAGTTTAAGAGACCAGTTAGTCTGTGGCATAACTAATGAAACCATACGACAACGGTTATTCGCCGAAAGCAAGTTGGATTACGGGAAGGCGTATAAGTTGGCAGTGAGCATGGAGGCGGCTGAAAAAGACGCGGCAGAAGTGGTTCGACACGGAGAGTCGGCGAACGAAGCGGCTCCGAGCCCGGTGACGTGTCAAACGATGGCTGCGACAAAAGCATCACGGCGGAAGTGGACGACACAGGCGACAGGTGCTACACGTGACGTCGGCGGAGTGGCGCGGGAGGCCACTGCGCAGGCCGCGTGGAGGCGAGGGTCGCGCGCATCGTCATCGTCTGCGAACGCGCAGCTGGCGGAGCGGGCTCGGCAGCAGTGTCAGGTGTGCGGTGCAAATCACGACGCAGGCACATGCAAGTTTGCGCATTATGTTTGCCGAGTGTGTAACCGGCCGGGCCATCTGCGACGCGTGTGTCCGAATTTGGCAGGACATTTCAATGTTGACATCGATCAAATGAAGGACGACGAAAGTGAAAGTACAGGCAGTGACGAGGTAATTTTTGTTGATGTTTGTAAACTATCCGCCATAGATTGTAAGCCTGTGTACCTAGAACTAAACGTTAATGGTAGAAATATTAAAATGGAGTGTGATACCGGCAGTGCTATCTCATGTATAAGCCGGGAATGTTATACTCAATTATTTAACGGTTTATGTCTTAAGCCTTGTCAATTAACGCTTAGATATTATACGGGGGAGATAGTCAAACCCCTAGGAGTTATATTGCCCGTTGTAAAATACAAGGGTATGTGTAAGACATTAGAATTGTTTGTTGTAGAAAACGGAAAAACCATTCTCTTAGGTCGGCAATGGATGGCTGAGTTGAAAATACAGTTACCAATAGTAAAGTACGAATGTAATAATGTGGGTATGTATAAAGGCGATGTTTTCGACATGTCTGCTTTCAGTTCCAAATACTCTGAGGTGTTTGCGGACGGACTTGGCCGATTCACCGGGGGCAAAGCGAGCATACATTTACGTGAGGGGGCGCGGCCGATGTTTATGCGTGCGCGGCCGCTGGCCTACGCGCTGCGCGAGCCCGTTGAGCGCGCGCTGGCCCAGCTGCAGCTCGACGGCATTCTTTCACCAGTGGAGCGGTCGGACTGGGCGACTCCAATCGTGCCGGTCGTTAAGAAGGACGGTAACATTAGGATATGTGCTGATTACAAATTAACTCTTAATAAACTTATAGAAGTTGACCGTTATCCGCTGCCTAGGGTGGAGGAACTGCTGCTTCGGTTGAGGGGTGGCGAACACTTCAGTAAAATTGATTTGTCACAGGCCTACGCGCAAATTGAGCTAGATGACACTAAGAGGTACACGGTTATAAATACCCATAAAGGCTTGTTTATGTATAATAGGCTAGTTTATGGACTTTCGTCAAGTCCGGGCATATTTCAAAAACGTTTAGAGCAGTTATTCGCTGATTTACCGCAAGTGGGGGTATTTCTAGATGATATTATTATCACGGGACCTACTAGGGAGACTCACATGCACAACTTATGTCAGGTATTTGATCGTTTAACAAAAAATGGCTTGAGAATAAAAAAAGAAAAGTGTGTATTCTTTGCGGAATCAATTAATTATTTAGGGCACACCATTAGTAAAGACGGCGTTCACACATGTCCCGACAAGGTTAAGGCTATAATAAAAACACCAGCCCCAACGAATATCTCCGAGTTGAGAGCATTCATTGGTATGGTCATGTACTACGGCAAGTTTATTAAAAATGTTAGTACAATATTAGCACCACTTTATAATCTGCTTAGGGCAGGTGTTCAGTACAGTTGGAATAAAGAGTGTCAAGATGCGTTTAGCAAAGTTAAAAATTCATTAACTTGTAGTGAAGTTTTAATACACTATACACCGGAGTTGCCAATAATTTTGACGACAGATGCAAGCAGTGTGGGTATAGGTGCGGTGATATCGCACGCGACCGCGTGTGGCGAGCGGCCGGTGGCGTATGCGTCACGATCGTTGACGCAAGCCGAGCGCGCTTACTCGCAGATAGATAAGGAGGCACTTGGTATTGTTTACGGAATACGTAAATTCCATCAGTACCTTTACGGTCGTAAGTTTATATTAAGAACAGACCATAAGCCTTTGACTTACATTTTCGGAAATAAGGTAGGGATTCCCATAATGGCTGCGTCCAGATTACAACGTTGGGCTGTACTATTGGCGGGGTACAGCTATGATATTGAATATGTGTCATCAAGTAAGAATTGTGCGGATGCACTGTCACGACTGCCATGTAAAGAAGTAAATAAATTAGGAATACAAAAAGAAAGCACATACGTTAATTTCGTCGAAGATTTTTTACCAATTACTGGTAAAGATGTTAAGGAAGCAACGACTTGTGATAAAGTCCTTAGTAGAATTTTAGCGTATACTCAATCTGGTTGGCCACTAACTTGTCCAGACGAATCGATTCAACCTTATTTTAGAAGACGTAATGAATTATATACGGAACGCGGATGTTTAATGTGGGGTTATCGAATGGTCATACCCTATTCGTTACAAAATAAAGTGTTAAAACAACTTCACAGCAGTCACATGGGTATAGTAAAGACAAAGAGTCTAGCTCGTAGCTATGTGTGGTGGCCTAACATAGACGAGGCAGTAGAAGTAACGTGTAAACAGTGCGAGACTTGTGCGGCAGAAGCGGACGCTCCTCCGCGGGCTCCGATACAGCCGTGGCCATATTGCACTCGCACCTGGAGCAGGCTTCATATTGATTTCCTAGGTCCATACAAAGGTTTAACATTTTTCGTTATTATTGATGCTACTTCCAAGTGGATAGAAGTATTCGAGATGAAACGCACTAATGCTGCACATGTAATAAAAGTTTTAAGATCGACCTTCGCGAGATTTGGTCTACCGGAAGAATTAGTTTCGGACCAAGGTCCACCATTTACCAGTTCGGAATTTAAAAATTTCCTAAAAAATAACGGTATAAAACAATATTTTTCACCGGCATATCACCCATCCTCAAACGGAGCAGCAGAGAATGCAGTAAAGCTATGCAAGCGGGCTATTAAAAAAGCGCATAGGGACCAGATAGACGTTGACACGGCTTTACAAACGTTTTTATTAGGATACCGCAATACAGTACACAGCACAACCGGTGAAACCCCTGCCATGCTATTACAGAGACGAACGTTACGGTCAAGACTAGATTTGTTACGCAATGATCATGTCACCGAAGACAGAGTGCGCGAAGCCCAAAGGCGTCAGGTGGAATACGCTGGTGGGACTCAGCGTAACCTTAAAGAAGGGGACTCAGTTTGGGCACGAGCTTATGGTTCTGGAAATAAATGGGTGAAAGGTACCGTGCAGGGGGTAGACAGTTTACGTAGGTATTCGGTAGTAGCGGATGGCGGTCAATTATATAAAAGACACATAGATCAAATGCGTCGCAGACCACGATTTTCCGATGTTACCTGTCCGGAAGGAAATGATGAGAGGGAGAGTGGTGAAGACAGTGTTGTCGAGCCGCTAAGCAAAAGTTTTGAAGAGGTTACAGCACCCAAAACCTCAATAGTAAATAGCAACAAAGAGGACGAAAATATTAGTCAGGATGGTCAAAGCGGTTTTCCTTCTGAACAGTCCTCACCTAAGTTGCTATCACCAGCGGCATCACCGGTGAATCGGCATTCCAGGCGGACACGGAAACCAGTAGACAGATTTAGAATAGAATAGGATAGATTTAGTTATAAGAATACCTAGTTGTAAGCTAAATTGTATGTTGTACTTTTTAACCTGTAAATTATAAGTCTTGGTCTCCTGTGTGTGACCCTAATTCTAATTATAGTGGTGGAGGTGTGATATATGTAAATAGTGGGTACTTGTTCTATGTTCATTTTGTGTTATATACGTCAGACCAGTCTGCTAATATACGCCGTACAGCTAAGTCGTGGTTTTATTACGTCCAAATATCCTTCAGGTACTTTCATGTTTTATTAGCCTTATCCAAAAACAAAACGTCAACCATTTTCTTCGTGAGTGTAACTTTACGGTCCAAAGTATGTTTCTAACATACTTTTCTTATTAAAAACGTGTTCGGAATAGACAAAGACGAGAATTTTCAGACAGTAAATACAAAGTAAAGTTTAATATCGTCAAACGCAATAAAAGTGGACATAGTTTACACCTTTACGGTTAATATTAGTTAGTATTTTATCTGCAGTATTATCCTCTAGTTTCTGAATTGAGAGTTTGAAGTGGATATTTGATGAAACTTTACATAACTAGTAACTGACTAAAAACCTGTGAAACAACAACAACTATTATTATAAATGCAAAAGGAACTCTATTTTTTTGTTACATTTTCACGACTAAACGGCTGAACTGAT
Organism: Orthosia gothica; assembly: GCA_949775005.1. Classification (NCBI taxonomy): domain Eukaryota; kingdom Metazoa; phylum Arthropoda; class Insecta; order Lepidoptera; family Noctuidae; genus Orthosia; species Orthosia gothica. The sequence continues at coordinate 23,485,538 of OX459035.1, forward strand.
TTATAAGTTTTTAAACTGTCATGGTCACTAACATTAACATTGGAAACGGGATATTTACCATTTTTACTGTTTGTAGCGAGTTTCCGATATTTCGGTGCTGTTGCAAGCATGATCACGGATAAACCATAGACTAATATTATAATAGATTGGGATAAACTGAAGTTCTTGCGGGTGGGTGTTTATGAGGTGACAAAACGGTCTACCCTCTTTTTTGTTTGTTTACCGCTACCATTGTCACTCACAACTCGATTTTGTTCCCGACACACGAAACTGACTGTGTCCGCTCGCGAACTTTTTTCGGCACTTTTTCGGGTTTTGCACAGCTGAACCACTGGATTCCAAGCTCTCGACAGTTGAAACCCATCCTCCCGGTTGAAATTCTTGTATTTGGTAATCTCGATAGATTCTCTCACCAGTCTAGGGATATAGTGGCCATAGCTCAACATCTTTTAGAATCAGGAGTGAACCACTGGATTGAGTTACATAACCCTCAGGTCAATTCGACAGAACGCCACTATCGCGACACTATATACGTGGGTCACAGGACCCGTTTTCGGGATAAAAAAATACCCTATGTCACTCAGGAATAATGTAGATTTCTATTGGTGAAAGAATTGTTTTAATCAGTCCTGTAGTTTTGGAGCCTATTCGGTACAACCAAATATACAAACAAACAAACAAAAAAATCCTCTTTATAATATTGGTATAGACATATACCAACATAATATTTTTTTAAATTTTTCTCTGTCAGCCATTTCAGAGATTAGCCGGAACAAACGTTCCGGCTAATCTCTGAAATGGCTGGACCGATTTTAAAAATTCTTTCACCTATGGAAAGCTACATTATTCCCGAGTAACATAGGCTATAATTTTGACGCGAGCGAAGCCGCGGGGGTTAGCTAGTTGTAAATAAGATTAATTTCCGAATGTATCAAGCCCATCACTTCAGAACGGCCTCACCTACCTATTTGACCAATTCTTTTTTGTGTTTGTAATTGTCAGAACAAGGTTTGAATGAATTAAAAAAAAGTTTAGTTTTTTCACTTTCTTGATTAGTACACCCGTGTGAAGCCGAGGCGGGTAGCTATTTTAACATAAATCTCTAGTCAAAATTTAATATCAATAATCTAAAAAAAGAGCATCTAACTATTAAATACATACAAACTCATTATGTCTTATTGACACAGCGGAAGGTTGAATATTGTGCAACAAGCATATATGTAAATCCTATCTTTCGTAAACAAACAAATGAATATATAGAATTTATTTGTTTGTCCTACATTTTTGTCAACAACTCAACCGAACTCCATGATACGGATAGATTGAAGGGAGACCTTTCTTCCGTGATATTGTGGGTAGAGTCGCAACCCCGGATTGCTTTTCTTAGGAAACAAACAAACCTAAGGAATAAAACTATTAACTAGCTCCTGCCAGCAGCTTCATACGCGTGAAAGTCGGAAATAATTGAAAGAGAACGTAATCCCGAGATAAAATGATTAAATATCCCTTTTTTTAGGTTTAATCTATCTCTACTGCAAAATTCATTTTATGTGGTTCAGCGGTTAGGCTCGAAAATGTAACAAACAAACAGACAGACGGACAGAGTTACTTTCTCATTTATAATATTAGTTTTTCTCGCGTTTAAACATTATCTCACCTAATTTTCAATTCAATTCAATTTATTTCGGACCATGATCCATAATTTGTTAGTAATAATACACTTACGACTACGTTAGTAAATTTACATAATTAAATAATGTCATCCTAATTACAATAATAATCCATAAACACAATAGATAAACACATAAAAATAAATAATTGACAAATAGATTAACAAATAATCCAATTAGTTCATATACCTATTTCCCGTTGCAATGGAGCTAATGGTAAGCGATGATGTGGTCGACAGTGGATCACGCTTGCCTATTCACTCATCTTAACTTACAAACCCCCAGGTTGTAGCTATCAGGAAACTTAGACTCAATCTTAGGATAGACTGGAATAAAGGAGATGGATTTTGTGCTGGCAGTGTACAAACTTATCATACGTAGAACTACTTAGACATATAACTTCATCAAAACCTATGTATATTGGTGTCGGCTTCCAATCTAACTTGACAGATCTAAATACCAGTATTATACATGGAGCGTCTGTCTATCTGATCTCCACAACACAACAACGAATAATACATAAAAATCTGAAGATATAATAAACGTTATGTCTTAGCGATATTCCTGAAGCCTCTGTTGGGGTTAATAAGCTGGACTCCAAAGAAAAGAACTGTTTTAGGGTTTGAATAATAACAGTTTAATTACCCTTTGTTTTGTATATCGGAAAGGTGTGTGTAGCACATGTGGCTCCTTCTAAAGTTTCAAATGTTAAAATGTTGTGTTGTCTTAAGTCATAAACTTTATAATTTATGACTCAACAGAGAAGGCTATAGTGTTGAGTAGTATTGATTAATTTTTGTTAAACTCCAACAGCCTCGACGGGATTCGGAGGCTGGATGGGCGCCATATTGTGAGGTTGCAATTTTTTTTTCTTCGCAACCCGTCGAGTGGGGTATCAAAATGAAGGGTTTTTAGAGGTGATTACAAAAATATATACCACTTATATGGTTAAAAGAATTTATAAAAAAAAAAAAACACTAAAAAGTTGTAAATAAAAAAAGGTAATTTAAAAATCAAAAACCCGACTGCTTAAGAAACGAACTAAAAAGCTGTAAACAAAAAAAAAACATGCTGTGCAGTTGAAGGAAATATATTCGCGAACTGCCTGATCCTCCGACTGCATAGCATGATTTTTTTCAGTCGGGTTTTTGATTTTTAAATTAGCTTTTTTTACTAAACAAAATACAAGTAAGTTCACATGGACGCAATGCGATTCAAACCGACCGATTTGCACTTAAAATTTTCTTGGAAGTATTATCGTCTATTGATGCAATATAAATTGCATCGCGCCATCAGCAAGGTCCCTAAAGCTATGGACACATTACTGTGTCTTGTCGTGTCAATCATACGAATCTGTTCCAGCCTTCGTGATATCACAACGAGTCTTGATGCCAATTAAAATCGTCATAAGGTGCCACGACACGACATAATACATTAATGTGAACTCCGCTTTACACGATGCTGCTCCTACAGATTTATAACTATAAAGATTTACGTGTCGATCGTTACCAAGATGAATGGGTTTTACATGTTTTATGGTAGGTACATAGTCGCTTCAAGGTTGCACATAGATTTCACATAAAATCAGGCAATATTTTGTGACAGAAGATCAATATTCAGAAAGTTCTAAAAAATTAAGTATCTTTTATTATTGTACATACATACATAAACTTACGCCATTTTTCCATGGGATTAGGTAGAAACTACAGAACGCCACCTGCTACAATCTTCTGCTCTCACTCTATAATCGTTATTATATACGTTACTAGTTGACACCCGCGGCTTCACTCCCGTCAAAATTATAGCCTGTTACTCGGGAATAATGTAGTTATCCATAGGTGATTTTTTTTTTTAAATCGGTCCAGTAGTTTCGGAGCCTATTCGGTACAAAGAAACAAAAAAATATTCCTCTTTATAATATTGTTATAGATTGTGCAGCACAAACATTTATAATTTTTTTTTTTTTTAATAAATTGAATACAGGCCTGCGGATCACAGCCAAGAGGCAACGCTGGGGCCCATGAGCGCCGCTGCTACTCTTGGATCCTACAAGGTCTATACCCGCGAAACTGCGATACGCAGCAGCTGTAAACAAGGGGTTTGTTCTTGTGATACCGATTCCTGTCAGACAGGTGGAATGTGATCAATAAACAAACAAAAAAATCTTTCCTCTTTATAATATTGGTATAGATAATGGGATAAGGGACAACCAACGTGGGCTGAGCGGAGTTCCCGGCAGCCGGCTATACACGTTCCCGAGAAAAACTGAATGAAAGGAGATGGATTAAAAGGCTGTCAGTGTACAAAATCCATACTAATATTATAAATGCAAAAGTAACTTTTTTTACTTGTTACCTTTTCACGACAAAATGACTGAACCAGTTCAGATGAAATTTGGTATGGAGATAGTTTTAGACCCAGGCTAGGATATAGGATTTAGTTTTTCCGGTAGTGTGTTCTCTTGGGAAGATAAAACCCTTTTTACGCGGGCGAATCCGGGGCAGAAGCTAGTTATAAAAAACTATATATTTAGTAGTAGAACACAATTCATTGAACAAAATAAGATGAAAGGAAGAAAGAAAAAGGGTTCATCTGACAAAAACAAACAGAAAAATATGTCACAAAAACAAAAGGCCTTCAAGAAAGAAAATACTGTTTCAAAACTGTACAGTAAAACCTCTTTGTTAAAACCGGTAAACAAGGAATATCTCACAGGCACAACCGTGACGTCTCATTTACCCCAAAAACATAATGAAGTCATTCCTTTAAATAATGAGGGTACTTCGTCTAACCGAAGCCTATCATGAACCTACGGCTCCACAAACACATCCGATTATTAACAGCTGTATTAATGATAATAAAATAAGTTATTATATTTATACATAAAATGTTAAAATAATACATATCTATTCTTTAAAAAAAAAAAAATAAGTTATACATTCATAAAATTAAATTAAAATATTAATTAAATTGTACATTCATAAAAATTAAATTATACATAAATGTAAAATTAAATTAAGATAAGTTTAAATTAAATTGTACATTCTCAAAGGATATTATAAATATGAATGAAATAAAAATGAATATATATATTTTATCTGTTTCATTCATTCGAATTCCTTTTTAATCTCTATCGTTACCATGTTACCGAGTCCTACCCTGAGCCTAAGTCTAAGCAAATACACCCGATTATTAACAGCAATTTTTTATAAGACTCTATTATTATTACTATTATCGATGTCGGAGAAAATAACTCAGGGATCAGACAAAAAGGTCGTCGTCGGGAGAAAGGACCTTTGGATATTTGCTTCGTAGGGCGGCCCGCCTAACTGGGCGGCAGTAAGGCGCCAGCCGTTGGCTAGGCTAGCCGCGTGTCGACGCGATCCCCTCGCTCTCGTAAAACAAAAATATAATAAACAACACTGTGCTAGTTTTGTGGACTATAGTGTATGTGTAGTGTAGTTTTTTAAGTGTAAGAATAATCGACCCAAAATTGATTTCCAAGCAATTATATTGACGTATTAAATTTGATGCCGTCGTAAATTAATGGGATGACTAATATAATCAAATTTGATTATATTTAATACCCGATATCAAGCTTTGGTTTATTAAATCTTTGTTGAAAGCGAAAAATCTTACAAAAATGTGCCTATAAAAAACTAATTCATCCTTAAGGACGAACATGAACAAACTGTTTTGCATCATAGGACTGGCGTTAAAATATATAAAACCGAGGTTTTTGTGTGAATATATTCACATTGGATTAGCATTACAAACGGCCAGTTTTCGTTCTACATTGGCAGGGGTTTCGTCACAGAGATGAAAATTATTTAGCTTTATATATTGTACTAAAAAATTAAGAACCTCCAAAATACAATAATTACTAATGCTAGTAATGATTTTATTATGATTTTACATTTTGTTTGTAACTGATTTTATTTTATTATGATTTTACATTTTGTTTGTAACTGATTTTATATTATTATGATTTTATTTGTAACTAGCGAATGCCCCGCTGTTTCTCCCGCATAGTTACCGTTCCCGTGGGAATACAGAGATAAAAAGTAGCCTATGTCACCCGGGGATAGTGTAGCTTCCCAACGGTGAAAGAATTTTTGAAATCAGTCCCGTAGTTTTTAAGTTTATTCGTTACATACAAAATACAAATCTTTGCTCTTTATAATATTAAATACTAGCTGACCCCCGCGGCTTCGCTCCCGTCAAAATTATAGTCTTTGTTACTCGAGAATAATGTAGCTTTCCATAGGTGAAAGAATTTTTAAAATCGGTCCAGCCATTTCAGAGATTAGCCGGAACAATTAGACAGACAGACAGACACAAATTGAAAAATATGTTATCTTGGTGTATGTTCCGTATATATATTCATATAAATGTAGTAAAAACGGTTATTTCAATATTACAAACAGACACTCCAATTTTATTATATGTAATAAATTAAAATTGTACTTAAATAGTTGTATATAGATTAAAATCCGTTTCGTATTTTTTGTTTGATAGAGTAACAAACATCCATCCATCCTAAGAAACTTTCACGTTTATAATAGTTGTAGAATAGAATTTTCAGAGCAAGATAAGATGCCTTTGTTTTCATCCGAAACTGTAATTTGTCTAAAGTCTTGACTTCACAGATTTGAAATGTAGCAAAAGATTAATAGCCTTATGTTTAATTAAAAATATATTTTTCGCTGTAAAGATATTCTTTTCTCTTGAGACTAAATGAAATTTATTTTGTCTTGGTTTTTTGTTCGTAACTCTTATTCTTATTAAGTTTCACACTTTTCTTTTTGGACTCATAGTCAATTCTCAAAAATATATTGTATCTGCCATACAAATTTTGGTCAGCTGATTGGAAAATCCATAATTTTTTTGGAAAACACCTTCGATTTTTTTGAAATTGTTCATTCACATGGATAGAAGAAGTTTTTAAAATATTTTCTCTTTTTCGTTTAACCCGGTATATATAAAAAATATTGTAAATCTATGTACTTACTGTATTTGTATTGAAAGCTATGACTTTAGCTTCAAACACTTAATTTATTTATGACCAACATCAAAAAAGAGGTTATGTACTGCCAAATTTATTGTCTCTGTACATCTTTTTGTTCATACTTGTAGGTACGTTAGAAAAGATATTTATGTTGCCAATTATATCTGCTAACACAACAAATCACTCAATTTAATTAACACAAACCCAATTGGTATATATCATAGTATGTATGTCTGTCAATTATTTTATATTAATGAAGATAGAGTGATGTTTAAATTTATGTTTATTATTCTGATGATATTTAGATCTGTGATGTTAACAAGTAATATTTCAAAATTTAAAAAACTGCCGACTCATTTTAATTTCATGCTACATAATTTATCTAGTACATAGTAGATACGCTTCGATCGGCAATCTATTGAACACATAATTATGACACGATATCTTGCGAAAACACCCCGATTCAAACAGTAAAATGCTCATAACTTTTGAACGGCTGAACCGATTTTGAATGCTGTTATTATTTAGCCACGAGCTCCTCAAACAAACATTCATCTATCCTCTCAAAATTTCGCGTTTATATTACGCGTTACCAGAGTGTTTTTTTATGTGTCAAAACACTTTACTGACCTTTTTTATATAATTATTACATGTTACTTAAATATCGCAAGACGTGTAATATAGGTCCATCTCTGCTTAGCCCATTGAGAGATACAGGTGAGATAATTTTTTTTTGAGTAATCAAGAAACGTATCGAAGTTAGTTCGTCCACACTGTTAAATAGGTTACTATGCAAAATTAATGTGCACAAAGCCACAAGCCAAATGCCAGCTATAAAACTAAACCAGCTGTTCATTGTCCCACACAAGAGATATAGCACTAGTGAAACAAAGGCTGACTGATAGTTACCGGCGACTTAAGACAAACAAGCCTGCCATATATTTACCGACGCCATTTTTATACGCAGTCCTTCCGAAAAATGGCTTGGAAAATATCCACGGTCTTATCAGGGATTTTCCAAGTGATTTCCTTTTCTTGCTGGTTAGATACTATGAGTCTTAGGGACGTGCCTTAAGGTTACACTAGTCGATCATTCTTCCATACAAACGTAGTCTGGCGATTGCGTTCATAATAAAAAAAAATACATCAATTTGTCTCATTATCTATACTCCATTTGCGATAACATTAGACGTTTAAAATAGCGCATCTTACAGCCTACTCAACCAATTTTGACTTATATTGCGTCTGTGATACGACAAATGGTCGGTTTTGGTAACAGGTTTATGCTTTTTATGTCATTCTTATGTTTACGGGATAGAACTCAAAATCGGTTGAACGGACTGTAAAAAGATTTGGAAACATGTCTTATGTTATTTCAAATGGAGTTTAGCCCTGTACGGAAACAAAAAGTAAAACAAAGATAAAAAAACTTTTTTGCAAAAAAATACTACCGACTTACAAATGAAAAACTACAAAGTGAAAAATAACTTAACTTTTGGAAGTCGGTGTCTTTCGTAGGTACCAGTTTTTTTGCGATATGGACACCGACTTCCAAAAGTTAAGTTATTTTTCACTTTGTAGTTTTTCATTTGTAAGTCGGTAGTATTTTTTTGCAAAAAAGTTTTATTATTTTTCCCTTTTTAGTTTTACCTACCTAATAGCAAGTTGTTTATTAAGGTCCCTATAACTCCAAAATAGATTAACCGAATAATATGAAACTTGAACATAACCGGTGAAATGAGAGATCTGTGTACCCCTTTAGAGCGTACTGGCGTGATGTTATGTTATGAAATGGTATAAACAACAAACTGACAAGCGATTGCAGCAATCCCGAGAGTTTTGCCGTTATTTATTGAAGAGTTCTGTTCTGTATCGCCGAAGTTCTTCATCAGACCTTCACCAAATTAAAATGGGACCAATTTCGAAACATATTCTTTCAAACAAAAAAAGAATTTTCAAAATCGGTCCACAATTGACAGAGATATCGGTGAACATACACAAAAAAAAAAAAAAAAACAAAAAAAAAACAAACATAAAGTCGAACATAGAACCTCCTCCTTTTTTTGTAAGTCGGTTAAAAATATAAAGTTATGAGCTTCGAAAGTTCCATATTTCTAAACTAATTTTAACGCATCTTTGGGCGGAAATAAATAACATAAGAAGAAGAAAAATTGCAAAACGACCACCATACAGGGATAGATTAGTAATTCAAAAATGCAAATAATTTAATTTCGAAAATATACATTTAGTAGTTTTTTCATGATATCTAGACTCCCAAAGGTCTGTTTATAAAATTTTGCGCGCTCGTTCTCGTCCTAAATCATCATCAATTTCGCTACAAACTTACAAAAGTGCTAATTCGTACGCGAACAAGCTTCTTACTGCTCATCACAGCATATATCTTTTTCGAACGGGTTGTCGGATGAGATAAAATAGTTCGTGCCGTCGACTAGGGCAACCTTAACAGGCGTTGCACAGAGAGGGTTCTGGTAATTAAAGTATTTGCTGATAGTGATCACCGCGGTGATTTTCGTAAGGTAAAAATTACTAACTCCCTTGTATATTTCCCCAAAAGTCCAGTTGCTTGTTGTAGGTTGTCCCCTGATAACAAGGAAGTTACTCCCAATCTGCCAAGACTCTTCTAAATATGGGCTACCAGTCTAAACGGATTGAGGTTTAGCTTATCTGACCTCCACAACCCAGCAACTGGGTAAAACATACCCCTTGGCAGTCATATTTTCGCGGGTAAAATATAGGATCGATTTTAATATAAGCCTGTGTTCTCCTTGTATCATAAAAATTAACTGTTTGTAAGGCTTGCCAGATGTTAGCCATCGTTTGAACGTAGGATGATCCATATATTAGGTAGAACTCCACCAAATGTAGGTGAATAGGTAGCGTAATTTGGCGACAATTCTTGGCAGCCTCCTATTGCATACGTGGGTCGAAATGACGTCATTGTCCAACTGGATTGTGACACTATAATAGCTTAATAATGTTAATGTGTTCATAACTATACGAATATTAAAGATAGGGTGAAGGCACGATTCGATGACGTCAGACGTCACGTTTACGCCTCGTAGACGCTACGCTAGCAACGCGTAGGCATGATAGTGTCGAGACTAAAGTCACGGTGACTCGGCGTTTTCGCAGCGTAGGTAGGTACGCAATATCTTTACGCTAAAAAATACAGTAGGTATGAAAGTAATCTTAACTATCTACACCGAAAGCACTAGGAAAATATTTGTTTCGGTAGGCAAATAAAACCATTACCTATCCATCCGGAAAAAGTCATCCGCAATATTACAAATTCCACCAATAAAATCAGCCAGATTGGTTCCGTAAAATACAACAGTTTAAAAGTATTACAGAAGTCAAAACCCTGAAGGAACCGTTATGAATATTGATAGGTCTCAATGGGACTCAATTAGAAAAAAGATTGGCTTCATTTTTAGAAAGAAATCGCTGATTTTCCGACGTAATGGCGTTAAAAAATTAAAAGAGTGGATCCATTGTAAGTGAGGAGACGATATTTAGTTTTCATAACCATGTCTAGGCTTTGGAGCTCGTGACTAAAAAGATGAAAGGGTTGAAAACTTGACATTAGGTTTGGCAAATCTTGCCCCAGAACTACATACGCCAAACCTTTAATTCAAATATTGTCATTTCTGATGGCTTTACCAGTTTATATTGACTTACTTGACTTAATGTACAAATAGATAATAATAATAATAATACCCCTAAAAGGGGCAGAGGGCGTCCACAGATGTCCTCCATCGCGATCGGTCTTGAGCTTCACGCTTCACCTCGCTCCATGTCATTCCGATGTTCGTCGCTTCTGCCAACACGGTGCGACGCCAGGTTTGACGGGGACGGCCACGCTTTCTTTTCACTTGGGGATTCCTGTCCAAAGCTTGCTTGGGTATGTGATCGGGACCCCTTTGAAGAGTGTAGCCAATCAATCTCCACTTGTGACGCTTGATCTGGCCGTCGATCGGGCTCTCGTGGCATTTCTCCAACAGCTCTACGTTGGAGATGGTCTCTGGCCAGTAAATTCCGAGAATGCGACGGAGACAGCGGTTGAAGAAGACTTGTACTTGGCGTGAGATGTCCTTTGTGACCTTCCACGTTTCGCACCCGTAGAGCGGCACGGATTTAACATTGGACCCGAAGATTTTGAGTTTAATCATTCGGGTCAGTTGCCGCGATTGCCAAACAGATATCAGCTGCGCGAAGGTAGCTCGGGCTTTGGCGATCCGTAAAGCGATGTCCTCTTCACTACCTCCAGTCTCTGACACGACACTCCCGAGGTATGTAAATTTGTGGACGCGTTCCACTGCCTCTGTGCCAATCAGCAACGGTGAGTGGTTCTTCACACCAGTTCTAATTTCCTGGTTCTTCCGGATGTTTATTTTGAGCCCCGTTTTTGCCGCCTCCTGACGTAGATCGTGACACTGACTAAGACCTCGCCTATCGTGCTTGACGTCGTGGGTTCCAATCCGGGCTAATACTAATGGGACTTTTTCAATTCATATGTACTTTCTCAGTTTATCATGAACATAGCTGATAACGGCGAAAGAACACATCGTGATGTACTTAACCTGGACTTATAGTAGTTTATTATAAGTTTTTGCTCTATACTGGAAAGCCTTGCAGCAATTACACATATTATTATGTGTAATTGCTGCAAGGCTTTCCAGTACGAGGATAAACGAATAATAAGATTTCCCAATTAAAAAAACTTTTTTTAAACAAGCTTTTTAGCTAACCATGCATTGTCATCCAAACCAAACGTGTATGCAAAATTTCATCTTAATCAGTTGAGGATAACTGCTTTAAAATTAAGTTGCAAGATTTGACCCGAACACACATAAATACATACATTGCAAGTTAATAAAAAGCTTGTAAAAAAATTAATCAAACAAAACAAGCAGTTCAACATATTAATGTTACTCAAAAACATATAATTAAACCTGGTATATTAACTAATCGTTTTTATTTTTTCATTGAATATTTGTTCGTCCGTTTACAAACTATATAAAACCCGCTCTGTTTAATATTAAAACATAAAGTACCTTCCTATTTACTGACAGGCAAATAATGTATTAAACAAATCCGCAAATTTATTGAGCTCAATAACTATTAATGACGGGTGATTAATCGTGTTACGTATTGCTGTGAGTATCAATTATAAATAAAGTCAGAACACTTGCCACAGTAGGAACAGTTTTTAGTAATTTTATCTGTAAATAGGTACATTGCTATTATTTCACCTTTTATCTGTCCTTTTTTAAGGCAGCATTAATTAACATTTTATGCTTTCTCACAGGCATTATCAATAAGTTAATATGTATTTGAATATCATCTAAGAAGAAACAAAAGCTGGCGAAGACACTGAAACTTTAAATAATATTTATATAAATAACTTTGGTAATTGGTCAAGCTATATACCTAGTCTTTGATCATTAGTAAATTACGGGTTTAAACTAGTACCTATTTTTTTAAACTAACCTTTACTGTCCCACTTTACACAATTTAGGAAAGGTCCTCATACCCTTACAATTTTCCCGGTGCTTTATTTGCTCCGGCCAGTCGCCCATAAAAACTTCTGAGTTGTCACGTCACGCCAGGGTTTCCAAGGCCTCACTCGGCGGCTACGCCTATCTTCCGGCTCCTACTACTTGACGACTCTGACCCATCTGTCGTTGTACACTCTGCAAATATGACTCGCCCAATCCTATTCCAGCCTAGCAGACTTGTTGCTCAGCAGTACCTATATCTCTGAGAAATTCTACGATGATAACCTTATTTTGTGACGTCAGTTAAGCACAGCATAATATTAAAAAATTATAACAAACACGGAGATTCTGACGACACCTACATAAATGATTATCGATAGATTCTCTTCGCAAACTTAAACTAAAATAGCCTAGTCTATACTTAGCCTGCCCAATCAACCTACTACCTCCCCCTAGTACCCTTTTCCTTGCAATTGACTCACTCCGTATATGACAGGTACCGGACGCGGGGCGAAAGGACTCCCCTTTCATCCCCTTGTCAAAGTCACAAAGGAGGTGTAACTATATTTTTATTAGTCTATATATACTTCTGGAGTGAATGGTAATCTTTCTTAGCGATCATTCTAGATGATGTATTGCTTTTTCTGATGCTTTGTTGATCTATTTTGAAAAGAAATCGGGTATACGTTGTGCATAATGCTTTCTATATTTGGTCTATTTTGTGTTAACGTATGTGGGAATCGTGACTTTAATTTAGGTATATTAGGTTTTGAAATAGATTCCAAACTTTTAATAAGTTGTTGGAGGAGCTCGTGGCTAAGTAATAGCAGCCACAAGGATCGATCTTCAAGTTTAATCATCGCTTGCCTAGGTCGGTCCGTGGATGGGTGATCGAGACTCCTCCGTGCCTTGGAAAGCACGTTTAGCAGTCTTTGGCTGTCATTAGCAGTTTTTTAACTGGATTGGAGTTTTTGGACCTCGCAAAGGCATTTGATCTGGTCAATTATGACAAACTGTGGCCCAAACTGTGAGAAAATAGTTTGCCGGAGGGTATAACAGGTGTTTTCGAGTACTTGTACAGGCACCAGACTAATTTTGTATGATGGGGAGGTTGCATGTCTGATTCTTATCAACTAAAGTGTGGAGTTAAGCAGGGGGAACTGAGCTTTCCTACGTTGTTTAACATAAATATATGTAAAGGAGCTGGTTCGTGAGCTCAACAACACCTGTTTAGGTTGCTCCATAGATGGTCATATAGTCAACAACATTACGCCTCAATACGCTGATGACATGGTGTTGTTGAGCCCATCGATAAGTGCCCTAGGCTCTTAGGTGTGTGTGAGTTAAAGCGAGTTGCTGATGTTTCGGGCTGGTCAAATGAACCTTCATATGTACCGCCCGCGATACTAGGTGGAGTTGCGCTCGAAGACGAGTCTCTCAGTTTGTGTACTTAGGACATGTTGTGAATGAGAACCTGACTAATGACCTAGACGTAGAACGGGAACGCAGGAGCTCACGATTCGCTATAATATGCTGGCTCGCAGTTAAGCCAGGTGTTCAAAGGCAGTTTAGGGCCTTCTGGCAATCTTTCTATACCTTCAGCCTATTATGCCCTAATAAGACTAAAAAAAGTTAAGCAGTCAGGTTTTTTGATTTTTTAATTAACTTTTTTTATTTACAACTTTTTAGTTATTATTTTTTTGAATTTGGTACATTTAAACATATGTGTTATATATTTTTGAAATTACCTCTTAAAATCCTTTATTTTGATACCCCACACGATGGGTATGGAATTTAAAAAAACAACATTTTTCCCCCACAAAATGGCACCCAAAATCCGCCATATTTTTCTTTTCCAATTTTAATGTAGCCAGTGACACTCGCAGGGTTAAGACAAATCGATTGACGTAAGAAACATCAAAATCGGCCAACGCGTTTGGTCTCTAGAACGCCATAGACTGATAAACACATTACCCTCCTTCGGCAGTCGGGTAAAAAGAGCAGCATCGTTGATGCGCAGAGTAAGAAACAGTCTTAACGGCTACCCTCAGGTCGTCTTTGCTGATTATATTGAGAGTCTTATGTGGAAGCATTGGATTCACCTACATATAGGATAATAATCATAGTTTGTTTTGTATCATAGTTCTTAAGTTTCAGTGTATTACTAACACTATGGTCAAATTTATTAACAAATAAATTAACAATGGTTTCTGGTAGTCAGATGCCAAAATCTCACACCAGGCTGCCTACCGGTATGGTGTTACCTAGTTACCGAGTTGTGAATTGTGTGTAAATAAAAATCCATCTCGAATGACCACAAAATTCCCCTTTCGAATGACGTAACGTAACGCGTCTCAGTGGAAAAACACAACAATTCAAATGGGGAATAAATTCTCCGTTATTTTCCGACGATTTCCGAAACCATCCGATGACTGAGAGGTTCATTTTTTACGCTGCAAATATTTTAACTGTGTACTTAACGAGCGATAATTTTTATACTGTGGCATTTGTTTTATTGTTGAAAATTGCCGATTGGATTTAGATGGGCGATTTCGTTTCTATAATGATTTTAACAGTTTATAAATAACTAGCTTTTCCCGTGGTTTCACTCGCGAAGCCTGTCGAAAAGCCGTGGGCATTACCGGGAAGAAAATCAAGTTTATGATACTCCGCTATAGTCTAACTTTTAACAGTGAAATCATTTTTAACCGACTTCAAAAAGGAGGACGATCACAATTCGACTGTATTTTTTATGTTTGTTACCTCAGAAGTTTTTACTAGATAACCCGATTTTTATGATTCTTTTTTATTTGAAAAGTGGTGCTTCTTTAGTGGCCCCATTTAAAATTGGTGAAGATTTAAGTAAGAACTACGGAGATATTCAATAACCCATGTCTGTTTATTGTTTACGCCATTTCATAACATAACATCACGCCGGTACTCTCAAAAGGGGCACGCAGATGTATATAGTTCACCCTTGTTCACTCTCATTCCACCGGTTAGGTTCAAGGTTTATGTTAATCGTGTAATCTATTTTGGCATCACTTTGGCCATTATAGGTACCTTACTGCCATAATATGCCATAACTAAATAGTGAAAAATAAAAAACATTACAAAGTAACTAAGTTAATTTTGAAATCGAAAACCGGACTGCTTAAGAAACGAATATAAAAGATGTAAACAAGATGAAAATTTTTTTTTTTACCACTTTTCAATTAAAATCATTTTCTTATTCGAATGACCTGCTTTTAAACATTTAAGTGGTTTATATTTTGTAATCAACTCTTAATACCATTCATTTTGATATCCCACTCGATGAGCTTGTCAGAAAAAAAATTTGGTCCCTCAAAAAAGTGCGCTTAAAAGCCGCCATTTTCGTGTTTTAACGTCACTTACCTAGGATCACTTGAACTGTCAAGACGTTAAGATACGATGTCTTAATTAAATAAATCCGTCATGCGGTTTAAAATATATGAGGTAATAAAGAATATTACATTCATACAAGATACGCGCGACAAAACATAACCTTTCCTTGCAGTCGGGTAAAAATAACGTTAATGTTGGCAGTCGGTATCAAACGAAAACAGAAACACCGACGGCCGATTTTGAAGTATTTTTTTTACTTTGTAGTGTTTTTATTAGGAAATCGTTTGTATTTTTTTCTAAAAAGGTTTTTTATTCAAAGCGAAATCATGATGGCATTGACACGTTATAGTACGTCCCCAGTACTTTCAGCGATTACTTTTTACAAACATAAAAAGCAACAGTTTTATATAAAATATTAGATTATTCTATTTATCCAAATAGTCACAAAGAAGTACTTTAAATATTATTACTAAAATACACATTTTTCATCAAAATAAATTCGCAAAATTCAACTGAAAGGTAAATCTAATTCTCACATAATTGGAAAGGAACTTGTCATTAGAAGAAAATTTTACGTTTCTGAGCGTACTTACCTACCTTTACAATTAAAATAACGAATCAACCTTTTAATTTATGACTAGTCACTATAATATATTTGCTAAGTGCTGTCTTAATTTATTGACTCATTATTATTAACTACATTATTAACAACTATTATTACTTGTTTGGCATGAAATTGTGACATCTACTTACCCACTGACTTTATTTGTTTGTTTATATATATATAACCAAAATTTTGTATGCCTTCTGGCGCGACATAGTATTCACATATTTTTTATTTATAACATCTGTAATTTTACCCTATGTTCACAAACTGAATATATGAATATGAAATAAAAATTTATACATTAATAAATATTAATTAAAAACAACCTGTTTTCGTATTCTTCTGAGTAAACCTTTTCATTTGATACCCATATCATGGCAGTGTACATAAAATAACTATACCGCCATCTTGGGCCGTCCACCATATTGGATTTAGAATGACGTCACCTAACCATATAACTATAGTATATAACCTAACCCTGCATTGACATCCAAACTAAACGTGGATTCAAAATTTCATCAAAATCGGTGGAGGATAACTGCAAGATTTGACCCGAACACACTTACATACATACATACATTGCAAGTTAATTAAAAGCTTGTTAAAAAGACATCACATCGCACCGGTATTCCCTGAAGTGTTGATTAGTGGTGTCAACGTATATAGTCCCAGACAATATAATTCTAGGATACAGACGCCTCATCCCATAAAATGTAACCGTGCCGACGTAAATAGCGTTTTTCGTTTGATTAAACTGATATTTTTTCAACACGTTACCCGCCCTGGGCATCGAACCCAGTACCTCACGCTTTGCAATAGCGTTTGCTACTGGACCAACGAGGAAGTATTTTTAAATAATAATCAGGTTTAAAGTTACTATATACATACATACATAAACTCACGCCTTTTTCCCATGGGGGTAGGCAGAAACTACAGAACGCCACCTGCTACGATCCTTACATACTTCTTTTGCTTCACACACATTCATACATCTAGTCATACACACACGCCGGTTATGGGTACTGCGCACTTGGCCTTTCTGAAGAACATCACCTATAAGGTCTATGTATGTCTTTCTAGGGCGTCCCCTCCCGGCGTTTCCATTCACGTCTGCCTTGTAAATACCTTTCGTAAGTCGACTTTCATTCATCCTCTCAACATGGCCAAACCATCTTAACATACCCTTTTCAATTTTAGTCACTACATCTTCTTTTAAAGTTACTATATAAGAGTTACGAATATAAATATGTATATAAATAGATGGACTGTGTGAGGAGTGGAGGAGGATATGAAAGAAAAGGGAGTCGGCGATAGCGTGACGGGGGACAGGACGGTATGGAAAAAGAAATCGGCAAGGGCAGGCAGATGGAATCAGGTTTAAACTATGGATTTGAATCTTGACGTTCTATCGCGAGTAAAATCTGCTTAACATTAAATATTGTGCGAAAATATCTTCAATATCCAATTAACACCTGCGTTACATCACTCAATATAAATCAAACGTTTATAAATCTTACTACTATTATAAACGCAAACGTCTGTGTCGATGGATGGATGTATGTTTGTTACTCTCAGAATAGAATAATTATTTAAATATGGAACAAACAAGCTATCATCTTCCTCCTTGCGAAAATACCCCGATTCAAACAGTAAAACTTTTGAACGGCTGAACAGATTTTCATCAAACATAGCTAAGAACACTCTGTCTGTCATATTTCAAACAAAAAAATCTATATCAAAATCGGTTCATCCGTTTAGGAGCTTGTATCAGTTAACTATAAAAAGCTATCCAATAGTCGTTTCAAGCCATTAAGAGTTCTAGAAAATATCCTGTTATAGACATATTCTTGGAATTAAACACCTTCGTGCTGGCTCTTCGCAGTTTATTCCCCGGGGTAATACCGTACAGTGGAACGACCACAAAGGGGGTATTACCCAGAAATAAACCTACTTTGACGAATTCAGTTTTTTAATTGAGTGTCGAGTATTATAAATGAAAGGTATTACTGCTAAAATAAACACGTAGTTTTAAGTTTTTGAAAATAATCCATAAAAAGTATGATTTGATATTTAGAATTCAAAGGTTAATCCTAAAAAATACTTACTAATATTACTTCCTGCAAGGTCTAACCTTATGTGGTTTAACAGGAAATCCCTGAACCACCTCAGAACCCAAGTATGAAGGTGTAACTCCAACCTCGCAAAATGGAGCTACCTCAATGGAGCAGCGGCAGGGTGTGCATGTGGTGCTGAGTTGAAAACCATGCTCCACCTCCTGTCATGTCCTCTGTGCCCCAAAACATGCATCCATGGTGATGTTATCTATGCGCTGCCACCGATGACGCCGCCGTGGAACTGGCTAAGTTTAGGGCTAAAAAAAAATAAGCGACTGTGAAGTAGGTTTCAAATGGTGCTTGGTTAAGATAATATTAGTCACGATCTATTGCTCAGTTAACATATTAGCTAAGAAGTATATTTTTCTGGGATAAAAAAATAACTTTTGGCACTTGACAATAGCGTACCTTTTTATCAATGAGATTTTTTTAAATCGGATCTGTACCAACAGTCAGAGAGTTTGTTCAACAAACAAACTATTTACATAACATAACATCAGTATGTACATCTCGAATGGTTAGGGAGGGGCACACATATAGTACACCCCCATTTCAAGTCCTCTGGGATTGGCAATAGTCTCGCATTATCTGTAATGCAAGACTATTGCCACAAACAAAAGAAATTACGACCTATAGGTTATATATTATATAAAAGTTTGAAAAAATGTGCTTAAAATCCATTGATGCGTACTGGAAGTCTACTGTTTGACGTTTTTTTTTAATGTTACATAGATTACACCTTCAACTGTCCATTTCCAGACACAATAGAAATTACCATTGTTCTAATCCGATTCGGTCTGATGGACAGATGACCGGGTTTACTAAATCTCAACTTCACCTACGACAAAGCAAAACATTGACCGTGGCAGTTCCCACGAGTCGGCCTCAAACGTGCTTCACAAACTGCGGTAATTACCCCACTGACAACGTTATAACCCAGTAGGGTAATAACGTCAGTGGACGATATTACCCCCCATTCCAGTAGTACAACTCATTACGTTAATACCCCCGGGACCTCTGCCAAAAGGTACAAAAATAGGTCTAAATTAATTCTTGAAATAAAAATGATCGTTGGAACGGTCGGGTCGGTAATGTTGTTCGCAAAATTAGTTTAAAAGCTCCATTTAAAATGTTATTATTTTAATCGTAACCGGCAAAAATATTTTTTGGTGAAGTTCTTGGTAATTTTGAAGGTCTTGGTGTCCTAATTGGTTGATCTAAGAATCTTATTATTACAAAACCCTTTCTGTATTTCAGTAGAATATTCAGTTGTAAAGTGTATTAAATAAATTTTCAATAAACCGAACTCGATTAACAAAACATAATGATTGTAATTTTAAACGCTAAATAAAAAACTAGAAAGTGAAAGGTGACAAAATAATCAAAGTGAGAAAACTCTTAAAAACACCAAGTGATTCTATAGTGAAAACCGTAAACAAAACCTTCCATGACAACTAAAATATAACCCAAATGTAACTTCAAAAAGACAGTGTAACACAAAACAAAATGGCGTCATCAAACGGCAAAGAAACTGCTAAAATGACAGCTTCAGTAGACAGTTTAAAACTATCAAGCAAAAACACATCAGTGTGTTCATCAAAGCACGCGTCTTCAGAATCAGTGTTGTCGAGAAAAGATAAAGAATGTCTCCAAATGCAAGAGTGCAAGAAGAAGTTACTAGCTATGGAGCCACAGATAATAATCAGGGACGAAAATGTGGTGTTAAGGTCGCCCCCGCAGAAGAAAATTGTAATGCCACCAACGATCAATGCCGAGGTAAGTGCTCAATATTTAAATAGGGCAATAAGAAGGGATGATTGTGTGCGAGTTTCGCTCCAGTAACGTTTCCGAGAAAACTTATAGCGGTAAAGGGAAATGGGATAATTTCGGAAAGGTATAAGTGTAGTTTGGTTTATTTTTAACTTAGAATATAGAACATTTTAACAATATTTGGCCTAAGATCAGTGATTTAAACAACGTGTAACAGATTAAATGCAAAACATAAAATACTCATAAAAAAACTGATCAGTACATTTATTATCAAGTTATGTAAATATATGCGAGAGCGGCCCAGTGGTCATGGGTTCGAACCCAGGCAAGTGATTTAGTTTGTGTAAATTTGTTCATCACCACTGCTCCTAAAACGGTGAAGGAAAACATCGTGAGGAAACCGGCATGTCCTGGAACCATAAATTTGAAGACATGTGACATCTACCAACCAGTACTGGGCCCGCGTGGTGGATTAAGGCCCATTTCCTGTCTCACAGAGAGGAGGCCTGTGTCCCAGCAGTGGGAACATGAAGAGGCTGATGAAGATGATGATGCAAACATAAATGTATGGGCCACTAATTAATTTTCGCGATTTTATGATATGATCCCATAGTAACAGTGATTCATAATGATGAGTACAGACCCTTGACCCTTTTCCAGGCCTTGCAGTTAGACTGTGTGTGTGTTTGTTTTTAACACACGTTTATTAGCTTGGTATGTATGTATCTATGTGTCAATGTAACGGAATGTTTGAACGTGATTTTCACCCCCTTCAAAACGTCGGATTAATTTGAAACTTTGCACACTTATCAAGGACCGATGACAATCCAATAATTTAAATAGTTTGTCCCATTATCCTTACCAGGATCTTCAGGATTAGCGACTTTTTAGTTAAATATACCATTAAAGCGTGTTTTTTTTTTTTTTAGAACTACAATATATTTTTCTGACACCGTAATTTAGCCCGACATAGGTCACATGTAATATTAGACCGAAGCGAACTCGCCACGCGGTCGGCTGTCTTCTGAAGAGGTCTTGTGATAATCTCTTTTATTGTGAATGCGTAAAAACAAATGTGCGGATCATTTAAATCTATGCTTCAGTTAAAAATAGCACAAACAAAAGTCGTTTAAATGGATGACAACATTGTTAAGTTGGAAATAGAAGTTTGGGAACAATTTATCAGAATCAAATAAAGATTGTAGGTGATAAATGATCGCTCTTTATACTGGAAAGTTTTAGACGACTGAAATCATGATTTTCAACTTACTTTTTTATCTTTTTTTAGCCACGTTGTGATTTTAAACTGGATGAAACGAAAATGCGACATTAAAAAGAGACAAACATAAAACTATAGGATTAAACCTAAGAGAAAATGAGATAGAATACATTATAAAATGTTTCTTTTTGAAAGTTATTTTACCGCTTGTGAACATTACTTATATATTTTTTAACCGAGTTCCCAAAATGGAAGCCGTTATATGTTCGACTGTTTGTATTCTTCATGTAGCATTTATTATACATTTTTTTTTTTTTTCTTTATACGAGCAGTTTCATTCTCAGACTTCAAATTATGTAGTTTGAAACCAAAAGTAATCTTATTTTTAAGTTGATTAAATTAGAATCGGGTTCAGTTTTCAATTGGAATTGGTTATAACCCAAGTTGCCTTAGCCTCTTTTTGATTACTTTTTTTTATATTTTTATTTTTTTGTTTTACTCTAGACACTTTTTCGTGCACATCTTTTTACATCGTTCTCACATACATGTAATTTTCCAACAAGAATGATATACCCAAATACTTGTAATTAAAACTGATGGAAAATAATGTTTGTAGAGTTTCTTGCATGTTCTTCTACATAGAGACCTACTGACGCTTGCGAATGTTCAACTAGATTCATCTATCTAAAGTACCTTTAAATGATTTGAATGAAATAAAATATTTAGATTGATTGAATTAACTCACCGTTCCCTGATTTTTCATTGTTAATTTCCACAAAAACTTGCATCGTAAGGGCACAAAAAGCACTTGCCTGTAACTTTCTTAGAAGTGTGCAATTTTTTTTTTTAAATATTATTTTAATATAATCTTGTAGTATCGACTCAGATGCAACTACTCTATTCTAGCGTAACTTCGTTTAATCATTAATTACCCTGTCGTCATTCGAATTAGCTACCAGAATATTATAAAGAAAGAAAGCCAATGTTCTCTTCATTGTAGCTGTTCGTTGTTATCGCTGTAATCAGAGCGTGTCCCAAGTCATCTACCATTTACTGTGTGACAAAAGTTGTGTTAGAAACTTAAATTGTCTGACACGACCTCAGAGACTGAAAGTTCGTCTAACTTTGTATACTCATTCTAGAATTTCGTATTAAACTATTACTGACTTATTTTGCTACCCGCATCGTCTTGTGTTTGAGTTTAGAGACTTTTCTTTGACAGTATTTGCCGTTATCCTCGTTTGCTTGACTTATTTGTCAGTTTATTTGATTTTGATTTTTATCCTCGCATTGTATCATAAATTAACTATATAAGGTTTCCTCACAATGTTTTCCTTGACTGTTGTCAGCGATGTCCAAGATAAAATTAGAAATTACATACAAATTGTAAAAATCACATTGTTACTTGCCTCCTTTGTCCAACCCTGGTTTTAAACCGGTAACCTCAAGCTCAGCAGTAGTGCTTGCGACCACTTGACCAGGGGTATCTAATTACTTTTATTTGGAGTCCGTTTCTTAAAAATAGTATGACGATCGCGGCCCGTCAGTTTTTAAGCCAAACCTCCCTTTTCATCAATTTATTTTTAATATTCTTGAAAAGTCCTGCTTACGTAATAACTTTCAAGGCTGTTTTTATTATCCAAACCTCTTGATAAGCTTTTTATTATATATTGCTGCGTATTTCGAGGAATTATGTACTTAATTTTCCTAAAATCTGCGAATATGTTTTCAAATTCCGTTTTAAGATATTTAATTAACGTTTTTTTATTGGCTGATATTGTACTGTTCACTTATGGTCCACACAAAATAGCTCGGCTTTCGTGCTTATTTTTGTCCTTGAATTTACCCTCTTAGTCACGATTTCAAACAAAAAATAAATTACATAGTATGCCACTAACTACTGCATCTGTCTACTTTTTACTCTGTTTGTATTTTCTTTCTTTTGTTGCATTACACATTTAGGTAATCCCTTTTTACAGCCCGTTCAACCAAATTGAAATTCTATTGCGTTGGTTATATTACATATAGCAGCTATAGTAAACAGTTGTTTTTGCTAACAGCCTATGCTTTTTATTTCAAGATTTTGTTTAACTTGCAATGTATGTTTGTATGTATGTAAGTGTGTGCGGGTCAAATCTTGCAACTGAATTTTAAAACAGTTATCATCCTCCACTGATTAAGATGAAATTTTGCATACACGTTTAGTTTAGATACCAATGCATGGTTAGCTAAGTGACGTCATTCTAAATCCAATATGGCGGATGGCCCAAGATGGCGGACTAGTTATTTTTTGTGCACTGCCATGATATGGGTATCAAATGAAAGGGTTTGCTGAGAAGAATACGAAAAAAGCTACTTAAAAAAAGATTTTTAATGAATATTTTTTTTCTTGTAACTTGCCGATGTCTGTAATCAAATCTTGCAACTTGAATTTGAACCACTTACCAGTATCCGATTGAGATGAAATTTTGCCCACATATTTTTTTCTCGTGACAATGTATTTTTTTATATAAAAATTAGTAAAATAAAAAAATAAAAAAACCTTCTTTCTTTCTACTGCTACTCTCCCACTTACAATGCCCTCATTAGACTAAAAGCGTAACGGCCCAGATCCCATCTTCGGAAGTTCCATCTGATACGCACATCGGGATCTAAGTTCGTACGTAAATCAAGCGCTTTTTGCCGATATTAGGACGCGCCGAACCCCGGCGTTGGATATTGCTGACGATGTGAATCTTAAGTACCCTTCGTCTTCGATTTCTTCGAGGACGGTAAAGTTCGTAAGTATGAATATTAGGTGTCAATGAGATGTGCTTGAAGGAGTTTGTGTCCTTTTCTGGCTTGATTTTCTTCTGATAGATTTTTCCAAATTATTCTTTCCTAGAACTGCTACGAGTATTAGGATTATTGCTGTCATCACTTTGCTAAATGATTCTGTTAATGAATGAATAGGTACATACATCTATACTAAAATTATAAAGTTGAAGAATTTGTTTGAACGCGCTAAACTCAGGAACTACTGGTTCGAATTGAAAAATTCTGTTTGTGTTGGATAGTCCATTTATCGAGGAAGATTATAGGCTATATAACATCACGCTACGACCAATAAGAACGGAGCATAAATGAAAAATGTTGTTAAAACTGGAAAAACATTCTTTTTTGAGAGCTTCCGTTGCGTGCGCTGCGTAAACGGTCAGTTACACAACAATCATGTATGTAGGGTAGGTAGCGTAGAGTAGGTAAGGTAGATGGGTAGATGGGTAGGTAGGACAGGTGGGACAGCTAGTTCATACATAAACTGATGCCTTTGGTGTAAGCAGAAACTACCGAACGCCGCCTACTAGGATCCTTAACATATATCCTTATTGATTCATTTACGTTTTTGTAGCAAGAAATGTTCAGCCAGCTAAACCACATAATAATCGCGAGTTTCGATACATACATAAACTAACGCCTTTTTCCCATGGGGGTAGGCAGAAACTACAGAACGCCACCTTATAGGTGATGTTCTTCAGAAAGGCCAAGTGCGCAGTACCCATAACCGGCGTGTGTGTATGACTAGATGTATGAATGTGTGTGAAGCAAAAGAAGTTTCGATAACACGATTCAAATATTTTATTCATTTACTATTTGGTTCTTAAATTACGAAACAGCCACAAAACGAAACGTCCATGTTCAAAAATGCTTTATCAAAACCACAATGTTAATTTCCAACCCGTTGTTTTTTTTCCGAAATCCCCCGTCTAAACCCAGATTCAATTCCCCTATCCACATCTATCTTGTGCACAACAAAGCGTATTCTCTACTACTCTAATATATTGCAGTATGCGGACACTTGACTGACGTTCACAAAAGCCACATTTTGGCAACCCGTCTGCCAAAACAACCCAAGTAATAATACCAGCCTGTAACAGCCCCACTGCAGGGCAAAGGCCTCTTCTCATACAGAGAAGGTACGAGCATTAAATAATCATTTTAGTAAAAGTTTCACAAACTCATTAACTTAAATATTCATACACACTCAGTCGCATTAAATAATCAAATACAGAGTTAAATAGAAATGATGAAATTATTCAAACAACAAATTATTCAAACAAAGCAATCAATAAGTAAAGACTCGTTGCAGTATTGTCACATTACCTGCGCTCAATGTGTAGGTAAAGTAGTGCTGAATGTAGGCGCAATCGACCCTTTCCGCGAGCGCGGCCAACATGCTGTTGGAGCACCCCCGCACTTGCCAACCAGCCTCTCACTAATATTATAAAGGCGAAAGTCTGTGAGTGTGTATGTTTGTTACTTCTTCACGCTCAAACGACTAGACGGATCTGGATGAAATTTGGCACACAGAAAGATTATAGTTAGGAATATCACATAGGCAGAAGTGAGTTAACTAAAAAATAAATATAATTATTTTAATTATAATTATTTTAAGTTAAATTTTGGCTTGGATAGATTAAATTTTAATGATTTCAGTATTTTATAAAGTCTAATGCTAATGAATGACATTGTGTTTTAATATTTATGTTATGCTTATAAATGTAATACTATTATGGACTACTGTGTCTGAAAATAAATGAATTATATTATATATATATATATAAGTTCAGGTTTTCTCACGATGTTTTCCTTCACCGATGTCAGCGATGTAGAATTGAAAAAGTCACATTGGTAATTACCCGGTTTTGTATGTCCACGACCTCAAGCACGAGAGACGGCCACTTGGCCGTCACAAAAAAACCCAAATACAAAATATAAGCATAAGCAGCCTTTTAAAATTTCCACTGCTGGGATACAGGTCTGTGAGAGAGGAAATGGGCATAAATCCACCAAGCGAGCCCCGTGCGGGTAGGTGGATTGATTCTAGGACATGCCGGTTTCCTCACGATGTTTTCTTCCACCATTTTTAGAGCAGTGGGTAAGCAATAATTTACACAAAGCAAAGCACCTACCTGGGTTCGAATCCACGACCCCAAGCACGAGAAGCGAGATCTTAGCAAAAGAGTCACCACAAAATAACCCAAGTAACAAAATATAACTTTGCACAAACGTTTACTTTGCCCCAATTTCCATATAACCCGAATTGAAGAATAATATACTTAGGTACGTTTTCCCTTCTGGTGTGTTTTGTGTGTAACTGGGTATACAAAGATTTTGTTCGCCGTTCAGAGGGACGAAGTGGGTTTTGTACCTCTCTTTAAAAACTGCCAGGGCCAGCTGCTGTATGTGGAACATTAATTTGTGTTGACGTTTCGGTCATCTATTTCAAATTTTATTTTCTATTTTTTTGATTAAATATTCTTCTCCGTTTCTTTGATATTTTTGATGTTGTGTTGTCTGTGCCGAAGTTAGAACACACTTCACTTCACACTTCTATCCTATTCTAAAAAGTTGTAAACTGTAACATATGTAAAATTTATGGAATGCACTCCATGCAATATTTCCGAATGAGAATTAGTAAAAATCATTCTGTGTGTTCCCAAGTTTAAATTCTCAAGTTTTCCGTTATGTTTTTAACATGATTCTAAATGAAAGAGAAGGAATTAATTAAATAGATACTTAAGCAACTTCCCAACGCAATAATTCAGACCAACATTATCTCCACTTTTCAGACAACTCGAGTTTGCCGTGAGGGTTTAGGAACTAAACAAATTACTCTGTTGTTTTCCAAATTAGACTATATATGCATAGCAATTAGGTTATTTTCACCTTTATCAGGCACCTTTAGTTCAGTCGTTTTGTCTTCATCTTATTTCATTGAACAGCTTGTGAAGATGTGGTTTTATTTTCAACGTCTTCAGCGTTTCAAATACAGAGTTATTTGCAAAATATTAATGTGTTGTTGTGTTCCTCATGTCTGAGGATCGTGGTCAGCATTAAGTTTGCATCTGTAGCAGATGTTCTGCCTCCACCGGTTTCTGTCCAGCGCTTCCCTTACGACCGTGTAGAATTTGAAAGACGATGAGTATTTCACTTGATCGGTCCATCTTGTTGGTGAACGACCGCGCGATCTCTTGCCTCCGGTGTTCCCAACCACAAACAATCGGCCAAAATACAAAAGAATGCATTGTTGACACATGGTGGATGAGTGAGTTTTATTTGGAGTGGAGTCCGGGTCGATGCATTGGTGCGTTTCGCAGTCCAATATACTCTAAGCATTCTTCTCCAGCACCACGTCTCGTATGCATCAATCCTGTGTTTTCTTCCTCTTACTAATACCCACTAAATAAAAGGCAAAATTAGATTATTTATTTCAAATGGAGTAAAGATTTGGAGTATTTTAGGTATGGAGTAATTTGAATAAGGAATCTGTTGACAGATTTTTATAAATAAGGCCATAAATTACCATTAAAATATAATATCAGTTTCCAGTCGCACATAATGTAGCCAAAACATCATTATTTAAACACAACTCCCGAACCCTAAAATAGAACCTGTATCTATTAAAATAAATCGCCATCTAAATACTTCTATTTCACCCCGAATCTGTTGAAATAAACTCGGCTCTTTCAACCCCATTCAACCCCTTCTACCTACACTACAACCCAGGTCCTTGTACCCCGTAATGGACGGCTTAACTGATTAAATTACCCCTTTTCACAAGGTACGAGACAAGGCCGCTCATTCGTAGGACTTAGAAATTTAGTAAGGCAAGTTTATTGCATTACCAAAGGATATTCGCGTCAGGTTGTATTAAAATTCGAAGGTTTTCGCACCACATTTGGTTGAGAATCGGTTGTTAGGATTTTGTGTAGCGTAATGGTCGGCTTGGTACGTTGTAAGTGGTTTTCTACAGAAAATATTTCTGTGTTCTAAGTTTACCTTCTAAAGTATGAAGCTTAAATGTTGAATAAAATCTTAAAAAATAATGAATTAAAAAGTAAGTACATGTTCCTTTTTTCACTAAAACGTAGGAGGGGATCTCTCTAGACGGATTTGCCCACACCAAAGAGAGAGCAGTGGTGACGGCCCCGATTTACTTGTTTTAGGTCG
This sequence comes from Orthosia gothica, assembly GCA_949775005.1. NCBI lineage: Eukaryota > Metazoa > Arthropoda > Insecta > Lepidoptera > Noctuidae > Orthosia > Orthosia gothica. The sequence goes on from OX459035.1 coordinate 23,513,801, forward strand.
TGGGTTCGAACTCACGCAGGCGCTTTACTTTGTGTTAATTATTTGATCACCACTGCTCTAAAAACGGTGAAGGAAAATATCGTGAGGAAAAATTCGAAGACATGTGACATCCACTAACCCGCACTGGGCCCGCGTGCTGGATTAAAGCTCCTTCCCTCACTCACACAGAGGAGGCCCGTGTCCCAGCAGTGGTAAAAGAAAAAGCTGATGACGGTGTTGATGGGCAGAAAAAGATTTCAAAATTTTGTCTCTATTATACCCCCAGATTTATTAAAATCGAGTTAATAAAGCATTTCTGAGAAAACAAATTGTTCTCAAATAACGTGTTTTTCCTGTTGCAATTTTCCTCAGTCAACATGCAACATTATTGATGACTCTTAATGTATTTACATTTTAATGACTAAATGACCTGTTCCTAGTAAAACTTGCGGCAATACACTTGCTTGAACTTTCATTCAATCTGTCGGCAACCGGATGCACTGAGTACCTACCAGTATTTTGCATGGAGCTACTGCCTATCTGACCTTCACAACCCAGTAACTGGGTAACACGATACCCCCTTGACAAGACTGGTGTCAGTTTTCTTGGCTTCGACTATCCGTAACGACTGTCAAAGAAGTGAAATGAAAATTGGAACCAACAGCTTAACATGCTTACCAAGGCACAGAGGATTAAGATGGTTACCCATCCACAGACCGACCTCGGCAATCGTTGCTTTACCTTGAACGACCCGTGCGGCTGTTATTTTGATGATGTTGCTTCTACGACGTCCGATATTTTACCATAGTAATTTCTTTTTCAGTCGGCAATCTAAAAAACTTACGGCAATACGCCATCTGTGCATAGTGGACATTCCACCCATACGCACAAAGCGTTTTGTTAATACTTTCTGTTTAGCGTATAGCTAAGAAGTGAAATTTCCTGCTGGAGTCTTTGTTTCCTAATAGCTACAACCTATGGATTTTTAGGGCAAGAGTGAATAGGTTACTTCTAGGCGAGCGTGCTTCACCGTCGACTAAATCAACGCTTACCGTCAGGCGAGATAGTGGTCAAACGCTAGCCTATCGTTAAATAATAATAAAAATAAACCTTTTACTTCCACAGAGCCCATTATCCAGTAAAAAGGACTTATAGTGTAAACACAGATACAGTTTCACGCTCATCCCATTGCCTAGGGATTGTATAAAAGTCAACTCTTCGTTAGTTTAAAGCCGCGGGCGATCGGTAGAGCTGCCAATGTTTATTACCGGACTGCAGCAGGACTGCATTTAAAACGGACACGTTATAGCCTAAGATCTGACTGCAAAAATCTGCAGGAATAAGGGTTTTTGATTAAACTTAATTTTCATGAATTATAATTGACAGTAGAACAAATTGTTGCAGGTTTTCCTGGAAATAATATTTAGACACAATTATCTTGATTAAAATAAATTGAAATTTATGTTTAAGAGCTAAACCAAAGTCATTTGAAAGTAAGTGGTGTAGGAAATAGGAAAAAAACAAGGTTGCCAGCTCACAGTTAGCCGCCATCTGTGGGTTACCAGTTTACCTATTAAACCTGGCAACCAATGAATAGTGGTTAACTGACAGCTAGATGATGTTGCATACGAAAAAAATTATAAATATAGACATTCCTAGGAAAGGAAAAAATTAAAAAAAAAAACGAAAAACTATTTGCGGCTAGATTTGACCCCGTAGTAATCTATTCCACGATCAAGTATCACTCATAAAAATCAAATTTTATTTATAAATTTATTTAAAATCAGATTTTTGTAGTGGGCTCTCAATTATTGTGAGAGCCACAATTATTGTTGGTAGTAATACTATAAGGTAGGTACATTTTCAGATCGAAGTACACTATTGTTATTGTTTGTATGAGACCTAAAACCGATCTACAGAAATCTTATTTACATGACGCTATGCTTTCGATGTTTATCTTGGATATCGCTTACAACGGTGAAGGTAAACATCGTGTGGAAATCTTTGCGTCTCTTAAGTTGGCTGCAAGATCCTGCTCAGTTGCTATTTTTGTGTCAATGTTGAACTAGAAGATAGCATTGTATAACTGCTTCTTTCACTATCTTACGTTTGTCGCATCGTCCTATCTCGCTTACTCGATGCAGTATATTCGATGACAAACTGTTTCTTGCGCAATGTTTCGCAGAGTCTACTTCAGAGATACAAAGATCCGCCGTGACTACTACTACTGTACTTATAATTACCTAATGTAATCTAACGTAGTGATTAATGCTTGTGCCTTCTCTTTATGAGAAGAGGCCTTTGCCCTGTGGGACAGTCACAGATAAGTATTATATTATTTGCATATCGGATGTGCGGATTATTTAGGTGGTATCAAAGTACAAGGGAACATTTTTATGTATGTTCTTAAATTTTTCTTATTATTTTACTTTTCTTGTAGTAATCCTTATCCGAGGCTGCGCTCATTGCCGCCATAGAGTATTCTATGCTACTTTCTTAGTACAATGCTCATTTGAGGTTTCGTCCGTGTTTCAACATTGTATAAGATAAGATAAGATATTTATTTTGTAAAACATGAGTACAGTATGAAGGTCTTATATTAATATGAGGTGGCTACATGTTTGTATACGGGTCGCTTACTAATTGTAATAAACTATTGGATTTGTCTGGGGAGATACACCGCACAATTGGTTACTAAGAAGCAATTTCTGAATTGAGTAGTTGAAATTAAGAACTTGTCAAACTTTACTCTAGTGCCAAAATTTGACACGTTTTCGGGGGAAACTTCAATTAATGCTTAACCCCGATTTCTGAATTACAGAAATCGGGGATAAACGATTAAATAAAAAATTGAACGATATATTTTTTTTACTGTTATAATACTCAAGTGTTTCTTCTCTCTTTGTACAAAACTCTTCCGCTTCATAGGATCTATGATAATGAGATTCCTCCCGTCCATATTCGTGTATTTTCTTTACAAAGACTACGCGTCCTGAGACGCCTTTTTATAATATGTTATTTTAACTTGAGGCTTTCTTTTCATGTTGGTTTATTCGTTTTTATTGGACGAGGATTATGTTCTTAGAATGGCTTTCCTTTCATTAATTTTAAAGGGATTTTTGTGGGCGTAACTCTTGTTTGATTTGGATTCAGAAATATAAACTGCCATCTAAATTTTGTTAAGTTCTCGGACAAAATGTACTAAAATCCCCGTCACGAGAAGCTATATATTTTGTAAATAAAGAACTTCTACTAAGTTACGTATCAACAACAAGACAATTTATAAAATTTATAGCATCTTGTGACGGAAACTTCATAAAATCAATCTGCCTAGTCTTTTCCCAAGTATGTATATTGGAGTCCGCTTCCAGTCAAGCCAAATGCAGCTGAATCCCAGTATATTACATGGAGCGTCTGCCTATCCATCTGACCTCCACAACCCAGTAACTGGGTAAAACGCTGATAAACCTTGGCAAGACTAGTGACAGATTTTCAAAAGCTTGACGTTCTTGCCGAAGTACGGAAGAATCTCGCTATGTTAGAATGGTCAACCATCCTTAGACCGACCTCGGCAAGTTTTGCTTAACCTTGAAGATCGTCTCGCACAAAAATGTACAAAAGAGCAGATTCGTTTTCGTTTCTTTGATTGATAGGTACCTTGCCTGAAAAAAAAAGGATGATGATAAAAAAACACGTTTTGTTAAAATCGTTATTTATTACTTTTAATTCAACTGTACATTTGCAATTCCCACTAATGAGGAATAAATTGTACATCGAACGTAATACGAATACATTTTAAATAAGCTTAACGTTTAATATTAAATCGAAACAAAATGTACCCAGAAGCTATCATGTTTTAATTAATCAAAATATGACCAACATATTTACAGTTGCTGCTATATTAATTTTCTCACAAATTGATACGTTCCCAGTTTTATAAATAAACCTGTGTAACATAAAGATAAAATTAAATGATAATATTTCGTAAACATAACATTTAAAAAAAATATTATGTAGCGAAGAGTTGCTGCACATGCTGCAATTGCTGAGATGGGGGCCTTTTTGGTCTCACATGGGGTTTTTGCTTTTATATTTATTATTATGTTTCTTTTGTTGTTTTTGTTTATCTCGTAACTCCTGTGCGTCAAGTTATGTTTAAGTCGCATGTAATAATAGACTGTGGGCTGACCGGCTGACATCCAGACTCTGAGCTGCAACTGAGAAATTTCAGATGGAAAAACCCGATCACACTTTTCCCGACCCGGAATTCAAACCCGGGACCTCAAGGATAAGAACCCAGGATCATGTTTTCTCAATAAACCTGTATTTAATTAACATAAAATTAAATTTTAATGAACTTAAACAACAAAATACATGTTCTTCAAATGTTTAACAAGTTTTGGTATCAGCATTGTTCTCCGATACCAACTAAATGTGGAACAAAACATGTTCTGGAACTTGTTTTAAACTTTGTTCTGAACGGTCTCGTTTTTGTTAAGTCTTAGGAAAACTTGGATTCGATACAATGTAGCTATTAGTAAAGTTTACTTTGATTTAATGAGGGTTGGCGGAACATTTTCACCTCAATTTGGTTGAAAAAGCTTTGCAAAATTGTTGATTTAAAATAAAAGGGCTTCGTATATATATAAAGCTTAAGTGTTTTTCTTTGCAAATCTAATTTGGTTAACATTAATATAGCGTGTAACCGAAATTTCAATTTATAGTAAATTAATGTGCTGTCACATAGACCGCTCCTGAGCGACTCGTATTAAATCAGAGGCAAGATAATGTATGGGGTCAAAAATGCATCTAAATATCACGCGATGAATCCGTTACATTTTGGCATTCCAATCATCGCTGATAGAATTACAGTTTCTATTATCCATAGGTCATCAGTTCACTTTGTGGAATGCCTACCTACATTGCCTTTGAAAGCAAGACCTCATTCAAATATTATTTTTACAATATATAATTTAATATCAATTCCATCCTAGTCTAGAATTTACGCCCTAGAAGAAGTTTTTTTATATTTTTTCATTCATAATCTTGCAATCAATCGGTAGACTGTAAGCAGAAGAGATGAAATAATTTTGGAGCTTGCAGAACAAAATCTCCCTTGGGAAAATCTCCATAGTGCATTAAGTGCAGCTGTCCATTTTCTAAATATCTACTTTTCAGTCTGTGTCTTGATTCTGAAATAGCATTGCTTGTTATTTCGGGTGTATTGCAAGTCGTGATTTGTGTTTGGAACAGGACTATCTTATCTCTTCCAATAGTGTCTTGATGATTAAATGTTCATGTAATTTCGAGATCCTTAAGAAACATGTTGAGTTGGAAATTTCCTTCAGGATGTAATTTTGAGCCTTCTATGCCCTATTCTTACCTATGCTGGAGTCACATGCTAAACCCCATAGTTCGATCCCATAATTATGTCCGTATAGGTTTAAGATTGGTCTTGTAGATTAAGAGCTTGTTGTCTAGGGATAACTTGGAGTTCCGGGCGAGTAACCAGTGAAGTCACCTGTATTTTAGGTTTATTTCAACCCTTTTCTTTTCCATGTGTCTCCTCCATGTAAGTCTGCGGTCTAGATACATTCCCAGGTATTTGGCTGAATCACCTTGTGAAAGAAGATTATTACGAAACGAGTCAGGTGGGCAGTTTCCTCTGCGTAAAGTGAATGTTACATGGACTAATTTACTGGCACTTGCTGCTGCAGGATTGTGGAAGATTCAGTAGGACAACTGCTATTTCGCATATGTCACTACTGTAAAATTGACATCCTCTGGTATGACGCAGGTGTATAAATTGTGCAGCAATGGAGCCAGAACGGATCCCTGAGGCACACCAGCTAAGATAGGGTAAAATCTTGATGTACACTCACTCATCTTCTTTTATTTGGAATATTCTATCCCTCAGATAGGATTATATGATATTAAGGTAGGAAGATGGTAGAATTGATTTTATCTTGCATAGCAATCCCTATTCGAAATCCTATCAAAGGCCTGCTGGTTATCAAGGAATGCAGAAGAGCAGTATACATTCCATTCAAACAAACTCTATGGATCTACTCCAAAGTGCCGTATTGCTGTTTGAAGCCAAACTGGTGGTCGGAAAATGAATATCTCTGGCCAATTTCATGCAACAGTAGTTAACAATGTTGCCTCGAAGACTATTGAACCTAGGAGAATATAAATAATAGTTATTTGTTATACTAGAGTGCAAAGTTGCTTTTTAACCGCGTGTTCAATTTTGATGACCGAGCAAGCGAAGGATTCTAAAATTGAATCACGAGCGCAGCTAGTGATTCAAAATTAGAATCCTGAGCGTTAGCGAGGGAATCAAAAGAGCACGAGGTGAAAAATCTTTGCACTCGAGTGCAACACGTAACTTTTCATTCCACCTCAGCGAGGAAATGACTAAATGCAAAAAAAAAACGTTTACAATCACAAGATAGGTACACTTTTATTTCAGTTTAGGTATTAATTACTACATTATGATAGGTAAGTATTACAGAATAATCTTTAAATTATAACAAAATAATACTAAGGTATAATTAAGAAAATTTTAAAGTAACGTTGCTACAGTTATTGTTGAGGGAGAAAGCTCATTTGCGCATTATTAACAGTTTCAGTCAATTCTGTTGGCGTCAAACAAACTTCCTCGTCGCTAGAATCACTCATTTTAGTTTTTTCACTTGTTTTCAAGTTTCTTGTTTTTAATATAAGGTTTAACAATGACGTGAAAAAATGCCGCGTAAAGAACCGCGTACAAAGCAAATTGAAAAAAGAACACCAAGAAGGTTCCGAGTCTGAGTTTTTAACAAATTTAAAAAAAGTTGTATGATATATTCGGCACCATAGAGGTAGCAGTAAATAGGTTTAATGTTTTTTTAATTCACAAACTTAGTGCACACGATGTTCTAAATTCAATTTACTTTATCCTCTAGTGAATAAAAACGGCTTTTCCACTCAGATATTGAAGATTAAAAATACTCTTTCCGAGATGGTGGGATGAAAATAAAATTGTTTAAATTCTTCAGATAGGACAGGTGTATAGTACTCATATCCGGCCTGCGTGGATGACCTAGATGTATGAACGTAAATGAAGCAAAAGGAGTATGTAAGGATCGTAGCAGGTGGCGTTCTGTAGTTTCTGCCTATTTCCATAGGAAACGAATATGAGTTTATGTATGTATGTGTATCAATGTAGAAACCGTACCAAGAGTTAGATAAGTTAATTCACAAGTTAGGGGTACAAATGGTTTACATTATAATTAATATCAACTGGTTTGTTGAGCAGTTGAAGGTTGCGAATTGTTTCGTGTCCCTACACGTGCTTGACGAACTATAGGATTGTTATTATAAGATATTCACACGTAAACTAGGTTATCTTTTACAACTTACTGTAACCTAATGTTGCTAACCGTACCTTGTCTATCGGATTAGTTAATTAGGTGACCCGTTACCTAGAGCAAAATATGTAACTGCGTGTTTGAATATATAGAAGGACGTCTGAAGTATATTTTTTTCAGAACCAATGGAATTCAGTGGTGTTGGCATAATATACCTGGCACGTACTCGTGCTTGCTAACTTGAACTTTCATTTTGATTCAATATTTACGATACATTTTGTGTAGAAAGAATTCAGTAACGTTTGGGACGTCTGGGCTGTACACATATATATGTCAAGCTGAAGAATCATATGCCAAACTTGAGAGTTGTGATTAGTTGGCAGTTGAATTGTAGGTGTGGCCAATGTTGAGTTTGAGTCGAGCATGATCATCCCACCCCACCGCACAAACCACTACAACTCCTGAAAGCCAGAATCAACAGTGGCGACCACCAGAAAAGCGCCGAGGCAGTGAAGCTCTCGAGCATGATCATCTGGAATAAATAATACAGGCCTTTTAGACTCTCATTTAGTCCATTGTACGTGGGGGTTCTGGCTAACAAAGCCAGCTTAGCTGCACCCAAAAACACAGAAGCTTCATCGGGGCTTCATAGACTTTACGGTGCGGCCTCACTATTTTGAAGATTTCTGCACATTAGGAAGCCACGGCCTCGCATTCCGGGATGACGTGGGCCTTTGATTCTTCAGCGTTAAATTAGCCCCTGCAAAGTGGGCTGTCTGTGGCGCCTATGTTGAAAGGAAGAACGAGGGTTAACAAATAAAGTTATTGAAATTCAAGTCCAACCGGCCTATGCACACAAAGTTATGGCACTTTTCAACACCAGGCCTAAACAATCAGAGGCCAGCAGTCCTATCATAATCCTCCCTTTAAAACAAAAGCCTCCTAGATAAACAGCTCACACATATATACATGTTGGTAAGCCACAATCCCTTGAGAGCAAGAGGGAGTGTTCAGAAGTACCACATTTAATCTCGTAATCTCACTTGGTAATAATTTTTAGGGTTTCGTATTTTGTCTGTCTGTTTGTCTGTCTGTCACTAGGCTGTATCTCCTGAACCGGGATAGCTAGAAAATTGAAATTTTCACAGATGATGTATTTATGTTGCCGCAATAACAATAAATACTAAAAAAAAGAATAAAATAAATATTAGCCATACAACAAACGTGATTTTTTTGCCGTTTTTGCGATAATGGTATGAAACCCTTCGTGCGCAAGGCCAACTCGCACTTGGCCGGTTTTTTGTGTTTTTGTTAATTGTAAATGTTTTACTAATATATTTGTAAGTCTTACTAATCATATTGAGTGTTTGAAACTTGAATAAAGATAATTCTTTTCTATTTTATTCTAATCGAGGACATGTGACATCCACCAAACAGAACTGAGCCCGCGTGGTGGAGTACGGCCCTTTCTATCTCACAGAGAGGAGGCTTGTGACCCAGCAGTGAGATCATTAAAAGGCTGATGATGATGCTGATTCTATTCTAATCTAGCGTGGAGTGAAACAATGCAAAGAAATATGTAAAAAAAAACATATTTGTCTTAAAATTAGGTTTGTGACACGATATTTGTATGTAAATAAATTGTAATTTTTATAAGAGTTAGAAATATAAATGAGGATAAATAAAAAGGGACGATACAGGTCATAGAAACAAGAATAGATTGACTTGAAGCATAATTAAAAGTAAAAATAATTTATTGGACTAAAAAGTATGAAATCTACTATCGCTTGTCATCACACATCCAATGATCCCAAACACAATCGTGCTATTTTGTCTGGTTTAAGAGTTGCTATAGTCACCTTCCGGCATCATCATATTATTTAAGACCAGCACCGTCAATCACGAGAGGTGAAGTCTAAGCCGCCGGTCACCACGACATTATTTTACTTGTCGCTACATTTTTCAGCATCCGATGCGCTATCGGTACAAAATCAAAATTTATTTATTCAATTAGGCCATTAAGCGGCACTTTCAAACGTCAAAAAAAAAAGTAATAATAATTGATTCTACCGTCCATTCGGAAATGTAATTGTTGTTGAGAAGAATGGACAAGAAACTCCACCACTTACTCTTTTAAAAAAAAATGTGTTTTACAAGTATTTGTTTACATTATATTGTTGAAAAAAAAAATACATATTTGTGAGAACTATGTAAAAAAACAAAAATAACGCACTTAAAAGCTTCTACAGTAAAACAAACAATTAAAAAAATAATAAATAGGTAATTAACAAACAGGCGGAGGCAGCTAAGTTATGACCAATCCCAACTGATGGCGCCCGTTCGCGAAGATGACACATGGATCGGCACCACTCAGCTCAACCATCATGAAGGGAACCGAATGATCGAACACATGTGCCACCATCAGAGAGACATTACATGGAGAACATCCCATCCAGTTAAAGAGTGAATAGGTTGTTCTAGGCAAGCATGCTTCATCATCGACCACATCATCGCTTACCATCACATGAGATAGTGATGAAACGCGAGCCGTTTATTAACAAAAAAAAAAAACAAATGCAGTTGACCTTCTGAATCTACTTTTACTATGGCTCTTATAAAATGTCGAACCTTCGACGGTACAACATAAATCAGCCGCCGACGGTGTTCCCCGGTGCCAGCCACATAGATTTACTGTGAAAAATACTAGAAAAATACAGAAATGTCCTAAAAAAACTGCGACATTGTAAGGCGACACGCATGTACTTGTTTATGTCTTGCTGTTCAAATAAAACGCCGGGGAGGTGATATAAAGAACGATATGACTGGCTGGATGACACATTTTACGTCACCTTGGTATCTTTTATTTCCTTTTGATTTAGATTCTTTTGGGGCTCATGGTTACGTTATAACAGCCGCGCTTAAGGCGGTACCCCGAGCAAAACGCCGCGCTAGTCGTTTTTCGTGCTGTTTTTAGGAGCTATCTACTCGTTATTTAAAATGAAATATCAACTAATAAAAATACATTAAATTTCTACATAATATTGATTCTAAAATGGTCGTATACTTTTTTTTAAATAGGTATATGTTTCACTAATCTCCTTCCAACAAAACCATAAAAATGAGAAATAATTATTGATAGCATGCATCTCCTCGTAGTGTTCATTAATTATTTTTTGTACAAACACTAATGGCTAGACAATTTAAGAACGAACATTTTTGTCGTATTTTTTTTTCAAAAGACTAAAATTCGATTTTGTAAAGATTTAATTCTTAAATCTAGGCGTATTCACTACTGTAATTCATGCGGCACCAGTGCCGCTAGGCCAATAGGAATGCTCATATCTCATGCTGATTTTTTGGCCAAGGAACCGCCTTAAGCAACACTTCCTGATGTCGGTCCGTGGATGGGTGACCAACCATTACATGTCATCTTTTGGAAAATACGTTAAGCTGTTGATACTGGCTGCCATTTTTAAATCTTTGACAGTCGTTCCGGTGATCATAAATCAGCTGTCTTGCTGGTAAATAGTGTGAAGCAAAAGTATACTAATATTTTAAGACTTGTGAAAGAAATGGCGTGATAACTTGCCCCCGTACCATGATGTTCAAAACTATCATAGTTCGACTGTGAATAAGGGACATGTATACAACTCAGAATACTCAGATTCATCGGTCCCTTACGCACACTGAAAATAACCTTGCTCTTAGAGCTTATGGTCACCCCAGGACTACTTTTTTTTTAATTGGCCCGCTATCTCTATAGACCGGGAGAAGTGGAAAGAGGGAAGGCAGGAATTTGTCCTGCACTTGGACCACGTAGTCTATACTTGTTTAATAGATTCTTCTGAGTGACTTGTAAAAGTTTTATTTTATACTATTTGCAAAATAAATATCATTTTCTCAAACATGCATTGAAATATTGTCATTATTTTAGAAAAAAAGAACACGAGAAGTTACCGAATTTACGGACACAGAAAATCAAATCCATTGCTGGAGCGTTTTTTAGGGTTCCGTAGCCAAATGGCAAAATACGGAACCCTTATAGATTCGTCATGTCTGTCTGTCTGTCTGTCCGTCCGTATGTCACAGCCACTTTTCTCCGAAACTATAAGAACTATGCTGTTGAAACTTGGTAAATAGATGTATTCTGTGAACCGCAATAAGATTTTCACACAAAAATAGAAAAAAAAACAATACATTTTGAGGGTTCCCATACTTGAAAGTGAAACTAAAAATTTTTTTTACATCAAACACATACGTGTGGGATATCTATGAATAGGTCTTCAAAAATGATATTGAGGTTTTTTATATCATTTTTTTCTAAACTGAATAGTTTGCGCGAGAGACACTTCCAAAGTGGTAAAATGTGTGTCCCCCCCCTGTAACTTGTAAAATAAGAGAAATATAAAACTAAAAAAAATATATTATGTATATTACCATGTGAACTTCCAACGAAAATTGGTTTGAGCGAGATCTAGTAAGTAGTTTTTTTTAATACGTCATAAATCGTAAACCACAATTTACCAAGTACGGAACCCTTTGTGCGCGAGTTCGACTCGCACTTGGCCGGTTTTTTTAATTTGGAACATTTCAACGCTCCAGCAATGTTGTATAAAACGGCGTACTGGGGTTATTAGATACTCTTTGAATGGATCTCTTTTATCATTCTTGGCATACCAAACTAAGTCTCTTTGCTTAGTACAAATTGCGTTCACGTGGCTGTATAGCCATAAATGCGTTTGCCTTTCGGCACAGATGATAAATAGAAAAAATCGGCTTCAAAGCTGAAAATTCGTCTTGATTTGTTATTTAAGTATTTAATAAATATAAATCTAATAATTAAAATGAGTTCCAACGGTTCAGAGAGTGAAATGGAGATTGATTGTACTCCACCAGATTTAAGATCAGAAGCCAAATTGGCAATGGATAACCTGCTTCCAGCGAAGTCAAAAGAAAATACATGAAAGTATATGGATATTTTATGATTTGGAAAAACGATAAAAAAGTGAACAATTTTTCCGAAACAGTATTTTTGGCGTATTTTAATGAGATTGCTAAAACTAAAAAGCTATCTACATTATGGGTTCATGTTAAAACCGGCATTTACTTGAAAAATATGGAAATTTAACTACACTTAATTTATTAAATTAATTAACGCGACCGTGGCGTTAAAAATTAAGAATTTTTAACGCCACAGTCGCGATTTTCATATCAATTGCAAAGTTAAAAGCAGGTTAGTATATCGATACGATTAATTTCTTACCAAATATTGTGTGAAGATGCATCGATCGGCTGTTGCGCTGCGTGTCGCAGGTTCGATTCGCGCACGGAACAAATATTTGAATGGCCCACAGAAAGTTATTCCAAATCTGGGTGTTTGTATATGTGAGTTTAAACATTTGTACGCACCCACGATACAGGAGAATTTTCTAGTGTGGCGCGTGTGTTTAAGAAATGGATCCACGTGATACAAAATGGCTTATTGTTACGCTAATTACGAGCACAAGAAAGATAAAAAAATAGATTGTCCCGTGGTGAACAAAGTTCAGGTAAAGTGACCAATGATAACTCCATAATTTAGCGAATAAAACATTGGAGAGCAATTTATTACAAGCTCGTGACTTTCCAAATTACCTCTAAATGCTCTAATTGAAATAAATGCTTTGTCTTTCAGACGTTTCAGAGGGCATTTCACGAGTGTTTCCAAACGCTATGACTAAATATAATTACCTGTTTTAGACAAAAGAAACCGATTCATTATGAAATATATTAATGGTCGTGGACTCCTTATAATGTTGGCCATCCGGGGACTAACTGCAAATGCCACTACCATTTTTAGGGTTCCGTACCCGAAGGGTCCTAACGGAAGCCTATTACTGTCACTCACGTGCCTGTCCGTCATTTGTAACACGCTTTTTACTGCCGACCGGTTGGAGCTACAGTCTCAAATTTTCATAGTATTAGCATCTTTTTGACCCATGCAAATTGTCAAAATATATTATTAAATGTTTTTGCCCCAGGAGTCCCGTCCCATACACCTAAAGGGGGCGTGACAAAAAATGTTGACCAACCCCACCGAGTGGAGTATCGTTGTTGAGATCTCGTTGAGAAGTTAGATACTGTATTTTTTGTTTAAATTTTTTTTAGAACACAAGAGAATCAGAAGCCAGTCAGTCCTTTTTACAAAATTTTGTTCCTAAGAATTTTTTAAAAGCCCATTGACCTATGAACTTGAAATTCAGTGATAATGTTTATTATTACGTATATATTACTAAAAAATATCAATATATTGATAAACGAGATTTTTTCAAGAAATTCCCTCATTTTTCGAATTACAACCAACTTAATTTTGGGGTTTGGTACGGAACTCTAAATGTGCGAAGTCCACACGCACTTGGCCGGTTTTTTATAATTATAGAATGATAATTTTAGAGCTGTTTTTATGATGAAAACGTGTTTTTGCACAAGGATACGTCATGTTCAAAAGGTATTTACAAGGCAGCCGAGAGTTGAAACTCCGGGAGTGACGCTGAAGGGCATACAATACACGGATACTATTGGTGCTGAATTTTCAAGTTCTCATAACTGGCATGCGTGCATGACTAGATGTATGGACGTAAATGAAACAAACGTAGTATGTAAGAATCGTAGCAGGCGGCTTTGTAGTTTCTTCCTACCCCCGCCCCATGGGGAAAAAAGCAGAGCAAGAAGAATAAAATAAATAAACTATGGAGTTATTGTTTAACCGAACACTGGGTCGGAAGCATGTGTAAGTTTAACTGATACCTGGGGCTCTAGACAAGTAGCATTCTACCATCGAAAGCGTGGCGATAGCGATTGTCAAAAAGGCAACATTGTATGGGATTGACAAGCGATATCGAAAATTCACGTGATCAATCCCTCACATTTTGACATTTCAACTATCGCCTTCGCTGACGTCGAATGCCACTTGTCTAGAGCCTCTGATAATTACAAACTAGGGATCTATTAGTCAAAAGTGAATAGGTGACTTCTTAGGCAAGCGTGCTTCACCGTTGACCACATCATTGCTTACCATCAGGTGAGATGGTAGGAAGCTGGGTCAAACGCGGATCTATCAATATTACAAACACATTTAAATTTAAAAGTGATTATAGGATATAATAATTAAAATATTTATGCTTCAAGTGCGGAAGGTAGGTGATTCCCGACGAGTGAATAAGTCGACACGAGTCGAGAATCATCTTACGTACGTGTATCATACAACATTTTACTATGCATTGTGCTTGGAAATAAAAAAAAATATCTGAACCTAGCAAGAAATTAATAAAATGGCGGGCTTATTCAAGCGCGGTTCCTCGGGCATATCTACTGCCATGTGCAAATAGCTGTCACGTCGTAACGCAAAAAGGCACGAGCAAAATAAGCGTTCTTCCAAACATATTGAATATTTAAAATTAATTTATTGATCAAATCTAAATCTAGAGTAATTAAAATCACCTTTAATGAAGTATTAGTTATATTTAACCTTTTACTTGAATGATTATCTGTACTTAACTAATTTGTAAAACTTTTCTCAATTAAAAAAATACATAAAAGTAAAAAGCACTAGTGAAAAAAGTGACACTTGCCGCACAGCTTGGCTGCTTGGAAAACGCTCTTTTCGAGGACATGCATTGTAAATGAATAATAATAACTCCCTCGAGGTCGCTGGCGATGGTCGTCGCTTAAGTCAGGTGGTTAAATTCTCAGGCTCACCCAGTTACGAGTAGCTACGTTCATGTTGCACTTGTATGTTCTCACAAGTAAATATCGATGCAGAATTTATAAATAGAACCTACGTCTGGTTTATTGGCTATATTTACCTGAAATAGCTGCTTTTCCACACGTTGGCATAACTAAAGGTGACTTAATATAATTAAAAGTAAAAAACTATTTTAAAACGAGCTTTTAATAGACGAAATGTAATATCGCTTGTCAACACATATCCAATGAGCCCAAACTAAATGGTGCTATCTTATCTGATTGAGAAGTTGATATGGCCATCTTCCAGCACCATCGTGAAACCGGCTCCATAGGACCATATTATGGTCCTATGGAGCCGGTTATTTTACGTTACGTTATTTGAATGTTTCTAACGTAACATAAGAACGATAAATTTTAGTATAATCAGATGCCAGAAAAATATATATAACTAATTGCCAGACACACATACTAAAGCAAGATACTTAATAGCTTGTAATAATTTCCATAGAAATACACTCAAACCCATTGAGTTACATAGTAACAAAAGTGTAGACCGCGCGTTTTTCTGACGCCTTAATCTGGTCATGCACAGCAGTTTAATAGCGCAAGTGAATACGGCAACGCAAAGGGTTTGACCGCCATCAATCGAACAATCACATGCGAGATGAATGACGCGATGTGGATTTCCGTCTATCTCATACTAAACCGAAGTTAACTCGCCACGCGGACGGCTAACTTTGGGAGCGGCTGGGTACCGCAGGGCGAAAATGCCGTGTTTCTTGTTTGGTGGTTCAGTTCAGGCAGCTTTTTTTTGCTTTAAAACAGTTTACTTAAACACCAAAACACACATAAATCAGTGGTGTAATGGCTCACCTACGTTCAAGCTGCGTCTAAGCAGCATCTATTTGGCGTTTAATCGGCGTCTTTACCTTATTATACGAATCCCCAAGCAACGCGAGCCTTAATTCTGTACCCAATCTAAATGTGTATCGATCTTTTTGATTGGCTCCTGCATTAGCCAATACCGAGCCCGTAATAATTCTACCAAATGGCACAGCTTCCCGGACAAAAATAATGGGATTTAGCCTCTTTGGGCTTGCGGTGATAAATAAGTTAAAATGATTATAAATGGGTCTTAAAGTGAAATGTTGGACTGTTCTCAAAGGCCTGGGGGTCGATAAAATGTTACAAACAGAGGGTAGAGAATCCTATTTATAATTACAGGGGTTGGTTCGTGATTTTGACGCTCAAAGGTAAATTCCTCTCTTCCGCTAAAAGGAATATCATCTTATTACATTTCCACGTTCAATGACTTTGAATTGGAAGTCGGTTAGGTAACTTCTGTTTAAGACGAAAGATATATATAGCGATGCTTTTTTTGATGCACCTCGCCTTTTTACCCGACTGCCGAAGGAGGGTACTGTATTTATCAGTCTATGTATGTATGTTTGTTGCTATATGGCGTTCTAGAGACCCCACGCGTTGGCCGATTTTGATAATTCTTCCGTCAATCGATTCGTCTTAACCCTGCGAGTGTCAATGGCTACTTAAAATTGGAAAATAGAAAAATGGCGGATTTTGGGCGCCAAATTGTGGGGGCCCTTTTTTCTTCTTCCAATCCCATCGTGTGGGGTATCAAAATAAAGGGTTTTAAGAGGTAATTTCAAAAATATATAATACTTATATGTTTAAATGTACCTAATTCTATAAAAAAATAACTAAAAAGTTAAAAATAAAAAGAAACAAAAAACCCGACTGCTTAAAAAGCGAACTAAAAAGACGTAAACAAGAAGAAAACCTTGCTGTGCACTCGGAGGATACATCCGGTTTTGACCAGCCACTTCGCGCCTCTGTATGTATCCTCCGACTGCACAGCATGATTTTCTTCTTGTTTACGTCTTTTTAGTTCGGTTTTTAAGCAGTCGGGTTTTTGTTTCTTTATATATTTTTTTTTCATGTGTGAAGGCAGAATGAGTATGTTTTTTTGGGTTCCGTAGCCAAATGGCAAAATAAGGAACCCTTATAGATTCGTTATGTCTGTCTGCCTGTCTGTCTACAGCATTGTTCTTATAGTTTCGGAAAAAAGTGGCTGTGACATACGGACGGACAGATAGACAGACAGACGTGACCGTTTTTTGCCATTTGGCTACGGAACCCTAAAAAGGTCTGTCTATCTGTCCGTCCGTATGTCACAGCCACTTTTTTCCGAAACCATAAGAACAATGCTGTTGAAACTTGGTAAGTAGATGTATTCTGTGAACCGTAATAAGATTTTCACACAAAAATAGAAAAAAAAACAATAAACTTTGGTGGTTCCCATACTTGAAACTGAAACTAAAAAAAAAAAATGATCAAACCCATACATGTGGGATATCTATGAATCGGTCTTCAAAAATGATATTGAGGTTTCTAATATCATTTTTTTCTAAACTGAATAGTTTGCGCGAGAGACACTTCCAAAGTGGTAAAATGTGTATCCCCCCCCCTGTAACTTCTAAAATAAGAGAATGATAAAACTAAAAAAAGAATATTATGTACATTACCATGTAAACTTCCAACGAAAATTGGTTTGAACGAGATCTAGTAAGTATTATTTTTTTAATACGTCATAAATCGTAAACCGCAATTTACCAAGTACGGAGCATGATTTTCTTCTTGTTTACGTCTTTTTAGGGTTCCGTAGCCAAATGGCAAAATATGGAACCCTTATAGATTCGTCATGTCTGTCTGTCTGTCTGTCCGTCTGTATGTCACAGCCACTTTTATCCGAAACTATAAGAACTATGCTGTTGAAACTTAGTAACTAGATGTATTCTGTAAACCGCATTAAGATTTTCACACAAAAATAGAAAAAAAACAAAAAATTTTGGAGGTTCCAATAAATGAAACTGGAACTAAAAAAAATTTTTTTCATCAAACGCATACATGTGGGGTATCTATGAATAGGTCTTCAAAAATGATATTGAGGTTTTTAATATTATTTTTTTCTAAACTGAATAGTTTGCGCGAGAGACACTTCCAAAGTGGTAAAATGTGTGTCGCCCCCTCTGTAACTTCTAAAATAAGAGAATGATAAAACTAAAAAAAAAATATTATGTACATTACCATGTGAACTTCCAACGAAAATTGGTTTGAACGAGATCTATTATGTAGTTTTTTTTTAATACGTCATAAATCGTAAACCGCAATTTACCAAGTACGGAACCCTTCGTGCGCGAGTCCGACTTGCACTTGGCCGGTTTTTTATTACTAGCTGTGCCCATACCCACAACTTCGCTCCCTTCAACTCGTCTTCAACTGCCTACCCTACCCTACTTACCCACCTACCTACCATACTTTCCTTCCTATCTATCTGCCTACCAATTTTATTCCAAGGTAATTATTTCGCGGCGAATCTCAACACCGCCATTCAGAAAATGACGTCAAATGCACTACGCCATGTATTGAATATGGATTTCAACTATCCGAGTGTATGAATTGCGTGTCTTGCGATATTTTACGTCTTGAACACTATAAATTCATCTAACTTAAGATAGAATGAACCGATTGCGATGAAACAAAAAGTAAGTAATGCTTCAAATTACGCAAATGTTATATTTATAAAAGTTATCTACACTGGTTTCGAACATTTTACGTGATGCGTGCGCAAATAAACAGACAAAAAATCCAAAAAGGCCGGCAATGGGTTCTGTTGGTTATTCTTTAACACCCTGGCTATTTTATTAGGAAATATTTGCGATGTAAAAAATCGACTTTTCTACAGATGTATTATATGTATTGATTTATTTAACAATTCATGTACACACTTACAATAAATATTTATACGTATGGTTGAGCCATCTTGAGAGCATGAATGAAAAAAGAAAATAGCTACTCGGACTCCTTATAAATTTTAGCTTAAGTATTACATATTCTGTTATAATTTTAATTTTCCATATTAGTGTATAGTTTCGGTTTAGGCGTGAAATTGTAACAAACAAACAAACGCCCATGTGCATTTTTTTTTTTTTGTCGATGAAATCTTTTATTAACATATATACAACTGAAAATTCTAAAAACAAAAACAAACCTATATACAAATACAAAAGGGAGACGGAAAAGACCTCATTGTGCATCAAAAAATTCGTCCACATCGATGTACAAAGCTCGTCGACTCTTCACGTGACCAGAGGGCTGGCCTTTTCTTCGGCCAGAGAAACAGCATTGCCATCCAACGTGGCAATGCTGCCAGCGTTCTGGGCATGTTTCCCATTGACATCGATGTGGACGAATTTTTTGATGCACAATGAGGTCTTTTCCGTCTCCCTTTTGTATTTGTATATAGGTTTGTTTTTGTTTTTAGAATTTTCAGTTGTATATATGTTAATAAAAGTTTGCATTTATAATATTATTAAGTTAGGATATTAGTAGGATAGGATATCCACACTAAATCCAACAGAACTCACGTACGGCGGGAGCCCCACGAGAGACGTGATTTTCTGCCAACGCTGCAGACTTAATTAAACTTGGGTCAACTTCGAACAGATGAATGTTAATCTGAACAATAATATTAGAACGTGATTCCAGCTTAGAATTTACAGATCAAGGGTGCCATACACGGGGTCGTCTGGCACCCACGTGCTGGTTTGGTCCCTGAGGCGGTCACGGTGTACAATGTGTTCTGGTGCGCCGGTGATGGGGGGTACACCCCAGAGGAGGGTCCGGTGACGGACAGCCGCGGCACAGACCACACCGTGGAGTTTTTAACCGACTTTCGAAGGAGGACGAGGTTTTTTTTTTTCACGGATTCTCCGTCAATTTAGGACCAATTTTCAAAATTCCTTGTTATTTTTGAAAGACAATATTCAGATATTGGTCCGAATTTAATTTGGCGAAGATCTCATGAAGAACTTTGGAGATATACAACAGAACTCTTCAATAAATAACGGCAAATCTCTCGGGATTGTTGCAATCGCATATATATATTGTTAAAAATTCACAAGTCGGTATTTTTTTTTAAAGAACTTTTCACAGGAGTCGTTCCGTCGCGTCATATCTTTCTCTATACTACTGTAGTATTATTTATTATCTGTGACTATTCCTTATTCTGATAGCTGAATCTCAAAGGAGCGAAAACCGGCGAGTTTCATAAACTTTTCAAGTTCTCAGAATTTTGAAATAACTGTCTGCCTTTCGATGAAAATACAGAAAACAATCGCTATTTCTGAGAAGACTTAGCGAGGAGTTTTCTACAAGTGTTTTCAATAATAGTTGGCAGAGATCTTGCTTTGTTTTTTTAGTTTATGTTTAAAATGGGTACAAGTAGTATCATATAGGTGCAATAGTAAAAAGACTGGAGATAAATTGCAACCATTAAATACAGTACCTGGGCGACCGAGCTCTGTTCGGGTAATAATAGAGAAAACGACGTTTTCTAAAAATTCAACCTAGCTAGATCGATTTAATGCTCCCGAAACCCCCTGCATTCTATCATAAAAAAACTTAATTAAAAAAATCAAAAAACCCGACTGCTTCAAAAGCGAACTAAAAAGTCGTAAACAAGGAAAATATCATGCTGTGCAGGCGGAGGATACATATTCGCGGGCTGGCTGACCAAAATCTGGTGTATCCTCCACCTGCACAGCATGATATTTTCCTTGTTTACGACTTTTTAGTTCGCTTTTGAAGCAGTCGGGTTTTTTGATTTTTTGAATCACCCGCGTGTAAAGTGCTTTTTTATCCCAAAGGATATACCAGGACAAAAAGTAGCATATGTCCTAATCCAGATTCTGGAATATCGGTATTCCAAGTTTCATCCAAAGCTGCTCAGCGGTTAAGGTGAGATAAGGTAACAAACAGACAGAACACACAACAGTACGTAATTTAAATGACCTTCATATGGACACGGGCGCGTAGAACCTTGTCCATATATTCCGAATCACGTTTTCGAACTCGACTCCCAATTGGAATCGTCAAATTTACAATTATGTGTAGCTTGTTATTTATTGAAGGGTTTTTCGTTGTCACGGTGACTGCATCGAGTGGAGGTCCTTCAAAGTGACTTACAATTTTAATGCCTTGGGAATAAGTTCTTGGTATGTTTAACAACACACACAACATTTATTTTTTCTGTGACAACTCAAAGCATTCCTCAAATGAATAACAAAAGAAAAGACAGAACCTTGAGGAACACACTAATCAATTCTACGATACAGATAGGTATACAGAAATGGTTTCTCACAAACATAGAATAGTTCAGAAGATCGACTCCATACAACGAGCGAAAACAGTCATACGCACACATAGACGCGTACTTGCGGCAATCTCGAACCATTATAGTGCGCTTACACTCGCTGTACGTGAAGCGTGTCTACGATTATGTATGCGTGTGTGTTAGCCCGTAGTAGGAGCGAATCTACTTAATCAAAACGGGATGTAGCTGAATATCAGTATTTTACATGGAGCGACTGCTAATCTGATGATCTCTACGACCCAACTAGGCAAGAACGATATTGTCAGACATTCAGACTTCTGTCTCGTAAAGACTACCAAAGATCTAAAAATTACAACCAGGATTAACGACTTTACGTAGTCTCGGAGAAGCCACAGTATCGCATGGATGGTCATCCGTCCACGGACCAACCTCGGCAAACGTTGTTTTAACATTGAAGATCGACCTCTTCGGTTGTTATTACTCAGCCACAAGACGTTCCTTCGTTCGTTCTTTTTGAAGGAGTTGATCTTCTGTACTTATCTGTTCTATGTTAGGCGTTTACGATCCGAGCGAGATTTACTACGTTTACTTTCAGTTCCGATAGATAACATACCTCCCGATAGCTTCACGGATTTTGTATTTCCTGGCATCGAGTAGTCTCAATAACAATGTGAAAATAAGTTCTTTATTATAAAACTGAATAACTTGGGAACTTCATTGATTGCTATTGTTTTAGTAAATCAGTCAGATTTGTGAACAGCTTCATAGCTGTTCACAAATCATTACTAGAATGTTCCTGAAACTACTCGTATTTATATAAGTCCATCAGTTAGATTACGAATAAATAAATTAGACATGTATTTTTTCTTTATTTACGACAACGATACAGCGCCTTGGAATATCTTTTTTACCTAGACTGCCGTCACAAGCCCCAGCTTCCGGATTTTGATGTGCTTCATCCATGTCATTTTTTTGGGTTATTAGACGATTCGCACGAATTTAACACGCCCGAAAAGTGCGAATCGACCCCTTTTTTTTTTTTTTCTGTGGCGATTCGCCCGAAGTGAATTTATCAGTGTGCAAATCGTATTTTTATCATGTCATTAAACTTTCTACTTAATTTAATCGAAGTTTTGATTTTGCCTTCCTAAAAAAATAAACGTCCCACCACTAGTAAGTACCTACTGTTTCGTAGGTTTAATTATGCGAAATAAAATTACGAAAAATATGGATAGATGCTGTATGTGGCATACCTCAGGTGCCATTCAATCAGTTTCCGTTTAAGTGGGTTCCCAATGTGGAATACGTCCTCAAATCATAGAGTAATTATTTTAATAAAGACATTTTTGATTAATTTGTTAACCGACTTACCAAAAAGGAGGAGGTTCTATGTTCGGCTTCTTGTATGTTTTTTTTTTATGTATGTTCACCGATATCTCCATCAATTGTGGACCGATTTTGAAAATTCTTTTTTTGTTTGAAAGAGAAAGAGTATGTTTTCAAATTGGTCTCATTTTAATTAAGTCAAGATCTGATGAAGAACTTCTGAGATATACAACAGAACTCTTTGTAAATTGACAACGGCAAATCTCTCGAGATTGCTGCAATCGCGTCTTTATTGTTTTTACCATAACATAACATCACGCCAGTACGCTCTAAAAGGGTACGCAGATCTCTCATTTCACCGGTTATGTTCATGTTTCATGTTATTCGGGTAATATATTCTGGCGTTATAGGTGCCTATTTTAGGTAGGTACAACTAAAAAGGGAAAAATAAAAAATATTTTAGCAAAAAAATACTACCGACTTCCAAATAAAAGACTACAAAGTGAAAAATAACTTTATTTTTGGAAGTCGGTGTCCATATCGCAAAAAATGGGAAAAAAGAAAGACACCGACTTCCAAAAATAAAGTTATTTTTCACTTTGTAGTTTTTATTTGGAAGTCGGTAGTATTTTTGTGCTAAAATATTTCTTATCAATAAAAATATTTAGCCTTTAATACTTCTGTACTTGAGTTTACATTATCTTAACGGTATTGCATAAAACACAATGTGTGTGCCAATTGCCTACTAAATAATTTTGGAGTGGTCGATTCGCACACCAATAAATTCACTTCGGGCAAATTGCCACAGAAAAATTAAAATTTTAAAAGTGGTCGATTCGCACTTTTCGGGCGAGTTAGATTCGTGCGAATCGTCCAATAACCCTTTTTTATTGATTCAATAAAGAAAAATACGTGTACAATATGATAATGATGATGATTACTTTTTAACCAGGAAACATACCCTTTTTCTGGACTCCACCAGATAATACTGATACTTTTTTATAAGCTTTTTATTATCTTGCTTTCGTAAGTGTGACCGGCATCTAATTCATTATTCAAGCAATTCCTAGCATTCGAGTAAACTAAAACTTGGCGTACTTAAGTAACTTAAAACACATTAAAATAATAAGATACTATGAAAAGCTGGTCTCATAAAGAAGTCGGAAACTGGCCGTAGCAACATCTCAACTAAAATTGGTAGTACGATCATATTTGGTCTTAGAGGATATGTATTGACAAACGATATTGGATGCATTTCGTACTTTAGTTCATTAAAATATTTTCATTTTTATTTTTTTATTAATCTCACAGTTGCTACATGAATACTTTTCATGAACAAAATATCGTTTTCCCATCCAACACATGTCCCTTTCAAAATATGTAGGTGCCTTAATTTGAATATGAAAATGTGGCTTTTAACGATCATTATGTAGCAATAATTTAATTTAAAATGGCGGCCCCAAGCCGTGGCCTGGCTCGATGTAAAACAAATGACACACGAGGCCACTTTTTGGAATGTTCTAAGCAGAGGCCTTGTGTGACATTTTGGAAGCTGATTACGTCATTTTTTTATTTTATGTTTAATCAGGTGGAATGGGTTCAGAAAATATAAACTGGACAAAGCAGATAAAAAATTGTATGAAACAAAATTAAAAAACTGTTTAAAATTGTTTATTTTTTTGGGAGCAAAAAAAGCAACAGGATTATATATATTTTCATGTTTTGTTGGTCTACTGGTCACTAGCACTACTGCTGAGCGTAAGGTCTTGGGTTTGATTCTCAGGTCAGGCAAAGCGTGTATGGATTTTTCCATTTTTAATATCTCAGTACCAACCCGGAGTTCGGATGCGTACCCGGTTGTTAAAAATAGGCTCGCTTCTTTGGCACGACGTAGTTTAGGTGTATTATAAGTTCAAAGGATCGTAGCAGGTGGTAGGTTTGAAGTTTCCTCCTTTCTATGCCTGATCTATATGTATGCATACGTCACTTCTGTGATATGCTTCTGCGTTAACTTCGGCAAAGAAACATAACTGCAAGCGTGATCGTGGAACCGTCCGTTACCACTCATTGCAAGGTCCTTACTTATAATTCAACAAGTGAATACCTCTGACTAACCCTTTGAGGGTCCCAAACGTGAGGGACTTTGTAAACCATGCCCCAGTTCCTATATTTATGTCTGCATTCAAAACGCGTTTGTACTTTCCTTTCCTTCCTTACACCAATCTCAGTATAGGGATGTGACTAGATTTTAACCCGTGCAATGGATCGACCAGAAAAGGTTTCATTAAATTAGCAATATCGTCGGTCGAAATGTCAAAATTTTAGGGATTTATCAAGTAACTTGTCGATAGTTGCCCAAACACCATCGCGTTACTTTCATTGATAGAACGGCACCTGTCTAAAGCCTCAGATAGAGTCTGCAGTAAGCAGTTCGTTGCATTACTGCTTCCCCCAATATCTTTATAAATTACTAGCTTCTTCCAGCGGCTTTGCCCGCGCGAATTTTGGAAGTTTTCCTACGGGGCCTATGTCCCATTCCATACTAAAATCTATCTATCCGATCCGATCCAATCAGCTGTTCTAGCGTGATTGAGTTACAAACATACTCCATCCAAACTATCGCATGAAGCCTATTTTTATCAAAATCAGTTTAGTAGTTATTGTGTGAAAGACTAATAAACATCAACCCATCCTAACTTTCACAAAAATAATTATATTAGTGGCAAACACAACACTCCTGCCTTATAATCTTGCTATGTCTCTAGAACCCAAAAGAAATAGAGATAAAGAAGCAACATTTAATTACAAAAATCCATTAGCTTTTACGTCGTACAAATCTGACATCAAAACACTATTTAGTCTTCTAAGATTGCTATTGATGAGGCCAGAAGAAACAAAAGCTATCGACTAAGTGAAGACCTCATTTTATCCTCGGTCCATTAGACCTTCATTAGGAGATTATTATCGCATTTATCTTCAAAGAGGAGATGACAACTCAAAGGTCAAACGTATCGTAAAGAAAATTTGGGATCTGAACTGTGTCAGTAATGCGTTGCGCTAGTTAGGAGTTGATTTTCTATACATCTATATATTGTCTAAATAAAGTGAGTTCTTCAACTTGGCGTGGATGGTCAAATCAGAAACTGTGATGAATAGCGTAAAATATTAAAAGTTGTCACGGGCCGATTTTGCATCAATGGATTTTTGAACAATTAAAATTTCTAAATTTAAGAAACCCCCGACACATTTATCTTGCGAAAACATTTTCCCCATTCAAACAGTAAAACGCGCATAACTTTTGAACGGCTAAACAATCGGTTTCAAACATAGCTTGGAACACTCTCGACAAAATCACCTTTCAAACAAAAAAAACTCAATCAAAATCCGTTCATCCGTTTAGGCGCTATGATGCCACAGACAGACACACAGCAACACACGTGAAACTTATAACACCCCTCTTTATCCGGCGGGGGTTAAAATGAATATTTCTAGCCAGGAATCGAACCCTTTAATTTTGGAAACACCAACACACACACAGCACACCATCCGATAGTGTGAATAATAAGGATCAAATTCTGGAAAGTATTAACTAAGAACTTACTGCAAACTTAAGAAAATACTTCAATTATAACACGAAACAATCTTCAGAGAATATTCTAAACGGAATAAAAATATTGTAATGCTGGATGTGGTAGAGTCCTTGAATCGGCAAAGCCGACTATGTATTGAAAATAATGGTCATTATTTGTGCCGAACGGAACTGAAAGTCTCGTTATGTGACGATTTCTACCAGGCAAGTCCTTTTTTTTTTCAGCGAATAAATTGCCTAACGCGTGCCGTGCCGTCCGGGGAAACGACGTGTTTATGTGGAGCTTTCACGCCTCCTGAGCACCTACTTTCACCTTGATGGGTGGGCCACGAGAACTGCTACGCATGACATTCGCGACCCATCCAGCGTGGCCCACTTCTGGCCTCACTCTTCTTTGCCCGCCTCAGGGCTCGTTCCTTCTTCTGGGATTTTCAGGTGCACTGGGACGTCACCACAACTCCAGGGACCATGCAGCCTGAACGATGGAGTCCTCGATCTATCGTCTGCTGCCCCCTGTTATGGTGGGATCAAGAATGCTTTTCGCCGCCTGCGAATCGGTTCAGCGAGAGTCTGCCTCCCTGATCCTTCCTTCTGTGAGATAACTGCCTCGCAGAAAGACGCAACCGCCTCCCATGCCCATTTCACTGCCGACCATAGTCCTAACAATGGCCGGCAACGACAGGTCTTCCCCAATTTCTGCCGCCAGAACATGGCGCTGCGCCCCCCAGACCGCCCCACTTGAGAGTGTGCAGGGCAGTGTCCTTGTTTCAACCACGTTTTGCCACTGTTAGCAGGTATTTGCCAAAACAGCCATGCCTTGACAATATCTGCACTAAACGGAAAGACAACGTCCCGTGTTGCCTCCGTACTCTTCTAGGATTGACTGGATTACCCCAACAGTCCAGTGACCGGCGCTGGGGTCTCCAGCCATCCCGCCCATTGCCTCATGACGCAGTCTGCGCCTCTCTGCAACTCCTACTGCAAGACGCGTTATGAAACTTCGTCCTAATACTCATTATATGCCTATCTATTAATAAAACCCATTTTCATATCTTATGTCCTTTCCATTGATGCACATCTGACCATTTGTTCTAAGTAACATTATCGGGCCATTATCGCATATTCTCTAAGCCTTGGTCTAACAATTAATATCAAGAAATCTGCCCACTACACCGTATCATACCATGTCCATTCTCTTTTTTTTTTTTTTCTTTAAACACGTTGCCCCACACTAGGAATTTCTTCCAGTATCGTGGGTGCGTTTACAAACATATAAACTCACATACACAACACCCAGAGCCGGAACAACTATCTTACGAATAACTAATACTTGTTCCGTGCGGGAATCGAACCCGCGACACGCAGCGCAGCAGTCAATCTCTCAACCACTGCGCCAACCGTGCGCCCTAAAATGTTGCGCCCTTTCTATGAACGTATCAGGACGGAAAGAAACTTGACAGGAGGCTTTAGACAAAATAACATTTTATTCACGAAAGTGTCATATTAGTGCTAACACTCTTCTTACTCGATTTACTGATGAAATTAATACATATTTGAGTGAAAAAAAGTTTGGAGTCGCGGTCTTCTTTGATTACAAAAAAGCCTTCGATACCCTTGAAACTGAGACCTTATTGAATGCCATGGAGGAGTGTGGAGTGAGAGAGCCGCTGAACTAATGGTTCCGCGACTATCTCACATCACGGTCCTATCGAGTAAAGGTAGGTGATGAGTTCAGCGAAGAGAGGAAGGTGCGGGTGCGGGGTGCCGCAGGGGTCCGGATGCGGGCCTGTGTGCTACTTATTACATGTGAATAGTGTGTGCGGCGTACTGCGCCACTGTTCGGCGCATATGTTCGCGGATGACCTGTGTGTGCTGCGCGCCGGCACCGACCTCGCTGACACCTGTCGGCTCGTTCAACATGACGTAGACGCAGTGGTAAAGTGGTCTCATGACAACGGTATCGTTCTGAATGGCGATAAAACTAACCTGTTGATGATTCATTCCCCTCATATTCATCTAAATAAAGTATGCCCTTCCATTTTTACACATAGCTACGATTGTATGCATAATCATAATTTAAACTGCAATTGTAAACCAATTGAACAAGTAGAAGGTGTCACCTATCTTGGAATGAAGGTTGATGTAAATTTTTCTTGGTCTTCACATGTTGATTATATTTGTGGTAAGCTTAGAATATTGTTAAGTAAATTCTATCACTTAAGCTTTAAAGTTCCCTCCAGCACCTTAAAATGTTTATATATGTCTTTAGTTGAATCAATACTGAGTTACTCTCTTGATTGCTATGGGTTGACTTTTAAAAGTAATATGCAGAAACTAGAATCAATACAAACTAGATTTTTAAAATTATTAGTAAACAAGAAAACTAAAAATAGCAGTAAAGGAGACTATAGTAGGCTATTCAAAATATGTAAAATTCTACCAGTTAGCCTTAAACATAAATACGTATTATTAGTCAATAACCATGGTGTTTGGGATAGTGACGCACTGGTTTCTAACAGGTATACTACAAGGTCGATGACAGCGGGCAAATATGATGTACCCAGAGTTATTAATTACTATGGCGACAGAACTTTAAAAAAACGCGTTCCCTATTTATTGAACACTTTGCCTGCTGACATCAGACAAGAAGATAATAAATTAAAATTCGCACGGAAACTTAAAATAGTTATTTATGCTACAAGTGCGGAAGGTAGGTGATTTCCGATGAGTGGCATTTTTATTCACGAGCGAGCGAAGCGAGTGAGTGGATAAATCGACACGAGTCGGAAATCATCTTACGTACGTGTATCATACAATATTTTACTATGCATTGTGCGAGGAAATAATAAAAATAATAGAATGAAATTACTAAAATGGCGGGCTTATTCAAGCGCGTTCAGCATATCCACAGATTAACTAATAGTTCCTCGGGCAAGTCGGGCATATCTACTGCGCATGTGCGAATAGCTGTCACATCGTAACGCAATAAGGCACGAGCAAAATATACGTTCTGCCAAACATATTTAATTAATATTTAAAATTAATTTACTGATCAAAATCTAAATCTAGAATAATTAAAAACGCCTAAAATAAAGTATTAGTTTTATTTTACCTTTTATATGAATGATAATCTGGACATACTAATTTTTAAAACTTTTCTCAAATAATAAAAACTCTATGCGTCGGGCTGACGTTGGAGTTAAAAATTAAAAAAGTACAGGAAAGTAAAAAGCACTAGTGAAAAAAAGTGACACTTTCCGCACAGTTTGGCTGCTTGGAAAACCGCTCTTTTCGAGGACATGCATTGTAAAATATTTATTAGATTCTATTTAGTGCATTTAGGTTAAGTAGTTTAGTATATGTTGGGTTCTAGATGTAACTTATAAGAGAGACTCAATGATCTCACAGTTAAACTGCGTAAGCAGTTTTGTGGGGCAATGTATTAGTTTTAAGGAATTTTTAATTTTTAATAAATAAAAAAAAAATAAAAAAAATAAAAAAAAAGACAAAAATCTATGGAAATGCCAATCGGTATCGAAATGCCTCGTCATCCTGATCAATCCCTTATATGTTGCCTTTTCGATCATCGCCTTCGCTGACATTGAATGACACTTTGTCTAGAGCCTATGGGGCAGCTCCAACAGTATCCTAAATATGATTTCTTGTCGCCTAGGCTATGTTTTCGTGGGTCGCTGTTGTGCTATCTCACATGGGTTGTCGCAGCGGTGATCCACAGTTATTTGTTGTAGTGTCAGTTTGTTAATATCTGTGTTACTAACATAGTTGTAAGTTTTACTAACCATCTTTTGAGGCATGGATACTCGAATAAAGAGAAATTCTATTCTATTCTATGGACTATTATGTCCACAAGATCTCATCAACAGCAGCGTATCATAGTGTGCATAACGGTTTTAGTATCAACAATAATTGTCGGCAAGTAACTTTTGTCGATACAGTGTTGATACTCGACAGTGTTGGTCGGTGTCGATAAGGTCTCATATTTTTCAATACAAAAAATATTATAAGGGCTGATAATATACTGCCTGTTATTGGTTGCAACTTGCAATTCCTTAATAAATGTAGAGAATAAAAAGGAATATTATTTTGGCTGACACGTTCCTGTGCGATCATGGAATGATACGGTGTAGTGGGCAGACTCCTTGAGGCCACAAAAAATTTATTATACTCTCGTCAAAGTCGCCACAGCAAAGGCTCACTTCCGAGCAGATCGGCTCAAGCGTTACTGAAATTCACAAAAACACAAATTCCGGTATAAAAAGTAAAGCGCAATAACTGTTTAACTGTTGAAAACACTAAAGACTTTCTTCCTACAAACTTCCAGGGTCGCGGCGTTTGTGTCGCCGGGACTGCTTTGTTCGGAAGCGAAGGTTTGTGTAGCGGTGACAATCACAATAAAATGGACTCAGTAAAGGACTTGGTTCATTGTTCTGAGATTGACGTATGTATAGGAAGACTCCATCTTTCCTTTTGTTTTTTTATGATTGATATGCTAGAGGCACAGATTACCTCCCAATCTGTGGCTAGAGGTAATATAGCTATTATATTGATATCTTGCTAAGAGTCAAGGAACATCGTTTCATTGTGTTCGGCGTCTTTCAGGAAAGAGATTGCTTTTCTTGAAGCCTGTAGTATAAGTGATATTTATGTTTCACATACAAGCTTCTGCCTGCGGCTTTGTCCGCGTAATGAGTGTTTCATTAACCCGAGGGAACATTATAAAAGGATTTAAAACAAAAAACCGGCCAAGTGCGAGTTGGACTCGCGCACGAAGGGTTCCGTACCATTGTTGCAAAAAACGGCAAACAAAACACGTTTGTTGTATGGGAGCCCCCCTTAAATATAAATTTTATTCTGTTTTTAGTATATTTTGTTAAAGCGGCAATAGAAATACATCATCTGTGAAAATTTCAACTGTCTAGCTATCACGGTTCATAAGATACAGCCTGGTGGCAGACAGACAGACAGACAGACGGACCGCGGAGTCTTAGTAATAGGGTCCCGTTTTTACCCTTTGGGTACGGAACCCTAAAAACTAGCTAGATTATGCGCTATTCCAGACTGTTATCTATATCTGCGCCAAATTTCATCCAGATCCGTTCAACCGTTTATCCATCCTGCTAATATTGTAAATGCGTAATAGTTTGGATGGATGGACACAAAAACCATCAATCGAACAAAACATCCATCCATCCATCTATGTATCCATCCAAACTATCGCATTTATAATATTAGTAAGAAGTAAGATCGTCACGTTTTATTGAAACTCCGTACTACGCTTTAACGGATCAAAGTCAAAATTTTACCAATGTAGCTTACTGACAGTACCTACAATATCTTACTGTAGTCATATCAAAGCGTGAAACGAACAAAAAAAAAACGAAAGTCAGAAATAAAAAAATCAATTTGTAGAAAACTTTATTGAAAGCAGTGCATCACTAATACCATACATTTATCCCCTTAACCTGCTCTGAATGATAAGCAGGTACTCTCAATGCGCTGTATTGCAGCCTCACAATATCGTTCGTTTCGGCGTCCGAATCTTCTAGCTTTTGTACTGGGAACTGAAGTCATAGAACAGAGAAGAGGTCAGAAGGTTCACAGTATGTCCAAACATTCAGGCATGCTGAAAGCACCTACAGAAACTTTCATACGATGGAAAAAGTGATGTCATCATCATTTCAGCCGAAAGACGTCCACTGCTGAACATAGGCCTCCCCCAAGCGTCGCAACATTGACCGATCCGATTGAGCGGATTATTGCAAAAAAAATACATACATAAATTCACGCCGCGCCACGCTATGGCGGTAGCCACTAAGGCAGAAACTATAGAACGCCTCCTTCGTCCTTTTATAAGTAAAGTACTTCAGTTTGAATGGTCTACAATGCATTGGAAGGCCTCCCACAAGGTGGACCGAAGACCTGGCAACCACAGAGCTGGTTGATAGGCGACTCATGACTTAAACTTAGCAGAAATAACATAACTGGCACTAAATCTGTTTTTTTTATTTTTCAGGTAAGTTCCAGATTTCTGAAATAAGGTATTTAAATCTTACTAAATCTACGATAGAATAGATTTTTTTTGATGATGTTTGTTAATGTCAGTCTGAAGTTCTCTCTCGCTATTGGCGCACTCACTCACGTTTATTGCCGTTCAGAGTGGTCCTTCTTTACCAACACATTTCGCCTAGAACATTTGCATGAATATTAATACTATTCATTTCTTTATTTCCGTCCTATTGTTTCTGCGATGGAGCTCTATCAAGAGCCCGGGTGGCCCCAGACAGATATGAACGCTTCTTTGTCGCGGCTTTGTAACAGTCAGCTGTTTCAGGAATTTATAGGTCAGTGTTTGAGAAATCTTTTATCGGGAATGTAGGTCGATTTCATATTAATGTGCACTGGTTTCCTTTATGGCAATAGCAAACTAACTGGCTCACCGTAGTACAGTATCTTTTATTAAAGATAGGCTCGCGTTTGATAACTATGGCACTAACTAACCTGATGGTAAGCGATAATGTACTTGCCTAGAAGTAACCTAGTCACTCTTGACTTAAAGACCCCTGGTTGAAACTGTCAGGAAACACAGACCCGGCATTCCTTACTTCCTTGGGGTGGGTCAGTTATTTATTTATTAAGTGATCACTATATAATAATGTAGTGAAGGTGTTGTGAGAACGGGGGTGGACTGTAAATCAGCGTTGAGCAGCGTAATAGCCATGCTTTACACTGCTCAGCATATGCTGGACCCGCTCCTTTTGCCATACTGATACAATATTGTGCCTCAGAGCTAATTTGTGTTTCTTCATGTTTTGTTACAGTTGGGAATAAATGTTTTCTTTCTTTCATTCCTTACAACTAGTACGATGGTCAGAGAGTTTTGCATCAACCTACATAGTTGCAAATGAACTAGTTTAAGTTAAGTGTGCAAACCCCCGGACTTACGTGTCATAGGTTGTGGGTTCGAACCCAGGCAGTTACTTTGTGTAAATTTATTTTATAACCACTGCTCTAAAAATGGTGAAGGAAAACTATTGAGGAAACCCGCGTGTGACATCCATCAACTCGCACTGAGCTCGCGTGGTGGATTAAAGCCCGTCCCCTCTATCACAGAGAGGCCTATGTCCCAGCGGTGAGGTGGGAACGTTAGAAGAATGATTATCTTGAGTTTGTAAACATTGATGTAACCGTTTTGTTTGTTCCAGTAAACCATAATATTATTACTATTTATGGTCATGTATATTCGCGGTCAAAATTGCAGAAGCACTATCACATCTCAGTATTTGTAGGGGATTTTCTATAGTCCACGACCTCATTAATCTATAATTATATACTATGCAAGGTTTCACTGAAAGGTGCGATCGTATTTAAAAAGCTGATTCTGCCCATATAAATTAACAACTTTTTCAAAAGAAGTCATACGCATTGCCCAAAAAATATTGTATTTTCCATACAAAATTGTCGTCAGCTGACCAAAATTTGTATGGGTGATACAATTTTTTTGTTTGAAACGAGCATTGATTTACCTACAAAGGTCTCGTACGAATACCACTATCAAATAAAAACTAATGTTTGAAACACTACGAAAAGATCAAACTAAATAAGCACATAAATTGCAAGAAAAACGAATCTAAGCCAACAAAGTTATCAGTTCTCTTTGGAATTAAGATTCCAGGAGTTAAGCTCGTAAATTCCGATTTAAGGCATCGATATTCCGGATAAAGGCGTGTCCGGACTTAAGTTTCCAATTCTCGAAGCTAAATCCTCAATTCTCGTCTTACACCTTTCCAAGGATTTCTACTGAAACCGAAAGACGTAGAAATACCCAACGATGTTATTCTAGAAACCTGATAGCTTAAGATCCCACTGCAAAATTCTGTTTTTAATTAAATTAAATTTTCATGAATGATTATTGATACCTAGTAGAATAGATTGCTGCAGGGTTGCCTAGAAATATATAGCCAAAATTACCTTAATTAAATAAATTTATATTTGATAACTAAGCCCCATTGTACAAGTTTTTCAAGAGATTCCAACGTCATTTGAAAGAAATTTGTGTACAAATTATGAAAAAATTAGGTTGCCAGCTCGCGGTAGCCGTAGCCTGTGGATTGCTAATTTATCTACTAAACGTTGAAAAAAAGTATCTGTACGGCGAACCGCACATCATAACTTTAATATTAATTGCTTAATCTGCATTATACGCGTTTACGCCAAGCGACCCAAATAACAATTAAAGTCAGTACGTGATCGGTTAGCATTAAGTGCCGTCGCGCGTGCTCCCTCGCTCCATTAACAAACATTTTGTAACTTTTCCTAACAATATACAGTTTTAAGTGAACAATACTATCTCTCATTCAACATCCCAACAAACAACCTTTACATGGTCCTTCGAGCCGGATATAACAAATGTAAAGGTAAACTAACTGTTCACTGCTCATCAATCCATAACAACTTTTCATTTAGTACAGATGTGCTAATAATGGACAACTTACTTGGGAACTTACCAATCAAAACATTTGATCGACCTAATTGGTGTCATATAGAAAATTAAAAGCTAGCAGATCCCGAATTCAACTTAAGCAGGCCGGTGGACTTATTACTTAATGCCAACGTCCATGGCATAATATTACTATCGGGATTAATCAGAGGAGAAAATCCTTCCCATCCGGTAATCCAACAAACACAACTGGGATGGATCATATACGGAGGTGGTGAAGAAACGACGTCATATCGATGCAATGTTGTACTGAGCAACACCCAAGACATTCAACGATTTTGGGAGATTGAAGATATCAGCGAAGAATCGCAAGTGTCGTTAGAGGATCAGGAATGTATTGACTATTATCTAGCAACAACAAAACGACTTGCAGATGGGCGTTACGAAGTCAGACTACCTTTTAAATCAAATACCGAGGGAAAGTTAGGGTCTTCTAAAGAAATGGCCATAGCTCAGTTCCAAAATTTGGAGCGGAAATTTCAAAAACAGCCAAACTTAGCAGAGCAATATAAACAGTTTATACATGAATACCAAGCTTTAGGTCACATGGTTCCAAGAAAAAACAACAACAACAATCAAACAATATCCTGCTACCTGCCACACCACGCTGTACAACGAGCTGAGTCAACAACAACAAAACTTCGGGTCGTGTTCAACGCGTCGGCCAGGACGTCTAGCGGGAATAGTGTCAACAACCTAATGTTTAAAGGTCCCAATTTACAACAAGACCTTCAAAAACTAATCATCAAATGGCGACAATATCGTTACGCATATACAGCTGATATCGAAAAAATGTACCGACAAATAATGGTGAACGAAGCAGATCGTAGATATCAACAGATAGTGTGGAGAGATTCGCCACACAAAACAATTGAAACATATCAACTAGCAACAGTAACTTATGGAACAAAATCAGCTCCCTTCTTAGCAATGATGACCTTGCGACAGTTAGCAAAGGATGAGGAGCAGAAATATCCGGAAGCTTCCAAGGTCTTAACAGATTCATTCTACGTAGATGACCTGATTCATGGAAGTCATTCAATACAGGATGGTAAACAACTTATAACAGATCTTAACAATTTATTAAAGTCAGGCGGTTTCCAACTACGAAAATGGTCAGCAAACAGTTCGGAACTCTTGGCAAACATTGATAACAATCAGAGCGAAGGAGAAATTATATTTAACTTCAAAACAGAAAACCCATCAAAAACATTAGGATTACGCTGGAATGCAACAGATGATCAGTTTACTTTTAAACACAATTCAGCAAAACACAACATAACATTGACAAAGCGAACGCTTTTGGCCGAGGTATCTAAACTATTTGACCCCTTAGGGTGGATATCACCGGTGACAACAAAATTAAAAATTCTATTCCAGAAACTATGGATCAATAACCTGGACTGGGATGAAGAAGTCCCAGAAAACATTAAAAACGAATGGAATACGTTACAAACAGACATAGTAAACATCAATGAATATAAAATACCAAGATGAATCGGGTATCAACCTCATGACACAATCGAACTGCACGGCTACTGCGATGCGTCAACAAAAGCGTACGCTGCAGTTATTTATGCGCGTATCAAAAAACATAACAAATCTTCAGTAGTATTAGTCGTGGCAAAATCTCGACTAGTTCCGGTTTCGAAAAGTGTGACTTTACCGAAAATGGAGTTATCAGGAGCACATTTACTGGGAAAATTAATGAACAAAGTCATCAGCTGTTTAGGAGACCAAAAAATGCGAATATTTGGATGGACAGACTCGATGGTTGTCTTGGGCTGGTTGCAAGGCGATCCCGGACGCTGGAAACCGTTCGTAGCAAACAGAACAAAAAGCATTACTGAAGTAATAAAACCAGACTGCTGGCGATATGTCAAGTCCGAAGAGAATCCAGCGGACGCAGCAAGCAGAGGAATTTTGCCATCTCAGTTAAAACATCATAGTCTGTGGTGGCAAGGACCTAACACTTTGAAAACATTCGATGCAAATTTGGAGTTATCAAAACCAATCCTTTTTACAACAGACCAAGAACTTAAAACGAAATATAGTCAGAGTCACAAAACAAATGCTTTGATAACTCAGCATCAACATATAAATACAGAGAGCATCATTATGAAACTATTGGATAAATACAGCTCATTTACTAAAATTGTAAAAGTACTTGCATGGTTATTACGCGCTACAAAAACAATGCAATTACATAACAACGCAACATCAATGAAACACAGCTCATTGCCATCGTATCTAACAATATCAGAAATACGAAATGCCAAATCATTGATAGTTAAACATGTACAAAGAACAGTATTTATAGAAGAGATAGAACACTTGAAAAACCATGGTAAATTAAACAAAAAGAGCAATCTATTAAAACTAGA
This sequence comes from Orthosia gothica, assembly GCA_949775005.1. Classification (NCBI taxonomy): domain Eukaryota; kingdom Metazoa; phylum Arthropoda; class Insecta; order Lepidoptera; family Noctuidae; genus Orthosia; species Orthosia gothica. Next base: position 23,550,867 of record OX459035.1, read on the forward strand.
TGCATTTATCGATCGAGAGGGTATCCTTCGGGTAGGTGGTCGCCTAAGAAAAGCAGACATTGGGATGGAGATGAAACATCCAGCAATACTGCCAAACAACAGCCGTTTAACAACGCTTGTCATCAATCAAGCTCATCTACTAACTTACCATGGTGGGCCACGCTTAACTCTAGCAAACATTAGACAGAAGTATTGGATAATCGGAGGTAACAGAGCCGTCAAGAAGGAAGTTAGAAACTGCGTACTTTGCAGAAAACATTCACCAAGAATGCAGCATCAGTTAATGGGAGATCTACCAGTATCCCGAAGCAAACCCGCTCCCCCTTTCTATCACACCGGTGTAGATTATACCGGCTATGTTGAAGTAAAAAGCAACAAAGGTCGGGGGATAAAGACAACAAAAGGCTACATAGCATTATTTGTGTGTATGGTGACCAAAGCTGTTCATCTGGAACTAGTGTCCGACTTAAGTAGCTCTGCGTTTTTAGCTGCACTACAGCGAATGGTTGCCAGAAGAGGAGCTCCCTGTCACATATATAGTGACAACGGAACCAACTTTTTTGGGGCGAACAGAGTTTTACAAGAACAATTTCTTGACCTACAAAGCATGTTCGACAACAACTTATCAGCAGAATTAACAGACTTACAAATACAGTGGCATTTTAATGCACCATCATGGCCAAGTGCAGGTGGATTATGGGAGAGAGCTGTTAGAAGCCTAAAACATCACCTCAAAAGAGTAGTAGGTGAGCAGAAGCTAACTTTTGAGGAATATACAACTGTCTAAGCCAAATTGGAGTCATGTTTGAACTCTAGACCGCTGTGTGCGTTATCCGAAAACATAGATGATTTGGAAGCATTGACTCCAGCTCATTTCCTAACTGGGAGGCCAGGAACATCAATCATCGAAACAGAACAAGATGCACGCACCAGGTGGACTCTATCTGCCAAAATTGCGAATGATATCTGGAAAAGGTGGAAAACAGAATATTTAGCACAACAGTCAATGCGCCCTAAATGGATGAACATTAAAAACAATATTGAAATAGGGCAGTTGGTAACTATACAGGACGACAATCTCCCGCCAGGGAAATGGATAATGGGCAGAGTAATAGAGCTCCACCCTGGACAGGACGGTCTCGTTCGAGTTGTAACATTAAAAACAAAAAATGGTGTCTTAAAACGACCTATTGTCAAATTATCGATTCTACCGATTTCATCTCACAAACAGGAAGACATGAAAGACGACCAGGATAGTAATAAAAATAGTGTAGGAGAAACAAAGATTAAATCAAATAAACCCAAGTCATTATTTACATCAATGGCGATTTCTTTGATAATTTTCATGTCATTGGTAACAACATCGCAAACAACAGAAATTATATCACCACTTACTAACAACATCTCATTATATTTTGACTCTATCAACAACATGCAACTTATAAGAGATAAATGGACCCTCATTGTATACTACAATATGACTCCGTACTGGGACGGCATGACAACAGCAACAAAGTTCCTGAACTATTTAGAGAAAACATGCAGCACATTATCAGAAACAAGTCGCTGCGGTATGCTACTACTCCAATTACATCACGAGTACTCTGAATTACAACATTACAACCGACTCCTATTGAATCAGCATTTTGACGCGCACGACAGACAGCGTCGCGGCCTTATCAATGGAATAGGTAACATTGCAAACGCACTGTTCGGAGTATTGGACGAGAGTTTCGCCGAACAGTATAAAAAAGATATCCAACTGATAACACAAAATGAGCATCATCTTACCAACTTACTTAAAAACCAAACATCTATCGTTGAGGCCGAATACAATGTACTAAAACGGACTGAACAACATATACAACGGCAACATAAAACAATTAACAAGCATTTAAACGAGCTAGATCGAGCAACTAACATAATTAAAGAAAACATGGACAAGTTAAGTGACAGTCAGGATTTCACTTTGTCAGCACTAACCGCAGTTAACTTACTGCACAGTCTGAAAGAAATTCAAAATACTCTACTAGATACCATAACAGACGTTTATCATGGCAAATTCAATACCCATTTATTAACCCCTGATCAATTAAGAAATGAATTACAGTTCATATCTGGGCAGCTGAACAAAGACGTGACCATACCAGTGGACAATATACAATCAGACCTCAGGTCAGTCTATAGTATGCTGAGTGCAAAGGCAAGAGTAATGACAGATTACGTCATATTCGAGATAACATTTCCATTGGCTAGTAGAGACAGTTATAAGATTTACAAGATCCTCTCAGTTCCTCATCAAATCGGTACTAACATGCTTAACGTATTGCCGATAACAGACTACGTAGCAATAAATTTGAAAAAGGATGCTTACCTAACAATATCATTCACGGAACTTCAGCTATGTCAACATAATGAAAATTCATATTTGTGTACAATCGACAAGCCAGTCAACTATCTTCCCATTGACGAGAAGTTCTGTAAGATCAATCACTATACTAATCAATGTGTAGTAAGCAAATCTCAGTGCGGTGATATGTGGATTGAGTTGAACGACCCATCTAAGTACCTATACTTTTGCTGCAACGCATATCCAATCAGGATCATCTGTCAAGATCAAGTTACCTACAAGCAAATCAGTGGAGCTGGTATAATAAGTTTGAAGCCTAAGTGCATAATTAAAGGCAAGGACTTTGCTCTGTACTCTCGTTCCCATTCGGGAAACATCATAAAAACTGACCCTGAAATAGAAACTCCACAGATAACCGAATTCCATCACTTAGTAAACATCTCCCTATCAGACTACACGGAATCCGTAGATCCGCTAAACCAAACATTAGAAAGCATCGGCCAACAGATACAACAATTGAAAACGGCTACAACAAACACTTCAATCGAGATCGATCGAAATCACCTTAGCCTATCAACACATGACGTTCATCAATACGCCATTTGCTATGGCTTGCTGTGCGCATCCATTGTAGCAGCAGCGGTATTCCTGTGGCGCAGAAGAAAGGCGTCTACCAGAAACTTCACGCAGACGGAACCTACAGTTAAATTTTCGCGAAACATCAATTTAAATTCTAGTGAAGTGAATCAAGTGAAACTTCCGCGAAAGCAGAGCATAGTGCCTGACCGTCAGCCCAGTGAAGTGAATGTGATAGCTAGCAACACTAGCTTAAATACTGTACATGACCAAGCAACGTCCCCTAGGCCACAAAGACGTAACTTTTACACTGGGGACGATATTGTTTAATTTTTATATTTTTATTAGCATAAATTTTTGTAACATGGAGTTTCTTCCACGTTCTTCTCGATAGAGACCTACTGACCGCTTGCGAATGTGCAACTAACTTCATTTTTTTTTTGTTTAACAATTCTAAATTAAATGGTTTAATTGAAAACATATTTTTTTTCGTTTAAAAAACCTGGTAACCCATAAACGGCGGCAGCTAACTGAATTCATGATATTGCATACGCACTTACGAATGCCCACGATACAGGTAAAAATCCTAGGGAATGATAAACTTGAAAAAAAAAAGAACGAAAAACTAATGACGGCTAGAGCGGCCAGGCAATCCTGTAGTACCTAATCTGTTTTTAACCGACTTACCAAAAAGGAGCAGGTTCTATTTTCGACTTCGTGTATGTTTTTTTTTTAATTTTTTTATGTGTGTTCACCGATATCTCCGTCAATTGTGGACCGATTTTGAATATTCATTTTTTGTTTGATAAAGAATGTTTCGAAATTGGTCCCATTTTAATTATGTGAAGATAGAATAGAATAGAATAGAATATACTTTATTGTACACCATAAAATTCTGATGAAGAACTTCGGAGATGTACAACAGAACTCTTCAATAAATAACGGCAAATCATTCGGGATTGCTGCAATCGCATGTCTGTTTATTGTTTATACCATTTCATAACATAACATCACGCCAGTACACTATAAAGGGGTACGCAGATCTCTCATTTCACCGGTTATGTTCAAGTTTAATGTTATTCGGGTAATCTATTCTGGCGTTATAGGTACCTTACTAAACAACTTGCCTATTTTAGGAAAGTACAACTAAAAAGGGAAAAATAAAAAAAAACTACCGACTTCCAAGTCGACACTTTGGAAGTCGGTAGTATTTTTTTGCAAAAAAGTTTTTTTATTTTTCCCTTTTTTACTATGTATCATACATAAAAAACAAGTTCATCAAAAACATCTGCATATGTTTGCAGTGGGATCTCGGGTTAAGAATATTTGACCTAAAACAATTGTATATTTTATGTTACATCAGAAGGAACAAATAAACAGAGAATTGGTTAACGTACAATCCACGACTTTGCCACAGATTACCATAGCAGAAAAAAAAACAGATTTCTACAAATACATACTAATATTATGGCTTTTAGCCTGTAAGCTTTCTGCTGAATAAAATAAAAAGAGAGTAAGTAAAATAGCCCACGACATAAAGACGTTTGCTGCGAAAAAAGCCTATTTAAGTAATTTCACAATTATGTTCATTATGGTAACCTATACTGTTGCCCGAAAAGTCCGTATAAAGCCCACAGCAAAAAAAGGGCTTAATTCTCGTAAAGTTTTGTAAAGTGCCTATGCAAAATGAAAATTGTAAAGTGTCTATGCTGCCGTCCTATATCTAGAGTGTCACTTTATGTTATTTAACCGATTTTGGGTTTGTCATAACTCCGTAATCAGAAATCTATAGATCTATTTAAGCAGTACTTTTCTGTTAAAAATTTTTAATTGCCCAAACCTATTTATTAATTTATACGAACAATGAGTATGGAATCGTACACAATCAATATCGTACAACTACTTTACCTACATACCCTTTAAAACCCCAAATATGTTTCAAATACCAAATACACAAGATTATATCAATGGATTACAGTTCGCCAACTGTTTGGTCCTAATTGTTTATTCTCATACAATGGAAGCAAGTTTATGGTACACCTATACCTACATTTAATGGGTTGTAACCACTGACATAAATGTAACTAGATAACGAGTCTAGATAACGTCGCTCCACTTTTATGAAAACCAAGCGTGCCACTTTTTCACACACAATTTAAGAATTTTACAACTTTACGTTCGTGGCTAAAGAATGTAAACAGCCGCACGGGTCGATCTTCAAGGTTAAGCAACGCTTGCCGAGGTCGGTCCGTGGATGGGTGACCATTTCAACATACCGAGTTTCCTCCGTGCCTCGGAAAAGCACGTTAAGCCGTTGGTCTCGGCTGTTATTTGAAGATCTTTGACAGTCGTTACGAGTAGTCAGAAGCTTGAGATCTGACACCAGTCTAGCCAAGGGGTATGGTGTTACCCAGTTACTGGGTTGTGGAGGTCAGATAGGCAGTCGCTCCATGTAAAACATTGGTACTCAGCTGATATCGGTTAGACTGGAAGCCGACCCCAACATAGTTGGGAAAAGGCTAGGCAGATGATGATGACATACCGATGAAAGAAAATAAAAGTTATTTTTCTCAAAATATGTTGACTGAGACAATGATATCAATATGCCATTGTCTCGGTCAAAATATTTCTAGAAAAAAATAACTTCTGTTTCTACAACTTATATACTTAAATAAAAATTTGCTTGTACAGGTATTTCCGCTCTTCCGGTTTACATTAACAATACATAAGTGAGAAAGGACAGTGGCAGAAGCCCATACATTGTTTAAGCTGAGATTAAATTCCTACGTCATTAAATGAACAATGTTTGGATTAACTCAGGGTCATGTTCTGAATTAGTTTGTTTAAGAATTTTTGTTCGAGAATGCCGAAAAAATAATAGGTATTCATTCATTAACTTTTTTAGGTTATGTCTGGGTATTTTTTTATAATGTTTTTAATAGGTAATCTTATTCAATTTCGTGAAAGTAAAAGGACAATATCGCATTAGTATTTCCCTTGTCTAGTTATTTCGGCATGAAATGTCGAATTATCTTTCGAAAGAGCATATTTATTTATATTAGGTAACATTGAGGTGTATCGAATCCAATCGGTTGTCGTCAACAACCAAGCTATATTTATTTTTTTTACTTGGAAACTAGTCTTTACTTTTAGATTAATTGAAATTAAGTAATTTATTTATTTCTTCAACATTATAGTATTCTTACTTACCTGCAAGGAACACCTACACTTAGACATAAACTGTATTATATATACAATAATGATATACTTTACTACAGTCACAACTTATCACTTGGCAGAATAAGTGTAAAATGGCAACACTAAGCTAATGAAAGTTATCAAAAAAATCAAATAACTTTCATTTATAATGTTTTTTTTTCCGTGGTGAACCAGTTAATATTATACTTTAAAAAAATCAAACCGACTTCCAGAACAAAAAACTACAAAGCAAAAAATAAAATTCTTTTCCGAAGTCGGTGTCTTTTTTACCCATTGTTTTCCGTTTTTCGACACCGACTTCGGAAAAGAATTTTATTTTTTGCTTTGTAGTTTTTTGTTCTGGAAGTCGGTTTGATTTTTTGTTAAAAAGTTTTTTATTTTTCTATTTTTAGTTTTGGTAGGTACCTATAACCTATTAACATGAATATCATTTATAGCCAAAGTACATCTCATGGCGATTCCAATAAGCCCAAACACGACTAGGATACTTTGTTTTATTTGAGAGTTCCAGTGCCTACCTTCCAGCTTCATCATCAGATCAGTTCGATGGTGCCATTTTCATCAGTACCATTTATTTATAAGTATTTGCTTCATTATAGTCGAGATATCTTATGCCCGTGACACACTTAGCATTTAGTAGTTCCAGTGGCCATCTGTGGTCTTCTTTATCAGTTCCACTTCACCAAATGATACTTTTTGAGTGCAAATGATTGCATTGTTGATGAAAATACCAAAATCGCTATATGTTTGCCTATAATATTCGAGAAGTTCCCTCGATTTCTCTAGGATTCCATCATCAGATCCTGACCTCATGACTATGGGACCAACTAGGAAGTATACCCATTCAAACAAAATAAGAATTTTTGAAATCGGTCCAGGCGTCTTTGAGTAATCGGGGAACATACATAAAAAAAAAAAAAAAAGATGCCGACGAATTGAGAACCTCCTCCTTTTTTTGAAATCGGTTAAAAAAACGTAGACAATTAATACAATTTCTTGCCTATATAACTCACTTTCAGACGCTCAAATTTATATCAGCTAAGATTTCGCCATTGTTCTTTAAACAATAAATGCAATTAATATTAAAATTAAAATCACGATCGAATTTTAATTAACAATTCAAAATCAATTGGTACTAAAATAAAAATTAATGGCAAAAGATAATTAAATGAAAATAGAGATGATTGAGTGATTTATAGTTTTATAACTGTATATAGCATAATTAGGCACTTTTTTACCGACTTCAATACAACGGAGGTTATTAATTCGACATGTATGGACCTATGTAATATTGTTGGAATTGCACAATATTCACTTAAGTATGTTACTATATGTGGGTTTCTAACATGTGCCAAATTGCATAACCATATTAATGTATTTTTGTATGTAAAACGATAATGAGAGGTAAAAATAACAAGAGGACAAAGACACCGACTTCCAAAACGAAAGTTAATTTGCACTTTTCAGTGTTTAACTTTTGAAATAGTTTTTTTTAAGGTTTTTTTATATTTCAGTCCAGTGCCGATAACGTTAAATAAATCAGCTCAAAAGCATTGCTCTTACTTTTACTCCCTTACACGTGAAGTTTTTATTCGCATTATCTAGTTAGATATGTGTCTGTGGTTGTAACAATAGAAAGTCTGATAGGACCAATTGTTTGTACCCTCATATTTTACTTGGAGTGTCGTGAAATAGTACTTAAGGGCAATATATATAGTTCTTTACATTTTAATTAAATGTCTGGTGAAATTTGTTTGTAAGTAGTAGCATGACTACTAATATTACAAGTAAAATTTCAAAATTTAAAAAACCCCCGACACATTTATCTTGCGAAAACACCCCGATTCAAATAGTAAAACGCCCATAACTTTTGAACGGCTGAACCGATTTTATTCAAACATAGCTAAGAACACTCTCGACAAAATCACCTTTCAAACAAAAAAATAAATCGAAATCGGTTCATCTGTTTTGGCGCTATGATGCCGCAAACAGACACACGTGAAACTTATTTACACCCCTCTTTTTCCGGCGGGGGTTAATAAAGGCGAATGTTTGTGAGTGTGTTTGTATGTTTGATAATTCTTCACGCCAGAACGGTTGAACGGATCTGGATGATATTGGGCACATAGTTATTTATCCCGAAAATATTTTGCCTCGGTATAATTTTTGACATAAACGCGGGCGCAGTCGCTGGCAGAAGCTAGTTAGTAAATAAAATCAAATCCTGGACCTTGAAAAGTATTTACGAGAAAAAACGTATTTTGGCTCATATCCCGAAACCTAATGAACATTAGTGAATCTTATGTAGCTGCAGTAACCTCAAAACATTACGAGAATTAAGCAAAAAACAGATTTTGGGCCCTACCTTGAATAACTTACGATGTAGGACACGAGATTTTATGAGACTTTTGAGACAACTTTTAGATCGCCAAAATGAAGCCAATTGCAGCGGATAGCGCTTGCTTGGCAGTTTGTCGCATTGATTCGCCGATGATTTTGGGCTGGGAAACTGGAGGTTAGTATTAGATTCAATTTTTTTTTTTTTTGACGTTCGAAAGTGCCGCTTAATGGCCTAATTGAATAAATAAATTTTGATTTTGATTTTGATTTTGAAGGTGGACGAATTTTCAGCTTATTACTTACTATCTCTCATTCCGAGGTTGATCACTGATTTGACTGGACTAGACTATAGTGCTTGCAGCAAGTGTTTTGTATAGGCCCCTTCTTTTTGAGAGTAGGTATACTGTCAACATTGCATTTTTCGGTGGCTGGAAAGATAGAAATAAAGGAAGAAACGACAATCTTTATTTGAAAAGCCTTAACGGACAACATAATAATAAAAAACCGGCCAAGTGCGAGTCGTACTCGCGCACCGAGGGTTCCGTACAATCCTTAGCCTAAAGGTATTATAGACCTGATTATTTGATATGAATATCAATTTAATACCTCTACGCGTTCATGAGGAAAGGGATAGTAAGTTTAAAATTATTAAAGATATTTTTATTATATGATGTAACAAAAAATTTACGGTTTCCCAATTATTTCTTTATATGTGCTATAAGACGTTGCTTCCTACCAAATTTCAAGGTTCTGAATTTTCAAACATTGAATTGAATTTTTAATATTGAATAATTGAAAATTTTCGGAAATTTGGGGTATAAACGGCGATGATTTTTCACAACTTTAAGGGGCATTAAACCTAAATATTTGATATAAATTTCAGCTTGATACCTCCACGCGTTCCTGAGAAAAAGTTAATTTACAGACAGACGGACGGACGGACAACAAAGTGATCCTATAAGGGTTCCGTTTTTTCCTTTCGAGGTACGGAACCCTAAAAAGCGATATAACGAGTTAACATAAATGTAGACGCAGGTGTTCAAAGCTACTTTCATTGCCTATTTTATAGCTCTGGGAATCGAACCCGAGACCGCTAGTACAAATAAATAAAGAGCGTTTTTATGTCCCGTTAACGTTACATGTAACCGACAGATAAAATTCATTTGATTTTTTTATCTTGTTATTTATGACGTAAAGCTGTGTCTACAATTGTGAAATTTTGACGGACGAAACTCCGTGCATTGATACGTACGTACCTTACCTACCTTAGAGGACGATGATGTTTGATGTTTGATAAAAAGCAAAAAAAAATACCCTACCTAAAGGTTACCCTAGTCGACGGCACGAAATATTTTGTGCGCGAGGTTAAAATGCATGCTATCTCATCCGAAAACACGTGCAAAGAGATAGATGCTGTGATGAGCAGTAAGAAGCTAGTTCGCGTACGAATTAGCACTTTTGCAAATTTGTAGCGAAATGGTTGATGATTTAGGGCGAAATTTTATAAACAGACCTTTGGGAGTATGGATATCATGAAAAAACTACTAAATGTATATTTTCAAAATAAAACTATTTGCATTGTTGAACTACTAATCTGTCCCTGTATGGTGGCTGTTTTGCAATTTTCCTTCTTCTTATGGTATTTATTTCCGCCCAAAGATGCATTAAAATTAGAGTTGAAATATGAAACTTTCGACGCTCATAACTTTAAAATATATATATTTTTTTTACTTATTTGTTTCCATACAGGGCTAGATCATTATCTGTATGAGATAAATTTATATATTTTATTTTCATTTTGAACGTACCTACATCGTCAACCAGTGGAGTAATCGCCAGACTATGTTTACATGGAATAATGATCGACTATAATGCAACCTTAACTCAAAATATGAGCTTGACATATACATTATAGCTTGAATACGGCAGCGTACAGCAAGCCACAAATTGTACAAAATTCTCAAGAATTGTAACTTCTCTTAGCACAGTTTTCATTCTGACAAAGTTGCTAACTTCATGCGACAGCCTTGTCACAGTCGCAGCGTGTATTTCCCGAAGGCATGCCACTTCCAAGCGGTGTGCGCTGTTCATTTCACATCTGCATTATTTTTATTTTATAAAGTTTGCAGTGCATGCGACGACTTTTTCTGTGACACAACTCGCAAGTGACTTCAAACTCGCATTATAAGCCCATTGGTGCAAGTTAAGTTAAGTTACTAACTTGAACTATTTCATGAATGTTATTTTACAAGTTATTACCATGTCCAACCCCTTTCTTTCCAATGGGTATCGTGTTCCCAGTTACTGGGTTGTGGAGGCCAGATAGGCAGTTGCTTCATATAAAATATTGGTGCCAAATCAGCTGCATCTAGCCGACCCCGATTTATGTTCCTATTTCCTCTTTTTTTCTTAAAAAACGTGCCCCAAACTAGACATTTCCCTTGAATTGTGGGTGCGTTTACAAACAATTAAAACCACATACACAAACACCCAGATCCGGTACAACTGTCTGTAGGCCATAGAAATATTTGTTCTGTGCGGGAATCAAACCCGTGACACGCTGCGCAACAGCCGATCACTCAACCACTGCGCCAACAGAGATCGGAATAGGTAATGTATGTACATATACATATATCTCTGCAAGGAAGTAACATGGAGTGTTGTTTGCAGTTGATAGTGTGTCATGCTCTCTCCTATGTCTCTCTGATGGTGGCACATGTGTTGGATGATTCGCTTCCCTTCATGATGGTTGAGCTTAGTGGTGTGGTGTCGATCCATGTGTCAGGTTCGTGAACGGGCGCCATCAGTTGGGATTGGTCATAAGTCATAACTTAGCTGCATCGGCATGTTTTTAATTACCTATTTATTGTATTTTTAATGGTTTGTTTTACTCTAGACGCTTTAACGTGCACAGCTTTTTACATCGTTCTCACATATATGTATTTTTTCAACATAATGATGTAACCAAATACATGTAAAACATATTTTTTTAAAGAGTAGGTGTGGAGTTTCTTGTCCTTCTTCTCCATAATAAGCTACTTTTCCGAATAGACTGTAGAATCCTCCTCCCGTCATTCAACATGACTTTTTGATTACGGGATTTAAAAATCATTTCTTTTTTATTGGACTTTGTATCTAACTTTGGTAACAAAATATGTTCCGCGCTCGAAGTTTAGGTTAATTATACTTTATCTTATTCAATCCCTTCTTATAATTTATCCTCAATCAAAACTCGTCACAAGAAATTTGGGATAAGAATTAATATCCTAGCTCCCTTTTAAGTCATCAGTATCTACTACCACGTTGCAAATTGGAGATGTGAGGAAAAGTGTGGCCGAGGAATCTTTTGAAGGAAAAGGGCGGCAGTCTATATACTCTCATCTTAAAAAGTTAATTTCTTGATCTCCGAACAAACCTAACAGAGGAGAGAGAGACTTTGGAGCTTGCTAGAGTTGTGAAAGGATTAAGTCAGCTAGGCTCTGCGTTACCGAGTGCTAGCTGCCCAGAGTTCGCCGGGAGTTTGGAATCGCAATACGATTAAGATTAGTGCCATTAGTGAGGCTCCTTTCATGCATCCCTATCTATCCTTTTAAGTAATAATTCAACAAATGCACGGGTGTGTACCCGAGCAGTAACATAAACACTCATTGAGACAAATTTCATGCAACCAATCACAGCAGATAACGCGTGCTTGACAATTTGTCACATAAATTCTGCGATAATTTAGAGGTGAGAAACTTGGCCTAACTGTCTCGTTGGTCTAGCGCTACTGAGCCCTTAGTGCGAGTTTATGCTCACGCTCAAACGTGTTAACGTAAACGATCTCTTATGTCAAATTGTATAGAAAAAAAGAGGTTTCTCGTTACGGTCACCAGACGGGGCTTATGCAGTTTCAATACAAATTGACGTTTACGTTAACGCGATTGAGCGTGAGTAAAAACTCGCACTAAGGCCTCTGTTCTAATGTTGCGCATTCGGGCTTGATTTCCAGGTCACAAAGTGTTATTAAGTTTTGCATCTGGAATTTCTTAGTAGAAGCTCGGCTTCTGTATTTGTGCCCGGTTGATGGCAATAGGCTCACCCACTATTACTTGGAACTTAAACATAACTTGTGAAATATGGATTTATTATATATGTACTTCTGCCTTACCCTTCGGTGATTACTGGCGTGATGTTATGTGTGTTTTATTGCAGCTATTCAACAAAGCGATAAAATCTCTACTATCCACATTGAAACAATTGCTAGTGTCGCCCATAAACTAGCATTGTTCCGCGGTGCAATCGCGCGGTTATAAAATAAACTGAACACACAAAATTGATCGTAATTCATAGCGGTTTTGTTTGAAAATATTGTGGTCTCTCACTGGCACATATAGAGAAGAACAGAAGTTATGAACAATGTGCATGATATTTTTGATGGCCTGAAAGTTTTGTTTTTTTGTTGTCACAAAAGAAACGGTACGGCCTCTTCTCATACAGAGAAGGCACGAGCACTGATCAACACGCTTGTTCCAGACGGGTTGGTGATTTAAAACTTATATTATCAATAAGTCCAGGATTCCTCACGATGTTTTCCTTCACCGTTGTCATTATGCATTTTAAGAAAGTTATATTGGTAAGTAAGTAATTGCTTGGATTTGAACCCACGACCTCAAGCACGAGAGGCGAGGTCTTAGCCACTGGGCCACTACCGATGCCGGGTCTAGACACCTATGATTTCTAGCTCTGTGTTACTGATTATTTCATACTAGCTGACCTGTGCCCACTTCGCTGGACGTCAAACAATTGATTTGTTGAACCAATTTTTTATTTGTAGAAAATGAAAAGATCATATATAAGTTTTCGTACAAAACTATTTTTCGTTTTTTTTTACACTGTACTACAAAGTATAATCCAATTGAAAATATTATTTTGAATCCAGTACCGAAAACACCCCGATAGTTTACCGAACAAACCCGAGCCCGTGTGACGTCACGACGTTCATTTCTACTCATTGTAGCACAGCATATTTTTTTTTTTTTATCGATAGGCTCGTGTTTAACCACTATCTCGCCTGATGGCTGACTGAAGTGATGATGTGGTCGACGGTGAAGCACGCTTGCCTAGAAGTAACCTATTCACTCTTGACTTAAAGACCCCAAGGTTGTAGCTAACAGGAATCAAAGTCTCCGGCAGGGCATTCCACTCCTTAGCTGTGCCACAGATTACTAAATAGTTGGCTGTGCGTACAATGAAAGTATTCGCAAAACGCTTTGTACGTATGGATGGGATGTCCACCATCTACCGGTGGCGCATTTTCGTACGTCTTGTTGTCCGGTGATGGACCAGGGCTAGGTGGAATCAAATTGTGCAGTTCCATCGCACACTCTCTGAAATATAAACGATAAAAAACCGACAGACTGGAAACTTGGCGTCAATGTTCAAGGCTCTGGAGCTTTGAGGGGACCAGTGCATCGTTGCCGATAAGCCTCTTGGCCCGTTTGTCAATCGACTCAAGTGCATCAAGTTGATATTTGGCAGATCCGTCCCAGAGGTGAAAGCAGTACTCCATGCATGACCGAACTCAGGCGTGAAGTACCGTCTCACCTTTGAAAGGATCCCCAACTTTTTTGCAGCCAACTGAGCCTTTGCCTCAATGAATGAACCAAAATTGAGGGTCGATGTTAACGTAACACCAAGAAGGTCGAGATGGTCCGTTATCGGCACGGTTACACCACGAGATGCACAAGATGGAGCCGGGTGGAATAGGCTCTTTTTTTCGGAAAAAGACACGCCTGGGTCTTAGCAGCATTGAAACTGACTAGATTGGCATCGCCCCATTCGGAGACTGCCTCCAAAGACAGGTTCAAGCGCTCAACCATGGCCTTCCGAAGAGACCGGATCTCAGGCCCAGTAGCCCGTACGCCGGACACGTATCTCTCAGCAACCGTGCTGTCGTCTGTGTACCTAAAGGTTCCGGGTTTTAGCAGGTCATTTATTTGCAGCAAAAACAGTGTAGCCGAGAGCACCGACCCCTGAGGGACCCCGGCGTTAATACCTAACTGACCGGATGAGCATCCATCGATAACCACTCGGATGGACCGATCCCTCAGGAAGTTATCAATCCAGTCACATAGACCACTAGGCAGACCGAAGGAAGGAAGCTTACCAATAAGGCTCTCACGCCAGACCTTGTCGAAAGCCTTCGAGATGTCGAGGGAGACGGCAGGCGCTTCCCCGTGTCTCTCGATGGCCTCACTCCATATGTGAATGGCATACGCTAGAAGATCCCCAGTATACCGATTTCGGCGGAAGCCGTATTGGCGGTGATGAGATGTCAAGGTGTCTCCCTTGACATCTCGAAGTGGGCATTAAAGTCCCCCAGTAACAGTAGTTGGCCGGAGGGGTACCGTAGCTGAGCCACATCAGCCGCCTCACTCAGGTACTGTGTGTGAGCCTGGTTGTCTCCAGGTCACCGCTATGCGATCGGTAGACACAGGCATAGATGATCTTATCCAGACCTGTGTCCACCAGGGCCCATAGCACTGAGTAGTTAGAGTCTTCAAGGTCACGGAGACGCCGATAGCAGATGTCGTAACGGGCGTACATGCATACACCCGCATGTGGCTTGAATTTGTGCTCCAGGGTAAATCCTGGGTAAGAAAGGTATGCCACGTCCGACGGACATCCGATTTGCGTCTCCGTAAGGAACAAAAGTGCTGGTTTCTCAGTCTCAAGTAAGTCTCATCACCACGATGGACTGCGACAAGGTTCGAGTGCAGACCTCGGATGTTGATGAATATCGAATATATTGATCATAAATATCGAACCTTAAACATATCGTGCTTCCTTCGTACCATTATGTACTAATACTACAAAAAGATCCCAATTATATGTGATTCGCGCAATAGTTATATATTCCAAGTACTTAGCAATCTGTACCTACTAAATTTGAGAAATGTACTGTGTCTAACTAGGTTCCAATTATAATGTGTTAATTATGTTCTTATCTTGTTCTAATTTAGTATTAGATTCGTATTAATTTCTTACTCTGATCATTCAAGATTGAGAAAAGTAATTTTTTAAGGGAACATTCGAGCAAAGTTGACATTTTTGTACTTATGTATAATTACGTAACTTGAAAACATGATTTTTTGTTTATGGTAATATACCTATTCATTATTTTATTCTTAAATGACAGATATAGGCGCAAAACTAATATTTCTGTTTGAATTGTGAAAATTGGTCGAAGTATTTAACAGATATTTACTGAAGAATTAGTGTAAGGAAAATCTACCAAGTTAATATTTTCACATTTCTGTTCTACAAACTTTTTAGTGTTTGTAAATATATTTTATAGAAATTAGTGTTTAATATTATTAAGGAACATGTAAATAATGGGAATTACCGAAATTATATGTATGTGTATCATATTTAATGGTATCTAATGAAGATTTTTGATATCCAAAGTCAAAGATTCGCGCCAATCGTGTTTGTTTACTTTTTATTTTACGCCGACATTAGCCTTTATGAATCCTTTATCACACATGACTGAATAAAGTTTGTTATTTAATAATATTTTTGCATAAATTTTCGCCTATTTTTAGTCAATCTACGTGTAGTTGACACAATCGTGATTTCCTTGAACGTTATGACGTCACCAACATGGCGACCAATTGTGGCCCGTTCAAAGTCACGTGGTTATTTAATTTTTCTATTGATTTTCAATTGCTTATAATAAATTGAAAAACAATACTTACCTAAGAGTTTTTTGAAACGACAATATAATTTAGGATATGTAAAGTTTCGAGATAGGTACATAAAAAAAATACGTATTTTTTTTTATTTTAACGTCCCAATTACAGTCAAATATAGCCTATGTCATTCAGGAATAACGAAGTTTTCTACTGGTGAAAGAATTTTCAAAATCGGTTCAGAAGTTCCAGAGATAAGACCGTACAATTTAAAGGTAAACTTACAAATTTTACCTCTTTATAATATAAGTGTAGATTTCACACATCTGACAAATAATTACAATTTTGATTTGAATAACTGTTCACATAGAGTTGATAGACAATTTGATCAGCAATCCGTTTCGATGACTGTTGTTAGTGTTACCTAAATCTGCTTTTGTGACTGCCACCAACCAATCATATTTAATGGGCACGGGATTTGAAAACAGATTAAATCAAATAAACTTTTAGAGTCTAGGGATTAAAGTTATAAATCCCGGACGTATGAGTATTGTTGCTCTCTCTGAAGCTTGCATTAATTTATTTAACTAGCTTCTGCCAGCGGGTTTGCCCGCGTTAAAGTCTGAAATTACACCTAGGGAACACATTACCGATCCTAAGTCCATGCCATGCTCAGCTGTATGTTAAGACCAACGAGACAGTCATCGAACAATCCTTCATAAGACTCCGCGGCCCGTCTGTCTGTCTGTCTGTCACCAGGCTGTATCTCATGAACCGTGATAGCTAGACAGTTGAAAATTTCACAGTTTATGTATTTCTGTTGCAGCTATAACAACGAATACTAAAAATATAATAAAATAAATATTTACGTGGATACAACAAACGTGATTTTATACCGATTTTGCGGTAATGGTACGGAACCCTTAGTGCGCGAGTCCGACTCGCACTTGGCCGGTTTTATTATTATTATTTTATTATTCCTTAAGTGTGTCCGGCCACCAGCAAACGATTTTTCAAGAACTTCCAGGCGTCCGATAAAGCTGTGACTTCGGCTCCAATTGGCCACCCACGTTGGGTGGACAGTTGGGGCGGGCGGCTAATTTCAACACACGAGGAAAGGTCACGGTTCCAATCACAGATCATCATCCAGGATGGTCGTGAAGAGAACCGGGCTAGAGGCGGGACGGTTAGTCCGTCGCTGCGGTGGCCATCAAACGCCTACTCCCCCCCTCTGCTGACAGAGTGTAAGTCGAGTGGGCGTGGAGTACAGATGGAACCCAATCCCAAGGTCTCGCGTGCCGAGGGGATGAATGGCCGGAGGGTTTGTATCAGGTCCCTAGCGCTGGGACCTCACCCTTAAAAAGGAACAAACATGATGGACAGACTAAAGGAAAAAAATCATCAGGCGGGTACCCTTGCGCAACGCAAGGGCGAGTCCCGCCCCTCTAGGGATCTCCTAGAGGGCAGCCCCATCGTATCTGAGGGGGGCACCAATAGTCTCGCGGGCCGGCAGACCACCGCCGACCTGCGCCAAATTAGCCACGAGCGAAAAAAGGAGCACCAGGTGAACCTGGAGCGACTGCGCGAAGTGGACGCACCGCTTGCCGTCGCCGACGGCAACAAGAGCCGAGGAGGCTCAAGTCTCCATGTGGACACACCTCTTGCCGTCACCGACGGCAACAAGAGCCTAGGAGGCTCAGGTCCTGCGGACATCTTGACTGACCACGACTCGCGCGGGTGCTCCACCAACGTTTGGAGGAAGCGTCCTCACAGCGGGGATTCGGGGACACTAGCTCTCTCCTCGAGCGAGGAGAACCTATCGGCCCCAAAGGTGTCAACGGGGCGGAGAGGACGGGGTCGTAAGACTGTTGCCACCACTCGGTTAGTGGAACGTGACGTGCGGGGTCGCTTTTTGCCTCGGCCCGACACGCCTGCCGCCTCAGAGTGCGTGCAGAGCGACCCTGGGCACATGAGTGCAGACCAGAGCGGTGGCTCCACCACGTCCCTGCTGGAGGCAAACAAGGCGGAGGCGAATGCCGCAAAGCGGGCGCAACGACGGGCTGTCGCAGCTGACGAGTTCAGCGAGTTGGCCCGACAGGCCCGGGAGCGGCGCTCGGCTCGGACGACAGATGCATCAGCGATGGCGCTCAGTCGCCAAGTGATGGACGGCCTGGATGTCGTCTTGAAGGTTGCCACCAAATCGGGCAACCTGAAGGGCACGTTTTCGCGTGCCTTGAAGGACGCGGTGGAAAGCATCCAGGAGGCGGTTGAGGTCCTCAGTACCCGCACAACCACGGATGAGACGGCGAAGTTGTGGGAGGAGAACGGCCGTCTCCGATCCGAGGTGGAGGACCTCAAGCGGCAGTTTTCCGCCCAGAAGGCAGTAACTTCCGTCACGAGCCCATCACCGGCCCCGTCTTCGGCCCCACCTTCAGCCCCATCTTCAGCCCCATCATCGGCCCCTGCACTTGCGGATGCGGATGTTGAAAGAATTGCGCGCATCTGCATGATGCAGTGTGGGCAAATGGTAAGTGCCCGGATGGAGGCCATAGAGGCGAGGTTGCCCCCAGCTGAAACCATCCGCCCACCACTCGCTGCAGAGAAGCGGAGACAGGAGGGGGCCGCTAAGCCTGGGCCGGCAGCCACGTCGGCTGAGCTGAGAAGGGCCGGGAAGGGAGCCACAAAGCCCACGGAGGGGCCCAGTAAGCCCGCTGAGAGTAGGTCCACGCCCACTTCCCAGTCGGTGGCTGCGACCCTAACGACACCACCTGGACCCCTAACGGAGGCCTGGACGACGGTGGTCAAGAGGGGCCGCCGTCGAAAAAAGAAGACGGCACCGCTGGCAACCACTGGAGTGACACCTACGTGGGACGTGATGTCGTCGAAAACCAGCACCGCATGTCGTGCGGTGTTCCACAGGGCTCGGTCTTGGGCCCGCCCCTGTGGAACATCGGGTACGACTGGGTGCTGAGGGGCGAACTCCAACCGGGCGTAGACTTGACGTGTTACGCGGACGATACGCTGGTCACCGCCCGGGGGAGTTCGTACAGGGAGGCAGCATTGCTGGCGACGGCTGCGGTCTCACAGGTGGTGAGCCGCATACGGCGCCTTGGCCTGGAGGTGGCCCTCAACAAATCGGAGGCCATGGTCTTTCATGGCCCCAGACGGGCGCCACCACCCGATGCCCACATCGTCGTCGGGGCGGCTCGAATCGCTGTCGAGTCAACCATGAAGTATCTGGGATTGGTGCTCGACAGCCGGTGGGATTTCGGCCCCCACTTCCGGCGGTTGGCGCCCAAGTTGTTGGGCGCGGCTGGGGCGCTGTCAACGCTGCTTCCCAATCTGAGGGGCCCGAGCGCTGCCTGTAGGCGGCTCTACGTAGGGATCGTGCGATCTATGGCCCTGTACGGGGCCCCGATCTGGGCGGCTGACCTGACGGCCGGCAGCATCGCTGTTCTGCGAAAGCCGCAGAGAGCGATGGCCGTCAGAGTCATCAGGGGGTATCGCACGATCTCCTACGAGGTGGCTTGTGCACTGGCCGGATCCCCGCCCTGGGACCTGGAGGCTAAGGTACTCGCGTCGCTGTATCGGTGGCGCGAGGAAGCGTGGGCGCGGGGCGAAAGGCTGATGCAGCGACACATGGAGTTGCGTCAGTCTCAGCTTCGTGAGGTCCTGGTGGCGGAATGGCGGGACAGGCTTTCACGCCCTACCGCCGGCCTCATTACCATCGAGGCGGTCCGGCCAGTGCTCGAGCGCTGGCTCGGGAGGAGGCACGGCTCCCTGTCGTTTCGGGTGACGCAGGTGCTCTCGGGGCATGGTTGCTTCGGGAAGTACCTGTGTCGCATAAAGAGGGAGTCGGACGCCCGGTGTCACCACTGCGTCGACTGTCGGGAGGACACGGCGCGGCATACGCTGGCAGAGTGTGCCGCTTGGGAGGAGCCACGCCGTGCCCTCATCTCTGAAGTAGGCAGTGACCTGTCGCTGCCGGCTGTAGTCGAGTCTATGGTCGGCAGCGCGGAGTCCTGGGACGCGGTGGTATCCTTCAGCGAAACAGTCGTCTCGCAGAAGGAGGCTGCGGAGAGGGAGAGGGAGATCTCATCCGCTAACCCGATCCGCAGCAGACGCGCCGGGCGTCGGCGGAGGGACAACGCCCTCTTCCAGCCCCCCTAAATGGGTCCAGGGGCGACGGACTCGGGGACGTCCGTCGCCCCCCACATATCAGGACCCGAGGTGGTGGCGCGTAGTGTTCCACGCGCGCCCCTCTTAGACGTCGCGGGGGGAGTCCAACACCTCACTCCCCCCCCAACTCGAGGTCGTGGCCCGTAGAGGCGGGCCGGCACTAGCCGGGGGTTGCGGAAGTATCGTTGTTCCCGTGATCCCCGGTTTAGGTGTGAGGCGGAACACCGGGGTGGTTTTTAGTCAGTAAGAATATGACAGACCCCTCCGCCCTCCCCAGGGCGGAGGACATCCAAATAGGATTTTCCACCCCGGAAAAAAAAAAAAAAAAAAATAATACTTATGCAACTTTATAAACATTGAAATAATGATAATATGCTAATATGAAGCTGGTGTCACGATAGAGCCGGAAGGTGACCATACCAGATATAATGGAACCATAGAGTCCATTAAAAAATAGTTTTAAATGATTTTACCTACTATTAATTATTATTATTTGACTACAGCTGAATAAAAAAAAAGTTTCAATTTTAGGGTTCCGTACCCAAAGGGTAAAATAAATATTTAAGTGGGGCACCCATTCAACCAAGGGTTTTTTTTTTCCATTTGCTCACACTTGTTCTAAAAAACACTGTGAAACAGATTATGGTCCTTCCAGTGTTGGGAAGCACATCTGGAAGGACCATAAATAATTCTTGACAAAATATTGAATTGAATCGATAATTGAAGGACATAAATAAAATAAAAAAATGAGCCTTTATTGCTAGTTACTTAACCTGTTAAATGTCAGTGAAATTTTGTAAAACCAAACACCAATAATGTTTACACGAGGTTTACTTTAAACCTCGATAGATGGCGCTGTACTACTTTCTGAATCGCGCTATTAAGATTCTCCGGTCGTAGCGTATAAGTTCCGACGATGTTTATTTTTTTGGAACAATTACAGTTATATCAGTGCAAGTGACTAATTGTGGTTTTATTTCTACTTCACATAGTTATTCCTATTAGTGCAAGTTGTGTTGTTCCATCTCTGTTAATATCAAGCAACTCTTGGTATTAAACATTGGTCGATCGAGCCCGATATAGTTCCGGACTTCCGGTTTTTGAGAGTTCGTCCGTGATACTCGCAGTGGATCGCTGCGGCTAAAGTACACGGTGGCGGTGCCCCACAGCGCAGCGGCAGCGACAGCTTCATCCAGCGTTGTGGACGGGGTCAGCAGCGGCGGCAAAGTGACGTCACACGGGTGCCATTTGCATCCAGTGCAAACGTGAGGTGACTGACTGTACGTCATCCGCGTAGTTCAACGTGTCGTCATATGAAGGACGTCACACCCATTTCTACGAGACAACAGAAGTCTGACGTCGAGTTCAGTGACGCCACTTGCCACCAGCTGGCGCCACTAGGTCAACTTATCTTCGCGTTTGTGAGTGAAGTGCAATCGTGAGTACATTTTAACTTTTAATAGTTCGAGGCAATCAGCAGCAATTTTGAACTTTATTCACATCAAGATTTTAACTTAGAACTTTTAAAGTGCAGTTTTATTGGACTTAATTAATTAGTGTAGCTTATAGTATAGTGTGTAATTTGTTGCATGTTTAATTAAGGACTTAGAATAGTTTTACAAAAAACGAGGGAACGTGGTCTCTATGCCCGATTTCCACCGATAGTAAAAGTTGCAATTGGGAACACTTGTAATTTACTCGAAAGTATTTGGCACTTAGAATAATTTTAAGAGTTTACTTACATAGCAATTAACTTAGAAAATTAGTTGGTAGAAATTAGGATCAGATTATTTACATGTATTATTTTGTTTTCCTTTGAGCAGTAATTGTTTAATCAAACTTTATATATTGTATTGCTAAGTCTATTTTGGCTTTCTATTGAATTTACAATGGAGGGATCAATCAATCTCTTACAATAAATACACAATTCTATCCATAAAGGATTTATTAATTTTAAGAAAACGCCAAAGGAAAGACTAACGATAGAATATATAGAAACAAGAAAGGAATTACTAGAGCAGAACTGGTCTAATTTTGAGAGTATACATTGTAAGTTATATGAAACTTATAGTACTGAAGAGTTAGATCAAAAGGTAGATAATATTTATGAATCAACTGAAGATAACTATATAAATTACAAGGCTCACATGAAAACAGTACTCAATAAGATGTCAGTTAAAGGGTTAGAACAAGAAAATGGTACGGATAAATCAACAAAAAAAACTAGTGCCTTTGTTAAATTGCCTAAAATTACAATCCCTACATTTTCGGGTCAGTATAGTGAGTGGGCTACTTTTAATGATTTATTTAAAGCTTTGGTACATAATAATGAGTCTCTCAGTGATTGCCAAAAATTACATTATTTGAAAGATCATCTTACTGGAGAAGCCGAACAGTTAATTAGATACACTCCAATAAGTGACGCTAACTATAGTCAGTGTTGGGAAATTTTGGAAAAACGCTATAATAATAAAAGACATTTAGCTGACTGTATTTTAAACCGTTTGTTTGGCCAGAAGCGTTTATCTGCAGAGTCTGGCAAGGGTCTTAAAGAATTGTTCGACACAACCAATGATTGTTTAAAAGCACTTACACACCTGAACGTTGATGTGACTACATGGGACGTAATCATCATTCACATAGTATCTTACAAATTGGAATTTGAAACGCGCAAACAGTGGGAATTGAGCATCGGTAACATCAGTGGTAATGAATTGCCATCCATGATACAATTTAATACGTTTTTAGAAACCAGGTACCGCGCGTTAGAGTTCGTAGAGCCAAATCGGTCCTCAGGTCACCAGGATAGGGTTTCAACTGGGCACAGTCACAAGTCCTTGTTGGCTACCAATTCTTCATCTAGGCGCTGTGAATACTGTCAAGAGGCGTCACACAAACTTTGTTTCTGCAAAAAGTTTGCTAAGCAACCAGTAGACGTGAGACGTGATTTTGTAGCCAAGCAACATATTTGTTTTAATTGCTTAGGCAGCAATCACAATGTGTATGAGTGTAAGAATCCCGCTACCTGTAGAGTTTGTAAGAGGCGTCATCACTCTTTGTTGCATCCCGTCAGCAATCCCGAGGCATTGGTTGATTCGTCCGATACTGCAACCAGTGGTGAACCCATAGTGTACTGCCTTTCAACAGGCACCGTTCTAAAGCCACGATCCGTTTTATTAGCCACGGCTCTAAAAAACACCAAATCAAAGATGGGTAATCCACAGATAGTTCGAGCCTTGCTTGATCAAGGCTCCCAGGCTTGTTTTATTACAGAATCTACAGTACAACTGTTAGGACTGAAGCGAGTTCCGGTTCAAGGGATCATAACGGGTTTAGGTAATAGCAAGTCAACCGTGGCCAAGCATGTGGTGCATCTTCGGTTTAAAGATATTTATTTTCTCAAAGAACAAATTACAGTTCACTTAAAGAGAAACTTAACTAAATTAACAGTAGGTAGTAGTTAATATTACGACATTCAAATATCGAAGGAACTTGACGTTATAGTAAAATTATTAAAATAAGGGTAGATTAACATAACAAACAAAGCAGTTTTAACAAAACTCACATATCCGTTCATCTGTTGTAAATAGGAAAACAATCGCAAGATAAAACAATTACTCTTACTCTAATATTATAAAGATTTGATCTTACGATCCAATCCCGCGTCGACCCAAGTTTTCAACTTCACTTGAGCGCTTACGTGTTGAATAAAATAACAACGTACCTGCCAGAGAAAGACGTCGATACAAGCAATTTCGACTGGATTAAAACCAAGGGTTTGTATCTTGCCGACCCACAATTCAACACACCCAATAGAATTGACATTAAAAGAAATTATTGAATTATTATTATTGAATTGAAATTGAAAGTATATTCTATTCTATTCTATTCTATTCTATTCTATTCTATTCTATTCTATTCTATTCTATTCTATTCTATTCTATTCTATTCTATTCTATTCTATTGGGCGCCGATGTTTACAGCTGTATCATGCAGGAAGGGATCGTAAAGAGTCCACATGGCACTTTGATCGCACAAAGCACTGCCTTAGGGTGGATCCTGTCTGGAACAGTTAATCCTGTAAATAAAGAGAAAATTAATACAAGAAATATAAGCGTCATGCACGCCCAGATAAACGAAGACGATAGTCTTATGAAATTTTGGGAAATAGAAGAAAAAACTAGAACAAATAAAATACTTACACCAGAAGAACAGAAATGTGAAGAGCTATATCAACAAACTACAACACGAGATGAAAATGGTCGATATGTGGTCAGGCTTCCATTTCGAGATGTGAACCCTCTATGCAAAGGTGAAAACTCACGCGGCATAGCTGAATCAAGGTTCAAATCTCTAGAAAAAAGATTAGGAAAGAATGAAAAATTAAAGGGAGAATATACAAAGGTAATCAAAGAGTACTTGCTACTAGGACACATGAGGGCTGTAAAGAAAAATGATAACAAAAGACAAGAAGCAGTTTATTTACCCCACCATGCGGTAATACGAGAGGACAAAACTACCACGAAAATTCGAGTGGTGTTCAATGCGTCTGAAAAGAACAACAAGAGTATATCACTAAATGATACTCTGATGGTCGGACCCACGCTGCAGGCTGATTTACGACACACTATTCTAAAATGGCGCCGGCATGCCATTGGTCTTGTAGCTGACATTATCAAAATGTATAGGCAGATACGGGTAGCTGAGAATGACGTCATGTTTCAGCGAGTTTTATGGCGAGACAGCCCGGACATGCAACTACAAGACTACGAGTTACTGACCGTCACTTTCGGTACCGCTTCGGCTCCATATCAGACAGTTCGAACGCTTCATCAGATCGCTTACGACGAAAGACATAAATATCCTCTGGCCTATAATAGAGTTTTGAACGCCTTTTATATGGACGATCTGATGACAGGGTGTGACAGCGTGGAAGAAGGAACTGAAATATTCAAGCAAATGACAGCGTTATTGAAAACCGGGGGCTTTGAACTGCAGAAGTGGAATACCAATTGTAAAATCATGTTAGAAGTTATTCAAGCAATGGAAATGGATAAGAAGACGGAGCAACTAGATGAAACAAGCAAATACAAAAAGGACAATCTAATAGAACATACAAAGGAGGAAATTGAAGAGCAAGATAGAGTAAAAATAAAACTGGATGATACAATAAAAAATTTAGGTCTTACCTGGAATCGCAGAGAAGACACGTTTCAGTACTCCGTGAATATTCCTTCCGCGTTGGCAGAACCTGTAACAAAGAGAGCCATAATTTCGGAAATTTCAAGACTGTTCGATCCGCTTGGTTGGTTAGCACCATGCGTGGTGTTAGCCAAAGTATTCATTCAAAAATTGTGGCTCGCAGGAGTCAGCTGGGACGAGGAACTAAGCATGGATTTAGTACAAGAGTGGTGTACTTACCGTGCCGAGCTCTCCTTCATTACCAGAGTCCAGGTACCACGGCGGCTTGGGACCAAGCCCACCGATGATCTAGAACTCCATGGTTTCAGTGACGCCTCAAAAGTAGCATAATTATGCAGCTGTTATTTATCTACGTAGAGTCGACGTGACAGGACAAGTACATGTTTCCTTGCTGGTTGCGAAAACTCGAGTGGCTCCCATTAAGCAAATAAGCATCCCTCGCTTGGAGTTGTGTGGAGCAGTGCTGATGGCGCAGCTACTGATGGAAACTGCTGAAATTCTGAACATATCACAGGAAAGGATAGCAGCCTGGACGGATTCTACCGTAGTCCTAGCTTGGCTTAACAGCCATCCAAGCAGGTGGAAAACATTTGTTGCAAACCGTACCTCAGAGATATTATCAGCTACAAAACCTAGTCAGTGGTTTCATATATCTACCAAGGACAACCCCGCAGACTGTGCCTCACGAGGTCTATTACCTAGTTTGTTGGCGAAACACGAATTATGGTTTTCGGGACCATCATTTCTGAAGAACGAAGTTATAAATTATGAAAAGCCAAAGGCTCTAAAGATTAATTTAGAAGAATCCGTTAAAATACACATAGCAGTAGTTCCAGACAATTCAATTATAGAAAGGTTTTCTTCATTATCAAGATTGCTCAGGGTAGTAGCATATTGTCGACGATTTTTAAACAAGGGCAAAAATCAGGAAACATATTTACAAAAGCGAGAACTAGAAGATGCATTGAATAGTTGTATAAAAAAGGTACAGTTAGAAAACTTTTATGAAGAACATTTACAACTACAGAAGAACGAACAAATACAGTCAAAAAGTAAGCTGAAATCTTTGTGCCCCTATTTCGACAATCAAGGTATAATAAGAGCTAAGGGCAGACTCCAGAACTCAGAATTAGATGAGCAAACAAAACATCCAATAGTATTGCCTAGTGATAATCATCTAACCGAACTCATTGTGGCAGACGCACACCATAAAACGTTGCACGGAGGTCCGCAACTAATGCTCGGTTATCTGAGAACGGCCTATTGGATTGTAGGAGCCAAAAATTTGGTAAAAAAACATTTTAGAAAGTGTGTAAGATGCGCTAGGTATAGGCACAGCGCTCAGCATCAACTGATGGGTTCGCTTCCAACAGTTCGCTGCACACCTGCAAGGCCATTTTTGTACAGCGGAGTTGACTACGCTGGCCCTGTCCAAATACGCACCACCAAGGGTCGGGGACATCATGCATACAAGGGATACATCTGTCTATTTGTGTGCATGTGTACTCGCGCCCTGCACTTAGAAGTTGTTAGTGACATGACCACTCAAGCGTTCCTTGCAGCATTCAGGCGATTTGTGTCTCGTAGAGGTCACTGCGCTAAACAGTGGAGCGACAATGGAACCACCTTTGTAGGAGCATCCAAAGAGCTGCAACAACTAACCGCCATTTAACCCAAAATAGCAGAGCATCTTGAATCCAATGGTACTGAGTGGCATTTCATTCCACCGCATGGTCCTAATTTTGGTGGATTGTGGGAGGCCGGCGTGAAATCCACCAAATATCATCTAAAACGGGTAATAGGCGAATCAACACTCACCTACGAAGAGATGAGTACACTTCTTGCTCAGGTAGAAGCTTGCTTGAATTCGCGGCCGATAAGCACCATAAGTGGAACTGATCCTGGGGAACTGATGCCATTAACTCCAGGACATTTCTTTTATCTTATATTCTTATATCATTAGAGAGCCTATTTTAAATGTACCTGACTACACGTATGAGAACTCAAACGTAAATTGTTTGACGCGTTGGCAATTCGTGCAAATTTTTAAATTTTATGCAAACTATTACCTTTACATATCTCTTACTCTCAATTATATACTCGCTACACACCTACATTTTAAACTAATATACTTTAATTTATGCATCTGTGTATTCTACACACAAAGAAAGTATTCCAAAATGTGCTTGACTCATATCGCATACCTACACACGAATCATATGGACACATTAATTCTAAATATTTACAATCTAAATGAGTGACACTTTATTAACTGTAAATGATATAGATAACATCGAGATCGCCCGTACTGTTGAATGTGATATTTCAGAGTTAAATAAACATGTTCACATAAACAAAACCGACCTAACTGTTATTTCCCAAAATATAAGGAGCATTTACTGCAACTTTGACGACTTTGTGCTTACCCTCTCAACATTTAATTTCGAAACTGATATCATAATTCTGACCGAATGTAGACTTAATGCTCTTAAACCTATTCCAAAATTACAAAAATATCAGTCCTACTTTACGGCACGTCAGTTAAACCAAAATGATGGGGTAGTTGTTTATATTAAACAAGGCTTGAAACCCAAAGTAAAAGAAATCGATCTATCTCAAGCATCTTGTCTTCAGTTAGACATACTTAACAACATTGTACTCTGTATTTACCGTTCCCCTTCTAATACTAATACTGATAACTTCGTGAGCTCGCTGAGCGCTCACTTAGATACACTAGCTGCATACAATAATATCATCGTAGCGGGGGACATAAATATCAACATTAAACCAAAAGAATCAGAGACGAGTAGTGAGCAAAATTCAAGAAATAATTATCTCAATATGTTGTCACTGTATGGTATTCTGCCAGGACATGTACTACCTACAAGAGAAAGGAACTGTCTAGATCATTTCATGATAAAGATACAAAGGAAAAAGGTATGCCCATTTATTGCTATATTACATACCACAATCACTGACCATTATACTACCTTTCTATCTTTAAATAAATTAAAAAATATTCACATTCCTAAAAAAAGTACGACTACTCTCAATTATGATCAGGCTTTGAAAGATTTACAAAATCAAAATTTATCTGAATTACTCTTCTGTAATGACCCCAATTTATTGACTAATCTACTTATTAATAAACTAATCTACACCTTAAAAAATAACACAACTACCCTAACGGTACCAAACAGTAGGCGTATAATTAAGCCGTGGATTACCACTGGTATTCTACGTTGCATACGAAATCGTAATAATCTACAAAAACAACTTAGACTTGAACCACATAACGACATTTTAAAAATAACCTATACTAGATACCGAAATCATTGTAATTATTTAATAAAGAAACTAAAGCGAAAGTATGAAAGAGATTTACTTACAAATTCAGTCACGAACAATAAATTGCTCTGGAAAAATATTAAACAGCTAACTTATTCTAATAAATGTAAAAATCATAACTCTGAAATACTAAATGTAAGAATATCGCCTCTTGAGTCAGTAAATTTTATTAACAATCATTTCGCAAATATAGGTAAACAGTTAGCTCAAGAAATCCAGCTTAATATATCTAATCCTAATAACCAACTAAATAACTTACCGTCCCAAAAAAACACCTTCGTTCTTCTAGACACCGACCTTGATGAAGTTGATAGAACGTTGATGAGTCTTAAGTCTGACAGTGCCCCTGGCTGGGACAATATCCCCACAAAATTTATAAAATTTGCTAGAATTGAAATTGTTCCCATTTTAACTCACTTGACTAACCTATGTTTCCAAAAAGGTGTTTTCCCTGATCTTTTAAAGCAATCCATTATCACCCCAGTACACAAGGGGGGAGACAGAGACGATGTCAATAACTATAGACCTATATCTGTTTTACCATGCATATCAAAAATTATTGAAAAATTATTAAATTATAGATTGATGCAATATTTAACTAAATTTAACATATTATCCCACTCGCAATTTGGATTCAGACAAAAATTATCCACTGAGGATGCAGTTACTGCTTTGAGTTCTTTAGTAACCAAGGAACTTGACTCTGGAAACAAATGCTTAACTGTATTCTTAGACCTCAAGAAGGCATTTGACACCGTCTCTGTCCCTGTCCTAGTGCGAAAACTGGAAAAGGCTGGAATACGGGCAACGGCGCTCAACTTATTAAAAGATTATCTCTCGCAGAGAATACAGAAAGTTAGGGTGGGAGATGTTACCAGTGATCAAGCGGATGTATCATTTGGCGTTCCACAGGGCAGCGTACTAGGCCCAACACTCTTCCTGGTATACGTCAATGACCTTTGTAATATGAAAATCCATAACGCAAAGGTTTTTTCATACGCTGATGATACTGCGATAGTTTTCTCAGGGAACTCCTGGAACGATGTGAAACAAAAAGCAGAGTCGGGCATGGCCCAAGTAGCTAACTGGTTAAATAATAACTTACTCACACTTAATACATCTAAAACGAACTATATATGTTTTAGTATTAGCAAAGGTACAAACGACTTTAACATAAAAGTTCATGTTTGCGGTGACATTAATAATAGACATTGTGCCTGTTCGCTCATTAAACAGGTTGCACAGACAAAGTACCTAGGAGTGATACTAGATCAACGTTTATCCTGGTATCCCCACCTTGATCAAGTCGCGAATAGACTTAGAAGATTAAGCTGGATATTCAAGACTCTCAGGCATATCGCACCAAAGAAAATAAATGCGAACAGTGCACGAAATCCGTCTAGAAATATTTTAAGTGAGATCTACATAGCTCTGGTCCAGTCGGTCTTGATATATTGCATCTCCATTTGGGGTGGAGCTGCAAAAACTAATTTTATCAAGGTCGAACGAGCCCAACGGGCCCTAATTAAGATTATGTATTTTAAAAAGTTAAGATACCCTACTGAAAACCTCTATCAGATTAGTGATTTACTTTCTGTTCGTAAATTATACGTAATCCAAACCATTCTAAAAACACATAAATCCTTAAAATATAACTCAAGTATAAATGATCAAAGAAGAAAGGACCCAATTGCACAAATTCCCCATACAAAAACAGTATTCGCTGGGAGACAATACAATAAGCGATCAGCAATACTTTATAACAAAATTAACAGGAAAATATACATATACCCAAAAAAATACTGTGACTGTAAAAAAACTTTAATAAATTGGATAAAATCACTAACCTATGATGACACGGAGGCACTTTTGGAACACATTAGGTAAATACTAAATAAGCAGCAATAATAATCACACACTACACCACCCACACCTATATATCTCTAAACATCAAATGTACAACACGTACACATATTACACATCACACGCATATAAGTATGTAAAATAAAAGAAACGAAAAGAAAAAAAAAAAAAACTATGACACACAACACTAATACAGACAGCCATCACTAATTCAGTATCATCACTCTGGCACACACGCAACATAACACTACTATCCTTAATACACAACAATGACCTAACATAACATGGAGCACACACTTGCAAGCAAGATTTTCAATAAATGGTAACTTCTTTAATTAGTAAATTCTGTAATGTATGTCATATTTCTGTAATTGTTAATACCTAGTTTTCTAAATTTGTATTGCTTTGCTATGGAAGAGCGGAGCTTTCCAACACAGGCATTACTTGCTTAAAGGGAAGCTCCAAACACTAAACTTTATTTTGTAAACTTAGGAAGCAATAAACTATTTTGTATTTTTTTGTATTTTTGTGCAACGAATGTTGCAATCTTTTTGGAGACGTTGGTCTTCAGAGTACATGTCAAATCTCATGCATCGATATAAGTGGTCTAAGCAGGTTCCGGAACCTAAGGTCGGTGACATAGTTTTAATCAAAGAAGATGATTTACCACCGAGTCGCTGGCTGTTAGGCCGTATCGAACAAAAACATCCAGGTGATGACAAAATCACCCGTGTAGTCACATTGCGTACAGGTTCTTCAGTTTTGAAAAGACCAACCTCGAAATTATGTATTTTACCAGTTTTAGAGCAATGAACCTTGCATTATTTATTTTGTTTTATTGCATGTTAAACTTTTACATTTTTTAACCTTTTACAGTTTTAGTTAGTTCAAATTTATACACTTGTTTATTTTTTTATTTTTACACTATTTCTTCTTTTATTTGTTAAATTCAAGCCATATTTTTGTGTACAAACCTATTAGGGTTTTAAAGAGCTATCGAATACAATATAATTAAAAATCTAGATCAATTACCTAATGAATACTTGTGTATTATGTAATAATGTATTGAGAAGGACATTTCCTCACTAAATGTCCTTGGTGGGCGGCATGTTAAATGTCAGTGAAATTTTGTAAAACCAAACACCAATAATGTTTACACGAGGTTTACTTTAAACCTCGATAGATGGCGCTGTACTACTTTCTGAATCGCGCTATTAAGATTCTCCGGTCGTAGCGTATAAGTTCCGACGATGTTTATTTTTTTGGAACAATTACAGTTATATCAGTGCAAGTGACTAATTGTGGTTTTATTTCTACTTCACATAGTTATTCCTATTAGTGCAAGTTGTGTTGTTCCATCTCTGTTAATATCAAGCAACTCTTGGTATTAAACATAACCTATTATTTACAATATACTATACTTGGTTTTTAATGAGATTATAACCTATTAACACTGTATTTATAACTATTTATTTATTTTCCTTGGCACCTGGTTATTTTTCCTCGCACCAGCTTGTCTTTCGACATTCTGGACCTGCCACTTTCTTTATATCGTCTTCCCACCGCTTAACCTGTCTTCCTCTACTTCTTTAATTTCCTCTCAAGTACCATTCTGTAATTACTTTTGTAAACTTTTCTCTCTTTTCTCACATCATATGTCCTGTCCAACGCCATTTCAATTTTTTCCATGCAACATGAACTTTTTTAAATTTTGTTTTTCCTTTTATCTTTTTTAAGTGTACTCTGTATCTTCTTCTTACTCCTAATACTAACTACTAATAGGGAAGGACATAGGATAGTTTAAATTCCAAAAATAATCCTAAAGTGAGTGGCTTGAAGTTTGTATGGTATGGTGAACCAATAATTTCTCAAATAAAGCCCACACACCCACAATATTATAGCAATACTAATGCGGACACAAGCCAGTTTAATATAAAATTAATGAATGAAGGTTTCTCCCGGAGAATTATAATCTATAGACTAGACTAGACCAAGATGTCAACAGACCAATAGGCGGAGTATCCCTTGCGCTAGAACTCCGGATGTGACTCAAAGTGGTCAGATTAGGCCACACCCCGGGGAAATCAAGGCTAACGTTGGACCACTATAGATTATTAATGCAGAAGGCACACGTATTGAAAATGGATATTTTTAATACCAGTTTTTGTTCTATAGTTTTGAAGAGCTCGTGGCTAAATACAAAGACGATACGGTTGGCGTATTGCCGTTGGTGTATTCCCCTTGACCCTGAAGGCCATGGCCCCGTTAAAGGGGGACAAAGGGCATTTAATAAAATAATTAAAATTACTTCCCTTTGTCCCCGTGCGCTAACTCCGTTAATTTATTGTAATATATATACTTTTCAAATTATGCCCGTTGTCCCCGTTGCGTTAAAATTATATAAGTGAGAGTGCCTTAAAAGAGAGGTTAACCGTATGGTTTCGGACGTAAAGAATATCACCATCCCATCTTCCCTGGGGAGGGATAAGAGTGGGTGTCGTAAGAGGCGACTAAGGGACTTACCGGAGAATGGGCAGCAGCGTTCTCTGTGCACTATAACAACAAACTGCGATCGCCAACCCGCCTGCAGCCAAGCGTGGCGATTTTGGCAAATTCCCTCCAAACACGAATAGCGCAACAAGAATATATGGCCAATATACAGTAGTTTCAGATCTGGGTGTTAATGTATGTTTTTTTTTATTATTGGTAGGCTTGCGCTTCACTCATTTCTCACTTTCCACTGCTGGGCATGGGCCTCCTCCAAGTATCACCACCTCGATCTGTCCTGTGCGTCTCACATCCAGCTGATTCCCGCAGCCCTGACAAGGTCATCGCTCCACCTAGAGGGAGGCCTTCCAGCGCTGTGTCTTCCAGTACGCGTTCGCCACTTCAGAACTTTTCGGCCCCATCGACCATCCACACTGCGAGACCGGCATAGCCCGATGGATCTCCAAACATAAGTGGCAGTAGAAAAAGTCAAAGTCAAATATATTTATTCAATTAGGCCAATGAACGGCAGTTTTGAACGTCACATAAATAAAAATAAAAATTTACAAGTAATTAAAAAAATGATTCTACCGTGTATTCGGAAAGTAGATTGTTATGGAGAAGAACGCACAAGAAACTCCATACTTACTCTTTTTTTAAAAAAAATAGTTGTTTTACAATATTTACATACGTACATACATTAATATATGTGAGGACGATGCACCCAGAATAGCTCTACACACGACACGACAGGGCACGACAGGGCACATTACTCGCAGATGAGAAAGGGTTACAATACGAAAACAAACCTGCTTACAGATGCTCACAAATTTTTTAATCCCAATAATTGTGTAGATTACAAAGTACCCACATCATTAATTTCAATCGCTTTATACTGCCGCCATTTGCACAGCTAAAAGGCTAAATACACAGGGGCTTAGTGGAAAAAACTCGAAAAAGGATAATCCCTACAAACAAACGTAATAAGTGATAGCTTTATTAATGACCACTTTGCTGCTGTGTTCCCGTAATTGGATCAAAGAAATTAGGACAAAAAACAAGAGTGTTTGTGCCTGTAATAATTGGAGTAATCCGATTTAGTTGAGAATATTTTTTAAATAAAATTTTGGCGTTGCTTTTGCTGAGTATCGGCTTTGTTAAGTTATTGTTGTCTTTAGCTCTTATGGACCTCGTCACTCGAGTTCTTGAACTCCACACGGTCGTGGATTCAAATCCGGGCAAGAGCCGTTCATAAGTACTTTCTAAGTTTATTTTGCACATCGCTGACAACCGTGAAAAAAAACATCGTGAACTTGGACTAATAGTTAACTAGCTTTTGCCAGCGACTTCGACTGCGTAGCATTTTTTGTATAAGAAACGTTGCCCCACACTAGGAATTTCTTCCTGTATCGTGGGTGTGTTTACAAACATATAAACTCAAATATACAACACCCCCAGCATTAGTACTTCTTTGCATCTTTCCACCCCATTAAGAATAATTACCGGGATAAACACTATTTCTGATGTCCTTTCTAGGGTCTCAAACTTTCTCCATACCAAGTTTCATCTGAATCTGTCTCAGTGGTTTAAGCGTGAAAAAGTCAACAGACAGACAGATACTTTCACCACCCTCTCAATCCAGTGACTGAGTTATACGATTCCACACGTCTAGATCGGAGTTAGAATGCAAACTAGGCGTAGCAAAGGTCAAAGATCTACATTATGACAGCTGAAACCGACGACTCAACTTGTGTGCGAGGCAACGAGGAGTCTCGGTATATCAAGGTCACCCATCCACGATCGACCTCGGCAAGCGTTGCTTAACTTCGAAGACCAACCCGTGCAGCAATATTTATTCAGCCACGAGATAAAATTAAAAATTACACCCACAAAAAATAACCGTAGCCCATTTTTTTAAACGTATGAATAATTACCAGCCATTACGGTAACTACGTGTATAACCAACACACTCGCGTCCCGGCTATTACAGTTAACTGCAGAACCTAACGAGATAATATACAATGTTACCACTAGTTATTGTATGAATCTGAAAAAAAAAAAACCGCAAACATTTTAATATAATGACTTTATTTACGACAAAGAGACACAATGAAAGGAAATGGGGAGAAGGTTAAGAAAAAAAATCTTTTAAATGTCATATAAATGCAATAGCTGTGGCTACGGCTTACCTGAATACCTCGCATAAACAAGAACGTAATCCACTATTTAATATGATGATAGCATTTAAAAAAAATCAACAATAAATACAATAATACGATCGATCTTAAAAAATAAGTATGTGGGTCAACTTATTAAGTTATATTAAGTCATTAATAAGTTGTGATGACATTGGCTCTGAGACGTGGTCGCTTACAATGGGCCTCATCAGAAAGCTTACAGTCACCCAAAGGGAAATGGAGAGGGCTATGCTCGGAGTTTCCTTGCGTGATCGAATCAGAAATGTAGAGATCCGCAAGAGAACCGATTTACCGACGTAGCCCGAAAAATTGCCAAACTTAAGAGGCAGTGGGCAGGGCTCATTGCTCGCAGTACGGATGGCCGATGGGGCAGAAAGGTTCTGGAGTGGCGACCGCGAACCGGAAGACGTTGCGTTGGAAGGCCTCCCACCAGGTGGACCGATGACCTGGTGAAGGTTGCGGGAATCTGCTGGATTCAAGACGCACGGGACCAAGCAGGTGGCGACGCTTAGGGGAGGCCTATGTTCAGCAGTGGACGTCTTTCGGCTGATATGATGATGATGATGTGAGTACATAAGCAAAGGTTCAAAAACGTAATTTTTCTTATTATGACAAACACAATGCACTATTCCCAAGCCATTGCAACTTCTGAAAGCCAGAATCAACAGTGGCGACCACCAGAAAAGCGCCGAGGCTATGAAGCTCGGAAAGGTCCCGGAGACTGAATTTATCGTATTGGAACCCGCAACGAAATTTATCAGAAAAGAATAACGGAGTAGTAGCAGAAAAAACATAATTACCACTTCATATTATCAAGCAAGAGACAGATCAAACAAGGCCAATAAGGATAGGCAACTGGGATAAGCCCAGTTGCCTAGCATCATCATTTTCCTGCCCTTGTCCCATGTTACTAGGGGTCGGCGCAACACGTTTTCTTCTTCCACACCATACTGTCCCCCCGTCACTCCATCACTGACGCCCTTTTCTTTCATATCACTCCTCACACAGTCCATCCATCTTTTCTTTGGCCGTCTCCTCCCTCTCCATCCATCCACATCTATATCTTTTTTTCGTTTTTATTTCAGTTGCCTAGCACCACGGATGAAAAAATATCATTAATATTAATGGGTCCTAACATTGTGAAATTCCATAAAAGGTTTTTTTATTTGTTATAGGCTCGCGTTTGAGCACTATCTCGCCTGATGTTAAGTGATCATGTGGTCGAAGGTGAAGCACGCTTGCCTAGAAGTAACTAAAGTAAAAAGTAAATAACTAAGTTAAGTTATGGCAAAAACGCTTGAGCGCTCGTAAATTTGTTCTAGTTTCTACAAGATCTGTATAATAAATAACTCAGAATGCAGCCTGTACATTATCCAAGATAATATTGCGTTAATTCTGCCAAAGATATGATGTGCAAACGCGACTGCTGCGAGTTGGCAAATTGGATGATGTTTTCGATTTTCCCATGAAAAATTTCTCAGTTGTTGCTCCAGGCCAGGATTTTAGATCCCCGGTTATCCCATTGGCTTGCCGCGGTACCTGAAACTAAAATATACTGATCTAGTATCCCTTTTAAAATTCAATTGTAAGATTTGGCCCAGACATATTACTTACACCTCAATCAGACAAGATACACCATAATGTTTGGACTCATTGGATATAAATTTCTAGCGATATTACATTTAGTACTTTTTAGTCCAATAAAAGCTTGTTTTAAAAAGTTTTTTTTAAATTATTAGTTTTATTTATTCATAGTTTCGGATTTGGCCATCCACGCCCACTTGAAACACTTACCTTGTATAGGACTGTCAGTTGGATCTCGTTACACTGTTGTTTGAAGTGGCCCTTCTGTTCAAGTGCCTCCATTGTTCTCTTGTCGCGGATTTGCGATAGCCAAGTTGATTTGAATGTAAAGTGGGTTTTATATTGTTGATGAGGTTTTTGTGCAATGAATTGTGATTTTATTTAATTATTCCAAAATTTATACAGCTTGTTTGTCGTTTCAAATACTGATGTTTTTAGCAATCCTATATTTATCAAAACATAGTGCTGGTTTTACAAGCTCTTTCACCTTTGTTTTTTGCGTGACAATTACATTTTTAATTTGTAATCGGAGGATCAGGTGGTCAGCTATCTCGCGAATATGTATCCTCGACTGCACAACAATTGCCTTTTTTATTTCCAACTTTTAGTTATATTTTTTTTCGAATTACTTTTAAACATAATAAGTGATATATATTTTTGTAACCCCCTCTAAAAACCCTTCATTTTGATATCCAACTCGATGGGTTTGAAGAAAAGAAAATTGGGACCCGCATAATAAGGCGCCCAAAATCCACCAGGTTGGTTTTTTAACGTTACATTTTTAAGAACACTTGGGTGGTCAAGACGCATCTAACGATGTCTTAATTGAATAAATCCTTGTATCGGTTTGAAAGATATGAGGTAATGAAGAATATTATAATTATACATACAAGATACGCGCGAAAAACATAACCCTTTCTTTGTAGCCGGATAAAAAACTATTAGAAAAATTTTAGTGTCACCTTTCCCGTTTCTGTAATCAAATCTATTCCTAACTTTTTTTAGTAACATGCGTTTCTTCCCTCCTCATCACATGCACATACCAGCACAAATGATGCCGCTGGTAGAAGCAAGTTTCCTTTTAATTCAGTAAAATATATGTATAGGTAGGTAGGTTTACGTGTACACCATCTTCGGCGTTAATAAAGACACCAAAGTTATGTGCTGTATTCATCACACGGGATAATCTCGCGATATTACGTCATGCTTATGACATCATCATTATGTCTTATGGTGTCATACGTTCATGTTATGTCGGTAGACAAATACGGGAGATTCCTCATAAAGATAATGAAAATGCTTTGTCTGGGGTAAGCAAAGGTTTTTATTGCATTTTCTTGGGTTTGTGTTTATTACATAACATAATATCATGCCATAATTTCTCGGTAAGGCAGAGACACATCCACATTTTACCAGTTATCCTCCTATACGAATTATGAACTACCGGTAGTTCATAACAAACGTGGGCATGTAGGAACAAGATGAATTGTGGAATGAATCTGATCTCGTTACACTGTTGTTTGAAGTGGCCTTTCTGTTCAAATGCCTCCATTGTTATCTTGTCGCGGATTCGCGATAGCCAAGTTGATTTGAATGTAAAGTGCGTTTTATATTGTGGATTATAAGAGGATTTTGTGCAATGAATTGAGATTTTATTTGATTATTTTAAAATTTATACAGTTTGTTTGTCGTTTCAAACACCGATGTTTTTAGAAATACTGTATTTAACGACACGTAGTGCTGGTTTTATTAACTTTTAGGACAGCTTTTATTACGGGACAGAAAATATGAGAGCATATAGCGCATATCACACTGTCTTTACATTCTGTGTGGACGATTTCAGACCATTAAGTAAATCCCAGTCAGTTAAAACCTTCACACGACTTAGTCGCCAAGGCAACGGGAAATCTCTTGATGAATGGCAATGAATATAGATGTAACTGACAATAATAAGTTTCTTGTAATTGGGTGCCTGAGGCTGGACGCCGCCGCCGAGGCCGACCCAGAAAGACGAAGCGGGAAGCCTTAGATGCCCACTGCAGAGGTTGGTCCGAGGTGGCTCAGGAAAAGAGTACTTGGAATGATTTGGGGGAAGCCTTTGCCCAGCATTGGGACAGTATAGGCAAATAAAAAAAAACTGTCAATCGAATGAATCTTTGTAGAGTCGAGTTGGAGGACACGACTAAGAATATGTGCTTTAAACGATGATTTACTTCACCACAATTCACTGCAGTGTCTTATATGAACTTCAAGAAAAGTTCTCAAGTAGACAAAGTCATGCATACCTTCTCCAAAAAGTTAAACTTTCTGAAATTCTTCGAGGTTGGGCGACATACCACTAGAAGTTTTGAGAGATGTAGTACTTTTAACAATATTTTCGTGAACTAAGGAGTAGATTAGGCGCTTACATGTACTTGCTTGTTGTGTGACTGGTGAGCGTGAGCTCCCGGGTTCGATTTTCAGTTTGGGCAAAGTCATATTGGGTTTTTTCATTACGATTTTTTTAGTAACAGCCCAGAATTTGGCTTTTGGCGGTGTGACACGTAATTAATTTAATTCATTGCCGCACACTGGGAATTTATTCCCGTATTGTGAGTGCGTTTACAAACATTTAAACTCACATACACAAGTAACACTATCTAGAACAACGGAATCGAACACGCGACACGCAGCGCAGCCGCGGATAGCTCAACCACTACGCCAAACGTGTCGTTATCGCCCTATGACACTCCCGTGCTTAAAAAAGCACGTTAAGCCGATGGTCATATGCCTCATGTCTCTCCAGTTGTGTTGGATTACCATCCCATAGGGCTATGAGAGTAAGGGGAACAGAGACGCACGGTTGGCGCAGTAGTTGAGCGTCTGACTGCTGCGCTGCGTGTTGCGGGGTCGATTCCCGCATGGAACAAATATTCGTATGATCTACAGATAGTTGTTCCGGCTCTGGGTGTTGTGTATGTGAGTTTATATTTTTGTAAACGCACCCACGATACAGGAATAAATTCCTTGTCTGGGGAATGGTATTAAAAAAAAAGAGCGCACCTATGTTTGCGCACACACTCGTGCACCATAATATCTCCCGCAGATGACTAGTCTCCACTGAGATTGCCCGCCCGTGGCCAAAGATCCATCTGAAGGACTAATACATGCAATTGTTTCAATTTGATAATTAGGTATCGAAATAAATGAAGTCTAAGCAACTGCCGTTGTAGAAATATTATCTACACTATTTTTAACCCCCGCCGGAAAAAGGGGGGTGTTATAAGTTTCACGTGTGTTGTTGTGTATCTGTGTATCTGTGTGTCTATCTGAGGCATCATAGCGCCTAAACGGATGAACCGATTTTGATTTAGTTTTTGTATTTGAAAGGTAATTATGTCGAGAGTGTTCTTAGCTATGTTTGAATAAAATGGGTTCAGCCGTTCAAAAGTTATGGGCGTTTTACTGTTTGAATCGGGGTGTTTTAGCAAAATAATCGTGTCGGGGGTTTTTAAATTTTGAAATTTTACTTGTCTATAAGTAAGTATTTATTGATCAGCTATAACTTAGAACTTAAACAATTCAAAATGAGTACGTAAGGATCATAGTAGGTGGCGTTCTGTAGGGTCTGCTTACCCAGCAAATAGGGTTGAGTTTAGTTTTAGTATGTGTAGGACGAAAAATTTGGTAAAATTGTAACATGTACCTAGATAAGTAGATTTGAAAATCAAGGATCCTACGAACTGACGGGCCGGGCAACAGCTCAAAGGTTGTTGTCAGACTGTCGTATGAATTCAAATCGCGCCGGAAACTCTTCTTGCGCGATGCAGAATTATGTGTGACGTCAGATCATTAGTTTGTATGAAGCGGCATAGATGTCGCTACAAATCTGTAGTTCCTATTTGAAATACGCCCATTTGCAAAGCCCTGTATGCCCATAAACACTCCTTAGTTGGTACTATAGATGTGTTAATAGGAGCTTATGTCCGGAGCTATGATATCAGGAGGTCATACTCGGCAGGCAAATTTTGATTTTGAATGCAGTGAATGTAATTAGTGATATCTCACAATCTTTTTTGTCAATTTAAACTGGACGAGACCAGTATTGCCTAACTGACTGCTATGAGAAGAAATACCGAAACAAAACTCAGAGATCAGTCTCTTTTAAAGTCCAATCAATCAATAATAATAATGAGTGAAATCGTCTGATTTGACGAATCATCTGAGAACCATGAAAAACTTACATGGTTCTTATCTGAGACCCATATAGGTTAATGTCTGAGATGGTATTTTAAGAAAAGCAAAGCACCACACAGATTTGAGTGGACCAGTACTCATGATTATTTTAGACTCATATAGGTATGCGGAACAGGGTGGAAAGTTCCCTGCCCTCTTTTGAAAAGGGAGGATCCTCCAACCAGACGGGAGTTGTGTCTAGTGGGTAATTGCTTCCCCATGAGTTTTGGGCTGTTGGTGTTCAAATAGCACGGAGAACTTTAGTTGATAATATAAGCATTATGTGGCAATGCGATGTGTGTGATTTCTGTGGCAAATAAATCTTTTTCTTTTTAGGGTTCCGTACCTCGAAAGTAAAAAACGGAACTCTTATCGGATACTTTGTTGTCCGTCCATCCGACTGTCAGTCAAGACCCTTTTTCTCAGGAACGCGTGGAGGTATCAAGCTGAAATTTATATATAATACTCAGGTCTACTGTCCCTTAAAGCTGTGAAAAATCTCAACTTCTAAGCCAACGCAATCAAAAGATACAGCCGTTTATGTCGCAAATTTTCGACACTCGCAAAGTCACAAGGGAATCAAAACATACAGGTAACCGTGAACTCACAATCTTGAAATTTGGTACGAAGCAACGTCTTATAGCACAGATAAAGAAATAATTGCGAAAACCATACATTTTTAGTCACATCATTAATAAAAGTGTTTTTAATAATTTTAAACTTACTACCCTCATGAACGCGTAGAGGTATTAAATTGAAATTCATATCAAATACTCAGGTCTATAATACTTTTAAGCTGAGGTTTGTACGGAACCCTCGGTGCGCGTGTCTGACTCGCAATTGGGCGGTTTTTATTCTTTATATAAGATTTGTAGAAGTTATGTCATTTCGTGTATGGTGGTATATAGATGCCACTACATGCTGACTTTGATTCCATTCCTGTATACTTTTAATATCAGACTTGTGGCGATCCTCAATATTAATCTTACACAACACAATATACAATACATAAACATTATACTTACATACACACATAAACATCAAATAATACATATACAATTAGACACTTACATGAACAAATTCTATTTACACTTATATAAATATAAATGTTGCTTGTTTATGTCGTACACAAATATATCGTACTGTGGAAACGCGCTGCATCTACGTCACGCGGTGACGTAGTGGATGCGCATGAGTGGGGGCGCGCTACGAAGCGCGCGATCGTCAACCTTACCTGACCTTCAGTCGAATCTCGCTGATGCGTCGCGAAGCCCACGTAACCTTGTGCCATTTCGATTGTGAACTACATACGTCTCAATCCCTCAGGATTAGACTGCTAAGTGTACTGTCGTGTACTACCGTACACCTGTGAACTGCCAAACTTATAAGACTTTCTCCATCGTGTATCCTATCCGTGTATGTCTAACGGATATATTATGTGCCTTCTTCCGTGATTGTTTCTGTGTTTGTGTACATAATTATAACCGTGAGTAGTGAACAGAATCTCAACTTTCATTTATTTCCTCTCACCACCAAACACATATTAGTGTACGATAAGAACGCTAAACTGGTGACCCCGACGTGATCACGCCAAGAAGGCTAGGTAACTACATTCGCCCTGAAAGGGACGTGAACATTTTTTTTTCCAACCATGGAAGAAAAATGCAGTAGCGCGAAGAGCGATAGCAGTGACACCGTAAAATCGTTCGGAGGTACCCGCTCTCGACAAAAAACTCGGCGCGCAAGGCGTGCCAGGCGCGTTTCCATTGACGAGCCATCCGACATTTGCCGTGTCGCGGTACGAATACCACCATTTTGGCCGGACGACCCAGAAGTTTGGTTCGCACAAGTGGAGGCTCAGTTCGCGAACGCAAATATTACCAGCGACGCGACAAAATTTAACCACGTCATCGGCAGTCTTGAGCACCAGTACTCCAAACAAATAAGGGATATTGTTCTTAAACCACCGGAGCAAAACAAATATGAGAAGCTCAAACAGGAGCTTATTAAGAGACTGACCGCGTCGCATGAGAAGAAAGTGAAGCAGCTTCTACTCCACGAAGAGCTCGGAGATCGCAAGCCCTCACAGTTCCTACGTCACCTCCAAAGTTTGGCTGGACCGAGCGTCCCTGAGGATTTTCTCCGGACAATATGGAGCAGCCGACTGTCGGCCAACATACAGACACTGCTGGCTTCACAGCCACTCACGTCCCTGGAGGAATTAGCAGATCTGGCTGACAGGGTTCAGGACATCGTGACCCCGTGCCAAGTCGCCGCAGCGTCGGCGCCAGGTCCGAGCATGCACGAGATGGCGAACGATATCGCCGAATTAAAGAAGGCCGTGAGGTACCTGACGATGCAGCTCGGCAGGAAACCTCGATCGCAATCGCGCCCGAACCACCAACAGCGTCGAGGATCCAGACAGCGGTCCCAGTCAAGCCACGAAAAGCATCCGCTATGCTTTTACCACTCTAAGTACGGAAACAACGCTCGCAAATGCATTAAGCCGTGTGATTACGAGGAGTCGGGAAACTTAAAAGGCAGTCGGTAATGGCGGCTGACGACTGTCTGACGTCCACAGGTCGCCTCTTCGTCACGGACCGAACATCAAAGACACAGTTTCTAGTGGACACTGGTAGTGATTTGTGTGTGTTTCCGCGGCATGTTCTACATGAACGGCGTGCTAAGTCGAACTACCAATTATCGGCCGCTAATGGGTCTATCATTGATACTTACGGCTATCTACAGCTAAATTTAGATTTTAGTTTGCGCCGTAACTTCCCATGGCGGTTTATTGTAGCTGATGTCACCAAGCCGATCATTGGTGTAGATTTTTTAAGCTTTTACGATCTACTTGTTGACATCAGAAACCAACGCTTGGTGGACAAAACCACCTCAATGTTTGTTACAGCATCGGTTGCAAAGGCTTCAGCGACGTGTTCAGTTAAGGTCTCAGTTGGAGATTCGAGGTATCACTTAATACTGAATAAGTACCCCGAGATCACGCGACCCGCTGGCACTCCCCGACAAACCACACACCACACAGTACACCACATACGCACCACGCCCGGCCCGCCCATCTCTTGTCCCCCTCGCAGGTTAGCTCCAGACAAACTGCAGATCGCTAAGCAGGAGTTTGAGATCATGCTTAGCAATGGCACCGCTCGACCATCGGAGAGCCCTTGGTCTTCACCCCTTCATTTAGCGCCAAAGAAG
Organism: Orthosia gothica; assembly: GCA_949775005.1. Lineage (NCBI taxonomy): Eukaryota > Metazoa > Arthropoda > Insecta > Lepidoptera > Noctuidae > Orthosia > Orthosia gothica. Next base: position 23,595,317 of record OX459035.1, read on the forward strand.
GACAACAGCTGGCGACCCTGTGGTGACTACAGGCTACTCAACGCGAGGACTATACCCGACAGGTATCCTATAAAACATGTCCACGACCTTACCCACAGCATAGCTGGCTGCAAGGTCTTCTCAACCATTGACCTGGTTAAGGCATATAACCAGATACCGGTCAGTGAGGACGACATTCAGAAGACAGCCATAACAACTCCGTTTGGCCTGTACGAGTTCCCTTATATGACCTTTGGTCTGAGGAACGCAGGTCAAACATTTCAGAGGTTTGTCGATGAAATGACGCGCGGGCTTGACTTCTGTTATTGTTACCTCGACGATTTTTTGATCTTCTCGAAAGACCAGAAGCAGCACGAGGACCACCTGCATCAGCTCTTCACCCGGATGCAGAAATATGGCATCGTCATTAACACTGCGAAGTGTGTATTCGGAGCAGACGAAGTCACATTTTTAGGTTACTGTGTCTCTGCGGCCGGTACCAGGCCCTTGGCATCCAAAGTGGAAGCCATCAAGGACTTCCCTATACCTAAGACTGTTAGGGAGCTTAGGCGTTTTTTAGGGATGTTGAACTTTTACCGGCGGTTTATACCCAAAGCCGCAAAATTTCAAGGTCCCCTTAACGCCTTGCTGACTGGCTCAGTAAAAGGCCAACATCCTGTGGAAATTACAGGCGAGGCCCTCACAGCCTTTAATATGTGCAAGGACAGCCTCTGCAACGCAGTATTGCTTGCACACCCTGACTACCAAGCGAAGCTCGCCATAGTTACAGACGCATCTGATCTGGCAATGGGCGCAGTTTTGCAACAGTACAAGGACGAGCAGTGGCAACCACTCGCCTTCTTCTCACGGAAGCTGAGCCCCGCTCAGCAGAAGTACTCGCCATACGATCGTGAGCTCCTCGCTATTTATGAAGGTATAAAGTACTTCCGCCACATGCTGGAAGCAAGACACTTCACCGTCTATACTGACCACAAGCCGTTGATATACGCGTTCCACGAGCGAAAGCACAACTGTGCTCCGCGTCAGTATAGACACCTCGACTTTATCTCGCAGTTCACAACGGACATTCAACATATTTCCGGCAAGGATAATATTGTCGCCGATACATTGTCCCGCGTCAGTGAACTGCAAACCCCAGTCGATTTCGAGGTTCTCGCCAAGTCCCAAACTACCGATCCGGAACTATTGCAACTCCTACAGTCGCAAACATCACTTCAACTTAAGAGGCTAAAAATCGACGGCAGTCCCGTCGAGTTACTCTGTGACGTGAGTACTGCCATTCCTAGACCATTCGTGACCAAACCCTTTCGACGGCAAATTTTTGAGAGCCTTCATAGCCTCAGCCATCCAGGGGCAAACACGTCCGCAAAATTAGTTGCCCAGCGATACGTTTGGCCCGGAGTCCGCAAAAATTGTCGACAATGGTCACGAACGTGTCTCAGCTGTCAACGCACTAAGGTAAATCGCCATGTGTCAACACCATTGGGCACGTTCGAATTACCCCGTGCTAGATTTGCTTTCGTGCACATCGACTTAATAGGTCCACTACCACCATCACAGGGATACCGGTACTGCCTTACGGCCGTGGATCGTTTCACTAGGTGGCCAGAAGTGGTACCGATAGCAGATATTACCGCTGAGACAGTTGGTAAAGCATTGCTGACCAACTGGATTGCCCGCTTTGGTTGTCCAACGGATATTGTCACAGACAGAGGAAGGCAATTTGAATCCGCACTGTTCCAATGTTTAGCCAAAATAGCCGGATTCAAACATCGGAAGACCACAGCCTACCACCCAGCATGCAACGGCCTGGTGGAACGATTCCACAGGCAACTAAAAACGGCGATAATGTGCCACGCTGACCAAAACTGGACAGAATCCCTACCCTTGGTTCTACTGGGTGTCCGGAGCGCTCTTAAAGAGGATCTTCATACTTCTTCGGCAGAACTCCTATATGGTGAGCCTTTACGACTACCGGGCGAATTTTTCAGCCCGGGTCACAGCGGCACTACCGACATCTCGGAGTTCACCACCCGTTTACGCTCGTTTGCAGCAAAATTGCAGCCCACTCCAGCTGCACGTCATTCCAAGGACAAAATATTTGTCCACAAGGACCTCGCTACCTCAAGCCACATATTCCTCAGGGACGATGCGCTTAGAGGTTCATTGCAACCAGCATACACCGGTCCTCACGAAGTGGTACAAAAAGGCGACAAAACCTTTACAATAATAAATAAAGGTAAAAAGGTTAAAGTTTCCGTGGACCGCCTAAAACCCGCCTACATATTGGTAGACACCCCACCAACAGACATACCACCATCCGACGAAGATGTCCGAGACCAGCGTAATCAGCTCACGGACACTTCTATCAGAATTACCAGGTCTGGTCGAAGGATCCGATTCCCGGATTATTATCGCCCGTAGGACGGTCTCTGGAGGGGAGTGATGTGGCGATCCTCAATATTAATCTTACACAACACAATATACAATACATAAACATTATACTTACATACACACATAAACATCAAATAATACATATACAATTAGACACTTACATGAACAAATTCTATTTACACTTATATAAATATAAATGTTGCTTGTTTATGTCGTACACAAATATATCGTACTGTGGAAACGCGCTGCATCTACGTCACGCGGTGACGTAGTGGATGCGCATGAGTGGGGGCGCGCTACGAAGCGCGCGATCGTCAACCTTACCTGACCTTCAGTCGAATCTCGCTGATGCGTCGCGAAGCCCACGTAACCTTGTGCCATTTCGATTGTGAACTACATACGTCTCAATCCCTCAGGATTAGACTGCTAAGTGTACTGTCGTGTACTACCGTACACCTGTGAACTGCCAAACTTATAAGACTTTCTCCATCGTGTATCCTATCCGTGTATGTCTAACGGATATATTATGTGCCTTCTTCCGTGATTGTTTCTGTGTTTGTGTACATAATTATAACCGTGAGTAGTGAACAGAATCTCATCTTTCATTTATTTCCTCTCACCACCAAACACATATTAGTGTACGATAAGAACGCTAAAGACTAACTCTATTAAAAAATATAAAATAATTTCCACTGTACCACTGTCTATTATAAAACAAAATATTGTATGAGTATAACGATGTAAAATTATGTGTAAGCCGTTTTACTAACAAAAAATTTTATTTTTTTCAGGTAAGTTACACAATTCTGGTGAAACAGCAATCATTGAACAAAGGTCAAGTATTTTTTGTAATTTATATTTTATTCAAGTTACATACCATCCTGATACTTTTAAAATAATCTTATTAAAAAGAAATGCATCAAAATAATCAAGCGTAATCTGCTACTTATATTTTTTTTCAAGTATAGATAATTGCAATGCAAACATTTAAAGGTGTTAATTCGTAATTAATGAGTAGCTATGTTTTCCATGTTTAATGGTTATAAAGTACATAACAATTATTAAGGTACTAATTCCACTACATCAATTGCGTAAGTTCCAGGCGTGAGTTGTGAGCAATGTCCAAGACAAATTTAAAAAGTACATAAATGAACTGTAAAAGTGACATTGATAATTAATCAGATTTGAACTCACGACCAAAAGCACGAAAGGCGAGGTCTATGTCAATGGGCCATATCGGTGCGTAAATCACGCAGAAAGCCCAAGTAAGTCACAGATTTGGAACTACAGCGAAACATCATTAGTTACAATTTGTGGTCTGACACCCGGACCGACCCTCGCAAATCTACCCTACGTAGATATAAAAAATAGATATGTACCTACATACCACTTTCTAGATCAAATCAAATTTTGGCCATCACCCATTTAACCAATCGTTTTTGCGCATAATTTTCGCAGAAAAACTCGTGCCTAAGTAAGTACAGCCGGACGGGTCGATCTTCAAGGTTAAGCAACGCTCGCTGAGGTCAGTCTGTGGATAGGTGACCATCCATTTCATCCCTACATGTACATGGTAGACATCCCACTCATTTCCCGATAGCTTCAATCTAGGGGTCTTTAAGTCAAGAGTGAATAGGTTATTTCTAGGCAAGCATGTTTCTTCGTCGACCACATTATCGCTTACCATCATGTGAGATAGTCTTACCAAGAGAATTGTGTTATCATGTTACTCGGTTGTAGAGTTCAGATAGGCATTCACTCCATGTAAAATAATGGTAATAATCCTGGAAAAAAAAGAAAACCAACATTAAATTAAATAATATCTACATGATAATATAAACTAGTGATTAATAAGGATAAATGATAATATAATTATCACAGTTATTTAAATAGTTTAGTTATGTAATTAGATGTTATATATTAATATTATCTTATAAACATATAAAAGAAGAAAGTGACTGACTGACTGACTGACTCACTCACTGACCATCAACGCACAGCCCAAACGGCTGAAGCTTCAATCATGAAACTTGGCATGTAGGTTCCTTTGGTAGTGTAGGTGAGCACTAAGAAAGGATTTTTGGAAATTCCACCCCTAAGGGCGTGAAATAGGGGATGAAATTTTGTATGAAAGTCGGTCAGTTTTGAGGTTAAGATGGGTGTACCCCATTGTTGCGAAGTTCATTTCTCTTCGAATTTTGGGTTTGGGCTGAAGATTAAAATCTTATTAAGGTTTTTGAGAATTCCGTCCTTGGGGGGCGGATCATGGGGGATGAAATGTTGTGTATAAAAGTCCATCTTTAACAAAGGAAAAAATATTAAAAATACTTTTAAGTCTTTAAAGTCTGTTGGTAACCATAAAATGGCTCAACGCATAAATATAGGAATTAAATAGTGACGGGATAGGGATAGACCTATTATCTAAGCAAACTTAAGCAAACTTATCAATGTTTAACATTTACGTGTAACAATTATATTAAAATAATTTTCAGTTTATTTCGTTTTAATTTCATTTATGCTGTTGCATTAGGAGTCACCAATGTGGCAAAATAAAAATAGATATTCCGTAAAGAATGTAGTACCTAATCATTAATTCTGTAGGTTGGTAATTAATTTCTAACTATATACGGAAAACCTATATAATAAATTTATCACTTGCAAAATTTAGAAGTAATCGCGGTATTGCTACAGCAGTTGCTTCTTCAGGGATAGCTGCTACTCTTTTGCAACGGGGTCGAACTGCACACTCTGCACTAAAATTGCCCCTTAATTTCACGACTCCTTTATGTTAAATTTCGAAACAGAGCAATCTGGCGGAAGTGTTATGGAAAGCTAAGATTATAGTGTGGGATAAAAGTACGATGGCTCACAAAAAGCAATTGAAGCTTTAAATAGGACTCTACAAGATATTAGGGGTAACGAGAACTTGATGGGTGGCATGACAGTATTACTGGCTGCTGATTTTCGTCAAACATTTCCAATAGTTCCGCGAGGAATAGATGCGGACGAAATTAAGGCGTGTCTTAAGAAGTCCTCTCTGTGGTCTTCAGTAAAAATACATAAAATATCCAAAAATATGAGAGTACACTTAAAGGGTGAAGTCGCTGCTGGTTATTTTTGAGCACTATTACTAAAACTCGGAAATGGTATTTATGCAGAAAATGATGGTATGTTTACCACCTGACCTTTGCACTGTTGTAACAACAGTTCCAGAGTTGATAGATAAAATTTATCCGGATGTTGCTTGCATATGAAACAAATCTTTGGAATGGTTGTACGAAAGGGCAATAACATGTTGAAATCATTTGAAGGCGCAGAAATGCTCTACAGCTTGATTGACACTGTAGTAAATCCAGACGAAGCCGGCCATTATCCTGTAGAGTTCTTGAACACTCAAAACCCATCAGGTTTCCCTTACCATAAGCTTTTACTGCGTGTAAGGATGCTGAGAAATTTAAAACCCCCTAAACTTTGTACTGAAACTAGGATACAAGTCAAAGCTTTGTCGCGTAATGTGGTAGTGGCAACTATTTTGACCGGACCTTCTCAGGGCGAAACTGTGTTCATACCACGAATTCCTTTGATTCCTAATGATCTGCCCTTTGAATTCAAGAGACTGCAGTTTCCTTTTAAAGTCTGCTTCGCCATGACAATTAATAAGGCTCAAGGACAAACCCTGAAGTATGCTGGTGTAGATTTGAGGGAGAATTGCTTTTCCCATGGACAGTTCTATGTAGCGTGTTCACGTGTTAGCTCATCAAATAGTCTGGTGATATTGGCGCCGACATCCAAAATGGTTTAAAATGTTGTTTACAAGGAAATACTATAATTTAATTACTTACTTATGATTATGATTACTTATTATTAGTCATGGATTAACAAAAAACAGTGAAGGGACAGACAGGGACGGGACAAGGATAGAGCGTATTGATGATAAAGTGGGTAAGTATAACTCTAGAAACACTTTCACATTACATTATCGTTGATATCATAATTTTTTACTTCTTCTCTACATACTGTTAAAATATGGTAAGGAGAAGCATTTAGTTTACGCGTGCGAAGCCGCGGGCAAAAGCTAGTTATTTAATAAAGATTGCTTTTGATTTTAAATGATCGTCAAAAATACGTAGTAAATTTTAATTTTTATTTGTTTTATTCAAGATTTTATATTGAGTTGTTACAAGAAACAAACGTGTGTGCTTTAACTCAATCGTACACTAAGAAGTAGGTCAAAATTGCAAGATATGATAATAGAAATCGGGACAGATAAAAGTAAATAAATAAACGCTTGTAAAAACAAGGTAATTTCAACAAAGCTAAGGGTTTACGAAAATTTTCCGAGAGTTCGAGCCTTCGACCATCTGTGAACCAGAAACACTTTCCGTGCGATGAATCTCAAATTGGACACATTATAACCCTTTGGCTGGCATCGCGACGTTGCCAAGTATGTAATGTACCGTTCTGAGTATAATATAATGTACCTACTATTGTTGCCAGACTATTGTCAAATGTCCCATTTTAGGACCGAATCTGTAGAAATTTTTACGTAAATGGGCTATTGAAATTCACATTTTTTGCCGTATTGAAATATTTATAATGATGTCAGGCAAGAAAACCCAAACCTACAATGAACATTGTTACGTTTTACGTTGAAATTTTCACAGATGATGTATTTCTGTTACCGCTATAACAACAAATACTAAAAACAAAATAAAATAAATATTTAAATGGGGCTCCCATACAACAAACGTGATTTTAGTGCCGTTTTTTGCGATAATGGTTCGGAACCCTTCGTGCGCGAGTCAGACTCGCACTTGGCCCATTTTTATTAAATTTATTATTTTTAATAGACTCACGTTTGACTACTATCACACCTGATGGTAAGCGAGGATGTGTTCGATGATGGAGCATGCTAACCTAGAAATAACCTATTTGCTCCTGACATACAGAATTTTGTTTTTTACGAATCTGACTTGCAAGAACATTGTCAAGTTTTTATAAAATCGATTTGCCAGTACAAATGAGGTTGTCTGTAACACATTACCCCGTGCGATAAGACCGCCCATTGTAGGTACACTTGATTTGTAAATGTTTCTGTTAGAATCAGAATACCAGCGCTGCGTTATTTATTTTTAGCCGACTGCCGAAGGAGGGTAATGTGTTTATCAGTCTATGTATGTATGTATGTAAGTATGTATGTATGTATGTTTGTTCCTATATGGCGTTCTAGAGACTAAACGCGTTGGCCGATTTTTATGATTCTTACGTCAATCGCTTCGTTTTAACCCTGTGAGTGTCACTGGCTACATTAAAATTGGAAAATATAAAAATGGCGGATTTTGGGCGCCATATTGTGGGGGCCCAACTTTTTTTTACCTTTATAAGGTTTAGTTTATGTATAAATATTTTGATTTTGAGTTTTTTTTTTTTCGTATGCTAGATTTATAGTATTGTTTAGTTATCTGCAAGAAGCCTTCTGCAGGTAAAGGCCTCCTCCAAAAATAGCCAGTGCTCTCTAGATTATACTGAAATTTATTAGGATGATGACGTAAAATACAAAAAATATAGAAAAAAAACAAGTATTCGTTTTTTTGTTTTTTTTTTCATTTTCTACGCAAGTCGGTCATAACCTATTCTATCTTTATTTGAAATGATTTACATAAAATCTTCATAAACATCACGCCTGTTATCCCCGAAAGGTTAGAAAGAGATGGACTTTTAGCACACCCACATTTTGCCAGTTTTATTCTAATCCCATGGCGGGCGAGCTTATTTCCATCAACCGGGCACAAATCCTCTCGCCCAGGCTAACAAACTAGTGTTAAAATGACAAAGCCATGTTTCTGTTCTCTACTAGAGTAGATATTAAATATTCAATACGTAAATAAAAGATCCGGATATAGGCGGCGGCGAGGCTCGGTATTCCGAGCGTATTATTCCATTAGTGCGGTTTTGGACACATCTGACACATCTCTGTCTGGCCGCATCTAAAAATATGTTTATCTACTCTCTTATCGGGCTGCGGGAATCCGCTGGATGCGGGACGCACAGGACCGATCGATGTGACTACACGGGGAGACCTATGCCCAGCAGAGGACATCTTTCGGTTAAAATTATCGATGTTGATGACTTTCATATCATAAAGTTCCAAATTTGAAATCAAATGTAATAACGCATTGACATACTGGTCTCCAAAACTTAGTACCATGTCGTACTTTTGAAATTGCAATTTCTTCTAAACTATAGAAGTCATAGTTTTGACATAAAAATTTAGTTAACTGATGAGTCTCGGTTCTCACTATACACTTCCGATAGAAGGCGAAGTGTGTACAGCCGACCTGGTAAGCCATACATTCAAGCCTGCTTCACAGGCGGAGCCGCAGGCAGAAGCTAGTCACATATAAGTGAAGCTGTATCTTTGCCAGGCTACCAGGCAGCCAGGCAGCAAGAAGATTTCACTCTGTGTGTAACACGCGTGTGCACATAAAAGTCTTAATATTCTGCTATTGTACATTTTGTGGTTCTCATAGAACCTCAGCTACAGATTTATGCTAAATGTGGTTCCAAGTAATGCTTTGGGACTCCTTTGAGCTGAAATTCCGCAAATATTATATTTTACTGGAATGGAATTCTACGTTTAGACTGTCTGATATTTTGAGAATTTACAGCATTAAGAATAAAACAAAATACACAATTCGGCTTTGTAGAGCGTTGTCTCTCTCACTCTCATTGTCTCTTTCTTAAGTTCGATGTATTATATTTGATGTCAAAACTTATTATAGGCATAAATGGACTACACTAGACCAAAAAAGTCTCGTCCCGGAAAATTTCAAATAAAGATTATTTTTAATTCAGAAACTTTATTAGGATTCCGTTGTCAACAAGGAATTCGCCATGTTTGCCTGTTCGTCCGTCCATCCATCCGTCCACAGCTTAGGTCAGAAACTCTTAGTACTAGAAAGCTACAATTTCGCATGTATATACATATTAATCACGCCGACAAAGTGGTAAAATACAGTGCGACATAAAAGTGTTGAAAATAAATGAGGGCGCCACAATCGCTCAGATAGCAACCCAGTTAGTACGACCCAGCTGATCTTGATACTCGAATAGTATTATTTATTTATTGGGTATAAATAATGAGTAAATATATTAAATATGTATGTCTATTAAATAGTTGATAATTATTTAGTAGTAATAAAACAACAGCTTCACAAAAAATAAGTATTTTTAATAATCAATTGCTTTCAATATAAAGTCGTCCAATACCTTTGGGGGACGACCCTCCCTGTGTTTAGCTGGTGTTGAGAATTTCCCACCGTTTTCAATGCCGTGTTGCACGATTCTGCGCACTGTGCTTACAGAAACACCTAAAACAAGCAAAGAAAAAAATCACTGTCAGTCCGATGAAAGAAGTTCAAACGTGAATATATTTTAAAATAGTTTTTTTCCATTTAGTCGATTGCATCAACAAATATGGTATGGCAAAAAAATATTTCGTATCCGCAATAAATTAAATTAATTTTTGTTGCCTTACTATCAACGTTGTTAAGTCGCGCTATAATTATAACGCTATTTGTTTATCTTAGCATAACCTCAAAAATGGTAAAAAAATAATTTGTAAATGATATTCGGTTCGAAAATTTTGTTCCCTGGATGTATTAATCGTTTGTAATTAACGTTTAGTGCAACTTTCAATAGTTACTTACCAGTAAAATCTGCTGTACGATGGTAAACATCTTCTAAGTTGGATAGAAGCTTCCCAGCTTGGAATTCGGCTATACACTGCATATAAACTTTGTAAACTATATCACGGGCACCTCCACGATTTACCTTATTCATGTTTTTCCACTGTTTTTCTGTCCACACACAGAAATATCACACAAAAACCAAAATTCTTACGAAAATCGAAACCGATTGAGATGAATTGGCAGCTCAAGTACTCATTTTAGATGTTGCCAGAAAATGAAAACGTTTAGTTCCCAAATATTTAACTTCTACTCTTTTATGTTGCACTGTAATATCATGTTTTTTCTTCTTCTTTTACTCGTAAAGTGGAGATGTTTTTTTTCTCGTCTATCCCATGATGTGGGGTATTGTTGGATAGGCCATTCAAAAATATTACGGGTCTATGATAACCATTTTTTGGTTCAGGGATCGGTTTGCGTAAAATTTAGCTTAAATTGTAAATTTTACAAGCTTTTATTTAACTTGCATTGTACGTATATGTGTGTATGTAAGTGTGTTCGGGTCAAATCTTGCAAATGAATTTTAAAGCAGTTATTCGCCACCGATTAAGGTGAATTTTTGCGTACACGTTTAGTTTGACAATGCATGTTTAGATAAGTGGCGTTATTCCAAATCCAATATGGCAGACGGCCAAAGATGGCGGACTAGTTACTTTTGTACACAGGAAGATTTTAATGGTTTTTTTTTTGTTGTCTCTCGCTTGACTACTATCTCACCTGAAGGTAAGCGATGATGTGGTCGACAATAAAGCACGCTTGCCTAAAAGAAACCTATTCACTCTTGACTTAAAATTAAAGGCTCCCAGGTTGTAGCTATCTGGAAATAGAGACTCCGGCAGGAAATTCCACTCCTTTGCTGTACGAATAATAAAAGTATTCCCAAAACGTCTGGTGCGTATGGGGAGGATGTCCACTATGTACCGATGACGCATCGCCGTACGTCTTGTAGTCCGATGATGGAACGGGCCTCATGCAATTCCAACGCACACTCCCCGAAATGGAACCGAAAAAAACCGACAGGCTGGCAACTCGACGCCAATGTTCGAGGTGGTGGAGCCTAGATGCAACCAGTACTTCATTGCCGATGAGCCTCTTGGCCCGGTTTTCGATCGCCTCAATCGCATCCAGCTGGTACTTGGCAGATCCATCCCAGAGATGAGAGCAGTACTCCATGCATGATCGAACTTGCGCTTGATATAAATTGAGCAACTGTTCTGGCGTGAATTATCGTCTCATCTTCGCGAGGATCCCCGTTTTTAGCAGCCAGGGAGTTTTTGCCTCAATGAATGGACCAAAATTGAGCGTCGATGTCAACGTAATGCCAAGAACCTCAAGATGGTTAGTTATTGGCACGGTCACACATCTGAAAGAAGGAGTCGGGTGGAATTTGCTCCTTTGAGCGGAAAAAAGACACTTACCAGCATTGAACCTGACCAGATTAGCGGAGACTGCCTTCAAGGACAGATTCAAGCGCCCAACCATAGCTTCCCGGATAGACCGGATCTTAGGTCCAGTAGCGCGACGGAAACGTATCTCTCAGCAACAGTGTTGTCGTCCACATACCCAAAGGTAGCAGATCATTTATGTGCAGCAAGAACAATGTTGCTGAGAGTACCGACCCCTGAGGGACCCCAGCCTTAATACCCATATTATTAGAGTCCACGCGACGCTGGCGCGACGTAATATAAATTGTTGATAGTCAATATCGGTCAGATATCGAGTACAGGAATGTATTTTCTAAGAAAGTTTCAAGTAAACGTATCTGCAATGTAAATATTATAGCCGGTCAATGAAATATTAATCGAATCGCGTCAAGCAACCCCTAACATTTTGGCATTTTGACCATCTCCATCGATTGAGGAGTAAAACTTTGTCTAGAACTTCTGGTCATACATGCACGCTGGTTATGAGTGCTGTGCACGTGGCCTTTCTGAAGAACATCACCAATAAGATCCGTGTAAGGCCTTCTAGGGCGTCCCCTTCCGGTGTTTTCTCTCACGTTAAAACTTTATAAAATCAATCTGCCTAGCATTTTCCCAACTATATTGGGGTCTAGTACCAGTGTTTTACATGGAGCGACTGCCTATCTGCCTCCACAACCCTGTAACTTGGTAACACGATAGCCTGGTGGCTGACTGGTGTCAGATTTCAGGCTTCTGACTACCCGTACCGACTGTCAAAGATCTTCAAATGACAATCGGGACCAACGGCTTAACGTGCTATCCGAGGCACGGAGGCAACTCACTATGTAAAGATGGGCACCCATCCACGGACCAACCTTGGCAAATGTTTTGTTTGTTTTTTTTTTTTAAATGTTGCTCACACTAGGAATTACTTCCTGTATCGTGGGTGCGTTTACAAACATATAAAGTCACTTATACAACACCCAGAGCCGGAACAACTATCTGTTGGTCATACAAATATTTGTTCCGTGCGGGAATCGAACCCGCGACACGCAGCGCAGCAGTCGATCGCTCAACCACTGCGCCAACCGTGCGCCAAAATGTTGCTTAACCTTTTAGATCAATCCGGGCGGCAATTATTATTTAGAATTGTTAAACTTAATAAGTACGTACAAAAAAAGTAGTTCTTTCGCACATTACTGTCACTATCTAGGCGGTCTCCAAACGAAGCACTAAATCACATTGGGTTCGCGCTAAAAATGACACTTGCAAGATTTATTACGCTAGCTGAAGTCTAGAGAAATTTATGACTACCCGCCTTAAAGCGAAGAACTTAGGTTACTGAGTTGGCAGAAATCTTCTGATTGATTCTTTTCTGATTCTTGAATTGAGTGTTATTGGGGATTTTTTTTTTTTTTTTTTTATTGTATTATTTTAGTAGTTATAAGTTATCACATTTTCATCCTTCGTTATTTTCGTTTTTTACACATACATATAAATAAAATCACACCGCCTAAGGCTGCGGATATTCTCAATTCTGATGCGATCATGCAAGGAAAGTATAGCCCGCTCCATTATTCATGCATCCTTTGGGTGACTTTAAACTTTCTGATGAGGCCCATTGTGAGCGACCAGGTCTCGGTCCCGTAGGTAATCACTGGCAATACACACTAGTAGGCTTTTGTCTTGAGACTGTAAATTGGACGAGAAGATACCGCGCAACTTCCCGAACGCAGCCCAGCCGAGTCGGATTCGACGGTTGACCTCTTTCTCGAAGTTAGACCTACCCAACTGGACCTTTTGTCTCAGGTAGACATAATCGTCTACAACATCAAGTGTAGAGTCTCCGATCCAAGCGATAGGATCCGCAGAAGAACCAAAGTTACCGACATAACCCGAAGAATTGCGAAGTTTATGTGGCAGGTGGCAGATCACGTTGCTCGCAGAACGGACGGCCGATGGGGCTGGAAAGTTCTGAAATGGCGACCGCGAAACGATTGGAAGGCCTCCCACCAGATGAACTGATGACCTGGTTAAGGTTGCGGGAATCTGCTGGATGCGAGACGCACGGGATCGGTCAATATGTTGACGCCTGGGGCAGGCCTATGTCCAGCAATGGACGTCTTTCGGTTGAAATGATGATGATGATCTAAGGCTTCCCTCTATGACCTTTACTCTAGGTGGACCGATAACCTGGTCAAGGTCAAGGCTATCAAACGGGCTCAAAGTCAGTTTCCGAGCCGCTCATGAACATTTGCCCGACCCGGGAATCGAACGATCGCCAAGGATCTCATGTTTAGCACTAGAGCTTGCGATCACTCAACCAACGAGAAACAAATACTGGATCAAAAAATACTCCAGAAATAAACATAGGACATGTCAAAATCAATAGAACAGTCTCGAATATCAACATAATAGTTTATACTGCTGTTAAATGTGCGCTACTAGAGGAACAATACAACCGTTTGAAGTCCGCGCTAAATAAACAAAACGTTGCAAGTTTATGGCCCTGGAAATAGATCTGGGTTAACTGTTTGGTCAAATATATAAATAATGATCGGCGAGATATCTGTCGATAGTCTTAAGCGGGGAATTCGCTGGATGGATTTGCCAGTGCCTGTGCAAGGGTATCGTCGTCAACGAACAAGCTTTTGGACAGAGTCAAGCGCTGGGCTGTGGTCCTGGTCCACGCTCTCCATCGCTGTTACGTCGTTTCCCGCTACGTGGACGTGCTGCTGGAACTTTATACCTCGGCCACTTTACAGTTCCGCATGCATAGCCTATTTTAACCCGTACCGATCAAGCAAGATTCACAGCAGTCCTAGAAAACATAGTGCAAAGCTTAAATTAGGACTATTGTGGCGCCTATCTGTCCCACAAAAGAATAGCAGAGGACCTTGTGCTTTTTGCTGAAGTTTCGACCACCAGAAAATGATTGAAGACCCATAATGATGCTTATTTCAAGGTAGATCAAGACAAAGATAGTGGCAAACATCTTCAGCAATTCAAATCCGCCCGTTATAGTCGGAAATGAAAGGTTGGAGATTGTTAACCGGCAAGTCTATCTTGGCCATATTCTTTCATTGGCAAAGCACACCAAGAAACGGAGACAACGAGAAGCAAACAGCTTGGGTGGGCCGAGCCGCACTTAACAAATTGGACGACATTCTGTCAGCCAAAATGCCACAATGTCTGAAGACCCGCCTCTATAAAGTTTTGCCTACCATGACTTACGGTGCTGAGACATGACGCTCACGCAGGCGGCTGTGTATAGACTGAGAGTTGCACAGAGAGCTATGGCACCGAGATCCGAAGTCGTACGAAGGTCTTCGATATCGGAAAACGGGTCATAGATCTCAAATGGAGTTGGACAGGGCACGTTACTACGTGCCCTGTCCAACCACCGCGGGTACCATCGCGGGTAGAACCTGAATAAGAAGTCACAAAGCCGGGGGGACTGACACAAGCAAAAAAAGAAAAGCGTATGCCCAGCAGTGGACGAAGTTAGGCTGCGTATGATTGTGATAAAGATTTACTCCAGATCATGGTTTTAGGCCATGTCTACCGGATTGCACTTCTAAATAACACATAACATCCATATTCAATTCCCGGAAAGGTTAAGCAGAGATGGAACTGTAGTACACCTACATTTTGTTACAGTTATGTTTAAGTCCCATGTAATACAGGCGAGACTGATACAAATCCAGACTTCGTGTTGCTTCTGACATATTCCGGATGTAAATACGCGATAACACTCTACCCGACCAAGAAATTGAAACCAGGACCGCATGCTTAGCAGTAGTGCCTGTGACCACTACTTCAACGAGGCAGATTGTAATTCTATAGGTACTTTATATGTGAGATAGGAAAAATATAATAAGGTTAGTTAAAAAAAACTAACTTTTTAGATAATCTTTTTAGAATTTGTCACATTTAAACATACAAGTATTTTATATTATTGAAATCACCTCTTAAAACCCTTTATTTTGATACCCTACACGATGGGTTTGAAAAAAATCAATGAATTGTGCCCTACAATATGGGGCCCAAAATCCGCCCTTTTTTATTATCCAATGTTAATGTAGCCAGTGACACTCACAGGGTTAAGACGAATGGACCTCTTAAAACCCTTTATTTTGATACCACACACGATGGGTTTAGAAGAAAAAAGATATTGGGCCCCTACAATACGGCGCCCAAAAACCGCCATTTTCAAATTTTTATGAAGCCAGTGACACTTGCAAGGTTAAGACGAATCGATTGACGTAAGAATCATCAAAATCGGCCAACGCGTTTGGTCTCTAGAACGCCACATAGGAGCAAACATAAATACATACATAGACTGATAAACACATCACCCTCCTTCGGCAGTCGGGTAAAAATACAAAACTACAGATCGCCACTTGTTACACGGTCCTTGCCCCTCCATTTGCTTTGTATTCATACAACTGATGCTGGTACTACACTTGGCAAATATTGGCAATGCAAAACTAACCTTGCTGCTAATAAAGTAAAGTTATTTTGAGATTTGTATTTGCCGTTAGAGGCGCTAGTGGTGATAGAGGTCCCCGAAATGTCAAATTTAACGCGAATTTATTTCTAAAATCTAAAAAATCCTTGTTGTGAACATTTTGCAAAAATTGATTACTTACGGCAAAATAAGATACGCTTTGATTTTAAGAGAGTTTTGCGTTTCCGAAACTTAGGTTTTTTTTTCTGCCAACACTGCGTTATACTTGGATTATATTTAAATGGCATTAGATGATGATTTTAATTGAACTTTGTTATCCTGCGCGTAGTAACAACTTTTACTAACTATATTTAAGGATCTTACTCGCTAGTGGAGCCAACTGGTGAGCACTAAATCGGTAGCCCTCATTTTTTTTTCTGAATAACATTTTTGGTAACAGCAGAATACCTGTTATCCTAATACATAACACGCTGACCTAATTTTTTACCAAACAGTAAACATTATTGAAGTATGGTTTTCATAATACATTTATTTTGAATATAAACAATTAATATATCAAACCAAGCTTGCGATGATGGAGAGTATATTTTTAGCTAACATTTATAAATCATTAACTAAAATAATAATGTATGTTTAAAATGTTTTTCATCAACACCTTTTTGATGCTCTTGACCTTGTGACTCATGATTTAATCTCTCAATTCTCCTGAGTCTATAGTAAAGCGAAATTTTATCAACGAAAGCTTCACGATATCGATTGGTGATATGTCAAAAATGTCACGTGACCATTTACTTACATTTTCGCATTTCGTCATTCGCAATCACTGAAACTTTGTCTAGAGTCTCTAATCTTGAACTTTAGAAATAGGTCATCATCTTCCTGCCCTTGTTTGATATTACTTGGGGTTGGCGGTACACGTTTTGTTATATCATTCAGAGAGATTAAAAGAGTGAATATCACAATATTCACTCTTTTAACTTTCATGTTTTTCGCCCATTTCATCTTTAGCTTTCCTCTCTGTTATCCTCATAAGTATATAGGTTTGTTTGCTGTTGAAGTAGTACTTACTTTAGTACTTGCGAGTAGATATTCAGTTTTGTGACGCCTGACCTACGCAGGTATGACTGACAATTATAATGATAATTTATTTTTATTCTGCACCGTATGGTGTCCAACGTAAATAATCCAATTAAGGCCACTAAGTGACTTACCAGAGAATGGGCAGCAGCGTCCTCTGAGCTTTTGTAACAACTGTACTGCGATCGCCAATCTAACTGCCAAGCGTGGCGATTACGGCAAAACCAGAAAAGAATAAACGCAATACACAAATGGCCTATAGTACCCGGCAGCCCGTCTACACTCGACTACGGTAGCGGTCGAGGTTACGGCGGGGCAAGGGGTGCTAAGAATCTCCGGACGAGATCCGGCTACCCCAACAAACACCGACGACTGGACCTGGCAACTCACTACACGCGTACACCCCGGACCGACGAAAATATCACCGGACTCGTAGAGGAATTGAACAGGTTACGATGGATTATTGTAGGGTGATCTGAAATCCAAAGAGAGGGGCAGAACTCGATAATCCTCAAATCTGGTAATCTGCTCTATTTCCGGGCAGGTGTATCGGGTAGACCCAGGGTGGTATCGGGTTTACCGTCCACAATTCCCTTTTGAATAACATGGTGAAGACCGAGAGTGTGTTGACCAGGGTTGCGTACCTTATACTCAGATTATCCTTAAGATATTCTAAGTGCGGAAAAGGGGTCCATACTCAAGATAATCGCAGAAGGACCACGCCCCGACCTCGGCACACCCCGACGACGAGGTTGAGACCATGTATGAGGTTATCTCTAGAGCCATGCATGGTTTCAAAACTCACTTCACCGTTGTCATGGTGGACTTCAACGCGAAACTGGGCAAACGAGACGATGGTGAGCTGCAAGTGAGACAGTTTGGAGTTGGACGTCGGAACCACCGGGATCACCTACTGGACAGTTTTATGGAGAAGGAGGGCCTTTATATGATGAACTCCTTCTTCAGAAAGCATGAGTACAGGCAGTAGACCTGACAGAGTACCATGATTGTACAATTAAAAATGAGATAGACTTCATCATGTCAACCAAGAAGCAAATGTTAAATGATGTCTCTGTGATCAATTCGTTATACAACCGGTAGCAATCATCGTATGGTAAGAGGCACATTGAACATGATAGGTTAGAGTTTAGTAGCATTAGATCGTTGATTGTTTCTTTTGGCCAAACTAATTGAACTAGCGTTGGGTGAAAAAAAATACTTGAAAAGAACGCCCACAGGCAACGACAGTGAGGAAGAGGTAAAACATTTTAAAACAATTGCTATAAAAGGCGCCAAGGGATTTGATACATATCAAAAGCCAGCTATCAGTCAGAATTACTGTGCTTTCTCTGACGTTCCCACTGTGGAACATGTTTTTGATGACTATTAAATTCACGTTGCAAAGCAAACAGAATAAGTAAGGATCGTAGCAGGTGGCGTACACAGGCGGATTTTCTTAATATTCATACCTTTTGCTTGTTTTAAGAACAAAAATATGAGTAGCTTTAACTACAAGTACTCTGGTATTCTCAATATTTCTTTACGGCTCAGAATCTTGGGCAATTCGCACGGTGGATCGGAAAAAGATAGAGGCGTTTGAAATGTGGTGCTGGAGAAGAGTTTTGCGCATACCATGGACAGCCAAGCGCACGAATAAGTCCATTCTCGACCAGTTGAACATCAAAACCAGACTCTCCCTCTCCACGATCTGCTACCAACGAGTCCTAAGTTACTTTGGTCACATCGCCCGGAGACAACCAGACAACCTGGAAAAACTGGTAGTATCGGGCAAGGTGGATGGAAAAAGACCACGCGGACGTTCACCCACTCGCTGGTCTGACCAGAGGCCTTAGTGCGAGTTTTATAACGTACTCACTCGTGATAACGTAAACGATCTCTTATGTCAAAATGTATACTAAAAAAGTGGTTTTTACCTTACCGTCCCCAGACGGCGCTTATCCAATTTCAATACAAATTAACGTTTACGTTGACGCGATTGAGCGTGAGTAAAAACTCGCACTAAGGCCTCAGATCAGGGCCATTACGGGACTCACGGTGACCACTGCCATGAGAAGAGCCGAAAACGGTGGCTTGGAAGCAGCTTGTCGTTGACTCCGTCAATGCTTTTCAAGACGGGCACGACCTTCAGAAATGAAAACAACGAATAAGAAGAAGAACTACGAGTATTATTCATTTTTACATATCCATACTACAGTAGGTAAATACGTCTATTTTTTGGGTGTTCATTTGTTTCAGAATCTGCCTAGCAATGGCTTAACCTAAAAACCGGCCAAGTGCGAGTCGGACTCGCGCACGAAGGGTTCCGTACCATTATCGCAAAAAACGGCAAAAAAAACACGTTTGTTGTATGGGAGCCCGCCTTAAATATTAATTTTATTGTTTTTAGTATTTTTTGTTATAGCGGCAACAGAAATACATCATCTGTGAAAATTTCAACTGTCTAGCTATCACGGTTCATGAGATACAGCCTGGTGACAGACAGACAGACAGACAGACAGACGGACCGCGGAGTCTTAGTAATAGGGTCCCGTTTTTACCCTTTGGGTACGGAACCCTAAAAATAAAAGAAAACAAAATCAAAGATATATTTTTCGATCGTATCTGGTGGCGTTCTGTAGTTTCTGTCTACCCCCATGGAAAAAGGGCGTGAGTAAATTGACAGATCCGGTGCGGTATTTTGTCTACGGCTTTTTATTTTAAAGTCAACGAATATGGAAAAAAATATTTCGGCTAGGGTCGAGCCGGTATGAAGCGAGTGTTTGCTCCTTCACGGTCGTTGACAGCTGTTGCCGTCTTATTACAGCGTGCCTCCTTTAACGCATAAGGAAAACGACGTGTATACCCGTGGCAGCAAACACCTGACGCTTATATTGTTACAGTAATTTAGACTCAATAGGGCCAGAGGGGAACACAGTCGCACTCTTATCCGGGTACGCCTAGCTAAATAATATCAGCCGCACGGGTCGATCTCCAAGGTAAAGCAATGCTTGCAGAGGCCGATCCATGGGATGGATGGGGAATCAACTGTTACAAAGCAGAGACTCTGTGTGCCTCAGAAGCGCGTGAAGTTGTTGGTTCTGGTAGTTGGTATTAACCCCTACCCCTACCTACGCCTGTAGGAAGACATCCATTTAAAAATATCGTTCTACGCCTATCGCCTAAACGGATGAACCGATTCAGATTAAGTTTTTTTTTGTTTGAAAGGTGGTTTTGTCGAGAGTGTTCTTAGATATTTTTGAATAAAATCGGTTTAGCCGTTCAAAAGTTATGAGCGTTTTACTGTTTGAATCGGGGTGTTTTCGCAAGATAAATGTGTCGGGGGTTTTTTAAATTTTGAAATTTTACTTGTACATATTTTTTTTTCCGGAGAAATGCTCATGCATACTGCGCTATCACGAGGAGATAGCGCAGTTATGTCGGACTCTAACCCACTAAAACGCCACGGTGTACTCCTGTGCCGCTTATTGCGGTTTTAACCTACCTACTCGATCGCGTTCTCATAAACTGGTACAATTTGTACTAAAACTGAATACTTAAGCGCGCCCGAGGCGAATACATTAAGCGATGGCGATGATGGTCGTAATGCCAAAATGTAATGTCAAAATGTAAGGAATTGATCACGTGACGTATCGATAGAGCTTTCCATACATTTTTGACGTTTTTCCATTTGCTATCGGGACGCTTTCGTTGATATGTCGCTATATGTCACTTGTCTAGAGCCTAAGTAACCCTTTAAGGGTTCACCGTTCTGTCTGGCCAAGTATCAAAACCTTTTTCTCTGGAACGCCTGGAAGAATCAAGTTGAAATTATATATATATATATATATATATGATATACTAAGGTCTGCAATCTCTTGGAGCCGTGAAACAATCAAACTTCTAAATCAACGCAATCAAAAGATATTGCTGTTTATGTCGCATATTAAAAGGAATCGCATGGGAATCCTAACCTAACCTCCGTAGGGGTTCCCATTTACCGAGAATCATGAAATTTGGCAAGAAGCTTCGTCTTCTCTAGCACAAGTAAAAGAAAACATCTGAAAACTATAAATTTGATCCTACATTAAAAAAAGATAATTGACTTAGTTGCAGTTGGTAAACTCACTGTGATCTATAATGATGTATGGCGACCACATTTTACGAACGGCAAAGTTTATTTCTCCCTTCGTTAGTGCAATGTTTGGCGTTTTCATTGTTTATGAACTTTAATAATATTACCTAACAATTTTGGTGAATGTAGCTATTTATACGGAACCCTCGATATGCAAATCTGACTCGCTCTTGGCCGTTTTTTTGTATCAAACTCGCACTTAGGCTTCTGTATATCTACGATTAGCCTACTGCCCTGTCCCATAATCATTTCGATTAACCAAAGTAGCATAAAATTTGTTTGAATTCTACCAGAGCGATATTGATCGCATGGCCACGAGAGGGATCGGAAAGGAGGGGTTTAATAATAGATTCCTCATCCCTCACCGTATTTATACATTAGCAAGATGAGTTTCTGAAATTATTTACCTATTATGACAGTTTTTATGATGGGTTGGATCAGCAAATATGTCAAGTAGTCATTCCACAAAACTGTTTTCAATTTGCGCCAGACACGACACATACAAAAAAAAACCGAAGGGTTCCGTACCCAGGGTGGCGTCAACTATGTATGTACGGGGACACCCTTATTGCCTAATTTCGTGATTCTAGGTCAACGGGAACTACCATATTTCGACCCAAAATCACTACTAATACTACTTACGGTTGACCTAGAAATGTCAATTTTGGTTAAAAGCAAGATCTTACAACACAAGTAAAAATAATAAATAAGTAAAGGGAAAATTCCAAAAAATAAAAAAAGATGAAAATTAAGGTAAATTTTGGTACTTACAAGTTTTCGCGAAAGTCTAAATTAGCCCATATATTTTTATTGTGTTGACTCAGGACCTTGATTTTATACAACTAATAGAGACTATAGACTTTAGTATCTGGTATACATTTCAACTTGCTAGGTTGGCCACCCGTTCCTGAGAAAATCGGTGGTGACACAGGGTCAGACAGACGGACAGACGGACAAAAGAGTGATCTTAAAAGGGTTCCCTTTTTTACCTTTTGAGGAACGGAACCCTAAAAAGAACAAAATAACAATAGTTACAATAAACTTTTTAAAACATAAAAAAAACTTTTTTGCGAAAAAATACTATCGACTTCCAAATAAAAACTACAAAGTGCAAAATAATTTTATTTTCGGAAGTCGGTGTCTTTCTTTTTTTCCCATTTTTTTGCGATATGGACACCGACTTCCAAAAATAAAGTTATTTTTACTTTGTAGTTTTTATTTGGAAGACGGTGGTATTTTTTTGCAAAAAAGTTTTTTATAGTTTTCCCTTTTTATTTGTACCTTCCTAAAATAGGCAATTTGTTTAGTAAGGTACCTATAACGCTAGAATAGATTACCCGAATAACATGAAACTTGAACATAACCGGTGAAATGAGAGATCTGCGTACCCCTTTAGAGCATACTGGCGTGATGTTATGTTATGAAATGGTATAAACAATAAACAGATATGCGATTGCAGCAATCCCAAATGATTTGCCGTAATTTATTTAAGAGTTCTGTTGTATATCTCCGAAGTTTTTCATCAGATCTTCACCAAATTAAAACGGGACCAATTTCGAAACATACTCTTTCAAACAAAAAAGAATTTTCAAAATCGGTCCACAATTGATGGAGATATCGGTGAACATAACCAAAAACCAAAAAAAAAAAGAACACAAGAAGTCGAACATAGAACCTCTTCCTTTTTGGTAAGTCGGTTAAAAAATTTAAACCGACTTCCTAAACAAAACTCTAGAAAGCCAACAATAACTTTCTTTTCGGCGGTCGGTGTCTTTGTTACCTATTGTTATTGGTTTTTTACATCGACTTCTGAAAAGAAAACTTAACCATATCATAGAAAAAAAAAAAAAAAAAAGGTCCACCTAATGACCTTCCAACACAGCGTCTTCCGGTTCGCAGTCACCACTCCGGAACTTTTCGACCTAATCGGCCATTTGTCTGCCAGCAATGTGCCCTGCCCACTGCCGTATCTTTCGCAATTCTTCGGGCTATGTCGGCAACTCTGGTGCTCCTGCGGATATCCTCATTTCTGATGCCATCACGAAAGGAAACGCCGAGCATAGCCCTCTTCATTGCCCCGCGGGTGATTTTAAGCCATCCACAAACACACATTGATATAAATTACCGTATTATCATAGGCCAAGAATTGCTTTCGTTACATATTTATTTGTAAGTCCGGGGATATCTATACTTCTATACTATAATATTATAAAGAGGAAATATTTGTATTTTTGTATGTAACGAATAAATTTAAAAACTACTGGACTGATTTCAAAAATTCTTTCACCGTTGGGAAGCTACACTATCCCCGGGTGACACAGGCTACTTTTATCCATGTATTCTTACGGGAACGGGAACTACGCGGGTGAAACCGCGAGGCATCCGCTAGTATTTAATATACAGGGTGAGTTTTCCAAGTGGGCGTGGATGGCCAAATTCGGAACTATTAGGAATAGTGAAACACGCCTAAAGGAATCTCGGGCTCTATTTTGTTGGAAACTAGAACTGCATCATTGGTGTTTTGAAAAATCAATATTCCTAGCTAGGAGTCGAACCGAACCGTTGAATTTGATTAAAAAAACATACTGTATTGTTACACCATCCGATAGTATTGCTAATAAGGATCAAATTCTGGAACGTAATGGCATACCGCAAACAGAGTAGGACCAATTTTTTTTAGGTAAACGGCACCTCTAGCAAAAATGGGACAATTACATCACGTTTTGACTAAATTTTTGTCACATTGTCAATAATATTGTATGTCTATTGTTATTTACGAAGAACTTTTCTCAAGAGCTTGTTCAATGCGTGCAGTAAACAATCAAGAAGTGACAGCATGTCACAGCCCTGCTTTTACCGAACACATTGATAAAGTTTGGACATTTTCCTTTTGTTTAGACTCTCTGTGTTCACGCCACAAAGTTAGGAAGTTATTTTACTGTGCCACAGCTACTGCTTACTATTAAGGCTATGTCATTGTTGCCCAGTGGTTAAAATCTCGCCTCTCGTGTTTGAGGTTGAGGGTTCAAATTCAAGCAAGTTCAAATGTAACTTTTTCAAATTACTTGTGTACTTTCTAAGTTTATCCTGTACATTGCTTTCTCTGAATGTTTGCCTACGGTGAAGGAAGACATCGTGAGGAAACCTGGACTTATCCATCCATTCTATTATATATCACTGTCACTACATATTATAAATAAAGTCCTCCGGCGTGTCTGTACGCGTAAAACTCAAAAACATTTTTCATGGAACGGATTTTCGGTTGCGGTTTTCACCAACAAAAAGAGTGAGAAACAAGAAAGGTTTTTATGCATAATTTGTTATGGGCGAAGCCGTGGCGGGTCGCTAGTAATATTATAAATGCGAAAGTGACTATGTCTGTCTGATACATTTTTACGCTTAAACCGCTGAATCTATTTAGAAATTGGTATGGAGATAGTTTGAGACTCTGGGAAGGACATAGAATAGTTTTTATAACTGAAATCATCCTTAAGGGGATGGCTTTGCACCCAAGGGCAAGGCAGGCAAGGCCACTACTCAATTGGGTTGTTGAATTTAAAAAAAATGACGATTTTTTTAATGTATTTCGAAACTTTACATAATATAAATTATATTGTCGTTTCAAAAAACTCTTAAATATTTTTTTTCAATTTATTATAAGCAATTGAAAATCGATAAAATTTTGAAAATAACCACGTGCCTACAAACGGGCCACAATGAGTCGCCATGTTGGTGACGTCATAACGTTCAAGGAAATCATGATACTATAGTGTCAACTACACGTAGATTGACTAAAAATAACTGAAAACTAGTGCAAAAATATTAATAAACAACAAATTTTATTTAGTCATGTGAGATAAAGGATTTATAAAGGCTAATGTCGATAATATACCCACCTGATGGACGAATTGGAAGTTTTGAGCATAAATAAAGTAATCGTAATGAATAAATACGTGACAGTGGACCGGTGTTAGATAATGTTGTTTACCAGGTACATTAGGAAACATAATTGTCATAACGTAATCGTTTTTACATATAGGTAGATGATATTGGTGTAAAATAAAAAGTAAACAAACACGATTGGCGCGAAACTTTGACTTTGGTTAACAAAAAACTTCATTAGATACCACTAAATATGATACACATACACATCAATTTTTTGGTAATTTCCATTATTTACATATCCCTTAATAGAGGAGCTCGTGGCTAAATAAAAACAGCCGCGCTGTTCGATCATCAAGGTTAAGCAACACTTGACGAGGTCGGTCCGTGGATGGGTGACCATTTCAACATACTGTGTTTCCTCCGTGCCTCGGAAAGCACGTTAAGCCGTTGGTCCCGGCTGTCATTTGAAGATCTTTGACAGTCGTTACGGGTAGTCAGAAGCTTGAGATCTGACACCAGTCTTGCCAAGGGGTACCGTGTTACCCAGTTACTGGGTTAAAGGCTAGGCAGATTGACAATATCCCTTAATAATATTGAACACTAATGCCTATATTATATATTTACAAACACTAAAAAGTTTGTAGAACAGAAACGTAAAAATATTAACTTGGTAGATTTTCGTTACACTAATTCTTCCGTAAATATCTCTTAAATACGTCGATCGATTCTCACAATTCAAACAGAAATGTTAGTTTTACGCCTATATCTGTCATTTAAGTATAAAATAATGAATATATCACCATAAACAAAAAATCATGTTTTCAAGTTACGTAATTATACAACAATGTCAACTTTGCTCGAAAGTTCCCTATTCTCAGTCTTTAATGATCAAAGTAAGAAATTAATACGAATCTAATACTAAATTAGAACAAGATAACAACAGAATTAACACATTATAATTGGAATCTAGTTAGACATAGAACATTGCTCAATTTAGTAGATTGCTAGGTACTAGGCTATATAATTGGGATCTTTTTGTAGTATTCGTACATAATGGTACGAAGCATGCACGATAACTTTTAAGGTTCGATATTTATGATCAATATATTCGATATTCATCAATATATTGACGATAATAACAAGATTGAATCGGTTAAAAGTCAAAACACTGTATCAGCTATGTGCTACAATGAGTAGAAATTAACGTTGTGACGTCACACGGGCTCGGGTTTGTTCGGCAAACTATCGGGGTGTTTTCGGTACTGGATTCAAAAAAATATTTTCAATTGCATTTTACTTTGTAATTACAGTGAAAAAAAAAACTAAAAATAGTTTTGTACGGAAACTTATATATTATGATCTTTTCATTTTTTACAAAAAAAAAAATTGGTTCAACAAACCAATTGCGCGTGGCCGCCGCGGCCTGGGTCACTCAGTGCGTTGGCGCTCTAAGATCTACAAATACCAGCCGGGACCAACGGCTTAACGCACTTGCCGAGGCACGGAGGAGTATCGGTATGTAATAGATGGTGTGGTGGTACATCCACAGACCGACCTCAACCAGCGAGCCCTGACAGAATAAGAGTGCAACGTTATTATTTTGTTTTTTTTTTCGCAGCATAATTATGCTTAGATAGTATACGCCTTTTTGTCTTTCCTTAGGTAATTTTAAGCATTTCTCTTTTGTCTGCATTTCCTGAGTGACTTACGAATAAACATTTTTATTTCTTGAGCAATAGTGGCCCAGTGGTTACGGCTCCGACTCACGTGGGTTCGAACTCAGACAGGCGCATTACTTTGTGTATTTTATTACCACTGCTCTCAAAACAGTGAAGGAAATCATCGTAAGGAAAATGTTCTAGAACTAAAAATTCGAAGATACGTAACATCTACCAACCTGCACTGGGCCCGCGTGGTAGATTATGGCCCATTCCCTCTCACAGGAGTCTTTGTGTCCCAGCAGTGAGAACATTATAAGCTGAAATGCTATGCATTCTTTCTTTATGATTGACCCGTGTGGCTGATAGTACTTATCCATGAGCTCCTACCGCGAACTTTATATTAAATTTCCCTTCATAAATTAACAATATTAGTACAGTTGCCACAAAAACCGTAAACTTTGTTCTAAAGCATGGGTTTTTACATCGACCGAGAAACATGGCTGTAGGCGCCTGTACTTGACGGATACAAACGATGCCAATTTGTCGTGGTCGCACCCGCCACCGATTGGGGCGAAATAAGTCAGAGTCCAGGTAAAGTGAAAGCGACGCATTACTCTAAAAATTATTAATAGCATATTGACATATTATAAAAATAATTAAAAACAAAAAAAACACCTTTCGCATAAACCTCCAAAATAATAGCCACGTACTCGCATCGAGATAGCAAAGTAAACAAAATAAAACCAAAATAATAAATATTTCACTGCTGTTAAGTTTAGGCTTATTTTGTACTTTTGTAAATTAATTTTTATTTCATGCTTTTAAAACTAAATATAAATAAATCGTAGTAGACACGCTTCGATCGACCATTTATCAAAACAAGTAATTATGACACGATATCTTGCGGAAAAAACCTTATTCATAGAGTAAAATGCGCTTAAATTATGAACAGCTGACCCGATTTTCATTAAATATAGCTAAGACAGACTAATCTTGATAAAGAAACCGTTCAAACAAAAAAAAAACTTAATTCAATTCGTTTAGAAGTTATGATGCCACAGATATTCCCGCTATGTCGATAACCCTGGTTCTTTTGCGGATATGTTCATTTCTGATTCGATCACGCAAGAAAACTACAGGTACACCCCTGCCAAACCTTTCGAGGAATAAAGACTTAAGTTATGTCATATAACAAATTGATTGATAAATTGATAAATGACAATAATTGGGCGGTTTCGTTATCGTGCTAAATGAATTATTGATTGATTCTGATTCATTGTGTATCGTTCAGTTCCGTCAGTTCATAATGATATTGGTGAATGAGTGATTTAAACCGCTACTGATTTTAAATAATGCATTTTTTTACCCTTATAATTTGAGCCAATTAGTCTATAAAACCCCGGTCAAGTGCGAGTCGGACTCGTGCACCGAGGGTTTCGTACAAACAGCTACATTCACCAAAATTACTAAAGTAATTAGTACTAATTAAAGTTCATAAATAATATAAAAAACTTTTTTGCAAAAAAATACTACCGACTTCCAAATGAAAAACTACAAAGTGAAAAATAACTTTATTTTTGGAAGTCGGTGTCTTTCGTAGATACCAATTATTTGCGATATGGACACCGACTGCTAAAAATAAAGTTATTTTTTACGCCAGAACAGATTACCCGAAAAACATGAAACTTGAACATAACCGGTGAAATTAGAGTTCTGCGAACCCCTTTCAGTATACTGGCGTGATGTTATGTTACGAAATGGTATAAACAATAAACAGACATGCGATTAAAGCAATCCCGAATGATTTGCCGTTATATATTGAAGAGTTCTGTTGTATATCTCCGAAGTTCTTCATCAGATCTTTAACAAATTAAAATGGGACCAATTTCGGTACATGTTCTTTCAAACAAAAAATAATTTTCAAAATCGGTCCACAATTGGCGGAGATATCGGTGAACATACATAAAAAAAAACATACAAGAAGTCAAACATAGAACCTCCTCCTTTTTGGTAAGTCGGTTAAAAAGCATCGAACATTGCTCTAATTTAAATAATGAATTGGATTGAGGAACAAACTTAACTTTGCCATGTGAAAACTGTTATCCCCATACATCGAAATCGGTTGCGGTAAGTTTGCCAACTGCTACTGTCACTTTGTTCTGTCTGTCCGTCTGTCGTAGCAAATTTGCTCCCAAACAACTGGACTGTTTTTTTAATTGTTATAGGCTTGCGTTTGACCACTCTCGCCTGGTGTTAAGTGATGATGTGGTCGAGGTTTGGGTTGAATTTTGGCATTCGGTACACATAATTATTTAAATAGGTGATCCAAAGACGGTCGTGTATCGTAAATAAATGAATTTTATATAGGGCCCTTTTGGGAGGGTAAATAAGAAAAAAAAATGCTGACTATATCGTGTGACAAATCAAATGAAAGAAATTTTTAAATTTTTGTGCGTATGTTTTTTTTTTTATTTATTATTGATAGGCTTGCGCTTGACTACTATCTCACCTGATGGTAAGCGATGATGTGGTCGACGATGGAGCACGCTTGCCTAGAAGTAACCTATTCACTCTTGACTTAAACACTCCCAGGTTGTAGCCAACAGGAGATACAGACTCCGGCAGGGAATTCCACTCCTTAGCTGTACGCATAATAAAAGTATTCCCAAAACGTTTGGTGCATATGGGTGGGATGTCCACCATGTACCGCTGACGCATCGCCGTACGTCTTGTAGTCCGATGATGGAACGGGCTAGGAGGAATCAGTTCATGCAATTCCAACGCACACTCGAAATGTAACCGATAAAAAACCGACAGGCTGGCAACTCTGCGCCGATGTTCGAGGTTCTGGAGCCTAGATTCGACGAATACTTCATTGGCAATGAGCCTCTTGGCCCGTTTTTCGACTCAAGTGCATCCAGCTGGTACTTGGCAGATCCATCCCAGAGATGAGAGCAGTACTCCATACATGATCGAACTTGCTCTTAGCAGCATTGAACTTGACCAGACTGGCATCCCATTCGGAGAATGCCTTCAAGGACAGATTCAAGCGCCCAACATGGCCTCCCGGAGAGACCAGATCTGAGGTCCAGTAGCGCGCGCGTCGGACACGTATCTCTCAGCAACAGTGCTGTCGACCGCATACCCAAAGGTGCAGGGTTTTAACAGATCGTTTATGTGCAGCAAGAACAATGTTGCTGAGAGTACCGACCACTGAGGGACCCAGGCATTAATACCCAGTTGGTCAGACGAGTGGCCATCAATTACCACTCGAATGGACCGGTCCCTCAGGAAGTCTGCAATCCAATCTCACAGACCACTGGGCAGACCGAATGCAGGAAGCTTACCAATAAGGCTTTCATGCCAGACCCTGTTAAAAGCCTTCGAGATTTCGAGGGAGACGGCAAGCGCTTCCCCGTGCCTCTCGATGGCTTCACTCCAGATGTGAATGGCATAAGCTAGAAGATCCAGCCATATTGGCGGTTACTGAGGATGTCATTAGCTTCTAGGTATGCCAGGAGCTTAGAGTTCAGCATTCGTTCCATACTCTTGCAGAGGATGGACGTTATTGAAATGGGCCTGTAGTTGGCCGGGTCAGCCTGACTGCCCTTCTTGGGCACAGGCTGAAAGTTAGCTTGCTTCCAAGTTTTCTTTTCAATTCTTCAATTCAAGCATTTCTTTTGCAGTTGTAATCTTACAACCAATTAAATTTGCTTCAAATATACTAGACCGTTTATGTGTACGGAACCCTAGGTGCGCGAGTCCGTCTCACACTTGGCCGGTTTTTTTTTGTGATGTGACCACAAATTTAGAGTTTTCAGATTTTTCGTAAGGCGACCGTATTATGCAGTTACTGAGTTGTAAAGGTACTATAGACCTGAGTATTTGATATGTATTTCAATTTAATACCTCTACACGTTCATGAGGAAAGGGGTAGTAAGTTTAAAATAATTAAAAATATTTTTTATCATATGGTGTAACTAAAATTTACGGTTTTCGCAATTATTCTTTTATCTGTGCTATAAGACGTTGCTTCGTACCAAATTTTAAGATTCTGAGTTCACGGGAAGTACCCTGTAGGTTTTGATTCCCTTGCGAGTGTCGGAAATTTGGGGCATAAACGGCTGTATCTTTTGATTGCATTGGCTTAGAAGTTTTATTTTTTCACAGCTTTAAGGGACACTAGACCTAAGTATTTGATATAAATTTCAGCAAAAGGGTCTTGACAGACAGACGGACGGACGGACAACAAAGTAATCCTATAAGGGTTCCGTTTTTTCCTTTCGAGGTACGGAACCCTAAAACTAAGCAAAAGATTCACAAATATCTCGTCAGTGAACGCCCAATTCAAATGTATAGAATCCGTTCTCATTCAAAACAGTTCATTCAAATAAAAACTTCGTTCAATGGACTCACGATCCGTTGAGGAACCTCATTTCAAATCCGTGGCCTTTTGAATAGAACGTTTTCTTTTGCATGGAAGTCGCCCATACAGTATTCATAATATGAACGGTACTTTATAGATATGGTTAAATTTACTTATACCATGTTGAGAGGATGAATGAAAGGCGAATAACACAAGGCAAACGTGAGTGGAAACGCCGGAGGAGACGCCTTAAAAGGACATACATGGACATTATTGGTGATGTTCTTCAAGGTGGCCAGGTGTGCTGTACTCATAACCGGCGTGCGTGTATACTACTCGACTAGATGTATGAACGTGAGTGAAGCAGAAGAAGTATATAAGGATCGTAGCAGGTGGCGCTCTGTAGTTTCTGCCTACCCGCAAGGAAAAAGGCGTGAGTATATGGATGAGTGTAGATTTGTACTTATAGCTATTTGTATGGTTACTTCCCTTGATATTTCAAGTAGGCTGTTAAAAGGAATGGCGCTATTTTCCCTCCGGAGCAACTGGACAGATTCGCAACTGGACAGATTATCAACTGGACAGAACGTGTACAATCCATGACAAAATTAAAATAGATGACTAGGGAATATAGACATTATGAAAAAGTGGTCCAGATAGGAAAGTGGACGATTTGCTCCGAGAGCAGCGGCTGACTCTTTTCAAAGCGACAAGATTGAAGATATTGAAATACCTGAATAAATAATAATAATAATAATCTTTATTCAGATAATAAAATGGTAAAAACACTGTATGAATCTTAGATATGTAGGAATAATAATGGAAGATGCCTGTACTAGATAATCCTGTATCACAGGCAGTAAGGAGCTCTAATAATATGCTTATGTTAGAACAACAGAATTTAAACAATATTTAACCCAAGAAATTCTTAAAATAGTAGCAAGACTAAATAATTTTGAAAAAATAAAATACCTAATTTACTTAAACACTATAAACATAGAACTAAAATACTAGGTCATAATTATTTATATAATTAAATTTCTTATTTATCTATATTGTAAAACATAATCAAAGTGCATGTTACACACACAAATAAATTAGTTGCGTATGCAGAATTATAACAGTCAATGTTGTAAAGTTAAAACACATATTTTTTACGTTAAGTAGGCCACTGTGGTGTCAGCAGCAGACGTTCAACGCGTGTGACCTTGAGCATGGTAAAATAATATTATGTGGCGCTCTTAGGTGCCCTCATAGTCTATTGAGTTAATGTAGTTGGTCTCTGCATATTTACGTGCCGGACAACTTAAATCACCGGTTGGATGGTCACATTTCCTCTTAAACCGCTTGCACGTCGCACATTGAGGGGAAGAAGATTTGCTGCTGCATTCCTTCAAGGAGTGTCCAGATTCTCCACAGTGGCCGCACGTAGAACTGCTTTCATGGCAAAACTTGGCTGCGTGGCCAAACTGCTGACAATTGAAGCACCTCGTGACTATGGTAAAGTCTCGCACAGGGCATGAGGTCCAGTTAATAAAAATTCGGCTTTGGTTTATAAGCACTTTTCTTATGCCAGCAGATAGTTCAACGATGTAGTTGCAGGTAGGAAGGCCCTTCTTTCCCGATTTGTGGCTCAACTTGATGTTCTCGAGGAAGGTCTCTCGACTTGTATTGGGCAATTTGTCTGACAGGTTTTGCTCATAGATACAGTCAAATACCTCCTTGTCGGTAAGGGTTACGGGAACACCAATGACTGCGATTCTAGGGCGTCGTTTAGAATGTCTAGTTAAAGACTTATTTATTAATGATGATGGTCGTGCAGATAAAATAATTGTGTTTGGCATTCAAGCAGCAAGAGATTTAATAAAAATAACAGACATATGTTGTGGGGATGGTACCTAAATTCAAAATTGCACCGAAACCGTTTTACCAGCTTTTCTCGCTTCATATTGACATAACCAAGTGTACCGATTATGTTAACTTTGTACCAGTACTGTTTATTCTTTTAACAAATAAGTCACAGGAAACGTATACACGAATGTTTAGAAAAAAATAATATCATAAACCTCAATATCATTTTTGAAGACCTATCCATAGATACCCCACACGTATGGGTTTGATGAAAAAAATAAATAAATAAAAATGAAGTTTTTATTTAATATTATATTAAATAGTTACCAAAAAAATCTCAATACAACAGATTGTAAGATTTTCCTTGAATAAACACTTTTTTATATTTAATACCTATGATTCATTGTGTAACTTATTTTTTTCTCGACTATACTCTGTCCAGTTGATAATCTGTCCAGTTGCGAAACTGTCCAGCTGAGAATCTGTCCAGACAACGCAACTGGACAGATTCTCATTTTTATCGGTGATGCAAAATTAACTGCAATAGGCCCTTTATTGTAATACGAGTTCTTTTACAGTATTAGAACATCCCGTAAATAAGTGAATATAAGTGACTAGCTGCCAACTGCGACTCCGCCCACGTTGGTGTTAGTACTTCTATCTTTATAAATTACAGCCTACTAGCTTCTACCTGCGGCTTCGCCCGCATGAAAAGTGTTTTATTATCCTAAGGGAATATTATACCGATTTACAAAGTATTCATTCGGGTTATGTACCTACTACCTGTGTGCAAAATTTCATCCAAATCTGTTCAGTCGTTTTTGCGTAATTGAAACACAAACATACAAACTTTCACATTTATAACATTAGTAGAATGTATTATTCTGAAGTATTAGCTTTAGTATTAGATTACTGTAAAATTTCATCAAAATCCGTGAAGTTGTTTTTGGGTGAAGGAGTAACAAACATCCATCCAAACTTATTTCATACATATTTTGGATGAAGTAGAGTAGATACGATATGTACTAATTTTACCCTGAGAAAAAAAAAATTAAAATTCATTAAGATGCGTTTATTTGAACTTATAATTCCAGGTCAAACCGTGGCGTGGGTATCACAATTTCAAAAATCGCCAGTTTCGTATGTAAGGACCTTCTTAAGAAAAATGCAACAATTTTAGCAATTAATCATTCTTTGTAGGGTTTGAATATGGAACGCGGCAATTTTAAGTTGTAAGTCCGGCTTTATGCTGAATCTTATTTGCACAAATTTTGTTTTGTACAAGCAAACTGTTTTGCCAAACCGTGATACCGCACAAATGGTTTGCACAAAACGCTAGTTTGAACGAAATTGATTTGCACAATAAAGCATGTACTATAAGGGTCAAAAATGCAGTCACACTCTACCAAAACAGAAAAGGCAATGTTTTTTGTAGGCAGCAGAGTTTCATCTTTTCACGGTTAGTAGAAATAATATATACTTTCATTTCTATACAAAATATTAAATCATACATACATACATACATACATAAACTCACGCCTTTTTCCCATGGGGGTAGGCAGAAAGTACAGAACGCCACCTGCTACGATCCTTACATACTTCTTTTGCTTCACACACATCACTTCTTTTTCTTCATACATCTAGTCATACACACACGCCGGTTTTGTTTAATCAGTTGTGGATAATTTAAATTCTTCTACAAAAACTAGCCATTTGAGTTATGGGAGAGTATGACTGCACTTTTGTCCCTTGACTGTACGTGAAGATGGTACAATATAAATCATCATCATCATCATATCAGCCGAAAGACGTCCACTGCTGGACATAGGCCTCTCCCAAGCGTCGCCACATTGATCGGTCCCGTGCGTCCCGCAACCTTTGCAACAACATAAATAGTATTAGTAATATTTATTTTATTTCTCACAAAGTACGATTTTGTTTCTTTAGTGTGTTAAAAGTATTAGAGGTACTAAGAAAAAGGTAAATGCACAAACATTTGCACCATTCAATTTCCAGTCATCCAAATTTTTAACGTGTATTTGCGCCAATTTTTGCTCAAACTGTTTGCGCAATCAAAATTGAACGTATAGCCAAATCTTTACTCAACAGCAGCTATAACAATACATGCTACATACATCAATTTTAACGAACCAATGACAATGCTGCAATGCCTCACGTCACCGCAGAGGACGCTTATCCGCCGCTCTAATTGGTCAGTCTGGATTGACGCGTGACGGGAATGCTCCTGCGGTACGTTATGGTCCGAAGCTCTCGACGTTTGTCAATTAGTCGCTAATAGTCTGGTCTGGGCAAGGATTAATGACGTCACAAGTGGGAAGTAGTGGTTCGCCGAGTGGCTTCTGCATCGTTGTTTTGATAATAGTGTCATTTCATAAGCGCAATTTTCATTCGTCGTTTCATAGCTATCTATGGTTGAAATGGCAAAATTTTTTTGAGCATTTCGAAAGCTTTCGCGAAGCTTTCTTTGATACAATGTTACTTGTCTGCAGCATGATGTTCCATGGGTTCCTCACAGCACGGCGCTGATTTTCAGACGTACAGAAACCTAGTCTGTTGAGTATGTAAAAATGTCTCCGGACTTGTAGTAATAAATTTTAATGCCATATAATACACTTAATTTTATTGGTAAAAACACCCAACATATTTTTTTTTATTGTATTTCCTGATATTCTGCAAAAAATATTAGGCAAAAATGTGCATCCGGGTCCTTTTTGGACAATAATAAAATTAAAACTAATTGGGTTAAAGGTGTGAATCAAAGACTAAAAAAAATCCATAAAAGAAATGTGTTAAATAAAAAATACCTATACCTACCTAATAAATTTGAAAAAAATCAGGGCATAAAATATCTTATCTTTTGATTTTTACCCGTCTGCCAAAGGAGGGTAATGTATTTATCAGTCTATGTATGTGTGTATGTTTGTTCCTATGTGGTGTTCCAGAGACCAAACGCGTTGGCCGATTTTGATGATTTGTACGTCAATCGATTCATCTTAATCTTGCTAGTGTCACTGGTTACATTCAAATTGGAAAATAGAAAAATAGCGGCTTTTGGGCGCTATATTGTGGGGGCCCATTTTTTTCTGCCATTCCCATCGTGTGTGGTATCAAAATAAAGGGTTTTAGGAGGGGATTTCAAAAATATATAACAATTATATGTTTAAATGTACTTAATTCGATTAATTATGTTAACTAAAAAGTTTAAATAAAAAAAAAACAAAAAATCT
The DNA here is from genome assembly GCA_949775005.1 of Orthosia gothica. NCBI lineage: Eukaryota > Metazoa > Arthropoda > Insecta > Lepidoptera > Noctuidae > Orthosia > Orthosia gothica. The sequence goes on from OX459035.1 coordinate 23,631,553, forward strand.
AAACACCTGACTGCTTAAAAAGCGAACTAAAAAGACGTAAACGAGAAAAAAAATATGCTGTGCAGCCGGAGGATACATCTGGTTTTGATCAGCCAGCTCGCAAATATGTATCCTCCGACATTTTATTTTAACCGACTTCAAAAAAAGGAGGAGGTTCTCAATTCGACGGAATCTTTTTTTTTTTTATGTATGTTCTCCGATTACTCAAAGACGCCTGGACCGATTTCAAAAATTCTTCTTTTGTTTGAAAGGGTATACTTCCTAGTTGGTCCCATAGTCATAAGGTCAGGATCTGATGATGGAATCCTAGAGAAATCGAGGGGAATCTTCAAATATTATAGGCAAACATATAGTGACTTTGGTATTTTCATCAACAATGTAATCATTTGCACTCAGAAAGTATCATTTGGTGACGTGGAACTAATGAAGAAGACCACAGATGGCCACTGGAAATCCTAAATGCTAAGTATGTCACGGTCATAAGATATCTCGAATAATTAATCGACTATATTGAAGCAAATATTTATAAATAAATGGTCATGATGAAAATGGCACCATCGAACTGATTTGATGATGAAGCCGGAAGGTAGGCACTGGAACTCTAAAATAAAACAATGTATCCTAGTCGTGTTTGGGCATTTTGGAATCGCCATGAGAGGTACTTTGGCTATAAATGATAATCATGTTAGTTGGAGTTACCTACCAAAACTAAAAAGAGAAAAATAAAAATCTTTTTAACAAAAAATCAAACCGACTTCCAGAACAAAAAACTACAAAGCAAATAATAAATTTCTTTTCCGAAGTCGGTGTCGAAAAACTGAAAACAGTGGGTACAAAAGACACCGACTTCGGAAAAGAAATTTATTATTTGCTTTGTAGTTTTTTGTTCTAGAAGTCGGTTTGATTTTTTGTTAAAAAGTTTTTTTTATTTTTCTTTGATTTTTTTTTAGGTGAATGTTTTTTTAGATCATCTATGCTATGGCCGTAAAATAATATTAAATGTACGGTTCTCAAGACCTAGGTCCAAAGTTATGGTTGTGAGATTATGCGGATATCGTAACAAGTCAGGCACTAAAATTGCTATATCTTTGAGGGTGTTATTTCACCCCTATCTTTGAGGCTGTTTTTATCGATAAAATGTATTTTACAGCCTTAAAGTTATGTTACTACAAGTCCGGACACTTTGTATATACAAAGCAGAATATCTACTTCTATTTTCTACTTCCTAGTACCGCTATCATTTACAAAACACTTAGGAGTCATCGTCTCGTGTCCGCGTTATTCATGGCGCACAATAGACCAACCACTTCAGATAACGCAGTATTACTCGAAGAGTGAATTATTAAAGTTGATCATTTATATGAGCAGAAGCAGTTTTTAATATATTTCATACAAAGTTGTCGGTAGCTGATCAAAATTTTTATAGGAAATTCTTTTTTTTTGTTGACTATGAGTTCTGTGGAGAAAGTTGCTCTTTAACATGGGCAGGAGCAGTTTTTAAAATATAAATACACCTATCCGTTACACTCTCTCTGAATATAATAAACAAGCGATGATCAATATTGTCCACGATTAGGGTCACCAATTTTTTAGAGTATATCTATTTGATTTGTATTTCTATCATTATTTTTTTTGCTTTTCTGGTCTTATTTGGCAGAGCAGTGGGACACGCAATGTTACAAATATGCTGTTTTCTCTCTTTTTAGGGTTCCGTACCCAAAGGGTAAAAACGGGACTCTATTACTAAAACTCCGCGGTCCGTCTGTCTGTCTGTCTGTCCGTCACCAGGCTGTATCTGGAACCGTTATAGCTAGACAGTGGAAATTTTCACAGATGATGTAAATACTAAAAACAGATTAATATGAATATTTTAGTGGGGCTCCCATACAACAACCGTGATTTTTTGCCGTTTTTTTGTGATAATGGTACGGAACCCTTCGTGCGCGAGTCCGACTCGCACTTGGCCGGTTTTTTATTGTTGTTTAGTCTAAGTTTTCTTTCTTCTTTTTATGTTTATGTTGTGTGCTCCAGTGTCTTGTGTCAAATAAATGTGTTTTCTCTTCTTTCTTTATTTTTAACCCCCGCCGGAAAAAGAGGGGTGTTATAAGTTTCACGTGTGTTGCTGTGTATCTGTGTATCTGTGTATCTGTGTATCTGTGTATCTGTGTATCTGTGTATCTGTGTGTCTGTCTGTGGCATCATAGCGCCTAAACGGATGAACCGATTTCGATTTAGTTTTTTTTGTTTGAAAGGTAATTTTGTCGAGAGTGTTCTTAGCTAAGTTTGAATAAAAATCGGTTCAGCCGTTCAAAAGTTATGGGTGTTTTACTGTTTGATTCGCGGTGTTTTCGCAAGATAAATGTGCCGGGGGTTTTTTAAATTTTGAAATTTTACTTGTAGAGAAAGTAAATGAAGAGTACAGACTTCTAAAAAAAAAATACAGTTTATTATTAATTTTAAAACAGAAATTTTTGCGCAACATAAACATTTTTCGTTCTTTTGAAAATATTGTTCGATTGGTAGACATGTTGCGCAAATGCGGTATTTATTAATCCCTGTTTTCGCTGACGATCGCTTTGCAAAATGAATTATGTACGAAAACTCTTTTTGTTCGCGACGATACGTCACCATTTAGATAGGTAGTCGTATGTAAAATGTAAATAGTATTGACAGACACACGTCTGCTCACCCAGAGCGCCATCGCATACTAAGCGATGTCGGTAGGTGAAAAAACCTTTTATAGTAAAGCTCGTAACTAATTTTCGTTCATGTTTTTGAGACACTAAAATTATATTTTATGTGTCTATCAGTATGTAATAGGGTTATATAGTCTAATAACAATAAATTAGAAGCATTAATATGCATACTGATTGTGTTATTACGGAAAGAAACAAGTATTTAACTCCGTAAACACAACCGTCATCGACCACCGATTAGTTCACAATGACCCGTAAGAGGGCGGCGCTTGATATTTATACTAAAACCAATTGGTGTAGAATTTTGATAACTTTAAACTCATGTTTTAGGGGCTTTTACATAGTTTATAGTGCGCATATGGCGCTTATGTATTAGAATTATGCATAAGGTATCTTAGACATATGATATATGTATAGTTTTAAGGAAATAAAAATATTTTGTTTACTTATTTTAGTCCCACGATTTTGGCAGGGTGCGAAGTGGTGCTATAGGTATTCTATTCATCAACCAATCAGATTGTTTCCTTACACATAATTGTTTTGTTAGGAAACACCATCTAGGTGTTCTAGATAGGACAGCTGAATACCATGACTGAGAAATTATACATAATAGCAGTACATGGCCAGTCTTAATGCATTTTCACTCTGAAAAGGCAAATATACATACATTTTGCTCAAGTAAGTGTTTAGAAAATTCGATACAAGCCATTTAGCGCTTCTAGGTGACCTAGAATTTTGTCTGGGCCCTATAAATAGATAGCACCTATGTAATTCTAGTACATAGACATCACTTGCTTGAGATAATGTGTCTGTGTATGCCGGCATGGACGTTTCTATGCGTCTGCCGATGGGTCACTACGTCCAGGGACATTTGGTGCCTGGTCAGCTATAGATATGCTGTCTGAAGCATTACCTTCGTGGACCCTCAGGCAGGCGCCTAGACTCAGTCATGACACAGAGCTAGTATATAGGCGTATATAACGCACACAGACACATTAAAGCTGTGAGACGACGTAAGATTTCGTATTCGGCCGCTTCCCGGCACCATAAGCTGCAGAAAGGCTGGTGGTACACCCATCAGGGTACCGCTATTAGACAGCCTAGTTTTCCAGCTACCCAACCACACTTCCGGAAGGAGCTTAGCTCTGGTGGTTGAGGAATTTAAACGACCTGACATGGTGCGAGGTTACATGGATTTGCTATGTAAACAAACTTGTAACAAAGGATAACTCATCGGGGGTTGGACATGTAGCCACCGGACTTCTACCGTGGGATAGCCCATCGCGAGGGCTACCCGGGGGTGAATATTACTTGAAAATCCACCCAGCAGTCTGAGTACAAATCGAGTTTATGTGCCAGGATCAGGGGCATAAGCTAACTTCTCGCACCTTTGCGCGGCTGTACGCCTGAAGGTTTTAAATATAACCGTGACACTTATGTGTGTCGACGGCCCAGTAGGAGGGCTCCAAGTCCCTCGCTGGTACCTTAGAGCTAAGATGTCTAGTTTTAGGAGAAACTCGATTGTAAAGCTTTAAACTGGCGGGAATTCCCTTTCTTTGATGTTCTCCTTACGAGAACTCCCTGATGGTAGGGGCTAGGGACCTATCATATATCAAAGACCGGAGGGAAGGTCTCCTCGAGACCTATCCAAAGGTGCAAGTTTCACCAGAATCGGTCCAGTGGAAGGGTAGTTCCTGTCAGTTTGAAGCTACGAGTCATAAGATATTTATTTTGGAAATAAAAAGTTTTTGCGGTCGGAATGTTGTGGTCCTCGTCGCAGTCAAGTTTGCCTGTTTAATAGTGCGCAGGCCCATGAACATATCGTAGCCATTATTTCACTTAAAGTATTTCCACGCATCATTGCGTCTCGAGGACCATGAAGGAACGTCGCTTCTGGCCATGAACAAATAGTTTTTTATTTAATCCGGACATCACTTTTCACCTCAACACACTTGGCAGCCTTCCAGTAACTCCAGGGTCCACAGTTACCAGATGAAAACTGAACAATAGGTGCAAGGGGCGTCAACGCGTTCAAGCAGGAGCCTTACAACCTCCTGATTGCCTGTCGGTCTTGGACGATCACGTCCGTCCCGTACACTTTTCAATGGAAAATTAGAGTCAGCTTTTGTAGATTTACAAAGTACGCCTTAGCAAAATAGAGTACAATACTCTATATAAGAATACGGTTGACAACCGTACCCGCAAGCCAGTAAGTCCGGGCTATATGGACGTAATTGGTTATCCCAATGTTACGAGAGGAGCATGACCGGTATAGGCTTGCCACTGATAAACCAATCGCGGAAATCCAAGAGCCTAGAATTATCCGTTGAACGATTACCGACAGTTCATGAGCTTAAGTAAAAAACTGGCCAAGTGCGAGTCTGGCTCGCGCAAACAAGGTTCCGTATAAACAGCTACATTCACCAAAACAAATAGGTAACATTTGTAACGTTTATTAACAATGAAAGCACTGAACATCGCTCTAACGAAAGTATAAAATTAACTTTACTATTCAAGAACTATTGTCCCCGTCAATCAACATCAACTTTTCCAAGTAATTTTTATAAGTTGGTCAACTGTTACTCGTAAACTTGTAAAGCCTACTTAGCTGTGATAGTTTTCCTTTTAATTTCGTTATATGTAATACTGCCGTGATTTTTTTCACATATCTAAAAGCAACCATTTAGCTGGCAGTGCGGGGTGACACAAAATTTGCAAATTAAAAGTTTAATTTTACGGAAACTGATCCCTGAATCGAAATATGGTTTTCACAGACCCGTACATTTATTTTTGAGTGGTCTATCCAACTATACCTTACAGTTACACCATGGAAGAAACGAACAAAAGTCCATCCCCACGTTACATGTACAGGATTGACAATAAAAAACTAAAACAAACATTATTTTATTTTACTTCTTTGTCGGTGTAATTAATAAATGTATAACCATGCCAAATTATAGCTTTCTAGTACTAAGAATCTCGGACTGACAGACGGACATGGCGAAACTATAAGGGTTCCTTGTTGACTACGGAACCCTAAAAAATATAGTTTCAGTTCCTTAGTTACTTCTTAAAGGTTTTCATGTCGAGGGGTTTTTTATGTTTTTAATAAAATTTCAAATTCTCGCATCTGAATGAAAGTGACCCTATTCAAAATTCGTGTAATTTCTGACCTTCAAAAACCTACTCTTTTAACCCTATAGTGAAAACGGAATAGCCATCAGTTTAGTACTCAACACTATACTTTTTAAGACCTTTTTTGAAGACCTAACACCAGTTACATTTCTTGAGTTACCTCCTTTTGAACAGTTTTGTTTGCTTAATAGTATTTGATTTACATATGCTATATTTAGTTATGAAGAAATTCCTGCCGTCAATTTTTCTTTGTAAAAATATTATTAAACATCCAAGTCGTTTTGGAGGAGTTTTCAAAAGTTGCGAAAAAATATCATGTTGTCAATTATTTTTTTAAAGCAAAGCTATTTTTTTTCATACCTTTTAACCTAGCCGTTACTAAAGAGTATGCTCTAGAAAGTTCCTTCCTACGGCACTTTACGGCACTAAATGTTATGTAGGCCCTTAACCAAGTCATCGACCTACCTAGTGTGAAGCCATCCAACGCAAGTCTGCCGGTATGCGGTCGCCATTCCAGAACTTTTCAGACTTACCTATCATCTGTTCTGAGAGCAATGTGTTCTTCAAGAGCTAGCACTGAAGTAATAATATCTAAATTAAACAGCAATTTCCTTTCTTTCCAGGAGTTAGCAGCCGCGACCCCAACACAGAGAAACTGGCGTGGTATCCTAATCGCTCTGCTGGTTATCGCCGCAGTCTTGGGCCTGATTGTGTTCAGCATCGCCTTGCTGACCCCTGCCGGAGACGGCGGCAGAGTCAGGGGTCGACGGCCCACGCTACACGACGTCTTGGGAGAACATTACAAGCCCTTCAATGGGACTTGGCTATCAGGTACGTCTTTTACCTTGGTCATCATCCTTGTATAATTTCTTATACGTGGGACACTCAGAAAGTTTTGCGAAACTAAAAAAAATTGTTCTATACGTACATATATTTTTATTAAATCTTTTCAAAGTACTTTCCACCAGCCTCTATACAAAGATTCATGCGCCTAAACCAGTTTTCAAAACACTTTTTCCAGTCCGCCGCAGACACCTCGTTTACAGCCTGCTCGAACGCAGCCAGCGCATCTTCCGGCGACGAAAATTGTATCCCTTTGAGCTGATTTTTTATTTTTGGGAATAAAAAGAAGTCACACGGTGCTAGATCAGGGCTGTAAGGAGGGTGACCCAGGAGTTTGACTGGCGTGCTGTCCAGGAAGTCCCTCGTTTTGAGTGCGGTGTGCGCAGGTGCATTGTCGTGGTGGAGCAGTAGCCCGCGGAGCCCTGTGTTTGGTCGCTTGTTGCTTATAACAGAGAAAACTTCTGGCAAACATTTGGTAGTATACCATTCGGCATTAATGCTTCTTTGATCCCGTAAGGGAATTGATACCAAGTGGCCAGTCAAATTAAAAAAGCTAGCGATCAAAATCTTACCCCCGCTTCTAGATCGCTTCACTTTGGTAGGCGTTGGCTCATTTTGAAACACCCAAACAGTCGACTGGCGCTTGGTTTCTGGGTCGTATTGATAAATCCAGGACTCATCACCTGTAACGATGTCGTAAACACGCCGAGACGAGCCTGCTTCAAATTTGTTAAGCATATCACGGCACCATTCCACCCGGGCCTGCTTCTGAGCATCGGTGAGGTTGTGCGGCACCCAGCGTGATACTATCCTCCTCACGCGAAGATGGCTGTGTAGAATCTCGTGAACGCTTCCCGATCCAATCTTCAATATGTGTTGAATCTCCTGATATGTAATTCGCCTATTGTCTTGGATTAAATTTTTCACTGCTAGCACGTTTTCTTCGGTAACAGCCGTCAAAGGGCGACCGCTTCTTTCGTCATCCCCCAAAGTTGGTCGACCGCGCTTGAATTCGTTATACCAACGATACACGGTTGCCTTGGAAGGGCCTTCATCCATGAATGCCATTTGAAGTCTATCGTACGATTCATCCGGTTTCAGGCGACACTTGAAATCGTATAAAATCATAGCTCTAAAATGTTCCCGGCGCAGATCCATATTTCAGTGAGACACAATACTTTGAATTAACTCGCAAAAAATGTGGAGGGAAATTTTGAAATTGGAACTTACTTATTTTTACTTATAAATAATCATATTTTCGAAAAACATTATAACTGGCCAGTCTCCCATATATAAAAACTTTTTTTCGCAATACTTTCTGAGGGGCCTGGTATAAGCCCGAGGAGCCTGGTATATATGTTTTGCAAAGAAAACGAGAAAACATTTATTTTAACGCCGATTTCAGAATGAGAAAACATTTATTTGGCTTTCGCCAAAGAAAACGTCGATTTCAGACCCGCCATCTATTGGTTTGGGGACGAACTATGTAACAAAACAAATGTGACATTTCTCGAAACTTGAATCTTAACATCCTTTCAGCTGAAAAATGTCTGGGTACTGGTGCACGTAAACCTGCCCTAGGTGTCGTTACATCGGATGATTTTTACCTTATTTGAATAAAATAGCGTATAATTATACCTTTTTAACAAGCAAGAGAACCAAAGTTACCGAAGAACAGCCAAACTTAAGTGGTATTGGGTAGGGCACATTGCTCGCAGAACGGATGGCCGTTGTAGTGGCGACCGCGTACTGGAAGACGCAGCGTTGGCAGGCCTCCATCCAGGTGGAGCGACGACCTGGTCAAGGCTGGAGTCCGGTGGATGCGAATCGCACAGAAACGATCAGTGTGGCGACGCTTGAGGGAGGCCTATGTCTTTCGGCTAAAATGATGATGATGATTCCCTTTTAAATTAGGTTACCATAGGAACTACTAAAGCTTACTCGGTTAAATTAACTGTGCACCTCGCTGGAATGCGACCCCACTCCCGGCTACCCGCGTCGAACGTCAGAGTGACGTCACAGCGCCAGGTACATAGTTATTTTGTCCGAGTAGTAGGTGTAGCAGGTAGGTACCCGATTAAATAGGTAAATCTGTGTGCCAGATTTTGAGTGATACTACGTATTACAGTTCTGGTGACTTGATGACCGAAATAAATTGATGTGAATTCCTATGGGACATGTAAGAGCCCAAAATAAAAAGGAAAATATTTAAACTTATATACTTTTTTCTTCTGGAACCATAAAACTCAAAATACCTTCCTAATTAGACCGTTCAAGGTAATTTACGCCAACTAACTATAATTTATAAGAAAAATACATAATATTCGTTAGCAAGAATATAAACAGACATATTTCAGTACAGAATGTACAGATCAAATGCATTTTAATAAAACTTAGTACATAAATTATTGCGGGTACTCGTAAAAAGGCGTTATCTCCGTTTATGACGTCATTAGGCATAAAATACGATGTTCAAGCAATGTTGACCGTGATACATTGGAGCCACGTTGTATTTGAAAATCTTTATAAAAATAAGAAAAGCAACCTTATTTTAATTTCCCGTTTTTATTATTGATAGCCAAAAGTTTGACCAGTTTCTCACCTGTTGATGTGGTCCACGATGAAGTACGCTTGCCTAGATCTAACCCATTCACTCTTGACTTAAAGACTTCCAGGTTGTAGCTATCAGGAATCACAGACTCCGGCAGGGAATTCTACTCCTTAGCCGGTACGCATAATGAAAGTATTTCTAAAACATTGCCTGCGTATGGTCACAGATAATATAATACTATGGTTGTGTGGTATGGTTGAGACGACTACCATGTAATGGTGGGGAAAAGCCGTAAGGTTTTGTCGTCCAATGATGGAACAGGCTTTAACTTGCAATGTATATATGTATGTAAGTATGTTCAGATAAAGATTAAATTTTGCATAGACGTTTAGTTTGGATGACAATGCATGGTTAGCTAAGTGACGTCATTCTAAATCCAATATGGCAGACGGCCCAAGATGGCGGACTAGTTATTTTTGTGCACTGCCATGATATGGGTATCAAATGAAAGGGTTTGCATAGAAGGATGCGAGCCTATTGCCCTCAACCGCGCACTAAACCAGACTCCGAGCTCAAATTGGAAAAACCCAATAACACTTTGTCCAACCCGGTCATTGAACTGAACCCAGAACCCCTGCTCAACAGTAGCGCGTGCGATTGACAAAATCGTGTTCACGGTCCCACCGGCGCGCCGCTCGGCAACGATGCGATTAGCTATCTACTATATTCTCGCTGAAGAAACGAACAAAAGATACAGATCCCGTGTCAATAAAAGAGACACACATATAATAATAGTTGATCGCTGGCTGTTCAGACTCTCGGCGAGTACTCTCTCACCACAAGTTTTTCGCAGCGACAAGAGCTATCAATGATAATACTCGCTCGGAACTACACACTCGCTTCTCGCTGCTTGCCAGCTCGTATCTAGGTTCTAGCTCTACTCGCTGCTCGCTGATGGTTGGCGGTGGGACAAGTGCCTTAGGGTCGCATAATACATTCATAGTTTCCCTGCTCTCTCCCGCTACCCCGACCTATGTACTAGACCTCGTCTAAAAATTCATATCCATCTGAAAATTGTATGCTTCTACCCGAGACATGGTTTTAGAGCACCTTAAGGAACGTATGCCTAAAATAACGTGTCTTCTAAGATATTCTTTATGCTAGATTAGTGTCTTATACCAATATTGTATTGGCTAAGAAACAGCTGCCTAATGGGTCGTCCCATTAATCTTCAAAGTTAAGCAACACTTGTTGAGGTAGGTTCGTGGATAGGTGACAATCTATTTCATACCTAGACTCCTCTGCGCCTCGGTAAGCATGTGCAAGCCCTTGTAAATCTTTTTTCCCTTGCTTTAGAGTTCAACATAGAAAATGTTGAGATGGATGTGTGGAGTGACGAGAATGGATAAAGTGAGAAATTAATATATTAGAGGCGCCAGGGACAGAAAAGCTGAAAGGAAACCGTTTGTCCTGGTATGGTCATGTGATGAGGAGGGATGAAACGCATGTTACTTAAAGAGTTATGAATATAAATGGGATGGATGGAGAGGGAGAGGAAGGCCAAAGAATAGATGGATGGACTTTGAGAGGAGAAAAGGGAGTCAGTCTTCTTCTTAGCGTGTCGATGGCATACACTCTTTTTAGTTAAATGCCATGCCTGGCCCAGACTGACGCAGTCATAAGGTTCTCACGTGAACAGACAACCGGACATGCGGCACAAGACGAAAGGTGGGCCATGGTCTGCGGGGCGACGCCGCACAAGCACCGAGGATCGGAACCATGCGAGAACCCCATCTATGGAGATTGTCTTTGCTGCGGCCGACCTGAGTGCGGCGTCTATTCAGAGATTTCCAGGTCGGCCAAGGTAATGCGTGCCCGGGCGAAAGGGTCTCCGATGGCTCTAGGAAATAATCAGGGCGTTTTAGGGAGTCAGTGATAGCGTGAAAGGTATGGGCAGGATGGTATGGCAGATGAAAACGTGTTGCACCGACCCCAAGTAACATAGGATAAGGGCAGGCAGATAATGATGCTTTAAAATTCATCAATAGGTTGGACCCTAATCTTATTACAATCTAGCCAATTGATAATATAGAATTATAAGTAATTTAATAATAACCTTTGAATGAATTTGTCCAATAGCAGTTTTTTTATTGACTCTATTAAATAATACACTTCGTTCTTGTGTTTATTTGTTAGCACTGTAACTATTACTTTACTATAAATAACACTAATCACTATCCAGTTTTTTTATTTTTTATTTTACAATTGGTTCGCGTTTGACTACCATCTCGCCTGATAGTAAACGATGTTGGGGAATTTTAGGTGACTCTTCAAGGAAACTCCAAAAATGCTGATATTTAGTCAAACATGTATTGCGTCGATGCTGAACAAAAATGGAAGAACTCAATGACAAGCAAGTACAAAAATCCTTACATCTAATTACAACTAATTAACATGCAACGTTGATTTGCTCATTCTAAACGAGCAGGCGTAGGCTCGAACATGCCCCCGGACGTTGGAAGCAGCAGAGGCTTTCAACCAGACGCAGAATCAACGGGCAGTGGGCAAATCCTGTTAAAGGCTCTTCTGACGACTCCGGCGGATGTTTTGACGTCCGCCACACGAACAATTCCATCTGACCCTGGATGGACGGCGATGACTCTTCCCAATCTCCATTTAAGAGGAGGAAGGTGGTCCTCCTTTATGATGACCAAAGTACCCAACTTGAGCGTGTCTTTGCGGGTATGCCACTTGGTCCTTTGCTGCAGCTCGGACACAAACTCTTTACTCCAACGAGCCCAAAAATGCTGTCGTAGCTGCTCAATCCGTTGGAACCGAGACAATGAAGCAGTGGAGTGGTTCTGTAGATCTCGCTGCGGAAGTGACGTTAGCGGCCGGCCAACAAGAAAATGACCAGGCGTCAGTGGGGTGCAGTCAGCTGGATCGGATGACAACGGCGTCAGTGGACGTGAATTGAGTATCGCCTCAATCTGGACTAATGTGGTGTTAAGCTCTTCAAAAGTTAATTTACAATTGCCCAACACTCGCCTGAGATGATATTTTGTTGACTTGACACCCGCTTCCCAGAGTCCGCCAAAATGAGGAGTATACGCTGGTATAAAATGGAATTTAATTCCGTCATTAGCCAGTTGCTCGCCCAAGGAATTGCAATCAGACTTAAGGAACTTCGAAAGTTCGTTGCAAGCACCAACGAAAGAGGTACCGTTGTCGGAGTAGATGTCACTGGGTTTTCCCCGTCGCGAGATGAATCTATATAAAGCTAGTAAATACTTATTGCTGGTTAAGTCACTTACCAGCTCTAAATGAATAGCCTTAGTGGTGAAGCACACAAAGATGGCTATGTACACTTTTACTAGCCTGCATCCCCGACCTTGCCTACTAGCAGCCATGATGGGACCCGCATAGTCCACACCAGTGCTTTCAAAGGGATAACCGCCTGGAAGGAGACGCTGCTGTGGCAAATTACCCATCAAAGGAGTAACTGTTCTACCCGACATGCGACAACAACGCACGCAATTACGATAACAACTCTTAGCTAAGCTCCGTCCGCCTATAGGCCAGTATGAATCTCTAATCGAAGCCAGCAATAACTGAGGGCCTGCATGCATCAGCTTTACATGTTCAAATTCGAATAATAACTTCGTAAATTTGTGAGTGGACTATAAAAGAATAGGGTGCTTTTTATCAAAAGCAAAAGTTGAATTTACTAAGCGTCCTCCGACACGCATGATATTATTATTATCTAAGAATACGTTAAATTTTATAAGGACGCTTTTATGAGGCAACATCTGATTATTTTTGAGTAATTCATATTCAGGAAAAGACTCAATTTGGCTTCTAATTATAATAATATTGAATGCATCCTGCAACTCGACTTGTGATAGAAATTTACCAATAGAAGGAATTTTCCTACACAATTTTATAAACCTCAAAACTGTTGCTACACTACGGATCAGCCTTAAATAACTGGAAAAACGATTAAAATCGATGAATGTATGATATTGACTATTATTACTAACACTGGCGCTCAGTAAAACATGAGGTCGAGTTTCAGGCAGCTTGTCTGGCTCTAACGATTTATGTTGAGACGGCCAATGAGACTGGTCTTGCTTCAAAAAACTGGGACCACTCCACCACAAGTCCAAAGATTGCAGAACACTAATATCCACACCACGAGATATTAGGTCTGCAGGGTTCTTGGCGGTTGGGATGTGTCGCCAAGTACAGTGTCCTGCCTTTTCTAAAACTTCAGCAACGCGATTGCGCACAAATGGCTGAAGCTTAGAAGGTAACATCTGCAACCATCCCAACACGACGGTGGAGTCAGTCCAACAATGAACATGATTAAACTTTAGTCGCAGTGAACTCTCAACTTTCTCGCACAAACGAGCTCCGACTACGGCGCCACACAATTCCAGTCTTGGAATGGTGGTCGGCTTAATCGGTGCCACTCGGCTTTTAGCGGCTAACAGATGAACTATGTACTCACCCTGATCATTGGCACTACGTACATAGACGCACGCACCATACGCACGCTCAGATGCGTCTGTGAATACATGTAGTTCCAGTGTAGTAAATGCGTTACATATAACGAGTCGTGGAACACGATAATTATTAATAAGCGGCAATGCTTTAATAATAGCATTCCAACTAGCATTAAGTGCCGGCGTTAATGGCTCATCCCACGATAGCTTGTCTAACCACATTCGTTGTAAAAACATTTTCATTGTGGCTACGCAAGGAGATAAAAGTCCTAGGGGGTCAAAAATGCGTGCTATGACAGAAAGTATATCACGCTTTGTAACAGAATCCGTAGAAGGTAACGTAAGACTTGAAAATCCAAATTCATCGGAACTAGAGAACCAGTCGAGGCCTAATAACTTATTGGGCTCATTAGATCCCATATCTAAATCTAATGACGACTGAGAAGCTCCGGAGACTAATTCAGGAACGTTGGACCTCCACTTTCTAAGCGGCATGCCAGCAGATGCTAGTGCATCGGTGACCTCTGTGCGGATAAACATAACTTCATTTAAATCATCAGCTCCAGTCAACAGGTCGTCGACGTAAAAATCATGCTTGATAACATCAACAATCCTATCTCTGCTACCTGAGGATGACTCAACCATGGAACCCAAAGTGTTCTTAGTGTCTTTGGTTTGATAGTCCATCCCTATTTGCTTGAGGCAACGTGTAGCAAGAAATGGTGCACTAGCCGTACCATATGTGACGGTATTCAATTTATAAATCTTGACAGGATCACATGCATTATCACGCCACAGAACCTGTTGCAGGTACCTATCAGATGGGTGGACGTATATACATCTATACATCTTCGCAACATCAGCTGACAAGACAAACTTGTGTTGTCGAAACCGTAGAAGTATAGATATAAGATCGTCCTGCACTGTAGGACCCACCATCTGCACGTCATTGAAGGATACTCCTTAAGAAGTAGCACAGCTTGCATTAAAAACTACACGGAGCTTGGTAGTTGTGCTACTTTCACGCAGTACTCCGTGGTGTGGTATGAAATATCCACTGGGACTGTCATTATCCTTTTTTTCGGTCATATGTCCTAAAGTTTCATATTCAGACATGAAGTTACGATATAACTTACTGAACTCGTGCTTGGATTTCAGTCGGCGTTCTAGGGAATATAAACATTTAGAAGCCCTTTGGAAAGATTCTCCTAAAATAGAAGGATCTTGCTTTAAAGGAATACGAACACAAAAATGACCGTTTTCTAAACGTGTCGTATTCTTGACAAAATGCTCCTCACACAACTTCTCCTCGGGTAAATAATGTGAGGATTGTGAATTAATCTCTTCCAGATTCCAGAATTTCTCTAAATTGGTGCGAATTTTATTTAAATCACCGTGACTAGGGGAATCTGTTTGAGTAAAATTGCATGAAATATTATTTGTCATTAATTTACCATTATTATAGGTAACAGGGCCAGAAACAATCCAGCCTAACAACGTTTCACACAACACTGGCTTACCAACTCCTAGTCTAATTCTCTGTGAACCAACCAAGTCCCAGAATAGATCCGCTCCTATTAAGACATCTACTTCTGAAGGCTTGTAAAAAGTGGGGTCAGCTAAACAGATATTATCTGGTATATTCAGGTCAGAAATGTCGACTTCACGACAGGGCACAACAGTCGTTAATGATGGCAAAACAAAACAATAAAACTTTGTTACATAACTATTGTCTAATGACGTCATTTTCACATGACATATTTTGCCTACACTAGAACTTACGTTATTAATACCATAGACCGAACCATTTATCTGACTAGTATTTAAGTTAAGCCGTGTACATAATCGTTCCGTCATAAAACACGATGTGCTACCACTATCTAGCATGGCTCGCACTATGTGCTCACGATCATTGTGATCACATAATTTGATAAGAGCGGTGGACAATAACACAGCGCGTTGTTTACGCTCACTACATAACGCACTAAGATCCGCAGACAAAGTTAAATTATTTGCACTCACATTAGTGCTAGCCACGGCGTCAGTGGGTGATGACGTTGATACGGAAAGGGACGAGCTACCGTGTGATTTGTTGTCATTATTGCAAGAATTCGCCGTACCTTTATTCTCCGACGAATGAATCAAAGTATTATGTCGGCGCTTACATATCTTGCATCCTGGCTTTTTGCATCGGTTAGCAAAGTGACCTGCACGAAAACAGTTATAGCACACTTTATAGTTAGGTATTAATTTGAGTCGGGCGTCTATGCTAAGTGCAAGGAATTGTGAACAACTACTTAAAACGTGATCAGCTTTACAGTGCGGGCACAACTTACTTATTTCAGTGCTGGAAATATTAGAATCTTGTGATACAACCATAGATTTCATCTTATTTGTGTTTGAACTAAGCTTAGCGGGGGTGGGATTACTACTATTTCGTGCTGTTTCTAATGTTTCTAACAAGTCAGCGCGAAACCGAATGAATTGAATGAGTGCAGCGAATGTTATTATGCTATCCTTTTCTATGCGACCTTTGTGCTCCTCCCACTCACGATAAGTTAATTGATCCAGCTTTCGAGTTACTATAAATATTAATAAAGTGTCCCAATACTTGACGGGTTCATCTAACGATTCCAACGCACGGAGATTTTTATTAAGGTGGTCAATCAATCCTTTCAACGCAACAGAGGACTCCTTTGAAATAGCATTCAAGTTAAATAAGGATGACACATAATTTTGAACTAACATCCTTTTGTTATCGAAACGATCACAAATAAGCTTCCAAGCTGTATCGTAATTGCTTGCGGAAAACTCAATCGCATGGATTACAACAGCAGCAGACCCTTCCAGGGACGCTCGTAAATAATGGAATTTGTTTATTTGATCTATTTCATCATTACAGTGAATGAGGCTAGTATAAGTGTCACGGAACTCCAACCAATTGCTAAAATTCCCATTAAATTTAGGTAACTGTATTGTGGGCAACTTAACGGGCTTACGTTGACTGATGCGGGTACATTTTTCACTACTGTTCGACTCATTTTCGTTATTATATTTACATAACAGCTCCTGTGACCTAGACAGTGCTTTGTAATATTGTGAATCAAATTCAGTACGTTCAGAGAATTGAGTTTTAACATCTTCTACCAGACATTCTAATCGCAACTGTACCTCATCGTAATGTTCATACAAAGACTCGATTCTTCCAATTCGTAACTGCAACTCCTTGACCTCACAACTGGTCAACTCCTTGTCACTGGCTGCATCAAGGTAATTGATAAATGCAGTTAAGCGTCCCTTGATACTACCTCGTTTTTTGACTAGGTCTCTTTCTTCGGACATGCTGGGAATCGAATGTAGTCAACCTGGAATTAGTATAATAACAACTTAGGTATCTTTTTATACAATACTTAAATAACCTTATTAAAGTTACCTACGTTTAGATACTATGGTATAACAATTTATCAACAATGTTGATACTGTAAATATGTAGTGAATTCTACCTGTTGTAAATATTATGTGAATGCAAAATGAGATTTTAAAATTTTAACTACAATTCCTCAAAACTTGAAAACTAATTTACCTAACGTCGAACTTTAGAAAAATACATTTACAATAATAATCAATTAAATTGACTAATACGGTTTAATTAACAGAATAACTTGACTTTAAGACTTGCAATATCCATCTAACACCAACCTACGTACTAATAACTATTTAATATGAATAGTTAACTAAAATACTGCTATACAATTATAAATGTAGCAAATAGCTACTGGACTTAATTTAAAGAACATATAATCGTATTTGCAAAATAAGTATCATCAAATATGATACCCTACTAGAAAACTATTCACAATCCAAATAAAAATAGGTAAAATGTTAATTTGAACAATATAGGTATTTAGGTAAAATAAAACACTAACCTTTTAAAATCCTTAATTATGGTTAAATGCCTAGTACTACCTGAACGAGTGTTGGGTGATGATATTTTATCTAAAATATTCTTAACACCGTAAATTTGCTTGAAGTCCTTTGTTCACAGTCACGTTGCCGGCTTATAACCTCCTCGGCAAAACTCCACGGTAATTATTATCCAAATCCACTGATTTTAGCAAAAATCTTCATGTGATTACCAATCCGGCTCGGTATGGACCAAAATGTTGGGGAATTTTAGGTGACTCTTCAAGGAAACTCCAAAAATGCTGATATTTAGTCAAACATGTATTGCGTCGATGATGAACAAAAATGGAAGAACTCAATGACAAGCAAGTACAAAAATCCTTACATCTAATTACAACTAATTAACATGCAACGTTGATTTGCTCATTCTAAACGAGCAGGCGTAGGCTCGAACAAACGATGATGTAACTAAGTAAGTTTCAATACAAATTAAAATTTACGTCAACTCGTTCGAGCACAAACAAAACTTGCACTAAACCCACACTGCACATACTCTATAAGTATGCGCACTCCAAAATTGATAAGAAAAACATACATACAAACTCACCCTTTTTTCCATGGGACAGATACTATAGAACACCACCTGCTACGATCGTTTTACACTTCTTTTGCTTCGTTTACTACAAGCACGGTCCCGTCAAAATAAATTTGTACTCGGAGCTGTCAATGTCACTCTGATGTTTGACTCACGCTATTGGCGCACGAGGCCGAGTGGGGGCACCGCGCGGATACCAAGGAGTGACAGAGGTCGATGACAGTCGATGTGGACAGTTACCTTTACGCGTAGGACATCTAAATCTTCCATTTACTTTATATCTTGAACAATAAAAACGAGTAAGTAAGGAACGACGTAGGACGAGGTGGTGTACAATAAATTATATAATAAATAAGGATCTGTTAAAAAGGTTCTTTTTAGGCAAGCGTGCTTCATAGTCGACCACATCATCGCTTACCATCAGGTGAGATAATAGTCAAACGCGAGCATAACATTAATAAAAAAGTAAATAAAAATAAAGTAAAAACGTTGTGTGGGTTAGTGTTCTGTAGTTTCTTCCTGCCGTGGAAAAAGGCGTGTGTTTATATACAGTACAACTATGTAACGTGTAAATCACGTTACATAGTTGTACCGTGTATATAGGACTGTAAAAATAGCAGCTTCCCTCCCATTATTATAATAAATTACATTATGTTAAAAGAGTATTAACAAGTACATTATGTACCTCCAAGTTGTTTGAGAGCGTCCGGTCTGCACCACCAAGTGCAAAGGACAACTGGGGGGTGACCATAAGCTCTTAGAGTAAGGTTATTTTGAGTGTGTGTAAGGGACAGATGTATTTGACGTGTATACATCTGTCACTTACTGGATCTCAAAATAACCTTACTCTAAGAGCTTATGGTCACCCCCCTGATAGAATTCCGACGACTGACGAAACACGAATTTTGCCGAGGGACATTAAGAAAATGTTTGTAAGGCGTTTTTCTATTCTGTGGTACGTAGGTAGGTACTATGGAGGTTTTTGTTTTATTTTTGGGATGAAATCCATACGTCGAATTGAATTGGGACCGAATGTACTTGGAACAATGCAAGTTCTACAATCTGGTACATTTGTCTTCACAAATTGCTTTCAATCAATCCACCTAGCCTTTACCCATTTTTATTGGGGTCAGGTTCCAGTATAACTGGATTCAGCTGGATTCCAGTATTTTACAAGGAGCAACTACCTCCACAAGATATACAAGAAGGTTTGATACTGTTTGATTCGTCGCTTGGGAGTTTATTTTGCCATTCTCTATCCTCAAAAGCAGTGCCTGATTGGCTTTCGAAAATATTTCTAGGATTTACTTTGGGACTGGATTAGATTTACGTATTGGCCTAATACAAAAAAAAAAACTGGGCAAGTGCGAGTCGGACTCGCGCACGAAGGGTTCCGTACCATTATCGTAAAAAAACGGCGAAAAAATCACGTTTTTTGTATGGGAGCCCCACTTAAATATTTATTTTATTCGGTTTTTAGTATTTGTTGTTATAGCGGCAACAGGAATACATCATCTGTGAAAATTTCAACTGTCTAGCTATCACGGTTCATGAGATACAGCCTGGTGACAGACAGACAGACAGACAGACAGACAGACAGACAGACAGACAGACGGACCGCGGAGTCTCAGTAATAGGGTTCCGTTTTTACCCTTTGGGTACGGAACCCTAAAAAACGTTCTGGATAATTGGTACATATCTACCTACTCACTGGTCTGACCAGATCAGAGCGATTACAGGACTCACGGTGACCACTGCCCTGAGAAGAGCCGAAAACAGAGTGGCTTGGAAGCAGCTCGTCAATGACTCCGTCAAAGCTTTCCAAGACTTGGACGACCTTCAGAAATTAAGACAATGAATAAGAAGATATCTATCTTTAGAAATGGTAATGATTTTACCTCTTTTTATTCCAACTCGTGTCCTCTAATTCGAATTCACCTCTCGGATCATCAAGTTGACGGTTCTATGTTCTATGTTAGGGGGATTTGGTTTCCGCACTTAGTCCTTCAGGTAGACCATGGTGCGTGGGCCATGGCGGCCGTTTGGTGGTTATTCCAACCAGCCCACCTCCCTCCAGAGCTCCTGGTTTTCTCAGAACATCTGTGTGAGATCTGGGTGACCCAAAGTTTGTGTGGTTATCTGTGTGACATCTGTGCATTCAAAGAGAACGTCCGCGACGGTTTACTCAGCCTCCATACACGCCCTGCACATAGGACTGTCCGTTATGCCTATTGTGTGGAAGTGTTTGTTAAGTGAGCAGTGTACCGCGATGGTCCCTGTCACCAGGTGCAGGCCATTCCTGTCTAGGCGTAGTAGACGCCTGGTAAGCCTACTATCCGAGGATGGCAAAGCTTCTTTGGACTGCCTGCAGCCTGGTATCGAGGTCCACCAGTTCTCCGCCTATGTCTAGGTGAATTCCTGTAGCCACCTGAACCCAGACAGGCGCTTTACTTTGTTTTTCTCTCAAAACTGTAAAGGAAAACATTGTGAAGTAACCGAGTATGTCCTAGAACCAAAAATTCGAAGACATGTGACTTCCACCTACCCGCACTGGTCACACGAGGTGGTTCATAGCCTACTTCCTCTCTATGAGAGTCTCTTGAGTCCCTGCAGTGGGAAAATTAAAAGGCTAAAGATGAACGTGTATTTTCCCCCAGATATAAACACAACCACTGTTTTCCTTACCGCCTGTAATAACAAAAATATCTCTGCTATTTTTAATAACACCCTACTCCTAACACTGCGACGGACAGACAGGTACACAAGCGAAAATATATAAGAAATCCAATTTACTGTGACACAACAGGGTGGCGCCACTTATAAAGGTTTATCGCGGTACTTTACGAGTTAGTTCCCGATAATGCCACGGGTCAAGTTACACTGGCACACGCAACAATGTTTGAACAACATTAATATTGAAATACCACATCGGATCCCGAAATTAGATAAATGTGGGCATATTTATTTTTCGTATTGTTTCTGGTTTATTACATTTTTGGCTCGGGTTTCTAGATGGAGTTCTCTCCTGCCACGAAATACGAAAGTGTATCGTAGATCTCATTAAAATTATCAGCGATACTCTACAGAAATATGTCAATCTGCCTAGCCTTTTCCCAACCATATTGAGGTCAGCTTCCAGTCTTACCGGATTCAGCTGAGTACCATAGTTTTACATGGAGCGACTGCCTATCTAAACTCCACAACCCAGTAACTGGGTAACACGGTACCCCTTGGCAAGACTGGTGTCAGATCTCAAGCTTCTGACTACCCGTAACGACTGTCAAAGATCTTCATATGACAGCCGGGACCAACCGCTTAACGTGCTTTCCGAGGCACGGAGGAAACTCGGTATGTTGAAATGGTCACCCATCCACGGACCGACCTCGTCAAGCGTTGCTTAACCTTGATGATCGACCAGTGCGGCTGTTATTATTTAGCCTCGAGCTCCTCTTCACTCTACAGATATACGTGATAGATATCAAATCATCGTCATACAGTGCAACTGCAAGTAGGCCTTAAGGGATCAACGACCGCAAGTAGTAGGTGGTTAACCGACTTTCCAAAAAGGAGGAGGTTTGACTGTATATTTGTTTTATTTATCATTTAATTTTTCATTCAATCGGTGAACAATAAACAGAATTGCATGACTGTCAATAAACAGAATTGCCCCCGACACATTTATCTTGCGAAAACACCCCGATTCAAACAGTAAAACACTCATAACTTTTAAACGGCAGAACCGATATTTTTCAAACATAGCTAAGAACACTCTCGCCAAATTCACCTTTCAAACAAAAAAAAAACTAAATCAAAATCGGTTCATCCGTTAAGGCGCTATGATGCCACAGACAGACACTCAGATACACAGATACACGGCGGGGGTTAAAAAAATTATGACTGCTTGAAAGGCGAACTAAAAAGACGTAAACAAGAAGAAAATCATGCTGTGCAGTCAGAGGATACATATTTGCGAGCTGGCTGACCAAAACCAGATGTATCCTACGACTGTCTTCAGTTTGACAAATACTCAACTTCATAAGCATTTGAATTTGAGTATTTGTCAAACTTTACAAAACTGCATATACCTACAAAACTCGGGTGTAAAGAAACCTAATCTGCACACGGCACAACACTATTTTCACACAGAGCTACATAACCACCCCTAACCGTTCAGTAAACTGTTTAATTCACACACTAGAACAAAAGAAGGGAAGGGAATTTTAATTGGACACTTTGCCGACAGATGGCGCTTTTCGGCACACTTTCACACACAAAAGGGGTGTAGACTGCTGGAGCAGACCCGGTAGGCCTGGGTACAGTATATCGATATATCAAACTGGCGATAGTTTATAAAATAAAACTTTGTTTAAAAAAAAAACAACCGACTCCCAAATAAAAACACTTTAAAGTGAAAATAACTAGAATTTTGGAAGTCGGTTTTCCTGGTTTCCTTTTTTCCTTTTTATCAAACAAGTAAAATTTTAAAACCCCCGACACATTTATCTTGCGAAAACACACCGATTCCAAACAGTTAAACGCGCATAACTCTCGACAAAATCACCTTTCAAACAAAAAAAACTAAACCAAAATCGGTTCATCCGTTGAGGCGGTATGGTGCCACAGACAGACACACAGATACACACGTGGAACTTATAACACCCCTCTTCTTCCGGCGGGGGTTAAAAAGGAACTCCGACTTCCAAAATTGAAGTTATTTTTCACTTTGTAGTGTTTTACCGCGTGGTGGATAAATTACCATTCTCTCTCAAAGAGAGGAGGCGTGTGTCCCAGCAGTGGGAACGTTAAAAGGCTGAACATGATGATTAATTAAGTAAGTACTGGAATAAGGCAAAAATATCGGAAAAAAACTTGCCCGTCCCTACGACTCGGATGGAGTGCTCGAAATTAGGCCCCAGTGCGCCTAACTTCGGTCTTTGTGCTCGAATGTAGAGCACTAGTTGCTGAGAAAGATAATGAGGTTTTTCTTCCTTTGTTATTTCGGTTCCCTGTCATTTTACTGCCGTAGTTAGCGAGTTCAAAGCCAAAGGAATGTTGATTTTAAAGAGAACTGCTGGGCATAAAATTCCCATGGCATCGATGGAAAAACTGTTAGAATTTTGTAGATTTCAATAAAGGAAATGTTCCAGAAATGTATGGAGCCTGGGCCAGCTCTATGTACACTTTATGTAAAAATTGCTGTATATTATAGTAACCGTTTTTTATTGTTATTTTTTTTAATTTCCCTCGTTTTAATGTAAACTTAAATTAATTTTGTCAAGTAGAGCAACACAATTTACAAAACATGGTGGGTCAGATCAGCAGTAGGCGAAGAATGACATTTTGACAATGACAGTATGCGAAGAATGACATTTTGACAATTACAGTATGCAAAGAATGACATTTTGACGATGACATTATGCACAGAATGTCATTTTGACAATGACATTTGCTTAACGTGTCATCATAATATCTGCGTCAATAAAAACAACACAAATTCAATTGCAATAGAGAAGCAATCAATTAATGTCCGTAGTAGTAAAACAATCACTAAAAACGCCGAAACATATCCAATTAAAGTCAAAGCAAAGAAAGACTCAAAGAAGTCACTTCTTAACGAGCGTGTTCTTAGCTATGTTTGGTGAAAATCGGTTCAGCTGTTCAAAAGTTTTGAGCGCTTTACTGTTCTGCCGTCATATTAAAGAAGGCCGTAATTACGTCAATGCTGATTCCGAGATAATCAAAGTTTTATCTAAAATGAAGGCCCACGATTTACTGAATAGTTTTAGTAAATGGTTATTGTTTTATACAACGTCAATAAATACAGGCGTTATTTTGAACCATAGTTTATTTAAATTTATACACACATATTAATTTAATTCAATTTTTTCCCTTTTGTTTTAGCAAAAATATAATAATAAATTGTGAAATACTTATCTGAAAGGCCGTAATTGCAAAAAAAAGAACTCGATCTTCTTAAAGCCGAAATACTTGCATCTAAAGCCTCAAATGCGCCTTTTTTAGATAGGTAAACGTAAGTTACTATGGACGACGCGGATTCCCGGATTCATTCAAATATTTTACCTCTCCCCGCGCCCACTCCCGCGCGCTTGTTCCTTCAAATTACTTATATGCAAAGCCCTTATTGCGAAGTTAGGGCTTTTTTTTGTAGTAAATTTAAAGTTTTACTTAGCCCTAATTGGTAATTGCAGCCTTCCTGACTAGCAATACGAAAATATTAACAAAAAAGGCCGTTATTTTGTAATTATGGCTTTTCAGATTCAAAAACCAGAATTTGTGTCGTAGTTATGGCTAAAATCCTTATGATATCTCTGGTCTCATACGAGTTACAGCTTTGTGTGTAAGTCCATAAGATAGCATTTTCTTTGCTGATTCAGAAATGTTTAGAACCTCATTTTTGACAAAAATGTCAGTTACGGCCTTCTTTAATATGACGGCAGTGTTCAAATCGGGGTGTTTTCGCCAGATATCGTGTCATAATTACGCGTTCAATAGATAGATAGTTGATCGAAGCGTATCTACTATCTACTACTAGATAAATTATGAAATAAAAATGTGTCTGGGGTTCTTTACTACTCCATTGGTCCCGTGGTTGCAAGCGTGATGGCTAACTGTTAGCTTCTGGGTTCGATTTCCGTATGGCAGAAGTGTTATGGAGTTTTTCCTATTAAGATTCTGCCAATAGCAGCCTGCGGTTTGACAGTTGTTGGTGTGGTATACCAGTGCCACGGAAAGCACTGCTGTGACACAAGCCTCCTCACTGTGAGATGGAATGGGCCGTAATTACCACGCCGGCCCAGTGCGGGTTCGTGGATGTCACATGTCTTCGAATTTTTGGTTCCAGGACATGCCGATGCTGCGGATCTCTCCTCAGTCGTGTCAAATTGACGTTCTATCAGTCTATAAGAGTTAAGGAAGAGAGACAGCACAGACTTATATCTCCTACGTTCATCGTAACTGAAATTCATTCGAGAAGTTTATGTGGCAACTTAGCTTCTGCCCGCGGCTTCACCCGCGTCTTAAAGCGTTTTCTTGTCCCAAGGGAGCATTATACCGGGATGAAAAGAAGCTAATGTGCGATTCCTGACTATAATCTATCTCTGTGCCAAATTTCATCCAGATTGGTTTAGTGTTTTGGCGTGATTAAGTACCTAACAAGTAAACATCCATCCAAACTTTCGCATTTATAATATTAGTAAAAAATAAGATAGTAAAATTCTGTGATATATTTATAGCTTTTTATTTCATATTCACTTTAATATTTTGGAAAATATCTTAGAAGCCTAAATAATGTTAGATTTAAATTACGTACCCTAAGGTTTACGCAAAAAATACGTATTACTTTATAAATACAAATTTATATTTCTGTAAATAAACAAATCACCCCCCAGTCGAACCTTTTTGCGGGTTAAAACGGGTTGAAATCGATGTTAATATTAACGTGTTTCAACCCCTTAGGGAGTCGTTCATTTTTGCCCTTTTAACACGATTTTATTAGCTTGGTATGTATGTATCAATGTAACGGAATATTTGAACGTGATTTTAATTCCCTTCAAAACGTCGGATTGATTTGAAACTTTGCACACTTTTCAAGGATTGATGACAATCCAATAATTTTAATAGTTTATCCCATTATCCTTACCAGGATCTTCAGTATTAGCGACTTTTTAGTTCAATTTACTATTAAAGCGTGTTTTTTAGATTTTAGTACTATTATTTATTTTGAGAATGTATGGGTTTGTAATAATTGACGTCTGGAGATTCTGATGATTCGACTGTGAAAAAGGGACAGATATACAAGTCATGTACATTTGTCCCTTACGCACACTTCAAATAACCTTGCCCTAAGAGCATATTTTTATTTCTATTTAAGTTTTTTACGTTTTAGTTGCAATCTCGAGAGATTTACCGTCATTTCATATCCAATTATCATTATTATTTATTATATTCATTTTATTTTTATTCATTTTTGTTTTTTTATATTTTTTATTAGTTTTTTGATACTATTTAATGCCTTGAAATGCTGCGTAGCCCTCTTCCTCTCTCCTATTTTTTGCTGTGCCCGACGGGGTCCATATTGATCTATTACCCTATCTATACCATCTATGTAATACATATGGAATGCAATAAAGTATTGAGTATATCACCGAAGTTCTTCATCATATCTGCACTAAATTTGGGGACCTCTTTGAAAATATATCCTTGCAAACAACAAATGACTAATCGGTCCACAATTGATGGAGGATCCAAAATTTCATTTTAATCGGTTGAGGATAACAACTTTAGAATTCAGTTGCAAGATTTGACCCGAACCTACTTACATACATTACAAGTTAAATAGAAGCTTGTTAAAACATACAGTCGAACATAGAACCTCTCCTTCTCCTGAAAACTCTGTTAAAATAAATAAAATAAGACCGTTGTAGATTTAGCACTCAAAAGTCCCTCAAAGAGTCTCAGCTCAGTTTCTACATAACTAATTCAAAGGAGATGAAGAGCAGGTTTTCTTTCAGTCTCAGATAAAAATAGGCAGGTTTCATCCCCAGAGGCAGTGATAAGCTGGTTCTACCCGTTTCAAAAACATTTATAATTCAAGAATGAATGAAACGAGAAACCTTAACCCAGCTTTAACTCAACATACACTCGGCGGCAATAAATGCTGCGGCCCAAGTTAATGCGAACTTGTGAAATTTTGTTTCACTTTCTTGTTGTAAATCTATATTTTATAACCGATTTTCCGTTTTTTTTCTAACTGAGTTTTGTATGTTCGACTGTAATATTAAGCCGCCTCCACACACACACACACACACAAACACTGACCACAATCATCCAACACAAACACGGCACCCACAGGCATGGCGAACATGGCGGTATATTCCGGATTGGCAAACATGGCAGACGACGAGCTTGTTGTGGCAGCGATTACTTTCGGGTTAACCTCTTAGACCAATCATACATTTTTCCTTACTTGACCACCACTATTAACTCCGTCCGCCGCCCGCGGCGCCCGCAAGCTCGCGCGTACTACTGAACTGATCAAGCGTCTGATTCGAAGCGTCTAACACCGTTTGATTTGAGCACAAAAACTGACACCGATTCCGAACACGGGCGAACACAAACAAAAACAAACACCCATCCACATGTTCGTGTTAGTTGTTTTGTATTTGATGTTTGCCATTGTTCGCCAAGCGTGTGGAGCCGGCTTTATTATGTTCATCGATTTCTTTATCAAATTATAGATCAATTATAAAAATTCTTTTTTGTTTGAAAGGATAGTTTCGTGTTAGTTCCATTGTCACTAAGTCAGGATCTGATGAGTAGTTGGAAATTTAGGGCACTCCTCAAATTTTATAGGCCTAATTAAAGCGATATAGGTATTTTCATTATTTCGACATGCTATTGCACAAATTTGAAGATAGACCCATTCGGCGGTGATTATATTACCACGAGTTCTTTTAACAACGAAGTGATGTTCTTTATTACTTCTTACAAGAACTAGGAACAACCTGTTGTATAGACTTGTTGATACTTCGGTACCTACATTGTAAGCTGTTGTATTGTTCACACGCCGCGCATTTCGCTACTCTCGACAAAATGTGGTCTTACCACCTTTTCTGTACTTTAAAATTATGGCATCTTCATCATAAATGCATGCATTTTTCCTACTTAAAGCTGCATCAGAAAGACACATTCCAAGAACCTTTCAGAAGTAGGTGCGTACTTATTATCTACCTTCTTATTTTCAACCGACTTCAAAAAGGTTTTTGTATGTTTGTTACGCGATTATGCTGCCAATTATGAACCAATTTTGGTGATTCTTTTTTTTATTTCAAAACTGGTGCTTCTCATATGGTCCATCAAGGTTGATTAAGATCTGATGAGTTGTTTTTAAGTTATCCTTAGTCATTTGTATTATGACAGGTATGATTATGATAGGCTACCTACCAGAGTAAGAAGAGAAAAAATAAAAAATGTTTATTATTTGTCATTCATCCCTTTCACCATCGTCCGAAACTTTTTCAAGTTAGGTATATTGAGTTCTTTTTGTTCTTCGTTATATTGTTGATTCCAAAACAAAGTAAGTTTTGACCAAAATTCGGCCACGACAACAGCGATCTTGTTTGCCTCTCAATGATTTTTCATTGCAGTTGTTGTTGCATAGAGAGCACGATAGGAGGTGAGACATTGTTTGAGACTCAGCTCCGCAATCGTACTGCGAGTCATTGGACTACCCCCATCTAACTAAGTTGTGCCTGCAGCGACCCACTTGGCTTCGGAATCGGTTAAGACTCTTCCACGTGGGACATGGAAATTAATGGCCTGCAAGGGGCATTTCTTCAGGCTCAACATAGTCACTTGGAGGGGGAAGTTTGAGGAGCCTCAGTCTCTACTTTGCTTCACAAGAGGTCATCTTCGACGACCCAGTGAATGGTTAACACGATAATCAGTGGTCAGGTATTGTTGAAGTCAGATAGGGTATCGGTACGTGTGAAACTTTGTTGTATGGGAGTACTTTCGAATATACACAAAGTTCAAATGAATCACTAAATCTTATCAAAAATACGTTTTTAATCATAGCAATTTGGGGCGTTTTTATTTTTTTGCCGGAATCTGTTGATAGTAGAAAAATATTGCTTAGAGAGATCGAAAGAAATTTTTGTGCTGATTACGGCGATATTAAAGAGTTAAAAACGGCTAAATGACAGACAAAGACACTTTAGGTACAAGACGGCAGTTCGAGAGCAATGCCGTGGAAAAAAGCTGTATACTATTTTCTGAAGACGAAAAGGTACCGAAACTTTCCGTCACGTATGTTTCAACCCATATATAACATTGTAGTTCAGACGTTTATTATTCTGCACAAGCCATTCTGTCGCGGTGCCTATAGTTACAATGGTTTTACGGCCTCGTCTAGACGAGGCTGATTTATTTTTCATGTCACAACGGCGGCCAGTATTGTGGCTGGCTGTGCGCCATCTAGTGGGGAGATGATGTAAATATAAAGGCTCACCTCTGAGTAGAGCTGTTTCGATGACATTGATTCGGCGGTACTGAAATTCGCGGGAATAAGATCAGACAAGTTTCATCCAAGTCCATTTAGCCGTTAGACCGAGAGGTAACGCACCGGATCAACTCGGGTTGGATGAAATGGCGACAGGTCACTGGAACAACTTGCGACCCACGGATGATCAAGTTGAAGGGGAAAATTTACAAGTCCGTGTTTTGACCTGTCGTAATGTATATAGATCAGAATGTTTGGTTATGGAAAAGATGGATGAAAAGAGATTGCATGTAGCAGATATGAGAATGTTGAGATGGATGTGCGGAGTGACGAGAATGGATAAAGTGAGAAATAAGTATATTAGAGGAAGTTTTAAAGTGGTGCCTGTGACAGAAAAGTTGAAAGGAAACCGTATGTCCTGGTATGGTAAAGTGATGAGGAGGGATGAAAAGCATGTTACTAAAAGAGTTATGAATATAAATGTGGTTGGATGGAGAGGGAGGGGACGGTAAAAGAAAAGATAGATGGACTGTGTGAGGAGTGATATGTATGAAGGGGGACAGGATGGTATTGAAGAAGAAGACGTGTTGCGCCGACCCAAAGTACCATGGGCAAGGGCAGGATGATAATGATGACCTGAAAAGGTCACAAACGGAGTAACTTTCGCATTTATTATAAGGAATGGATAAGGAAATAGATTCTTATACTGCCCGTGTCAACATAGTAGTTCCCTCAAATAAAAATCCTCTTTTCTAACTATAACTTATTCAAGCAGGATAAGTTATTCAAGCTGGAACATAATCTACTATTTACGTACTTACAGTGTCAGTACTGTTAATTAACGTTCTGTACTACAATTTAAGCTACAGTCAACTGTACAAGACATTGTTTTTATTGCGTTTTAACAGACATCAAAATGGATGTTCTCTTTCCAAATCATCACGACTGTATACACTAAAGGGTTCGGCAAAGGTACATATAGTACACTCACATTTCACCAATTATGTTTTTTTTTATTGTAGATAGGCTCGCGCTTGACTACTATCTCACCTGATGGCAGGCAATGATGTGTCAACGGTGAAGCACGCTTGCTTAGAAGTAACCTATTCACTCTCGACTTAAAGATCCACAGGTTGCAGCTATCGGGAAACACAGACTCCGGCAGGGAATGCCACTTCTTAGCTGTACGCATAATAAAAGTATTCTCAAGACGTGTATCATGTCCACCATGTACCGATGTTGCATTGCCGTACGGGCAAAGCGGAATTAGATTATGCAATTTGCACACTCCCCGAAATGGAACCCAATAAAAAACCTAATGCATCAATCTGGTATTAAAGCCTTATGTGATAGGGGGGCGAGCTTTTTGTCATCTGTCGGCATCCCCATGACTGCATCTTTTTTTTGTTGTCATACTGTTACCTTCTGTTGTAATTAGACAACTACATACAACCATTCTCCAATACGTATCATGTTATCCAGTTACTGTATTCTGAATGTCAGATAGACAGACTCTCCATGTACAACTAAAATTTCAAAATTTAAAAAACCCCCGACACATTTATCTTGCAAAACACCCCGATTCAAACAGTAAAACACCCATAACTTTTTAACGGCTAAACCGATTTTATTCAAACATAGCTAAGAACACTCCCGAAAAAAATACCTTTCAATCAAAAAAAACTAAATCGAAATCGGTTCATCCGTTTAGGCACTATGATGCCACAGACAGACACACAGATACACAGCAACACACTTGAAACTTATAACACCCCTCTTTTTCCGGCAGGGGTTAAAAACAAAGGTTTATTTGGCTGCATCCGGTTAGACTGGAAGCCGATCCCGATATAGTTTAGTAAAGGCTTAGTAGATTGATCGATTTTGTATAACAAGTAAAATTTCAAAATTTAAAAAACCCCCGACGCATTTATCTTGCGAAAACATCCCGATTCAAACAGTAAAACGCCCATAACTTTTGAACGGCAGAACCGATTTTATTCAAACATAACTAAGAACACTCTCGACAAAATTACCTTTCAAGCAAAAGAAACTAAATCGAAATCGGTTCATCCGTTTAGGCGCTATGATGCCACAGACGGACACACAGATACACAGCAACACACGTGAAACTTATAACACCCCTCTTTTTCCGGCGGGGCGGGGGTTAAAAATGTTGAGCTTCGCCACAGTTGGGTAAAAAGACTACGCCACTGAATTTTGAATGTTTTTTTTTTTATACATAACTGATTCTGATTTCTGAGACTGGTTGTACGTTGTTGATAGATAACAGTTTTATTGAATTTCGTTTCACATAAAAAAGAAACTCATATTATCATTTCATAGAATAATCAATACCTGCGCAGAATACTTACGTTGGACAAAAATAAATCATTGATTTTGTTACAAATAAAACTGAATGTTTCGATGTTTATATTATAGATTTCATAGAATAACAAATCATGAATTCTTTATCCTCATATTATTGTTTATTTATATAAAACATATTATCAAGAAAATCATTTTTTAGGGTTCCGTACCCAAAGGATAAAAACGGGACCCTAATCCTAAGACGCCGTGGTTTGCCTGCAGTCTGTCTCTCTGTCTGTCAACAGGCTGTCTCTCATGAACCGTGACAGCTAGACAGTTGTTATTTTCACAGATTATGTATGTATGTTGGCGCTATAACAACTAAAAACAGAATAAAATAAATATTTAAGTGGGACTCCCATACAAAAAACGTGTTTTTTTGCCGTTTTTGCGATAATGGTACGGAATCCTTCGAGCGCGAGTCTGACTCGCACTTGGCCGGTTTTCAGTTATCTACAAAAGTGACATCGAAAGACCTAATATCAAAGAACAGAGTATCGAATGTCCTAAATATCTATATTAAAACACTTTTAAATTGCTTCATAATATTTAAAGTTACTTCTGCAACATCTCCGGCGCTGCGGAAAGTGCAACCCCTTCACCCTTACGTAAAAAAGGCGGTGGCTGCCATCTCTTCGCACCTCCGGTTTTTAAGGGTTCCGTGCTCAAAGGGCAAAAACGGGACCCTATTACTAAGACTCCGCGGTCCGTCTGTCTGTCTGTCACCATGCTGTATCTCATGAACCGTGATAGCTAGACAGTTGAATTTTTCATAGATGATGTATTTCTGTTGCTGCTATAACAATATACATTAAAAACAGAATAAAATAAATATTTAAATGGGGCTCCCATACAACAAACGTGTTTTTTGTGCCGTTTTTTGCGATAATGGTACGGAACCCTTCGTACGCGAGTCCGACTCGCACCTGGCCGGTTTTTATATACACTTTAGGGGTAGTAGCCAAAAGACTACGCGCAGTCGGGGTACCCCAATTCGGTTTTGGAACAGATACGACCTATTTTAACCACCAACAAACAATATTCGTTAAAAAATAATTCTACTGTTTGATAAGTTTGTTAAATAAAAATTTTACTATAAAATTCATTGAATTGTGTTTCAGTGAAATATTTTTCATATCCTAAATTTGCTGCGAAACGAAATTCAATAAAATTTCTATCTGCGAAACAAGGGAACACCTTAGTGAACATTGCGGTAACATCAAAACTTCTGCTTACCTCTTCAACGAGTACAGGTGTGATAAAACTGGGCAAAAATAAAACAAACACAGTCTATCTGAGATTGCATTCTCTCAGTAAATTAATGTTCAATCATACTGTAATAGCGAGAAATAAGAGAAAAAGCAAGTAATCAGCAGACTGCAGGGATGTTTTTATTTTTGAAAAACTATTGGTAGACGGCTCTAAATAAAAATACTAGGAGCTCTGAAAGATATCTATGTATAAATAGTAAATTTGTAGAAACAACTGAGTTGATTGTGTACTGAAATATTCAAAGATAAAGTTCACTCTTTTCAGCCGGCAGCTAATAACAGGAAAATAGACTTTTTATCTGAACAAAAACAAAACATCACGCCAGTATTCCCCGAAGAGTTAGGCAGAGAGCAGATCTATAGCACACTAACATTTCGTCAGTTATGTTTTAGTCGCATGTAAAAGAGGAGGAGCCCATTGCCTTCAACCGTGCACAAATCAAAACTTCAGGCTGCTACTGAGACATTCGAGATACAAAACCCAATAACACTTTTCCTGACCTGAGCTTGAAGGACATCATGCGCAGTGGTAGCGTTTGAGACCACTAGAACAACGAGGCAACGTTAAAAATATAGACAAATTGTTGTTGTAGTTTTCTCTCATGGTCTGCCTAACTGTTTCCGAACTGATGGCTACAGAGCAAGTGGTCCAGTGGTATCGGTGAAGGAAAACATCGTGAGGAAACCGGCATGTCTTGATCCAAAAATTTGAAGACATGTGTCCCTCTCACAGAGAAGAGGCCTGCACGCACAATGGACCAAATAGAAGTCCAAATGCGGAAAAGGGGGTCCATCTTACCTATCTTATCCTATCCTGGGGTCGGCTTCCAGTTGAACCAGATGAAGCTGAGTACTAGAGCTAGTGAGTAAGAAGCGACTGCATATCAAATCTCCACGAATCAGTACCTGGATATAGGCTTGTCATAGGATACTCTTTACCCCGGCAGTTTATGATCCGCCTTAGAACCCAAGTAGAAAGGTGGCTCCAACCTTGCTAAATGGGGCAAACTCGACAGAACAGCAGAAGGGTGTGCATGAATGCTAAGTTGAAAACCATACTCCACCTCCTGTTTTGTCCTCTTTGCCCCGAAACATGCAGCCAAAGGGGTCCATGCGTTGCAACCGACGATACCGTGGAAGTTGCAAAGTTTTAAAACTGTCCCAAAGACACGAACAAGATGAAGACCCCGGTAGTATGATCCCGCAGATTTTTTTTTTGATTTTCAAGTGGGTGAACCCGCTGACAGCTAGTGAAAAATCTTTTAACATAAATTTTAAACCGACTTAAAACAGTCATCATCATCAACCTTTTAATTTTCCCACTGCTGGGACTCAGACCTCCTCACAGTGAGAGGGAATAATCCGAGGCCGTAATCCACCACGCGGGCCTAGTGCGGGTTGGTTTATGTCACATGTGTTCGTATTTTTGGTTCTAGGACATGCCTGTTTCCTCACGATGTTTTCCTTCACCGTTTTGAGAATAGTGGTGACGAAATAATTTACGCAAAGTAAAGCGCCTGCCTGGTTTCGAACCTAAGACACTAAACACAACAAAGTGAGAAGTAACTTTCTTTTCAGAAGTCGGTGACTGATACCTATCTAATTTACGTTTTTGACACCGCATTTTAGTTTTAGCAACTTATATGGCCATGAAAATACGTATTATTATTGATAACATAAAAAACTACTCCTCGGATCTTGATCACAATTCAATGGGACTACACAAGAAAAAACAGCTTTCAAATAAAGAAATTATCATTAAAATCGGTTTATAATTGGCAGCGTGATCGCGTAACCATTATGGTGCTCCCACATTGCCGTTATAAAATGTTTGTAAACATTTTATAACACCAAAACATTTAATAAATGTTAAATAAATGTTTGCTAACAAATGTTTACTAACGTTATTAAACATTTTATAACGGCAATGTGGGAGCACCATTATACAAAAACATACAGTCGAATTGAGAACCTCCTCCATTTTGAAGTCGGTTGAATATTTTATTGTTTTAACCTTTTTAACTTACGCTATCAGTGTTCAAACCAAAACCTATCGGATAGAAGGCCAAAATTTTGCTTTATTGAAAAAACAGTAGGGGTGAGCACGCGTCGCTGACTTGGAAAATTGAACAAACACTGCGAGCTATCAACAAAATACGGGGGCACAAATACCCTCTATTAAGCTAGAGAGGACTAGGGGGGCTAAGTGATGCGTGTAATGTAAGCAATGTGAGGAGTTATCTATATGTAGGACGGTTTGGTAAGAAATAGGCAAGGCCTTAGACAAATGACATTTTACGGACGTTGTGGAAACTAGAACTTTTCGTGCATTCAAGCGTTTTTTAATAATTAAAATAATAAATCAAATATAACAGCTCACAATGTTAGGACTCATTAATATAAATGACATTTTTTATCCGTGGTGCTAGACAACTGGGCTTATCCCAGTTGTAAACGACCCTTTGTGCCTATTGGCCTTGTTTGTTCTGTCTCCTGCTTGGTATGGAGGGCAATCCAACCGCACTATTCCCAAACCACTGCAACTCCTGAAAGCCAGAATCAACAGTGGCGACCACCAGAAAAGCGCCGAGGCAATGATGATGATGATGGTATGGAGGACAGTGGAAATTTGGAATTTTTCTACTCCGTTATTCTTTTCTGATTAATTTCGTTGCGGGATCCAAGACAGTTACATTCATTCCCGGGACTTTGTCGAACTTCATTGCCTCGACGCTTTTCTGGTGATTGCAACTGTTGATTCTGGTTTTCAGGAGTTGCAGTGGTTTGGGAATAGTGCGGTGGGACACACACAAAAAAAAAAGTGACATTTT
Organism: Orthosia gothica; assembly: GCA_949775005.1. Taxonomy (NCBI): domain Eukaryota; kingdom Metazoa; phylum Arthropoda; class Insecta; order Lepidoptera; family Noctuidae; genus Orthosia; species Orthosia gothica. Next base: position 23,667,270 of record OX459035.1, read on the forward strand.
ATCAACGAAAGCGTCGTGATAGCGATGGGACATAATTGCAAAAACGTAGGGGCTTGCCAAGCACTATAAAATATGTCACATGATCAAGATCCCGACCAGGATTAACTTAGAAATTACACATGAATTGAAAAAAGTGATATTGTTACTTGCCACTGGGCCACGACATACATCATCATCTTCCTGCCTTTGCCTCACGTTTACTTGGGGTCGACGCAACTCGTTCGTTCTTCTTCCATACCGTCCTGTTAACCGTCACACTATCACTGACTCCCTTTTCTTGTGTATCATTCCACAGTCCATCCATCTTTTCTTTGGCCGTCCCTGCCCTCTCCATCCGTCCACATTTATATTCATAACTCTAATAGTAACATGTGTTACATCCCTCCTCATCACATGACTAGGACAAACGTTTCCCTTCCAAGTTTTCTGTCACTGGTGTTGACGCCACTTACAAACTTCCTCTAACATACTTATTTCTCACTCTACTACTACGACATTATTATTATAATTTTTTAGTCGGTATACTTTAGTATATTTGTAAGCATAGACAGAAAATATTGTGTTCATTCAATTGTGCGTGGTTATGGTACGCTCGCAGTTTTTATTTTTTTCGTTTACGTGCTGTTTTGTTGATGTTATTTCAAATATATTTCGTTTTGTTTCGTTCATTGTTGGCCTGGGATGTTGATACCTAAAACAATGGATGATTTGATATTTTCTTACTAAATTGACATGGGAATTTATATTAGGTTAGTTTTATGTTTGTAAGTAGGTACAAACTTCTGCCAACGGCTTCAAACTGAAAGTCGGAACTCATCCCAAGGTAACATATTCCCAGGATGAAAAGAAGTATATGTGCTATTTTAGACTATAATCTATCTCTGTGCCAAATTTCATTCCGTTCTGGTGTGATTGAGTAACAAATAGACATTCATCCATCCATCATAAACTTTCGCATTTATAATACTAGCTGCCACCCGCGGCCACGCCCGCGTGGTATTCGTACTTCTCCCAATACGTTTATAAATTATAACCTATGTGTTATTCTGATGTATAAGCTATATTTCTCTATAAATTCATCAAGATCCGTTCAGTAATTTTTTGCATCCATCGTCCACGTGAAAGGGGCTTTAAAATGCAAAAAGATTGTTTCACTTAACGTACTTTCTGAGGCACGGAGAAGTCTAGAAATTTTACCTATGGTCACCCATCCACAGATCGACCTCGCCCAGCGTTGCTTAATCTTGAAGATCGAACCGCGTGACTGATGTTACTTAGCCCCGAGTATTTTATTCTTTATTTTCTTAAACTCCTGTAGTAAACACCTACTTCTCGCAAAGTGATGACCTTCAAAATTTCAATAATTCGTGCTCCATTCGAGATCTGATTCAACACGATCGTCAACCGATTGTCTTAAGGAATCTAATTATGTTCCCGAAATGGTCACCGTTTGTTTGACGATCTTTTAATTAGACAGTTATTTACAATACTTTACAGCAAAGGAGTAAAAATTTTAATTTAAAATATGAAAAATCTTCTAAAAAATTAAGTTAAAAAATATAAAAGAGGGGTGTCTTTGGCTATCGCCGCGTCGGGGGGTAAAAACATCCATACTCACATACTTTTACATTTATAAGATTAGTAGGACATGATTCATATAAATAATGAACGGTACCTATCAGAAGAAAACTTCTGTTCCCGCCGTCTGAAAGCTCCAGTAGCAGCCATATTTAATTTGCGTCACATTAATTATACAGCGACTTAAAACGACCGGTGTTCTATGACTGGCGCTCCACCGGCTGGGTGACGTCATCGTTTTAATATTGTACAATATTTACAGCACCTGAGAGTTGACAAGTCGACAGGCTTTATTTAATTAAATGTATGCGCGTTACTATGAGACGAGAAGATAGTGGCTCCGTAAAAACAGTGCTCGAAATCAACACCAAGCAACGAACAAGGGGCAGACCAACAGCCTCTTGGTGGAGCACTGTCGAGAGACTGAAAGAGCCAATAATACCACCATCGACCACCCAGGATAGACCTTCCTGGCGTCACAAGGAGATATGACCCCAAATAAATTGGGAATAGGGAAGGAGAAGAAGAATCTTAAGCGCTACTGCTGAGCATGAGGTCTTGGGTCCTGCAGTGCTATTCTGAAAACAGTTCACCGTGATACCTTAGGTCAGGGGTCACCAATTATTTTCCTTTGGAGTCCGCTTTTTAACCGACCCACCAAAAAGGAAGCGGTTCTATGTTCGACTTTATGTTTGTTTCTCAGTCTCTCTCCGTCAATTGTGGACCGATTTTGAAAATTCTTATATATAGATATACAGCAGAACTCTTCAATAAATAACGGCAAATCTCGGGATTGCTGCAATCACATGTCTGTTTATTGTTTATACCATTTCATAACATAACATCACGCCAGTACACTCTCATTTCACCGGTTATATTCAGTTTCATGATATTCGGATAATCTATTCTAGCATTATAGGTACCTTACGTAACTACTTGCCTATTTGGTAGATACAACTAAAATGTGAAAAATAAAAAATAAACTTTTTTACAAAAAAATACTACCGACTTCCAAATAACAGAACTACAAAGTGAACTATCAAGGATACCTGAACATACTTTTATGAATTTTTTCAAATATTCATGTGCATACTCGTATTATCTTTGCCTGAACTATCTGTCCGAAGTTAGAACTAAAGTTGGTGCAGGTTGTTGTCATTAAATCTTGAACGCGTTCGGTAAGTCTAGTCCGAAATTTATTTTTCCACCGCGACGACTGACGATCTCGCACTCCGCGCTCTTCCGTTGTCGAATCAATGGCAGCTTAGTAATTATATAGACATATAATTATACATGATTAAATTACGTACTTATGTAAAATATATTGTGTTGTTTACTTAAGGTTCACACTAAATAAACGGTCCGCCATTTGGTGACCCCCGCCTTAGGTGAAGTGAGCTGTCAAACCTTGGCATCAGCTGACTGATGACTGCTCACTTCACAAGTTTCTACGGCAAGTTTTTTACAGAATCGATCAGTGACGACACGGTTGGCGTAGTGGTTCAGCGATCGGCTGCTGCGCTGCGTGTCGCGGGTTCGATTCCCGCACGGAACAAATATTTGTATCGCCTACAGGTGCCAGATCTGGGTGCCGGATCTGGGTGTCTTGTGAATTTAAATGTTTGTAAACGCTTCCACGATAGAGGGAGAAATTCCTAGGGAAGAAAAATTAAATAAGTTAGGCCTGCTCCAGGCAGGGGGTTGATTCCTGGGTTTTTCCATCTAGAATTTAATGATAAATGATTTTATTTCTGTAAGTTGGTTTGTACAAACACTTTAACATGTCTAACATTTTTTTTTTTAAACTAGATGAGGTCGGCGTTTCCTATCTGATTACTCTGAGAAGAAAGGCCGAAACAAACTCAGAGGTCACAGTCTCTTTTAAAGTCCTGACAAAATCTTGGTTAGATCATGTGAAGACCATGTAGACTGATATCTGAAATGGTCTTTTGAGGAAAGAACCAGCCAGATTGAGTGGACCTGTCCAGTCAGTGCACGCATTTGTCAATAGTTTATAAGTAACAGTCTAGACTTTGTGGCCGGTTGATAGCAATATGCTCGTCCCTATTCCATGAGTCTTAAACATAACTGGCGCAATGTGAGTGTACTTTAAGTGCATCTCTGCTGAACCTTATGGGTAATACAAGCGTATGTATGTTTTACTTTAAAGAAAAGGTTAACCCCATCCCAAAACTCCACACAGACTACATGACCAGCGCGTTTTTAATTACAAGACGCAACTTTGGCGCCAGAACGCTGTGTCACCGTCATAAGACACAATGGTCTAATGACGGTGGGGAACTCGAACAAAAGCGGTGGAGTCAGCACCAGGATAGGCAGATCTGCGACGAGTCAGTCTGGGGAACGAGACAGCTGATGGAGGTAGGGTTGCACCGATAAAAAAACTATTTAGACCAGGATTCCACTGTGTGCAGGTTGTTTTTGATTAAACTTAATTTTCTTGAACGATACTTAATAGAAGAATAGATTGCTGCAGGGTTGCCTGGAAATAATATCTGGCCGCAATTACTTTAATTAAATAAATGGAAATTTATGTTTCATAGTTAACGTTAAGTTGTTTGGATTCACTTGAAAAAATTGTATATTGGGGATACAACTTTTTCAAGAGAATCCAGCGTCATTTGAAAGAAAGTGGTGTATAAAAACCGGACAAGTGCGAGTCGGATTCGCACGAAGGGTTCCGTACCATTATCGCAAAAAACGGCCAAAAAAAATTGTATGGGAGCCCCAATTAAATATATATTTTATTCTGTTTTAGTATTTGTTGGTATAGCGGCAACAGAAATACATCATCTGTAAAAATATCAACTGTCTGGCTATCACGGTTCATGAGATACAGCCTGGTGACAGACAAACAGACAGAGGGACCGTGGAGTCTTAGTAATAGAGTCCCGTTTTTACCCTTTGGGCTCGGAACCCTAAAAAGGAAAAAAATAATCTGAGCAACGCCTGCCGAGGCCAGTCCGTGACCATCTTTTCATGGCGAGTTGCCCCCGTGCCTAGGAAAGCTCGTGAAGCCTTTTTCCCGGCTGTCATTTGAAGATGTCAATCGTTACGGGTAGTCAGAAGCTTGAGATCTGACACCAGTCTTGCCAAGGGGTATTGTGTTGCCCAGTTACTGGGTTGTGGAGGTCAGATAGATAGACGCTCCATATATAAACCGTCACTTTCGTTGACAGAATACCACATGTCAACCCTAATGGAATCTATTTCGGGGCTCCAACAACACTGGTCGTAGACCTCGCCTCAAACTTGGTAATTGGATTCAAAAACTTTGTATTGATGAGGCAATCCGATAACTTGGCAAGCGCCAAAGAGTTTGTGACTTCAAGGATTTATTGAGATTTTTGGCGCCTGACGTTGTGGAAAGGTTTTTTTATTTTTTCAATAGATTAAATAATGCACCTGCCATGTTATCTCTTCACCACCCTTGGTTGACTGGTAGAGAATGCCCAAAGCATTAAGTCTGCCATTATACATTTGTGCATATGTCATAGCGGCGCAGTGGCTAAGACCTCGCCTCTCGAACTTGAGGTCGTGGATTCAAATCTGGGCAAGTATTAATGTGACTTTTTCAATTCATATGTACCTATAACCGTTATAGGTCTACCAGAATCTCATGGCATTTTTTTTTTTTAAATTTTGATTTTCATATGGCAATGTCAATTGTCACCTGTCAAATCAAAGTACTTAATGTGTCAACCACAGCTGAATTTTTTTGATATTATCTTAAAAATTTGTTATTTTTGTAAAAATGTCGAAAAACCCACTTCGATCTCAAGCGAGACATATTGTTATCAATGTGTATCATAAAATAAGGGAAGAAGAAGGCGTAAATCAAACTCAATCTTTGATTTTAAAGTGCGTCGTAGAGTGGACCGGTAAGTTGGACTGACTTGTTTTGATACTTTTATTTTATTTTATATTTTTCTTACTTAATTTTTATTTCTTTCCATTACTATTATATGGTAAATCGTAGGTCAGGGCACATCGAATTATGGCCGGAAGGAAATGGCAACAGTAATGTAACTGTTACTAATTCTTCGACAAGATATTGATTTTAACGGAGATTGAGAATCTTTGACGTAAGAAAAATATTAAGTAATAATCTGCGCCCTGCAGTGGGACGTGTATATAGACGGGAGTTTTTGGCGGGATTTTGTCGAGTGTAGTTCAGTGGCTGTTAATATTATTTGCAAATTGATTCCTAGTGGATATTGTGATATATTATTGGTGTAGTTTTGTGTCTCAACTGTCTACGCAACTAGACAATTTGTAAAATCATTGACAGAAGCGATCTCTGGATAGTAGAGCGGAGTATTTTATTGTAGTATTGACTGCCTCTGCAAAGCTTACTGGGAAGACTGACTCTATACAATTTGCTGCCAAATACTCCAAAAAACATTAGAATCTGTTAAATCCGCATTCTAAAGCATACTAAAAAATAAAGGATGGTATTTAAAAGTACTTCAATTTATTCCCATTTCATTTACCTAATTTTGCCTTTGTTTCACTAAATATACTGAATGTGCACTAAAATATGTTCGTATAAGTCGACGTAGCCCCGCTGCGCGGGGCTCCTATTTCTGTCTGCAGGGTCAAAAGTAACCTAACACGAACGAGATGACGGGAGCTGAGTTCGCTCGCTTTGCTCGCTCACTTCAGCTCCCGTCATCTCGTTCGAACCTAACCTGTCCGTGTCGGGGTGCCCGAAGTTCCCGAGCTCGCTTCGCTCGCTCTTGGACTGATTCTTTGACCATAATTTATTCGTAGATCAACTAATATTTGGTGCACGATCAGTATTTTAGATGTACCTTTAGATTTTTGGTGAACACAAAAATATTATCCAAAAATAAATATAAGATCCAAAACTCTTTCCAAAGACGTGGCCAAAAGGTCCTAGCAACCAGGCCATAAAACTTACATAAAAAAGTATATATAGACTGATGATGATGAATGACTAAAAGTAACATGATAATTTTATTATTTTTACAGACTTTATACATAAAGAGATTGGGTTTGAATATGTTAAATACCAATGAAAAAGAACCATTCTGATGGAGAGAGATGACATAAAACTACAAAGATACAAATTTTTGAAATGCCAGTGAGTTCAGTGCAATTGTATTCTAGTTTTCTAGTTCTGAATGAGGTTTTAAGTTATTAGTATGATTTAAATGATATAATAAATTAGTACATAAATTAATATTCAATTGATTTATTTTTCCTATGTTAAGAACCCGATGTATAACAACATTATTCATACACATACCTATAATACTCACAGTGGATCTTTGTGTCTCTGAATTGGTTGCAAGACCCCGCGCAGTAGCAATTTTTATGTCAATGTTGAAGGTGAAGATAGCATTGTATAACTGTCTCTTTCACTCGCTTATGTATGTCACATCGTCCTATCTCGCTTACTCTATGCAGTATACTCGATGACAAACTGTTTCTTACGCAATGGTTGGCAGGACCAAGTCCAAAGACACAAAGATCCGCTGTGACTACTATAATATAGGTACCTCATGTTCATTAATACTAAAGACATAAATAAAAATTAAACAGTATCAAGATCGTTTAATCCAATGCCCCAGTATTGCACACAACAATTTTTTATTTCTACATTTGCCATGAGATTCCGGTAGACCTATACTAGTAAGATTTAAAACGAAAATCTTTTTTAACGGAACAAATCTGGCTTTGAAACTTCATAGTACTCACGGCCTTAGATTGCAAAAATATGATACAGTTTCCTTTGCCAAAAACAGTCCATAACAATTCCAAAATCAAATGGAATTGTTATTTATTTAAAACTACTTAAATTCAGACTAAAAAAGGCGTAAACGTAAATTCTGGAATAAACAGCACTTCATATGCCACAATTTATGGTCAAAGTTGGTCTCAAGTCTGAAACGTCAGCTGTAGGCAGGGTTGCCAACCGTACTCTAAGAGTATTGTATTATTTTTGTGTAGGCGAACTCTAAAATCTATAAAAGCAATAAACTACGCTAAAATACTCCATTTAATTGACGCTATGAATTAAACTGAATGCATTTCTGTAACTTAAGAAAAGACAGAAAGAAAAATAAATTTAAAATCACATATTTATGGACAAAGAAAAATATAAGTAGTCGAAAAAAATTAAAACAAAAACATGACAGTATGCCTCACGGCTGCGCCAAAAAAGTCCAGGTCAACAAAATGCCAGGTAACTAGTACATCGTTGCTTGACGCTGTTTTCCAAATTAGCCTTGCGTTGACTTACGGATAAACCAAAAACAAGCATAAAGTACAGCACAGAAATGCATAAAGCAAAGCAAGCAAGCACTAGCAAAAGCATAAGCAAGCAAACAAAGCAAAACCAAACAGCAAACAACAACAGCAGCATCAGCATTTCGAAGTTTTTGTCATTTCGTTCATAATTGCAAATTGGCAGGTGAAGCAAACCAGGGCTTCATTGAAATTTTCTAGTACTCACACAATTATTTTAACAACAATGAAATAATGATTCGATAACGCAAAAATAAAAATAAATTAAAAAAATCTAGAATTAACTTTTATTGTTTATTACTTTGTTTTTAAATCAGTTTTTTTCGAATTAGTTACATTTAAACATATAAGTGTTTTATATGTTTGAAATCACCTCTTAAAACCTTTTATTTTGATACCCCACATGATGGGTTTGGCAGAAAAAAATCAATTGGACCCGCACAATATGGCGCCCAAAATCTGCTAATTTCCATTCCAATCATTAAAATCGGCAAACGCGTTTGGTCTCTGGAACGTAACATAGGAACCAACATACATACATACATAGACTGATAAACACATTACCCTCCTGCGGCAGTCGGGTTAGTAAAACGCTAAAAATATTCTTATTATGTCCTCCGTACTGTCGCGGTCATTTTGGCGCGTAAAGCGCATCCGTCACGCTACTTTTGGGTCTGTCTCTTGCGTTATGGAAACGACGATATCTCATAAGTTAAGACGGAACCACACTTACGTGGCGTGGCGTGTCGTGGCGCCTTCTGACGCAGTTGATTGGCTACAAAACACGTTGCGTTATGACGTAGGTTGCAACAGAGTCGTTTGATTGGTGGATCCTGCGCCACACCGCGCCACGTCACGTAAGTGTGGTTCCGTCTTTATTTAGGAAGTTATTTTTGAATCGTTATGAAATAAGCTAACACATTAAGAACGTATTGGCCCAGTTTTGTATTCTAATATGTTATCAATTCTAATTTGAAATGTGGGTTAGGGAATGTTGCCCTTATTGTATAAAGGTCATTTTAATTAATTATAATTAAACCATTATTTCAAAACCTTTTAAAAAAAATTGTTAACCCTAGCTTTATGTATTGGTACCTCTGCTTGGCTCCTTTCCAAGATAGCGCAATAACAAGAACAGTTCGCTTAGTTTAACTGAAAATTTCTCAAAATGGTTGGCTGGCTTGCCGCAACGACTAGCGAAATTGTAATAGGTTTTAAAAGCAAAGGAGTTCTGGGAATTGATTGAATTTGGTGCTTGAGAAAGAGTCACAGTCTTTTTAGGGTTCCATACCTCAAAAGATAAATAAAGGATCCCTTATAAGATTACTTTCTTTTCCGTCTGTCCGTGTGTCACCACCGATTTTATCAGAAACGGGTGGACCTATCAAGTTGAAATTTATTATACCAGATACTGAGGTCTATATCAAGGTCCTGAGTCAACACGATAAAAAGATATTAGCAAATTTAGATTTTCGCAAAAACTTGTAGGTACCAAAATTTACCTTAATTTTCAACCTTTTTATTCGTCGGAATTTTCCTTGTTTTCTGTATGACCTTGCTTTTAACCAAAATTGACAATTCTAGGTCAAACGGAAGTACCCTATAGGTTTTGGGTCGAATCTAATCTATTTGCTAGTTCCCGTTGACCTAGAATCACGAAATTCGGCAAAAAGTAAGGTCTTACAGCACAAATAAAGAAAAAATTCCAAAAAATAAAAATGTTGCACTTAGCCACTAATAAAAATGATACCAATTTAATTATGGCGGTATAATGGGTAGGTACGGAACCCTTTGTGCACGAGTTCGACTCGCTTTTTTTTTGCCGTTGCTAATCTACTGCTGGGCAAAGACCTACCCTAAGTCGTTCCAGTCATTCTTTTTCTGTGCCGTCTCGCACCAGCCCCCATGGTACGCATCCAAAATCATCTCGCCACCTCTTTCTAGATCGACCGCGACGGTGCCTTCCATCTTCAGGAACCCACTGTGTGGAGTCCCTTGCCCAGCCATCAATTTTCATGTGACTAACGTGACCCGCCCAATCCCATTTGATCCTGGCAGCCTTTTTGCGAACTGATCACAGATTAAATAATTTAAATAATCGTTTACGATAGAATAGGGGCTTATGGTTAGATAGTAACAGCCCTACGGATCGATCTTCAAGGTTCAGCAACGCTTGCCGAGGACAGTCCGTGATGGACTATCCACCACATACCTCCTTCCCATCCGAGGGACGGACCTCGGAAAGCACGGTAAGCAGCTGCTCCCGGCTGTCTTTTGAAGATGTTTGACAGTCGTTACGGTAGTCGAAAGCTATAAAATCTGACACCAGTCTTCCCAAGAGATATCGTGGTGCTACCTAATGACAGCGTTGAGGAGGTCATATAGGCAGTCCATCTTAAATATTAGGTACTCAGCTGCGTCCGATAAGACTGGAAGCCGACCCAAACATAGTTGGGAAAAGGTAGGCAGATTAATTTACTTTCGGGCATTCAAAGGAGGAGGTTCTCAATTCGACTGTATTTTTTTTTATGTGTGTTACCTCAAAACTTTTTACCAAGTGAACTGATTTTGATAAACCTTTTTTTATTTGAAAGCTGTTGTTTTCCATATGGTGATACTTTGACACAAATTTAGGAAAGATCTGATGAAGAACTTTGGCGATATACAACAGAATTCTTCAATAAACAAGCGCAATCCCTCGGAATTGCTGTAATTGCATGTCTGTTTATTGTTTACGCCAATTCATAACATAACATCACGCCGGTACGCTCTAAAGGAGTACGCAGATGTGTAGAGTTCACCCTGGTACACTCTCATTTCACCGATTATGTTCAAGTTTTAAGTTATTCGGGTAAGTTATTCTGGCGTAACTGTGGATATTATAAGCAGAAATTGGCTTTCCGATGCGCAAGGCACTGATTTGTGCTGTTTTTGTATGAGATTGACTACTGCGCAGCCATTGTAGCCAACTTCAGGGCTGCCAAGAACTTTGGCGAGAACTATACGTGTCGAATTGATTACCTACCACCTTTTTTTGAAGCCGGTAATAAAATGAAAAAATAAACAGATAGGTATTTTTGTATGTTTCCCATGCAAATAGATACTGCTCGATTGTCCGATGATCAAAAGTACTAGGAAGTGACACATGATCGCAAACGCAAGTGTCATCTTGGAATCGATCTCCGATTTGGGTAAAGTAATTGGGATTCTCCAGAAGCGAATTTTCAGTAACTCTGGATTCCAGCACATCATCATCATCATCAGGCTACTAATGTTCCCACTGCTGGGCCGGAATCCACCACGCGAACCCAGTGCGGGTTGGTGGATGTCACATGTCTTCGAATTTTTGGTTCTAAGACATGCCGGTTTCCTCACGATGTTTTCCTTCACTGGTTAGAGAGCAGTGGTGATGAAATAATTTTGACAAAGTAAAGCGCCTGCCTGGGTTCGAACCCACGACCTACAACTTGTACCTAAGTCGCGGCCGTCACCACTGGGCCACCACTGGGCCACCACTGCCCCACATGTGATGACCCTGTGGTATGGCTTTCAGCTCATGTGATGGTAATGGGCTCGCTCTGTACCACATAGGACTTGTAACATAAATTGCGGCATGTGGATTTAACAGTTACACTCTGCCTACCCACGGGTAAAACAAGCGTGAAGTTAAGTAAGATATTAATGCAAAGTTTATTTAAGCAATCTGCCTAATGCTATAGATCCGTTCCCAAGACATTTGAAGCATTTGACTTATTCTAAACACGAAGGCTCCTTCGAGGGGTTATCATTAGGGGTATAAGAAGCATTCCGGAATAACATGCCAGGAGCAACCAAATTCCTGAAATCATGCGACCGCATTACTTGAATTTTGTGAAATTTCCAAGATTAGGCGGTTATCCTTCTATATATTAGGAAAGAAAATGGGTTATCCTTTGGGTTTGGAGTTATTTTTAACCTACTGCCCAAAAAGAGGAGGTGGTTCTAGGTTGGACTTTGTTTGTTTTTTTTTTATGTATGTTCACCGATTACTCCGTTAATTCTGAACCGATTCTGAAAATATTTTTTTGTTTGAAACATTATGCTCCCTAATTGGTCCTATTTTAATTTGGTGAAGATCTGATGAAGAACTTCGGAGCTATACAATAAATGATGGCATATCTCTCGGGATTGCTGCAATCGCATGTCTGTTTATTGTTTATACCATTTCATAACATAACATTACGCCAATACGCTCTAAAGGGGTACGCAGATGTGTACAGTTCACCTTGGTTCACTATTTCACCGGTTATGCTCAAGTTTCATGATATTTAGGTGTAATCTATACTGGCATTATAGGTACCTTACTAAAGAACTTGCCTATTAGGTACAACTAAAACGTGAAAAATTAAAAACTTTTTCACAAAAAAATACTACCGACTTCCAAATAAAAACACTACAAAATGTCTTTGGTAGGTATCATGATATGTCACTTGGCGAATTGAATTAAACAGCCACACAATAGTGTTGCGTGTGTGTTGTGTGATAGTAGACACAATTTATATAGGTAAAAAACCTAGTCAGCTTTTTCAAAACACTTTAAACTACAAATCTCATCATCATTTCAGCCGAAAGGCGCCCACTGCTGAACATAGGCCTCCCCCAAGCGTCGCCACATTGACCAGTCCTGTGCGTCTCGCATTCAGCGGATTCGCGCAACTTTAACTAGGTCATCGGTCCACCTAGTGGGAGGCATTCCAATGCAGTGCCTTCCAGATCACGGTCGCCACTCCAGAACTTTTCGGCCACATCGACCATCTATTCTGCGAGCTACGTGCCATGCCCATCAAAAGGCCGAAGGGCAATGGAGAGGACTATGCTCGGTGTTTTCTTCGTGATCGTATCAGAAATGAGGATATCCGCAAGAGGATCAAAGATACCGACAAAGTCCGGCGAAATGCGAAACTTGAAGTAGCAGAAAGTCTATATAGGCAACCAAAATCACAACCTTAAAAAACCCGGAAACTACAGTATTAGAAAAATAAAATAAACCCAACAAAACTGGTTCTCATCGACATATGAGGTGCATATCGCCACATAAATGATATGCAGGCGCAGTCGTACGAGATCATATTTGCCGCACGAGTGCGCAAAGACCTCCAAACTAGTTTATTTCGGCTACGTCTACAATTGCTGAGCTGTTCCTCAAAGTGTAGACAGAGATTTTGTTGTTCTAGTTTTAGTAGTTTTTTTTTGTATTTCTAGCAGTTTTTAGAATAGTTTGTGCTCTTGGGGTACCTCGAGCAACTCATCTGCGTAGCCTTTTCCCGAACATGTTGGGTTAGATTCCAATCTAACTAGGTTCAGAGAAAACCAGTAGTTTATATGGAGCGACAACTTATCTGACCTTCACAATCGAGTAAGAAATCTTTGAAATACCCAACAACTAAAATAATGTAAGTACTCCTTAAAATAATACTAAAGTCACGTAATCTTTTTAGATAAGATCAGATAATTCCGAGTTACTTACTATAAAAAATGTGAATATTAAAACAACTTTTTAACAAAGAGATTAAACCGACCTCCAAAATAAAACACTACGAAGCGAAAATTAAATTTATTTTCCGAAGTCGGTTTCATTGGTACCATTTTTTTTTCGCTTTTAACGCCGACTTCCGAAAAGAAAGTAACTCGTATTTTTCACTTTGTAGTGTTTGGTTTTGGAAATTGGTTTAATTTTTTGTATAGTATTTTTATTTTCTTTTTTAGTTTTGGTACCTTTACCATGAACATAGGCATTATTAAGGATAACTCAAAAACTACTCGTTAGATCTCGATAAATTTCCATTTAAATGGAAACAACAGCATGACATGAGAAGAAATGAGAAGCACCAGCTTTCAAATAAAAATAATCATCAAAATCGGTACACCTAGTAAAAACTTCTAAGGGAACACACATAAAAAACCTGCTAAGTGCGAGTCGGACTCGCACACGAATGGCTCCGTACCGTTATCGCAAAAAACGGCAACAAAATCACGTTTATTTTATGGGAGCCCCACTGAAATATTTATTTTATTCTGTTTTTATTAGTTGTTATAGCGGCAACAGAAATACATCATCTGTGAAAATTGCAACTGTCTAGCTATCACGGTTCATGAAATAGAGCCTGGTGACAGACAGACAGACAGACGGAAAGTGGAGTCTTAGTGATAGGGTCCCGTTTTTACCCTTTGGTTACGGAACCCTAAAAAGAAACAGTCGAATTGAGAACCTCCTTCTTTTTGAAGTTGGTTGGTTGGTTGGTTGAATCTATCTTTTTTAAGATACATTATTAATATTCAAAATAATTTTTGGCTTGTATATCCTTATCAGTATCACCGATGGATTTTCTTAAACAAGTTACGACTTGGTCCTCTTTTGAAGTCAGCTAACATTTTATAGCGTCAGGAGCTCGTTGCTAAAGAGTCGATCTTCAAAGTTAAGCCACGCTTGTCGAGGTCGGTCCACGGACGGGTGACCATCCATATCATACCTCCTAAAGCCGTTGGTCCCGGCTGTAATTTTAAACATCTTTGTCAGCCGTTACGCTAGTCAGAGCCATCAAATCTAACACCAGTCTTGCCAAGGGGTTTCGTGTTACCTAGTTACTGGGTTGTATAGGTCAGATAGATAGTCGCTCCTTGTAAAATACTGGTACTTAGCTGAACCCGGTTAGACTGGAAGTCGACCTCATCATAGTTGGGCAAATGCTAAGCAGATTGATATTTTTTTTAGCGCATTTGAAAACTTCAATGGCTTCTGCACTCACACTCACTTGCTACAGCATTAAATATTGAAGTACAAGCTTCTGCGAGCTGCTTCACTCGAATGAAAAGTGTTTTACCATCCCAAGGGAACATTATACCGGGCCACACGGACATGGCCTATATGTTATTCCAGAATATAATCTCATGCAGATCCGTTCAATAGTTTTTTCGTGAAAGAGTAAGAAGCACAAGTTACACTAAAAACACGTTGCATATTATACTGTAAAATTGAAGAGGTAATATAATTCGAGCACAATCCTAGAGCTCCCTCTCATATCGCCTCCCACATGAGCCCGAAGCAATCTAGTTAGTGTTAATGCGATGAGGAGGCCTAGACGAGCGGGTTGCTACACATAGTTCAATTAGACGTTACTATATACTTTTATTTATTATTTCTGGCCAACCAACACTGATACATGTTAAAATAAAGTTTTTATATCAAGGATTAGTATAACAATTTCGTATAGGGGCCTTTTATGGGGCGCTACCCGCCCCATAAAAAAATAAATCTCACAAGTTATATTAAAGTCCTAAGTAAAATATAAGTAAAAGATTAAAAACAAAATCAAAATTAAAGTCTGCGTAAGTGCTTGTATTATTTTGATTGTGCTGGTAAACGCACAATCAAGCAAACAGTAATAGTGTAAGACCTAGCCCCGTCTTACCCAATTACAGTTTTGTAAAAGTCAGATATTCAGTCACTCCATGTGAAATATTGGTACTCAACTGAATCCGGTTAGACGGGTAACACTCCCCAATATTGATGGGAAAAGGCTAGACAGATCGATTGATTTAAGTTATTTAAATGGGCCAGTGTTTAAAAGTAGCAGACCACATGACATACAAATCAAAGCGGACACTTGTCTTGCAAGTATTTAGAAGCAGGGAACAATGGACTTCCCAATTAATGATACTCAAATTTCTTCTCCAGCTAAGACACAATCGCAACGTTTTTCACGCTCGTCTGCTGAAACGTAGAAGCATGCAATGCAGCCTTCAATCCGTTTAAGATAATGCTTTTAGCCCGGATCGACCTGGCTTTTTATTTTTAGAGCCATTCTTCGCTGTCTTGGTTTTATGTCTTAGAACTTGACATTGAAAATATATCGCTGCAGTGTCAGAAATTATTATATAGTAGAATAAGAACGATGGATGATATTTTGTGTGAAAGATGAATATTATAGCAGAAAAGGGAGTCACTACTGATATGGACCTTAGATATGGAGATCAGACGATGGACGATAACGGCGTAACGAACTTTCTGAGGCACTGGAGTTTTACACCGGCTACTTTCAAACTCCAGGCTGCCTTTATCCGACCTAGGAATCAACAGGTGATGGATATGCATTGAGGACAAAGCTTTGGTTTCGTGGTCGGAACGCACAACGCTGCGGTATGCGATATCGGACATATAATCTTCCTCACCGCTGATACCGAGGCTGCTCCTTGTCCCGGCTTTAATTTATTGTAGATCATAGGACTTTTATTTTTTATTGTACAACAAGACATTACATTTAAACAAATTAATAACAAAATTCGTGTACAAAGGCGAGCTTAACTCTAAATGGAATTTTCTTCCAGCAAACCTTTGAGTGATAGAGACTCAGATAGAGATCATAATAGAGAGCAGTAATCCAGTGTACAATATATATACATATAGTAAGATCATAGACAGAAGACAGAAAATGTCACCCCAATCTTGCGATGGGGTATTGTGTTACACAGTTACTGGTCTGTCATGTGGAGGTCCGAGGCAGTCACTTCATGTAAAATGCTGATATTCAGCAGAACCAGTTAGATTGGAAGCCGACCCAAATAAAATTGGTAAAAGCTTATCTAGATTGGTAGAAAGTTAGATGTTTCTACTGATTCTTGTTGAATGAATCTTTCAACATCCGGGGGCATGTTGGAGCGCCTGATGGAATCGTTGAAGCAGCGAGCGGCATAGTCGCTCGCTGTTTCAACGATTCATTAATTTCGAACCGTTCATAGTTTTAGGTAATTGATATAATTGTCATTAGTACCGCTTGTATCATTGCCAACAATTTATGTTTTCCTCTTTTATTTAACTCCAAGTCCTGATTGCTCCCGTTCAAAGTACATTTTGGTCTCCAGAGATGCATTCTCAGTCCGCAATTTTTTTTAACAAAAAATTAAACCCGTCGAAATAAGGAGCTGAAAAGCAAAAAATAATAAAAAACTTTTAGTCTAGCATTTTGAGTTGGCGCCAAACAAACAAATATGTCTAAACCGTAGAATGATTGTAGCTCGGTTGATCTTCGTTGATGGTTTGTTTGGCGCTCAAATGCTAGACTAAAAGCTTTTTTTTTTTTGCTTTTCATTTCTTTAATTCATCGGTCATTTTTTTTGTTTAAATGTTTTTTTTTCGCTTTTCAGTGTTCTTAATTTCAACCGAATCAGTTCAAAATTAAGTGGAAAAAATTATCAATACATCCTTTTTTTCTATGTTTAGGGACGTATTTTATTTATTTAAACTTCATGTACAATAGTGGTACATAGGCGGACTTAATGCCACAAGGCATTCTCTACCAGTCAAACTTTGGGTTAAAAAAGAACAACGTTGTGAACGGGTACAAAATAAAATAATTTTTAAAATTCAAATGGAACCAATTTTGAGATATACTCTTTCAAATAAAAAAAAAAATTGAAATCGGACCCGCTCTATAAAAAGTGATGCGAGATGTGGTGATACATAAAAATATACGTGTCGTCTTAAAAACCACCTCATTTTTTCGTCGGTTTAAAAGATTTTAACATTAAAATTGCTTCCCAACAAATTCTAATATATAAAAATCCGTCGCATCTAACCCTGTTATAAATATCTTCACCTTTGAAGTAACGCACAGCATACAGAAAAAAAATAGGACGAAATACTGGCCAGTGAGCAATTAGGTCGACCGTCAGCCATGTGGGCACTTAGCCTATTTTGATGTACATTGCTGAGATTACTCTGACGGTTTGACATCGCAAGCCTAGTGGAGCAGCAATGATGCAATTGTCTTTAAATCAAATTCGAATAGTTCTTTTGTTTAGAATTAGCGGGAGATCGAGCTAATCGGGGTTTTTAAGGGATTAGGTGATTTAGTTCAGAGGTATTTGGAACCGGGTGGGGAAAGTGGTATTTAAAGCCCACTTGCACAATAAACTTAACTCAGAGTAAGTTGCTACATCACATCATCAGCCTATTAATGTTCCCACTGCTGGGACACAGGCCTCCTCTCTATTAGAGGGAATGGGCCGTAATCCACCACGCGGGCCCAGTGCGGGTTGGTGGATGTCACATGTCTTCGAATTTTTGGTTCTAGGACATGCCGGTTTCCTCACGATGTTTTCCTTCACCGTTTTGAGAGCAGTGGTGATGAAATAATTTACACAATGTAAAGCGCCTGCCTGGGCTCGAACCCACGACCTATAACTTGTAAGTTGCTAACACTAGGATAAATTGACAATATTGTATGACAATATTTTTTATTATATAAGTCCCGTTTCCGTAAGTGTGTCCGTGGCATCAACAGTGGGCCCTATCAGAATATCAGCGCAGCGTTATTACCTTTTTTGGTTATCGCTGCACATGCTGAGATAGGAGCCTTTTTGGTCTCGCACGGGGTTTTTATTTTATTATTGTTTAATTTTATGCTTATTTCTCGTGTCTCCTGTGCGGGTCACAAATAAATATTTCTCTTTCATTTCTTTCTTTACAAACTGTCAGTTTAACCTCGTGTTAGCAAATAACTCTGCATTAAGTTTTTTGTATATTATTCTGCACTTTCGCAAGCGTATAGTTTTTCGTATACGCTTGCGAATGTGCAGCTTCGTCTTTTGCTTCACTATTCAAAAGTACCTTTAAGGCTTAATTGAAATATATTATTTGGGTTTCAGTTTTAAAGGCATGAGCATATGCAGCAGTGAGCGAAGTGATGATGACGAATGTCAGACCAAAGCTGGTTTATCTCAACCAAATTACTTTTCGTTAAAAACTAATGCATGAACATATTATTCAGAATTCGAGATATAAATTACAGAACAACTAACTCTATGTCATACGAGATATATTTCAAATTCAATCGCCACCTATACTTTTTAACAAATAATATTACATAAATGTAATATCACGCCATTGTTCGCCGAAGGTACATCCACATATCGCTATGTTTTTGTAAAAAAGTTTATTTATTTTTCACTTTTTAGTTGTACCTACCTAATTGGCAAGTAGTTACGTAAGATACCTATAATGCCAGAATAGATTACCCGAATAACATAAAACTGAACATAACCGGTGAAATGAGAGTGTACCAAGGTGAACTGTACACATCTGCGTACCCCTTTTACCCTTTAGAGCGTGATGTTATGTTATGAAATGGCGATTGCAGCAATCCCGAGAGATTTGCCGTTATTTATTGAAGAGTTCTGTTGTATATCTCCGAAGTTCTTCATCAGATCTTCACCAAATTAAAATGGGACTAATTTCGGAAAATAGTCTTTAAAAAAAAAATCACTATCGATCCACAATTGACGGAGATATCGGTGAACATACATAAAAAAAATATATATAAAGTCGAACATAGAACCTACTCCTTTTGGTAAGTCTGTTAAAAATAAATGACGCATTCGATATTAAAAGGCCGAATCCAGGACCTCATGCTTACCAGTAGCGCTTCCGACCACACAAACCATAGCTTTTAGGGCCTTTTATTTAATACAAATGATCACTTAAAAACAAACTGAAAATACACAACATTAAAGCCGATACTTGAATTGGTGGCGTCAATTTAAATTTGATAAAAAAACACAGATTTATTTACAAAACCGGAACGTTTTACCAAAATTGTTTTTCCCATTCCAATTCAATTAACATGGACTCGGCATCTCGAAGTTTCCCCGGAATTCCGTAACTTGATTGATTGAAGACGCCAACCAATTACACAGCCTACAGACAGGGGACATCGATCAATCAGTAAGACCGCACAAATCAATGCACATAGACTAGTGACATACTATCGTCGAAAGCGTCGCAGCGCGATTGGAAAATGTCAAAAATGTATAGGAATGTCCACGCAGGAACATGACGAATGACAATGACAGTGACAGGCGGCCATCTTGGTTATTTGCTTGACAGGACTTGCTAGTGATTAAACCAATGAAAGTACGAGTAACATTTAACCTTATAGTGAATAAGAATTGAATAATCACCCTTGTCCAACAGCTGGGACACAGGCCTCCTCTCTGTTAGAGGGAGTGGGCTAAATCAACTACCACTGTTCTTGCGCTTTTAATCAATCAATCATTCATTTTGTAAAACATTGGTTTGGTGATTAGTTTATGTAGTTGATTGATTGAATCAATTATTATTCATTCAAAATTTGTCCAACCGATTGGTCCTTAAAATTACGAGATGAAAGACGCGATATAGATTTCCGTCTATGTGATTGGTCGATTTTTTATACTCTTTGCCCTTTGCCTTGCCGAATTCATTACGCAATAAGGCTGCTGGGCTTATAATTAAAATAGGTTTAAAACCGCCAACCCTGAGCAAGCGTGGTGACCAATGCTTGTGTCTTTTCTGTATGAGAAGAGGCCTTTGCACTGCAATAGACAAGAATTAGACTGGTATTTTTATTAATGTGTAAAACCATATTTTTTTCTGGCTTTGTCCTGAAACGTGGATCCACGCTAGGCACGCGAGGCTTTTTAATTGTTTCGGTAATTACGGCATTCAACCAGTTATGGTACTTTTAGATCGCTTGACTTTTGGATTGTTGTTGTGTCCCGAAAAATCACAGATTAAAACTACCAAATGGCAAATCAAATAAATTACTTTTTCTCAAAAATGGTATGTAATGTTGACATAACATCTCTAAAAAGTATCCAGAAAGTGAACTCTACCGGAGACTATTCACAACTGTCCGGTAAGAAGCGAGATTTTAAATTTGGAATCTCCTACTGTCCAGTAAGTAAGTATGTAATTTACTTACTGGACACTTGGTCATCCTTCATCCCTTTTTTTTTTTATGGCTTCGCACGGTTTAGGTCATCCTCTTTAGATCTGCTTAGAAAAAAAAAACATAGTACCAGACACAGATTAGAGTTTAGCCATTATAACATGGTTAGAGGGAGGCTCCAAATATATATCTATCTCTTTTTGGTATGACATTTTATGAGATACATAATATATTTTGGAGCCTTAAACATCCATTTTATTGTCTGTGACACTTTTTTTTTTTTTTTTTTTATGGGTCTGTGACACATAACGCGACGCAGAAAAAGTATGCACGTTGCGTTTTGTACTTAGTAATGTTGTAGAAGTATAGTGTGGGATTTTATGTTTGTATTTAGTCATTTCAGTTTATAAATCATGTTGGATTAAAGAGTCCGTTAATCAAGATGTACAACAAACAAATATAAATGCCCCCGGTAAATCGATCACAATATCTATCAGTAATTGCCCTAATATGAATGTAACCTTCAATATTAATTAAACGAATTTGTTGTTAAACTTTCTTTCATTTT
Source organism: Orthosia gothica (assembly GCA_949775005.1). Lineage (NCBI taxonomy): Eukaryota > Metazoa > Arthropoda > Insecta > Lepidoptera > Noctuidae > Orthosia > Orthosia gothica. The sequence continues at coordinate 23,688,453 of OX459035.1, forward strand.
TGAGAAAAGCATTATACAAACCTCAACCAGTAAGAAAGCCATCCTGGCCTCGTATATAACCGGACCTCACCTGCGGTTCGGTCCGGTTAACTCATACTCGGCCAGGAAGGCTTACTTACTGGATTCTGCTGTAATGTACTATTGCACCAAAAATAATTGGTAGGTACAGGAAGGCTAACTTTCTTGCAAGGGTAAACCGCCTACAGGCAGCTCATTGAAAAAGGATGTTATTTTGAATTGAAAACTCTGCTCTACCCCTCGTTAACGAGTTTAACTGATCCTCATCTGAAGGTAGTATCAGCAAAGTTTGCGGCCGACCCTTCTCATAAGGGAGATATCGTTCGCACCCTGCGGCACACCGAACTCCTCGAAACTTAAGGGTTATGAGTTGTTGAGATCAATTTAATTGATATCAGTTGACAAAACAGATTTTCCTCGTCGGTCAACTTTTTAACACATACAACACTTTTTTCTACACTCACAATCGTAATGTTCCAAATATGAATTAAACAAATATTGTATAAACACGTACCTACTTTTTTTTCGTGGGTAGGTAAAATTTTAAAAAAACCTTTACAGTGCAACATTTTCCTTTGATTTTCAAACAACTGCATCATAAAATAACTTTTACTTTTTAATTTATTGGTGCCTATGGGCTCATTGACTTAATTTAGAAAAATAGTGTCATTGTTTATGAATGCGCGCGCTGCGCAATCATGCGCAATGAGAATCTAAATTTCCCGCCTTATCACATATTTCTCCCGTTTCAACTTTGTTTTATTGTATGAGTGAAGACAAAACAGTGTATGCAACGGCACATAATTAGGTATTATAACACTCGTGTGATACTATTATCACACTTGTGTTTTAATAACCCCTATTATATGATCGTTGCATAAACTATTTTTTTTTTTAACGTAATTATAATAAAAAAGTCCCGTTTATTTGCCTTATTAAAATAATAGTATATTATGCAACTAGTGAATAAAAGACGGATTTAAAGCGAGCGCCATAAATGAATCACGAGCAAGTGAAGGATTCTAACGACTGAATCACGACCGTAGGGAGTGATTCATGATGATTGAATCACGAGCATAGCGAGTGATTCAAGTGTTAGAATCATGAGCGACGCGAGTGGTTCATGGCCCTCGATATAAATCCGTTTTATTCAAGAGTTGCATACTATATTTTATACCATGACTTCGAGAAAAAGCAAGATCTAAGCGAAAAGCACAAGGAATATTACGAGAAATAAATAAACGGTTTATTTCCTTTAAAAATTTACAAAAAATGTGAAACCCTGACCCCTGAGCTAGGTGCTGTTACCTGTGTTTCAGGGGCCGGTGACCACCTCCGTTACTTTAAATAATTATAGTTAATTAAACACTATTGCAATTAATATTAGATTTACAATCCAAATAAGTATTCAATAAATATCCTAGACTAAAATCAAAATCATTATTAAAATCCTAAATATAAAAAAAAAACTCAAAATTAAAATCGAAAAAGGAATTTGAAAGTCGAATATCTCTGCACAAGAAGTTTGTATCGAGTATTTTTTGCGCAAGGAGGTTACATAGTATTGAGATGGACGTCTAATACATTGGTGTGTTCCAAATTCAAACTCCAAAACAGTGATTAAAAGTGCTTTTTATTCACTGTTTTCAGTGAATAAAATAAGCTTTTTAGAGGGGGAATGGTATAAACTATTTTACTTTGACTTTGGTACAGTCTCAGCAGAGCGGTCGTGATCATCAAATTGCAACGAGACTTCGGGCTGTTATGATTCGTCTCACGATGCGACGCCATCCCTCTCTGTCGACTGTCACTCGTGTGCACCCATGCAATGAACCGCATACTGCAGACTTGATCTGGTCGGTCCATCGCATGGGCGATAAAACAGATACGTATACGTATATTTAACAGGAAAATAACCTTTTTTTAAGTCGCGATTTACAAAAATATTAACTAATAGTTTCTTTCGGTAAAATGCGTTTTGGCATCAATTTATGGCTTACTTGACTTAACGGTCAAATAATTAACTTATTCAACACTAAATAGGTACTTGAAGCATACAGTGTACAAACTAACTTGTTTGTCTGTACCGCAGTCTGAGTACATAATTACGTAAACTTACTTCTGAAACACATTATTGGAATACCATCAGGGTAGAAACAACCACGGTTTAATTATCAAAGTTATTAATTACTCTAGTATTCTGTAGTGGAGTAGGCAGAGGAGTCTTGTTTTGTTCTCGCGTGGATACACGTTTCGGTTACTCAAGAGGTTAACTTATTGGTAATTTTAATTAGACGAAATTTTTCATGAATATTATGAACTTACTCAGATAATAATATAATTAATAATCAGGTTTCAAAAAAAATCTGCTGTTATCAGTCCAACCAGTCTTGTCATCCAAGGGATATAGTGATACCCAGTTAATGAGTTGTGGAGGTCAGATAAGCAGTTGCTCTATGTAAAATACTGGTATCCTGGTCCGTTTCTTTTTTCATATTTCAGAGTTAGGGCCAATTACTGAATTATGTATTAGGAAAACCGAATCTATACAAAAAATTACAAAAGCTTATTTTGAAATAAAAATAAAAAATTTATACTAAATAAATAAACATCAAGTTGACATTAAAATGGTGGTATGACATTGAAATTACATCGAGATGGGTAGGTAAACTAATTTATCTTATTAAATCGATAACATGTTTGTTGTCAAGAAAATATATATTTAAGCAAAGGTTGACCTAATCATCGGATAATGAATCAATCATGTCGACTCCACAGTTTGTCAAATTCTCAACTTTGTCTCTTCATTCAGAAATCTGGGTCCCATTTCATAAACCTAAACTACACAAGGTGCAAATAATTTGGCAGCCAATAAGGAACACAAAATTACAACCCGTAAGTAGTTCGCACACGTGCTACTAGATGGCGCTGTACTAAAAGCCAGTCGCTCCGCAATTACGTCCTCAATACGCTTAATCCGGCTCATAGCCCCCCACTACTATGGAACTATTACCATAAACATTGCTTAAGTACCAGCTAGTAATGGAAGTACTTTTCTTAGTTAATTGAGCTCTTAGTGGAAGAAGATTTTTTTTATTTTTAGGTTAGTTTACCCTTTTGCAGGCGACTTCACCCCTTAAGTGCCCAAAACGTGGATCCACGCGAGACAAAATGGCTTGTTTCAGTTATTACAGCATCCAACCGATTAAACGACACGGTTGGCTGGTGTAGTGGTTGTACGATCCGGTTAGCGTAGTGGTTGCGATCGGCTGCTGAGTTGCGTGTCGCGGGTTCGATTCCCGCACGGAACAAATATTTGTACGGCCTCAGATAGTTGTAACGGATCTGAGTGTCTTGTGTATGTGAGTTTATATGATTGTAAACGCACCCACGATACCGAAAGAAATAAGTCATTTATCAGTCTATGTATTATGTTTTTTCCTATGTGGCGTTCTAGAGACCAAACGCGTTGGCCGATTTTAATGATCGATTCGTTTTAAATCTTGCGGGTGTCACTGGCTACATAGAAATTGGAAAATAGAACAAGTAAAATTTCAAAATTAAAAAAACCCCCGACACATTTTTATTTCATGCTACATATTTTTTCTAGTACAAAGTAGATACGCTTCAACACGCGAAAACACCCCGATTCAAACAGTAAAACGCCCATAACTTTTGAACGGCTGAACCGATTTTATTCAAACATAGCTAAAAACACTCTCGACAAAATCATCTTTTAATGAAAAAAAAACTAAATCAAAATAGGTTCATCCGTTTAGGAGCTATGATGCCACAGATAGACAGCAACACACGTCAAACTTATAACACCCTATTTTTCCGTCGGGGGTTAAAAATGACGGGTTTTGGGGGCCATATTGTGCCCCCCCCCCCTCCAAATTAATTCTTCATCACTGCTCTCAAGACGGTGAGGGAAAACATCGTGAGGAAACCGGCATGTCCTAGAACCAAAATTTCGAAAATATGTGACATCCACCAACCCGCACTGGGCCCGCGTGGTGGATTACGGCCCATTCCCTCTCACAGAGAGGAGGCCTGTGTCCCAGCAGTGGGAACATTAATAGGCTGATGATGTGATTGTGGGTCCAATTTTTTTGGGGTGGAGTCAATAATACAAAAAAAATATATAAATGTACATAATTCGAAAAAAAAATGTTAACTAAAAAGTTATAAATAAAAAAAGGTTAATTCAAAAAATCTGAAAACTTGACTGCTTAACAAGCAAACTAAAAAGACGTAAAGAAGAAGAAAATCATGCTGTGCAGTCGTAGGATACGTCTGGTTTTGGTCAGCCAGCTCGCGAATATGTATCCTCCGACTGCACAGCATGATTTTCGTCCTGTTTACGTCTTTTTAGTTGCAATCGGGTTTTGATTTTGTGAATAAACAGAAAAAAAGAAAGCTTTATCCATCAGTTAAAAAAACTAACGTTCTAAAATAAATAAAAGTTGGACCACAAAACTTTCTTCTGAATAGATATGAATATATTTACTTAAAGAAAGAAATACGTAAAAAAAGGGAATGCAGCGCCACTTTTTAAATCGAATCTCATCAAGACTATCTGAACATTTTTTTTTTTGCCACAGGCGTAGTAAATCCTCCTAGGTCGCCCAGGCTGTCTCACATAAGAGCTAGTCTGGACAGTGTCGACGTTAATGAAAACTAAAATTCTGGTCACACTGTCAAATATCACTAATGTTATTCAGCTCATCTTCAGAAGTAGTTACAAAGTTGAGTCAGAGAAGATCTTCAACCGCTGCCATATTCTTGAAATTAGTTTTCATTAATTCAATCAGTTCAATAGCTCGATATGCCAGCGCGGCGTAATCATTTTAATGACTTTTGCTAGAGGGTGGAATATACGGACGGGGTAAAATAGCGGGCCCGTTGTGTTGGTAATTTTGAATCAAATCAAATAAATTGTTTGAGTGATCAACATAATTGCCTATGTTGGCATCTTATAATTTCATTTAAGTTTAAAGGTAATCGGAAGAAGCTATTTTGTATACAAAATAGCTTCTTCCGATTACCTTTATAGGGAGGGAGGGCGGGAGGCCATATATGGCCTCCCGCTAAGTGGACAGATGACCTGGTGACGGTGGCGGGCTTGATGCAAGACGTATGGGATCGGTCAATGTGGCGTCGCTTGGGTGAGTTTCTGCAGTGGCGTCTTTCGGCTGAAATGATGATAAAATTGATGAAATTAAAAGGCATACATTTGAAGCATTAATCCATACTAATATCATTAATGCGAAAGTAACTGTGTTTGTTTATTACCTTTTTACAACTAAACGGCTGAACCAATTTTCATCAGTAACTTTTAGTAATTGCATTTATTTAAACATTATCATCATCAGCCTTTTTGATGTTCCCACTGCTGGGACACATGCCTACTCTCTATGAGAGGGAATGGGCCGTACTCGACCACGCGTGTCCAGTGCGGGTTGGTGGATATTAGGTGGTTATTTAAAAATACTTACAATAAATGTTAACTTTAAATTTTTTCCATCATAAAAACCCCGATCTGAAGAGTAAAATGCGCATAACTTTTGAATGACTGAACCGATTTTCATCAAACACAGCTAAGAACACTTGACAAAAACACATTTCAAACAAAAATAAGGTTTATACACACAAAACCAAACAAATACACACGTCAAACGGTGAGCAGTGATGGCCCAGTGGTAACGGCCCCGGTTTACGTGGGTCTTGGGTTTGAACCCAAACAGGCGCTTTGCTTTGTGTAAATTATTTCATAACCACTGCTCTAAAAACGGTGAAAGAAAACATCGTGAGGAAACCAGCATGTCCTATAACCAAAAATTCGAAGACAGGTGTCATCTACCAACCCGCACTGGACCCGCGTGGTGGATTAAAGCCCATTCCCTCTCACAGAGAGGAGGCCTTTGTCCCAGCAGTAAGAATATTAAAAGGCTGATAATTATGATGATGATGATAACACGTCAAACTTATAACACCCCTCTTTTTCGGTCAGGGGTTAAAAACGTGCCAGTCCAAACCGCGTTCCCGTATGTTTTCAACGCGTTCACTCAATGATTATGATGCCAGTATTTGCGTTGGTGAACCATTATCTGGTAATTGAACGCCTTGGTTTATGTACTCAAGTTATATTATTTATGTGTTGGATAGTACATTATCTGTTGAGTTGCGAATCTGGTTAATTGAGAATCTGGTGAGTGAGAATCTGGTGACTTGCTCATAAGGGCTGTAGGTATGTGTTTGATGAAGTACTTCGAACGCTGCCTTCAGAGTGATGGTATGAATAGATTTAATAGAATAGTGAATCCTGCATAAATACGATACGAATAAATACGTAGCTATCGGGGTTTTTTTTTAATTTTAATTATGATGGGTTTTCTCTTGACTCTAGTCTAGGTCAGAGGTGACAGAGACAGAGTCTACGATGGAGTGAGCTTACCCAGAAGAAGCCTGTTCACTCTAACTTTGAAGAGATTCCGGTTGTATGAGTTCGGAAACACAGACGCAGGCAGTGAGTTCCACTCTTTTGCTGTGCACATTATGAAGGATGTTTGGAAGCGTTTGGTGCGAATTGGTGGAATGGCAACTAGGTGAGAATGGTAACTTGCAGTGCGTCTAGAGGTCCGATGGTAGAAGGGGGCCGGTGGGATGAGGTCGTGGAGTTCATGAGCACTCTCGCCTAAGTACATTCTGTAGAAGACCGACAAGCAGGCAACCTTACGGCGATGAGCCAAGCTGTGAAGCTTGGCATCCACCAGTTTGACGTCGCCAATTAGTCTCTTAGCTCTGCGTTCCACCTAGTCAAGCGCGGCAAGCTGATATTTCGCTGAGCCATTCCAGAGGTGGCTGCAATACTCAATGCAGGATCGGACTTGCGCCTTGTAAAGAGTTAAAAGCTGTTCAGGCGTAAGGAATCGTTTCACTCTGTTTAGGATGCCCAGTTTTTTTGCCGCAATTTGGGCTTTGTACTCAATGGAGGCGCCGAAGTTGAGACTGGATGTCAACTCCTTGTCTATAGTTAACAATGTATTAATGCTAGTACGAGTATATGAGAATTCGATAGATAATCTCAGAATATAGAACGATGACCCATCCACGGGCCGACCTCGGCAAGCGTTGCTTAACCTCGAAGACAGACCTGTGCGGCTGTTATAACTAAATTTAAAAAAGTTGTTTAAGTAGACATTTTCGCGTTTGACCACTATCTTCCTGATAGTAAGCAATGATGTGGTCGACGGTCAAGCACGCTTGCCTATAAGTATCCTATTCACCCTTGACTTAAATACTCCCAGGTAGTAACTATCGTTTACCACAATAGATCCCAATGGGTCGAAGTGTCCGAGCTGCTTCATAAGAGCCTTCCATAAGGTAACTATCGGTAAACTCAGACTCCGGCAGGGAATTCTACTCCTAACTGTACGAACTATGAAAGAATTCCCAAAACGTTTAGTGCGTATGGGTGGGTTGTCCACGATGTACCGATGTCGCATTGCCTTACATTGTGAGGTCCGATGACGGAATGGAATCTAGGCCGTATAGAAGAGATTTGTAACAAAATAAATATAATTTATCATTCACATCCAAATGGGGTAAAGAGAGTAGGAGGAATAATAAAACAGTAAGTAAAAATTTTTCATCTCTGAACGGTGCAATTACCCTTTTGAACAAAAAACTCCGCTGATAAAGATAAAAAAGATAAGTCTGAGAAGTGAGCGGTAAGAAACGCGAACTTCTTTTATTTCTCTCAAAGGTAAATTAGCTGTCTGTGATTACCGGTAGACAAACAGCTTTCAAAGACTTTTAAAAGTCCTTTTACTGTGGAATTAAAGTAATTAGTGGGACATTCTTTTTTTGTTTTTAATTCAGGATTTTACTTACAGGGTTTAACTTACTATCTTGCTTATATTATTCTTACTAATATAATATTATAAAAGCGAAGGTTTGGATGGATGGATGTTTATTACGAGAACGGCCGAACGGAGTTTGATGAAATTTGGCATAGAGATGGATTAAAGACTGAAAAAGCACATAGGGTTTTAATACAAGTATATTGTTGCATTGGGATGATAAAACAATTATCACGCAGGCGAAGCCGCCGGCAGAAGCATGTCAATTATATTTTAATTAAGACACATTATTTAACCACCTTCAAAACAATAAGACAACATTAGTGGCTGGCTATACATATATAAGTAAACTTACGCCTTGTTCCCATGGGGGCAGACAAAACTACAGAACGCCACCAGCTACATATTCAGCAAACACACACGACACGCGCCGGTAATGAGTAGTCTTTAGACAAGTGATATTCTGTCAACGAAAGTGTAACCACAGTGTGGTTGGAAAAAAACCGGCCAAGTGCGTGTCGGACTTCGCACATGTAGGGTTCTGTACCAAATCGCATAATCAAGTTGGTTGTAATAGGAAAAATGAGGGAATTTTAAATAAAAAATCTGGTTTATCAATATATTGGTATTTGTTAGTAAAACATACGTTATAATAAACATTATCAACAAAGAAGTTCATAAGATGGGTAGTAAAAAATCCTTCGGAACAAAATTTTGTAAAAAAATGTGATATTGATGTATGTGTATTGATGTATGTTTTATTGTTTGTGTGATATTGGTGGCTTCTCATTACTTTATTGTCCAATATTTTTTTAAACAAAAATTCAGTTTTAATCTACTATTTTTTTTTTTCGCGCCCCCCTTTTCTGTATAGGTACCCTCCTAAAAACATTTAAAATATTATTTGATTTGTATGGCTTTAGGTTAACAAGATAATAAATAAATAATTTATTTGTAACATTCAAATTAACAATTTTCTCTTAATCTAAGTTGAACAATGACAATTAAGTGAGTATCTAATACTGATCATGCTGAGATTACGTTAACGACTGTTCTAGTATAAACTGTGTCACAGTCGACATCGCCCTCATCCCAGTGTACTTCAATATTACAAAATTATTGTTTTAGACAAAAATAATAAAAATATAATTTACAATGCATGTCCTCGAAAAGAGCGGTTTTCCAAGCAGCCAAACTGTGCGGAAAGTGTCACTTTTTTTCACTAGTGCTTTTTACTTTCCTGTATTTTTTTAATTTTTAACTCCAACGTCAGCCCGACGCATAGAGTTTTTATTATTTGAGAAAAGTTTTAAAAATTAGTAATGTACAGATTATCATTCATTCAAAAGGTAAAATAAAACTAATACTTAATTTTAGGCGTTTTTAATTATTCTAGATTTAGATTTTGATCAATAAATACATTTTAAATATTCATTAAATATGTTTGGCAGAACGTATATTTTGCTCGTGCCTTATTGCGTTACGATGTGACAGCTATTCGCACATGCGCAGTAGATATGCCCGAGGAACTATTAGTTAATCTGTGGATATGCTGAACGCGCTTGAATAAGCCCGCCATTTTATTAATTTCATTTAATTTATTTATTTATTTCCTCGCACAATGCATAGTAAAATGTTGTATGATACATGTACGTAAGATGATTTCCGACTCGTGTCGATTTATCCACTCACTCGCTTCGCTCGCTCGTGAATAAAAATGCCACTCATCGGAAATCACCTACCTTCCGCACTTGTAGCATAAATAACTATTTCACTTCAGCACCTCAAACAAGCAGGTTTTGCTGCTTAAAGACAGTGAGCAAAATTCGATTTTGCTGCGAGCGTGAGACAAAGTAACTTTTTAATTATTTTTTTTAAATGCCGAGTCAGTGTTGGGTCTACTCATAACATTCGAAAGATTTGAACTTCACTTTGTTCTGTCACTTTCACTTCGATACGAAAAGAGCGAGAGATAGAAACAAGTCGATTCGAAGTTCGATTTTCAAATTCCATATATAATAGGCTCAAAAAAGAAACCAACAATAAAACGTTCGGAAACACGTCATCTATAAAATTTCAAATCAAGGTTTAAATGTAATTATTATACTTTTCTCTTAATAATCGAATTATATTTTTTTATAATCAAATAAAGAGATGTTGAAGTAAAAAATACGAAGTTTATCATGTATCTACATAATTATTTAAAGTTTTAACAATCTTTATTGTGACAGAATAATTTAGTAATAGTGCAATTTCCGAACGCATCTTTAAAAAATAGCGGGCTTTAAATTTTTATTGTTTTCTTCTTCTGTTCGCTAGCTACAAAGTGCGATACACGTTGGATATTATTAAAATAATAATAAATAAATATGAGTGAATCCAGTGATGATGTCTGCAATTTAACACCGGAAGAATTGAAGCAGTATGTAAAAAGCGAATCATTGAATACTCAAACTGAAGTCGCTAAAACAACAATATCGGTTCCATTGGTTCCAAACAAAACTGGTAGGTACTTTTAATTTGCAAAACTGCAATAATTTTACTTTTAACTTTTAATTTTTACAAATATACATGTGGTTTAAATATTACCAAGTTGTATTTTTTACCTTTAGATTATTTGTTCTCGCTGCTGAAGTGAAAAGTTGTATGTGCTACACGAGACCAAAGTTATTTGCATCTCGTGTCTTAGAATCCCTCGCTGCACTCAGGATTCTAACCTAGAATCACTCGCTACGCTCGTGATTCAAATATAGAATCCTTCGCTTACTCGGGATTCAAAATCAACACTCGCGGCAAAAACCAACTTTGCTCTCTTGTTGCACAAATAACTATTGTATCACAATTTTTTCCTTCTTAAGACAATAGATAAGAATTGGTAATGCAAGTTCCTGTGTGTATGTGTGGTGTGTTGTGTAGTGTGATGTGTTGGTGTGTGTGTGGATGCAATTATGACTATTTGTTATTTACTATTTCCTCCGTTTCTGAATAGTCCAACTGTAGGAGCCAGTCACGTATGACATTCTTGCACTAATTGCTAACAGTTAGAGGAAATATGTTATGGATTCGGTTCGCTTTGTTATATATTTCGTTACTTATAACATAATACTGGGGCGTTGCAAGGGTTGTTCTATGGGGTGTCGATTCGCAGACTCAAGATATATCGCGTTTTTGCATCTGTTTTTACTTTATGCATTTGTTATTACGGAGTATGGTACACAGTATAAAAAGCCGTCTCACAGCCATATGGTATAAAGAAGATCAGTGCTGTACCTTCGGGTGCGACCAAGCATGACCTTCAAAACAGCTCTCTGTGCACGCTCTAGGGGAAGTAATACAGACTTGCCGATTCCGCCCCAAACAACAATGCAGTATTGCAGCAAACTTTGGGCAAGTGCGAAGTAAACGCACAGTAACGTTTCCCTATCAGCAGAATTTCTGAGCTTTCTGAATGTTGGCATTATTTTTCTAATGCGGGCTGTCAACTGATCTATATGTGCTGACCATTTCAGAGAATTGTCAATGATGAGACCCAGATATTTTATAGTGGTGGTGCGAGTTAATTTAGGACAGCTACAACTTTCTGGGATGTTACAAGTATGTGCGATAACTGTGAAATCTGGTGGGGGCTGGGTATTAATGCGGTGCGAGAACGTTACATATTTGGTTTTATCGACATTTATCGTCAAAAGATTGTCATTTAGCCAAGTCATAAAGTCTTTAAGAGCTCGCTCTGCAAAGCACTGAGCTTCTTTCCAGTCCCTTCCATGCACAATCAACGCAGTGTCATCAGCGTAGGTAATAATATTACAATTGGGTAGAGTCTTCAAACGCAAGGTGTTGATGTACAACAGGAAGGGAGTGGGTCCAAGAACGCTGCCTTGTGGGACACCAAAGGAGAGAGTGGCTTACGATCTCGTGTAATTGCCTATCCTAACGCATTGAGTTCTGTTAGAGAGGTAGGAGAGAAACATTTCCAATGCATCGCTACGAATGCCCATCGATTCCAGTTTTGAGAGCAATATGGGTACATAAACAGTGTCGAATGCCTTTGGCATATCGAGGAACACAACCATTGCTTTCTCTTTGCTGTCAAGGTTACGGGCTATGATCTCTGTAAGCAATAAAGTAGCATCTTCTATTGATTTACCTTTCAAAAGACAACTTGGTTCTTAGCAATAATATCATTCTGATGAAAATATTTAGTAAGTCTAGAATTTAACAGCTTTTCAATCATTTTGCAAATAGCGGTTAGCACCGATATCGGTCTGTAGTTTCCGACACTGTCTCTGTCACCACTCTTGTGGATAGGATGGACTAAAGCCCTCTTTAAAATATCCGGGAAAACCAGCAAACCAGTATTCAGGCATAGGTTACACATATGTGTAAGTGGACCAATCAGACTAATCTTCACACTTTTCACAACCTGTTTAGGTATGTTGTCAATGCCAGTTGCAGAGTCGCTTTTTAGGTTGACAATAATAGACTCTATTTCCCTATGATCTGTCTGACTACCAACTACTAACCATAGACTCCCTAGGTGACTTAGACAGGTTTGGCTGTCTACTAGAGGTTCCCCTTTTATTTAATATTGCATTAGCAAGTTTTTCCCCGATTCTTGCAAAATAGTTATTTACTGTATTACTTGACTCGAATGGATCTGGAGTGAGGGTTAATAACTCAGATGGAGGAGGTGAAGTTTGCTTGAGGTTTGCTATTTTGTTTACAGTATTCCACATTCCCCTTGGATTGGTTTTATTCTTGTCAAATTCCGCTTTTGCATAACATTTTTTTTAAAGGGTTGTTGCAAAAGTTACGATATCTAGTATAGGTGACTTGCATGATTGCGTTGTTCTGATTTAGTTTAGCTTGCCCATGCAACTTGTCCCTATGCGTAATGCACCGTATCAAGCCCGGTGTAAGCCATGGCTTGATTGTTCGCTTTCGACGAGAAATGGTTTTAAGCATTGAGTGCGCACGGATATCATTCGAAATTATGCCTACTAGAGAGTCAGCGGAGACATTGGCATTTGTGGCAGAGTAAACAGAACTAAAGTCAGTTTCTGCGAGACTCAGAACTAAAGAGAAATTTTACTTGTAAATTGTTAGCTACTTTTTGTTTTGGCTGATTTAGCAGTAATAGTCCATTGAATTTAAATTGTTTTTGTCGCAGTTTTAAACACGATTCATTTGTCCACAATATAGAGTATATTTCACGGTAATAGACGCAGATATTACACAACTTTTTGAATTTAGAAGCTTAGAGACGTGACGAATACGTCTGACTTGCACGGACGCTCGGCGTGGGGGGGGCGGCAAAGATTATTTTATTTATTTATTATTTATTTTATTTATTTAGTACATAAAGAACAACAACACATTACACGGCATATGGAAACAGTGGGTTGTACTACCAAGTTTAAAATAAATGTCAGCTTTCCGGGCTCCTAAACTAGGTACGCAGACCTGTATCTTAGGAGTCGGACATCTTGCGGCTTCAACTTATATAATACAATACAACCGTGACTCTACTGATTGTTTACAGTTGTTGTTAACACAGCAAATGGAGTGAAAGATTGTGGTTCTGTATCTAGGAGTGTGTGTATGAGAGTAGAAAGGTGTGTGTGTGTGTGTGTGAAGTGTAAATGTTTCAAGGTTGGTTTGACAAAGTTATGATTCTATAGACAATATACTTTCTGTTTCATCATATGTTAAGGTTAAAATCCATTCTCTTGATTTACTTTTAATTTCACGTAAGTTATATCTGTACAACGGAATAGTTTAAAGATGCTTTTACTGTAAAAATTTGAAGACTATAACGCCATTTGTTTGGCTGTAGAACCTGTGTGACAGACGACGGGCAGACAGACAGACACGTGAGTGACAGCAATTAGGCTCCGTTTGGACCCTTCGGGTACGGAATCCTAAATAGTCAAAAATATATGGGAACGTGAAGCGCTTTCTAAATGTCACGAGATCAATCCCTAACATTTTGACATTCCCACCATCTGATAGAATGACTTCATCAAACCAGTTACTGGGTAACATTTACCCCTGGACAAGTCTATGTGATACATTTTATTACATTCTAAAAAAACCTCGAAAATACCGATCTCCATTTGTGTTGGCTTATAAAGTATTCCGTTCGTGTTGCATCGTACAAATTGACGTCCGGTGTGAGCGAGCTACTTCCGGCTCGGCCGGAAGAGCCGCCATGTTGTGTTGCAAACAAAATGGCCGCTCGTTAGGTAATGGCGCTGTGGATTAGACTAGGATGTTAGGATCGTGCAAGCTTCTTAGCGTTTAGATTTGTCCGTCCCCAAGTAAATTGTAATAAAGCTGGATATATTATAACTTTTATAATATATCCAGCCTTACTTTTTTTTTTTCTTAAATTTTATTATAAACCCGGCAGCACTCTCTACTGGGTAAAAAATACCACAGGGTGTCTATACATGATTATTCTTTCTATGCTGAACGTCCGGATGACACGGGATTCTAGGTACCTTCTAACCAACATTTAATACACAAGCAAACCACAAGACAGTTTTCGCGTGGCGCTTGGTGACGGACGTATAAGTGAGCAAGGGTGAAAAATACCCGGTAACGACGGTTCTTATAATATTATTTTACGGTTCACTTTTTCGTCTCAGTCCTTATTTATAGAGAATCTTGAACTTTACGAGTGTGTCATAGCAGAATTTCTTTAACAAGAAGAGAGCGAGGCAGAAAACGTGTCGGAAGAAGGCAATTTAGAGGAGTATATTTAACATGAAAGTGGTACAGAACAAGCAGCAAATGATGATTCATTTACTGATACAACATCACATTCAGATAGATGAAGTTGCTCGTTGTTAACTGTGCTTCAAAAAGATATGCCGAGAACATCCAACCCCAATTATTGGCGAGTGTCACGATAGACTGAAATAGATTCATGTGGACCGACGAACTTGGAGCAGGATGTTCCATGTTGATTTTATCAATGTCCATCTATCAGTATGTTCAGTTGAAAACCAGCGTCAGGCAACTCCTAGTTGTCTGGCATTTTGCTGAATTGGACCTATTTGGCAAAGTATGTATTGTAGCGTGATCGCTACAAGACGCTTAGCCTTTTTTTAATTTGTCAAAGCTGGCTGGTTACATTTATTAAAATTTTCATATTTCGTTTGTCAAGAAAACAGAAGACAATTTTTCTAGTACTGACAGATTGGATTTTGATAAAAAATGTTTGGCTCTGAAATAATCTACTAAATTAATCATTGGTATTTTTTATATTTACTAGTATTAAAATATATATTATTAGTATTGGTGTTTTTTAAAAGTGTGTTTTAAAACGGCCAGCAACAGTATGACCACGGCCATGTCAATTCTTGTGCGGGGATGGCACATTCCTCTTCGTTAGGCCGAGGGTACGTGATATACAAGTCCACGAACGCGCCGGAGCTCGCGGACCGCATGTCTCTGCTACTGAGCTCTGACTCAGAGATACCAACTATCATTTCACTATCAGGGCATGCCTCATAGTTGCAATAGTTGCCGAGCGACAGACTGGAGGACTAGGCGGTCCTGCCAAGACTGGTGACAAGCTAATCATAAGAAATATTGTCCCTGACATGAGTTTATGCGTCATGAATCAATACTGATATCAGTTGAGCCGATTTCGGTTTCTACCCCCGGGACAGAACGAATGACCCCTGGAGTACCTGCAGTCTTCGGGATTCCGAACATCTTTGACCGGGTTCCGTACATATTTTATTGTGTTTGGAGAGGAACTACCAAAGGCGGTTTTGTTCATACAGCGTGGATTCCCGATGAATAGCTGTTATCATACTTTTAATTTTCTTTATTTTAATTTTTAACTTAGCTTACCTTTTTAACCGACTTACCAAAAAGGAGGAGGTTTTATGTTCGACTTCTTGCATGCTTTTTTTTATTTTTTTTTATGTTTGTTCACCAATATCTCCGTCAATTGAGGACCGATTTAAAAAAAAGGTTTATTCCCATCGGCCACCCCCCAGTTGCCACCCCGGTGGCCGATGGGAATGATTTAGTGAAACTTCCTACCTTCCTTTATTCCCATCTGCCACCGGGGTGGCGGATGGCACTAACTAGTGGCGTTTGCCACCCCGGTGGTCGATGGGACTCATTTAGTGAAATGTGCCACCTTCCTTTATTCCCATCTGCCACCGGGGTTGTGGGCGATTCTCATGACGTTTGTCATATAAAAGTGAATGTTGATGCTGTGACCGGTTTACTTTGTTACTTGGATCCAACTAAAGGTGCTGGCTCTGATAACTTAATAATATCATTTAAATTTCTAACTAAATGCGCGCCTTGCATTGCCCTACCTATTTCAATTTTGGTTTTTGGAAGTCTGACTCAAGGTCTTGTCCCCATATTATAGAAATCTGTTTTTATTTCACCCGTACATAAGGAGGGATATAAAAAAGAGATTACTAATCATGGGCATATATGCAAGCTGTGCATTATAGCTAAAATATTTGAGAGGATTGTCTGTAACTAGTTATATCCGCCTTTGCTAGCTTTTTCAGCACGGATTTTTAAAAGGACGGTCTACCATTTCTAATTTGATTTTATTTAATGGTTTGATTACGGATGCTATGGATAACGGTAAGCAGATCGATGTGGTTTGCACAGATTGTAGTAAGGCATTTGATCGGCTCGACCACAATACCCTGATAAAGAAGCTCAACTACATCCGTGGGCACCTCTTGGTTCTCTTCTGACACAAGTATCAGTCTAGTTGGGTAAACTTCCCTACCGGAGTGTCTCAGGGTTCGTTCCTCGGTCCTTTTTTGTTTGTAGTATGTGTGCACGATATCGATCAGAGCCTCCATTCATCCAAACTATTTTGCTTTGCCAAGGACATGAAAGTTTTTGCCAACTTTCAACGCTCGAAGATAGACTAGCACTTCAGGCTGACTTGAAAAACGAAGAAGAAAGAAAACGAACAATAGTATATTATGCAACTAGTGAATAAAAGACGGATTTAAAGCGAGGGCCATAGATGAATCAAGAGCAAGTGAAGGATTCTAACGACTGAATCACGACCGTAGGGAGTGATTCATGATGATTGAATCACGAGCATAGCGAGTGATTCAAGTGTTAGAATCATGAGCGACGCGAGTGATTCATGGCCCTCGATATAAAGCCGTTTTATTCAAGAGTTGCATACTATATTTTATACCATGACTTCGAGAAAAAGAAAGATTTAAGCGAAAAGCACAAGGAATATTACGAGCCATAAATAAATAAATGGTATATTACCTTCAAAATTTACAAAAAATATGAAACCCTGACCCCTGAGCTAGGTAACAGCACCTGTGTTTCAGAGGCCGGTGACCACCTCCGTTACGTAACATAATTATAATTAATTAAATACTATTGCAATTAATATTAGAATTACAATCCAAACAAGTATTCAATAAATACCTTAGACTAAAATCAAAATCATTATTAAAATCCTAAATAACAATCTCAAAATTAAAATCGAAGAAGGAGTTTGTGTATCGAGTATTTTTTGCGCAAGGAGGCGCAAGGAGGTTACATAGCATTGAGATGGACGTCTATACGTACATTGGTGTGTTCCAAATTCAAACACCAAAACAGTGATTAAAAGTGCTTTTTATTCACTGTTTTCAGTGAATAAAATAATCTTTTTAGAGGGGGAATGGTATAAAGATACTAATAAGGTAATATACTAACAAGACGCACAGCTATGCACCATAGGTACATGGTGGACATCCAACCCATACGCAAAAAGCGTTTTGCGAATACTTTAATTGTGCGTACAGATAAGAAACACATTCCAAAGAAGAATGAACTGAATATAGAAGGAAGAATGGACTAGTTAATATCGAAGGAAGAGTGAACAAAATCAGTAGTATGAGAAGGACAAAATAAGAGAAGATTATTAAAAGAACGCAAAAAAAAAATGTCATAAAATTGTTGCCAACTCAAAGAAAAAATGTTGATGGTTTAAAATTCTACCAAAATCCTTTAATGAAAAATAGTCAAATGTGAACCTTGAAAACTTTCTTAATTTTTTTTCTATTTACCCCGTTTTACGGTCATGAGAATCAACCACCTGACTAAACTTATGAAGGTGGCAGATGGGAATAAACCGGCAAACGCCACTAGTTAGTGCCATCCACCACCTCGGTGGCAGATGGGAATAAAGGAAGTAGGAAATTTCACTAAATCATTCCCATCGGCCACCGGGGTGGCAACTTGGGGTTGGCCGATGGGAATAAACCAAAAAAAATATTTTTTTGTTTGACAGGGTATATTCCGAAATTAGTCCCATTTTAATTTGCTGAAGATCTGCCATGCTATTCTCTAAGAGACAGTTTCTTGGCTGTGCTCGTCAACGAGCTCGTCAGCGAGACAGTCTCGAGATCGACCGATCGTGCAGCGCTGATTCAAACGGTATTCTCTAGCGCGGTTATGGTCGTCGACGAACTCTAGGCCTGACATCTCCCGTCACAATTTCGTAGACGAATTAGGGCTTGAAACAAATTATTTAAATTAAAATCGATAAATCTCGACTGAGAGTTTTATGGACTTAAAACGTTTATTATAGGTCTATTTTCAAATATTTTAAGTAATAGAGTGAAACTACAAACGATTTCATAGTTATAAGAGTTTAAATAATGCATTTTTATGATTTCATTTTAAGGCTGAATGACAATTTCTTTGCCTATTTCGTAAGTAAAAACAACGCGCTGTGACGCTGCCAGACATGACACCCAAACACAGCAAAACTTGCAAAATCGCAACCAACGGTTTTTAGTTAATAATTTGTTGTTCGTTTTTATTTAAAGTATTTTCAAGATGAAAAACTGTGAAGTGCTTTCACAGCGATTGATTTTAACATAGTTCTGTGACTGTGTGAAATGTAAGTATTGCAAAATGTGACGATATTATTGTTGTCCAATAAATATATGATATGTTTATCTTTAGATAAAATATAACAGTACTGTGTTGAAATACATTTGCAGGATGTAAACCAGGGCTATATTGGCATAAGAACAATATGACAATGGAAAACCAGCCGAACACAAAACAATTGGTGAGGTTTATTAGAAAAGTCTTAATAGGTATGTTATATTTTTTGTATTTCACTAATTTATTGATATATCGTATTTCAGTCTGAGGCAAGATGACCACCTGCAGTGCCTCATAGGAGAGGATCCTCAATTGCCTCTTTATGTAAATTTAGCTTAATTGTTGGTTCAGTGTAAGAAGCTCTAGATAATTAAATAGTGTTCTCATTTTTCATACCCAGGTTGGACCAAGTTGTTGGGGTTTTTTTTTTAACAGAAGCCAAACATTCAATTAACCTGCAATACTATAATGTATTTGCCTATAATATCTGAAACATCCATCACATCTACTCTCTTTTTTCCTTCAGAAAGAGAGTAGATATGATGCGGGTTTACATAGTATCCTGCACATATTTTTACCTATAATAGTAATTTGTTGCATTTTTATGTTTACAGCTCCTCGTAGGCGGCGTTTGCTAACGGTACAATGCCATCTAATCCAATGCTCATTTCTCAACAACCTTCACAAAGGCAGACACAAATGGAGCTTAACTATTGAAGAGAGGCATTTGGAAAACCAGCAACTCCTTATTGGCAACCAGTAGACGAAATTGGATATTTATAAGGAAATAGGCAAGTGGTCAAGAGATACCTGAGCACTGCAGGATTTAAGTGTATTCATCAGAAGAGGAAGTTGAATGCCTTAAACATGATTTTAATATAAATTATAAATATAGATATTATTATAGTTTAGATTAAATTATAGTTTAGATTATGAGAGATGTTATGAAATTTTAATTCAAATTTAAGGGCAAGTACTGGCTAATTATCACTACTATATGGACTACTTCAGATTAGAAACAAAAAGGGTCTATATTATAGAATAAAATTATATTACTGGAAAATTGTTTATTGAATAAATCTGTTTTATAATTTTGAGATTGTTTTATTAGTCATTTTGTATATTATGTCTAATTATTTTTTAAGGTTGCGGGGTTCCACTAGATGCAACGCGACTGGTCAATGTGGCGACGTTTGGTGGATGCCTATGTCCAGCAGTGGACGTCATTCGGCGTATATGATGATGATGATATAGCCGGACAAATCATCACAAAAAATATTATTTAATGTACTGAAATATATTTATGAAATATAATTTTAACTATAGAAGCTACCAATTAACTTATGCAATTCATACTAATATAATAAATGTGAAAGTAACCCAGTCTGATACCTTTTCACACTTAAACTGCTGAACTGATTTAAATGAAATTTGGTATGGAAACAGTTTGAGACCGTAGGTAACTATCTTATGTCCTTCATAGGATAATTTTTATTATGGAAATCTTCCTTAAGGGAGTGGAAATTTTTATAGTGAATTAAAATTTTATTGCCTAATATAAAAAATTTGCTATTCAAAGTAACATAAAAAGCCTGTACGCTAAGAGCTAAGTCGTTTTCCAATATGTTATTAAATTCTGATAAAGCCTATAACTATGGATAAAGTCTCTATCCCAAATGTTTTTTTCAACGTTGCTAATTCTCTCACCTGTGGAGTTCTGTTAAAATCATTAATTTTCTTAGCTTCTTTTAATAACTGTTGCTTCAGTTTAACCAAGCTGCTATTTTTTTTTTATTAATCGAAATAGCTTATTTTAATACAATATTTTATTACTAGCTTCGGCCAGCGGCTTCAACCAACCACACACATATTGGGCAGAAAAGTAGCCTTTGTGCTAATCTTATAGCTATCAGCATATCAGACGAAAGACGTCCACTGCTGGATATAGGCCTCCTCCAAGCGTCACCGCATTGACCGATCCCGTGCGTCTCGGACTCAACTAGCGGTTCCCCACAACCTTCACCAGGTCATCGGTCCACCTGGTGGAAGGCCTTCCCACGTAACGTCTTCCGGTTCGCGGTCGCCCGTCCAGAATCTTTCTGCCCCATCAGCCATCCGTTCTTCCCTTCGCCGTTCTTATAGCTATAATCTATCTATTCCGCCTTTGTACCCGTATTAATAAGTTTTCCTTGTAAATGTTTATAACTTTTATGGTGTACAATAAAGAATATTCTATTCTATTCTCTATGCATAATTTCATCCAGTTTCATTCTGGCGTAGTTGAGTAACAAACATACATCCACACACACATCCAAACCAACAAAACTTCCCATCCAAAGTTTCACATTTATAATATTAGTTAGATTAAAAACCAAGATGAATTACGTTACGCGCAAAAATAGTGGCTTTTGGATTTGACGGATAAAAACGAGGCTGTAAGCCAGGCTGCGAGCCTCTTCGACACTGTTTTTTCTTACGGAATACCAAAATGTATGAAGAACTGTCAACTTGCTCGACATTAAGTAGTTCTAACTCACGGCCGTCACAGCTTAGAGCGCTAGTGTCGCTATTCGCGGCTTAGCGAATACCAAACTGTAGATTCGTCGCTGGCACAGCACTGCGCTCAAGGCTGTATCCTTAGAGAATAGCACTGCTGATGAAGAACTTCGGAGATATACAACAGAACTCTTCAACTTTTTTTTTTTTTTTAATAAATAACGGCAAATCTCTCGGGATTGCTGCAATTGCATGTTTGTTCATTGTTTATACCATTTCATAACATAACATCACGCCAGTACGCACTAAAGGGGTACGCAGATGTGTACAGTTCACCTTGGTACACTTTCATTTCACCGGTTATGTTCAAATTCATGATATTCGGGTAATCTATTCTGGAATTATAGGTACCTTACGTAACTACTTGCCTATTAAGGAGGTACAACTAAAAAGTGAAAAATAAAAAATATTTTTTACAAAAAAATACTACCGACTTCCAATTAACAAAACTACAAAGTGAAAAATAACTTTATTTTTGGAAGTCGGTGTCTTTGGTGGATACCATTTTTTTTGCGTTATGGACACCGACTTCCAATTTTTTAATATAGTCAGCTTTTTTAAAAAGAATGTTTTTTGCCTTTTTACTTTATTTTTATTTTCGGTGTATTTACTTTTTTAAATTTAAAATTATATGTTACCGTTGCGTTCAAAAAGTTTTATTTTATTTTTAACGCTACAGTATGTAGCGCAATACCTAAAATAATACTCGTAACAATATTTCAAACACGCCTTACCTAGAAAACCCCATTCAATACCCTACCCTCCAACCAGCTCAAAAAACAATAAATCTCACCCTCTTATAAACCACTTTAATTATTACTACCCACATCCGGATAAAATTTAAAAACCTCCGCTCGGCTAGAGTGTCCTTAACCGGGTTTTACTCCGGGTAAGTCACGCCTATCCCTGAGTTATATAGATAGATGGATGTTAGGGGTTGTTTATGATAGATGGATGTTAGGGGTTGTTTATATTGAAAGGCTTCAACTTGACTAAATAACAGCTGTGTAAAAGTATTGAATTGAAGTTATGCGGTCAGTTTGTGGATGGGTGACCGCTTTTTATACTAATATCAATTCTAAGGTTTAATTAATTAGGTATAGTGCTCGCCAAACTTCTGTGCTACCCTGAACCTGGCTTTCCACATGCGCGAGGCACGAAACGGTGCTGATATGTATGCGATTTACTACTGCGCAGCCATTGACGCCAACTTCAGGGCGGCCAAGAAGTTTGGCGAGAACTATACATTTCTTATTATCTTGTGTCGACTCCTCCGCTGTTCTTTTCTGATTAATTTTGTTGCGATCGTCATTCCCTCGGCAGTTTTCTGATAGTCACCACTGTTGATTCTGGTTTTCAGATTGTGCTTACCTGGCTTCCTAGTCGGATTAGGATCTTCCAGGTGAGCCATGGCATTTGGCGGCTCGCTGGGAGCATTTCTGTTGTCGTTTTTCGATTTTGTCAATGCCAGAAAGCTGTTCCGACTCTTCAATCTTTTCCTTTGGTGATATTCCACTCGTCAAATTTCGATGACCCAACATTTCATCAAATTTCTATGACGGATGCCCATTTCACTCATCAAATATCTTTTGTCGGAGATTTCTTTGTAATTTTGCGTAGTTGATAAAATGGAGAAACGTGGAGCGACTTTATGCTATTATCATATGGGATTATGAGATTTTGAGAGGTGAGTGTGTGAAAGACCCAGGCACCTTTTGTTTTTGTGATTTGTACTTGTTGACATTTAATATTGAAGTTTTGTTTTGTTTTTCCTTTTATTGACATTATTTTGTTTTTTTTTTGACATTTCTTAAATTAATTTCGTCATTTTTAGTCAAATTATTTGTTAATTTTTTTTGGTATTTATATTTTTTTATATTGATTTTCATTTTATTTTGTTTCTTGTTTTACTTACGCTATTTATTTTTGATTGTTTTTTAATTTTATTTTATTTTGCGTTAATTATTATTGTTATTTATACATATTATGTTTGTAAAGTGTTGCAATAGTGTAATTGGCTGCGGCCGTTCTATTTCAATAAATAAATTCTTTGAAAAAAAAAAAAAAACATTCATTAAATCTTTAATCAAATATTAAATGTCTCCAGTAGAGTGGATGAAGTTAACCATTTATTTGATCAAATGTACATTCGAGAAAGATATTTGACGAGTGAAATAGGTAACTTATAAAGGCACTGTAAATAACCCTTTACATTTACCCGTACATATCCGTTCCGGTGCCGCATCCGGGTATTAGACCGTGTAATAGCGAGTTAAATATTCTGTTTCTGGTAGCAGTAACGTTTGAAGTTGATAGTTTGTGTGAATACTAGTAATCATTTAATCGTTTTGTTCATAGTGTTAATAAATAAAAAGAAAAGAAAACATTTGACACAACACGACAGTAACAATCACAAAGTAATAGAAAACATGATTAAAAAAAGTACAATAAAAAATTGTGATGAACTTGGCCATATCTGCACTATTAATTTGTAATTCGTGTATGTTTAATAATTTGTAATGTATTTTTACACAAAAAAAAAAATTGAGAAAAAGAAAAACAATGCATTTGAGATTCACACAGTAAATACAGATATAACAAAAATAAATAAGGCATTAGAACTAAAAAAACAGAAAAACGAGGCCAAAAGGGTTTCTATCTCAGCATAAAGGTTCACAATCTGGGTGTTGTGCTCCGTGTTCACAATCCTACAGAAACTCATTTCACATTTAGCTGCATCCAGTTACCAGTATTTTGCATGGAGCGACTCCTATCTGATCTCCACAATCCAGTTGCTACCCCTTGGCAAGTCTGGAGACAGGTTTCATCTGGATTTGGTCAGCCAGCTGGTGAATATGTATTCTCCGACTGCACAGCATGATTTTCTTATTGTTTACGTCTTTTTAGTTCGCTTCTTAAGCAGTCGGGTTTTTAGTTTTTTATTTGTTGTCCTGGTTTAGTTGTTAATTTGTAAAACAAAATTGTCGAACCGTATAGATTAATAGTGCCTATCCATATGATCAGTCCCGTAGCCTTTTCTCAACTATGATGGGGTTGGCTGCCAATCTAACCGATGCAGTTGCGTACCAGTTTTTTTCATGGACTGCCTATCAGACCTCCACAATCCAGTAACTGCACGATATCTCTTGACAAGTCTGACGACAAATTTCTTGATTCCTGGCTTGTGACTAACTGTAAAGACTATCAACGATCTTCTAATGACAGCCGGGACCAACAGCTTAACATGCCTTCAGTGGCATAGACAGTATATAAAGTACGGTCACCCATCCACGGACCAACATGGGCAAAAGGGCCTTTGAAGATCGATTCGTGCGGCTGTTATTACTTACCTTACCATGAGATCCTCCCAAATACTAAAAAAGTACCAACCTGTAACTGTCCTACTGAAGGACAAATGCCTATTTTCGTACAGAGCCACGAGGATTGATCACCACGTGCACTCAAGGCGGGTTGGCGATTACAGACTTATATTAACTACAAGGCCAGGTTTTCTAACGATGTTTCCTTCACCAATTTCAGCGATGTCAAAGATAAAATTATCATCATCAGTCTTGTAAGGTTCCCACTGCTGGGATCTCAGTGGTCGTAAATGCCGTACAAAAGCCAAGTCACAAGTCTGTTGAGTATTTTAATATAGATACAAAGAACTGATTCACTATTGACGCACGGCAGAATATATAAGTGATTACCTACTTCTGATTTACAACTTCATTCCTAGTACCGCTATCATTCAGAAAACAATATATGAGCCATCGTCACGCTTCCGCGGTATCCATAGCACACAATAGTCCAACTTCTTCAGATGAAGTCAAGAGGTGACGCAATATTCATCATCATCATCCTTTTAATGTAGCCATGCTGGGATACAGACCTCCTCTCTTTGAGAGTGCATGGGCCGTAATCCACCAGTCACCACGCGTGCCCAATGAGGGTTGGTGGTTGTCACATGTCTTCGAATTTTTGGTTCTGGGATATGGCGGTTTTCTCACGATGTTTTCCTTCTCCTTTTTGAGAACAGTGCTATTGAAATAATTTACACTAAGTAAAGCGCCTTACTGAGTTCGAACACACGACCTAGGTACCTACAACTAATAAGTCGCGGCCGTTACCGTTGGACCATTATTGCTCTCTCAGATAAAATAAGAAAGTACATATAATGAACGTCATCAAGCACGTGAAGTCTTAGCCACTAGGTCACCGCGACACATTATACCTTAGTACCTATCACAAAAATTGCCTACCGTCATTCAAATCCTTCAAATCCCATACCCACATTCAAGCCCCCTTTTCCAAACAAAACAGAATCGAGGGGAAACTCTTCATAAAAACCCTTGAATGGTAACAAAGGCAGGTTTTACAGCCCCAGGCCGTAACGAATTACACACGAGTGCGTTAGCAAGCCACTCACGTACTTAAGGGAAGGTGCTAAAATATGAGGGCTTTCGAAGGGTCGTATGGGTAATATTAGGAGTACCATAAAGGTTGTTTTCGATTAGCAGGCTCGTGAGGATATTTTGTGATTGACTGACAGATAAAGCGGAGTCTAAAGCTTCTGTAATTGGAGATATTTTATTAGAAGTCAAATCATTACATCAAGACCGTATTCCCCACTAACTGTTTCCCGCGACCAGCGACCCTAAATCTTTTTCTAAAATAAAAGTAGCCTAAGTTACTCCTTATAACATCGGCTATCGGTCAATGCAAGTTCCGTCAAAATTGGTCCAGCCGCTTCGGCGATTAGCCGGAACAAAAAAAAACAAAACATTAAAAAAATATGTTTTTGTTATAATTTTTTGTTTGGATGACATTGCATGGTTAGCTAAGGGAAGTCATTCTAAATCCAATATGGCAAACGGCCCAAAATGGCAGACTAGTTATTTTTTGTATTTGCCACGATATGGGTATCAAATTAAAGGGTTTGCGGACAAGAATACGACATATAAGCTTGTTTAAAAAATATTTTTAATAATGAATAACTTTATTTCTAACCCCTGCCGGAAAAAGAGGGGTGTTATAAGTTTCACGTGTGTTGTTGTGTATCTGTGTGTCTGTCTGTGGCATCAAAGCGCCTAAACGGATTTTAATTAAGTTTTTTGTGTTTGAAAGGTGATTTGGTCGAGAGTGCTCTTAGTTATGTTTGAATAAAATCGGTTCAGCCGTTTAAAAGTTATGGGTGTTTTACTGTTTGAATCGGGGTGATTTCGCAAGATAAATGTGTCGGGGTTTTTTTAAATTTTGAAATTTTACTTGTTAAAACAAAATGCTTCAAGCTAAACGTTCATTACGGCGGGCTATACGGCAGGCTGTATGGCGGGCTATGAGTCGGTCAATGGCGGGAGTCAGAGACAAAGCGGAAAGCTTTTAAAATGATTCGTTGCGCTGAGCGTCACAAGTGTCGCCAACTGTATTACGTGATGTTATTGCAGGGTTGCCACTAACTGAATTCAACTTCATTTAATAACTTTATATTAGTACATTACTTTATATGTGTTTAAAAATCTCGGGACTCTAGGGTCCCTAACCTGTGAAAGGCGTGCCAGAGGCCGAAGCCGAAGGCCGAAGTGCAGGACTATTGTTAAATATGGAGACAAATATAGCTAAGAGGTTTAGTAGATCGCTTGCTAAAACTATAGAATGACAATCCCGGAAGTAAGGTCAAGATCCCTACCAGCATCTTACTGGATTATACTTTCTTGCACCGAGCACGTTTGCTCTTGCGAATCTTCACTCAAGCTAGCCAATAAAGGCAAGAGAAAGGTGGGAGTTCTGTTCCCTGTCAATTTTCACGCTGACTGTTCAATAAAGGCAAGCCGGAGATGAGAAACAAACCACTGCCTGGGTTACCACTGCCCACCAGCTCGCCACAAAGCCACTCTGCGGATTGTATCTCTCTTAGTCTGGCCCCTCACCCGAGGCATGTTGCAGCCAAGTAGGATCTACCGGCACAGATCTGCGGATCATTGGAGCGCGCAAGCCCCACCACGACGTCAACGTAGAAATATTGTGGAATGCGAATTTATGAACGAACTTTGTCAATGCAGCCGAGGTGGAATTGACAATAATCTTTTTTCACACAATCCTTTCCCAATCCAAAAATGTTTAGAAAAATTTTCTAACACTAATACATTGATACATTTACTAGCAAATGTTAGGCATATGATTACTAATGTTTGTAAATATTTTTAAACAGCGGTGTGGGAGCACCAGTAGGCTTACAACTAAGTTAAGCTCTCTTTGCGTGACTACGTTTTTGCCATAACGTCTCTTCCGTTCCTGTGACGTCATCCGACATGATTGATAGTCGGGTGATAAGGGTACAGTTGTTTTTGTTTGAATAGGTAGAACTCAATTATTATGCCGTGTCTTTACCTAACTATACGAGAATACATCATGGTATGAACATCGTTAATCTATACAGGGTTTAACGGAAAGATGTGAACGGAATTCTTCTGCCCATTTAAATAAACAAATTTCGCCGAGGAAGTCTCTAATAGGGACTTATTGCTATTATTACCCGACTGACGAAGGAGGGTAATGTGTTTATCAGTCTATGTATATATGTATGTTTGTTCCTATGTGGCGTTCTAGAGACTAAACGCATTGGCCAATTTTAAGGATTCTTAAAATCGGCCAAAAAAATGTTTTCTTTAAAATCATGCTGTGCATTCGGATGATATACCTGGTTTTGGTCAGCCAACTCGCGAAGATGTATCCTCCGACTGTACAGCATGATTTTCTTCTTGTTTACGTCTTTTTAGTTCGCTTCTGAAGCAGTCGGGTTTTTTAATTTTTTTTATTTAACAAATTTTTTATCAGTGTAGTGGTAAGCAGACACCACAGAATGCCACCTGCTTCGATCCTCACATACTTCTCTTGCTTATAAAAGTGGTTTGAATAGATATAGAAGTAGTGAAACGGTGCCTTGCACGCTAAATATGAAATAGAATATAATAGAATATGATAGGTTAAAAACCCAAAATAGACACGATATCATGTCTGTATTTCTCGAAGGGCACATTCCAGGCGTAACCCATGATACCAGTTATCATTAGCTCCCATGCAATCGTGGCAAAGCCTGTTGCCAATAACCGGGCAGAAATCCACACCATGCTTACTTGACTACCTACCAGATTTATCTGCTGAAAACCAATACTTTTTTACACTACCCGGGGAGGAATGCTCAAAAATAACGATAAATCTCTAATAGATATTTTTAACGTTTAATACATTGTAAAAACATAATAATAACATGATTTTTCGACACACTCGAAAACTGGCTCCAATCGGCCCTCTTTTAGACTTGCATTGAAGTGCATTCCCCGCAGAGTCCGTTCCTTGTTCGGCACTCGTGCGTCAAAGTGCGGGTGAATTTACTGTATATTGATAGCATTAGACTGGTCAAACATTTTTCACCAAAAGTTGTTGAAAATTAATTAATTGAAATGAAAACTAATTTATTCGTTTTATATCTGCGTGAAAACCCTGCCGAGTCGCGACAGCTGACAGATGGCCGAGTCATAACATTGCTGTGACATTCAGCATTTCTATACCGCTATTATACTTTTTGAAAAGCAGTATAATACTCGTAACATTATATTTATGTAGTATAAGCACACTGTATGCACAACATACTGTACATGTAAGACTAGCTTTTCGTAGCGATTTCACCCGCGTGATGGTCGAAAATTGTAGCAGGAACTACTACCGAGATAACGGTCAGACTTTTAATAATAAACAATCTAATAAAATCTAATAATAAACAATTTGTATTTGGAAATTATATCTACTCTCCAAGATGGTGCACAGTATACATATGTTGGCAGTAATCGCATAAAGAGACATAAATATGTCACAGGCTGGAACAAATATGTCAGCGACGCACATAGGGAGGCTCGTACTTATTACCAAACGTGGCTATTGCATGATGCACCCACTCAGGGCTCCATGTATGAGAAAATGCGCGAAACACGAAGAAATTTTAAAACTAAATTAAAAATTATTCAAAATAATCAACAACAAATAAAATTAGATATTTTGGCTAAAAGTCATTCGAAAAAGGAGTTTTCTAAATTCTGGAAGTCCACTAACAAATTAAATACCAAGCCGAGTCTCCCTGCAAGTGTCGAGGGTCTGAGCGAACCGAAAGAGATTGCCAACCTTTTTCAAAGACATTTCAAGGTTCAGTCTCTCTTGCAAGTGGGCCCGCGGGTGTTCGGTGATGAGGGGAAATTGTCGGGGTCTTGTGAACTTGCCGTAATATTTACAGCTAAACAGGTGGCTACTGTTATTAAGAAAATGACAAGAGGTAAGTCGCCTGGCCACGACGGCCTTAGCGTCGAGCACCTGAAGCATGCGGGGCCACACTTGTATAGGGTTCTTGCCCTTCTTTTTAATTTATGTCTCAGTCACCGTTATTTGCCGCAGGACCTTATGCGTACAGTGGTGGTTCCGATTATTAAAGACAGGACGGGGGACGCCTCTGACGTGTCCAATTACAGGCCTATTTCGTTAGCCACGATTGTCGCCAAGGTCTTGGACAGTTTGCTTGATCAACAGTTGGCTAAACACGTTGAACTCCTTGACGCACAATTTGGCTTTAAATCTGGATTATCCACGGAAAGTGCCATTCTGTGCCTCAAGCAAACTGTTCAATATTATACTTCCCGAAAAACACCTGTTTTTGCTTGTTTTTTGGACCTGTCAAAAGGGTTCGACCTGGTGTCGTATGAGGTACTATGGGATAAGTTGCGAAGTGATACAACACTACCTAATGAAATTACATCCTTGTTTCGTTATTGGTACCACCACCAGAGGAATAGTGTCAGGTGGGTTGAGGCTCACTCGGATGTGTACCGGCTGGAGTGCGGGGTGAGGCAAGGGGGGTTAATCTCACCACGCCTCTTCAACTTGTACATAAACCAGCTAGTCGGTGAGCTTAGCAGCGCCAGGGTTGGATGTCATATTGATGATGTTTGTTTGAACAATATTAGTTATGCGGATGACATGGTGCTGCTGAGCCCATCGATCGGCGCTTTGAGGAAACTGGTGGCTATTTGTGAGTCCTATGCAGTGTCCCATGGGCTCAAGTACAATGTGAAAAAAAGCGAACTTATTATGTTTAAGGCGAGTGCCATGAACTATTCTGATGTTCCCGGTGTCTCGCTCTGCGGCACTCCTTTAGAATGGGTGACAAAATTTAAGTACTTGGGTCATTGGGTCACTGATGATCTTAAGGACAATATGGATATAGAGAGGGAGCGCAGGTCGTTGGCTGTCCGATGTAACATGCTGGTTCGAAGATTTTCACGTTGTACAAATCAAGTTAAGGTAACACTTTTCAAAGCTTTCTGTCAGTCGTTCTACACGTGCAGTCTTTGGACCCGTTTCACTCAGAGGGCATACAGCGACCTGCGTGTCCAATACAATAACGCGTTTAGGATACTATTGGGGCTGTCGTGGCGTTGTAGTGCGTCCACTATGTTTGCGGAGGCGCACACAGACGATTTTTACGCCATTATAAGAAAAAGGACCGCCTCCTTAGCCGGCCGGCTGCGCTCCGCCACCAATGGTCTCCTGAGCGTGTTCTCAGATCGGTGGGACTCCCCTCTCCTGCGGCACTGGGTGAGCATCCATACCAATTGATATTTTAAATACTTTTTGTCTCCTTATTACTAACACTAGTTATTAAGTTATCTTGTTGCTACTAACACTATGGACTCATGTCTGAAATAAAGAATTTGAATTTTAGATTCATTTTTAGGGTTCCGTACCCAAAGGGTAAAAACGGGACCAAATAACTGAGACTCCGCGGTCCGTCTGTCGGTCTGTCTGTCACCAGGCTGTATCTCATGAACCGTGATAGCTAGACAGTTGAATTTTTTACAGATGATGTATTTCTGTTGCCGCTATAACAACAAATACTAAAAACAGAATAAAATAAATATTTTGTATACGGAACCCTTCGTACGCAAGTCGGACTCGCACTTGGCCGGTTTTTATTAGCCTCCGAAGGAAAAAGAGGGTGTTATAATTTTGACTTGTGTACCTGTGTATTTGTGTATCTTTCGATAGTATCATAGCTCCTAAACGGATGAACCAACCTACGACAATCTACTGCTGGAAATAGACCTCTCCAATCACACGTCATTAATCTTGATTTCCAGCAACTCTACCAATCACACTGGTAAGATTGTCTCTCCACCTCAAGCATCGATCTGCCCAGCCTTTCCCAAGTATGTTGGAGTTTACTTCCAGTCTGACCAGTAGCATCAATTTACATGGAGAGACTGCTTATCTGAACTCCACAACCCTACTGTACCCAGGGTAACACGACGTAGTAAGACTGGTGTCAGATTTTGAATTCTGATTACCTGTAACGACTGTCAAAGATCTGCAAATGACTACCAGTGCCAACGGCTCAATGTGCTTATCGGTCACCCATCTACGGGCCGACCTTGGCAAGCATTGCTTAACCTTGAAGATTGACCCGTGCAGCTGGTGTTACAAAGCCATGAGTTCTCTCCACCTCAATTATAAAGGTATGAATCTCAAAAGCACAAACTACTTGACCCCGTACAACTGTTCGTAGGTCTATTGTATCTTCTTAAAAGGTGCGAGACCATTAAAGTTGCAAGTAATTAACCATAGTGCAATTACATTGTCTTATTTAAATCACAGTTAGAGTCTTAGGATTAGCACACACTGAGGTTTTATTTGCGCTATTTTATTCCGCTTATTTTGCGACATATAGAGTTATTGTAAGACGATGCACGAACTTGTGGTAAAAAACCGCGTAAAAATCATACCACAGAATCCACCGCACCGCTGCGTGGTTTAAAACTACGCGAATATTTTGAGCATTATGAAGGGATACAATGGATTCGACGACACGGTAGACGCATTAGTTACGATCAGCTGCTGCGCTGCGAGTCGCGGGTTCAATTCCCGCACGGAACAAATATTTGTAGACCTACAAATAGTTGATCCGGACCCAGATCCATCTTGAGTTTAAATGTGTGTACGCACCCACAATAAAGGAAGAAATGGCTAGTGGGGAAAAAGTATTACATGAAAACAAAACGCCGTGCGTGTTAATTATGATTTAGTTCGCGGATTAAAAACAGTGCGAACAAAATTCACTCGGATAAAAACCGCAGTGCGTTCTAAGCCTTAGGCGACCACTTCCTCGCTTTCACCTAAAAGAAATACATACGGACACAGCCGTTGACCAACATACGGCGTTTTACGTCGATTATACGAGGTAAAAACGGTTTCTATCTATCAAATCATCATCATCATTTCAGCCAAAAGATGTCCAATGCTGGACATAGGCCTCCCCCAAGCGTCGCCACGATTACCAATCCCGTGTGTCTCGCATTCAGCGGATTCCCCTGGTCATCGGTCCACCTAGTGGAAGGCCCTCCAACGCATCGTCTTCTGGATCGCGGTCACCATTCCAGAACTTTTCAGTCCCATCGGCCATCCGTTCTGCGAGTAATGGTGCACTGCCATTTAAGTTTCGCAATTCTTCTATCAAATGCGACTATTTTACATCCCAGTGGCTTCAGTCCTCGTCTCTTGTGTTTGAGGTCGTAGGTTTAAATCCGGGCAGTTAGAAATATGACCGTTTTAATTCATATGTATTTTTTGCGTTTGTCTTGGACTTCGCTAACTGTATACTTCACTATATCGTGATAAAGGTTTCCCCGTTCGTAACCCGAAAAAAATGACAGACATTTATACCAATACAAAAACTACTTAGTTTTCCGTACTGAACGGCCGTATGTCACTGCCTCGGGTAAAAGCCGACCTGTGTAGTTGTACCTACCCTCTGCGTGATTGATTGAGGTACGGTGCGCAAACAAACTACTTTATATGACGTCCTTGTTTTCGTACAACCACCAAATTGAACCTCTAGTTAGTAAACACGGATTTGGTAGGACAGGGAAACATTTTCAGGATCTATTGTTTTTTTTTAATTATTATTGATAGGCTCGCGCTTGACCACTATCACTCCTGATGGTAAGCGATGATGTGGTCGACGGTGAAGAACGTTTGTCTAGTAGTAATATAAGTATTTTTACCCGACTTCAACATATGAAGCTGGTTAAGCATTCGGTGAGTTTATAAAAAATATGATACGACACTAAAATCGACGCCTTTGCCAAATCGAACCTTGTTACCCAGTTACTGGGTTGTGGAGGTCAGATAGGCAGTCGCTCCATGTAAAATACTGGTACTCAGCTGCATCCGGTTAAACAGGAAGCCTACCAAATACAGTTGGGAAAAGGCAGATGGATAGATATGGCGTCACAAGCGCAAAGCAAAAACTTCGAGCTTACAATAGCGAGATCTTTGAGTATGGCTTTAGTTGCTTAGGTTAAAGATACGATTGGATAAGGTCATCTTTTTAGGGTTCCGTACCCAAAGGGTAAAAATGGGACCCTGTTACTAAGACTCCACTGTTCGTCTGTCTGCCTGTCTGTCACCAGGCTGTACCTCAAGAAACGTGATAGTATTAGCTAGACAGTTGAAATTTTCACAGATGTTGTATTTAAATGGCCGCTATAACAAAAAATACTAAAAACAGAATAAAACTAAATATTTAAGTGGGGCTCCAATAAAACAAACGTTTTGCCGTTTTTTGCGATAATGGTACGGAACTCTTCGTGCGTGAGTCCGAATCGCACTTGGCCGGTTTTATTAACATTCTCCTATTTTTAATCCCCGCTGGAAAAAGAGGGGTGTTATAAGTTTCATGTGTGTTGCTGTGTATCTGTGTGCATGTCTGTGGCATCATAGCGCCTAAACGGTTTTGATTTAATTTTTGTTTGTTTGAAAGGTGGTTTTGTCAAGAGTGTTCTTAGCTATGTTTTAATAACATCGGTTCAGCCGTTCAAAAGTTATGGGCGTTTTACTGTTTGAATCGGGGTGTTTTCGCAAGATAAATGTGTCGGGGGTTTTTAAATTTTGAAATTTTACTTGTGTTAAAGTATGTAACTCAGACAGTTTGAAATCCATGTACAGGTAGGTAGTAGTAGTACGAGTACTTTCATTATTCCTTAATCGCTTACCCAAAATAACGTTAATTAGACGATATGAATATAATATAATACACTTTTGAAATGGCAATTTCTTATAAACTATAGAAGTTAGAGTTTTAAAATTAAAAATGTTTAATAGATAATTTCATCAACTTCCTTTGGCATTTTAGTTTATTACATATTAGTAACGTATTTAACTTAATAAAAAAAACATATTCCCCAACACGGCCTCCGAATCCTCATCTTCAGTATGCCGAACCGGCTCGTAGCTATTATCAGAGCCCGAGGAGGCAATACCATTTATTAAAATGTAATGGCGTAAAACATACTTACAAAATTTTATTTGAGTTTTTGCTAATTATGTTAAAAATGGTTATTTTTTGCCTTCTTTATTTTTGTTTTTCGCTATTCCTCATAATTTCGGATTTGGCATTCCACGTCCACTTGAAAAACTCACCCTGTATATCCGAATAAATGAATAGTCAGATAAGTTTGAAGGCTACCTACCTATGTAACCTACCCTTAATATTAAAGCTTTCAACTACCTTACAAAAGACGATTTGCTCAGCGACGCGGAAACAACGAGGGTTTTATTACTACTTATATGGGGAAAAGGGTTCCGCACAACTAAAATTGACGGTAGAATGTTCACGGTTCAAGTAACGTTGGTTTAATACGATTATTCGGTATTTCCAGTCTTATTTGATTCGTTACGGATCGGGATTAAGAGAAACTGGATCTTTATTTTGTAAGATTTTTATTAAAGCGTCGTTTCAACCTTGTTGCTTATAAGAAGATAAAAGTTTTAAGGAATAAAATCATTCAGTAACTACTAACAACATAGAGTACAGTACAACTATTTTTTTTATGTCCCTCGGCAATCATCGCATTTCCGAATACAAACGACTGCTAATTTCCATGTCCATCAATTATTAGATTTATCGTGTATAATAATTTGAATTCAGAACTTGGTACTTTATTGTTGCTTTGTTTTGACTTCCGTGTGAACTTTAAAGAGCTGTAAAACTATTTTCCCTTAGCAGCTTTCTTCCCAGTTTTACCCGACTGCCAAAGGAGGATAATGTGTTTATCAGTATATGTATGTATGTATGTTTGTTCCTATGTGGCGTTCTAGAGACAAAACGCGTTTGCCGATTTTGATGATTCTTACGTCAATCGAATCGTCTTAACCTTGGCTACATTAAAATTGGAAAATATAAAAATGGCTGATTTTGGGTGTCATAATGTAGGGGTCCAATTTTGTTTTTAATATATTACATTAAGTTAAAAGAGTATTAACAACTCTATAGACTTCCAAAATTATTGAAAGCGTCCAGTCTGCGCCGAGTGCAAAGGGCAACTGATAGAAATCCGACGACTGACAAAACACGAAGTTTGCCGAGGGACATTAAGAAAATAGTTGTTCTGTATAATCATTAACTCACGTCTTTTTTCCATGATACAGAAACTACAGTAAGCCACCTGCTACGATCCTTACCTACTCTTTTTGCTTCGTTTACGTTCATACTGCTTATTAATTGTGTAGTTTCAAAAACTGGTGCACGTACGCTTTGCTTTGTTTCATTGCTTCATATGTTTGAAAAGCCATCTACTCGATGCCAGCGCACAAAACGTGCAATGAATACTGTTACTGTTATGAAAGGGGACATGCGTTTCCAGCTGTTGAAACATTTACGCAATTAGGGTCCTGGTCATACACGCACACCAGTTTTAAGTGCTGTGTGCTGGCTTTTCTAAAGAACATCACCAATAAGATCTGTGTGTATCTTTCTAGGGCGTCCCCGCCTCACGTCTGCTTTGTTTACCTTTTGTTAGGCGCCTTTGATTCATCTTCTCAACATGAAAATTTTCCAGTACGTTTTGTTTGTAGTAAAATACTTTTGAGTAACTTATTCAAAGGATGCAAACGAGTTCTTATTACTAAACCTAAGGGACCTTACCGAAGGCGCGAAGCAATTTAAATTGCATCTATAAGCGGTATCGCATACGTTGGAGATGTTTCAGAAATGTATGGAGCCTGGGCCAGCTCTATGTACACTTTATGTAAAAAATGCTGTATATTATAGTAACTGTTTTTTATTGTTATTTGTTTTTAATTTCACTTCGTTTCAATGTAAATTCAAATTAACTTTGTCAAGTAGAGCAACACAATTTACAATTAAACATGGTGGGTCAGATCAGCAGTAGGCGAAAAAGTCATTTTGACAGTGACAGTATGCGAAGAATGACATTTTGACAATGACAGTATGCGTAGAATGTCATTTTGACAATGACATTTGTTTGACGTGTCATCGTAATATCTGCGTCAATAAAAACAACACTAATTCGATTGCAATAGAGAATCAATCAATTAATGTCCGTAGTAGTAAAACAATCACTAAAAACTCCGAAACATATCCAATTCAAAGTCAAAGCAAAGAATGACTCAAAGAAGTCACTTCTTAAAACCGTCAAAGTCGTCAGACGTCATGTCAAACACAACTGTTATGGCGGCCCGAAAAATAGGGTTATCTAATTAAAAAACTATAAATGATCATTTTTGTTACTCATGTACCCTTCTTCAAATTAATTTGTTAGTATTTTTATGGAATTCCCCTATTTATTTCCTATTTATCTATGTAGTGTACATAGTGATGGCCCAAAATCGAACATCTCCTTTCAAGTGCAAGTCGGTCGAATTACATCGCATTGCGTTCATGTGCACCGTACTTGTAATTGCACCCTTGTCTAACCATGGTTTCTGTTGTTTCAGATGAGGAGTTGGTGTTCAGAGACCGATGGGGAGGTCTCACGCTGTTTAACGTCAAAAACTTCACCACCAGACTACTCATGAATAACTCTACTTTCGTAAGTAACCTTTTATAATTGTTCATACCAAATATGTATGTACCGGAAGACGCAACGTTGGCAGACCTGCCTCTAAGTCTAGGTGGACCGACGACTTGATCAAGACTTCGGGAGTCCGATGGAAGCGAGACGAACAACGAACAGGACCGATCGGTGTAGTGACGATGATGATATGTAGGTGCAAGATGCCAGCTAGTAACTGGGTTGTATTTTGAATGAAAGAAAACACATTTATTTGACACAAGCCAGAGAACACAACATAAAAATAAAAAGGAAAACTTAGACTAAACAACTATAACATAAAAAAGATAATAATATATTCGTAACATTGTGTGTCCCGCTGGGCAAAAAAGGACCAGTTTAGCAAAATGTCGGGCAACTAGTGCCTGACGCTGGTTTTCAACTGGACCTGTGACCGATGACGTGACGGACGTAAAGCAGTTTTATAGTAACTAAATGTGAATGTGAAACAGGTAGGTACTTACTTATATAAAAGAAATTTCAAAATTTAAAAAACCCCCGACGTTTATCTTGCGAAAACACCCCGATTCAAACAGTAAAACGCCCATAACTTTTGAACGGCTGAACCGATTTTATTCAAACATAGCTAAGAACACTCTCGACAAAATCACCTTTCAAACAAAACTAAACTAAATCAAAATCGGTTCATCCGTTTAGGCGCTATGATGCCACAGACAGACACACAGATACACAGCAACACGCGTGAAACTTATAACACCCCTCTTTTTCCGGCGGGGGTTAAAAATAGATATGTAGAATGTCTGACAACATATAAGTTGAGTCTGTTTTAGATACCACATAGGCCGGTTAGACTGGAGTCCGACCCCACCCCAACATACCTAGTTGATACCAGCAGCGAGCCACTGAAGGGATTGCTACAAGTTAAAAGTCCTTACTCTCAATTCTAAGAATTTACGAACATTCTCACTACGTTAACGACTTCAAATATTAAACCTTAGTGGTTAACCTCTTCGCTGTCCAATGAGTCATATATGACTCATGTGATTGTTTAACTATTGTTTCTGCTATGTGGACAGTGAACCTGGTAAATATTTCTTAATTTTTAATATAGAAGAAAAAAAGAAAGAAATAAAAATATTGATTTGTGACCCGCACAGGAGACACGAGAAATATGCATAAAACCAATAAGGCTCTCATGCCGACCCTATCGAAAGCCTTCGGAATGTCAAAGGAGACAGCAAGCGCGTCCCCGTGCCTCTCGATGGCCTCTCTCCAGATGTGAATGCGCTAGAAGTTCTCCAGTTGACCGATTTCGGCGGAGGCCGTATTGGCGGTCACTGAGGATGTCGTTGTCTTCTAGGTATGCCAGGAGCTTATTGTTCAGCACACAATAATAAAAAGTTAAAACCCCGTGCGAGACCAAAAAGACTCATATCTCAGCATATAAAAAAACTCAAATATCGCTTTTTAGCGTAACTTTTTAGTCAAAGACTTATTCTAAAAAGCATAGATTTGTATGGTTAAAACAGCAAGCATCATGTACTAACTTGAATTCGTCTTTACCAATGACTAGCTTCTTCTACAGTGACGTGGCTTCCCCCTATATAAGTGTGTGGTTCTATCTACCGCGCACGAAGACCGAGTAGACAATATCGCAGCTATTTTCAATTGTGATGAAAGCCTGATAGTACAATCTTTTAATAGCCACTTACAGCGCTGACAGAGAACAAACGATGAACAGAAAAAAAACATGGCTTAGGGAAAGTGGACGGTAAGGTGCTCTACACACTAAACGCGGCCGACCGTTATTTTCTTTTTAGATATCGCTGCACTTGCTGAGATAGGGGCCTTTTTGCTCTCGCACGGGTTGCTTATTAATTATTGTATATTCTTGTTTTTGCTTATCTCTCGTATCCCCTGTGCGAGTCAAAAATATTTATTTAAGCTTTCTGTCTTCTTTCTTTCTTTTACGCGATTTAGTATCGTTTGTCTAATGGTAGCAAGCGCTACTGCTGAGCATGAGGTCTTTCGTTCGATGCCCGGGTCGGTCAAGTGTACGGCGGGTTCGCGGTGGGTGCTAAAGACGGACCACACACTTACGTGTCGTGACGTAGCGTGGCGCCTTTTGACACAGTTACTCTAGACTACAAAAGTCGTTGTTATGACGTAGGCTGGAACAGAGACGTTTGATTGGTGGATCCCGCGCCAAGCCACGCCACGACACGTGTTTCCGTTTTAGCGTGCCCGTGTTCCCGCCATTACCGGCACAGGAGAACACCGTGGCGTTCTATAGGGTTGGAGTACAACATAACTGCGCTATCTCCCCGTGGTGGCGTAGTACGCATGAGCATTTCTCCACGATAAAAAAAAATAAAAATAAACACGTTACCCTCCTTCGGCAGTCGGGTAAATAGGCTCGATCAAAGTGTTTAGGTTTTCTCAGTAACAGCCCGGAGTTTAAATTTGGGTCCAGTTGATGGAAGTCAAAACCAATATATTTGAGAAAAGGCCAGGCAGATTGGTTGAATATAGAGTAAAAACTCAATTATTAAATTTCAATCAAACATGGCGGCGGCGATTCCCGCCATTTAATGAAGCGCGTGCTCATTTACATCGTTGCTATTAATGTGGCTCGTGGCTTCTCGTTTACAATATCGTTCATTATTTCAATAATTATTGGATAATGTTTTCGGGAGAGATTTATTTATTTGTAGATATATTATGCACAGTTCCTTCTTGGCCGGCTTCACCCCTCGACACGGTTGACGCAGTGGAAGAGCTATCGGCTGCTGCGCTGCGTGTCGCGGGTTCGATTCCCGCACGGAACAAAAATTTGTATGGGATGGCAGTGAAGAAGACTTAGGAGGAGAGCAGTGGTAGCCCAGTGGTATTGGCCGTGTCTTGCAAGTTGTAGGTCGTGGGTTCGAACCCAGGCAGGCGCTTTACTTTGTGTAAATTATTTTATCACCACTGCTCTCAGTAACGGTGAAGGAAAACATCGTGAGGAAACAGGCATGTCCTAGAACCAAAAATTCGAAGACGTGACATTCACCAACACGCACTGGGCCCGCGCGGTGGATTACGGCCCATTCCCTCTCACAGGGAGGAGGCCTGTGTCCCAGCAGTGGGAACATTATTAGGCTTATGATGTGATGTGATGTGATTTGTAGGTTCCTTCTACGCAAGCGTGCTTCACCGTAGGCCACATCATCGCTAGATAGTGGTCAAACGATTCTACAACAAATAATTAAAAAAAAGATAAGATAAAGTTGTTCCGGCCCTGGCTGTTTGTGTAGATATGTGAGTGTGTATGTTTGTAAAATGCACTCATAATACAGACAAAATTCCTAGTTTGAAGTAAAGTTAAAAAAAACCGGCTAAGTGCGAGTCGGACTCGCGTACGAAGGGTTCCGTACCATTATCGCAAAAACGGCAAAAAAAATCACTTTTGTTGTATGGGAGACCCACTTAAATATTTATTTTATTCTGTTTTAAGTATTAGGTCATTACATATGAAACTGGCGTTTTGTAAGGGAGGAACATAAAGTCGTTTTTTTTTAATGTAATTATTACAAGTAAGTAGTTTTTTTTAATACGTCATAATTCGTAAACCGCAATTTACCAAGTACGGAACCCTTCGTGCGCAAGTCCGACCCGCACTTGGCCGGTTTTTTTAAATTAATCTAGGTATCTAAAATAGTCTTTCAAGACATATAGGGGTTAAATAAGTAGGATTACGAAAATGACTGTCACTTATTTATGAGAGAGACAGACACAAACAGATTTTTAGGATATCGATTTTGCGAAGAGTTCAAGATGTATTTATGTAGGTATTTAAACATTGGCAGGCAATGATGTTATATATATACTGAGGTAGATATGTTTTACCGAAGTCTGCGCGGCAATACAAACACAAGCTGACCAGCTTGAGTGAACTCAGTCCGTCCAGCGTCTGGCCGCGACACGAACGTACGTTTGAACAGTATGTTTATCTCTTTCTGACAACGGGGTCCTATTTATATCTCTGTGATCTTTTAACCTACTCAGTGATAGAAATAAAGTTTTAAGTTCCATAGATCCTATGTAGTTAGCTATAGTCAAATATCGCCATATTTTTATTTCTTTATAATGAGTATGACGTCTCTATTGGTAAAATCTCATTTTTGGCAGTTGTTTCTTGAGAAGATAAACTCAGTGTAGGTATAATTGATGTGACAACTCGCAAATTTCCTTCGTTGTTTGTACCAAAATAAACCAAGTTAGGAAAAACAACACGTTGCGAAAAGGCTAGCAATTTAGCAAGTTTAATAATAAAGATATCTTCGCCGACCTCAGACACGTACTCCGATGGCCGCCATCGCATCGCCGCCATATTTAATATGGCTGACAGTTTGGCGCCAAAATATCGGCGGAATATTGGCAGACATGTGTTGTAGTTCCGCGCTGAATACATAATGAAATGAACGGATATTAAAACGGAACGGAAAACAGGTGCGGAGAGTGTGAGGCTTACGGATTTTTACTTAAAACGGGTAGAAATAGGCGTAGCGATATGGTAAAATGCTTTTCAATAACCGGCTTTTGTGAATTTCGTATCGTATTATTTTTTAAGTTGACTTTTCCTGCTAGGTAGAGAATCTACCACAATAATCAATTATTCTTTGTTGTAATAAATAGCTTAGCTTGATTAGTTCAGCATTAGCTTTCACCCGGCTTCTGAAAAGAAAAACCGACGTGTCACTAAATACACTCAAGTCAAATGATGTGATTAGACGTTGATAATTTCATTCATCCAATCCCAGAAACTAACGCAAATTTGGCAATTTGTCATAAGTAATTTAGTAGATAATTTTTTTCCAGAAATTAAGTGTCTCAAATAGGTAAGTATAATCAACAAGAATGAAACCTGACCTACCATAAGCTGATTCTTCTATAGACATTCTAATACAATTATGTCGAATTTTGTTTAAATATTTATTTCCTCAGCAACAAACTTGTTATCTTGTTTTTTTTTTTTTTTTTGTTTATTGGCACTTTTTTTTCCAAATACCCACATGTAAATTAAAATTATTTGATTGTGATTTTGTGTGTTGTGCTGTGTCTTTTGTGTGCACTGAATAAATGATTTATCTATCTATCTATCTATTGAATAAGATGGTGAAAATTAGTTTACCCATCTCGCTGTTATTTCAATGACATGCCGCCATTTTAATATATACTCTGAATAAGCTCCTGCTACCGAAATAGTTCTTGTATGTTTTTATTCAAATATTGTTCTGTACTTCTTTCTAATAGTAATCAACGACAGTTAATTCCAAATTCAAAACATAATTTCACTCAACAACAAGAAATCATTAATGTTTTCTAACGAATTATCGGCTGAACGGGTCATGAAACTGATGACTGTACCTTTGACATAAATTTTTACGATTTGAAAAAAATTCCAAGCAATCGATTTTTATTGACATCTAGCTGCTTTCGAAATCATAATAATACTAGCAAAAACTACGCAGGAAAATAGATTCAATGATTAAAGTTCGCCTTTTACTCGACGACGGCGAATCCAAAAGGAGGGTTTTGATTCTTACCCAACTACGGCGAAAGAAAAAGGAGAGTCAAATCTTGACATTTAATTTATCCTAAGTTATCTGCTTTGTGTAAAAAATTTGCCTGATCAAAAATTGTTATATTTTTAATTAGGAAACATTATTTTAGCAGAAAAATCAAGAAATTGTGTTTTAATTTATTTTAGGATTTTCTACAAATTTCAGGATTGTCTACAGAACTTGGCACCCAATCTCAATTCTTTTGTCGGCGAAGTCAACAGCCACCAGTATTCTTAATATTGTACTTGGCTCCCATTTTCACATTTATGTTTTTGATGGGTTTATCATAACAAAACAAACTCGTAAATACTCAATAGAAAATCTATTTGAATATTTTTGTGAACTCTACTAACAACGATTACATAAAGTGATATCTTTGAAAGCAGAACCTATTTCATTTCGTGAAAGCCTGTAATAGGTACTACGTGAAATAGAATTTATCAAATTGAAATACCTGGGTGTGGGTGACCGATTCAGATAAACTCGTATTTTTTTCTATTCACGTTTGAGAGATAAAAGTAGGGGTTATAAATAATACGAAAAAGCTTGTTTTTAAAAGGTTTTTTTTAATAATTAAACTATACACAAGTGTTCATTGTTATTTTAAAATCTTTTTTTTTACTCTGACATTCTATAAGCATAATTTTGACTTGTATTATTTTATTGACATTTACACAACATTTATTTCATTTTTAATTTTTACTAAATATGACATTCTATTAAGTATTTTGATTTGTATTCTTTATTAATATTTGCATGCCATTTTGAAAGGTAAACATGACGTTCTATCATTTTGTATCCTAACACCTCATCATGCTGACAATTTGTTATGTATGTATGATACTCATGTATGAGCAAAAAAAAAAGGATTTGATTTGATTCAAGCGTAATGTCAGATGGTAAAACTTGGTTTTCATCTGACACTGCTTTTCAGCTATAAACTCAAATCCAAGTCAATTCAAAATACTCATTTATTTCATCTAAACCATTCACAGGCACTTTTAAATTGTCAAGGAGTCGGTCAGTTCAGTCGTTCCCAAGCGAAACAACTCCGTGGACACTCTTTTGAATCAAGATGTTACAAAATCCTGCACTCTAATTACGTAAGTTTATTGAAAGGTCAAAGCACGCGCACACGCTATTATGGATGACATTTCAACAGTATCCATTGCGTGTTTTACGCTGTCGAGTAGATGGTTTTTAAATATGAAGCAATTATTGTGCGTAAGTGCCTTCTTTAAGTTGTCCATGAAATTACAAGATAAGGGTGCTGGCCCTATAAAATACCAAGCAATGTCATGCGAAGTTCAACAATGAGACGACCATTATTTAGGTAAGTACATCATTACCAATGTAGGATTTTCAATACAAAACATTATCGGTTCCCGGAACCCAGAAATACAATAAAATATTCGATCAATAAATCCCCAAAGAGCTTCCTGCTTTCAACAGAAAGTACTTAAGCCGTTCAGCACGCGTACTCCGAGAACCAATACAATACAACACAACACAATAAAGCTAAGAATGTAACACAATACAACACATTGCCGTTCACGAAAAATACGTGGGACACTCAGAAAATTTTGCGAAACTAAAAAAAATTGTTCTATACGTACATATATTTTTATTAAATCTTTTCAAAGTACTTTCCACCAGCCTCTATACAAAGATTCATGCGCCTAAACCAGT
Organism: Orthosia gothica; assembly: GCA_949775005.1. Lineage (NCBI taxonomy): Eukaryota > Metazoa > Arthropoda > Insecta > Lepidoptera > Noctuidae > Orthosia > Orthosia gothica. Next base: position 23,733,006 of record OX459035.1, read on the forward strand.
TTTCAAAACACTTTTTCCAGTCCGCCGCAGACACCTCGTTTACAGCCTGCTCGAACGCAGCCAGCGCATCTTCCGGCGACGAAAATTGTATCCCTTTGAGCTGATTTTTTATTTTTGGGAATAAAAAGAAGTCACACGGTGCTAGATCAGGGCTGTAAGGAGGGTGACCCAGGAGTTTGACTGGCGTGCTGTCCAGGAAGTCCCTCGTTTTGAGTGCGGTGTGCGCAGGTGCATTGTCGTGGTGGAGCAGTAGCCCGCGGAGCCCTGTGTTTGGTCGCTTGTTGCTTATAACAGAGAAAACTTCTGGCAAACATTTGGTAGTATACCATTCGGCATTAATGCTTCTTTGATCCCGTAAGGGAATTAATACCAAGTGGCCAGTCAAATTAAAAAAGCTAGCGATCAAAATCTTACCCCCGCTTCTAGATCGCTTCACTTTGGTAGGCGTTGGCTCATTTTGAAACACCCAAACAGTCGACTGGCGCTTGGTTTCTGGGTCGTATTGATAAATCCAGGACTCATCACCTGTAACGATGTCGTAAACACGCCGAGACGAGCCTGCTTCAAATTTGTTAAGCATATCACGGCACCATTCCACCCGGGCCTGCTTCTGAGCATCGGTGAGGTTGTGCGGCACCCAGCGTGATACTATCCTCCTCACGCGAAGATGGCTGTGTAGAATCTCGTGAACGCTTCCCGATCCAATCTTCAATATGTGTTGAATCTCCTGATATGTAATTCGCCTATTGTCTTGGATTAAATTTTTCACTGCTAGCACGTTTTCTTCGGTAACAGCCGTCAAAGGGCGACCGCTTCTTTCGTCATCCCCCAAAGTTGGTCGACCGCGCTTGAATTCGTTATACCAACGATACACGGTTGCCTTGGAAGGGCCTTCATCCATGAATGCCATTTGAAGTCTATCGTACGATTCATCCGGTTTCAGGCGACACTTGAAATCGTATAAAATCATAGCTCTAAAATGTTCCCGGCGCAGATCCATATTTCAGTGAGACACAATACTTTGAATTAACTCGCAAAAAATGTGGAGGGAAATTTTGAAATTGGAACTTACTTATTTTTACTTATAAATAATCATATTTTCGAAAAACATTATAACTGGCCAGTCTCCCATATATAAAAACTTTTTTTCGCAATACTTTCTGAGGGGCCTGGTACTGATAAATCCGTATCAAGTGTTTTATGTTGGAGCGTGTGATCGGGCTTGGTATTCGGGGTATGTTACTCCGTAAGCGAGCATTTGTGACTAGAGCCCAGCCAGTGGTTTAAATCCGACATAATTTCATGATTGTATCACTGCTTCTCTATATAAACGTTATCTATACCAAATCTCTACCTACCTCAACGCAGGTGAGACCTATTTGCCAATCGCGGCAACTTACCCGAAAGGTTAAACTCAAGATCTTCGGTATTAATGTCAAATCCGTGCTGCTCTGCGGGTGCGAAACGTAGAAGGTAACAAAGGACATCTCACACCCAATCCTGTTCTTTATCAACCGATGTCTTCGTCGCATCCACCGCACCATCTCTAACGTAAAGCTGTTGGAGAGATGCCATGAGAGCCCGATCGACAACCAGATCAAGCGTCGTAAATGGAGATGGATTAGTCACGCGCTCCGGAGGGATTACGATCAAATTCCGTAACAGGCCATGGATTGGAATCCTCAAGGAAATAGGAAGCATGGTCGTCCCTGTCAAACCTGGCGACGCATCGTATTGGCTGAAGCGACGAGCATCGGAATGACGTGAGGCGAGTGAAAGCGTGAAGCTCAAGACTGGCAGCGATGGAGGTCTACTGAAGACGCCCTCTGCCCCAGTTTCCCTAGCTGGTGCAGAGGGCGTCTTCAGTAGTCCTCTATCTAAAGGATCTTAAATCAAATAAGTGTTGCCAAATCTCACATTCCTCCGTCCTCCTCACTCCCACACAGTTCTATCGATGGCTTCGTTTTATCTTGGAAAGAACATAGGCCCTAGACTAGTGACATTCATTCTGTTATCGAGAGTGTGACGAATTTGATTGGAACAATGTCGAATATGTAAAGGGGAATGTCAAACGCTATCGAATTGTCACGTGATTAATCGCTTACTTTTCGCTGATACTTGTCTAGCACCTCAGGTGGTTGTGCATGGCAAGCAGCTAAGGAGGAGACGCGTGTACTGTGAAAGGGAACCACACTGAGACTGTGTTTGGGATGGTTGAAGGATGCCCTATTCATCAATGTCGTCATCATCATATCAGCCGAAAGACGTGGATCCACTGCTAGATATAGGCATATTAGCCCTATTAGGCCAGATTATTTGTACAGCGGCCAACCTGGGCCTACAATCAGTTTAGAGATTTCCAGATTGGCCACTACAGTTCATGGGACAGATTTTCTGCCGTGGTGATGAAGTGTGGAAGGATAAACTAAAACTGATGAATCGATTCGTCATGTGAGATGCAGTCGTAAGAGAATACGACTGCTGATCTCACATGACGAATTTGATCTCACTCTCTCTGTTAGAGATAAAGTATGATGTCGAAAATAGTCCAAAAAGGCCATCTTTTTTTTTAACCAGCTTCCCAAAAAGGAGGAGATTCTCAATTCGGATGTTTCTATTTTAATGTTTATTCGGGCATAACACCGTTATATAAAGACGGATTTGCAAAATTATTTTTTTGTTTGAAAGAGTATACTCGCAATAAGAATCTGATGATGGGATCTCATGGAAATCGAGGGAACTCCTCAAATATTGTAAGCAGACATATATGCACTCATAAAGTATCATTTGGTGAAGTGGAACTGATGGAGAAGACCACTAATGGCCACTGGAACTTCTTAATGAGTTTGTCATAGGTCTTACATATTTCGAATAGTTAAGCGACTATGAAAAAGCAAATACCTACATATAAATAAATGATACTGATGAAAATGGTACCATCGAAATGACCTGATGATGAAACCGGAAGGTAGGCACTGGCACTTCGTAATAAATTCTTAATAGAAAAGCTAAGCTAAGCGCTGTCACTAAACTACGCATGTATAGCACTCTCGTCCGGCCATGTCTAACGTATGCTGCACCAGCATGGAGTAGCATGTCAGACAACAATTACAACAAGTTGCAAGTGGTTCAAAATAAGGCAATCAAAATTGCATACAACACAGCCTTTCGAACAAATTCGATTCGATTCTATTTATTTAAAAATCCCAGCCATATGAACCCGTTAGTAACATCAATAGGCAAGAGTAGATCAAATAATTTACCATATTTAAAAACATACAATCGATATCGCTTACCACATCACTACTTTTTGAACGGTTAACCCCATCTACCCACCACCGGACCGGCCGTGCTGCCCCCACAGGCCGCAAAAGTGTACTTTTGGGTAACTATACCCTCATTTTGTTATTATTGTTATTTCTTTGTCCTCTTCTCTGTTTTATATAGTTATGTTAAATTAATTGTTTTTACGGTGTTTAACCTGCACTCTAAATTAAAGCACTCTCTGTGTTGATAAAGTGCATTACCTCAGAAGGTAAACATTGGCGTTATACGTTTATAGTCATCGCTAAGACTTTCGTGTTTAGGAAATAGTGCTGTTTTTTGCGATCATATCAAGTAAAATTGTTAATAGTACACGGTAATTTCAGTGATATGTTTGTAAAGGTGAGTAAGCCTAATAACTAATTATATTTAAGGTTGTAAATAATTAGAATAAGATCTTTTTGTTTGCTTGTGTAACATTATGTGAATAAAGACTTTTAAAAATCAATCAATCACTTCGTAATAAAACAATGTATTCTAGTCGTGTTTGAGCTTATTGCAATTTTAATGAGATGTACTGGCTATAAATGATTATCTTGGTAAAAGAGTAAAGTAAAACACTTTTTAACAAAATATTAAACGGACTTCTAAAGCAAAATACTACAAAACGAAAAATAACTTTCTTTTTCAAAGTCGTTTTCATACTAAAAGTAATAAATAGGTTCCAAAGACACCGACTTCCGAAAAAATCCGCTTTGTATTGTTTTGCTTTAATAACCATTTAATAACACAATATGTGTAACACCTAAAATTAATATAATAATTAGTATTTTGGTGAACAATGTGTTCGTTAATGTATGCTTGTTCTAAATGTTACTCATTAATCATACTCACAGGCTCATTGTAGCGTAATGGATAGATAAACAATATCTAATCTATTTGTTGGTGGAATAAAAGTTATAATGAAATTATGAATGAAGAAGAGACAACAAATTTATTATCAAATCAAATCAAATCAAAATCATTCATTTGTAAAACATAGGTAATAATTACATGCAAGATCTTAAAAAGTAGGTAGTGCGCTATGTTTTGTCAATTGACATACAAATTTCAAAAAAGAAATACGATTACATGAATAGGTACTGTTAAATTAAAATATAAATTTACTACAATATAATTATTTACGTATTTAAGTACCTGATCGTATTAACACATGCATGCAAGTTAATTTTTATTATTCATAATCAATTTCATTTCATGTCAAAATTTAAAATCTATTCAATTCGAAAAAAAAAAAAAAAGATTAAGATATTATAGGAAAAATTAAAATTTTATGTCAGCATTATACATTTAAAGAGATTGGTCATTAAGAAACTCGTCTAGAGTATAATAACATCTTTGAAGCAGTAACCCGTTAAGCGTATTTTTAAACTTCTGCAATGGCATACATTTTATTACATTAGGTATTTTATTATATATTTGGGGAGCAAGACCAAAGAAGCTCTTTTTCATTAGAGAAGTTTTACATTTCACAAGGCATAGTTCATTAATATATTGAGCACGCATCGGAGTTTTCTTCACTGAGCATAGTTTTTTGAATAAATGTGGATTTATTTTTACAAATAATTCAGTTTCTAGGATGTATAAAGCCGGTAGAGGTAATTATTTTTTTTTTTTTAAATATGGAATGCAGCTATCTGTTGTTTTTAAACCACACATTGACCGTATACATCTTTTCTGCATCCTGGAAACAAGTTCCCTATTTGTTGACTGTCCCCAAAAAATAACACCATACCGCAGAATTGAGGCAACCAGTCCATGATAGGCTGTTAACAAAGTCTCAATATTTACTTTCTTTGAAAGTTGATATAGCAAATATGCTGACTTACTTAATCGCTTACAAATTTCCTCCAAATGAGGTTTCCAAGTCAGTTTATCATCTACAGTTATACCTAATAACTTCGCAGCACTAACTTCTTCTATTTCATAATTATTATAAGCAACATTAACTAGTGGTTTCTCAAGCCGTTGGTGAAAGTGCATTACTTTGGTTTTATTTAAATTAATTATAAGATTATTATCATTAAGCCAATTTATTATTTTATTTAAAGAATTATTAATGTCATTTTCATAATTGTTTACATTATTACATTCTACAATAGCCGTGAAGAGTACCATTCTTTGCCCTGTGGATTTTGGGAGATCGTTTATATATATCAGGAATAGTGGTGGTCCTAGAACGCTACCTTGAGGCACACCATATTTTATGTACCTTGGTTCAGAGGTATATGTGGTTTCTAATTTGGTTGTATGACATATTCTAGAGATTTCCGTACATTGTAATCTTGATAGATTACAATGTACCGAAATCTCTAGAATATGTCCGTAGGTATGATTCTAAAAGTTTAAGGATGTTCCCTCTAATTCCATAACTATGTAATTTTTGCAGTAATATTTTATGATCCACAAAGTCGAAAGCCTTCGTCATGTCTGTATATATTGCACAAACATGTTTCTTTTTATCGACAGATGTCAAGACACTTGATAGTAAGTCAAACAGTGCCATATTAACATTGTCATTTTTCTGAACCCTTAGGTTAAAACGGGCTGGTTTCCGCAACTCCACGACCAAGCGCGTATTTTGCGTACGGTTCTGAATTTGAATTAATAATAAATTTTGTACCCCTTTTGTTCATTACAAAATAATTTAAATTTTTCGAAATAAGCATAAATGGAATTATAAACTACTTTCTCAAATATTTTTGAAAATACCGGTATTCGTTATCTATGTATCCGGTATTTGTTATTTATGGAACAATCCAAAAAGACAAGTTGTTTGCGGGATTTGAACTCGGGTCACGAGTTGTACTGTCTAGTCATTAGATGCCAACGCCACCGTGACAGTTACGTTGTTGAGTGAAATTGTTAATCACAAGACTCCTCTGTGTAAACGTTCGTTAAAAAGCCGGTTGCAGTTTAAAATTATTTGATTTTTTTCTCACTACTTATCACTTTTTGTTATTAAGGTTTTTCACTATTTTTTTTAATGTTTTGTTTGTCAAACGATTGTTACCGAAGTATTTGTTGTTTTTCACTTTCAATAAGTTTCAAATACCAAACACACAAATGTTTTCGTCACAAAAATTTTGTCCACATTTAAAAGTTATTTTTATATAGTTCACAGTAAATTGTTTGTTACGATAACATTTTCACACACGTATTGTACTTTTATCTTCACTATTACAGTGTACTTAGGCGGATACTATTCATTAAACTATTTTATTATAATTTTATAATGGGAGCACGATGTTAAATGGCAACTACCTCCATCTTTGTGATTGTCATTGTCATTGTGATTATCATTATTCATGTGATTATCATTTCTATTTATTTTTCTAAACCCGGACCAAGATATGTAGGTATGTAAGAAAAGCCCAAGGCAGAGAGCTGAGCTTTTCTTCGGCCAGATAATCCGCATTGCTATTCAACATGCTGCAACATGCTGCTATTCAACATGGCAATATGTTGAATAGCAGCCAGCGTTCTGGCCACTTTACCCAAAGACAGCGATGTGGACGATTTTTCATCTGATTATACCGATATTTTTTTGTAAATCGATCGCGTTCGGTCCGTTCCACGGATATAGATGGTGATCTATCTATCGCCGTGGCACGGAACCGAACGCGATCGACTAATAATCAGTACAGTACGTCGGCACGGTTCGCATCCAGTAAGGGGCATCCATTTTTTACGTGAGGCGTTTATAAGTATGGTGGGTGTCGAGCCAAATATCACCCAATCTCACGTGGGGGAGAGGGTTCTAGGCAAATATCACGATTCTTTTTTCCGCACAGAACAATATCGAAATAAATTCTGCACTAAAAGTGACCGCGGTCCACAGTACCTACACCAGTGCACAAAGTGCGACCCTCACGGATGGTCTAAAGTCTAGCAGAGCGAGGTTGAAGGAGCAGATGACTTAACATCACATGGACATATTGGTTCCAACAGACAATCTTGACCAAACATGAGTCCCCGAGGACTGAATAAGAATGAATATTCTTTTACGAATTTTAGTAGTTCCTATTTAAATATTTATTTTTCTATTTTCTCACTGTGATTCCAGACTTCTTGTTAAAGTAAATCTAGTTCAGTCTTCATCATCATTTCAGCCGAAAGACGTCCACTGCTGGACATAGGCCTCCCCCAAGCCACATTGACCCGCAACCTTCACCAGGTTATCGGTCTACCTGGTGGGAGGCCTTCCAACGCAACCGGTTCGCGGTCGCCACTCCTGAACTTTTCTGCCCCATCGGCCATCCGTTCTGCGTGCAATGTGCCCTGCCCACTACCACGTGGGTAACCTTAGTTCTCTTTCGGATCTCTACATTCCTGATTCATCCATTGCCCTTTGGGTGTCTATAAGTTTTCTGATGAGTCCCATTGTGAGCGACCACGCCTCAGAGCCATAAGTCATAACTGGCAACACTGGTCATAGACATACGTCTTGAGACGCTGCCCAGCCGGATTCTACGGTTGACCTCTTTATCGAAGTCTAGTCTTAAATAAAAATAACTAAATTAATTATGTCTGTTAAAATAAATCCAATGCAATCGATTGACAAACTGCCAAATCTCATGACTTATCACTAAGAGGGTGGGAAAGTCGTAAAATCGCCAAAATACCTCACGTAATTAATAGAAGCCCCCTAAATTGATAACACGATACGCCTTGGCAACACTAGTATCAGATTGTCTGGCATCTTACTGCGACTGTCAAATATCTACTAATGAAATCCGGGACAAACAGCTTAACGTGGTTGCCGAGGCACGGTTGACTCTCAGTAAGTAATGGATGGTCACCCAACCACGGACCAACCTCGCCAAGCGTTCCGTGCGGCTGTTATTATTTAGCCATACTTGAAAAAAATCATACATTTTTACCCGACTGCCCAAGGAGGGTCATGTGTTTATCAGTCTATGTATGTATGTATGTAAGTATGTATGTAAGTAAGTATGTATGTATATATGTATGTTTGTTCCTATATGGCGTTCCAGAGACCAAACGCGTTGGCCGATTTTGATGATTCGTACGTCAATCGATTCGTCACTGGCTACATTAAAATTGGACAATATAAAAATGGCGGGTTTTGGGCGCCAAATTGTGGGGGCTCAATTTTTTTTTTCTTCCAAACCCACCGTGTGGGGTATCAAAATATTTTTTTTAAGAATAAATATAATACTTATATGTTTAAATGCAACTAATTCTAAAAAAAACTAACTTAAAAGTTATAAATAAAAAAAAGTTAAATCAAAAAATCTAAAATCCGACTGCTTCAAAAGCGAACTAAAAAGACGTAAACAAGGAGAAAATCATGCTATGCAGTCGGAGGATACATATTCGCGGGCTGGCTGACCAAAATCTGGTGTTTTTTGATTTTTTTATTTAACTTTTTTATTACACTTGTAAAATGGCTAGGCAGATTGATGAATATTTGAACGTTAGCTGGTACGTAACACTTTGGTGTGACAACCATCTTCAAATAAACGCCTTAGCAAATGAGATACACAAAATATATTTCTTTCGTAAGAATAAAATCGGATCCGATCGCACACAGATTACCTTTGTTCCACAGCACTTGACAAACAATATAATATATGGGAGATACGTATTAACTTATCCGATGCCTTTGAGAAATATGTGAGGCTGTTTATTTTGCGGATAAGGAATGAGACCATTTTTCATCGAATTACTTCAAGCGAGTTTTTTTTTATAAATTGCTTGAAAACTAAACGCGTTTATTTGTTTCCGAGGCTTATTGGAAACTTCAGACGAGAGACTTAAACAGAGGCATGTTCTATTTTAGGCGGCTTCAAAAAAAGGTGATTATCAATTCGAAAAGTATGTATGTAGTATTGTTGGCGTTGCATTCACATAATTATGACACTAATGGCTTATAAAGAGGTGTGCTAAAGTAAGTATATGTATATATGTTTGTCCACGTATTACTCAGAAGCTAGAAATTGAAATGCAGTCACTCTTTTTAGTAATTGAATAAAAAAAACTAAGAGAGCGTCCATAAATCACGTGAGGATATTTTGAACCCCTCCCTCCCTTTAATCTTACTAAGGGGGAGAGTGTGTCGAAAAATCGTCGTGAGATTTGGCTCGACTCCCTTTTAATCTTGCGTGAGATTTTCCAAAATAGGTATTTTTAGTGTAAATAAGTTTCTCCGTGCTTGATTGCGTTGGATTTTTTAAAGAAAACATAATTCGCGTTATTATTCTTATTTGACACTACTAAGGACATATTCTAGAATCACAGTAAGAAAATCTGATAATTAAATAGGAACTACTTAAAATCGTTAAAGAATATTTATTCTAATTCAGTCAACGGGGCCTCTTGTTATACCATGTCTGACTATACTGGCACCAACCATGGCAATGTGATTTTTAGTAAAATTATTTGCTCCTTCAACTACGCTCAGAGTTAGCCACTGTAAACCGTTATCGCTTGCAAACAGAAGCTCAGTATAGCTCGACGTGTAACAAACCTTGAGTCACAACGCTAGTGCGGTTGGTGCACTGTGGACACTTTTAGTGGAGAATTTCTCACAATTTTGTCACGGTCTGGAAAAACAAATACTTGATATATATGCTGAGACTCCCCCTCCCCCACGTGAGATTCGGTGCGACGACTCACGTAATTTATGGTCGCCCCCCTAAGGGAATAGTGCAAGAGTTTTCAAAATCGGTGAAGTAGTTTTCGTAATATGAAACACACAACGGAACCCCTTTACGACAAACAGTACGAATGTGTTAATAAAGTAATTATGGGTATTCGGTCAATCCTTTAAGCACCAGTAGTATATTATATTAGTTGAATTTAAAAGTATTCATTTTGAGAAAGCAGAAATAATGTTTGGATTTAAAATTAACTGTCGTCCAGCATTGTTTGCTTATTTATAAAACAGAACAGAAGTTTATTTCAAAAATATATGCAAACTATTTCGGTTGATATTAAAAAGGTGGAATGGGTAAACTAATTGCGACTGTCTTATTAAATCGATAGAAATCTATAATATATATAAAAATAAATTGCGGTTCGTTAGTCTCGCTAAAACTCAAAAACGACTGGACCGATTTGAATAATTCTTTTATTGTTATGTTCGCCAGAATACAGGGACGAATTAAAAACAAAAAAAAATGGTAGGTTGGATAGGGTAGGTAGGTTAGGTAGGGTATGGTAGGGTAGGATAGGTAGAGTAGGGTAGGTAGGGTAGGGTAGGGTAGGGTAGAAAGGTAGGTTGGGTGGGGTAGGGTAGGTAGGTAGGGTATGTAGAGTAGGTAGGGTATGTAGAGTAGGTAGGATTAAAGTACAAAGAATTTAAAAAAAAATGTTTGGTGTTTTGTTACTTTTATGGCAAAACAAAGTTTGCCGGGTCAATAACAAAACTAATTGTTTTAGAATGTCTGTGAAAGAATTAGCTTATGGTAGGTAATGCATGAATCAATCTTGTCAACTGTACATACCGTTAGCTTTAAGTAAGTTCAGATTCTTAGAATATTTTGTACAAAATTTGGTATTCACATATCTGAATGTTATCTAAGATCATCACGTACCTAATGCCAACGTATCGTAGCAGTCTCATTTCCTCCGACACGGGGTGAGCAGTAATCTGTAGCACGATCGTACGTGTTGCTTATCTGCACGCTATTTATACATCGCGAGGTAAGCTGCCTGTGACGTATGAGGCTATTTACACGAAGCTGGTGGGATGAATGTAAAACTGATACAGTTGATAATGACTTTATTTGTCACCAGATTTAAATTGTAAAAAAAACTTAATTTACGGAGGACCGGCAAATTTAATAGCAGTTAAATATTTATTATAAAAATATACGCACGGTGTTATTTTGGTTTTCATTAGGGTTCCGTTGCCAAATGGCAAAAAACGGAACCCTTATGGATTCGTCATGTCTGTCTGTCCATCCGTTCGTATGTCACAGCCACTTTTTTTCGAAAGAACTATGCTGTTGAAACTTGGTAAGTAAATGTATTCTGTGAACCGCATTAAGATTTTCACACAAAAATAGAAAAAAAAACAATAAGCTTTGGGGGTTCCCCATAGTTAGAACTGAAACTCAATTTTTTTTTCATCAAACCCGTACGTGTGTGTTATCTATGGATAGGTCTTCAAAAATGATATCGAGGTTTCTAATTTCATTTTTTCCTAAACTGAATAGTTTGCGGGAAAAACACTTCCAAAGTGGTAAAATGTGTGTGTCCTCCCCTGTAACTTCTAAAATAAGAGAATGATACTATGTAGACTTCCACCTAAAATTGGTGTGAACGAGATCTAGTAAGTATTTTTTTTAATACGTCATAAATCGTAAACCGCAATTTACCAAGTACGGAACCCTTCGTGCGCGAGTCCGATTCGCACTTGGCTTATTTTTTTTATTTACTGAGCTGTCCGCAAACTCGGGGGTTTTATGTCATGCTTAAAACTACATTTATTTATATAGACGTCGCTTCGATCGAATATCTGTAGAAACACTTAATAATGACACGATATCTTTCGAAAAAAGCCTGATTCTAAGAGTAAAATGCACATAACTTTTGAACGACTGATCCGATCCCATCATCCGCCGATGATTATTGACATGTTTGTCATTAACGTTCAATAAAAAATACTGTAATAGGCATTCTATTTAGGTAGATATTCGTTTGCATTCACGCGCGTCTTCAGGCAATTTACTTGTTCCATTTTCAAACGTGAACACATCTGCAGGTATAAGTGTACTGACAAGAATGTTTGACGTTATCGCGCGATCGTATTTGCTGATAACAGGTACTCTTTGAAAGTAACTGAAAGGAAATGAGAGCGAAACGAACGTTTTCTTCAATACGTCTGTTAGTCGTGTAGTCAAGTTTTCGTTGATATCGTGAAATTATTTCGTTATTTGGTTTACCTAATGTTTATCAGTGTACCATATTGGGTTTATGTAGATCTGTCAAATATAGCATATATAATTATCTATTTGTGTTTTTATTAAGTATTATTGTATCTTTATGTTCTCTATTGTTACACCACTGACAACCCCATGTCATGTCCAGGCAATCACTGTCCATTACAGGTTGCCTGGAAGAGATCGCGGCAAGCGATAAAATCGCTCATTGCATATTTTTTAGTTTTAAGTTTATTTTGTTCCTGTTTTTTTCTGGTATACAATAAAGTTTTAATAAATAACTTTGTTTATAGCGCATGCCTCATGCGATGCTCACCTTCATCTGCCGAATCTGTTCCGCAGGCTTATTATATATCTTACAAGAGCGAAACTATAGCAATTATTGCTCTTCAATCGTGAATCCGAATTATGTATCAACTATAGCCACCATAATTCCCAATTATGAACAGATCTTGAAGTATTTTTTTTTTATTTGAAAGCTGCAATGGTGCTTCTCATGTGGTCTTATTTAAATTATATCAAGATTTGAGTTTGAGTTTTTAAGGACCAAAACGAAAAGAGGAAATAAAAACTTCTTAACAAAATAAGTAAACTGACTCCCAATAAAACACTACAAAGCGAAAAATAACTTTCTTTTTGGAAGTCGGTGTCATTTTTTTCATGTATGTTTTGGGTGAGTATATTAATTATTATGCCAACAATATTGCTAAAAAAAGACTCTATGTAACATCCCTAACTTTGTAAATAGTCCATAAACCAGCGCGTGCGACACATTTATCAAGCATAGACAGCCGTGCTGAAATATAGCAAGCTTTGTGCACGCGTGGGATATAGCTGCTTTATCACACCAGTTGATTTGTGACCTCGGCTGTTACTCTGTTAGTCGACTGGTTTTGGGTAGGGAGGGGGCAATGGGAATGCGTAGTATTGTAATAATTAAAGTAGTGGCATACTTATTTGTTGAATGTGTGTTTATTAAATATGAATTAAGAGAAACGAACACTGGTACTAACTAGTGTTTGTTTCTAACCACTGTTAGAAAGGAAGTGGCGGGTGTCGGCGTCTTATGTTGCTCGCTGTGACCACAAGTGGCGAGTCAAGAACACTGCTGTAGCGAGTAACCGCCACCGTCTACACTTGTGCGGTGCGTCTTTACAAAATTTATGAAATAAAGTTAAATAAAAAAAGCAAAAAACCCGACTGCAGTCGGGTTTTTGATTTTTTGATTCAACTTTTTTTATTTATAACTTTTTAGTTAGTTTTTTTCGAATTAGATAGGTTTATTTAAACATATAAGTGTTATATATTTTTGAAATCACCTCTTAAAACCCTTTTGATACCCCACACATGGGTTTGGAATAAAAAAAGAATTTGGGCCCCCACAATATGGCGCCCAAAATCCGCCAATTCTCTATTGTCCAATTTTAATGTAGCCTATGACACTTGCAGGGTTAAGACAAATCGATTGACGTATGAATCATCAAAATCGGCCGACGCATTTGGTCTCTGGAACGCCATATAGGAACAAACATACATACATAGACTGATAAACACATTACCCTCCTTCGGCAGTCGAGTAAAAAGTGTGTAACTCGCTGTCGGTGGCCACAGGTGGTCGGTGGCCCGTCGGTGGCCCGATTGCGCCGAGCCGAAGATGTTTTGTCCTGAATTGACCGAAATCCTTAATGTCTTTCAAAAGTAACATTATAAATAAACGTCAACATCAGCTGAAAGACTGCATTTATACGAGTATACGTTTTCATACAAAACCTTAATTAATGAGCAGGTATACATAATTAATTAATAATATACTTAAAAACATGAACAAAAGCCACTCCCTCTCAAAGCGAGGCACTGAAAGGCGAACATTAAAAAGATAAATCGTTGAACAGTCGCGGCACTAGCACTACGGAGCTGTCAAAAAGGCAACTCGTCACAAGCCGCCATTCATTTGCGCGGGAAACAATATGGTGCTTAATGGCTCGTGACTTGTCGGACGACAGCAACGCGCGTATATTTTATTTAAAATTTATTCTGTTTTTCCGAAGAGAATTGATTGATTTATTTTTACACGTTTAAAGCGAAGTGGCCTGCAGACTTAAAACAGCAATCAGCAGTAATTGTGCAGTTATGGCGCGGGCAAACGCTTTGTCAATTGCATGTCATAAAGCTCGGGATTACCTAAACAACGGTTTGCAAAAAACGTTTTTTAAGTCTGGCACTCAGAAAGATAACTCGTCACAAGCGGCCATTCATTTGCGTAACTTGTCGGACGCCAGCGACGCGCCTTTATTTTATTTTAAGTTTATTCTGTATTTTCGAAGAGGATTGATTGATTTATTTGTACACGTTTAAAGCGTAGTGGCCCGGACTCGACCCAACTCGGCATCCATGTGTTTATTTATCACTAGCTGACCCCCGCGGCTTAGCTCTCGTCAAAATTATAGCCTATGTTACTCAGGAATAATGTAGCTTTCCATAGTTGAAAGAATTTTTAAAATCGGTCCAGCAGTTTCGGAGCCTATTCGGTACAAACAAACAAAAAAACCTTTCCTCTTTATAATATTGGTATAGATGGTCACGAAAATTTTCCATGTCGGCAACCTGTCTCAAATCCTTGTAAGGTTCACTTATTTTCTTCACTTACGTTCATTCACGCACACCGGGAATGACGAACCTACAACTATGTGCTTAAAAACGTTGCGGTTTGCAAAACCTACGTCATTGAAGCAATGTTGTCACTAGAAGATTACAGCCATAGCTGTGACCATTGGATCTAGACATGTGTCATTCTTTCAGTGATGGCGATGGCCGAAATGCCCATACATTTTTAACCCCCGCCGGAAAAAGAGGGGTGTTATAAGTTTCACGTCTGTTGCTGTGTATCTGTGTGTCTGTGTATCTGTGGGTCTGTCTGTGGCATCATAGCGCCTAAACGGATGAACCGATTTCGATTTAGTTTTTTTTGTTTGAAAGGTAATTTTGTCGAGAGTGTTTTTAGCTATGTTTGAATAAAATCGGTTCAGCCGTTCAAAAGTTATGGGCGTTTTAGTGTTTGAATCGGGGTGTTTTCGCAAGATAAATAGATCGGGGTTTTTTAAATTTTGAAATTTTACTTGTTCTATTTTTCCATTTTAATGTAGCCAGTGACACTCGCAACCTTAAGACGAATCGATTGACGTAAGAAAATCGGCCAACGCGATTGGTTTCCAGAACGCCACATAGGAACAAACATACATAAACTTATAAACAAATTACCCTCCTTCGGCAGTCGGATAAAAATAGATGTCTACTCCCAGCTGAATTCAGTGAAAACTTTTTTTTTTTAATGCTATAACAAAAAATATCTTAATAAATATAAAAAACTTAGTGCTGAAAAAATATACATTTTGATCTTAAGTTGAGAGGAAACCCAAAGTACAATTCTGTAAAAATGTTTCTGTGAATTAACAGGTGATGTGAGCTGTCAACCCCTAGCATCAGTTGCAATGACAGCCCATTTCAAGCTTGCTTTATCTTATTTTTAACCCCCGCCGGAAAAAGAGGGGTGTTATAAGTTTCACGTGTGTTGCTGTGTATCTGTGTGTCTGTCTGTGGCATCATAGCGCCTAAACGGATGAACCGATTTCAATTTAGTTTCTTTTTTTTGAATGGTAATTTTGTCGAGAGTGTTCTTAGCTATGTTTGAATAAAATCGGTTTAGCCGTTCAAAAGTTATGGGCGTTTTAGTGTTTGAATCGGGGTGTTTTCGCAAGATAAATGGGTCGGGGTTTTTAAATTTTGAAATTTTACTTGTTTACCGTCAGATTTTTACAGAATGGACCGACTGAACTTCACAATAATTTGAAGTAGAAATAAGCGCGCGGTCTTTTTTTATATTTAACTTGCCTTGCTCACAATCAATCCTCAATCCTATTATCCTCAATACCTAGTTAGCATGTTTGGGTTCAGCAAATCTTGCAATTGAAAGCAGTTTTTGCAACCGATTGAACTAAAATTTTGCGGACACGTATGTTTGAGAAAAGACAATGTATGGTTAGATAAGTGACTCAATCCAATAAGCCGACTCCCAAGATGGAGGACCAAGTATTTTTAAGCACCCCCATGATGTAGTAATCAAATAAAAGAGTTCCCACTCTAATGCATGGTATTGGTTTAGTGAAGGAGTCCGTTGTTCTAATTGCCTACAAAGCCTATGTCACATTTACTTTACGTTTTGGAATAATATATTGGGGCAATTCCACGGACAAAGAAATTGCGTTTAAAGCCCAAAGTGTTTAAACTGAAACCGACTGATAGCTGCATTCCATATTTCAGAAATTTTAAACTGTTAACATTGCCCTGTATGTACATTTTTGAGACAGCAGTATTTGTCAAATCCAACTTCCATCTATTTGAAACCTTGAGATCTAAACGTCGGAACAGAGAGATATGCACTAAGCCACATAGCACTGCTCTTTAAGCAAAAAGTTTTTTAGGAATGGCACCTAGGATCTATAATAAGATCCCTAGACGAATAAAAGAAATAAACAACATAGACGATTTTAACAAGGCTTTCTTGAAAATATTATATGAAAAACAGATTATACGGTGAACGAATACCTAACTGACACATTATAATTATTATTATTATTTTTTTAGTTTTTGACATTTTAATTGAAAATTTACTATACTTATTATATTTAATTTGGAATTATTTAATAATGTGTGATAACTGTATGATAATTTATTATGATCAGCATGTTTGTACCAAATTAATATTTGTACGCCGATGACAGCTAGACATAGCGTTCTTTAATACTCACAACATCTGTACCTAACCTACCTATGTTCAACAAATAAAGATATTTGTATTTGTATTTAGAGGGTTTAATTTATTTATTTAATAATTCATGTACACACAGTATAATACATAAAGACAACACATCAAGACAAAAGAGTACAAGGGCACTGCTTATTTCTTAAGAAATTTCTGCCAGCAGACCCGCGAAAAGGAAAAATGAAAAAGAAATGTAGACAATAGTGTGTGAGAACAGGAAAATAAGAAAAATGAACGTCTTAAACTTAAGATATAAAAATTAGGTAATTAGTTATTAGTTAATTTTTTATTTATTTGTTTACTAGCTTCTGTCAGCGGCTTCGCCCGCGTAAATATCGAAAATTATCCTAAGGGTACATATTCCCGGGATAAAAAGTATCCTATGGAATAGCACTCCAGACTATATTCTACCTCTGTGTCCAATCCAGATCCGTTCAGCCGTTTGAGCGTCAATAATTAACAAACATACAAACAAGCACACACTCACAATTGTGATGTACACACAAAACACTTAACAGAGGAAATAACGAGACAGATAGAAGAGCACAAAGTTACTACTTATTTCTAAAGAAATTCTGAATACTCTTTTCAGCATAGATAGTAACCCTGCACAGTTAAAAAAATCTCATTATGTCTAATTTCTTTTCGCATTTTTAACAATTTTTGATGATCAAAAACTTGTTCCCAGAGAGAGCTAAATGCGGTGGACTTCAAAGTATCAGCGGATCTAAAGTTCGTGCTGCTGATCTCTGACGTCAGACCCGGCTGGAGGCACGCGCGCCTCGCCCGGTACCACGTGTACGACGTCATCAACAGGTCAGTCACAAAGAAAGGGTATATTTTAATATCGCCTATCTCCTTCCGTTGTCCTCGCAAACCCTCTTGCTGAATATGGGATCCGGTTGAAAAAGAGTAATTATTTCGTTTTTATCAGAAATAATTCTGTATAATTAAACCTACAATAGCTAGCCTTGTTACACAAGACAGACAATCATTGGGTGCCCCAGGAACTCCTGCCATCTGGCCGTGAACTGCTGTGGTCTGTATGGAAATCACTCATTCGATTGCGTACCCAGGTAGGCCTCTGCAAACACAATTTAGCGAAATAGGGTTTTGTAGACTCGTCTGACACACATGCTGGAGTGCCCCAAGTTCCCGCCCACACTTGCACTTTGGTGGATCTATTGAACGCCACTGATGCTGCTATTGGTATGGCTGCCTACTGGTCCCAAAATATCTTAAGACTTTTCCATCGACTCGAAAAGAAGAAGAAGTAGGGTGGACTGTATGAAAGCAAAGGCATTTTGGGCTGTATATTCATGGATTTGTGCGTAAGAATCTTACAAATACTGCTGTATACATAAATGTTGGAAGTTTCTTTCCTACTGCCCATCAACTATGTAACTACTAAAATAAACGTCTATAAAATACTAGCTTTTATCAGAGGCTTTGCTGAAACTAGTTGGAAAGTGGGAACCCAAGTTTCATTCGGCGTGATTGTTTAACAAATATCCTACCATTTCGACTCTCATATTAGTTCAAGGACATTCATAATTATCTAGCTCTTAAACTAAGAACTTTTTCACTTCCAGGAACAAAATCCCTGTGTCCCCAATCGAGGACGACCGCTCGGCGCCTCTGATCCAGTACGCAGAGTGGGCGCCAGTCGGAGCGGCGCTGGTGTTCGTGCACGACAATGACATCTACTACAAACCCAAGGTGTTCAAGACGCTGGTCTGCCGGATCACTAACAATGGTAACACTTTACTTAACCATGTCCCCAATCGAGGACCCAAATTCATTTTGCTTAAACTACATATTAGGTTTAGAAGATCGTACTGGGCGTTAGAAACAATGCTGTATTCAATAGCCCTCATTCAAGATGTCTTAAGACAGTTTTAGGTCAGACACCCTGCGATGGTTTTCAGTTGGCACCCCATTTGTTGTCAACCTTGCACCGGTATTGGACCAGGTCGGTTATGGTTATGGTAAAGTTTAGTCCCAATGAGGTACATATAGCCAGAATTTTTATTACCACCCTATTTTTCCAGGCCTCTCAATTTATCAATCAAAGACACGATTTTTGAAAAGATCAACACTTAAAATGACAAGAAAAAGTTTTGAGGCTCTTAAAAAAAACAGGTTGTATAAAAGATGTGGAGTAGTACTTTGAAATCAATTATGAGACACATTACACACATGCAGACGATTCTGCATGTGTGTGTACCTAAGAGAATAAGGTAAAACTATTGTAAACTCCAGTCGCAATAACCCATCATTCGCATCACACGCATATTTTCAATCTTGATCAACCTGCAGACCATACCGACCAGACCGTGATCCTTAATACATCAACAGATTATACACCACCGTTTTCACCGTCAATTCCAGGCATCCCAGGCGTAATCTTCAACGGCGTGCCCGACTTTCTGTACGAGACGGAAGTCTTACGGCTGGACAAGGCGCTCTGGTTCAGCCCTGACGGCCAGACTCTCATGTACGTGACGTACAACGACTCGCTCGTCCAACCGCACAAGTATCCGTGGTACGGTTTAGACCTGCAAGAACCGCCGGCGTACCCTACCATACGGGCGCTCAGGTATCCTAAGGTAGGTTGAAGGTTTTCTTACTTTTGTTAGATAAATCCAAGTTTATTTTGGACATCGCTGACAACAGTGGAGGAAAACATTGTGAGGAAACCTGGAGTTATAGTTAATATGAGTTTTAAATCGCTAATCCGCATTGAGCTAGCGTGGTGATTAGTGCTCGTACCTTCTCTGTATGAGAAGAGGCCTTTGCCTGCTCGGTTATCAAAAGCAATTATGCTGGAATGATATTACTTTTGCCAAGTCTAAAATACTTAAGGTAGGTTTTTTCCCAATTCTTCAGTAGCAGACCGGAATTTTGAATTCATGGTTGAATTGCCATGCATTGTTCACAGCAGTCCGAATTTCTCCTGGCTGTTAAGGGTTGTTTTAGTCCCTTGCAGTGGGATAGTTACGGCGGGTATTATTATTATCATACTAAACTATGTGAAGCAGTGGTGGCCCAGTGGAAACGGCTGCGACTTACAAGTTGTAGGGCGTGGGTTCGAACCCAGGCAGGCTCTTTAATTTGTGTAAATTATTTCATGTCACAAAACCAAAAATTCGAAGACATGTGACATCCACGAATCCACACTGGGCCCGCGTGGATAATTACGGTCCATCCCCTCTCACAGAAAGGAGGCCTGTGTCCCAGCAGTGGCTACATTAACAGGCTAATGATGATGATGATGAAGCTATATACCTCTGCCCAGCCTTTATTATAATTATTAATTTGCAGGTAAACACCAACAACCCGGTGGTGACGGTGAACGTGGTCAGCGTAAAGACGCCCAAGTACCTGTTCTCTCACGCCATACAGTTCAACACGCAAGTCGATGACAGTACGTATCATTTAATTTAGCTGCTTTATTTTACCCAGGAATGTGTGTTTGTAGAGGCATCTGCGGCGCCACATACGAACTACAAAAACACCTGACGTCACACAAGTCCTACATCGCGGTGTCATAGTTCTCCGCGCGATTTGCCACAACAACCGTCGGGCAGTTGCCCACCAGATGAGAGGGCTAAAGGAAAAGGTGCCCAGTTTTGCTCAAATTGAACTAATAACGCTATCTGGTAGTGTTTTAAAACCTTTCGGATGGTTCAACTCGTTTGAATGAAATGTTACCACTGTCCCATAGAAAATTGAGATTAAAAAGTCGGTTGAGAAGCAAAAACGATACAGTCTTCAACAGTTTAATTGCAAATACCAATCACTGCGATCACAGAACGGTCATGACACTTTTTTAATTGCGGTGGACGATTTTTGAGAGTAAATTCGCCACTGTCCAAGCGTTTGGATGCAAATCTTACACTTTCCAAAGCTGAGTTGCAAAAATAATACTGTCCTGTCATAAATTATTTTTTTTCTATAAAAATACGTTTGTTTGCATGGTTTGATTGTTTTTAATGGCTATTAAAATGATCTATGATCTCAGATAAATCAGTTATCTGCTAATTTTAAGTCCCTGTAAGTGATTAACAGTTTTTCCCACTAATCGTCAAAAAAAAATCTTGGACAGTGGCGCTTTTGCTTTCAGCCCGCTGAGATACAAGACCCGTTTGGTCGGAAATCCTCCCTTTTCAGTAGAGGATGTGGGATATTATGTCAACTACTATTTCAGCTCTACCTGTATGATATCAATCTTGAGGCCGTAACAGCATCACATGGTATTAGGAATTTTGGCAAGATCATAGACATGGGTCAGATGAGTATGAATGTAGAACTGATCATGTCATGTATAGGTAACTTAGTCACCAGTAAGGGAACATACTACTATATAAAGTCCATGTCCTAATCCGAAACATGGCGGTCTACCTGAGAGCCAAGTTTCATCTAAATCATTTGAGACAAAGACAACTGGTAATAAAGTTAACTGACAGACAGATAGACTTGGTTTCGCTTTTTGTATCTTCACCAGTGATTTTCTATCTAGAGATGAAGAAGACCACAAATAGTTACCGGATCTCCTCAATGATAAGAAGTGCACGGGTGGCGATAAAAAATTTCAGGTAAGACAGTTTAGGGACAAATTATAGCCAAGGCAGGACCAAAAAACGCTGGTGTGAGGATCTGGGCTCGTTCCTGCCGGACTGGTCAGAGAAGGCAGGCAACAAAGTTGGATGGAAGAAAATGGGAGAGGCCTTTGCCCAGCAGTGGAACAACACAGGCTGAATAAAATAAAAGTGACTGTGTCGTAGGAAATTTTTCTCAAAGCTGTTCTGTAACAAACGTTGTCCATGTTTTCAGGCTGGTACGTGAGATGGACGGGTTGGACTTCGGAGAAGCAGCTGGCAGTGCTCCTGCTCAACCGGCCGCAGAACGTGTCTCTCATCAGCGTCTGCAGCGCCGTGCACTACAACTGCCAGGATGTGAGTATACCTTCCTTCGCCATAGACCAATCTGCCTAGCCTTTGTACCTATGTATGTCGAGGGAAGTTCAGGGTGAGCAGTGGTGGCCCATTGGTAACGGCCGCGACTTACAAGTTGTAGGTCGTGGGTTCGAACCCAGGCAGGCGCTTTACTATGTGTAAATTATATCATCACCACTGCTCTTAAAACAGTGAAGGAAAACATCGTGAGGAAACCGGCATGTCCTTGAACCAAATTCGAAGACATGTGACATCTACCAATTTGCACTGGGCCCGCGTGGTGGATAATAGCCCATTCCCTCTCTATGAGAGGAGACCTGATGTCTGGGTCGGCATCCAGTTAAAACGGATGCAACTGAGTACCAGTATTGCAGTGACATCTGTGCCGCAACATACGAACTAATGACCTGAAGTCATGTAGCTACTCTATGACGCCAAATACGAAATATACTGCATCGCACAAGCAGAGTTTTCTACGCGAATTGAATATATGGAACAGGCCGCAACAACCATCGGGCAGTTGCCCGGACTCGTCTGGTCGGAGAATCCTCTCTTTTCAATGGAGGTTCCCTGTTCTGCATACCTTTAAATCGTCATAGACCAATCTAGCCTAGCATTTACGACCAAGTTTGGGGTATTATATTTTTTGGGTTGTATAGTCGTCAATAACTTCGCCAGCTCTGGGTGAAGCAGGAGGGCGTGTCAGACTTTTACTGACTAAAACCCTCGTGCTTGTGCCAGGACAGTTTAGGGTTGACCTTCAGTCTAACCGGATGCAGCTGACTACCAGTATTTATGTAGAGCGGCCACCTATATCTGACCTGTACAACACATAACAAGTTACCTCTTGGCAAGACTGGTTTCATGGCTTTTGTCTACCATGACAACTGTCAAAGATCTATGTCAGCCGGGACACGGAGGAGTCTCGATATGTAATGGATGGTCATCCATCTATGAACCGACCTCGGCAGGTGTTGCTTAACCTTGAAGATAGACCCGTACGGCTATTATTACTTAGCCTCAAACTACTCTCCTGAAAATGTAAATTACCCCTTAAAAGTATCGATAAATAAGTGTAAAGTTGCCCTTTGTTTTCCATCCCTATCGAAGCAGGAATTCTGCCCAGTGGGCCGATTATATCTTTTCTCTAACACAAATTGATTTATAGTTTCATTTATGAAAATTGCGTCTCACGCATTCCTAATACGGTCATTTTCCTGTTGTATTGTGTGCCTATATTTAACCAAAACCCCTTCTAACCTTCCCCAGATTTACCGCGATGAGTCCGATGGCTCTCGCTGGTCAGGTCTCGGCTCCGAACCAGTGGAAGACGACTGCGGCTGGTGCGGTAGCATGGCGCTGGTAGGCTCTAAGTCCACCATCTACACCACCATGCCCGTGGCTGACCTGCCTCCAGGGGGCGCGGGGGGGTGGTGGAGACACGCCGTGAGGCTCACGCAGGACTCCCGGACCACGCTGACCCTGGGAAGTTATGAGATCACTCAGCTAATGGGCTGGGATGAAAGGAGGAGCTTCTTGTGAGTATGCTTTTGGTTCTCCCTACTTATTCTTCTTCGTGTCCAAAATCAAAGTCAAATCGTTTTTTTCAATTAGCGTCACTAAGCGGGACTTTTGAATGACATTTTTTTTTATTTGAATCTTCTATATCTATAAAAGCGAAAGGTGACTGACTGACTGACTGACTGACTGATCAATCAACGCACAGCCAAAACTGCTAAGCCTAGAAGCATGAAATTTGGCAGAAAGGTTCCTCAAGTGACGTAAGTGTGCACTAAGAAAGGATTTTTGGAAATTTTACCCCTTAGGGGGTAAAAAAGGGGTGGAAAGTTTGTATGAAAAATCTAATTCCTTCGACCAAAATTCTTGAAACTTAGTAATAGTATTCTAAGTAAATGATAAAAAATGGACATGATTAGTTTTTCGAAACTACCCCCAAATAATGATTTAGGGGTTGTTGAAATTTGTATGGAAAATCTGATTTCTTGGGTCAATAAACTTGAAACTTGCCACAAATACTAACCTAAATGAATAATAATGGTTGCTATTTTTTTTTTTGAAACTACCCCCAAAAGACGATTTAGGGGTGTTAAAGTTTTTTTGAAGAATCTTATTACTTCAGTTAATAAACTTGAAACTTGAAATAAATACTAACCTAAATGAATAATAAAGGTTGATATTATTATTTTTAGAAACTACCCCCAAAAGACGATTTAGGGGTGTTAAAGTTTTAAACAAATACTAGCCTAAATGAATAACAAAGGTTGCCCTTATTATTTTTTTAAACTACCCCCAAAAGACGACTTAGGGGATGTTAATTTTTTTAAAGAATCTGATTTCTTGGGTGAATAAACAATAAATTTGACATAAATACCATACTAAATTCATTTAGTATGGTATTTATGTCAAATTTATTGTTTATTCATAATAAAGGTTGCTATTATTTTTTATGAAACTACCCCCAAAAGACGATTTAGGGGGATGTTTAATGGGGCGTATACGAACTGGTTTTCCATTTCAAGGGGTGTTAGACAGGGCTGTGTAGCGTCACCGTGGTTGTTCAACTTGTACATGGATAGTTGTCTGATAGGTTTGAAAGAGCATGAGTGCGGATTGAGGATGAATGAGTTGTCTGTCAAATGCCTTCTCTATGCAGATGATCAAGTTCTACTTGCATCGTCAGCAGAACAGTTGCAAGACATGGTGACTGTGATGAATGAAGCTTTTAAGTTAAAAGGGATGAGTATAAATGTGAACAAGACTAAGGTAATGGTGTTTGAAAGAGAAGAAGATGTATCGAAGTGTGAAGTGAAAATAAATGATAAGAGTGTGGAGCAAGTGAACGAGTTTGTATATCTGGGAAGTATGTTCACAAGGGATGGAAAGATTGAAGAGGATGTGGAAAGGAGAGTGAATGCAGGGAATAAAGTGAATGGTGCTATGCATGCAGTTGTGACCAGCAAGTCGATGTCTCCGGAAGCTCGACTCGCCGTTCACAACAGCGTGCTGGTGCCTACACTTATGTATGGAAGTGAAGGCTGGGTATGGCAAAAAACACATGAAAGTAGGATTAATGCAGTAGAAATGCGCTCCTTGCGGAGTATGTGTGGTGTAACTTTAACTGATAGATTGAGGAATGAGGTAATAAGACAACGTTGTGGTTTAAAAGAAGATGTAGTGACTAAAATTGAAAAGGGTATGTTAAGATGGTTTGGCCATGTTGAGAGGATGAATGAAAGTCGACTTAAGAAAGGTATTTACAAGGCAGACGTGAATGGAAACGCCGGGAGGGGACGCCCTAGAAAGACATACATAGACCTTATAGGTGATGTTCTTCAGAAAGGCCAAGTGCGCAGTACCCATAACCGGCGTGTGTGTATGACTAGATGTATGAATGTGTGTGAAGCAAAAGAAGTATGTAAGGATCGTAGCAGGTGGCGTTCTGTAGTTTCTGCCTACCCCCATGGGAAAAAGGCGTGAGTTTATGTATGTATGTATGTATGTAATTTTTTGAAGAATCTGATTTCTTGGGTCAATAAACATGAAACTTGACATAAATACCAACCTAAATAAACAATAAATAAAAAAATAAAAAAGCCTCTTTATTCCTTATTAAATAAAATAACAATTGTTTTTCTTAATATTAACATGCATAATAATTATTTACGATTAACATGCATCATCACTTTATAATAGTTTATTAGTGTTAGCTAATAAGGACCTCTCAACGAGTAAAGGCCTCCTCCATTTCTCTCCACACGGTTCTGTCCTTCGCTATTTCCATCCAGTCTAGTCCTGCAGTCTTCTGTATCTCATCGAGCCATCTATCTGCTGGTCTACCTCTTGACCTCTTGCCTGTTGGGCCACTCCATGTTGTTATCCGTTTTGTCCATTTATCATCACACATGCGTGCAATATGGCCTGCCCATTTCCATTTGAGTTTTTTGCAGTGTTCTAGAGCGTCAATTGCTTTGGTTGTTTCCCTTATGTCTTTATTTCTTTTTCGGTCTTTTAATTTCAGGTTCAGTATGCTGCGCTCCATGGATCTTTGAGTTGTTAGTATCTTATTCTTGGTGTGTTTGTTATAAATCCAGGTTTGTGATGCATATGAGAGACATGGTAAGATACATGAATCTAAAACTTTTTTCTTCATGCTGACAGGGAGATTTGATTTTAGAACTTCTTTGTAACTCCAGAACTTGTTCCAGGTTAGGTTCACACGTCTAGTTACTTCGTCTCGTTGTCTGGATTTTTTGAATGAAATTTGTTTGCCTAGATAAGTGTACTTCTGAACATATTCCAACCGAGCATTTTTGATGCATATGGGGATGTTTATGCTGTTTGTCATAACTTTGGTTTTTGTTATGTTTAATTTCAAACCAATATCATAGCTGACTGCGCTTAACTCATTTACCATGGATTCTAATTGTGATGCACTTTCTGAAAAGAGCACTATGTCGTCAGCAAATCTGAGATTACTTAGATATTTACCTTGAATCTTTATACCTTTGCTTTCCCATTTTAGAGTTTTCATTATGCTTTGCAATACAGTGATAAAAATTCTTGGTGATAAAGGGTCCCCCGGGCGAACGCCTCTACATATATTTATTACGGATCCCCTTTTTTCTAATCGCACTCTGCTTATGCTTTTCTTATAAATGGCTTTAATAAGTTCTATGGTTTCAGTCGGTACTTCGCATTCTTTCAGAGCTCTCCACATGCTGTCATGAGAAATTGAGTCGAACGCCTTTGCATAATCAATAAATGCTAAGTAAAGCGGGCGTTTCATTTCTTCATACTTCTCAATGATTTGTTCTAAAGAGTGGATGTGATCTACAGTTGAGTAATTTTTTTCTAAAGCCTGCCTGCTCAACCGGCTGGTGGTTCTCCGTGTATTTTGCAAGGCGTTCTTCCAAACATGAGGCGAACAGCTTATACAAATTTGACTGCAAGCTAATAGGTCGATAGTTGCCTATGTCTGTAGGGTTTCCTTTCTTATATAAAAGAACTACATCTGATTCCGCCCATTCGCTAGGAATTGTCTTGTCTTCTAATATTTTATTAAATAAGTCTGTTAACGGACGTAATAATAGTAGGTCTCCTGCCATGATAGCCTCATTTGACACACCATCAGGTCCGCTACTTTTATCTTTCTTCAGGGATTTCATTTTAGTATGTATGTCTTGAATAGAGAATCTTTTTAGGGTGGTATTGTATTGCATTTGTGTTTGACTTTGGCTTTCTTCTGTTAATGATGTTTTTTTTTTTTTTTTTTTTTTTAAATCTCTATGCCTCACAAATAAACAATAAAGGTTTTCAATTATTAGTTTTTCGAAACTACCCTTAAAATACGTCTTCGTTGTGGTAAAGATTTTTGATTACTTTTACTGCACATAGCTTCTTTTTATGACGTTGGGGAACACTTAGGAGGGGTTTTTGGAAATTCAACTTTTTAAAGGGTTAAAAGGGAGACATTTATTTGAATAAAAATCTTATTCCTTTGGCAAAATAATAAAGGATGGCATCATTAGTTTTTCGGATTTACCCCCAGAAGACGATTTAGGGGTGTCAAAGTTTCTTTGAAGAATCAAATGGCACTAGGATGGGGACCTTTACATCGATTTGGAACTTCCGAACTGGATAGCAGCTTATTTTTGGTCGCCATCACACGAACGAAGTCGCGGGCGGAGTCGATATTATAAATGTGAAAGTGACTCTGTCTGTCTCTCTGTCCACCTTTTCACGCTTAAACCGTTGAACCAATTTAGATGCAATTTGGTTCGGAGATATTTTGAGAAGCTGGGCAGGACATAGCATAGTTTTTATCCCGGAAATCTTACTTAAAAGGGTGGAAAGAGAGGTAGAAGTTTGTATGGAAAACCCACAATATTATGCTGCGATATAAAAAATAAGCTATTCGAATTACTAATGCTTCGCAGACGAAGTCGCGGGCAACAGCTAGTTTAATAATAATTTAATCCTGTACATTCGCAAAGGTAGATTATTATGTCGATGGTTCCTTTTTTCCAATTAATATTATCTTAGACCAATAGTCCTCCACGTTGATGACCTCCTCTGGTCTCGAAAAGGTGTCGGTCTACCTCCTGAATACGGATGATGACCAAAATAATCTATTTGATATCCTTCAGTAAGATTACCAAATTGACAACTTGTATTTTTATCTTGTCACATAAACAAAAATTACGGTACATAAAAGTTGGTACACTTATAAGTCATGTCACAAGCTCTCAAAATTTTAATGCGCTTTGTCTTTTTTATTGATTTAACAGAACCAAGCAATTTACTGCTCTATGTCAATATGGTTCCGAATTAATTGAAGCAAATGATGAATCTTGTTTTTTGAAATCATTAAACTGTAGTCTGTATTTAAGTACTGGTTATTGATGTTTTTGCTGGAAACCTCACTTATTTTCAGTCTGAGTTTTCCCACTGCAGGACTACCCCCTTACTTCCTCCCTTACTTCTTTCTAATTTTCCTCGTTTTTAACCAGTGTAGTGTGGGCGTCAAGTTTGTCCCGCCATCTTCGCCTGGGTCTGCCGCGATGTCGCTGTACATGTTTTTTGTACCAACACCTTCTTCATAAGGTACTAACACCTTCTACAGATACGTGATAGGCACAGCCCCTGAGAAGGCAGGCGAGCGTCACCTATACCGCGTGAAGGTGCCTACGGACCCGGCCAGCTGGCCAGACCCGCCAGTCTGCCTGACCTGTCCCGGCGCCGACCTACAGCCGCCTGACGCTACTTCCGAGCCTGTTAGTGATGACCCGGTGAGTGGGACCTTGTTAGAATAGAGCTGAGTGATGTGGTGGGTTAAGCTTTGAATTACACAAACTGCTAAGATGTTTTTTCTCTATGATCGGTCTAGAAGAAAATTACGATGAGACAGTATCTGCGTTTTTTTGTGCAAACTGGTGCACACAAGTTGTCAGTAGCCCTGAGAATACGTAACCAGATCTGATGTTTTGACACTGCCTTATTCTACCTCAAGAAATTATTTCTTTAAATTAAATTAGAAATTAAATTCTGTTTTCACAAAGACAGGCTGTAGAAGTGCACAATGTAATATATTCACCACCACTGCTCTTGGAACGGTGAAGGTAAATACCGTTTGGAAACAGTACCGGCAACGGCACTACCGGAATTATACGTTAATTATCCTTTTGACGACTGGCGCATCCATGCCTCTGAATGGACGTTTAGCCGTTGGACCCAGTTGTTATTTGAAGATCATGGTGGTAGTCTTTGGTGTACACTAACTTATATTTTATTATATCTATGATGACTCGAACGCAATTGAGAAAAGGCAGGTGTACTAAGCTGTATGTGTACCGCTTTCAGGAGTTCGAGAACGCGACGTCAGCGCTGCCCGCGTGGCCCACGTCGACGGTGCTGCCGCACATCGCCGACGAGAACGACACGCTACCTTCTGACTGCCTCTACAACCGCATCTTGTTCAGCAAGAACTACTCCTATTATGTACAGGTAAATATACTGTTACAAGACAGGGTAGCGCCATCTATTGTCGTAAAGTCTTTTGTAGCCAAACATTCTGGAAAGTTCTCGTCGTGTCTAGAACAGTCTGGAATGTTACGAAAACTTTTGCACTACTATATAAGGGGCGAACGGTTTCGTCGAAAGTCAGTTTTCGATTGGAAGGCGATTCGGAGCGATCAAAAGCGAAATAGTGCGAAGTTATTAATTTGTTTGAGAAGTGGGTCAGTTAAAAAAAAATATGTTCTGTTGTCACCAGGAGTGCCTGGGCCCGGGCCCGCCCGCCACGTTCGTGTGCACGCACTGGGGCTCGCGGCGCGCCGTGCTGTGGGACGGGCGCCCGCTCAGCACGCACTTCCAGGGGCTCGCGCACCCGCAGGTCAAGGACTTCAGGGTCGAGGTAAGAGCTTGACAGAAACTAATTATTCATAAAACAAGTTCCTTAAAGTATTTCACCAGCATCGATCCAGAACCGAAAAAGCTTGAAAGACCTGAGGCTCTAGACTAGTGAAATTATAGCAAAGAAAACGTCGCAATAACGATTGGTTTAATGTTTGGGGTTGCCAAGCACAATCGATATGTCACTTGATGAATTCCCATCGCTTAAAGAATGAACGACTTTGTCTTGAGCCTCTGGCAAAGAATAACGAGAAGTGCCGATCCCAAATAATAGGATAAGACTAGATGAAGAAAGAGATTCCTTCTTCTGACTTAGTTTCATCATTAGCTTATTAACTTTCCAGGTGCAAGCCTACAGGGCAGCCCGAGTCCGCTTGCTGCTGCCACCAGGGTTCAGAGAAACAGATGACTTGCCTCTACCACTGGTGTTGCACGTGTAAGTTTAAACTTAACTAAGAGTACATACCACAAAATCGCTGATTCTTCCAAATCAGACCAACCTATGAAGTTGTTTAGTTTAAGTTTATCAAATTCTGTTATGATTGGACTCTGTTTTAACCTTTGTTTTACCTTTTAACCTCTGTTTTACCTTTTCTGCGATTTTGGCGGTCTCTTCAGTTTCGTGCCTATAGCTCTTGCTGGAACACCCATACCGATATGCTCCGACTTCCGGTACCTAGGGTCGCTTGTCCAAGGGGATGGCGAGGTAGACCGAGACGTAACGCACAGGATCAACTCGGGATGGATGAAATGGCGACAGGTCACTGGAACAACTTGTGACCCACGGATGCCCCTCAAGTTAAAGGGGAAAATTTACAAGTCCGTGATTAGACCTGTCGTACTGTATGGATCAGAATGTTGGGCTGTGAAAAAGATGGATGAAAAGAGATTGCATGTAGCAGAGATGAGAATGTTGAGATGGATTTGCGGAGTGACGAGAATGGATAAATTGAGAAATTAGTATATTAGAGGTAGTTTGAAAGTGGCGCCAGTAACAGAAAAGTTAAAAGGAAACCGTTTGTCCTGGTATGGTCATGTATTGAGGAGGGATGAAACGCATGTTACTAAAAGAGTTATAAATATAGATGTGAATAGATGGAGAGGGAGGGGACGGCCAAAGAAAAGATGGATGGACTGTGTGAGGAGTGATATGAAAGAAAAGGGCGTCAGTGATGGAGTGACGGGGGACAGGATGTTATGGAAGAAGAAAACGTGTTGCGCTGACCCCAAGTAACATGGGACAAGGGCAGGAAGATGATGATTGGACTCTGTTTTAAATGAAAGATTCACAAATGTATTTGTGTTAATTTATTCACTACAAATTTCACTCATGTCATAGTTGACCTGCTAAAAAAGTGTATGGCAAGCCCCCTAGACTCGCTGTCAGCGAAGGCGAAATTGATAGTGTTTGTAATAAAGTCGAACATAGAACCTCCTCCTTTTTGGTAAGTTGTTTATTAACAAAAATGTTCGAAATGTCACGTGATCAATCCCTTACCTTTGGCGTTTCGAACATCGACATCGCTGACATCGACCGACACTTGTCGGGCCTGACGTTAATTTTAAAAGCCTTTTAAAAACAGAGAATCATGTGAGATTTGCACAAGGGGCCTTCTTGTGACACACAAAATGTTTCATGAAATGACAAACAATAATGAGGACAGTGATAATATGTGACACAGGTCTGCACAGCCGGGTGGTCAGCTGGTGACGGAGCGGTGGAAACCGAGCTGGGGCTGGTACCTGGCGGCCGCTAGGAACTTCATCGTCGCCGAGATAGACGCCCGGGGTTCCGGAGGACAGGTATCCAAACCAACTCCTAACGATCCAGAGTTTCTTGGTTCAAATCAAATCAAATCAAATATGTTTATTTGTTCGAATATGGTAAAATAGATGTTACAATATTGGTTCCAGCATATCCTGCCATAATATGGCAGGATACAATATACAAATATTTATTAATAATTATGAATTATAGTATATAATCTGAATCTGTTATAGTTAATTAATAAAGATTGAAAATGTATTGCAATAATAATAATGAAGAAAAAATTAAAAATTGTATTAAATTAGTAACGACTTATCTTCTAAATATTCTTGAACACTGTAATAATTTTTCTCCAATAACAGTCTGAACAATACCCTTTTGAACAACGGCAATGGCAAATCTTGAGTATTATTTGGTAAATGATTATATATAATAATTGCCATGCAGTAAGTATTTCTTTCAAATAGCGTTAATTTTATTTCAGAAGCAAATTGTAATGTTCCTATGTGGTTGAATATCTTACACAATTTTGATAAACTGTACAGAATTTTTGTTTTCTCGCCGGTCCATTTTGCCCCAAGTCCTACCACGGAATGATGTAGGTATTTCTTACTATATTTGCAGGGTGAGGAACTCAGAACAGAAATCTATCATAAGCTTCTGTCAGTGGATGTTGAAGATCAGATAGCAGTATTGTCGTAAGTATATTTTAGCAGTACCAAGAGTAGAGTAGTTTAAGAAGTACGTGGTAAGAAGTTTTTTTTTGTTATGAGTTTTACCCATCAGATAAAAATAAAGAAAGAAAAATATATATCAGTGACACGAATTATAAAGGACAAACAAAAGGCCAAAGAGACCTATGTTCGGCATTAGCATAGCTATATAAAGTTTTGCCGGTACCATATCAATACGCTACGGTCATTAAAACCGTTATGCTGTTGATACTATTACAAGAGATGGTAGCCAAACATTCTGGAAAGTTCTCATCACGTCTAGAACGGTCTCGAAAGTTATTCTTGAATGTCTTTTTCAGCCGAACATTCTGGAATGTTCTCGCCGCGTCATGAACAGTCTGGAATGTTCCAATGACGTATCTTGGGTACAAGGTATATGAGAGGCGAACGAACTGGTTTGTCGTAGGTCAATTCCGATTGGACAGCGATTCGGAGCAATCAAAAGCGAAATAGTGCAAGTGCAATAACTTTGTTTTAGAAGTGTTTGAGTAATAATGTCGTTGATTAAAGTGTGCTGTTTGAATTTTATCCCTGAACACCAGCTCGTAACAATACGTTTTAGTGGGCATAGTGCCTACTGCAGTCCGTGTCATCTTTCATTCCGTGCCTAATAAGTTCACAGCACGGTACGGTGTAGTGCGCAGACTCTTTAAAGGTAGACTTCCGAGCAAATGCAAAATGAACAAGCGACACTATCCGAGTCTGTCGCGGCCGCTGCGATCAAAGTGGTTCGAATCGCTTAGGACCTTATTTCCGTGAATTACCAATGTGGGGCTGTAGTGACACGGAGCCACTCTACTCGGTAGTGAGCCTCAACTTCGAAGATTGCGTCAGGTGGCGGATATTATTTAGCCACGAACTATAGTGACTCATTTGTTTCCCGCCTCCACAGCTACCTTCGCGACAATCTCAAGATGGTGGACGGCAGCCGTGTGGGCGTGTGGGGGCATGGTTACGGAGCGGGCGCCGCCGCCGCGCTGGCCGCCGACGACGCCAGGAACGTCACCAGGTGCCTCGCCGCCATTGCGCCGCTCACCGACCTCAGGCACCATAGTGAGTTGTGTCCATAACATAACATCCCTCCTCATATAGCCTATAGCGAACTACTGCTAAGACAAAGAAAATTTGCCCTGCAATCAACTTTGCACACATTGCAATTATTGTCTATCACGGATTTACAGGATGTGACAGTTTATTTCTAAAATTAAGGAGTCATGGGGTTTAAAATGCTGTAAAAAGACTTGCTAACTATATATTATGTATATTCACCATTAAGTATTCAATTAGATAGGTACTTACGCTACTTCTTACCAGCTAAAGCAACACGAAGGGGTGACGGGTGGGCGTTTCGGGGCACTATCGTCATACAGAGATTTGATATCCAAAGATTTCTGGCTCTCAGCCTAATTCGAACAGATGACTTTTTATTCATCAATCAATATCTATTACATTTGCAGACTCGTACTGGACGGAGCGCTACAGCGGTTACGGCTCGACGTGGGCGGGGACGCTGGGCGTCAACGCTGTGTGGCGTAAGGCGGGGAACCTTCCCCCGCGAAGAGTTCTACTGGCGCATGCAGCCGCAGACCTCACGGCTCCACCACACCATGCATTGGCACTGGCGAGAGCGTTGATCAGGAACACTGCGCTATACACACATCAGGTAAGGTTATGAACTGGTGGTTAGATGCACATCAGGTAGATAAGCTTCCTCAGATTCTGAAATTCTGGTGCTTGCAGACTAAGCTGGACCGCAGACCTTCACCACATCATGCGTTGGCACTGGCGAGGGCTTTGATTAGGAATACTGCGCTATGCACTTTTGACCCTTGACTGAACATCAGGCAAGCTTATGATCTCCTGGTAGTTTTGTGTAAGTTAGGTTTGACCAGTTGACAATATCACACCCAATCGCATCATCCCTTGCCGCATCATGCCTTGGTACTAGCGAGGGCTCTGATTACTGCGCAGTATACATCAGGTACATTTCTGAACTCCGCTGAGCGTCAGTCTAATTCAAGTCTTTATTGCATAGTTATCACATGGATTGTAAAAGATCTCCATGATGTCCACTACTGGTCGTAAACCTCACCAAAGCATTTGCTTAACTACCTTTACTAGGTTATCAGTGTTGAAGGGCCTTTCTAGGTTCAAATTACTGTATTCAAAGGTCGCAGAACAGGGGAGGTACCAATAAGTTCCGTAGGGGATCGTACAAGCTAAGGATAATCTCCTCTCAAATAGATGTCGGGTAAAAATCTTACGATTGGCTCTCCCTTCAGATCATACGGACTGAATTCCACTCTTTTGAGAAACGCTGGTGGTCCTCACCATGTGTTCCATCGTTTTTCATTAAAACAAATGTTTTATTCCAGGTGTACCCCGACGAAGGTCACAGCTTCGAGCGCTCCACGATCCATCTTCACAAGACAATGGAGCAGTTCTTTGACGAGTGCTTCGGACCAGTTGAGGTGGCGGACTGGGACACCGGCGGCGTCGGCGGCCTGTTCCCCTTCAGGGACTAGTCCTACGACCAGGGGACTGGCGAAGCCTCCCCTTAGACATTCACTGAAATATCGATAAAAGAATCGGTGTGGCGATTCCGTTTGGGTTTTTTGAGAAGATTGTTTTATTCCTGTGCTTTTGGAGTCAGGATAGATGGAATTGGTATTGGTCACGATAGGCATTCAGATAACATTTTCATTTCTTTAAAACTTGAAATTCACAGCAATATTAAAGAAACAGGTTGCAAACATTTTGTACGGTTCCCACAGACAGGTGTGACGCAACAATGCGACAACTATGCAACGACTATTTTTCATAGAAATTGTTCTAAAAGTAGGTAATATAGCGCATGTTTGTGAGAGACTTATGCAAAATGATGTCTAGAATAAAATAATCGATGCGATGCTATAAAATCGAAAATGGTTTCGACAAGAGATGGCGCCCTTTTAAAGAAATTTCCTCTTATCGAGTAGTGAGAAAAATTATTCAGTGCAATAAAATATTGTGGACGAATTTTTTTGAGATAATTTGACTAAGACTTGGCAAGATTCGATAAATGTATTAAAATGCCAAATTTATACTTCCATGGTTTGAAAAATTATAAATATTAGAAAGCGTGTGTGTCTAAAAGAAAATGATTTTGATCAAATTATAAGTGTTCTCTTTCTGTACTACGACAGGATAAGGTTCTATATTTTAACTACAAAATCCTTTATGTCAGATTCGTTTGTGTACATATTTATTTAAAATATTGAGAAATAAAAAGAAGTTAAAAAGCCGGTAAAACCATGTTTTGACCACAATTTGACATACACCCAGAGAGAAGATGGAATATGGACCGTAAAAAACAGTTTATCAATATTAATACATTATAAAAGCAGCTCTTACTAACATGTCTAGTCATGTCAAGTGGGGACGTAAGCAGTAACTATCTATTTTAAGCAGATATGAGCCTCAAAAAAAAAATTTGTTTATCATTTCTAATTGTCACTTGCGCGTCAAAACGACACGGTATATCCGTCTACTTATAAATCAGTTTTAATCTTTGTAAAGTTGTGAAGTTTTGAAAAGAAGAAGAATTGTTGACAAGAATTGTTTTTAAAAGTGGTACACAATTAATTTCTACGAAAAAATTAACCTATAGGGTTATTTGTTATGTATTTGTGTGTGGTGGCTCAGTGGTTAGCCACTGGACCTCGCCTCTTGTGCTTGAGGTTGTGGATTCAAAGCCGGACAAGTAACAATGTGACTTTTTCAATCCATATGCACTCACACAAGCTTATCTTGGACATCGCTGACAACGGTGAAGGAAAACGTCGTGAGGAAACCTAGACTTAGTTAGTTTGTTATAATTTGATGCTCCATTGGTGTAATTGCTGCAAGGCGTTCCAGTGCAAGGATAAACTAATAAATACGTGCACGGCGTCAAGTCTAGCTATCTCTGCCAGCTAGTGGCGTAAATCCAAAACTGTAAGTCTCTAATTTTAAATAGGGAACATTACGCAAAGCTTATCGAGCAGATGGCGCCTCGTAAAGAAAGAGTAAACAGAACAAGCTTAAAAAAGCGCGGCAATTGTTCGCGTTTTCAATCATTTTGGTAGTTTTTCTATAGATTAATCCGCTTAAATGTAAATATATCTAATTATAAACAATAGAAAAAGATTAAAAACGTGCACATGAATATTTTAAACAAATAATTTCAAATTCACCCAGCAATAGACGAGATTGCAGCCGTTTTTAATGCGTAAAATTTGGCCACCTAGCGGTATAAATTGATGGGAAGGTTCCTTAGACTTGACGTTGACAATCCTGTGCTGCCATCTATAGCTCCCTATACGCGTTGGTTTGAGACCGACAAACACTATTGTAGGAAAGTTATAACCAATATAAAAGGTCACGATAAAAATTAAAACATGGTTTTAAACGTATCTAAAATATTTTAGTAATGGTGCATAACTGTGTTTGCAGTTATAAAAAACAATTTATATTGTGTAAGCCTAAATACGTCGCTAACTAGATAAAATAATAAAAAAAAACAATAAATGTTTACGATCGTTGGTGTGTTAGTAACTATATCGTATTTAAAATTAAATTAAATATTATGTGGAAATGGTCTGTGGACAATTTTGTGCAAAAATATGAATATGACAAATAATATGAGCCTACACTTTAAAATAATGTCTTTCTATCTATTTTTTGTCAAATACAATAAGTAACAATTTTATTTTCAATAATGATTGCATACGACAAATGGTTATGCAATACGACATTCCATTAAACAATATGACATTACGTTAACTGTCTCTTCTGGGGTTCAAAATTGTCCACAAACAAAATAAAAAGGATAAAAAATATCCTTGAAAATTTTCTTATGATTACTATAAGGAGAAGATAACTTATTTTAGTGTATAATGTATCAACTTTTATCTATCTATATATTTCTATGTCGCTTTCAATGTCAGAGAAGTAGCTTTAAAAGTATACTTAGGCACGTTATGTCTAAATGAGATATTATTTAGTTTTGACTATTCTAGTCGTAAAATCTAGTCACTTAGTCTAAAATCTATGTATCAGTATAATTTGGGCACAATGTCTTGATCTCTTTCCAAATATTATTATGTCTTTAGGTCTTACCTACTTCATATGTAGTACAATTATAGTTTGTAGTGAACTACTTAACATAGATAGAATTCTTTATGTAGCTCACGGGAAGGATAATAGTAGGTATGTAACTTAACTTGGACCACAACATCTTACGCAAATCATGTTAACAAAATAGTGGGTGGTAGTGTATAATTTGTATTGCATATGATTTACATTTAATATCTGAATGCCACAAGTTTCCCTATTTGTTGTAAAAAATCTGATACAATGTTATATTTGTGCTGTCATACTTCCTGTGACTTTTTATTTGACATGTAAATTCCTTGTCGTATTTTTAATCGAATGACGTAAACTGTCGTAATTGGCTGGCATTCATACATTTCTTCACCTCCTGCGCCTTTCTCACATTTTTAAATCTCATAATTAGTTTTAAATCCTATTTATTTTATTTTGAACATATAAAATATGAATTTGTTAAAAATATAAATAAAATAATATTCGATCGATGTTGAGACTTAAATTATTAAGAATGTGATAGGTGTTTTTAAATAATTTGTATTATAATTACTGTAACGATTAATTGGAATTTATTACATTTTAATTATGTAACCATTTTGATGGGTAACATAGTAGTTAAAATGTAGGTTATTGCTACTATTTGTCCAACAGTATTTTTGTAATTAATGAAAAAGATCTTAAATTAAGTTTCAATATTATGAAGTTACAAGTTTTAAATGTAGGTACATATTTTGTCTACTTACGGAACAAAATAACCGCCTAATCAGAATGATATCAGCAGCCGGTCTTCCGACCAACAGACCAATGAGGCAGGCTAATGAGATTGAAAACAAATGAAAACATAAAAATTGACCGCATTGTTTAATTTATTCATACAAGAGATGCGATAAAGTCGTAGATAGCTTAACCTGAATACGAAAGATTTGTAAAATTTCAGCGTCGTACGACACTTGATTAATTACGATTAATTCAAGATGTGTCATGTCAATATTTTTTCGGTACAATAGAAAAATGACGAAGAACTTGTAACTTTATAATTGTAATGGACAAATTCTAAATACATACTTGCAATGTGCCACTCTTACACCCAGTGTTAATTTTGGATCAAATTAAAGCCAATAAATTTTAATGCAGCCATTATTACTGGTATATAAAAAAATACCGTGACTTAAAAAACTAAAAAGCAGATACCTACAGTGCTCCAAGAATCTTTTGGCGGTAGAATGACATTGCCAGGGTGTGCCGTTAGGGTAAGCTCACACCGAAATGCGACGTTTGGACATTTTTTAAGATAGTGATACAATATAGAGCTTTATTAAGTACTCAAATGGTTCACAATTCAGAGAGAATTCCAATACGTCCCGCGGGATCCTAAATTTCTCGATAATAAACATTTGCGAAATGAAATTGTTAACAAATAAAAAGAAGATGGCGGCGAATGACGGAAAATTCTGTGGCTTAGTTCCAATTTTAGCCAAAAAGAAAAAGAAAGAAAAATATTTTATTAGTGACTCGCAGGAGATTCAGATACGAAAAAAAAACGTGTGTTATGTGGGACCCTCATCAGAGACGAAGTTCCTCGCGTCTTTTCTTAAACTCCGCTTGATAGGGATAAAAGTCACACGAATATGGCGGACAGGTCTTGACGATAATATCCGAATTACACCGGTTGGAACCGGAACCGAACGTCTCGAGACGTTTTTGTGACGTTTCGCTTTGTAGTACGGCAACTCTTACCGCAAGCCGCGTTGAGGAACTTCGTTCCAAAAACAAAAAGATTACTTATTTGACAAGCAAAAACTAAAAACCGGTCAAGTGCGAGTCGGACTAGCGCACGACACAACGACGACAACACGACAAACACGTTTGTTGTATGGCAGCCCCATTTATATATTTATTTTATTCTGTTTTTAGTATTTGTTGTTATAGCCGCAACAGAAATACATCATCTCTGAAAATTTCAACTTTTTAGCTATCACGGTTCATGAGACACAGCCTGGTGACAGACAGACAGACAGACGGAAAGTGTAGTCTTAGTGATAGGGTCCCGTTTTTAACCTTTGGGTACGGAACCCTAAAAAAAGAATCTCATGCGAGACTAGGCTACTTCTTGAATGTCAGATCCAACCAAACTGGGTGTAAAATTAGAACGTATGCAAGCACTTAAGTGATAGTAAAAGGTATATAAAAGGATGCACGTAGTAATCCGCGATGTATCCCCATAGCAGAGTACCGCAGTAGGTGGTACTTATGTATGCTCAGTGAACAGCATTGTTTATGTTGAAAAGTTGTTTTTATAAAAAAAAAATATAGAGAAAATTTGTTCCGAAATGTCGTTTTATTTATTACAACCTTCCTCATTTCATCACTCCGGCAAAACATCTCCCACCTGGACACGTAATGCGGTGGTCGATCTGGAAATCTCTGAATCGATTGCGGGCCCAGGTTTGTTGCTGCAGAGATAGCCTTGACCCATACCCAGGGGCGGCTTTACCTATATTTATTTATTTATTATATACTTTATTGTACACCACTTAAATAATTACAGGACAAAACATTTATAAAGATAAGTGTACAATGGGCGGTTTTATCGCACATGGCAATCTATTACAGATAACCTTTACCTATAGTGCAGGGTATGCGTAGCAAACGGGCACAGCACCTTTGGGGGCGCCGAACGCAACTCGCGCGCCCTCCGGCCGCGGCAGTTTCAATGACCCACGTAAAAAGAACTCCGGCAGGCGTATTACGTATCTTTTGCAAGAGCAAAACGATAGCGATTTTTGCGCAATAATTGATCTTCCCTACAGAAGTTTTAGAGTTGTTGGCGGGTTTGCTTTTAAATGAGTGCATTTGACAAACAGCGAGCGATTAACAAACGATTCTGTAGGACCTACCATACCTACACTGCAGGTTATTCCGACTTTTATGACATAAAGCGTTTGATCGCTATCGTTTTGCTCTTGCAAAAGATACGTAATAACCCTGCGGTTTGCATACATTTTGCGTGGCATCTGGACCTCTTCTTATATATGTCGAATAACAGGAAAGCAAGGCGCGCTTTTATAATAGTAACTTTTATTTCAACATAAAATAAACCCAGAAACAGATAATTACATATTGTATTTGTTTAGTAGTGAGTGTCGCATCGCTACCAAAGGCGCGTATCTGTTTTAATTCGTTTGAAAACACGCCGACAATTTTATTGCGAATCCTAAATTCGGCTGTTTACAATAAAAAATAAAGTTAAAATTGCCATGGACGAAAGTCACGCGCGCGGCATTTCTCAAAAGCGTGTGTCCGCGTGGCGCGTGCTGCACTTTGTGTTCTACCGCTACACGTTATTTTCCGAAGTAAGCCTTGACGCAATGGATTAAGTATTATATTTGAGTAAACATGTAAAGAAGTAAATCGGCTTTTCTTTTGATTAAAATATACTTATGAAGTAAGTTTTGTTATAAGCTGCCACAACTGTTGCGACTTTTACTGGGGTCGGCTTTTAAATAACCGCAAAGTTGTATTTTGTTATTCTTGTCCCGCCTTCCTACCTTAAAATACGTTTTACCCGTGTACAGTGGGCCTCGCATTAAGATTCCCAAATCTGTCATCATCATCATATCAGCCGAAAAACGTCCACTGCTGGACATAGGCCTCCACCAAACGTTTAGAGTTTTAAGTTTAGCAATTCTTCGGGCTATGTCGGTAACCCTGGTTCTCTTGCGGATCTCTACATTTCTAATTCGATCACGCAAGGAAACTCCGAGCATAGCCCTCTCCACTGCCTTTTGAGTGACTGTAAGCTTTCTGATAAGGCCCATTGCAAGCGACCACGTCTCAGAGCCATATGTAATCACTGGCAACACACACTGGTCATAGACTTTCTTCTTGAGACACTGTGGAAAGTTGGACGAGAAGATACCGCGCAACTTCCCGAACGCTGCCCAGCCGAGTAGGATTCGACGGTTGACCTCTTTCTCGAAGTTAGCCTTACCCAATTGGATCGTTTGTCCCAGGTACACATAGTCGCCCACAACTCCAAGTGTAGAGTCTCCAACCTTGATAGGAGTGGGTGTAACTTGGGCATTCAACAAACCTGTCAAATGTTTCCAATTGATATTTACGCGGTACCACCTATATTATTTTTTAGTCATTATCATTTATCAGCGTCAAGACCGAAAAGGAAATACTGGGTTTCGCCCAGTAAATAAGGATAGAAAACAATATGTAGATTTTCATAGACATTTTTCTAAATGGGTTAAAGATGAATAACTTTTTATAATTATTTTCGGATGACTATTGATTCCTTCTATGAACTATATGACAAAGTTAAACATGACTTAGTTAAACAAGATACTAACTGAAGGAAAGCTATTTCAGCAAAAGAAAGATTGGTGCTACTTTTCCTCGGTTTCAGTCTCCATCTTCCATCTTCCTTCCAATTTGGTCACCAAAACGTAATACATACAACACAACGAACGCTTTTGTCTTGAACGGTTAACCGCGTGACCGTTCTCTGTCTGATAGAACCCTGACCCAGCAATTTGACAGATGTGGGACAAAAGCACAGATGTGGGCTTTATGCGAGGCCCAGTATTTGTGTTTGTGTGTTTCTGTTGTTTACCGACATCATTTAAAATTACACCATTATGATTCTAAATAGAGTCAACTGCACATCATGGCATCAAAAACTGTCAAATTTCTTAAATCGATTTTCAAATTAATCTCCAAACAATACGGTTTGGATACATTGGGGTAATTTGACAGTTAGTGGTAGTTAATGTGCTGTTCCGTAAGTCCCAGTTTCCTCTGATTTAGATTAGTAAACTCGAATTAAGGTGAAGACAAAATCTAATAAAAAGAAACACATTCCTACATACCCAGATACGTACGAGTGAAAAACAAAACCCAGTCTTTGCTTTCGCGCGGTTGAGTGAATAGACCACAGAGCAAGAAATACCGCGTTAGTGGCTAGTGCGAGCAGCTAAGCGTTCAAGTTGGCTCTATGAATAAAAAGTTATAAATAAAAAAAAAAAACAAAAATCCCGACTGAGAACGAGATCTAGTAAGTAGTTTTTTTTTAATACGTCATAAATCGTAAACCGCAATTTACCAAGTACGGAACCCTTCGTGTGCGAGTCCGACTCGCACTTGGCCGGTTTTTTTTGTATTAGTACATCGGTCCGTCACAATCACGGGCAGAATTCTAGCGGTCACGCTGGTTTACT
Organism: Orthosia gothica; assembly: GCA_949775005.1. NCBI lineage: Eukaryota > Metazoa > Arthropoda > Insecta > Lepidoptera > Noctuidae > Orthosia > Orthosia gothica. The sequence goes on from OX459035.1 coordinate 23,775,805, forward strand.
CGAATTGACGGCGGCCGGGATGATGGCGCTCGGACGACGAGCTTGCGGTGGACAAGCGGCTATAGTAAACGTAAAATTAATACAGTAGGCTTCGCCTTAGTCGGGTAAAAAGACCAAACCAACTGTCAGTGTTTTAGGGCACATACACACGAGCGCAAAACATTTCGTCACGACACTGCTCACACCTCTTTCTTTCCTCATAGACTATAGAATTTATGCTATAAGAACCAGCGCACACTAGTGACTTTTTGTTGACCGATAGTTTCAGATCCGTTCAGGGAATCAGAAAGGAGCTATATTAAACTTTTGGGGCGGTATTTGCCGTTCCCCTGCGATTGTAGCAAGGCAATCCAACCGCACTATTCCCAAAACACTGCTACTCCTGAAAGCCAGAATCAACAGTGGCGACCACCAGAAAAGCGCCGAGGCAATGAAGCTCGACGAACTCCCGGAGAATGAATTTAATTGACTTGGATCCCGCAACGAAATTAATCAGAAAAGAATAAAGGAGTAGGAAAACAAAAACATAATTTCCACTTCCCTCCATATCAAGCAGGAGACATAATAAACAAGGCCAATAGGCACAAAGGGTCGTTTACAACTGGAATAAGACCAGCCAGCTTATAGCAAGGCAAAAGGCATACGACGTTTGAGCGTGTGGATGCATCAGGGTAGCCCTTAAACCCGAATAATCTTAAGTTTTTGCAATTTATAACTCCCTCATAATTTGCGCCGAAAGACGTCCACTGCCGAACATGCCGTCCTAAGTGTCGCCACATCGACTGGTCCTGTGCGTCTGTCTATGTCTAACTGTATCAAATCCTCAAATCGCGGGCAGAAGCTAGTTATTAAAACCGGCCAAGTGTGAGTCGGACTCGCGCACGAAGGGTTCCGCCGTACGAAACGAAGCGTTCCGATTTATGACGTATTAAAAAAAACTACTTACTAGATCTCTTTCAAACCAATTTTCGGTGGAAGTTTACATGGTAATGTACATCATATATTTTTTTTAGTTATATGATTCTCTTATTTTAGAAGTTAAAGGGGGCGGGGGGTGGGGCATTTTACCACTTTGGAAGTGTCTCTCGCGCAAACTATTCAATATAGAAAAAAAAAAAATTTGAAACCTCTAAACCTATCATTTTTGAAGACCTATCTATCCATAGATACCCCACATGTATGGGTTTGATGATGTTTAGGTATCATAACGTTTCATTTTAATTTAATTGTTAATGTTTTTGTATTTTCTATTTTTGTGTGAAAATCTTAATGCGGTTTACAGAATACATCTACTTACCAAGTTTCAACAGCATAGTTCTTATAGTTTCGGGAAAAAGTGGCTGTGACATACGGACGGACAGACAGACAGACATGACGAATCTGTAAGGGTTCCGTTTTTTGCCATTTGGCCACGGAACCCTAAAAACTGGTCAAGTGCTAGTCGGTCTCGCGCACGAAGGGTTCCGTACTGTAGTGACACAGAGCTAGTCACAATAATTACCAGTACACTGTTACCACAAAATAGAACAGGATGTGGTGACGCGCGGTTGTTATCAATATCATAATAACACTGCGCACACCAGTTCACTTCGAAAGGAACGGTTTGTTGTCAAGAGCAACGCACACGTAGAAGATTCACAGCGACATTCAAGATTCTTCGAAGACAGCAGTTTCGCGACCGTTAGGCCGTGGGCGAACACAGCGTTCCGCTCCCGCGCCCCGCGCATGGCCCGTGTCCTCTGGCGAATGCCTATTGGTTATTACATTTTGTAAATAGGTTAGCATTGTTAGTACTCCCTTATGAAATAGATGTTAGAGAATAATAAATGCAGTAACCGACAGTCGTTCGAACAAGCAACATTGTTTCATTCTACCGAAGACCTCTCCAGTTCCACTTAGTGCCTGAGACCACTAAAGTACCATTATCACAAAAATCGACAAAAAAATCTCGTTTGTTATATGGGAGCCCAACTTAAATATTGATTTTATTGTATTTGTTGTTATACCGGCAACTGAAATACATCATCTGTGAAAAATTCAACTTTCTAGCTATCACGGTTCATGAGATACAGCCTGGTGACAGCCATCCGTCTGTAAGTCATCTCGTGGAGTCTTAGTAATAGGGTCCCGTTTTTACCCTTTGGGTACGGACCCCTAAAAAATGTTATTCGCACACGTATTTATAGAAATATTTCGTAACACACGTATTTATAGAAATATTTCGTAAATCTGAAGTTTACATGTTGCCTTCTTAGAAACGAACAGTAAAACGGTAGCATTGGCTACCGTTGTTTCAGCTCCAACTGCTTACGTTAAACAATATTTAATTTTACGTTTACTATAGCCGCTTTTCCACCGCAAGCGCGTCGTCCGAGCGCCGTCATCCCCTCCCATCCGCCGTCAATTCGAGTAAACCGGCGTGACCCCTAGAACTCAGCCCGGGATTGTAACGGACCGATGTACCGACAATACAAAAAACGTTTAAAAACTTGTCCGCCACACCGGCACCGTGACGTCGCACCGCGGCGGTTATAGTTTTAAAAATATAGTGCTTTGTATACCACAGAGTTCGTTGCGGTGGATAAACGATCGCCGTCACGTCACCGTGATCTCGGGCAGAAAAAACTCGTTCTCGTTGACGTCCCGGTGACGGCGGTGGTGGACAAACGCTCGCTGTTAGGAATCTATTGCTAGGCAACCGAAGGATCTAAAAAGTGTTATTCTACCAGCGATGGAGAGAGATGACGAAGATCGCAATACAAAAAAAATAAATATACAAAAAAATACTAGCTATCTAGCGTAGTACATTATTACCTCAATGGCTATCTACCGACTTCCAAATAAGAAAACTACAAAGTGAAAAATAACTTTATTTTTGGAAGTCGGTGTCCATAACGCAAAAAATGGTACCTACGAAAGACGTTGCTAGACGATGGAAGTCGATAGTCACATCATCAGCCTATTAATGTTCCCACTGCTGGGACACAGGCCTCCTCTCTGTGAGAGGGAATGGGCCGTAATCCACCACGCGGGCCCAGTGCGGGTTGGTGGATGTCACATGTCTTCGAATTTTTAGTTCTAGGACATGCCGGTTTCCTCACGATGTTTTCCTTCACCGTTTTGAGAGCAGTGGTGAAGAAATAATTTACACAAAGTAAAGCGCCTGCTTGGGCTTGAACCCACGACCTACAACTTGTAAGTCGCGGTCGATACCACTGGGCCACCACTGCTCCTCAAGTCGATAGTATTTTTTGTAAAAAAGTTTTTTTTTAATTTTTCACTTTTTAGTTGTATCTACCTAATAGGCAAATTGTTTAGTAAGTGACCCATAACGTCAGAATAGATAACCCGAATATCATGAAACTTGAACATGACCGGTGAAATGAGAGATCTGCGTACCCCTTATGAGCGTACTGGCGTGATAATAAGTTATGAAATGGTATAAAACCATAAACAGACATGCGATTGCAGCAATCCCGAGAGATTTGCCGTTATTTATTGAGGAGTTCTGTTGTATATCTACGTAGTTCTTAGTCAGATCTCCACTAAATTAAAATGGGACCAATTTTGGAACATACTCTTTCAAACAAAAAAATATTTTCAAAATCGGTCCACAATTGACGGAGAGGTGAACATAAAAAAAACAAACCTAACCTCCTCCTTTTTGGTAAGTCGGTTAAAATGTAAGAAATTGATCACGTGATATTCGATATCGCTTGGCATTACCATAGTTTCGACGGGCTGTTGCCGCTACTCCACGACTAAGCGCGTATTTTTAACCGACTTACCAAAAAGGAGGAGGTTCTATGTTCGACTTCTTGTTTTTTTTTATGTATGTTCACCGATATCTCCGTCAATTGTGGACCGATTTTTTTAATCTATACTTATTATTATTATTATCTCCTTTATTCATTAAATTTCTTATCTTGTACATTTTTAAATATTTTTATAAAATAAATTAAAAACAAAAACATTTAAAAATATAGAAAATAGAGGCCCACCGGTATCGGGAACAGGGTCCAAGCTACCGGCGGTCAGGGCTCCAGAGAGAGGAACCTCCTAACAATACGAGCCGTGTCCAGCAATACTGCTTTCTGGATCAGGCCCTTGACCCAGCCGCCTAACGAGAGCCTCCTTAGATGTTGGTCGAGGCTCGTGGCTATTAAGCCATTGGCCGAAACGACAATCGGTACAATGATCGCTGAGTCCACATCCCACATGTCGACAACCTCGCGAGCCAAGTCAAGATACTTGATTTGCTTATCTTTCTCGGCTTTCACGAGGTTCCCGTCATGAGGGACGGTAATGTCAACAATCATTGCACGCCTCTCGATTCGGTCCACCACCACTATATCAGGTTTATTGGCTACAATAGTCCTGTCAGTGATGATGGACCGATCCCAGTACAATGTGATATTGCCATTCTCGAGAACTGGGTCGGGCACATACCTGTAGTACGGCACCTCCGATGCCACAAGAGTGTATTTCAGAGCAAGTTGCTGATGGATAATCCTGGCTACAAGGTTGTGCCTATGCAAGTACTCTTCGTTAGCTAGACGAGAACAACCAGAGATAATGTGGCGGATCGATTCACCCGGCCGGTGACATGCCCGACAGATGTCAACCGTGCCATCCTTCACAATAAATCTCCGGTAGTTATTCGTCATGATAACTTCGTCCATAATTGCACAGACAAAACCTTCGGTTTCCCCAAAGAGGTCACCGAAACGTAGCCAGGCTACGGACGCTGATTGGTCTACATCGGACCCATGTAGGGCCCGGAAAAAGCGTCCGTGAAGCTCCTTACTTTGCCATACCTCCCTGCGGTCGTTAGTGTCAAGCACTACAGGCCTGCGCCAATTCTCATTCGCCAAGGAGAGCGGGGTGAGTCCCTTGTCCACTGCTACTACATCTCGATGCATACCCACGTCTGTGTTTAGAAAATATTCCCTGAGATTGCATATCTCGCGGTTGTGGAGGTTTTTGGCATTTAAAAAGCCTCGGCCTCCACACTTCCGTGGGATATACAATCTCATGACCGACGATCGTGGGTGATTCATTCGATATGCAGTCAGCAGTGTACGGACCCGTCTATCCAGGGCGTCAAGTTCCGTTTGAGTCCATTTGAGTATGCCGAAAGAGTACATCAATACCGGCATGACCCAACCGTTGAAGGCGCGCACCTTGTTTCCGCCCGAAAGAAGGCTATTGAATACCTTCTTCAGGCGGCCAAAGAAGCGTTCCCTCAACGATTGCTTCATGTCAGTAGTGCTGATACCTAACGCTTCTGACATACCCAAATACTTATAGGTTTCGTTTGGAGAGAGGGATCTCAGGTTTATGGAATCCGCGAGTTGAATTCCCACGGATTCCACAATCTCTCCTCGCTTTACATGCATGACCGCACATTTGTCCACACCAAACTCCATCCTGATGGCGTTACTAAAAGTTTCAGTTACCTTCAGTATCTTCATCAGCTGAAGATTTCTGGGGGCAAAGAGCTTCAGGTCATCCATGTAAAGGAGGTGAGATATAACCTGACCGCCTCTCTTCAACCGATAGCCTAGCCCTGAATTCTCCAGCAGCATGCTTAGAGGATTCAGGGCTAGGCAAAACCAAAGTGGACTCAAGCTATCGCCCTGAAATATACCTCGCTCGATCCTTACAGGTTCGCTATTCCTCTGGATATTTCGACATCCCGGATAGCGAAGGACTGTGCTCCACTGCGCCATACACGACATCAGGAAGGTGCGTAGAGTTGTATCTATTTTATACAATTCTAGCACCCTCATGAGCCATGTATGAGGCACCGAGTCATAGGCCTTCTTATAATCTATCCAACATGTCGACAGATCCTTTCGGGAACGCCGAACCTGTTGGCTAATGGCAATATCTATAAGGAGTAGCTCCTTAGTACCGCGGGACCCGTTCCTACATCCATTCTGAGAGACCGACATGATGGAGTTATTGTCGACGTGATTATTAATTTTAACTCTCAAAATGGATGTTAGAACCTTATAGACCGTTGGTAAACATGTAATAGGTCTATAATTTTTGGGTTCCGCGGTGCTACCAGACTTGTGGAGCAGGTGGGTTATTCCTGTTGTAAGGAACTTGGGTAGCGAACCAGACTCCAAGGCTGCCTGGTACTGAGATGCCAAACGAGCATGCGACCTTTGTAACCACTTGATCCAGAAGTTGTGCAGCCCGTCCGGCCCTGGAGATTTCCAGTTCGGCAACGGACGGACTGCACGGGCTACATCTTGGGGGCTGATCGTTATAGCCCCCATTTCTTGTATTGGATCGCACGCTCGTTCGACCTCCCGAGTCCATTCACCTTCGGTGTGACTGACAGGCACCGACCAGATGCTGCGCCAGAATGAACACAGCGTCATCATCCGGCAGGCGCGTATCAGTCACACCTTGGTCTGGTCGCTCCCAAGCCCGATAAACCCACCTTTCATTACTTTGGAACGTACGATTCTGGGTGTATCGCTCCACTCTCCGCCTGTACCTACGAATACGGTTTGCCCATGCAGACACATTTTGTTTCAGGAAGTCGATGCGCTCTGTGACATGGGATATGTAGTCTCGGGGGCTGATATCAGTCCCCGAAAACGCTCGTCTCACAAAGCGCATCACTCTTGGGCGATTATTGCCCTCCCTGAAACAAATTAGTTTGCCAATGAGTCCTCTGGCCCCACCAATACGACGTTCGATCCTGCACTGCCAAGCCGGTACAGCTGGTTTCGGTCGTGTAGCTCTGTCATCTGCAAATTTGACGTGAGCTACACGACATGCCGCTACTGCCGCGCAGTACATGATCGAATGTGTATCAGTGAGGTCTTCGCAGTCATCAAAATAGTTTGACAACTGCGAATCCAGAACAGCCACCAGCGCCCTATTTTGTTATGCATGGGCAAACGAGGTAATCGTGGCCTAAGTTCGGGTGGCATGTAGCGATACTCCCGAATAGCACACTCCAAAGCACTCCTCAATTGCTCATTGCACTGGGTACTTACGTTTGTAACCCTGTCACTACTCTCCTCGTCAGCGTGGTTGGACTGTGGTGGCACCACAGCCTGCGACGATGGAACAGTGACACGGTTACCCATTTCCGTTCGGAGGCGATCAAGTACAGTATCATCCAACATATGATTACGCTGGATGACCCGCACCTGATCCGAAAGTCGTTGGGCCGAAACGTTGACGGTTGGCTCAAGCACCTGGAACAAAGAGAGCATCCGGACACGGTACGCGGTCAAGTTGTTTCCTCCCTCTGTAGCCCCAAAGTATGCGCGCATGACATTTTCGTTAATGGATTGTGTCCATCTCATGCGCTGCACACTTCCGCCGGGTGCTGGGATCAGAGACCGGTAAGCCTCGAGGTCCTAAGCGGTCCGGCGGCCAGTGTCCTCCCCGTCGACGCTCAGGTGGTGGTGTCGTCGGCGGAGAGAAGTACTCGTCGCTCGAGCTCGACGCAACTGCCACGGCCGGTATCACAGCACTCACAGTGGGGCTGGTTTCCGGCGGCGGCGAGGCGGAGCTGGACGACGAGGCCGGAGGTGGTAGGCGTGCTTTAGCGGCGGCAGCTCTAGTTAACATGACGTCGCCGTCGTCTTCATTTCTCACATTTCTTATTGTTCAATTTATTAATCGGTCATAGTTTTGGTTATTTTACTGTTGTATGTTTTTTTTTTCTTGGATTTCATTTTGTTTTGTTATTTATTATTATTATTTTTTTTTTTTTTTTTTTAGATAGTTACAAATATTTATTTTGGAAGAAATTTGTAAGAGAAAAAATTTGGCAACTGTCTGTCAAGTCGAGCCACAGATTATTATTATTATTATTAATATAATATGTATGTAAGCGGCGTCGTTTCTATTTTGTGATGCTACTAAGAATTTCCAGACGGACCGTCTCAAGACTTCTTACGCAGCAACGCTGACCGATCGTCCATGTTACGTAATAAAAGGCAAATTGTGTGGAATTGCAATTTATTTATCTTACACAGATATTATCACTTATAGTACATTTGTCTACTCTATGCCCGGAGTAACGGCGTCCTGCAGGCGTAGCACCCTCCTCTTAACTGGAAATAGAAATAAAATAAGTATTAGGAAATTATATTTTTGAACTGTAGGGTAGGTAGAGGAATGTCTCTTGTCAAAACACATCCAATGAGCCCGATCACGATGTCTGCCTCGTTTCGAATTAAGACTTAAATTAAATTATACGCGAGCATATCACTATTATAATAAAAAATAAATAAAAACACCATATCCAACGCTATACAGGGAGCCTTTGATATCGACGCGAAAAAGTAGAACGGTATCATGGATTCAGTAGGTAAATGAAAAAATCTCCATTTTTTACTATAATCTGTTGAACATCGTTATTACTATCTAACCCAATTAGATTTGTAATTATTCTCCTATATCAGCTCTCCAACAAATAGAGAAAGCGCGCGTTTAGGTACAAGAAGCTGGCGGTGTCGATCTAGATCATATACTTTCATACCTATTTGCTCAAAAGCTATTATTATGATATCACAAACAGGCACTTAAATTGTATTTATTTGTATAATAGATACCTTAAGCCAGTTTACTTCCAGCGGTTGTTTTCGTAGTCCCACTTGGAGGCGAGCCCGTCCACGGGGTTGACCTTGAGGTCCAACATACGCTTGAGTTGGGCCTTCTGGTTCGCTTCGCTTAGGGAGTCGGGCACCGGGCTGTATACTGAGAAACATGAAGGATTTGTTAATAATGAAGAAGTGATACAGATTTATGCAACTTTTTATTGACCAAGAGAGCGCGATGCATCTCCGTTTCAGCTTGCGCAAAAATGCTTTAGTATGTCTGTCCGGATGTTCGATTTTCTTTTGTTTTATTGTGCGTGGTGAACATTTATGTAGTTTTAAGCTATGCAAAGATAGACTCGGGAAGTCTACAGCTCACAGAGCCAATTAATAACAAGTTCACAAAATACTAAAAAACTTTAAAAAAAAAACCAACTACAAAAGCAAAAAACTAAAAATTGCAAAATAACTTTCGTTTCGGCAGCTGGTTGGCTTTCGGTTGGCGCGTGGAACTATTGTCTTACCAAAGATCTTCATAGCCATATAGATCCAGACTGCCAGGGATGCCACAGCCAGCGACCAGCCCACTACTCCCTTCCACTCGCCGGTGGGCGCCTGGAACTCTGCGAAGGTCTGACAGAAGGACGCGCGGTACAGCGCTTTCTTCTCTTCCAGGGTAAGCTTGCGCCAGTCTCCCTTTTCCTTCTCGCGGAGGATCTGGTAGAAGACATTCAGATTAACATTGAGACTCATCATCATCATCATAATCAGCCTTTTAATGTCCCTACTCCTGGGACACAGGCCTCCACTCTGTGGGACGAAACGAGCCATAATCCACCACCACGCGTGCCCATTGCGGGTTGTCACGTTTTCGAATTTTTTGTTTTAGGACAACGCCGCTTTACTCACGATGTTTACTTTCACCATTTTAAGAGCAGAGTAGATGAAACAATTTACACAAAATAAAGCACCTGCCTGGGTTCGAATCCACGACCTAAGTAAGTTGGGGCTGTTACCAATGGCCCACTACTGCTCTACCCATAAACTCAATATCTTACTTTTCATTGCAAGTCGCAACCCACACTTTTTCTAGGCACTTTTTAATACAAATGGTCAGAAGCCACATAACCAGCCGGGCGAGCACGGCCTCTGTGAAAGGATTGAGTCACGCATTTTATCACGGTTTTTGCTCCCACACTGTAATAAAAATGTGCAGACTCAAGTCTGTCACAGTAGGCCGTGCTCGCCAGGCTGACACCATCTTGCTGATATTTTAGTAACAGGGTAACATTACTGGGTTGAGGAGGTCTGTAAGGCAGTTGCTACATGTGAAATACTGATAATCAGATGGATGGAAGCCTAGGCAGATAGTTATCTTTGACTGCCTTGTTGTTCTAGTGGCCGAGAACACTACTGAGCATGAAGTTCTGGATTCAATTCCCGTGTCGGGCAAACTGTTATTGAGCTTTTCCACCTGGCATTACTAAGTAGCTCGCCCCATATAACATGGGACTCAAACATAACTGGATAAATGCGAGTGTTCTTTTAGTGCATCTCTGCCGAACCCTTCGGAGCAGACAGGCTTGACGTAATATAAGTTTAGTTTACCTTGACGTCGGGTGTGTCGGCGCGGAAGCGCACGGCGGGCATGGGGAAGTCGTTCCTGTCCATGTAGTTGGGCTGGCCGTTGAAACCGTAGCCGACCCATTCGCGAGCTCCGATCTAGAATTATTATAACAGGCTGGTTAAAAACAGTTTTTCCTACAAAACAAATTACTATCCCTGCTTAAAATTGCTTTGGATACATTTCAAGCTAGTTGATGCGAGCTTAGCTGAGATTAACTTAGCTTGCTTTTTAGGGTTCCGTACCCAAAGGGTCCCAAAACGGGACCCTATTACTGAGACTCCGCGGTCCGTCTGTCTGTCTTTCTGTATGTCTGTCACCAGGCTGTATCTCATGAACCGTGATAGCTAGACAGTTGAAATTTTCACAGATGATGTATATCTGTTGCCGCTATAACAACAAATACTAAAAACAGAATAAAATAAATATTTAAGTGGGGCTCCCATACAACAAAAGTGATTTTTTTGCCGTGTTTTGCGATAATGGTACGGAACCCTTCGTGCGCGAGTCTGACTCGCACTTGGCCGGTTTTTTTGTTTTTAATACCAGCTTAAAATTGAGATAGTAGGAATACCTACTATCTCAATTTTTAGCTAAGCTTATTTTTATTTTAACAATAGTTAAGACTAGCCACTTGGACAACTTTTAAATCACTCAAATAAAAGTAAGAAAACTTTACATTTTATCAAAAAGATATCAAATCAATGTGTCAAAATTAAACCCATATCAAGTGCATTGAGGTAATAATGTGTACGTAGTACATATTATCTCAATGATCGAGTGATGGCTGTTGACCGTAATGAAACCACAGAGAAAGAATGAAACCAAACGCAGCAGTTGGCATATAATGTATGCCAACTGCAGTCAGCAAATTGTGTTGATCTTTATTCCAGATACATGGGTACTATTTTCTTTCATTGGTGTCCCTGTTTGCTCTTGAGTGTACCTGCGGCAACAATTTGGCAGATTTTCCCAATGCATCGTAAATGCTTCATGGTGCCTGGGTTCCTCACCTTGTTAATTTCCCCGAGGGAGGAGGAGCCGACAGCGCGCGCACACACCGGCACGCGTATCGCGTCGAGCACCGCGCGGCGGAGCAGGAGATTTGCCATGTTACTGCAGAAGAGAAAATAGCAACTAAAATTAGTAACCAACATAAAGAATTAAACACCTTATAAATAACAGACACCAAGAGCCGTTTTCACCAATGAAACTAACAGCGAAAGATTTACTATACAGAGATAGATGATATAACATTTAAGAGAACTGATCATTGTAGTTCATTACAGAAATAACTGAAGCCGACCCCAACATAGTTGGGAAAAGGCTAGGCAGATGATGATGATGTTGACTGTGATAGATTTTAAGAATCAATACAAATCACATAACCTCATGAAATGATTTGTGTTAAAAGATAAGACACACCCACTTGCATAATCTTCATATCACCTTTAAGGCCATTAAAGTAAGGTATTAATTGGAATATCATACTACATACCTACACAATAATGTACATAATATATGAACATTATTACATTTGGATTACGTATGAGGTTGAGTCGAAAAGCTATGCTAGGAGGTGCTGGGACTATGTTTACAATCTGACACTTTCCCTCCATGCTAAATAAAAAAATATTAACATGAATTCCAACAAAAAGGAGCCATATGAAAGTTCTTATTTAGTATCAGTTTCGTGCTTGTTATCAACTTCCTGCCATTATCCCATGTTATTTGGGGTTGATGCATTTCTTGTTTCTTTCTGTCTGAACAACCGTCACACTAACACTGAATTCCTTTCACATCATTGCGCAAATGATGCTTCCTCTTTTTTTATCTTCCCTTCCATCTTAACATGGGTCTATTTCTAAACAATTTGTGTGTAAGGCTTTAAGTATGAGCCTGGGTGGTATAGTGCATACCAAGAAAGATGAGACTTCACCACTCCGACCGCGCTCTGTCTGCCACCCCAATGACTCCCGGTCCCATCCCACACTCAGACCTCATACCGCTAAAGAGACCTATACTGCCGTGGTATAACTAAAATGCCATTATCTGACATTTGATTGATTTTTAAGAAATATATATAGATCGAAAGACTTTTTTTATCTCATTAATATAGCATCAAAAGTAAAAAATCAACCAGATGCCAGATAAGGGCATTTTAGTTATACCACAGCAGTATAATTGTCTACTGCGCAAGTAAAACCACTTGGTGTGTCAAGTCTCATCATTCGTGGTATGCACTGCAGGGAGTGTGTGTGCGATCGAACAACTAGTCCACATTTTTTTTTTTATTAAATATTGTTTCAATGTATTGTTTTTGTAAAGTGATTGATTGAATGAACATTTTCTGTGCATTATTCGTAAACATTATTGTTCACTCGACAAACATTGCTTGTCTGTGTAAACTACCGTGGTCTGATTACAGATGTATTTAATTGAATTTGATTACAGACTTATGTACGTGAATTTCAAAACTATTATCAGATTGATAAAGTATGCTTATTATAAGTAGGTGTAGCTGATTATTATCAATTCTTTGGCAATACATCTAAGCACTGTTCAAATAGATGAAAAATGCAATGCCTTACTTTTATAGTTTTATTTTTTGTCAAAAATATGTATATTTCATGTCAATATACATATTTCATGACAGAATACGTAACAATTTGTTTATTTGAAACATGATCTTCCTTTACAGCCCTAGTTGTAAATGAATAAAATCATTAGAATGGTCACAACACTACCTAAACTATTGTAACTAAGGAAAATAGGATCAGTGAAGGACTTTTCAGAGATATTTGCGAAAAAATATTGATTATGTACTGCCTGGAATTAACCTACTTATTGTTTTTTCAACGTTTATCATATGGTCTAAGCTAATAACGACGTCATATCTATCTTATACACCTTGTACCATCCATTTGATACGATACAGGATAATATTGGTGAAAATATTTGACACAAGAGGTTAAGACTGCAGGTTACATAACGTCATGAACTCCGTACCTTCCTATATCCACTGCTATGTTATAACGAAAGAAAATAATGAACTAGCTACTCGTCATACTAACGAAACTACAAGAAACAATTGAAGACATGGTGTTTTTAAGTACGAAATAAAGTTCAAGTTTGGAATCCACTTACGTATTTGACAACCTAGGTACTTATTTTTCGCAACTTACCTTTTTACAAAAAGCTTACAACACCAATTTGCAACAAACAATAGGTAACAGATCACAAAACACAGTATTTTTTAGTAAAATATGGTTTCTTTACCTCGAAAATGTGGTTTCTCGCTTGCAAAATAATCTTATCACCACCCAAGATTGAAAATTTAAAGCGCAGGCGACATCTGCCGGCTTGTGACGTAAGTTTTCACAATTGATTTTTACGTTCCGTTATACGCATAATACGTCCTATAAAAAAATATGAAAAAGCCACTCGTTGTATGTTTCATAATTTCCTTTTTTATTTGTTAGTATTCGGATGTACAATAAAATATTTCTAAATAAATAAACATTGACGGTGGTGCCACACCACACAAATGGTGGACGAATATCTTTTTGAAGAATATTTTTGGTATAAAAAGACAAAAAGACAAAAGATATTTATTTCAACTGGGCCACCAAGCGGCACTTTTGAATGTCACAATTTAAATTTAAATGGAATACAAGTTGATTCTACCGTGCATTCGGAAAGTAGCTAGTTATGGAGAAGAATGCACAAGAAACTCCATACTTTTTAAATTTACATGGAATAAAAGTTGATTCTACCGTGCATTCGGAAAGTAGCTTGTTATGGAGAAGAATGCACAAGAAACTCCAAACTTGCTATTAAAAAAAAAAAAAAAAAGATTCTACCGTGCATTCGGAAAGTAGCTTGTTATGGAGAAGAATGCACAAGAAACTCCATACTTATTCTTTAAAAAAAAAAAAGATTTTTACAATATTTAGGTACATGAGTACATACATTAATAAATTTACATATGTGAGGACAATGCACCCAGAATAGCACTACTCACTATACTATGTAAAGGTATAAAGTATTAAAAGTACTCACACATGTACTGTGCAGTTATTTATTAGGTACTAGAAAAACATCAACATCCGAAGCAGTTAAGTTATGACCAATCCCAACTGACGGCGCCCGTTCACGAACATGACGCATGAATCGGCACCACCCAGCTCAACCATCATGAAGGGAACCGAATGTTTTTTTTTTATTTTATTTTTTTTATTTTTTTTTAAAAACGTTGCCCCACACTAGGAATTTCTTCCTGTATCGTGGGTGCGTTTACAAACATATAAACTCACATACACAACACCCAGAGCCGGAACAACTATCTGTAGGTCATACAAATATTTGTTCCGTGCGGGAATCGAACCCGCGACACGCAGCGCAGCAGTCAATCGCTTAACCACTGCGCCAACCGTGCGCCCAAAACCAACACACGCGCCACCATCAGAGAGACATTTGAGAGAGCATGACACACTCAACTGCCATCTGTATCTCTTTGATACGAGCAGAACTACTCTAAAGACGGAACCACACTTACATGGCGTGGCGTGTCGTGGCGCCTTCTGACGCAGTTGATTGGCTACAAAACACGTTGCGTTATGACATAGGCTGGAACGGAGTCGTTTGATTGGTGGATTCTGCGCCACGCCACGCCACGACACGTAAGTGTGGTTCACACGTAGGTGTGGTTAGGTACGGTACCTAACTATAGTTTTAAATCCAAAAACGATTTAGCTTGGATAATTATCTCGCGCCATTGCAAAGCGGAGGCCTTCTACTTATTTTTTGCCCATTTAATTTTTAACCTGTACCTACTTATTATATCTAATTTGAGGAATACGTGTTGCCTCAAATAACATGGGATAAGGGCAGAATACTCCGCCCTGAGGCCCTAGATAGACAAGTGTCATTCTATCATCGAAAGCGTGGCGATAGCGATTGTCAAAAAGACAAAATTGTATATAATTGACATACATCGAAAAATCACGTGAGATTGATCACGTTACATTTTGCCATTTCGACTATCGCCTTCGCTGACTGTTATGTTCATTGTTAATGGTAGAGTAGGTATTACTACGACAAATAATAAATGAGGACGCAAATAGCACGCGTTATCTGCTGTGATTGGCTGTTGAAAATTCATTCAACCAATCACAGCAGATAACGAGTGCTTGACAATTTGTCACATTAATTCACCGATTATTTTGAGCTGGGAAACGTGGGGGTTAGCTAACCATGCATTGTCATTGAAAATAAACGTGTATGCAAAATTTTACCGATAACTGTTTTAAAATTCAGTTACAAGATTTGACCCCAAGAGACTTACTCCACCTAAGTATACATCACTAGTGGACGCCTCGCGGTTTCACCCGCGTAGTTCCCGTTCCCGTGGGAATACAGGGATAAAAAGTAGCCTATGTCACCCGGAGGTAGTATAGCTTCCCAACAGTGAAAGAATTTTTGAAATCGGTCCAGTAGTTTCGGAGCCTATTCGGTACAAGCAAACACACAAACAAACAAACAAAACAAACAAACAAACAAAACAAAACAAACAGAACTCAAATTACCTCCTTCTTTTTAAAGTCGGTAAAAAAGGTGCGATTTCAAAAAATGTGAATCACGCGTTGAAAGTTCCACTAGCCGGAACTTTCAACGCGTGTTGCTGCCGCGAAGTACGGCGCTACACCAAACGCCGCACTAGTTTAGACAAAACGCACATGAGATTGCAATAGCGAGATGACGCGCCACCTAAGGCGCGGCCAACTTGTTCGGTGCGCACTATAGCTTCTCTCGCTCTCTCTTTTATTCATCCGTCGACTTGGCTTTGTTGGCCATGGCTCCACAGCTTAGAGGCCAGGCTCCCCCCCCCCCTCCCCCTGGAAAATAGGTCTTGATTCGCCAATGCCCCATGTTCAGACTATTTCATAATGACCTTTTCATTGAAACACCCTCCTTACAACGTGAAAAATAAAACAATTAGTTTCCAATTCATATATTTTAATAAATTAAACAAGGGATCGAATACACGAATTAGTAAACCACCTTCAAAGTAAAGTACCTGGGCGACCGTGCTCTGCTTGGGTGAAAATAGAGAAAACGACGTTTTCTAAAAATTAAACCTAGCTAGATCGATATATCGCCCCAGAAATCCCCTGCATACTAAATTTCATGAGCCGTTTCCGAGATTCAGATTTGCTCGGGCGGTTTACACACGGCACCGCGAACGGAAGCGGATTTCATGTCGCATTCGCCTCTAATAAATACGTTGATGACACGTACACCGCCCGACCGCGCGGGTCGAGCGGTGCTCTCCCCTCCGCATCCGCGGCGGTGCGACGTGCCGTGTGTAAACCACCTTATGGTATTAGATATTCCGAGTTATAAAATAGCACAGTTAATATAATATGTAACAGTGATTCGAGAACATCACCAAACTACAAAAAAAGTACTTTAGTATGGTAAATCGTACTACTCGGTCAAATTAACTGTGTCCTTGAAGCTGTCAATGTCACTGTGACGCTTTTCGCTCTCGCTATTGACGCACGAAGCGAACGCGGGGCGAGTTATTTTGACCGTATTGTACAGTTGAGGTTTTTTTTCTCGACTCCCTGCAGTGTAGGACCTGATTGACTATGAACAAATGAAAATAAAATATATGGTCTTTTCATGAACCTTCCCTAAACATAGCGTAAATTTCGCACCATGCGAGTCTTGCCTACAAAGCTGGGATAGCCAGTCCGGCCTCTCGACGCCCGACAAAGCCTCGTGTTGCAATGTGTTCGCTCGAAGTAGCAGCAGTCTTACCATTTTGAGCTGCTGCGTCAGCCATGGCCTCATGGAATAATTTCAAAAGGTCATCTCGTGAAAATATATTCAAAATACCACCAGTACCGTTCTGTCTGAACGTAGCGTCTTTATACTCATTTTTCTCTTTTTTAGTCGGCTGCCCAAAAAAGGGAGCGTTTTGTTTCTTTACTTTTTTGACTTTTTTATTCGTGTTAATTGGGACTTTTTTATCAATTCGACTCGGTGATGGAACAATAGCGAGTTGTTCGTATGTTTCATCATCGCTACTGTCATTACTAGTACTTTCCTCTTTACTATTTAATGGTATATGTTCTCTAGTCTCTGATAGTATTTCAACTGTATCTTCTATTATTTCTACTTCTTCGCTTTCTTGTTTTTTGGAAATATTTGTTTCTCTGTTACTTTTTGGCTCTTTAGGTTCTAATACCTCTTCAGCTTCGGAAGGTTTTTCTTTGCTATCAGACGCTAATAGTTCTTGTATGTCAAGATCATCAATAAGTTTGGCAATATTTTGCTCTTCTTGTTCCTCTTTGTGAATGTTCTCATCCGGGATGGATTCCACTGCTATCGGCGCCATGTCTTTTTCTTCACTTTGCATGTCCTCATCCGTGATGGATTCCTGTGGTATCGGCGTAGTGTCTATTTCTTCACTTTGTACTTTCGACACCTCAAAGTTATCTATAGAAGTTACCATTCTAACTGATCCCTTCTGGTCCTCAGGATACTCGTAGACGTCAGCAACGTGTTCCTCAATATCCGCTTCTGTGGTTGGTTTAGTGGACAGTTTGATGATAGCAGCCCGGGAAATGTCTTTTGTAGTTGCTTTACTAGTAGCTTCATTAGATCCGTCTATGTCAGATTCAAATTGATCTAGATATTCTTTTACTTCTTCGCTACCAAACATTGTCGTTATAAATTCTTTGAAAATATCATTTTCATCTAAACTTCGCAAGGCGTCGTCACTCGGAATAGGTGGCATAGGAGATAGGGTGATGGGAGAGATCTTGAATGGTTTTTCCGTTCTTTCAAAGAGGCTATTCATGTCGTATGTCTGCCTGGTCGGCCTCGGAGTAGTGCTCCTCGCTCGGGACGGAGCTTCCTGAAATTGCATGATAAAATATTATTTTATATGGCCTTGACGACTTTATGAGAATGCTCGGTTCATCATCATCAGCCTTTTATGTTGCCACTGCTGGGACACAGGCGTCCTCTCTGTGAGTGAGGGAATGGGTTCTACGAGTTGATGGTGATCACCGGGGTGGTTTTAGTGAGGTAAAAACACACTACCTGGTTTATTCCTCAAAAGTCCAGGCGCCTTTTGATGGTTGCCCCCGTTATCAATAAAAAGGACATGCCAGTTGCCTTATGCTGTTTTCTTTCACCGTTTTAGAGTAGTGGTGATGAAATAATTTACACAAAATAAAGCGCCTGGGTTCGAACCCACGACCTACGACACGTAAGTCGGGGCCAATAAAAGGGGTAAAAATACTATAGGTTGGGTTTTTTGGTGATCAAAGCACAATTTTACTGTACCCAGATACCGTTATTGTTGATGCTAGACCAAATGATATGTAGTTTCGGTTTTGACCCATAATATTTTCTTTTTATAGGTATCAAGTAAGTGCTCCACTCTGAAGCTATACGCGTAATGAGGACTTTCTGTAATGATTTCCACTAAGTGGCAGCACTGTGACGTCAGGTCCAGACACATTTCAAAACCACATAAGTTTTATTTCTGACTTTAGTTCAATTTCAACGTCATGTTGATGCCAACTGGTGGAGTGAATTTTCCTGCAAACCATAAAACTTTAAATGACACGTATTAAAACACTGACCATTTCCAAAATGCCTTCGATCCAGTCAGTGTAGAAGCCGACCTTGGTAAAGACAGTCGGTGCATCAGGGGCGCCACAGTTCGGGGCCCCAAAGCTGACGACTCCAATCAGCTTGCCATCAGCTACTCCTGGGCCACCGGCATCTCTCTGTTACAATAGTATAATGAGATTCTAGACAAATGTCATTCGATGTCAACAATGGCGATGATCATCATAATTTCAGCCGAAAGTCTTCTCTAAAAAAAGGGGTGTTATAAGTTTCACGTGTGTTGCTTTGTATCTGTGTGTCTGTCTGTGGCATCATAGCGCCTAAACGGATGAACCGATTTCGATTTAGTTTTTATTGTTTGAAAGGTAATTTTGTCGAGAGTGTTCTTAGCTATGTTTGAATAAAATCGGTTCAGCCGTTTAAAAGTTATGGGTATTTTACTGTTTGAATCGGGGTGTTTTCGCAAGATAAATGTGTCGGGGGATTTTAAATTGTGAAATTTTACTTGTTGACAATCGCTATCGCCACGCTTTCGATGATAGAATGTCAATTGTCTAGGGACTCTTGTCACATTACACAAGTAAAATTTCAGCAGAACACACGTGAAACTTATAACACCCCTCTTTTTCCGGCGGGGGTTAATAACAAAAGACCAAAGAAACGAAGTATGGAGTGTTTGAATGATGATATAGCTACAAGAAAGACGGTGGCTGTTGAAATGATGATGAGTAGATTTATCGAAGTATCTATGGAAGAAGAAAACATGCTGCACCAACCGCCGCTAATGATGATGAAATAAGGAAATAATATTCTTTAATAAGAAAACACTAAGGGATCTCAAGCACTACGTGACCGCGGCCACTCATAGCCAGAGACAGATTCATTTTCAATCGAGGACGCGGCACTTTTAACCTCTGTTCCTCAAACCTTTATCATCATAATCATCATTTAAGCCGAAAGACGTCCACTGCTAGGCATAGACCTCCCCAAGGTTCGCCACTGGACTCCTGCAGCCTTGACCAGTTCGTCGCTCCACCTAGAGGGAGGCCTTCCAACGCTGCGTCTTCCGGTACGCGGTCGCCACTCTAGAACTTTTAGGCTCCAACGGCCATCCGTTCTGCGAGCAATGTGGCCTGCCTACTGCCATTTAAGTTTGGCAATTCTTCGGGATATGCCGGTTACCTTGGTTCTCTTGCGGATGTCTTCATTTCTGATTTCCACGCAAGAAAAATTCTAAATCTATATCTATCATATCATATATATATATATATTATATATCATATCTATATCTCCATTGCCCTTTGGGTGACTTTAAGCCTTCTGATGAAGCCTATTCAGAGCGACCGCGTCTCTGTCCCGTAAGTAATCACTGGCAACACACACTGGTCATAAAGTTTCGTCTTGAGACACTTGTGGTAAGTTGGACGAGAAGATACCGCGCAACTTTCCGATTGCCCAGCCGAGTCGGATTCGACGGATGACCTCTTTCTCGAAGTTGGATCTACCTAAATGGACCGTTTGCCCCATGTAGACATAATCGTCCATAACTTCGTGTGTAGAGTCTCCGACCTTGATAGCAGTGGGTGCAATATGGGCATTCAAAATCACTTTGGTTTTGTCCATGTTAATTTTTGGACCCACTCTTTCGGCAGCTCTACTAAGTAAGTCATCAAGCAATGAACTAAGGTCTTCCATGGTCTCAGCCATCACTCACCATGACAACGTCTATGGTGAGTGATGTACTCGCCATAGACGTTGATGCCTACAGTCCAGAACCTTGAAGACATCGATGAAGTGAAGCGATGAACAGTTTCTGAGATATGATGTCTCCCAGTCTCACACCGCGCAGAAGGATCTAAGGTTCTGAAGTCGGACTGACATGGTGGCGTTTTTGTACAAAGCACCTCGATGTACCAGTAGTCGATAAGGTTCAGTTGAAAACCAGCGATAGGCAACTCCTAGTTGTTTAGCATTTTGCTGAATTGGACCTATTTGGCGAAGCCGCGGGGCACACCATGTAATGTTCCCATTTATTTGTACCTACATTGTGTGTATCTGTGTGTGCCAAATGATCAAGATTTCTTTCTTTCTTTCTAGCCACCGTTGGAGAGCCTGCAGTACTGCCCAAATCACAATCGAATCGAAGGCGTTCTCGTAGTCCACAAACGCTAAGCAAAGAGGCAGATAAACTACTAACTCTTCGGTCTTCTGTATAACCTGCCACAGCGTATGTCTACGGTTCTAAAGCCTTTTCGGGAACCGGCTTGTTCGGTAGGCTGGAAATCGTCAAACGTGCGCGCAAACCCTTTATAATATTAATTACCTTCTTGACTTGGACTGCAGAAGTTTATGGTAAGGTTCCAGAACAGAAGAAAATGGTGCAAGTAGTTTATAATGTTTATTATTAATAAATGCATATCCAGGACTTGCTTGTGAATTAGATACTAGTCTTCCACAAATGATTTATCAAATAATAATTAATTATTACACTTTTATGTATTAGTTTATAAAACACCTTTCAATCTGCCTAGCCTTTTTCCAACTATATTGGAGTCGGCTTCCAGTCTTACCGGACTTAGCTGAGTACCAGTGTTTTACATCGAGCGACTGCCTATCTGACCTCCACAACCCATCAACTGGGTAACACGGTACCCCTTGGCAAGACTGATGTCAGATCTCAAGCTTCTGACTACCCGTAACGACTGTCAAAGATCTTCAAATGACAGCCGGGACCAACGGCTTAACGTGCTGTCCGAGGCACGGAGGAAACTCGTACCTTTGTGGAAGAGAAATAAATATTTATTATTGTGTTATGTACATACGTTATATTTATGTCAGTTTTGATATTTTTCTTGAACTTACGTTACATGCGCCACTTCCTTTCGATATGAATCCAGCGCAAAAGTTCTTGTGGCTGACGAACTCCCTAAAAGTAATGTAATACTTAGTGAATATTAGGTGATTGACTGGTTTCTCTTCCTATGTCATGATCGTCATTCTCCTTCTTATACCAAATTATTTGAAGTCACCCTCTTTCTAAACATGTCATCTTTCACACGGACCATCCGTCCTTTCTTTTGTCGTTTCCACTCTTATAGCCAGCTACACTCACCCGATAATATTATTTTATTCAATAAAACTTTTTTCCAAAATAAAACTATTGACTTCCAAATAAAAACACTGCAAAGTGTAAAATAACTTACTCTAACTACTGTAGAGCGTACTGGCGTGATCAACTGTCGCGATACCTAAATCAGGCGTACATCTATTGTTTTACTAATTACGACAGATGTGTTACGAAATGATGTAAACAATAAACAAACATGCGATTGCAGCAATTCTGAAAGTTTTGCCGTCATTCATTGAGTGATCTGTTCCATATCTCCGAAGTTTATCTAATTGCTCAAGAACATGGCGTTGACATAATTATGCACACTGATAAAACAATTTTAAAAGTTTGTAGTCTTTAGTCTATTCATGTTTTAGTATATAAGTGTTGCTTGCTGCACGCTTTGGTGCAAACTGAAAGTACAGCAAGCAATTGTTATTAAATAAATAAATAAATCAGATCTTCACCAAATTTAAATCAGACCAATTCGGGGTACTCTTTCAAACAAAAAAATAATTTTGAAAATCGGCCCACAATTGACGGAGTAATCAGAAAAAAAACTTTCATGCAGCCGAACATAGAACCTCCTCCTTTTTGGAAAGTCGGTTAAAAATAAAGCATGCAAAGTAAGGTACGTAAAAAAAATACCACTTACTTCGAATATACTTCTTGGCAATCCCTTAACGGATAGAAATCGAGCACCGCATAAGCAAGTCGATTTTTCCACATACTTAAAACGATATTGGTGCTCTGTAAAAAAAAAGTTGGGTAAGAATACTTTTAGGTAAAATAACATAAAACGTACTTACAATGGTATCACTACGCCATCCATCTTGGGGTCCTGCTGTGTAAACCCTAGGTAGGTACCTACGAACAACTGAGAGTAGTCTGTCTGTCTACCGCAATACTCCTCAAATAAGGTGGACCGATAATCTGGATAAAGCTGCGGGAGAAAGCTGCCAGCGAAACACAGTGCACGCGACTAGTCGACTTGGCTTCCCTTTGGTTTTTGGAGGACGTTTATGTTCAGCAGTGGACGTCTTTCGGCTGAAATGATGATGATGATGGTGTTGGTAGTAGGAGTCTTTGTACTTTCTTGCTGTAATTCGTTTTGGCTTTTTCATCATCATCATCATCAGCCTTTTAATGTTCCCATTGCTGGGACTCAGGCTTCGTCTCTGTGAGAGAGGGAATGGGCTGAATCCACCACGCGGGCCCATTGGTGGATGTCACATGTATTCGAATTTTTGCTTCTAGGACACGCCGGTTTCCTCACGACTTTTTCCTTTACTGTTTGGAGGGCAGTGGTGATGATATAATTTACACAAAATAAAACGCCTGCCTGTTTTCGAACCTACGATCTTCAACTTGTAGGTCGCAGCCGTTAACTCCGGATCACTGCTCACTACCTAGACTACACTCTGCTTTTAATACCAACTTAATTGTCGAACCATTACTGTGCAGCTCTAGGAAAAACCAAAACTACTTACATGTCTCGCACCCCAACCAATGATGGCGATGCCTGGCGTATTCTCAGACAACGGGATAGGCTGCCTATCAAAATCGATCTTCTTAATTTTTTTGACATGTTTGCCAAACTTCAGAACCCTGACAAGGCGCATGATGGCAAGGTTGTCCTTCAAATTCTTAGGGTTGTATTCCGGGTGGAAGTAGACCTCCAGGATGGAAACGCTTTCACCACAACCCTCGTACATGTCACAACCAACTTGCACGGAGAGAAAGGCAGGGTTCTCCCTGAAGAAGCGGTTATTCCAGGCTCTGGTGGATATCAAAATAAAAACACTTAAAATACCATATTATTGGCTTGGTAGGGGGCCTCCCCTATGAGGAGAACTGATGGTGATGGCCGCAGGAGTCACCTAGATATGAAGAATACAAGTCGGCAAGGAGTGGCGACGCAAAAGAAGCCTATGTCTAGTATTAGTCCATTTTCTAGTCTAGCTGTTAAAAATATTTAAAGCAGCCTTCCTCCTAAATCAAGCTAAACACTTACAGTTGCAAACACGATGCTGAAGTAATGACAAGGTCTGATTTGATGATGGAGCCGCCACATTGAAACTTCTTGAAGAACTGTACGCTAGCCATGAAGGGAAACCGTTTGATCGTTGCTTTTTTTCCCTCGAAAATACGACGACTGCTGCTGGGATCTGCAAAGCAAATCATAATTGATAAAGCCACTTTTTGGAGGCTGAGTCACCCCCGTCCGTAGAAGAGTTACCGGGTGGTGCTAATCAGGTGCCACTAACTGGTGGTAGGTTTCGGCCGAATGCTTGCGACCACCCACCTGACCAGCCTGACTCGCGCTGTTTTGGGCGTATCGGGAGACTAGTCGCGAAGGGTAGCGGGATCCGATGCACTGTGCGCCGCTGGCAAACCGCAGGTAGTTGGAGGCCAAGTAGTGTGCCAGCCACACACGAAAGGCTGCCCCGCCAACTGTTGAAAAATCCCGGAATGCACCGGAATGAATTCGCATCTGAATCCTGATGGCGCGTTGCCTCCTCCTTCTCCTGATGGATGTTTGACGAATATGTCGGCTATTCGCATCCATCAAAAGGACGTGCGTAGGGCTCTGCGTAGCCTTGATGTAAACAAAGTGAGTGGCCCCGACGGAGTACCTACCAGCAATTGTAATTAAAACCTGTGCGTTACTTCTAGGCAAGCGTGCTTCACCGTAGACCACATCATCGCTTACCATTAGGCGAGATAGTGGTCAAACGCGAGCCTATCGATAATAAAAAGAAAAAAAAACACCCGTAAATTTACGCAGCGTTAATTAGGTGGGTGGCCTGCCAACGCTGCGCCTTCCGTTAAGCAGTCGCTAGTCCAGAACCTTTTGCACAAGACCACTCGACGTTAAATGATGATTCAATAACTTGGAATAGAGAATAATGCGGTTGAGATACGTAACCACACTTTTATCTTTTTTCCGACTGGATGAGACTGGCGAGATATATAAAACATTTGTTACAAAAAATAATGAAAACAGAATACTTGTACTTACTCCAAAATTCATCACTATTTAAAAGATTCAAATCACTTATTTGTCGGCCTGCTTTCGAACTGTTTTGCAAAGTCTCATCCGAAACCAAATGATTTAACACTTGTGTATTTATACCAAATCTAGCAGCATTGTTAGCAAAGCCATATTTAAATTTTAAATATTCGAGCTTTCTTATAAACGTTTCTATATGTGCAGTTACATATTCATCTTCTGTTGCTTCGTAGCTTTTATTGTCTTCGTTCAATACTTCATTTAACTGAGTAATAAAATGGTGTGTGTTGTTATCGATGTTTTCAACTCTGGCTAGTTTAGCAATTTCTTTTAGATGGTCGTCATCTTGAAAGGTAATGCTGACGAAGAAGTTGTGAATTGCTGCGAACGCTCCAAACCTCGCTTTATGCTTCTCGTGATCAAGTTTGAGGATGGAGAATATACTGTTGACAGTCTTTCTGACTGCCGCTTCAGTTACAGCTAAATCTTTGTCTTCCTGAAGTTCAACAAGGCCCTCAGTTTGGATTGAAGCAAATAAAACAATGAAATATAAGATATCATTCTTGATGGAATACATGTGAAGAAAGATACTTTTTTGTATCAAATAAATGAAATTCAAAATAATAATGGAAGATTTTACAACGGTATCAAAATATTTTAGTATATATTGCTCAATATATTGAAATATGTTTTATGGCGTTTATTTTATTTCCTTGGTGTTGAGAAATTGCTCTTAAAGAAATTGCCCAACCAGGCAATAAAACTTACAAATTGAAACACATTTTATTGATTTATATATTTACTGTTAATTCAAACTTTTTGTGGTGTACATTTAGATCAATCCTTCTTTGTATTAATTAAGTTATTTTAATTTACATAAAATGAAATTAACTACAGTCATCCTGTTTCTCATTCCTGTGGTGGTAGCTAGACATAATCATATGACAGTTCTTGAGAGTATATTAAAGTCTAAAGATAACTTGTACGCAAAAGCCGACCGCGATGTTCAAAACGTGATGAACAATCTCTTCAACGATCTGAATTTAGCACCGACCTTCCTTGCAAGATCAAGGATCAAGTTGTTGTTAACAATGCATTATGACTTGAATAGTATGGCAGAGAAAAATTATGATATTTTCGAAAAAATTGTTGAAGCTGCCAGACCTGATAATGGAAATGAAACTTTAAAAGGTTTAACATTGTTTAAGTTAATAGAAAAGACGTTGAACGAAGCATCTTTAAAATTGTCCGTAAAAAATAACAAAATGTCACATAAGCTCCCTATAAATGAAAATACAAGCGAGCAACGAGCTACAACTGCATCGACAGAAATAGAGACCTCTTTGGAAAATATTAGTCCATCTGAACCCGTATTTGCAGACAGCAAAGAATTCATGAAATTCATTAAGGATTTCATAAATAAAGTTAACAAGCTAGATGAAACAGATTTCTCTAAATCTACACCGTTGTTACCGCCCATTGAAGAAGATGCTACTCGACCATATGTAGAAGTTTGGGGTAAGCAGAAAATATTTGTCTTTGTAATCAAGCACTTATATTATAATTTTTTTAAAACAAGTTCTCATATTAAAAATTTCATTGTCACGAGAAACAAAGTTGTGATTGTGTGCATCAGCTTAATCGAACACCGGAAAGTGAGTCAAAAACATTCAAGCTTTGATTACATACAAGCAGACACCGGGACAGGAGAAACTTAATAAAATTCTAATTATAAAAAAGAAACAGACAAAAAAAAATTTCAGTATTTATTTTTTGATACCATAACATATATACAATTGAAAATTCTAAAAACAAAACCAAACCTATATACAAATACAAAAGGGAGACGGAAAAGACCTCATTGGGCATCAAAAAATTCGTCCACATCGATGTCAATGGGAAACGTGCCCAGAACGCTGGCAGCATTGCCTCGTTGGATGGCAATGCTGATTCTCTGGCCGAAGAAAAGGCCAGCCCTCTGGTCACGTGAAGAGTCGACGAGCTTTGTACTAATTTCTCGAAAAACTCGATGCGCACTCGGACCCCATGGACCTAATGTTTCAACCCCAAACGGCTCAAACATATAATGCCCAATAAGGTTGTTATATTTGCGCCGTTTGAGGTTTTCTGCACCGGCAGCAGCCGCCCCAGCACAGCCCGCCGTGCTAAGAAGATGGGATGGCGCAAGGGTGTCGACACATGTTGCATCCCACACCAAAGGCCTACCCACCTTCCAAGGCATTATGGTCATCCCGTCTGGTCTCTTCCCATCGTCGCGTGCCAAGCCATTGGGTTCTAAAACAGCTGGCACCCCGGCGGTGACAAGAGCCCGACGTATGATGTCATTAATGCTGGCGTGCCGTGCTATCCGGCCAGCGCTCCTACTGCAGGATAAGCCATGGTGACCGAGGCGGTCGACTGCTTCACCACATTGACATCGATGTGGAGCTCCGCTAGGAGCACCCAAACGCAGACATGTAGCGATCCGGAAGGTATTGTCACTCAACATAGTACCTATGTTGAGTGACGGTAGAGCCTGTAGCCAGAGGCCCGACTCCCACTCTCCCACAGCCAGCAGGCGGGCACGCTCAGCAGTATTGGTGGACGTATTCATAAGTTTATTCCGTACCAACCTGCAGAGCGGCTCATCCCACTGTCTCTGGGAAGATGGGTTCTCGGGCAACGCCGTATTCGGGCAAGCCACTTTCCAGGCGCACACTGCGTCGGTCGAGCACGGCACTTCAAAGTTAACCAGTGAAAGGGATAGAATTTTTGTGGTTAACTTTTCAGTGCCGTGGACCGAAGACAAGAACGCCGGTAGGCTTATACTAGAAATTTTGCGGATGCCGAGCCCGCCGAAGCGAATGGGTAGAGTAGCTTGCATCCAGGCTCGATCATCCAAGGCCACATTTAAGATGGTAGTCAGAGTGCATCGAATAATTTCGTCAATTTTTTCCAAGAGATGTGGCTGCTTCCATAAAGGTAGAGCGGAGAAAATACATGAAATTTGGTCCAAAACAGCAATACCTAATAAGAGTAAAAGCCGAATGAAGATTAATTTTGGAGAGTCTATCCGAAATATTATTAAAATGGTTAATTTTGCCATCAATGAATGAAGAAAAACTGTCTTCCAAAATTGGGGAACCTAGGAGGTGCAGTGAACTTTTATCTAAAATTTTGATCTCTGGGGCTATTGCATAGAATTTCTGTAGGGTTGGTTGTCTGTCGGTATTGTCACTAAGAAAAATTTCACATTTGGAGTGGTTGAGGTCAAGGCCGATGGATTTAAACTGCTCTTTCAGGAATTGAAAATCTGCTAAAACGGTTTCTACGTCACCTCCTAGTGTTCCATCATCCAAATACCATAAGTTAAATTTCGAATTTAGTTTCTGAATAATGGGATGAATAGCCAGACTGAAAATGACTGGCCCGAGAGGGTCACCTTGTTGGCAACCAACTGAAGATAGCAAAACATTTTCTTTGTACAATAATTTAGATGGGTGCCTATAGCATTGCCACAAAAAGCCGAAAATTTCTGGAAGCTCTTTTTTTGCTTCCGCCAACAAAGTGTCCCTGTTGACGGAATTGAAGGCGTTTTTTACGTCAACCTTGAGGATGACCTCACCCTGGTTAGAATTTAGGAAGGTAGAAAGGGCATGTACGGCAGCCTCACAGCCCCCTCTAGAGCCAAAGCCAAGCTGTAGGGGCTGGAATCTGTTTGTAAGCCTTTGACCGTAAAGCTTACAACAAATTTTGGCTGCCATACGCCTGTAGGTGCATCCGACGGCAATAGGACGAATGCCGCCGTCCCTCTTGCGCAGGGCACATAAGTTGGCCCCGTACAAGACATCGACGACGGCATCGTTCACGCCGCCGGAGAGCATTAAGTTGACTAGTGCCGCAAGCTCCTTCAAAAGCGACTCACCAGCTTCCCCGGCGCCTGAACTTAAAAGATCTTTTAAGTGTTGTGGAGTCAGGCCGTCGAGACCGCCGGCGGAACCGCTTCGGAAGGAGCTCACGGCAGCGATCAATTGGGTGGCTGAAATATTGAAAAGAGTTGAATCAGGATGAGAGGTTTCGGGAGGGTCGGGAAAGGTAAGGTCATCCGCAGGCGCTGGATGTTTACTCTCCAAGGCAGATATTGTTTCTGGAGAGTAGGGCGCCACCACATCACTGCTGAATAGTAGCCTCGCTGCACCCCTAATGTCACCTTCACCTAACTTGGATTCCACGTGAAAACATAGGTCTTTCTGTGAATGTTTATTGAATGGTAAATTTTGTAAATTTTGATCCAAAATTGTGGTCGAATTGTTGCAGTTTTCTTTAATTTGATTTGTAAGTGTTTTTTTCAGTGCCAAATCTTTTTTAACGTGCAGAATCCTATAGGGGAAGGTTAGCAATTGCTCCCAGGCACTATTTGAGTTCTCTTGGGATACAAGACGGATGCATTGCGCCAGACTCAAAGCAACGGAACGTCTCGCACCCCGAGGAACTCGCTTCAATACCGGTGTAGAATTTTTTAATTTTGATAATGTTTTCCAAAGCGTCTGTTCAAAAGGTTGGGAAGTGGCTGAAGGAGACAGAGGTACGCTATGTGGTTTGTGAACCTTGCCATAGTGTATCCTCAGCCCCCGTTCGCCTTTAAAAAAGCGTGCCTGTGAGCAATGGGGACATCTCACCAGCTGAACCTCAACGGATGTGGCAGGTTGACTGCTACAGTTGCCGGCATCACTACAGTCGACATTGATCATTAAAACTTAATAAACTAAAACTTACCCTAATAAAACTATTCACACGATATTATATACACTAGAGCTCACAAAAAATATATAGTATAAAAACACAAATAAAAATATCAAATTGACACACAAAAACTGTCAGCTGTGGGACTCAGGAGGCCTACGCCCATCGCAACCGTTGCCTTGGCAACGGGCCGGGCGTCGCGTCGTAATATAGGTAATAGCATTGAGGTAATAATGTACTACGCACTAGAGAAGTCACCACCCATCACTACTGTGTTCTGTTCAGTTGCGCTCTTCTAGCCGCAATTCACTTATTTGATTGCTAGATCTTGGGCGCTTAAGTCATTCTATGTTTTTAAACGAAAAAACGTTCAAACGCATTCAATTCCGGTCGTGTGTTATAACATTTTGCACTAATAATTCAACCAATACGGCGAAGATCAAAGGAATAACTTTTCATAGTTGGCTAACTAGATAATTATTTTAAAATTTAATTTTAACAAAATATTTGCTGGACGCCATGTTATGTCAATTTTCATATAGACTAAAAATTCAGATGTGACAATTTGTATAACAAGTGTAGGTAAAATTAGCTGATGTTTCTTTTTAAAGCGGAAAATAATAAGAACATATCTTTAGAAAAGAACTGACTGTGGTTATTCAATGAAAAAAGATAAAAGATGAAAAATAATTATTACATAATGTTAGACATAATTTGTTACATTTTGTTTATTTAAGGTTTCTACGTTTGGACCGTAAAGATAGGGAAAAATGGATAAAATTTATCGAAATTACCCGCAGTGAAGATACCAGCAGCCTAATTGTGTAAGTGAATTCAGCAAAGGAAACAATCTGTTTCTTTTCCAAAAACGACATTTCGTATTTCAAAAAGTAGTTTTTGGGAAAGAAACAGATTGTTTCCTTTGCCGAATATACTTACACAATTAGACTGCTGGTTGCCATCCAATCATACTTATGTATGTTCGTTGCATTTTCGCGAAGAGGATATTTATACCACAAAAACGGGCAGGCGTTTTCTGAATCTGTCTCTCTACTTAATATCATTTCAGTTATATTACTGTTAATACTTTGGAATATTTTATTCACAAGGAAAAATTTACATATTTGCTTCAATATTCTGTTGATCAACCAAGCACTTTAAATCACCTAACACATTTGATACGGGCCATCATAAACAAATACACAAGAATTCGCTTGAAGTACGAAGCTAAAATTAATCAGACTAATAATTATTTATCGAAGCGTCAAAAGTTAACTAAACTTATATTGTTTGGGGGTAACTAAATTAACATAATTAATATTAAAAATATACAAAAGATTCGTGTTTCAAGCGAATTGTAAAATTCCCTATTCCAATTTGATATGTTTTTAACTTATTGTAAGCGCATTTGATAATATATTAAATAAAGAAATACAAAAGCATCATAAACTTTAACAGTCGGTTATTTCAACTAATAATACATTTTGAAAAAGTGTGAATTCTAATGAAGCTTGTTAGGTATAATGCTATGTCACTTCTGTAGTCAGTCAGTAATTTAGTCTATATGAATGACAAGGTTGAACGAAACGCGTAAGCGCCATGAAAATCACGGCGCTTCCGTCTTTTTGGTCGCGAGAAAACTACACCTTAGAAGCGCTCTAGCGCTGCATGTTTATATTGTTTTGTTAGACGACTAATTATTGTTTCAGCGCTGCAGCGAATTTTTTAGTTTAAACTCTTGTCAAAATTGACAAAATGGAGCATGCATTTTGCTTAGGATAGCTTCTCTAGTACGTAGTACATATTATCTCAATGGGTAATAGTTGGTTTTCAGTATTGAATATTTTTGTACGTTTTTTTAAATATATTTAATTAATATTCAGGGGGATGGTAGTGAACCCCCTTGAACTACTATCCGAGCGCCCATGAACAGAGATATACCCTAAGACCTGAAGAAGCAAATAGGATACTTTGTATGTACAAACCACGTGTTCGGAGCTGAGGATAGAAGCTATTAGGGGAAGCTCGGGCAATTGAATGATAGATAGCGTTGATAGTACTCGCTCAAGTTATGACACGTGCGGCGTGCGGCGTGCGGCGTGCGGCGTGCGGCGTGCAGCGTGCGGCGTGCGGCGTGCGGCGTGCGGCGTGCGGCGTGCGGCGTGCGGCGTGCGGCGTGCAGCGTGCGGCGTGCGGCGTGCGGCCAGCTAGCGGCTGTGGTGCGTCAGTTCAACCAAAAAAAATAATCTTCAACCCGACCCCAAAAGGAAGGAAATGCCTTCTTCTTCTTGCTGCCTCATTCGTAATATATTTGAGATCTGCTACCCCAGCATGGTCTATCCTGGGTTGTCGATGGTGGTAAATTTTGCTCTCTCAGGTATCTCTCGACAGTGGTCAACAAAGAGGCTGGTGGTCTGCCCCTTGTTCTTTGCTTGGTGTTGATTTTGAGCATTGTTTTTACGGAAATCTTTTCGTCTCATAATGTACCCATACCAGTCTGCTTTCTCAGATCTTATCGGTAATTGGCGCTACTTTGAAGGATCCTCTTATAAATTCGTTCTGCACTTTATCCTAGCGCGTCACGTCACCAGCCCCGCGGAGAATTTTTATGTCCACTGTGTGTAGCTGTTGTTCGTGGATGAGGGAAATGTATTTCTGAATATACTACACACACACACACACACTACACACTTTACTTTTATTATGCGTACAGCTAAGGAGTAGAATTTCCTGCCGGAATCTGTGTTTCCCGATATCTACAATCTATGGGTCTATAAGTCAAGAGTGAATAGGTTTTTTCTAGGCAATCGTGCTTCATCGTCGACCACATCATCGCTTACCATCAGGTGAGATAGTGGTCAAGCGCAAGCCTATAGACGATAAAAAAATGTATTTCTTTATCTGTCTCCAGTTTTAAATCCTTTTAATTTTTAGAACCGCAAGAATTCGATCCCTTCAATGACACCAGAAGGATATTTAAGGGCAAAAGGAGCAGAGCAAGGACTTACCCTTTCGTCGTCAGCATCCATCTTATGGATACGTTTGTTTGTGCCGGTTCCATCGTGTCAAATGACCTAGTCCTCACCGCGGCTTCCTGCTTACAAATGTAAGTAACTATGTATGGAAAATCTTATTAGGTGAAGTCTCAAAAAAATCTTATTTTCAACGTCAGCAAAATCAAAATTTATTTTGAGGCTGCATGACCTGCAGTGCTATTCTCTAAGGACCTTGAGCGCAGCGCTGCGCTAGCTACGAAATTAGTAGGTACGAAACTAGCATTACGTCGCTAGCGCAGCGCTGCGTTCAAGGATGTATCCTTAGATAATAGCACTACCTACTGAAGATCTATTAGTATTTCTCTCTCTCTCTCACTCACAATATAGTCTGGACAAATTAGACCAAAAAATAGGGGTGAGGTTAGAATAATTCGCACCCAGCTAAAATTGATAGGATTGTTCAAAACACCATCATAAATGAAATCTAAAAAGTCCTCTTCGATCCGGAACCTGGAAGAAATACTCGGGTCAAAGGTCATAAAAACGGGGTTTTCTTCCTTCCTTTGGATGGGGCAAAGGGCGTCCACAGTAGTCCTCCATTACAATCGGTCCTGAGCTACACGCTTCACCTCGCTCCACGTCATACCCATGCTCGTCGCTTCCGCCAACACAGTGCAACGCCAGGCTTGACGGGGACAGCCGCACTTTCTTTTGCCTTGGGGATTCCAATCCAGCGCTTGCTTCGGTATATGATCAGAATCCCTTCGCAGCGTGTGGCCAATCCAACTCCACTTGCAACGCTTGATCTGGCGGTCGATTGGGCTCTCGTGGCATTGCTCCAACAGCTCTACGTTGGTGATGGTCTCGGGCCAGTAAATGCCGAGTATGCGACGAAGAGAGCGGTTGACGATGACTTGGATCTGGCGTGAGATGTCTTTTGTGACCTTCCACGTTTCGCACCCGTAAAGCAGCACGGATTTGACATTGGACTCGAAGATTTTGAGTTCTACCCTTTGGGTCAGTTGCCGCGATTGCCACACAGGTCTAAGCTGCGCGAAGGTAGCTCGTGCTTTGGCTATCCTTAAAGCGATGTCTTCTTCACTACCTCCAGTTTCTGAAACGACGCTCCCGATGTAAAAGAACTTGCGGACGCGTTCCACTGCCTCCGTGCCAATCAGTAACGGTGAAGTATTTTTCACACCAGATCTCATCTCTTGGGTCTTCCGGGTGTTTATTTTTAGTCCCGTTTCTGCCGCTTCCTGACTTAAATCTTTCAGTTTAGCTTGCATATGCCGCCGTATGGTGTCGGACGTAAAGAATCTCACCATCCCATATCTTCCCGTGGGTGTCGTAAGAGGCGACTAAGGGATACACCAGAGAATGGGCAGCAGCGTTCTCTGTGCTCTTCAACAACAAACTGCGATCGCCAACCCGCCTGCCAAGCGTGGCGATTAAGGCAAACCCCCCCAAACTAAATGAATAGCACAAATGAAAAACGGCCCCGAGTACCCGGCAGCCCGTCTACCCTCGACTACGGTAGCGGTCGAGGCGATGGCGTGGCAAGGGGTGCGAAGAATCCCCGGAGTGAACCCGGCTACCCCAATAAACACCGACGACTGGCCCTGGCAACATACAACACGCGAACACTCCGGACCGACGAGAAGATAGCCGAACTCGAGGAAGAATTGAGCAGGTTACGATGGAGTATTATAGGGTTATCTGAAGTCCGAAGAGAGGGGGAGGACTCGATAATCCTCAAATCCGGTAACCTGCTCTATTTCCGAGAGGGTGACCGGCAGTCCCAGGGTGGTGTCGGGTTTATCGTCCACAAGTCCCTTGTGAACAACGTGGTGAAGATCGAGAGTGTGTCGACCAGGGTGGCGTACCTTATACTCAGAATATCCTCGAGATATTCGCTGAAGGTCATACAGGTCTACGCACCGACCTCGGCACACCCCGACGACGAGGTAGAGACCATGTATGAGGATATCTCTATAGCCATGCATGGTTTCAAAACTCACTTCACCGTTGTCATGGGGGACTTCAACGCAAAACTGGGCAAACGAGACGAGGATGAGCTGCAAGTGGGGCAATTTGGAGTTGGACGTCGGAACCACCGGGGTCACCTACTGGCCAGTTTTATGGAGAAGGAGGGCCTCTACATGATGAACTCCTTCTTCAGAAAGCGTGAGCATAGGAAGTGGACCTGGCAAAGCCCCGATGGTGCAACAAAAAACGAGATCGACTTCATCATGTCAACCAAGAAGCAAATGTTCAATGATGTCTCTGTGATCAATTCGGTGAAAACCGGGAGCGATCACCGAATGGTAAGAGGCACATTGAACATTAATATCAAGCTTGAAAGGTCTCGACTGATGAAGTCAACGCTCCGTCCAGCACAGATCCAGATCCAAAACCCCGAGAGCTTTCAGCTCGAACTCCAGAATCGTTTCGAGTGCCTAGGGAGCTCCGTGGACGAATACAGCGACGGGTTCGTGGAAGCTGTCCATACGGTCGGGTCTAAGTTTTTCAAGACCCGCCGTACAGATATAAACAAAAAGATCTCTGATCCTACTCTCAAGCTTATGAAAGAGAGGCGTGAGATGATCCTGCAGTCTTCAGACGATGCGTTGAAATACCGGCAGCTTAATAGACGGATCTCAAAGTCCTTGAAAAGCGACCTCCGCCGCTATAATACTGAACGTATTAAAGACGCAATTGAGCGGAATAAGGGCTCCAAGGTCTTTGCAAGAGATCTGTCTATTGGGCAGAGCCAGCTCACGAAACTGAAGACCGACGATGGCGGGATCATATCCGCCAAACCGGAGCTTCTGAGGGAGATCGAGAAATTCTATGGGCAGTTGTACACGTCAACCACTAAACCCGTCGCGAATCTAGTAAAAGACCCTAGAGCTAGATTGACCCGTCACTATACCGAAGACATACCGGACGTCAGCCTGTACGAGATTAGGATGGCTCTTAAACAGCTTAAGAACAACAAGGCACCGGGTGATGACGGCATTACGGCCGAGCTCCTGAAGGCGGGTGGAAAACCAATACTTAAGGCCCTTCAGAAGTTGTTTGGTGCCGTCATACTCGAGGGGAAAACGCCACAGGCATGGTGCGGGGGTGTGGTGGTACTCTTTTTCAAGAAGGGTGACAATGCCCTGTTGAAGAACTATAGGCCCATCTCACTTCTTAGCCATGTCTACAAGCTGTTTTCAAGAGTCATCACGAATCGTCTCGCGCGCAGGTTTGACGATTTCCAGCCTCCCGAACAAGCCGGATTCCGAAAAGGCTTTAGCACCGTAGACCACATACATACGCTGCGGCAGGTTATACAGAAGACCGAAGAGTATAACCTGCCTCTCTGTTTAGCGTTTGTGGACTACGAGAAAGCCTTCGATTCGATCGAGACTTGGGCTGTACTGCAGTCTCTCCAACGGTGCCAAATCGACTACCGGTACATCGAGGTGTTGAAGTGTTTGTACAAAAACGCCACCATGTCAGTCCGACTTCAGGATCAGACCTCGGAACCTATCTTTCTGCAGCGAGGTGTGAGACAGGGAGACGTCATATCTCCGAAACTGTTCACCGCTGCACTGGAGGATGTCTTCAAGGTTCTGGACTGGAGAGGGCTAGGCATCAACGTCAATGGCGAGTACATCACTCACCTTCGGTTTGCCGACGATATAGTGGTCATGGCTGAGACCATGGAGGACCTCAGTATAATGCTCGATGACCTCAGTAGAGCTTCCAAAAGAGTGGGTCTTAAAATGAACATGGACAAAACCAAGGTTATGTTGAATGCCCATGTAACACCCACTCCTATCAAGGTTGGAGACTCTACACTCGAAGTTGTGGAAGATTATGTCTACCTGGGACAAACGATCCAGTTGGGTAGGGCCAACTTCGAGAAAGAGGTCAACCGTCGAATCCGACTCGGCTGGGCAGCGTTCGGGAAATTGCGCGGTGTCTTCTCGTCCAACTTACCACAGTGTCTCAAGACGAAGGTCTATGACCAGTGTGTGTTGCCAGTGATGACCTATGGCTCTGAGACGTGGTCGCTCACAATGGGCCTCATCAGAAAGCTTACAGTCACGCAAAGGGCAATGGAGAGGGCTATGCTCGGAGTATCCTTGCGTGATCGAATCAGAAATGTAGAGATCCGCAAGAGAACCAGGGTTACCGACATAGCTCGAAGAATTGCCAAACTTAAGTGGCAGTGGGCAGGGCACATTGCTCGCAGAACGGATGGCCGATGGGGCAGAAAAGTTCTGGAGTGGCGACCGCGAACCGGAAGACGATGCGTTGGAAGGCCTCCCACCAGGTGGACCGATGACCTGGTGAAGGTTGCGGGGATTCGCTGGATGCGGGACGCACGGGACCGGTCAATGTGGCGACGCTTGGGGGAGGCCTATGTCCAGCAGTGGACGTCTTTCGGCTGATATGATGATGATGATGATGATAGCTTGCATATCAGCGTGGGTATGACTCAGCAGGCATAGGTCATCGGCGTAATCCAAGTCCTCTAAGACGTTGGATAATCCCCACTCTATCCCGCGACGCTTGTTGTCGAAAATGCGAAGCAAAATCCCATCAAGAACGACTAAAAAGAGGAGTGGTGAAACGCGACAGTCTTGGCTGACACCTGCGTGTACTACTATATCATCCGAGATGAGGCCGTCGTGAGTTACTCTACAGGCATAATTCTTGTAAATACTCACCAAGAGACGGACAATTTTGGGTGGCACTCCAATGGCCAGTAGACGGGACCAGATGCTGGACCACTTCAGCGTATCCAATTTCTTTTCGAAATCGACAAAGGTGAGATAGATCTCCCTCTGCACTTCTGATGCCTGTTCTAAAATGATACGAAGAGTGTTGCGTGCACGAGCGGTTCGCGCGGAAACCAGCCTGTTCTTTGCATAGGAGAGGATCTACGGCCTTCGATAACCTATGCAGAATAATCTTGCAGAAAACTTTCGAGGGAATTGAGAGCAACGCAATACCTCTCCAGTTATCGCATTGACTAAGACGGTGGCCCATAACCTCTCAATGAGAGGCGTCAGAACGTTGACGGCGGAGGATAAGTCAGCTTGTAGTATTACCCCAGTTATCAGGTAGATTCCTGGTGCTTTGCCTGTCTTCAAAGAGAGGACTGCTCTTGCAACTGCCGAAGCTGATGGTGGTTCCGTGTCGATGTCGAGAGGCCGGGATGGTGTAGAACTGACTTGCAAACCAGACATATATTTATCTGTTTTTAGTTTTGGTAGGTAATGGAGAGGAAGATGTCGTAAGATCCCAATAAGCCCAAACACGACTCGCTTGTTATTTCGGGTTTCCAGTGCCTAACCTTCCGGCTTCATGATCAGATCAGTTCGTTGGTACCATTTCCATCAATACCATTTATTTATAAGTATTTGCTTCATCATAGTCGGTTAACTATTCGAGATAACTTATATCCGTGACATATTGAAGCATTAAGGAGTTTCAGTGGCCATCTGTGGTCGTCTTCATCAGTTTCACTTAACGAAATGATACTTTCTGAATGCAAATTATTGCAGTATTGATGAAAATACCAAAATCGCTATATGTATGCAAATAATATTTTAAGAGTTCTCTCGATTTCTCCAGAATACCATTATCAGATCCTGACCTTATGACCATGAGACCACCTGTAAAGAATTTTCAAGTCGGGCTAGGCGTTTTTGAGTGATCGGGGAACATAGATTAAAAAAAGATTCCGACGAATTGAGATTCTCCTCCTTTTTTGAAGTCGGTTCATCATCATCAGCTTTTTAATGTTCCCACTGCTGGGACGAAGGCCTCCTCTCTGAGAGAGAGAAGAGGCCGCAATCCACCACACGAGCCCAGTGCGGGTTGGTGAATATCACATGTTTTCGAACTTTTGGTTCTTGGACATGCCGGATTCCTCACGATGTTTTCCTTCACCGTTTTGAGAGCAGTGGTGATGAAATAATTTACACAAAGTAGATCACCTGCCTGAGTTCGAACTCACGATCTTCAACTTGTAACTCGCG
This sequence comes from Orthosia gothica, assembly GCA_949775005.1. NCBI lineage: Eukaryota > Metazoa > Arthropoda > Insecta > Lepidoptera > Noctuidae > Orthosia > Orthosia gothica. The sequence goes on from OX459035.1 coordinate 23,814,565, forward strand.
GTCGCTGGGCTCGCGCTCACTGCTCTGAAGTCGGTAAATAATGCCAAAATGTAAGAGATTGGTCTCGTGACATTTTGTTAGCGCTTGGCATGCCCATATTTTTTACATTTTACCAATCGCTATTGCGTTGTACACTAACAGCCCTAAATTCTTCTCCTATTGCTCAGTCCATCCAAAGATTGTCTGTAAGAGATTGCCTAGTGCGATAAAACCTCCCATTGTACACTTGTTATTTTGAACGTTTGTCCTGTATGTTTTTTGTGGTGTACAATAAAGTATATAATAAAAACAAATAAAATAAAAATAATAATACAAACAATAACCAGACATGCTATTGCAGCAATCTTGAGAGATTTGCTGTCATTGATTGAAGATTTCTGTTGTATACCTCGGATCCGAAGTTCTTCATCAGATCTTTACTAAATTGAAATGTGACCAATTTAGGAACATACTCTTTCAAACAAATAAAAAATATGTTCAATATCGGTCCACAATAGACAAGAAATCGGTGAAAATACACAAAAAAAAGCAAACATAAAGTCGAACATAGAACCTCGTCCTTTTTTATAAAGTCGGTTAAAATAAGCAAGCTCGGCCATAACAGAAAATAAAAAAGTTTGTCAAACTGGATCAAAGTGCATGCCTTGACGTAAATATTGTATTTTCCAGTCTCCATAACAACAGATTCTTCAGAGAGAACCCGAGGACGGTTCACGTCCGCATCGGCAGTGACTACTTCAGTAGAAGAGGTGAGATGGTCCCAGTCCTCGAGGCGTTCTTCCACCCGTCTTACAACCCCAAGACCTTGGCCAATAACCTGGTTCTCCTCCGTCTGGAGAGGCAAATTAACTTCATGAGGAAAGAAGGGAGAGCGAAGAGGATTAGGTATGACAGGACCACGGAACATTTGTCAACTAACACAGATGGCGTTATTGTGGTCGGATGGGGCTCCAGGAAGGTGAGCTTTGGAAGAAGTGTTTTAATGTACACACTTGTGCACTAATAATATTTCCCGTTACGATGGCTAGAACTGCCCTGTAGTGCTATTCTATATCCTTACAGCCTTGAGTGCAGCGCTGCGCCAACGACGAAACTAACACAGCGACTGTTCCAATAGGGACTTCCGAAATTTGACAGTCAATAGCGGACATATTGTTGAAGCTGTATCTATCAAATTGGCTGACATTTATTCAGTCTGGTTTTTCAAATCACCTTGGACAGATATAGCGTTCAACAACACGTACAAAATATGAAAAATTTGTTTTATCAAAATGGGTGTTCTGGTCGGGCAACGTTCCGTGCGCTTCGCCCATTTCACGGTCGGCATAATCGTCCTACTGATAGGACTATTCGCAGTGTAGTGGATAAATTTGAGTCCACTGGTTCAGTAAACAACACCCGTACGTTGACAAAACGCAAAATCTGCTGAAAACAACGTCGCTGTCCGTGAAGTGTGCAGGAGAATCCGAGGCAGTCGATATCACGTCGAGCACAAGAACTCGGCCTTTCGCAGACCACAACTTGGCGAATTTTGAGTCAATATTCAACTGACCCAGGAGCTGAAGGTATAGACAACAACGTGTGTTCACTGAATGGGCTCTGGAGCAGTTGGCAACTGACCCTTATTTTTCATCAAAAAATCATCTTCTGCGATGAGTCCCATTTCTGGATGAATGGGTACGAAATCAAACAAAATTGTCGAATTTGGGACAATACCAATCCACAAGAGCGTCCAATGCGTCCCGAAAAGTCACTGTTTGCTTTGGATTTTGGTGGCGTCATCGGTCCATATTTCTTTGAGAACGACGTTGATAATTTGGACACAAACGACATGACGTTTCAACAGGACGGTGCTACGAGCCACACAGCTAATGCCACATTGGACATTCTGCACAAGCGATTTGAGGGCATGGTCATCTCACGTGGAGGTGATGTGAACTGGCCACCGAGATCGTGCAATCGTGCGAAAAACGCTTTGTGCGTATGGGTGGGATGTCCACCATGTACCGATGGCGCATGACCGTACGTCTTGTAGTCCGATGATGGAAAGGGCTAGGCGGCATCCAATTGTGCAGTTCCGTCGCACACTTCCCGAAATGTAACCGATAAAAAACGACAGGCTGGCAAATCGGCGTCGATGTTCGAGTGCTTTGACGCGACCAGTGCATCATTGCCATTATGCCTCTTGGTCCGTCTGTTAATCAACTCAAGCGCATCAAGCTGGTATTTGGCAGATCCGTCGAGGTGAGATCAGTATGCATGACCGAACTTGCGCTTTATACAAGTTGAGCAGCTGTTCAGGTGTGAAGTACCGTCTCTCCTTTGCAAGAATCTCCAACTTTTCTGCAGCTAACTGAGCTTTCGCCTTAACAAATGGACCGAAATTGAGAGTTGATGTCAACCCAAGAAGTTCGAGATGGTCCGTTAACGGCACGGTTACACCACTGAAAGATGGAGCCGGGTGGAATTGGCTCTTTTTAGCGGAAAGAAGACACGCCTTAGCAGCATTGGAACTGACCAGATTGGCATCACCATTCGGAGACCGCCTTCAAGGATAGGTTCAAGCGTTCAACCATGGCCTCCCAGAGAGACCTAATCTGAGGCCCAGTAGCCCGTGCGCCGGACACGTATCTCTCAGCAAAAGTGCTGTCGTCTGCGTACCAAAAGGTGCCGGGTTTTAGCAGATCATTAATTTGCAGCAAGAATAATGTTGCCGAGAGCGACACCGGCGTTGATATCGGACCCCTGTGGTACTCCGGCGTTGATATCTTAAACTGACCGTACGAGCAGCCGTCAATAACCACTCGGATGGATCGATCCCTCAGGAAAGCCGCAATCCAATCACACAGACCACTAGGCAGACCGAAAGAAGGAAGCTTACCAATGAGGCTTTCGTGCCAGATCCTGTCGAAAGCCTTCGAGATATCAAGGAAGACGGCGAGCGCTTCCCCGTGTCTCTCGATGGCCTCACTCCTGATGTATATGGCATACGCTAGAATATCCCCAGTGGACCGATTTCGGCGGAAGCCGTATTGGTGGTCACTGAGGATGTGGTTCGCTTCTAGGTATAACAGGAGCTTACCGTTGAGCACAAGTTACAAAGATGTGTCTGTAGTTGGCCAGTTCAGCTCTACTACCCTTTTTGGGCACGGGCTGTACGCTGGCTTTCTTCCAAGCCTTCGGCACTTTTCCAGCCTCTATCGGAAGGCGATATAGGCGTGTCAAGATCGGAGTTCGGAGACATATCAGGCGCACAGGTTTTAAGCATAATTGCTGGTATCCCGTTAGGGCCACTCGCTATGTTCACATCAAGCCTACGCAGCACCCTACGGACGTCCTTTTGATGGATGCGAATGTCCGACATACTCATCACACATCCATCAAGAAAAGGAGGAGGCAGCGCGCCATCAGAATTCAGATGCGACGATTCCCAAAAAAAGGGAGGCAAATAACTTTGCCTTCTCCGCAGCGGAGTAGGCCAATGACCCGTCAGGTTTCAGCAGTTGTGGTAGTGGGAGGCGACAGAAGTTTAAGTCAACCGACTTAGCCAGGGACCAAAAAGCTTTGCTATACTGGGTATGAAGCTAGTTTGTGCCCGATTCTGCTAATGTGGTCAAACCAAGCTCTTTGCATAACCTTTTTGCAGGTCTTGGCAGCCGTGTTGAAGGCCCTCTTCTTAGAAAGAAAGAAAAAGCGTTCGAGCGTAGACCCCTGCCTAGTAAGCCTTGTGTTTAACCGCGTTTATGTATAAATGCCTACGCAAATGTACCTTCCAAAGGAATACAAAATTAAAAATGTCGATGATATCTCACACATACGTTGTTTTAATTAAATTTAAAGATAGGAACCGCTTGGTGAAATACATTAAGCTTTGTATTTGAGCCGTTTGGGGTTGAAACATTAAGTCCATGAGGTCCGAGTGCTCATCGAGGTTTTCGAGATGTAAGCAAACGGTTATTCGACTCTTCACGGGACCAGAGTCATGGCCTTTTCCGCGGCCAAAAAATTAAAGAGTGACAATGCTGCTAGCGGTTTTGGGCACTTTTCTTGTTGATAGCGATGTGGACGAATTTTTTGACGCCCAATGAGCCCTGCCCATTTTATACGCGTTTGTAGTTTTTAATTTAAGCATATATAAGTAGTTATTGTAAATTAAGTATTTTACACCACGTAAGTTTGTAAATAAAAAAACATTTCCCCTGTACTAGTTTCGTCGCTGGCGCAACGCTGCTCTTAAGGCTGTATCTTTAGAGAATAACACTTCTGTACATCACAATTCAGTTGATAATGTAAAAGTCCATTAGTCAATAATCATACCAATAATCATACCTGCCTAGCGAGCATGGGCGTACCCAAGACATTTGTGACAAGACATGATAAATTATGTCATGTCTTACAATTTGTCTTAAATGCTAGCACGGGTCAAACATGTAACATATATTAAAGGCGCAACATGCCTTTGTTGTTGCTGCCCGGTGATCACGGCCTACTTTGACATGGCTTGAGTGACACATTTCATCGCAGTTTGGGCGATAAAGCCATTTTATCCTAAATAATAGCACCGGAGGCGTGAGAAAATTTCCTGACGTTTATTTGGGAGTCACCGGGTCTTAATTGCTAATACGGGCGCACCCATTTTGTCACAAAAGTCACATTTTGACAGATGATTTAGAAAAATGTATCACATTCGTTCGGAGGTGGTGATAAAATTTTATAGTTGAAAAAAAAAAAATTCCTTCTAATTAGAAGGAATTACTGCACCAAATGGCAATAAATTCATTTTGTGTGTATTGTGATCAATGCTTATTAATTAATTGAAATGTTAAGGCTTATTAATTAATTTTATATTATTACTTTTTCATAACTGTATTTTTTTTTTTATTGTTGTTTTTATTTTATTTTGTTTATAATTTTTTATAATTATTTTCTTTTATACTATATTCTTCTTACTTTCTACATTTTTAAATATATCTAAAATAAAATCCCCAAAAAAAAAAAAAATTTGGGTCCACCGGTATTGGTACAAGCTATTATATTTTTTTTGTATTTATTAAAATTTTCACAATAATTATATCTTTCTAACAAACACTTAATATGTTATCAAACAAACAAAGAAAAATAAAGTGTGCATAAGTCTATTATGGTCGTGAGTCAAATATTAATTTGTTCCCAACAAAATTAAAAAATTGTTTATCTGTATGAACGGCCTTTTTACCGGACTGTCGAAGGAGCGTAATGTGTTTATCAGTCTATGTATATATGTATGTATGTATGTTTGTTCCTATATGGCGTACCAGAGACCAAACGCGTTGGCCGATTCTGGTGATTCATACGTCAATCGATTCGTCTTAACTCTGCGAGTGTCATAGGCTACATTAAGATTTTGGACGCCATATTGTGGGGTCCTAATTTTTTTTTCTTCCAAACCCATCGTGTGGGGTATCAAAATAAAGTTTTAAGAGGCGATTTCAAAAATATATAACACATATATGTTTAAATGTATCTCATTCGAAAAAACTTAACTAAAAAGTTATAAATAAAAAATGTAAAATCAAAAAATCAAAAAACCCGACTGCTTAAAAAGCGAACTAAAAAGTCATAAAAACAAGGAAAAATCATGCTGCGCAGGAGGAGGATACATCTGGTTTTGGTCAGCCAGCTCGCGCGTATGTATCCTCTGACTGCACAGCATGATTTTTTCCTTGTTTTTATGACTTTTTAGTTCTTTTGACTTCTACGTTCTTTTGAAGCAGTCAGGTTTTTTGATTTTACTTTTTTTACGTATTAGTTTACGTCGTCTATTCAAATTATGTCGCACTATGAAGTCAACAACAAGAAAAGCATGTCGCGCCTGTAAACTATGTCACATGGTTGTACCGTGCTAGCATTTAAGACAAATTGTAAGACATGACATATTTTATCATAACTTGTCATGACCGTAGTTCAAGTCGAAAACCAAGCAATGTAAAAAAAAAACTTAAGCAATGTCACAGTAGGCCGTGCTTGCCGGTTAAGTTACGTTAATTATTTTTAAATTTATAATTAAGAAATTGCAAACACGTTTACATGGACCGATTCGACCGATATGCGTTTGAAATTTTCATAAAAAATACGTGCGCGATATCGCCTATCGACGCAATTTAAATTGCATCATACCATCAGGAATGGACCTAACTCTGTCTGTCTGTGTGTTTGTGGCTGACAAACAGACGTCTATCTATCTATTTGTTACCCTTTCACGACCTAACAGCTTAAAAGATTAGCATGAAACTTAGCATACGGGTAAACCATTTTCTGGATGAGGACAAAAGATATTTATCGCGGCAATTCGTTCCCTTGAGACTCCGACTTTGTTGTCCATAAAAATGTATTTTATTATATCTTCGCAGCGTAGCAATATTATAGATCAGTTCGAGAGAGTGATGGCAGCCAGACTTGATGTGTATCAGTTTGATGAATGTGCTCAAATATATTCCAGGTAAGTAAGGTTTCACATGCCCCAATCGTTTTACCTCTAACATTTTAACCCCCGACGGAAAAAGAGGGGTGTTATAAGTTTGACGTGTGTATTTGTGTATTTGCTTACACAAATACACATATGTGTATTTATATATATTTGTGTTTCCGTCTGCTGCATCATAGCTCCTAAACGGATGAACCGATTTTGATTTCGTTCTTAGCTATGATTGATGTAAATCCGTTCGGCTGTTCTAAAGTTATTATATGGGCGTTTTTAACCCCCGCCGGAAAAAGAGAGGTGTTATAAGTTTCACGCAACATAGCGCCTAAACGGATGAACCGATTTTGATTTAGTTTTTTTTTTTGTTTCAAAGGTAATTTTGTCGAGAGTGTTCTTAGCTGAATAAAATCGGTTCAGCCGTTCAAAAGTTATGGGCGTTTTACTGTTTGAATCGGGGTGGATTCGCAGGATAAATGTGTCGGGGGTTTTTTAAATCTTGAAATTTTACTTGTACTGTTTGAATCAGTGTGTTTCCGCTAGATATCGTGTCATAATTACGTGTTTAATAGTTTGTCGATCAAAGCGTCTCTACTGCTAGATAAAATATGTAGCATGAAATAAAAATGTGTCGGAGGTTTTTTAACTTTTTTTTGTTGTGTTCAAAACAGTAATGTCTGTTTAGCCTAACACTATAATTATATTATACCAGGTGTAACGGATAACTGAATAAACCCTTTTCAGGTATTGCGTAGTTTTTATTGCACCTCTTATTAGTACCTTTTGACCTTTACCTGCGGCTTCGCCAAGTGTTATATCTTTCAAAGGAAACTTACCACCGGGATGAAAAACATTATTTAATTTTGTCCTCATTCGGGTCGTAGACTATCCGTAAGCCAAGTTTCATCAAATCCGTTCAGCGATTTAGTCGTGAAAATGTAACAGCAAGTCAAAATCAAAGTAAAAATATTTATTTCAATTAGACGTAGGTATTATCAAACTTTCGCCTCCTAACTATATAATATACCACAATAGATCCCAATGGGTCGAAGTGTCCGAGTTGCTTCTCGGCCCCTCCATAAGATAACTATATAATATCAAACTTTCGCCTCCTAGCTATATAATATCATAATGGATTTGAATTTGACTTGGCATATGGATAGACCAGAATCTGGATTGGAACTTTGGAGTTTATCCCGATATAATGTTCCTATTGGATATATGAATAGTATGAAAGCAACTCAATTAATAAATCTATGGGTGATAATTTTAAATTTCAGGCAGTTTGTGACCAACAAGCACTTCTGCGCCGGATTCGTGGCATCAGGCGGAGGGGCATGCAATGTCAGTTGACCTTTACCTATTTCGATGAATCAATTATATTTTTATTTATGTCTTTACTAAAGTAATTTAAGTATTACCTGGTAATACTATCATTAAAGACTTTTAGTTTAATTTCATAATAATTTAGGTGCCTTACCGATGCTTGTCATCATGATCATTATCATTTCAGCCGAAAGACGTCCACTGCTGGACATAGGCCTGGCGTCGCCACATCGACCGGTCTTGCATGTCAGTTCTGTGGCAAATCAATATTTTTTGTTCTTTTTCTCTTTCATTTTTTTTTGTCACTGTAGCCTCCTCTACACGTTGACAGATTCATTCATTAGCGAATGCGTCCTACGTCATGTGGACGGGGAAATTTGCTCGTCTATGGTAAGTAATTAATTAACGTAGGTAGATGCGTGTGCTACCAATCCGTTTGTTGTCACTTGTCTGTTCTGTTTTTCTATGTCATAGCCAGCATCCACCGACTTCTTCTTTTTCCTTAATGTAGTAGTCAAAAGTACTAAATAAATATTGTTAGTCTACCATATGTTGCGTGCTTGCGAGTTGCTTCTGTCGAGGATTAACACAGACTGAACTACCTGCAGAATCATTACCGTGCTACAGACGTGTGGTCGACCCGTGGTAATCTATCTGCGAATGCATCTGTCGACGTGTAGAGGAATCTTGAAACATTATCATCGCCATCTACGTAGGCTCTTTCCATCTTAACATTATTCTCAACAAAGTTCGACTTCCAGTCTAACTGGATGCAGTACAATACCACTGTTTTACATGGAACCACAGTTTATTTGACCTCCACACGTATGTTTTCAGAAAGATCTTGGTGGTCCAGGAGTCGTCAGTGGCCTCTTAGTTGGAGTGATTAGCTTCGGAGCCCCGTTATGCGGAGCCATTGATGCCCCTACCGTGTTCACCAAGCTTGGGTTCTACAGCGAATGGATCGACAGCGTTATTAAGCTGGTAAGTTTTACTATGTTATATCAACACATATAATAAATCTGTAGAAAAGTCGTTTTTGTACATAGAATTTGCATATAATAAATAATCTATACTATCTATAATATAAAAATGAATCGCAAAATGTGTTGGTAAGCGCATAACTCAACAACGCCTGGACCAATTTGGCCAATTCTTTTTTTGAAATGTTCTTTGAAGTTCAAAGATGGTTTTTACGGGGAGAAAAATTCTAATAATTGCCGGAAAAAAATAAAAACAGCCCTTTTCTTTTTCTCCATACAAAAGTTTTCTAACTAAAACGTAGAGTCAATTTGAGCATATTGCTATTGTATAAGCTATTTTTGCTTAGTGTAGGGTAGGGTAGGGTAGGGTAGTGTAGGGTAGGGTAGGGTAGTGTAGGTTAGGGTAGGGTAGGGAAGGTAGTGTAGGGTAGGGTAGGGTAGTGTAGGGTAGGGTAGTGTAGGGTCGGGTAGGGTAGGGTAGTGTAGGGTAGTGTAGGGTAGGGTAGGGTAGGGTAGGTAGGGTAGATAAATGTTTGGTGTTTTTATGGCAAAACAATGTTTGACGGGTCAGCTAGTATATTATAAAGCTGAAGGGTTGGTTTGTTTGAATTAGCTAATCTCAGGAACAACTGGTTAAAAAAAACATTATTTTTGTATTGGATAGTCCATTTATCGAGGAAGGATATAACATCACGCTACGACCAAAAGGAGCGGACCACAAATGAAAAATGTTGCAAAAACAGGCAAAATTATTCCTTTTTGAGAGCTTCCGTTGCGTGCGCTGCGTACGCGGTTATAGTTACGCAACATTCATGTATGTAGGGTAGGTAGGGTAGGTAGGGTAGGGTAGGTAGGTAGCCAAATGACGGGGGCAAAGTCGCGTGGGACAGCCAGTAAATAATAATTAAAAAAAAAAAATTGCCAGGATAACCAATAGAACCCATTCCCAGCATTTTTGAATTTTTTGACTGTTTAGTTGTGCACGCATCACGAAACCAATTTAGATGGGTTAAATACATAAAAATCGTGCGTAATTTGAAATATTACTTAGTTTGTGTTTCATCGCAATCGTTCACACTATTTGAAGTTAGATGAATTTAAAGTGTCCAAGAAGTAAAATATCACAACACACGCAATTGAGATACCCGGACAGTTGAACTCCTTATTCGATAGATGGCGTTGTGCATTTGACGTCATTTTATGAATAATGGTGATGGCGGTGTTAAGATTCTCCGCGGAAGAATGACACTAGAAAAAGTAATGGTAGGTAGGTGGTGTAGGTAGTAAGGCAAGTAGGGTAATTTGGTAGGTAAGCAGGTTGGGTAGGTAAGTAGGGTAAGGTAGGTAGTTGACGGTAGCGAAGCCGCGGGCAAAGCTTATTAGACAATAAATTAAACTAGTGACTATTAATAATCAGATTCAGATGAAGGTACTCAAATGACCCAAAAAAATAATAACACTTAAGCTTTTCAAACGAAACATGCCTTGCTTTAATCATTGCGCATACTCGCACCTCAAACTAACATCATTCCCACAACTAAAAACCTAAACAACATCTCACACATACACAAACTTACTTTCTCCATGCACACTCTGTTACTTACCAGAAACCTAATAACTACACCTATAGAACTTATTATATAACATCTTATTTTCATCGTCTATGCCTTGTATTTTCTTATAGTAAGTAATTTGTATTTCAAACTGTTATCATATTTCTCTTATCATCCATAAGCTGATCTTTCTTGTAATTTTATTTCCTTGTATCCTAGCTATTAATCAGTATGTCATAGTGGGCTTTTAGTCGCGGGGGGGACTGGTGACCTGCAATACAGATTCGTATTGAAACCTAACTTAGGCACCTTTGTGATCGTAGGGCTCCAATGTGACGAAATGCGTTCGTCAAAGTCGTTTTTATTTCACCATTAAAGTAACATGATCCTTTGTTTTACAGGAACGCCCTTCGATCTTAGCAAAAACAACGATCGCAGACGGAAAAGTTAATCGCTACTTCCGAGACCCACACGCGAGCAGGCCTCACCACCCGTTCAGTACCACAAGAGGGTACATAACGCCGTTATTAATGTTCCCAGAAAACACCGACGAGGAAGAGGTAACTGATAAAGAAGACCACTTCTAACTCGTCGAAAGTTGGAATATTCTGATTTTAGAATAAGAAATGAAATCGCATCTAAATTCGCCTTCTTTCCGGTCTTTTACAGTATAAGCCTGTAGTAGGACGGCGAACTTCTTCAAGAAGTCGGTTTGATCAACTATTTCCATACACACCCACCACGAAATATCCCTTAATGTTACCGATACGATTACTACGAAACATGTTCTATAATGACTATGGACTAGTATCAGAAGAAGTTAATGACATGTTTAAGACCACTACGAAGGTGCAGAATGCAAAACAAAACCCCTTGGTGAATTTAAGCTTGTGGCCGATAACAGAGAACCCTGATATAAGCTCGCATACAGCGAAGCCTAGTAGGATTCGTCTGACTACATCTAGTTATGACTTAACGCCGCCGCTGGAGCAGTTTGTCTCGACACTGAGCGATCCGCCGATGACGACGCAACCGGAGCCCATCATTGATCGAATGACACTAGAGGACATAGAGACTGAAACTCCAGTCGTTCGGTTCAGGACTCCAACGCCAACGCTAACGCCTGTAACAACAAAAGAGCCCATTACTACCAAAACTACTCAAAAACATAATAAGCTTACTGCTATAAAAACCACTAAAGAAAATTTATATGAATATGTGTATTACAGTGAAGAAATGAAAAATAAAAAGCTGAAATTTAAAGATTTTTTATATATGTAATAGTAATATATGTGTACTATTGAAAATATTTTTGTTTTAATTTTTAATAATACCTAATTGTTAAAGGATCTCCTAGTAGGTGGTCTGATGACCTAGTTAAGGTTGCGGGAATCCACTGGATGTGATGTACAGGATAGGTGACGCTAAGCCTATGATTATACCGGACGTCTTTCGACTGAAAGGATAAATTGCTAAAGTAAAATGTACTTCATCGAGTCAGCAAGTGCACATTAGAGAATTACTAAAGGCTTTCCATGTAATAAAATTCGCTGTTCCAATTAGATAGACACAGCAATCGGGCTATATTTGCAGCTTATCAAGCAGCAAATATAGCCAGAATAACATTTATTTCTGAAATGGGAAATGCAGCTATCCGCAACTAAATACTAGCCAGTATTGCCCCACTGCCGGGCAAATACCAGCAGTGTTATTCTGTAAAACTTTGCACCGTGAAAACTTAGGTGGAGTGAACTTTCTTCTCCTTCTTCCGGATGAAGTTACGAGTATCATCTTACTTCTTATATAAATGTTAAAGTTTGGATAGACGTGTGGTGAATGTGTGGATGTATGTTGGTTACGCAATCACGCTAGAGCGGCTGAACGGATCTGGATGAAATTTGGCACAGACATAGATTACAGGCTACTTTTCATCCCGGTATAATGTTCCCTTGGGGTAAGAAAACGCTTTTTAACGCAGGCGAAGCCGCTGGCAGAAGCTACTAGACATAATTTTCAAGCAATATATTTCCAGTATACATAATTATGAAAGCATGTCTCTCATAATACGGAAAGCCTCACCAAGTAACCAGGTTGTAAATATGACATGTATGAGGGGCGCATTTTTGATGCATCTTGATCTGTATAACGACACCTAAGAACAATAGAACAATGGTCTTGCAGGTTTGTCCGTCATCAATTTTAGAAAACAATAGTATGATTATACAACCTTTAATTCTTATGAAAAGTACTTAAATGGAAACAAATAATATCATAAAATCGTATTGTTTTGAAGTACCTAGGTATTTCTCAATAATAAAACTATCAATAGTTTATGTCAGTGCATTTTATATTCCAGTATTTTTTTTCGAAACACTTTTTTTTTCTTATCTGAAATTGAATTTGGTAACTCTTTCATGAATAACTTTATTGGTGTACGTCATAAACAGTATTGAAAATTAAATAAATACAATGCTATTAGCCAAAGTAATTATCTTTCTCGTAACAACATCAAATGCTAAACATCATCATAGCAATTTTGATGCAAACGATGACTTCTTCGGCAATATTTATGTATCCATTCACTCTGTTGTGAATAACTTATTCGAATCTATTGATCTCGGTACGAACTTCACAAATCAATCAAACACAAAGTTATTATTAACGATGCATCATGATCTCAAAAATATAGCGGCTATGACCATCGAGACCTACAATGTTATTCAAAAAATAGTCAATGAAAATGTCAATAACCAATCTTACTTTACCTTTTCACTTAATAAAGATGAAGAATACGTTATTGAATTAGACACCATAGTTACCGAAATATTAAATAAAAAGCATTTTGATGTATACAAAGCCATAAAAGGAACTAAACACAAACGTGCCAAAGATAAAATAAAATATAAAAGAGAAGATAAAAACAAAGTACAAGACAACAATACAAAGGTAAACATTAATCCAGCCTTTGAAGATAGTAAAGAATTTACAGAGTTTGTTATTAACTTCTTGACAAAAGTTAATAATCTGACTAAACAAGATTTCAAGAAGGCCGTGAAACATGGCAGACTTGCGGTTCCATCTAAGAAGAATATTAAAGCATGGGGTAAGTTTAAAATTGTCATGATAAAAGGCAACTTGCAATAAGTAAACTATGTTTTACACATCGAAGCTAAACATAAGCCCAATGCCAAGGCATTCTTTGTCAATCAAGCTTTGGTTTAAAAAAAGGATTTACCTATATAGGCTATAAAGTAAAGGTGTCATATACCTATTAAAAACCGCAACTGTCCGTGCCTATAAACAACTTCCTCCAAGAAAGTCATATAAAATACGCAAAAAAAAAAAAAAACCATACGAAGTTTTCGTCAGCTGACTAAAATATCCTTTGAGCTAGTTCGTATTAGTATCATCTTCGTAGCTTACTAACCAGCAAAAAGCGAATGAGGCAATCATTTGTATTCTTCTCTGTTTCTCTAGATGCACCATCAAGCCTCATATATGACCTCGAAGAAGGTGACACCAGAAGAATCTTCAGAGGCACGAAGGCGCATGTAAACACGTTTCCTTTCATCGTGAGCATTCACATCATGGGCGAGTTCACCTGTTCCGGCTGCATCATCAACAGAGACTTCGTTATCACCGCGGCTACTTGTTTAAACATGTTAGTTGACTTGACCAGTTGTTATTATATTATTAATAATACCAGCCTGTTACTGTGCCATTGCAGGGAAAAGGCCTCTGCTCATACAGATAAGGTACGAGCATTAATCATCACGCTAGCTCAATGCGGGTTGGTGATTTCAAACTCATATTAATTACGAGTCCAGTTTTCCTTTACCGTTGTCAGCGATGTTCAAAATAAACATAGAAAGAAAGAAAGAAAATATATTTATTTAGCACAGAACAGAAAGACACACAATATATTAATTAATACAACAGATAAAAATACAAATAAAGAAATACTAAAAAGACTGAAGTAAGAAATCAGCAGCAGTGTGCCTCACGGCTGCGCCAAAAAGGCCCAGTTCAGCAGAAATGCCAGACAACTAGTGCCTGACGCTGGTTTTCAACTGGACCTGATGTTTGAGGTGGCGGATGTAAATCAGTTTTATACTGCATGGTGACGTATGAATTGAAAATACATATGAATTGAAAAATGTCACATTGGTGTTTGCCCGGCTTTGAACCCACGACCTCAAGTATGAGAGACTAGGTCTTAGCCATGAGCCACCACAACTGTTGTTATTTAGTCTGTCTTTAAATCATCATCTGTCTAGACTATTCCCTGTAGAGTAAGTTTTTACTCTTACTGTTGAAGCAAGCCTGCCTTGCTTCGAGAACCCAGTTACTAAGGAAAACAATCTTCTTGGTTATCACTTATAGTATTCTTATGTAGGGCTTCTGACCTGCCGTTACGACTTCTAGATTAAAAATATTTAATTATTTTACTCTTCTATGTCAAATTAATTATTAAATCGTTCGAATTTACGTCATGGTTATTTTGCGCGTTCCAGCTAAGCCAGTCTTCACTTATTTTCTACTAATAATTAACTCTGATATTTCACGGCGAGTGTTTACTAACAGACACAAAATTTTATTTCTCCCAGAGCTTACAAGAACGACTTCTTCGAGAGGAACCTGAAATCGATCTACGTACGACTCGGCAGCGACCACACAACGCGTGACGGCGAGACGATACCAGTCGAGAACTTGTACTTTCATCCCGAATATGAGCCGAAGAACTTGCAGAACAACCTCGCAATTATACGCCTGGAGAGAAGGTATCGTTTCTCGAGGAAGCAGAAGAGAATCAGGCGTATCTTGTGGGATAAGACTCCAGGGGGTTTGTCCAATGAAACGGGAGAGATACTTATACTAGGATGGGGTGCTACAAAGGTAAGTTGAGCATGTTGTTCATTCGTGTTATGTGATTTTGAGATAGCATTTGAAGCCAATAATGGCTTCTTCTCTTTGAGAGGTAGTTGACCGTAATCCATCATGCGATTTTTAAACTATTTTATAAGAGACAACTAGAGGCTCTTTATAGGTGACATTCTGTTAACGAAAGCGGTAGCGGAATGGAAAAGCAACTAAGACCAAAGTTCACACAGCCTCATTGGATAATTTTATGATGATTCAAAATGAGTGTTACTTTTTCAGAAGGACCAAGTAACGCAAAAGAACACGAAACTGAGAGTGAGTATGCTAGACGTATACAACACTACAGACTGCAGGAAGAAGTACACCGAGTAAGTTCAAATGCCACCCAAAAAATAAATATGAAAGAAAGCCAAGTTTTAAATAATGACTTGTCTGATAGAAGAAGTGAGATCGAACTGCAAAACAAGTTCTCTCGAAGTTCCTTAAATCATACTTCTCCTGTCATGCACAAAGTTCTGCAGTTGTTTTAAAAGAGTTACATTATTTGCCACTTATTAGTGCGACTTAATAACTTTTTACCCCCCAATGTTAATCATTGAGTTTTAGTACAATTCAGTCAAGATTTGACTGATCTTAAATCATAGACACGACAGCCCGACTTGCCTAACTTCACTCTCTTATGCTAATCCCAATTCTACCCACAAACTTCCTAAATCCAGTGCTAGCCATCAAAGTTCATCAACACACATTATAATAAATCTGTAGAAAAGTCGTTTTTGTGCATGGGAAATACTGTCAAAAAAATAGCCAGGGTGTTAAAGGCTAACTAACAGAACCCATTTCCAGAATTTTTGGCTTTTTAGGGTTCCGTACCCAAGGGGTAAAAACGGGACCCTATTACTAAGACTCCGCGGTCCGTCTGTCTGTCTGTCTGTCTGTCTGTCACCAGACTGTATCTCGTGAACCGTGATAGCTAGACAGTTGAAATTTTCACAGATGATGTATTTCTGTTGCCACTATAACAAGAAATACTAAAAACAAAATAAAATTAATATTTAAGGAGGGCTCCCATACAACAAACGTTATTTTTTGCCATTTTTTGCGATAATGGTACGGAACCCTTCGTGCGCGAGTCCGACTCGCACTTGGCCGGTTTTTTGTCTGTTTGGCAGTTTAGTTGTGCACGCATCACGTAAAAAATGCTACCCCAATGTAGATAATTTTTATACATATAAATTGTGCGTAACTTGAAGTATAACTTAGTTTTGGTTTCATCGCAATCGGATCACTCTATCAAAAGACATATGAATTTGAAGTGTTCAAGAAGTAAAATATCACAACACACGCAATTCCAATACACGGATATTTAAACTCCATCATCGATAGACGGCGTTGTGCATTTGTCATCTTTTTCTGAATGGCGGTGTTAAGATTCTCCTCGGAAGAATGACCCTTGCCCATGTTTACAGACAGGTTAGCGGTTAGGTAACGCAGGCAACCGGCACCGGGGTGGTCCCGGTGGGTTCCCGCATTGTCAAGGCGGGGGGGGGGGGGGGCATTAGCCGTGGGGGGCAAGAGGAACCCGAGGAGGGGCCGCTCGTCAAGGCTTTTGCCGATTAAGGCGACGTAGCGGCCAACAAGTAGGTTGCGGTGTCGCTTGGTAACAGATGTGACATCGCAACTCAGGCGGGCCGCGTTGTCGTATGGAGCATCCCAGGTCCCATACGATATCGAGGCTGAGGGTTGGAGGCTGCGGTGGGAGAGGAGTGCCGGTATTACGGTGCGCCGCTCTCCCTACCTTCCGCAGCCTGGACATGGTCACCACCATCTGATGGCGGACGCGGTGGCGCCGAAGGGAAGGTCCCTATCACCTGAGGCCGAAAAGTGGTAGATGGTGGGGCCACTGACCAGACCCGTCACATGGGGACCAAGGACGCTCACGGCGTGCAATGTGTTCTGGTGCGCTGGTGATGGGGGGTACACCCCCGAGGGGGGTCCGGTGACGGATAGCTGCGGCGGGTTCGCGGTGAGTGCTAACGCGTGCCTGTGTCCCCGCCACAAGCGGCACAGGAGGACATCGTGGAGTTTTAATGGGTTCGAGTCCCACATAGGTAACTGCGCTATCTCCCCGTGGTATCGCAGTATGTATGAGCATATATGCAGGCAAAAAAAAAACTGACGCTGGCAACACAAGGTATTAACTGTAATCTTATCTAAGCGACGCATTTTAGTTTTCGACAACCACGCGAACGAAGTCGCGGGCCCAGCTACAACTAGTCGATAATAAATACATACTTTTATTATTCCAGAGATCGCATAACCAAAGTAAACTTCTGCGCTGCTTTCAACGGAACAAACAGTAGCGCATGTAATGTTAGTAGCCATTTTGTATTACTTCTTCTTTACTTTTTTAATGTTGAATAGAACTCTTCGGGTATCGATAAAGCAACTACGAATTTTTGATTGTTAAAGTCAAGCGTCCACTGATAAGCAGGAGGAGTATGCAGAGGATCCCATTTTGTGAGTGTACCTTGGTCAAGAGTTGGATCCAATCAATTGGATTAAAATTCTTTCTACAATTTCATACAAAGCGAACCAAATTCACGTACAAAGCTTAGCTGTGGAGCGGTGTCTATTACGGTAACTATAGCGTAACGGAAAGATGTGAAGATTTTTTTTAAACTGCTTCTGCCAATGTAAATGTACAACTTTCTTCAAGAAAGTCATAGAAAACTCTCAGCAAACAATTGAATTTCCATACAAAATTGTCGTCAGCTGATCAAAATGTGTATGGGCGATACATTACTTTTTCTTACCTGTATAATATGGTTAAAAAAGGCGTGAGTTTATGTATGTATGTATAATATGGTTATTGATAAGAGTTTTCGGCTCACTATAGTTCAATTTGTGTATATGTTTCTAGGGAGACGTCGGAGGCCCCGGCATAGTTGGCAGAGTATTAATGGGAGTGGTCAGCTTCGGAGGGCCGGAGTGCGGGGTGGCTGGAGCGCCGACAGTTTTCACCAAGGTCGGGTACTACGCGCCATGGATCGAGAGCGTCATAGTAAGGACACTGTCATACAGACGCTATTCGAATTAGAATAGAATAGAAAATATTTGTTCGACTCAGACACAACACAACAGCAGCCAACCACAAAGCATCAGAGAAGAAAAGCAAAAAAAGTACCTTGTTACCTAGACTGCCATCCCATACTGAAAGAGCCAACTCAGCATTTACTGAGCGTCAGACCCCCAGTGCTGATTTTCAGTTGGCACCCCGCTAGCTAGGTGCAACGAAAAAAATTATACTTTGTTATTAGTAGGTTAACAGACAAATGACATCCTATCAGCGATGAAGATTGACGAAAGGACAAATATGTATGAGATTGATAGGCGCTTCCAAAATATCATGGTGTCTAGTGTTCACTTTGACTTCTCGGCCGTCAATATTGCTGATAGAATATCACTTTGTCAAAAGAATCTTGTATATATAACTCTTTCCGATACTTCCAGAATACACACAACAAAACAAATCAAACAATTAACGATAGTCTTGACCCACGTAGAAAATATAAGCATTCAAATAAAAAACGATTACAAGATAGTAAATCCACATATGATATGTTCCGTGGCCGTGAAAAAGACTATCCAGAAGATGGGAGTGAACTCAGAGATACACTAAAAGAATTAGTACAGGACGATCAATCTGTGGTACACGACGTCATCTATGGAGATATGTACGACGAGATCAGCAAATACTTTAAAACCGACGAAGAAACAGAAAATAATGAAATCTTTAGAGAAAAACCCAGCCTCACCCCAGCTCCTTTCTTTGAATTTAAAATTGATATAAAACCCACAGTTACTACACCGACACCGATTTCTTCTTCTTTTAAAACTTTATACCTTAGAAAACCTCCAGGTGATTCTGACTACGAAACAGATGATCATGCCGTACAAAATGTATACAGTGACAATTACGAAAAATCAAGTGAAGAAAATCGCGGTCTAAGTATTGAATTGCCAACTACTGTAAAAAACATCTTAAGATACCAAGAAGATGATTATGTTGAGAAAACATGGTTATCAAATTCTGAGAGCAAGCAAGATGCACCAATTGCAGAAGAATCAAGTGACTACTCAGAAGAAATAAAGGAATTCTTTGCACTAAACCGAGACAACTCAAAAAGTAAGAATGACTATAAAACGCGTGAGACTGTGGATTATACACGAGCTATTCTCATACATGACGGGGATAAAGAAAATACAAAGGAATTGGGTATCAAACATGATAAGCTTTCCAAACATGCAAGTTATGTGCTAGGCGAGGGTAAATCACTTGCAACGAAGACTTTCGTTATTGACTTTGGTGCTTCGGATGTGCAAGTAGCCCATAATAAACATAAACGTAAAAATAGTAAAAGTAAAGGTAGCTCTAGACAAGCTAAAGATAGCTCTAAACAAAGTAAAGATATGTTGGGACCCGGTGACACGGTATCCCAAACCTTTTTCCTACAATTTTAATTTATTATACAGGATGTAAAAGAAAGCTGGGTTCATATTTAATTTAAAAACTCCTTCCGCCTATTTAAATGAACAACTTTCTCCAAAGAAATAGGCAATTGTTGTCGTCAGCTGACAAAGATTTGTATGATTATTTTTCAAGTTACCTACATTGCTTTTGTTATATTATATTTATTACTGCATACAAACCGTTTCATTATTAAACCTTCCATTGGGCCATGTTTTAAGCATTATTATAGTAGCGACTTGACGGGCAATTTCATAGTGAAGTTTAAGAAGCAAAACTTCTAAAATAAGGTAGTACAGTGTTCAACCAAGTTCAAAGAATAAGAACCAGAAATAACTAGCGTGAATATCAGCACAAAATTTGGGCATTATTAAAAGGACAAGGAAGGCCGACGCCGAGGAAATAGGTCGCTGTTGCTGTCTTTTATATAACTTAAGTATTCTTATTAGAGCGTCGATGGAAAATATAGATTCTAAATATCATGTTTATCCAGAATTCTACCATATCTTCTTTTCTGCCTCATTTCTGACGAAACCAGAGGATTGACCCTTTTTCAGCCTTAGTATCAGCATTGCTATTCAAGGTGGCTATGCTGCCTGCCACTGCAACTATTACAACAGCAGCTACATGAGGCTCAAAGACAGATTGAACAACTTGAGATCACTGTCTCTTTGAAACAAAGTCTATTCTATGATGAACTGGTGCCTGTTGCCCCATCAATGGTTACTGCAATAAACCAAAGAGAGATTTCAATCAAATCAACAAATTTATCACTATCCAAAACCAAAGTTAACCCCAAAACTGCAAATCGCTTGGAAGCTTTTAAAGTTAACTCATGAATAAATTACCAATTTTGTCAATTCATGCCGATCCTAACATACAACAATTTACCTCCACCTTTATTCCCAAGACTATCTCGGTTCATATTAGCGCATCGTTTAGTGATTGGGCTATCATTGGTATTCATAAAAGTAGAACACGGCTATATGAGCTGTACAATGAAAGGACTTATGTAAACACTGCTGAATTTAATTTATGTTAGAAATTATTCAAAATTATTTAAAAAAGTTTTTTGTATGGCCAAGCCGCATTATTTAATTTCGAAGATTTAAAAAACAGTAGTAATGCTATTAAAACGACTTGGAATATTATTTATAGTGAAACGGGCAGATCTGGTAACAGAACTGCTGACTACAGCCTGTCTATTAAGGACAACATCATAAAATGAGACTAATAAGTCGCAGCAGCCATTGATTTTTTTTTTAGATATTCACATTTCTTCGTTTGTGTTGATAAAGGGCGAACAGTTGAATCCTAAAATAGCACAGTATTCTTAGGCTTAACTTTGGATGCTTAGTTTTAGTGGAGCCCACATATAGACAAAAAAGCTAAGCTCCGCAGCAAATGCTGTTAGAAAAATTCTTAATTTAACTGACGTAGAGACAGCCCGTTATAAATTCAAATAACGTGATTTGTGCCAGAAAGCGTTTTATACCGTTAAAGATTACGTTGAAGACAAAAAGGCGTGAGATTGAGCAGCTCCAATTTGTATGTTCAGCTAGTTTAAGATTATTTACTTTTAAGTATTATATTGTTTTAATTATTGAAAACTATGTGTCTCATTCCTTGTTTTTTTTTCAGTTAATATTAATCATGGTGTGGCAGTCTGAGTAATTTATGCGGTTAAACCATATGTCCTTTCTTTGGTATTTTTCGTCAAATCGTTGAGAGCCTAAAATTCGGACAAATGCATGCACTGACTGGTTGAGTTTGACGGTCCACTCAATCTCTCTGGTTCTTTCCTCAAAAGACCATTTCAGACACCAATCTACATGGTCTTCACACTATATGAGCATGATTGTGTCAGGGGGAGACCTAGTCTTGTATACATCTGTCCCTTAATCTAGAGCCCTGGACTTTAAAAGAGATTGTGACGTCTGAGGTTGTTTCGGCCTTTCTTCTCAGATTAGTCAAATAGGAAACGCCAACCTCATCTAGTTTAAAAAATATGATTGACGTGTAAAAGTGTTTGTACAAACCAACTTACAGTAATAAAGATCATTTATCATTAATTTCTTGCTGGAAATAATGATATTATTAAGATAATCGGTACCTAACTACTACGAAATATGTTTATGCTGTATTAATATTATCTGTGGCTATATTTTCTTTATTAATTTTATAATATTGATTGTGTGGATCATGCTTCTTCTTTGGCGCGTCGTTGGCAATCTTAATGATGCCAAAATTACTTATCTCCGAGTTATTTGCAGCGTCCCCGTTCATAAGTAGCGTACTAAATCTGTAACTAGTTTATAAATACCTTTAACAAAAATAAACAAAAATTCATATTGTACCTCTTTATTGTATAAATTAAGATTACGACGTATTTTTAACCGTCTTACCAAAAAGGAGGAGGTTCAATGTTCGACTTTATGTCTGTTTTTTTTTATGTCTGTTCACCGATATCTCCGTTAATTGTGGACCGATTATAAAATCGTTTTTTTAGTTTGAAAAACTATGTCGGTCAAATTGGTCCCATTCTAATTTGGTGAAGATCTGGTGAAGAACTTGGGATATATTTAACAGAACTCTTTAATAAATGACGGCAAATCTCTCGGGATTGCTGCTATCGCATGTCTGTTTATTGTTAATACCATTTCATAACATAACATCACGCTCTTAAAGCTTTTAAATGGTGGAGGAGTTGTGCAGGAGCCAGTATTTTTACCCTGCCTTAAAAGTATGTATATTGTAGTAGATTTAGTATATTATTGCTCTTAATTTTTATGGGATTCTCTAATTGCCTGCTGTATCGTAACTATGTGTGCAACGTGTGTTTCACAATGCTTTATTTTGTCTTGCGTTATTTCGATTACTTTTATTGATTTATTATCTTTATTGACTTGGTATATAATCGTTATTTCTTCAAATACATCAGCTATTTCCTCACAGTCATCATGCATTGTTGACAATAATTTGGTTCTGAATTTCCAAAGGAAACGTAAAAATGTAATACAACATTTTGAAAAACCATGGATAAATTCGATGTGATCGAAGAAAGATAATGTTTTTGGATATTAATATGTTCTCAAGAAGAAGAAGAGTCTTATGATGATGTTTAGCTACCACCACGAGAGTCGGAAACAATAATCAATGAAGTAATTTCATCTTATGTAATAGAAATAACTTAAATTAATACCAGAATGGATTGACTTAGTTGTATGCAATAAAAAGTTTGAATTAAATGTTTGTTTTTTTATTATAAAGTTTCCTCAAAAGTTTCCTGATCTCTTCACCTTAAATGAGATCATTTCGGGAAAACGCTCTTTCAAATTAACAATTTTTTATCATTTGGATAAGAAAGGCTATGTATGTTTAGAGTTATTGTCAGTACATACATATTTATGGAAGTCATAGCTTGAACAAAAACCAAAAAACCGGTCAAGTGCGAGTCGGACTCGCGCACGAAGGGTTCCGTACCATTATCGCAAAAAACGGCAAATAATAACGTTTGTTGTATGGGAGCCCCCCTTAAATATTAATTTTATTCTATTTTTAGTATTTGTTGTTATAGCGGCAACAGAAATACATCCAAAATTTCAACTGTCTAGCTATCACGGTTCATGAGATACAGCCTGGTGACAGACAGACAGACAGACAGACAGACAGACGGACCGCGGAGTCTTAGTAATAGGGTCTCGTTTTTACCCGTTGGGTACGGAACCCTAAAAAAATATATAGACAAAAGATGAACTGAAAATAGGGAGGTTTTTCTTTTATCAAGTCCACATCGCTCTTTAGGTCTCGACGAAAGACTAGATTTAAGATTTAAAACTCTTCAAACATTTGACGAAGCCTGTCATCAAAATATGGCAATGGAAAAGATTATCTACCTACTGGAATGGTTATTCTATTATAAACTGTATTACAATTCAATTTAGCGGTGTCAAAATTAAATCTAGATTTTATGACCCAGATAAAAATGCATATTTCGCAACAAAAAGAAATAAAACGGGCACCGTTAAAAATGCTTCAGTAAATTGAGCAACTACTTTAATAACACAAACATTTCGGTTCCACCAGCAAATTTTCCATAGCAGTTATATTTTTCTTAGACCGCAGAAAACATCTTTCTTCATATGTGTTCCACGACGAGTAGAACTTTGTGCTTCACATTTTTGAATTTTCTCGTTTTGGTTCAGAGTGCTCCAGAGTTACCAGTCGAAGATAGTTACGGCATTGTTGCTACTGAGTGGGCAATACGAAACACTCTGAACAATTTATTCTCCACTCTCAAACTGAAGGTTATGCAGCAAAAGCTGAAATTAAAACAATATTCTACTATTCATAACTTCTTCGTTTCCATAACTTTGCGGGATCACGACAATCTGAAGAAAATAGCTAAACTAACTCAAGCTGATAAAATCGATAACGGCACTCGAGTTTTTATTACACAATTAAATGAAGTAATAGATGAAGATAATAAAAGCGATGAAGCAACAGATTCAGTTTATGTTAACAGTCTTATTGAAGAATTTATCAAACGACTTGATAATTTAAAGGAAAGGAATAAACTTCATAATAATTTGAAGTTTGACTTAAATAAAGCTATTCTAAGACATTTCAGTAATCAAGAAAATGAATTAAAAAATACAACATATTTAAAAGAAAAGCATATTAAAGGAAATGATTCTAATGATAATGTATTGGGTAGTATTGAATCTTGGGGTCAGTATAATTGTTATTTCTAAATCTGTCCTATTGTTGTCAGTTAATCTTTGGAAGCAATTTTTATTATTAATACAATTTACTTTTCAGAACCCAGTGGCCGTCGCATTTTCGACGGGAAAAGATCAAATATTAAACGGTTTCCTTTCATGGCGAGCGTACAGTTCTTTAAGAAGTTCCAATGTGGCGGTTCCATCGTCAAATCCGACCTGGTCATCACTTCAGCGTCATGTTTGCAAATGTAAGACTCTTTTATTTTCCTCTGAATTTGAACTCAACGTTATTATCAATTTTAATTTTTGTAAGGTCAGCTTAAATATCTATCATATTCTAAACCACATTCATGATTATTTATTTCGTCAGAGCCTGGAACAACCGCTTCTTCCGCGAAAACCCTGCGTTCCTCTCCGTGCAAGTTGGCAGTACCTTTTACGAAAATAGAGGGGAAAATATCCCAGTCTTGGAGCTTCATTTTCACCCCGGGTTCAACCCCAAGAATTTGCGACACAATCTGGTGCTCATGAGGCTAACAAGGGTGTTGAAGTTCTCGAAAAAAGGGACTAAAATAAAGAAGATAAATTTTGATAAAAACCCGTGGCCGTTGCCATCAAACTCTGATGGCATCATTGTTGTCGGTTGGGGCGCTAGAGTTGTAAGTATTTACAAGCTGATATTTGACTTACATTGTACGTATGGGTCAAATCATGCACATTAAGTTTAAAACAGTTATCCCTAACCGATTTAGCTAAAATTTAGTAAAATTATTCTGAATTCAATAGGGCGGATTCTCAAAGATTGCGGAACAGTATTTTATGCACCTTCCATGATATGTGTATCACATTACTGGACAACATCAGTGGTGTCTCATCCCATACAAAGAAACCGTGCCGACGTACTGTACTAATTATTTATTGTATTAAATTTGTAAATCGATCGCGTTCGGTTCCGTTCCACGGACATAGATGGTGATCTATCCATCGCCGTCAAAAACGCTAGTTACGTCGGCACGGTTTCTTTGTATAGGATGAGGCATATGTATGATAGTATTATATTATCTGTGACAATATGAAAGGTTTTTTTTACTAATAATTTTTCTATTACTTTTCATATTTGACATTTTGGAACGTTCAATCTGTAAAAAGAAAAATCCGCATATCTGTCTGCCCATTCCCAACTTGTACTCTCTTAGTACTTAAGTATCTTTCTTAGTAATATAACTGTTTCAGTTCGGTACCCAAATTGTAAGTCTATGGAAGAATGTACTGTCGTATTCAACTCTCGACTTCTATCCACTTTCTGAGTGTCAAGAAGTATATACCAAGTAAGCTATCAAATTCTATTTTATATCAACTACGTAGTAATTTCATCTTTAATCACTACAAAACCGATCACAAAGGACTTATTCTTTGATTAGAACCAAAACAGTGCTGGGGGGTGACCACAATCTCTTAGAGTAAGGTTATTTTGATATCGAGTAAGTGACAGATGTATACATGTCATATACATCTGTCCCTTACACACACTCAAAATAACCTTACTCTAAGAGCTTGTGGTCACCCCCCAGAAATGTTATAAGAAATCTCATTGCTGCATAGTTTTTCAATAATGCACTGATTTTATTTTTTATTTAGATATTAATATACCACAGAGGTTTAATATAATCTTTCATTAAGTTAATTTTTTTTTTTTTGCATTAGATCCAAAAGATACTGGCTGAAAATAAAAATCGGCTGAATAAAATCGACTTAATATTTTTCATTAACTTGAGTTTTTATTTTGAGTAGTTATATTTTATCACGGTAGGTAGATTGGTAGTTGAAAGAAAAGTAGATTACGCACCTCACCAACATAACACTCATGCTTTAATAACTCACTTTGCGCTTGATGCAAACAATTACTATTATCTATCTAAGGTGTCTATAGCTTTTCTTTCAATTGCTTTTCTGGCTGTTGTTTCTTGTAGAATACTGATATTTAGCTACATCTGTTAGACTGTAAAAGGACCCCAACATGGTACAGAGGCTGGCCAAGAAGAATAAAGTCATTTAAAAATTGTGACCAAAGGCTTTCCTCCTATCTCATACGTTAATCTGAAAAGTATAAGATAACTCAGTAAGCCGCACCTTCTCAGCTATTAACTTTTCGTCCAAAATATGCTTGCTCAAATACCCTGTCAGGAAGTCTAACATATATTCCCCTTGCCATTCTTTTCCAACGTTATTTGTGGTCAATTAGCAGACACTGGATTGGATGCTCCTTTAGCCAAGTTGACAATCTACAATCGATAACGCTAGTAGAAAACGAATCAATGTATGGGAATGACACATCTGAACGTTAAGTCACGTGGTCAGACCATACAAATAGAAGGCGTTAACGATTGTAGAAAGAGATTCGATACAAAACGTTTGTAATTTAGCTAGGGGGACTGAGGCATTTATGTCCAATCGCTACCACGACGCCTTTTGTATAGAGCCTTTGTAGCCATCCCCATGGATATTCTCAACGTGACATAACTTCTTGCGTGACATTTTCAGGGATTTCGTAACGGAGCGGAATTTCTGTGCTGGTTTCTTTTCGAAGGGAGGTGGTGCATGTAACGTATGTTATTTTTTGTTAATTATTTATTAAAAATCAAACTAGTATCTGCCAAAAACTTTTGCTGGATAGCAATGTTGGATATTATCCCAAGGGAACCAACTCCCGGACCAGAAAGTATTCTGTCTTTCTTCCAGATACAATCTATATAGTTGAGGACCTTATTAAAGGCTTTTAAAAGAAACTAAAGTGGACTGTAAACACTTACAGTTCTAAGAGAAAATATAATTTTGGAAATGAAACTCAGGACAAGTAGTATGCGCGCGTGTCGCCGACCGTGTTCGGTCATCAACAATGGTCCAGCAGTTTAGGCGTGATAACTTAAAAACAGACAAATTAACTGTCGTATTTATATTAATATTAGCTTTTGCTCACGGCTTATCCGCGTGGAAACTGTTTTATTATCCCAAGAGAACATGAAACCGGAATGAAAAGTATCATAAGTCCTAAACAAGTTTTATCCAAATCCTTACAGCCGTTAAGTTGTGCAAACGTATCACACATAAACACACGCACAATTACCTTCACATTTAAAATATTAGTATGGATTGTGCAGTTTGCCAATAACTAATCTATTGGCTAAGTACAGCTATAGTTTTTCTTACCGAAAACAGACTTCCGACTCCTTACTTTTCACCCAACTACGGCGAAGCCTAAAGGAAGGGTTTTGATTTTAGCAGTATATGTATGTTTGTATTTACGTAAGTTCCTTCGTAACGCCTAAACTATTCATCCGATTTTGATGAATAAGGTGTCAATCGATTCCTTATTATAGTCCGGGTAAAAGAGGCTATAAAAAACAGAACTCTAGTCTAGTTAAAGCTTTTAATTAAACTTTTTGCTTGTTGTTTAGCATGATGCCGGTGGCCCCGGTGTTTTGAGCGGTATCCTCGTAGGAGTGATCAGTTTCGGCTCACCGATGTGCGGTACTCCTGACGCTCCAACTGTTTTCACTAAACTCGGCTATTACAAGGATTGGATCGAGGAAATCATGAACAAGGTGACGTTAAACTTTCTTGCTATATATAACAATACCAGCTTGTTACTGTACCACTCCTCTGTTACTGTACCGACCTTTTCTCATACAGAGATGGCACGAGCTAACAGCATGCTTGCTCAAAGTGGGTTAACGATTTCAGTCTGGGTACCTTTTGTGATTTCATGTTTCTATTGTGTGAGAGAGAGACAGAGCTATACAGGACAAAGAGCACTATCCCTTGTTCAAAATCTAGACGACATTAAGACGTCACGTCGTTTCTCACGATGATTTCCTTCACCGAAGTCTTAAGGCGGTACCCCGAGCAAAACGCCGCGCAAGCCGTTTTTGTGCTGTTTTTAGGAGCTATCTACTCGTTATTTAAAAAGAAATATCAATTAATAAAAATACATTAAATTTCTACATAATATTGATTGTAAAATAGTAGATTTAGTTTTTTTTTAAATGTTCTATATATTTCACTAATCTCCTTCCAAAAAAACATAAAAATGAGAAATAATTAATGATATTATGCATCTCCTCGTAAAGTGTTCATTAATTCTTTTTTGTACTAACACTAATCGATAGACAATTTAATAACGAACATTTTTGTAGACTTTTTTTTTCAAAAGACCAAAATTCGGTTTTATAAAGATTTTATTCTAAAATCTGGGCGTAATACCTACTGTAATTCATGCGCCACCAGTGCCGCTAGACCAATAGGAATGCTCATATCTCATGCCGATTTTTTGGTCAGGAAAATAAGTTACACATACAGTGGTTATAGTGGTGGTAGGTAGTACGTGGAAATTCCGGATTTGAAGAGAGACAGGATCGCGCGACATAGCTAGTTAACTTAACGAACGGTTAAATAAACTGACCAGTGGTTTAAAATTTTGGTAAAACGCGTTTATTCATCACTTGAAAATGGTTAAATAATAAACTCTCCAACTTTCTTGAGCATTTGTGAGGCTAACAATTAATAATAAAACATTCAGCATTCAGTCAGCATTTTACCGAATTTTTAAACCATTGGTTGATTGATTAAAGTAGCGATCAAAACACTGGACCTAAGCCAACCACAACATAAAGTTGTTGAACTTTTAAGAGAAGGTTTATACTCGCACTTCCATCATAGTCACGTGGTTGACTGATTTGTAGTCTTTTCTATCATAACTGCGTTCTTACCGGATTTGTCCTAAGCAGCAAATAACTTTAACATTGTAAAGGACCTGGTTCGAAAATCTTTTGAATAACCATTTTGCTTTTAGTTTTTAGGGTTCCGTAGTCAACAAGGAACCCTTAAAGTTACGCCATGTTCGTCTGTCCGTCCGCAGCTTAGCTCAGATACTCTTAGTACTAGAAAGCTATAATTTGGCATGAATATACATATTAAGCCCATCAAAAACATAAATGTGAAAAAGGGAGCCAAGTTACTTCTACTTACTAAGAATATGCGCGGTTGTTGACTACGCCGACAAAATAATTGAGATCTAAATGGGTGCCAAGTTCTGTATCCTGAAATTTATTTACAAGAACATAAAACACTCTAAAATAAATTTAAAAACACAATTTCTTGCTTTTTCTGCAACAACAATTTAACTTCTTAAATTTGAGAGTAGAATTATTTACAGCAGATAACTTAGGATAAAGATTTGCCTTGGCTCAAGATTTGACTTGGCTGGTTTTCACATACAAGTTATCTTATATTTGGCTACTAAACTTATCTTCGGCGTTGTCAACAACCGCGCATATTCTTAGTACTAAACTTGGCTCCCTTTTTCACATTTATGTTTTTGATGGGATATCATTACTTTATGTACAGAAATTATTAGTAGGTACATATTAATAATAAAATTAATACCAGATGCTTTTTGTTAATCTACCGTATTTGCCTAGGTTTACGGGGTATTCAGAGGTATTTTTTGTGTTATTTTCAATATTTTCTAGTACCTTTGAAATGTTCGAGTGTATTGCCCATTTGGATATTTTTCACGCGTTTTCTGTATATACTTAATTTGGCTAAGTCGGGGCGGTATAAAGTACGCAGGCGGTTGTACTCTACAATATAGCTCTCATGTAGGCACAACGAATAATACTGCAAAACAAGGCTGATTTGATTTGGATCTAAATTGATAAGATGTACTGTACGCGCGCAGCACTATTATTATACGCGGGCAACACTAGACGAGCAGAGCGTGCCGGCGTCGGCGCGTGGCGCCGGCCGCACACTCCGCAAACACGACCGAACGAAGCAGCACGCGCTAGCGCGCGTAGCGATAGCGATTGTAGTACCTACTCAAAACCTGTAAAAGTGTTCAATTTATAATACATTTAGTTTTATCAAGAAACAAGTTTGTTTAATTTCTAAACAAAAGTGGCGACCGTGACAGGACAGGAGGATCAAAATCCTGCAGATATTGCGACCAGAGGTGTGACTCCTAAGCAACTGCAGTCCTCTCTCCTCTGGTGGGAAGGGCCTTCGTTCCTCGCTAATGACCCAACTTGTTGGCCTACACAAAACCACACGCAAATCCCTAACATCTTACCAGAAGTTAAACCCTCACACACCATTGAATGTTATGTTAGTGTTACAAACAAAATTATTCAATTTGAGAAACATTCTAATTTAAATAGATTAAAGAGAATATATGTCTATGTACAACGTTTCCTAAATTATTGTAAAAATAAAGAAGCCAAAATCAATGGCCCATTAGATGTTAAGGAATTAGATGACTCTTTGATTATGTTAGTGAAGTTAAGTCAGTTAGAAAGCTATGCAGAGGAAATTAAATTGATTAAAAATAATAAAACTCTTAATCGTAAATGTAAATTATTGCCTCTAAATCCCTTTATTGATTCAGATGGCGTATTAAGAGTTGGGGGTCGAATTCAAAACTCAGATTTTGCCTATGACAAAAAACACCGAATTATTTTGGATGCAAAGCATCATTTGACTAAATTAATATTAAGATACGAACATGAACGCTTATTTCATGCTGGTCCTCAACATCTTCTAGCCTCAATAAGAGAACGATTTTGGCCAATAGGTGGCAGACACTTAGCACGTAGCACGACAAAGCAGTGTATAGTTTGTATTCGCCTACGTGGGAAGACATTACAACCTTTAATGGGAAACTTACCTGCCGAAAGAAGCTATTCCATGTTTCCTTTCTACTCGTGTGGTGTAGATTTTGCTGGCCCGTTTTTGATCTCTAGCCGTAAGGATAAAGGCAATCGTATTTCAAAATGCTACCTATGTTTGTTTATTTGCCTCTCGTCCAAAGCGATTCATTTAGAGTTAGTCAGCGATATGAGCACTGAAGCTTTCATTTTGTCTCTGCGAAGGTTCGTCTCTAGGAGAGGTAAACCTAATGTTATATATTGCGATAATGGTACCAATTTCAGGGGCGCGAACAATGAAATAAGTAGAATACTCAGGTCCAGTTGTGAGTCAGCTATTAATTATGCCAATAATGAAGGCATTAAGTTCAAGTTTAGCCCTGCATACTCACCTCATTTTGGAGGTATATGGGAGGCAGGCGTTAAATCCGCAAAGCACCATTTGAAGCGTGTAGCCGGCAATGCTTCCCTGACATTCGAGGAGCTCGCGACTCTATTCACACAAATCGAAGCCATTTTAAATTCTCGCCCCCTTACTCCTCTCTCAACCGACCCAACCGATCCCTCCCCATTAACCCCAGGGCACTTTCTAATAGGGCGACCTCTCACCTCAGTGCCATCGTTGCCTATCACCTGCAAGCATCCCAACAGATACCAATATATTGAGCAGCTGCGACAGCAATTCTGGGAGAGATGGCGTCGGGAATATGTTGCCGAACTTCAAGAACGCACCAAGTGGAAAACGAGGCAATGTGAGCTTCGTGTGGGCGATCTGGTGATCCTCAAAGAAGAAAATCTTCCCCCACTACAATGGAAACTTGGCCGCATCACCCATTTATATCCTGGGAAGGATGGCATCAGCAGAGTTGCCGAAGTTTTTACTTCAAAGGGCACATTACGGAGGGCTATTAACAAAATGTGCATACTACCGGCCACTAATGACGCAAAGGATGTCTCTGACAACGACGGCGCGAAGAATCAAGATTATCTTGGCGCTAATACAACAAATAAAGCAGAAGTTTGAAAGCCACACTTTCAAGGCCCGGGAAGATGTACGCGCGCAGCACTATTATTATACGCGGGCAACACTAGACGAGCAGAGCGTGCCGGCGTCGGCGCGTGGCGCCGGCCGCACACTCCGCAAACACGACCGAACGAAGCAGCACGCGCTAGCGCGCGTAGCGATAGCGATTGTAGTACCTACTCAAAACCTGTAAAAGTGTTCAATTTATAATACATTTAGTTTTATCAAGAAACAAGTTTGTTTAATTTCTAAACATGTACTCCATGTAAGGTTTTATCTCTGGAGAGTCCAACGTAAGCCTGTCCTTTACTAAATACTAGAGGTCGCCTCGCGGTTTCATCCGCGTAGTTCCCGTTCCCGTGGGAATACAGGGATGAAAAGTAGCCTATGTCACCCGAGGATAGTGTAGCTTCCCAAAGGTGAAATAATTTTTGATTACGGTCCAGTAGTTTTTAAGTTTATTCGTTACATACAAAAATACAAAACTTTCCTCTTTATAATATTAGTATAGATATAGATAGAGGAGCCTATGTCGAGAAGAGCGCTGTCAAGGCTAAGACCTTGTGATTTTTGGATAGTAATTAGTAATAACATATGCTAAGCAAATAGGGAACTGTTCCCTGTGAACATACACATTGCTTAATATCTGGAACTTGGTCTTGACTCGTTCTAGTTCGAAAATTAAATTATGCCTAAATTGTAGTTCTTAGTTCGCACTATTATGCAACTATGGTACCTTATTACAGCGCGTGGCGCGACACGCACTTGGCCGGTTTTTATCCTGTTGGGATACTATTTTAGCTACACATTTAAAAAACCCGTAGAAATAAACGTGACCATATTAAGCGATAAATATTAACTTCCTAACTTTCATTTACAGAAACAATTGAGAGGAAATCAACCTACAACACTGAGACAATACGCTTCCCCGACATACGGTTTACCTTCTTATACGAAAACTACTCCTTTTAAAATCCGTCCAATTACTTACAAAAACCCATCGAAACCTTTTGATACTCTTAGAACAGATGATATAAAACATGAGTTTAAAGATTTCTTAAAAACGATGTTCAAGAAGAAGAAAGAGATGAAACAACAACAAAAACAAGATGATGAACAGGAAAAAAACGAAACAACAGAACAGAAACATGAAGATATACAGGAACAAGAAGAAGAAGAAACACAACAGAACCAAGAAGATGAACGGGAAGAAGAAGAAGAAACAGAACAGAAAAATGAAGATTTACAGGAACAACAAGAAGAAGAAACACAACAGAACCAAGAAGATGAACGGGAAGAAGAAGAAGAAACAGAAAAGATGCAAGAACAGCAACAAGAAACAGAAGAAGTAACAGAACAGAACCAAGAACTTAAACAGGAAAAAGAAGAAGAAACAGAAAAGATACAAGAAACAGAAGAAGTAACAGATTTTCTTCTTGGAGATAAAGCTCAAGATTTAAAAGAAGTAGACAAATTTAAACCCGAAGCATTAAGAAATAGACCATTACTAAGCAAGGCAAAAACGAAATCAAATCTTCAAGAAAAGGTGAAGATAACTGCAGAATCGCAGAGCCAGTCACAAGAAAATTCGGTTGATGAAATTAGTACCATACAACCAAGTACTATAAAATATGCTACCTTATTGAAAGAGGACTACGATCCTAATACTCGTAGTACACTTTCTTTTATCCAATGGAATGATGGAAAAGAAGACACAAGTATTAACGAAGAAACCGACATTGACGAAGCCATTGAAACTCTTATAGATAATCTTAACATAGACAATATCTTATCTGAAGACAGTTCATCTATAGACCAAAACCGAATGAGGACAAGACACGAAATAAATAAAAATGTGAAATTGAATCAATCTAATCCAAAAACTAAACGACCAATTAGTGCGGTTGTAAATCATAATCTTAATGACAAAGAAGATGATGAAAATATTGCAAATAATAGGAGTGATAAAGTAAACGAAAATGAAAAGGGTAACAGTGGCGAAGATGTGAGAGACGAAAAGGATGGCTACAATCACGAAAATGAACCTAGTAAAGAAGTCGTACAAACCGTTAATAAGGATGATGCAAATCAAGATTATGAAACAGATGATGGAGGTGAAACCGACGAAGACATAGGTTTTAGTATCCCAGCCGAGGTATTGGAGCAAGAGCATTCAAGCAACAGTACTGAAAGGCTTTTAGAGATGATGGAATATGAGGATATCTATAAGCTGCTCGCGGGGACTCCATTATGAGAGATTCTAAATTGTTACTTAGTTGTTGTTGTTGTACAGCGTACAAAGGTGTGCTAAAATTGCTATAAAATCTTATTAAGTCAAATACCAAGCAATGTAATGTAGAGTTTTTATTTAATTGAACCCTCCATCAAACCTAACACAATATCAAGGATCTTAAGGACTGCCTTAACCGTAACCGAAACTACCGGCTATCCGAAATAAAATCTATCCGATATAAAATTTTTGGATTATTTCGGATAGGAGCGGAGTTAATGAGATATGTTATGACTGGTTTTGATGCCTAGCCGAGCCGACACACTAGCCGCGCGAGTCATTTGCATGTCTGTGTATTATGAAGACCTAATAACAGTAACTAAAACGGATAATCGCAAATAATTTCATCTCCGTAACCGTATCCGAAACCTGTTTAATATTATTATTAGTTACGACATTACTTTCTACACCAATAGCAGAGTCGTCTCAATCACCTTTCTATTACTTTTTTATACATATATATGTATTTATTATAGGAAATATATGTGTATGTTTAGTTTAACTATTGTTAAATTTTTTTTTTCTTTTTTTATGCTCCTGCCATGTTATCTCTCCACCACCCTTGGTTGACTGGTAGAGAATGCCTCAGGCATTAAGTCCGCCTATGTACCTGTATGTTGCATGAAGTTTTAATAAATAAATAAATAATTTCTATATCCGTATCCGTATCCAGATCCAAAATATCATATCCATAACATCCCTGCACAATATATGTTTTATTACTTATAATTTTTAACTTATCTATTTACTAGATTTCAAACCGCTCGCAATTATTCGCATTCAAATTCAGGGCGAACAAATTTATGAATCCTTTAATTGGTGATAATAAATAAATAAGGGCTCGTTTCTGGAGACGCGGCGCGTCGGGTGGCGCTTCGGGCGGAGCATCGGGCGGGGCGGTCCGCACTAAAATCAAACATATAAACAACCACTAATAAATATATAGAGTGTTCACGGAGAAGCGTTTTTACACGCGTTTGCTTGAGATGCAGGCGGAGCCCACGGTGGCGAACGCGGCTAAAAACGCGGCAGTCTTGTTTGGAAATCGCACAACGCAGACGCATGAGTAGTGTGACGCAGACGTGAGCCACCAATGGAGAACGAAATTATCGACATTGTATTAGTAGATAATTCGCTGTTAAAATATGAATTACTAGCTATTCCCGCGGCTTCGCTCCCGTCTACTACTCTACCATACCTATCCAACCCTACCTACCATACCCTACCAACCCTACCCTGCCCTACCTATCCTGCCCTACCAGGCTACCTACCCTACCCAACGCTACCTACCTTACTCTACCCACCCTATCCTACCTATCCAATCCTATCTACCCTACCATACCTACCTTCCTATTATTTTAAACCTTTCCTGGTGAACAAAACTAAAACCGGCCAAGTGCGATTAGGACTCGCGCACGAAGGGTTCCGTACCATTATCGCAAAAAACGGCAAAAAATCACGTAAGTTGTATAGGAGCCCCATTTAAATATTTATTTTATTTTGTTATAGCGGCAACAGAAATACATCATCTGTAAAAATTGCAGCTGTCTAGCTATCACGGTTCACGAGATACAGCCTGGTGACAGACAGACAGACGGATCGTAGAGTCTTAGTAATAGGGTTTTCCGTTTTTACCCTTTGGGTACGGAACCCTAAAAAAGAATGATTCAAATCGGTCAAGCCGTTTTTGAGTGTTTTGAGATGGCGTTGTGATCGCAAACGTATCGAAAACGAATTTTCTTAATAATGTTTTTCGTTAGTTTGCCGATGTTTTGATAGTTATTCTGTTGTTCGGGGCGGAAATAAATCCAAAAATAAAGTACATGAAAATCGGTCCAGCCTTTCTCGATTTATAAATGGTGTAACTAACAAGACATTGTTTTATATATAAAGATTTAATGAAGGGGCGCTGCCACCGCCACGTTAACCGCAGCGTCCGCCGCTACTCTTGACGTCCCGCTCAACGCTACGCGCCTCCATGAACAACATCGTACATTGCCGTATGTGATTGCGCGTGCGATGACGCGGGCCGCCGCACGCGCGAAACTGCATCTTCAGAAACGAGCCCTAAGATATAAGAATACAAGCATGTTTTTTGAAAGGCGAATTTGTTTTATAAAAAAAGTTTGCTTATAAAACTCAAACCTCTTTTTGAGCGAATACTTATAATAGCCTTATAACCGTTTCAAAAATCAAGTTCAAAAATCAGGAACTGTCATGTCATTTTGTCAATCATTTGTACGAAAATGTCGTTGCTAACGCTAAATGGAAAATCTTATTCGTCGTTTTTAATAAGAGGAGAATTACTGAGGAGAGGGATTCATGGTAGATGCAGAATCGGGTGCCGCGACTGGGTCGGGTTCGGCGTCAACGGCAGTGCCAACTATAAGGATGACGCACACTTCCCTTTCCCCGCCATCCGGTTCAAGGAAAACACCAGAGATATTTGTGTAAAGTATTAACATTTTACCTAGTTTTCAACCAACTTCAAAAATGAGTAGGTTCTCAATTCGACCTTTTTTTTACCCGTTTATTCAGCCTATTGTGGACATATAAAAAAAAATGCTTGAAAGGGTATCCTCCCGAGGTCCCACTGTCACCAAGTCAGAATCAGATGATGAGAACTCCTCAAACATTATCTCTCTCTCTCTCTCTCTCTCTCTCTCTCTCTCTCTTGGTCGGTTCCTCATGTCTGAGGATCAGCATCAGCGCGTCCTTTACGACCGTGTAGAAATTGGAGGACGACGAGTCTTTCACTTGATCGGTCCATCTTGTTGGAAAACGACCGCGCGATCTCTTGCCTTCGGTGTTCCCAACTACAGTCAGTCTTTCCAAATTAAAAATTGCTGGCATATAGTGTACAAGCGAGTTTTCACTTGGAGTTGAGTCTGGATCGATGCATTAGTGCGTTTCGCAGTCCAGGGTACTCTTAGCATTCGTCTCCAGTACCACATCTCGAATGCATCCATCCTTTGCCTTCTCGGGCCAGGATTGTCCACTTTTCCACTCCATAGAGGAAGATAGGGAATACCAGGGCTCGTGTCAATCTGATCTTGGTTTTGATACCAATTCCTCTTTTCTTCCAGATGTTGTTTAACCGTATAGTTCGGACGGGGTACATTTTGGGGCGCGACAAGCATACCTCCTCTGGCTCAGCCGCGGCTCATTTTGGACCCCAGATTTACGTCATACGACATCCCAATTAATAACGTAATTATTGATTAAGATACCTAACGAATCTTCTTTGAGGGCGTTAATAAAACAGTTGGATAAAAAGCTAACATGTTAGCTCCAATATTTTTTTGAGATTAAGTGCGCAAGTTTAATAATTTACCTTTGTTAAATACAAGTGTGTTAATGCGATAATCGCCATTTTGATGACAGAGGTGGGCGACGCTAAAAAACATAAAAAATGCATATTCGGGACACCCAAACTCCGCTGCAGGGGTAGTGGTTTGCTCATCGTTTAATTATTTGACGAATTCATCCATATTTCAAACTAAATATGTGGTGGTAATGAAGTTATTTGTCATCCAAAGTCGAAGTTTCGCGCCAATCGTGTTTGTTTACATTTTTATTTTACACAAATATCACCCACCCACATGTAAAAATGATTACAAATATGACAATTATGTCTCTAAACTTAATAAACAACAAGAACACGCCCAGATCTTAACGTAATTAACAAACACCGGTCCAATAATACGTAAAATTCATCACCACTACTTTATGTTCAAAACCTCCAATTCGTCAACGACATTGTTTTTTTATTGTAGTAGTGGTGTGCCAAAACGATTTTAGCAATCGATATTTTTATACTGTTGACTCAAATAATGAGCGATTATCCCAAATCGATTCTTAAAAATTAGAATAAACCTTATTTAGGCATAAAATACAATAAGTACTTAAAATAATTACTATTAATACTTTTTTAAAGTAATTCTAATAGATATTTGGACATTATTTGACTACAGCAAACTAAACAAATTCATCGAACCGTGGATAGTTCGCGCCGAATTTTCTATCCGATTCAAAATTTAAATTCGGAATGCGCTCGCTATTCAAAAATAATTTTGTGTAAAAGTAATAATGATTGAGCCTTTTAATGTTTGATAAGCACAGCACAATGATAATTGCAATGCTTGTAAAAGGCTGCTAAGTCATAAGTACTAACATAATATAACACCAATATGATACACTTAGTTCGCAATAAACGTTTTGACTTTGACTTTGACTTTTGAAGTATACAGAGTAGTATATTATTATGTAAGTATGAAACGCATAGTTTCGAGGAGCCAACGATTTTATGATTATTTGTTATTAGTGTCGTGGTGGCCTAGTGGCTAAAGGCCTCGCCTAGCCTGAGGTCATGACAATGGTTCAAATCCGGGCAAGTACCAATATGTCTTTTTCAAATTAATTTATGTACTTTCTGAGTATATCTTAGATATCGCTGACAACGGTGAAAAAAAACATCACGAAGAATCCTTGTGGTTACCCCCCAGGTCTTATAGTCTCAAATAAAAGAAAGAAAGAAAAAGTGTTTATTCGCCACAAAAACGACATACAATTTTTTGATTTTTCCTTAAATTAAACCCATCGGTAGTAAAAAAAAAAAAAAAAAAAAAAAAAAAAAATCGCCAACACGCAATTGAGCAAGCGTGGTGATCCATGCTCGTGCCTTCTCTGTATGAGAAGAGGCCTTTGCCCTGCAGTGGGACCGTTATAGGCTGGTATTATTAACATATATTGATTAATGAGTTGAGTATGGTATGGTTAGGTTTTTAATTCGGTTCAGTTTGTTGAAATGTTATGAAAATTGGTTATTCTATAGATACTTTTAATAAATTGTCAATGACGCGTTATCTGCTGTGATTGGTTGAATGAATTTTCAATAGCCAATCGCAGCAGATAATGCGTGCTTGACTATTTGTCACATTAATTCTGTGATAATTTAGAGGTGACAAACTCGGCCTTAGAAGTAATATTT
The DNA here is from genome assembly GCA_949775005.1 of Orthosia gothica. Lineage (NCBI taxonomy): Eukaryota > Metazoa > Arthropoda > Insecta > Lepidoptera > Noctuidae > Orthosia > Orthosia gothica. The sequence goes on from OX459035.1 coordinate 23,854,025, forward strand.
TTATTAGTTTTAAGAACATAAGTTTGGTTTCTATTAATATCTGCATTCCGCAAAAACAATTAATGGCAACAACCTTGTGCGTATCTTCTTGCGCAATTCCTTACCAAGCGAGTTATGTCATGGTTATGGTCGTCAACCAACTAAGCTGAAAATCAAAATCCAAGAGTGCGCCGACGAAAATTTGTTAACTTTTCGTTATAGGTGTCATTAACGAATACGGGCTTAAAATTGAAATTATAGAAAAATAAAAAACCTGAAATAGCTGCCAACTTGAATTTGCGGTAATAGTACCCCAGGAGAAATAGAAAATCCTTTAGAATATGAATAGCTTCGAAATTGCCGCCATCTTTAATTTGTGAATTAAGAGAATGTTAAAACCCCCCCATAAACTTATGTATGTACTAGTACTTCGCCCGCGACTTCGCGTGATCCGTATTTTATCCATCAGATGACTTTTTATTTCACCCCCTTGAAGGTTGAATTTCCAAAAATCCCTTCTTAGTGCTCCCCTATATCATAAAAAGAAGCCCTGTACAATAAAATTCTTCAAAAATCTTTAACACCCCATAAATCGTCTTTAAGGAGTAGTTTTGAAAAACTAATGATGAAACCTTTACTATTTACTTAGGTTAGTGTATATGGCAAATTCTCAAATTTCCACCTTTTCACTTCTGGAATTTCCAAAAAACAATAAATACATGAATTCTTTTTATAAACCAAGAGCGTAAATCTACATGTGTTCATTTATAAACTATAAAATTTCATACAAACTTTCAACCCACTTTTTACCCCCTTAGGGGTGGAATTTCCAAAAATCCTTTTATAATGCGCACTTACGTCACTTGAGAAACCTCCCTGCCGAATTTCATCTTTATACGTCAAGCGGTTTTTTATGATGATATTTTGTAATGCAGCTTGGTACATAATATGCGGCGGTGCATATTATGTAGGTACCAAGAATAAATTTAAGAAATTAATTCTTAGATTTATTTTGAATTAATTTTCTGGATCACCACCCTCGAAAATCATGTTAATGACTTTCCATTACGATAAATTGTATGTTCGCCATCTTGGATTTCAATTTTCAGCCATGCCATAACAGCTGGCTTCGGATTCGCGTAAGTGTACCAGTTCCTGCCTACGCCTACTTATAATACATAGACATACTCGTATTTATACTATATAGTCGTTCTGTATAAAACCTTCTGAAAAGATCAAAGTAAAACACTTTTTTAGACTAAAATGTTTCCGATAAAATATTTTGAATATCGACCGCATTCCAATTTTGAATTTTGAATTCTTGTACGTAATAGAAAAATCGGCGCGAAATTAGCCACGAAACCGGATTTTTTCTTAAAATACTGTATTATGATTATGATAACATTATGTATAGTAATTACTATAAGTTGTTATTGTATTTTATGCCTATACACGGGATTGTTCTAATTTTATAAACAATACATTTTTGAAAATCACTAATTTATTTAAATGAACCGAGTCAATCGAAATAATTTAAAATAATCATTTTATACACTCAATCGATTAGGCTGAATGCAATTTATTATCGATTAGGAGACGTGCGAATGGACAGCATAAAAAAAACAACACCAAGGATATGTCATGATGCAAGGTTGCATCAAAATTTTAAGCAAAATTTTGCCAAATTTTGGCTTGTTTTTTTATGAACTTTTCTATGAAAACTTAGGTACATAAGGACGCAAATAAAATGAGTATATCTTTATTTTGTCCTTTTGCAATCCATCATTTCAGCAAGCGAAAGGGTTGTTTATGCATATGTTTTGAGCAAATCCAAATTGTCTACCGTTTGGAAAGGTGTAGTAATTCGTATTTTGTACACATTTTGTAGTACACCCACCCGGTTTAACCGACCTTAACATGTAAATAAAGATATTATTTACAAATTTACTGTGTGAAATAGCTACGTAAACTTATTTTTCTGAATAAATTCGAATGTTGAAAGTTCATGTAAATTCTTGAATTTCATGGCGTAATTTGCAACAACCTGTCGAGTCAGCTGGTATGTCATGTGTCAAAATCTTGTCGAGCAGAGTGGTTAAACAGGTTATAGAATCTTTGTCATCCCGCTTCGCCTCTCTATATCGGGGACACAACTGCCGTTATTGCAGATTTGGGTACCCAGGTATATATAGCGGTCGACAATATTAATGCCAGGAATGTTGCAGGTGACATTTGCAAGCTTTCCGACTCGATCCACTATCATTACTTTGGTTTTTACTCTGTTTACTGCGAGACCGATGTTGCCACTTTCCGATTCAAGTCTTTGGAACAACTCACTCATATCCTCCATTGATGTTGCCAGAAGAACGGTGTCGTCAGCATATCGGAGATTTGACAATCTCTTTCCACCTATAGGAAAACCCTTCTCCCAATTTTCGATGGTCATCCGAATAATGTACTCTTCATATAATTATGTTAAAAAGCGCGGGGGACAAAACACAACCCTCAACCCAGTCTCACGCCTTTCTTAGTTTGGAACATTTGGGAGCATTCAGTGCCCCTTTGTTCGCAGAATTACAGATTCTCATTAGGACAGTTTCGCATAAAGACAGAAAAGGTACAGTTCCGCACACTATCACTGTCACCGCCACGCGTGTACACACTTTTCCAAAGCGGCAGGACATGTGGCCAGGCGGTAAGAGTGTTAATAAGAATGTTGTAGCTACATTTCTATGATATCGGCAGTCACCTTTATAATAAAACCAACAACCATTGCTCCATTTATTCCACTGTTACGCAGCAATGTAAGAGGAGGGTATATGACTGGTTGTAGGTACAGACCTATGATGAAACAGAAAGTCTCGTAAAGTGGTCTTTTCTCTAATACATGACCACACACGAATTCTCCTCTTTAAGCTAAAAAAGCACAAACTCACAACTCCACATTTATCACCCTTACACTTAAGAAAGGGCTGTAAACCTTCAACTGTCCATTTCCAGACACAATAGAAATTACCATTGTTCTAATCTGATTCGGTCTGATGGACAGATGACCGGTGTTTGACTGTACAAATGTTTTAATTCTAATAAACAATTTATTATTATTTATTTCTGTGAATGTTGTAGACAAGTTTGTACTTGCCCATTTATGTAAAAGAGATTATTTTTTGGAAAGGACGTAAGTAGTAGCACGCCGCGTACTTTGTGGTAGTAGGCATACATAAATATATTCAATAGTACCTAAGTAGGTACTCTTTTTGATATGCAATTTGTTTAGTTTGAGATTAGATAAAAACTAATTAACCCCCGCCGGAAAAAGTGGGGTGTTATAAGTTTGACGTGTGTTGCTGTGTGTCTGTGTATCTGTGTGTCTGTGTATCTCTGTGTCTGTCTGTGGCATCATAGCTCCTAAACGGATGTACCGATTTTGATTTAGATTTTTTTGTTTGAAAGATGATTTTGTCGAAAGTTTTCTTAGCTATGTTTGAATAAAATCGGTTCAGCCGTTCAAAAGTTATGGGTGTTTTACTGTTTGAATCGGGGTGTTTTCGCAAGTTAAATGAGTCGGGTTTTTTTTTTTTAATTTTGAAATTTTACTTGTCATTGATTTGACATTGTCATCTCGGGAACATTTCTAATTTAATAAAGATAAGAGACGAGACGGGGGACTTTTTAAAATTTTAAAAGAACACTTTTGACAGTAGCACGGTAAAGCTGGGAACAAATTATCGGATGCGGCTGACGGAACGTCCGAGCGCTTATTCCATAGACAATATAGCTTATTCAACGAAAATTATGTTTACGTAGAAACATGTCGAGTAGTGTAAGTGAGGACGCAATTATCTGCTGCGAACACACTCGATTAGGTTTTCTTCCCATTTTTATTTACCCACGTGCGAGATATCGCGTAGTCTGAATTGTTCTGACGCCGGGACGCATCCCACGCCCTGTGCACACCGTTCGCGGACGTTTTCGTCTGACTCAAACATCCAGCGAGCCAGATCTGTATCGGACGTCCGAACACCCAAGGTCTCGTCCGTGACTTACGTCCGATAGTTTGCACAATGTACTGTATATTCATTACCCAGATACACTATAAGTCGCTGCTGTCAGTCGCGTCCGTTAGCCCCTTCCGATAATTTGTTTCCAGCTTAAGTGGCCACATTATTGTTTTGTTTTTAAAAAAACCCGTTGCCCCACACTAGGAATTTCTTCCTGTATCGTGGGTGCGTTTACAAACACACACCACACACACATTGCACAGTACAAGAAAAGCCGGCAGATGGTGCCAATAACTTCTGGAGTGTTGACTCAAACATAAGTGCACCACGACGTCGACCAGTGGACAGTTTTGGCTGAATGCTAATAATGATGAACTTTATTTCAAGGCAGGGATGTTAGGGAGCTTCGACTCCGGTTCCGTTAAGCCGGAACTTCCGATTATTATTACATCTTCGGTGCCGACTTCGGCTCCGACACTTTTAAATCGAAGGTTTTAAGCGGAGGTCGAAGCATAACTTAGACGGCGGCCTGTCTACTTTGGGTTTCAAATCATTTATTTTAATTTCTTGTTTATTTGGAAATATGCCATTTTTTTTCATTGTTTGTGTTTTATTTTATAATTGAAATGAAAAAAAATTTGCTAAATAATGTTTTATTTGTCCTTAAACAAAAATTCTTTCTCATGCCACCACTTCTGATCCTGCCTCCGACTCCGATAAAGCAAATTTAAAAACTCCAACTCCGCCTTCGGTTCCGATAAAACTACCTCCGTTACAAAAACAGTGTGATTGTTCGATTTTCACAATTTGATTACCTAAATGCTGATTAGTGCTCGTGTTTTCATGATGTAATATTTATTGTTCTGCATCATGGATCTTTAGTATTCACAAGCTTGACTTGGATTCGATTACCAGATCTTGCAGTGTTATTTTTATCCCATCAAAAAATCTCAATAGCTTACAGTGTCTAGATTAGTGCCTGTTTTGTAGGCTGGTCCCCATTACATGGAACCTTAACATAAACTGCGATCACAACATCTACGTAGAAAGACTTCACCAGACCATGATAAAACTTCATGATAAAACGTCTTACGTTAATTCTAAATCGCCAGGCTCTTCGCGAGAAGGAGAAAGGCGACTGGCGAATGCTTTGCTGCGAAGAAAAAAAGGCGCTTTACCGGGCCTCCTTCTGCCAGACCTTTGCGGAGTTCCAGCACCCCACGGGGCAGTGGAAGGCGATCGTGGGCGCAGGACTGTTCCTCTGCTCCTTCGCCTTCTGGACATTCATGTTCATGCATTATTTTGGTAGGCATGGCTTAACTTAACCTCAATCTCTTAGCTTAACAAACTTAAGTGGCTCGCAGAACCGTTGGGCCATGGGACCGAAAATTTCTGTAGTAGCGACCGCGTACTGGAAGGTGCCGCATTAGAAGGCTTTGCCCTAGGTGGACCGAACACCTGGTTAAGGTTGCGGGAGCCCTTGATGCGAGTCGCACAGGTCTGATCCATATGACGACGATGATGATGAATTTATTGGTGATATCCTTCCCAAGAGCAGTAACGCAGCGCGTTTGTATCACCCGTTAGACGAACGTGGATGAAGAGACTGATCAATCGTAGGAGACTTTTAGCTTTTAGCTGTGGTTGTCTTAAATTGAGTGTGCATTACAGGATAATATCATCATCATCATCATCATATCAGCCGAAAGACGTCCACTGCTGGTCATAGATCTTCCCCAAGCGTCGCCACATTGACCGGTCACGTGCGTCCCACATCCAGCGGATCCCCGCAACCTTCACCAGGTCATCGGTTCACCTGGTGGGAGGCCTTCCAACGCAACGTCTTCCGGTTCGCGGTCGCCACTCCAGAACTTTTCTGCCCCATCGGCCGTCCGTTCTGCGAACAATGTGCCCTGCCCACTGCCCCTTAAGTTTGGCAATTCTTCGGGCTATGTCGGTATCCTGATTCTCTTGCGGATCTCTACATTTCTGATTCGATCACGCAGGGATACTCCGAGCATAGCCCTCTCCATTGCCCTTTGGGTAAGTCTGTAAGCTTTCTGATGAGGCCAATTGTGAGCGACGACCACGTCTCAGAGCCATAGTTCATCACTGGCAAACACACACTGGTCATAGACTTTCGTCTTGAGACACTGGTAAGTTGGACGAGAAGATACCGCGCAACTTCCCGAACGCTGCCCAGCCAACTCGGATTCGACGGTTGACCTCTTTCTCGAAGTTGGCCCTACCCAAGTGGATCGTTTGTCCTAGGTAGACATAGTCGGAGTCTCCAACCTTGATAGGATTGGGTGTAACATGGGCATTGAACATCACCTTGGTATTGTCCATGATCCTAAGGATCCTAGGATATAATATAAGGCGTACCAATTTTTGGTATAGTTTTATTAATATTTTGTAGTTTTTATCATTTGCTAACAACTCGTTATACAAAAATAATATATTTAATAAATTTCGTAAAACTCGTTGGAGAAATAAGAGACCTGGGCCTGCAGTCTCGACATAGCTAACGATCGTTACGTTAAGTAACATTCGTTATCTCTTACCACAAAATAGTAAGTATACAGAAGGGCCACTCCCGCCGTTTGGAAAATTGACAGCTAAACTTGACAGATTCACTAGGGTTGTAGTGTTCGTGATATGGATATTTGATAAACTATAACTGTCTTCCCTCTAAGGCATGTAAGCATGATATGATGTATGTTTATACGAATCTATGTATTTATGTTTGTAACTTGGGCAACCTAACCTTTTTTTTTAATTCGGAATCAATATAGTAGCAACCCTAGTGAATCTGTCAAGTTTAGCTGTCAATTTTCCAAACGGCGGGCGTGGCCCTTCTGTATACTCACTATTTTGTGGTAAGAGTTAACGAATGTTACTTAACGTAACGATCGTTAGCTATGTCGAGACTGCAGGCCCTGGGCTCCTACCTTAAAACATCTGTCTGTCATCTGTCTTTATTTTATTTTATTTTATACATCAGAATTCGTAAATTGCGTAGGCCTTTGGTGTGGGATGCCAAGTGTGTCAATACCCTTGCGTCATCCCATATTTTTAGCAAGGCGGGCTGTGCTGGGGTGGCTGCTGCTGGTGCAGAAAACCTCAAACGGCGCAAATATAACAACCTTATTGGCAGTTATATATTATATTTGAATTCGAGTGCTCATCGAGTGTTTCGATACATAAGTAAAGGGTTAGTCGACTGTTCGCGTGACCAGAGGGCTGGCGTTTTCTTCAGCCAGAGAATCAGCATTGTCATTCAACGTGGTAATGCTGCCAGCGTTCTGGGCACGTTTCCCATTGACATAGATTCGGACGAATTTTTGGATGCGCTATTAGCCCTTTTCCCTTTCCCGTTTGTATATGAGTTTTGTTATTAGTCATAAGATTAGAAATATTCGATTCTATATAATATTTGTAAATAAATCAGTCACTTTACTCCTCTGCCTAGCGAGCATGGGCGTACCCACGACATTTGTGACATGACATGATAAATTATGTCATATCTTACAATTTGTCTTAAATGCTAGCACGGGTCAAACATGTGACATATTTTAAAGGCGCAACATGCCTTTCTTGTTGCTGTTGCTGCCCGGCGTGCACGGCCTACTGTGACATGGCTTGAGTCACACATTTCATCGCAGTTTGGGCGATAACGCCATTTTGTCCTAAATAATAGCACCGGCGGCGTGAGAAAATTTCCTGACGTTTGTTTGGGACTCATCGGGTCTTAATTGCTAATACGGGCGCACCCATTTTGTCACAAATGTCAAATTTTGACAGATGATTTAGAAAAATGTATCACTTTCGTTCGGAGGTGGTGATAAAATTTTATAGTTGAAAAAAATATATTTGCCTTCTAATTACGGCACCAAATGGCAATAAATTCATTTTGTGTGTATGGTGAATTGGTGATCAATGCTTATTAATTAATTGAAATGTTACAAGATTATTAATTAATTTTATAATATTACTTTTTTATAATTGTATTTTTTTTTATTGTTGTTCTTATTTTAATTATGATTATTTTTTTATAATTATTTTCTTTTATACCATATTCTTCTTGCTTTCTACATTTTTAAATGTTTCTTAAATAAAATCCCCAAAAAACATTTAAAATATAAAAAATAGGGGCCCACCGGTATTGGTCCAAGCTATTATATTTTTTAGTAATTATTAAAATTTTCACAATAAATATATCTTTCTAACAAACACTTAATATGTAATCAAACAAACAAAGAAAAATAAAGTGTGCATAAGTCTATGGTCGTGGGTCAAATATTAATTTATTCCCAACAAAATTAAAAAGTTGTTTAGCTGTATGAACTGCATACTTTTTTACGTATTATTTTATTTGGTCGTCTATTCAAATTATGTCGCACTATGAAGTCGACAACAAGAAAAGCAAGTCGCGCCTGTAAATTATGTCATATGGTTGTCCCGTGCTAGCATTTAAGACAAATTGTAAGACATGACATATTTTATCATAACTTGTCATGACCGAGTCGAAAACCAAGCAATGTAAAAAAAAATAAAAACTTGTAATTCATGTTGGGGTGCTGCTAACATGGGAGTAGCAAAGGGGGGGGCTAAATTTTGGTTATTTTTGGCCTAGGACATACCGTTTTCGAGATATCATTTTGGAAATATGCAAAATAAAATAAGATACGGAGGCCCATAATTCGGCAACAGTGCGTCGTAGGGCTATGCTTCTCAGAACATAAATGATTTTTTATGGCCAAGGTTAAACCGAAACTACAATAAAATTGGAAAATTTCCGAAAAAGAAAAAAATAAACGTCAAGAAGTTATGCCACAAGTCAAGAAAATATCTCACGCCGCCGTGCTAGCATTTAAGACAAAATGAGTTTATCGCCCAAACTGTGATTAAAAGTGTGACTTAAGCGATGTCACAGTAGGCCATGCTCGCCGGGCTGATTTCGTAAAACTCTAACATAGTTTCGTGTTAATCCATACTAACGCCTAGGTTTACGGATAAATTTTGTGTAGTGTATGTTTAGTCCAAAATAAAAATTGAATTAAATAAATAGATAAAGAAGAAGAGGTTAATTGCAACAGACACGACGCATACCATAAAAAGAACAAAGAAACAACACTGAAATACAAAATATGCGTCACACACAACCATGCATACGGTCATCACTTAGCATAATGCTGGGACTCACATGCGACACAGAGCCACAGTGCTGGTTTTCAGCTATGACCAGTGTCGACTGGATGAAGCCGAACCAATGAAACCTTAAGGGCAAGTGATGGAGTGAACAGTTAGTTTAGTTTCAGTTTTATATGCAGTGGCGTTTCTTGTCCGTTCTCCTCCATAACAATCTACCTTTGCGAATGGACAGAAGAATCTTTTTTTTTACATTCAAAAGCGCTGTTTAATGGCTTAATTGAGGTTTGACTTTAGACTTTGCCTTATTGTGCCAGCGGGTAAAAAAGTAATCTATGTGCTCACTACAAACTATCTCTTAACCAAATTTCATCCAGATGCGTCCAGCTGTTTGTGCGTGAAGAAGTAACAAACATACAGACACGCTCACAAACTTTCACCTTTATAATATTAGTGTGATATAACAAAATTCTTTGTTTCAGTGTGGGAGCCCCTGCCAGCGAGTCTGTCGCTCCACTCGCAGAAGGCACAGCTACGGCGGATGCTGGAACTGCGCGTCAATCCCATCGATGGACTGTCTTCCAAGTGGGACTATGATAATGACAAATGGAAATAGGTATAGGCAGTTCAACTCATCTTTGCGTGCGGCGCTATGTGTGGGTGATTGTTTGCTCGGACGACGACTGCCGCTGCACTGCTGCACTAATGTATAATTACAAACGCGCGCACACATGGCGCCGCGCGCACTACTTATCTGATCAACTACTTATCGCGCATAAGTATAACTCGGTCAAATCAGATGCACATCGACTTTCATCGACTCCACTCCCGCCTACCCTCGCGGCGCCACGCGTTCGCCCCATGCGGCAATAGCGAGAGAGAACGTCAGAGTGACATTGACATCTCCAAGTGCACAGATATTTGGACCGAGGAATCGGTCCACAATTCACGGAGAAATAGGTGAAAATATATACATATTGAGATTAAAAAGATGGATGAATTGTGTAAGAAAATACTACAACTTACTAAACTATAATGCGTTATGTTATCACGTGAAAGACAATCCATTATTCGTCACAGACACAGACACTACGTTTGTAATGCTTATTTCCTTATTTACAGGTTTAATCCTTAGTGTTTCGTGTATTTTATGAAGCTGACAAGCATGCCTAGGATAAAGACAATCAATCACGAAACCAAGGAAATATTATATTGTTTGAAGACAGATGAGCCTACGTTGATGCTGCACGGCGGAAAATATAAAAGGCATCACTGATCATTTGAAGAAAAACAACGCCACTTCACTAAAGTTATTAAAAATTAAACAATAACGCGTTATGTAAGGCAGGTTTTCTCGATTTGACGATCGACATCGTATTTTTTGTCGATCGATCATTCAACCCACTCGATTTTAAATTTGATATTTATCGGTCGTTACAGGGCGACAGACGTATTATGTATAGCTCCACAAATAATGTGAGTGTTGGCTTCTAGTCTAGTCAGTGAAATACCGCAGTTCTTTTTTATGGAGGACCTATCTCACCTCCACGGAAAGTCTAGCACTAGGCTTCTTCCTCTTAAACCAGATGCCTCTCTATTCTGGGTCGGCCTTCCCTGTCCTATTTCTCTGCTGAGCACGAGTTTTTGCGGTATCATTGTTGAGATGGCTCTCTTTCAGGGAGCTATTTTAACGATCGATAAAATCATGCAAATATGTTGGCACCTTTCGTGTCGTACACGAGAAAAAACATGTTGGACCTAGTCACGGACCTCACGAATAGCTTGCATCAGTTGTTTTCTTGTACAGCACCGTGGCAGTGTACACAGTTTGTGTGTATAAACGACTCAAACGACACGAATTCTTGCGTAGGCCCGGTGGCTTTTCTTAGCGTTTGTAACTCACTTACGCGAGCCCGCTCCAACACCGCTCACTCACACACAACACCGCCTTAAACAGAAATGACTGCTCGCTGTCCACAGGGTCCACGCGCCGACAGCTAGCAGGCAATCAGCTGTCCACGTTCTTATAACTGTCAGTCAAATAGCTGTTTTGAAATTGAACTTAAGGCGGTACCCCGAGCAAAACGCAGCGCAAGCCGTTTTTTGTGCTGTTTTTAGGAGCTATCTACTCGTTATTTAAAAAGAAATATCAATCAATAAAAATACATTAAATTTCTACATAATATTGATTCTAAAATGGTAGATTTAGTTTTTTTTTAAATGTTGTATATATTTCACTAATCTCATTCCAAAAAAACATAAAAATGAGGAATAATTATTGATATTATGCATCTCCTCGTAAAGTGTTCATTAATTATTTTTTGTACTAACACTAATGGATAGACAATTTAATAACGAACATTTTTGTAGAATTATTTTTTTCAAAAGACCAAAATTCGATTTTATAAAGATTTTATTCTAAAATCTGGGCGTATTCACTACTGTAATTCATGCGCCGCCAGTGCCGCTAGACCAATAGGAATGCTCATATCTCATGCCGATTTTTTGGTCAGGGTACCGTCTTAAGCAGCTACTGAGTAGAATGAAGTATGCGTGCGTACACCGCGCAGGTTGCCCGCTTGAAGCACGTGGTAAGCATGCGGTAACCGAGATGTAAATCATCGAGTGTTAGGTGTCCGCTAATTTGTGTTTTCAATGTAAAGTATGTCTACAGAGGACGCCCTGAAGCTCACATTTCAATGACTATTAATTTGCCATGTGGGAGCGGTGTCGTATAAGTCGGCTACGATCTTTAGGCTTATTTGTGTCCATTCAATTTTTCTTGTGTACGTGATTGCATCGTCCTAATGGAGGGACGTCTGACAGTGGCGCCATTAGTTCCGCAGTTCGCCACTCTGTTTAGTCACTTTGTTAGTCTTTTGATTTTATTAAGTTGTTATTTATGCTGAAATATTTAATTAAATAATGTTTTCATTTTTGGATGATTTGTTTTATTGGGGATTCCTTTGAATGGTTTAACGAGTGACGATGCGATGCAAGGTCATCTGCAGAAAGTGCAGGGGTACATAATATGTCAAACACACACCAGCTATTACAGATGTGTCTTCATTATGACCGACTTCAAAAAAAGGAGGAGATTCCCAATTCGTCGGAATCTTTTTTTTTATGTATGTTCCCCGATTACTCAGACGCCTGGACCGATTTGGATTTTTTTCTATTGTTTGAAAGGGTAGGTACACTTCCCAGGTGGTCCCATAGTCATCTGTCTGGATCTGCTGATGGGATTCTGGAGAAATCGAGGGAACTCATAATAAAACTCATAAAGCATACTTAAAGCGATTTTGAGAGATATTTTCATCAACAATGCGCCACCATTTTCTTTTTTTTAACAAGCTTTTTAACAAAAAAATCAAACCAACTTCCAAAACAAAACACTACAAAGTGAAAAAAAAATCTTTTTCGAAGTCGGTGTCGAAAAACGGAAAACAATAGGTACCAAAGACACCGACTTCGGAAATGAAAGTTATTTTTCGCTTTGTAGTGTTTTCTTTTGGAAGTAGATTTGATTTTTCGTACTATAGTTGCATAAGAATAAAAATATATCAATATGAAAAAGTTGTTGTTAAACCGCAATCATCATCATCATATGTGCCGAAAGACGTCCACTGCTGGACATTAGGCCTCCCTCAAGCTTCATCCAAAACTTAGTCTACGACCTTGATAGGAGTGGGTGAAACATGGACATTCAACATCACTTTGGTTTTGTCCATGTTCACTTTTAGACCCACTCTTTCGGAAGCTTTATCGGGTTTATTCCCATCGGCCACCCGCCATTTGCCACCCCGGTGGCCGATGGGAATGATTTAGTGAAATTTCCTACCTTCCTTTTCGAGGTCATCAAGCATTGTACTGAAGTCCTCCATGGTCTCAGCCATGACCACTATATCGTCGGCAAACCGAAGGTGAGTGATATACTCACCATTGACGTTGATGCCTAGCACAAGACGTCATTGGAATCTTTTGCGACCTCTCTAAAGCGTTCGATTGCGTTAACCAACACTATTGTTGAAACTCTAGCACTATTGGGATTAGTCATACGGTCCTTGAGTTACTTGGATCATGTTTGAAAATCAGACAGGTTAGAACGAGTGGTCATTTCAGGTAAACGGCGTAAACTCACTAGGGTCTGTGTGCATCAGAATGGCGGGTGTATGACTACAAATGGTCATGCTATATGCGTGAGAGCAATGTACGAGCAATGTACGAGCAATGTACCGAATGTACGTAAAATTTGAAGCAATGTACTATTTTAAAACCACAGTTTTTTGAAAAAGTATTTGAGTCGCCATCCTGATATCAGAATGGCGGGTGTATTTAAAATCTGAACAAATTACCTACTATCTGAGTGTGAAATGCCTACCGTAGCAATGTACGACCAATGTACGTTATCATATTAAAAGCATAACCAGATGCTATCAACGGTTAAAGAGTTATTATAAAAATAAAATTTCTCCACATTTAGAGCCTGTTCAATTTTATTAGCAACAAGTTGTGTCTACGTAATACGTTGCTATGTCTAAACTAAAGGGATTTCTCGTGTGAACAAATGTCCATTTTGGCCATACGATATGCGTGAGAGAAATGTACGAGCAATGTACCGAATGTACGTAAAATTTGAAGCAATGTACTATTTTAAAACCACAGTTTTTAGAAAAGATATTCGATCCGCCAACCTGATGTTGGAATGGCGGGGGTATATTCAAAATCTGAATAAATTACCAACTGCCTGATTGTGAAAGGCCTACCGTAGCAATGTACGACCAATGTTCGTTATCATATTAAAAGATTAACCAGATGCTATCAACGGTTAAACAGTAATTATAAAAATAAAATTTCGCCAAATTTCTTGTGTGAACAAATGTCATTATTGGCCATGCGATATGCGTGAGAGCAATGTACGAGCAATGTACCGAATGTACGTAAAATTTTAAGCAATGTACTATTTTAAAACCACAGTTTTTAGAAAAGGTATTTGAGCCGCCAACCTGATATCAGACTGGCGGGTGTATTACAAATCTGAACACTATCTGACTGTGAAATGCCTACCGTAGCAATGTACGACCAATGTGCGTTATCATATTAAAAGCATCACCTGATGCTATCAACGGTTAAAGAGTTATTATAAAAATCAAATTTCTCCACATTAAGAGCCTGTTCAATTTTATTAGCAACTTGTGCCTGCGTTAAACGTTGCTAAATTACTCGCCGTCCAACCTGTCATTTTACACCTTGACAGCTCAAAAACTAATCATTTAGTGATGAACTAATGTGGTAACCGATTTGATTTCATTTAACAATTGAATTTAACAATGAAACAAATTTAATCGATTAAACACAGTTATTTTATTTTTGCTTTGATTTTTATTTTTACGCCACTGCCGATGGAGGGTAACGTATTTATCAGTCTATGTGTGTATGTATGTTTTTACCTAGTGGCGTTCTAGAGACCAAACGCGTTGGTCGATTTTGATGATTCTTACGTCAATCGATTCGTCTTAACCTTGCGAGTGTTACTGCACTGGCAACATTAAAATTGGAACATAGAAAAATGCCGGATTGTTCCCGCCATATTGTTGTCCCAAATATGTTTTTCTTCCAAGCCCTTCTTGTGGTGTATCTATAATATATAACACTTTTATGTTTAAATATATCTAATCCGAAAAAAAATGTTAACTAATAAGTAATAATTAAAAATAGTTAATTTAAAAAATCAAAAACACAACTGCTTAAGATCGAACTAAAAAGACGTAAACAAGAAGAAAATCATGCTGATCAGTTGTAGCATACATCTGGTTCTGGTCAACCAGCTCGCGAATGTGTATCCTCCAACTGCACAGCATGATATTTGTTATTTTTTTGTACACTTATTATGTTTTTTTTTTATGAATGTATATTTATTAATAACGTAGTGAAGATGAATCTAAATGAATATGTATAATGTCAATTTATTTTAAGTTATTATTTAACCTTTCTTAAAACAATTATGTTCTTATATTCAATTAAAGATCAGTCATTATTTTCATTGTGATATTTATTTTTCTATAAAAAACGTTGGCCATTCTAGGAAATTTGCCTATAACGTGGGTGCGTTTTATTCTAAGTGCACTGAACTAAATAAAATTAAAAATGAAGAAGAGAGGAGGAAAACAAAGTTTGGTTCCACTAAAAAAACAAAAAGAAGCTTTCATTAAGTATAGCGAAAATTTCAAAAATGTACATGTTTTGCCTTCATCAGTCGATGAAAAGAAAAAAATAAAAAATTAACTAAACTAAATAAAAAATAATAAAACTAAACTACTAACTACTTACTACTAAATGACGAAGAAATTGCGCATTAATTGAACTACTGCTTCTTTGAAAAATTACAAGTCGTATGTATGGTCTGAGGAGCCACATTTAATGTATGATAACTTATTTAATTTTAATGCAACCGAGCTCAGATTTTTTGTGTACTAAATACTCTCAAATACTAAAAAATCATACCAAATTATGATATTTTTATTTTTATTTTTTTTAAAACTTTGCCCCACACTAGGAATTTCTTCCTGTATCGTGGGTGCGTTTACAAACATATAAACTCATATACACAAACATCCAGAGCTGGAACAACTATCTGTATGTCATACAAATATTTGTTCCGTGCGGTAATCGAACCCGCGACACGCAGCGCAGCAGTCAATCGCTCGACCACTGCGCCAAACGTGCGCCCAAATATTAATCGATGATGTTCCTAGTTCTGAGGTTGCTCCTCAATCCAAACATTTAGATTGAGGAGCCACCTTTATGTCAAAATCGAGGATCGAACCTTCAAAATTTTTAAACTTACTACTAAATAAGTCATCATCATATCAGCCGAAAGACGTCCACTGCTGGACATAGGCCTCCCCCAAGCGTCTTGTGCGTCTCGCAACCAGCGGTTCCCCACAACCTTCACCAGGTCATCGGTCCACCTGGTGGGAGGCCTTCCAACGCAACGTCTTCCGGTTCGCGGTCGCCACTCCAGAACCTTTCTGCCCCATCGGCCAACCGTTCTGCGAGCAATGTGCCCTGCCCACTGCCACTTAAGTTTAGCAATTCTTCGAGCTATGTCGGTAACATTGGTTCTCTTACGGATCTCTACATTTCTGATTCGATCACGCAAGGAAATGCCGAGCATAGCCCTCTCGATTGCCCTTTGAGTGACTGTAAGCTTTCTGATGAGGCCCATTGTAAGCGACCACGTCTCAGAGCCATATGTCATCACTGGCAATACACACTGGTCATAGACTTTTGTCTTGAGACACTGTGGTAAGTTGGACGAGAAGACACCGCGCAACTTCCCGAACGCTGCCCAGCCGAGTCCGATTCGACGGTTTATCTCTCTCTCGAAGTTGGCCCTACCCAACTGGATCGTTTGTCCCAGGTAGACATAGTCGTCCACAACTTCGAGTGTAGAGTCTCCAACCTTGATAGGAGTGGGTGTAACATGGGCATTCAACATCACCTTGGTTTTGTCCATGTTCATTTTAAGACCCACTCTTTCGGAAGCTTTACTGAGGTCATCGAGCATTGTATTGAGGCTCTCCATGGTCTCAGCCATGACCACTATGTCGTAGGCAAACCGAAGATGAGTGATGTACTCGCCATTAACATTGATGCCTAGGCCCCTCCAGTCCAGAACCTTGAATACATCCTCCAGCGCAGCAGTGAACAGTTTCGGAGAAATGACATCTCCCTGTCTCACGCCACGCTGGAGAAATATTGGTTTCGAGGTCTGATCCTGAAGACGGACTGACATGGTGGCGTTTCTGTACAAACACTTCAACACCTCAATGTACCGGTAGTCGATCTGGCACCGTTGGAGAGACTGCAGTACAGCCCAAGTCTCGAAGTCACTAAATAAGTTGGGTTGGGCACACGGTTGGCGCAGTGGTTGAGTGATTGACTGCTGCGCTGCGTGTCGCGGGTTCGATTCCCGCACGGAACAAATATTTGTATGACCTACAGATAGTTGTTCCGGCTCTGGGTGTTGTGTATGTGAGTTTATATGTTTGTAAACGCACCCACGATACAGGAAGAAATTCCTAGTGTGGGTCAACGTTTTTTTTAGAAGAAAAAAAAAAAAAAAAAAAAAAAAAAGTATATTAATTTAATTAAGATAAAAAAAATGGCTCCTCAATCCTCACAGACATAATATTTGTGTTATCAAAATTAAAATCCCAGTTGGTGGCCAAGCCAGAGCCCGCCACACTTATTTTGATACGCCATACGAAGAGCTTTGAAGAATTGATTTTGCTGTGAGCTTCGGTTGAGTGCGGACGTGTGTCGCGTTAAACCCTATTCTTTTTTTTGATTGGTCTCCGAGTGTAGTTTTGGATTCCTTGTCCCACTTCAAGTGTTTTTATGGACGGGCCACACCTAATGGGTGTGTCTAGAGTGAGATAGATAATTATAGAAGTGCTTCAACTCAAATTCCAAATCCAAGACTTGCCGGGATTTGCTGAGATTCGAACCACCTACCACCGTGCGTGACAGCGGAGGGGAGCGCGTTAACCGCCGAGCCACCAAAGCAATCGACAACGACAGCGAAATAGTTATCTACGAACTACCGCTACGACAGCGACTACGTCACAAAGCATCGGAGCTACGCGCTACAACTTATTCGAAGCGGACGAACGCAGTGCTACGCGTGCGCTGCCGGTGTGTTTATAAGTGGTAATTAAAACTATTGTAGCTTCGACTGCAGAGCTCGTATAACTATTGTACTAACCTACAATGGAGTTTAGAGGACAGCGCTCTCCACCAGCTACCCCGCGAACTAAAACTAAAATGGATCAAACTCAATCAGTGCCAGATATCCCTTTGGCGGCGACTGACCCAGAATTTGTCAACACAAACCTACGACACAAGCGACCGCGTCTAAATGACTCGCCACGCAGCCAGGGCCTATTTGATGAATTTAAAGCGGAGATTAAGGAGATGTTGTTGGCGTGGAAGGCCGACCGAGACGCAAACGTCACTAGCCAAATTGCTGAACAAACCGGGTTAATAACTGGGCTGGTCTCCGATATATCTGAATTAAAACTTCAAAACATTCAAATCCATAAAACCAATATGGAAATTCAAAAGGCCAATACCGAGATCATGAAATCCATCACTTTTCTTAGTGATCAGTACGAGGACTTACAAAAGAAAATTAAGCATCTGCAGGAAGAGAATAAGGAGCAAAAGTGCTATTCGGAATCTCTGGAATTGGCTATTAGGGACCTTCAACATAAGTCTCGGTCGTCCAGTATTGAAGTGCGCAACATACCTGCTCGGGAAAACGAGTCAGTGGCAGACTTGACCAAGGCAGTAACAAACATGGGTAATATAGTGAACTTACCACTAACCGCTTCCCATTTTCGAGACATTTATCGGATACCAGGGAATCGAGGCAATAACAAAGCCATTGTTGCTGAATTTAGTAACGTTCAGACAAAATATGAATTAATTTCACGTGTGCGATCATACAATAATAAAAGGACAAATAAGGAGGATAAACTGAATACTGAAATACTCGGAATATCGGGACCAAGACAGGCCGTTTACGTGGAAGAACATCTACCAAACGCAAGCAAAAGGCTATTTTATTTAGCCAGAGAATTTGCGCGACAGAAGAATTACCGATTTTGCTGGACTTCAAATGGCAATATTTTCCTTCGAAGGCAACCTGGAGACAAGCAAATTCTGATTAAATCAGAAGCTACGCTCGGGGAACTTCAAGATTGACTCTATTGTCTATCAGTAAGCCGTATTTGTTTTTTCTTGGCCAACGAGGTTCTAACTTTTTCTATTTATGTGTTTAACTGCAGATCAAATATTAACGTAACACAAAATAAATACATAAATACAATGAAACACACTATAAATCTTCACAACAAAACACACAAAATACATCACATAAACCTATCACACTACAAAATGACACCATACTCACCACGTTATACTTTACTACCACACATACCACACGTTATGCTATACCTCACAGTGCATGTTCATTTTATAAATCCACAGTTATATACTTTTCGCGCTCTGACGTATTGTATCGTAATTATTACTCATAAATCATTTACTACAAATGGCTAACCATATCCAATCTTCTATTATCACTGATTTGGACAAATTTGAAATTGCGCAGTCATACGAGTGTTCACCGTCCGATTGCTCAAATTACTTGTTGGGATCTAGTGATATGATTAATATTCTTCACGTAAATATACGAAGCATCAATAAAAATTTTGATGAATTACTGGTTTTAATTACTTCACTCAAAATTAGCTGCGACGTTATAATACTAACTGAGTGCTGGTTAAACAAAGTTACCAACTTACCGGTGATGAATGGCTACAAGTCACACTATACAAAAAACACGCTGAACCAAAATGACGGGATTGTCTTATTTATAAAAGATAAAATCGACTGCACAGTTAAGGAACCCAATTTTCTAAACGGAAATTGCCTAACATGTGAAATTGCAAACACAATTTCAATTGTATCGGTATATCGTTCGCCGTCATATAATACTAGAGCTGAGTATGATAACTTCTTAAACAGCCTAGACAATGTCCTCACGTCCTTCAAAAACTACTCAAATATAAGTCTAATTGGGGACACAAATATAGATATAAAACCCCTAGGTATACAAGCACGTGCTAGTGACTATCTAACATTAAACGCCACACACGGTTTACTTCCAGCACATCGGTTACCCACTAGAATTGGTAATTGTATAGACCATGCACTACTGAAAACAGTCAAAACAGCCACCTTACTCGTTATTCAGTCGCACATCACTGATCACCTCCCAATTCTACTTTCAATCAGTAACACACGTCCGCCTATGATACCTGCCTATAAAATACCTAGAACTGATTACACAAGTCTCAAAATAGATATTGAAGCACAAGATTTTTCAGAAATATTAAATACAAATGATCCTAACTTAGCATCAATCCCACCGCACTATTCCCAAACCACTGCAACTCCTGAAAGCCAGAATCAACAGTGGCGACCACCAGAAAAGCGCCGAGGCAATGAAGCTCGACGAAGTCCCGGAGAATGAATTTACCTGTCTTGGATCCCGCAACGAAATTAATCAGAAAAGAATAACGGAGGAGTAGGAAAAATGTAAATTTCCACTTCCCTCCATATCAAGCAGGAGACAGAACAAACAAGGCCAATAGGCACAAAGGGTCATATACAACTGGGATAAGCCTAGTTGCCTAGCACCACGGATAAACCCTAACTTAGCATCAGACAAACTAACTGAAATATTACATGACACTACAGTGAGGCACACTAAGCTAGTAATGGTCCCTAAAAAAGTACGAAATATTCGTCCCTGGATAACGCCTGGTTTATTGAGGTGCATACGTCACCGTGATAAACTCCACAAAAAAGCCCGAAAAGCGCCTAACAATCAATCGATACAAAATACGTATAGACGGTATCGGAACTTCTGCAACGGTTTACTAAGAAAGCTCAAAAGGGTATACGAACAAAATGAACTGCGCAAAGCCAAAAGTAACCCAAAATCACTGTGGAACAAAATAAAAGAAATTACATACACTAATAAAACAAAATCTCCCCCACTCGCATTACTAAAAACGGCTCCTGATCAAGATGCGGCAGCTAACCAAGTCTGTAACTTTTTTGCTAGCATAGGTCAAAAGTTGGCATCTGCGATAGCAACTACGCTACCGCCCACCGAACCGCATAGCCAAACAAGTAGGTCATGTCATAGTTCCTTTGTTCTGCTACCCGTTGATAACGCGGAGGTAGCCTGTACTATCGCAAGCCTAAGACAAGACTGCGCCACAGGCTGGGATGGGATTTCCATGAAAGTAATAAAACTATGTGAAAGGATCCTTGTACCACTAATCACACATATTATTAACTGTTCTATTCACTCAGGTATATTCCCGAACACTTTCAAAAAAGCCGTTGTCCATCCGATATATAAGAGTGGTAACAGGGACTGTTTAGACAACTATAGACCAATTGCTGTACTTCCGCTGATGTCTAAAATAATGGAAAAGATAATTAATAAACAACTAGTATGTTACCTAAACAAACACAATATTATAGCAAATAACCAATATGGATTTAAAAAAGGCGTATCTACCGAAAATGCAGTATTAGACCTAACAAACTTTATAGCAAAGAAATTAGACAGTAAGCGGAAATGCCTAGGTCTGTTTCTGGACCTGACAAAGGCGTTCGACACAGTCTCTGTTCCCACCCTCCTCTCCAAGCTGGAGAATATCGGTATACGTGGCATTGTACATAAACTCTTTGAGAGTTACCTAGTAAACAGGAAAATTTGTGTAAGAATAGGAGCACACATTAGCGACGAAGAGACGATGACCTACGGAGTGCCACAGGGTAGTGTCCTCGGTCCAACACTATTTTTAATTTACATCAATGATCTGTGCAACTTAACTTTACCCACTGCTAATATATTTACATATGCCGATGACACCGCCATTGTGGTACATGGTAAAAACTGGTCCGATGTCAAAATTAACGCAGAAGCTTCCCTACAAATAGTGAAAGAGTGGTTAAACAGAAACCTTCTAACATTAAACCTCCAAAAGTCTAACTATATCCCTTTCTCGATTAATGCTAAAACGAAACCCCCTAACTCATATTCTATCATAGCCCATGCGTGTCTGGACCCCACAACCTGCACTTGCTCATCACTCCCCCAAGCTACATCTGTCAAGTACCTAGGTGTGATGGTTGATGACGGACTGAAATGGTATAATCAGATAGATAATACCGCCTGCAAAATTAGGAAAACCATTCATCTTGTCAAATTGTTAAGGCACTCCGCAGATCCTGAGATTCTTAAAATGGTATACACTGCCCTCTGTCAGTCCGTCGCCAACTACTGCATTTTAGCATGGGGTGGCACCGCTAAAACAAAGTTCCTAGAAGTGGAACGGGCACAAAGGGCTGTCCTTAAAGTAATGTTAAATAAACCTTTCCGGTATCCCACACATCAGCTATACGCCGAGCATAAAATTCTAACGGTGCGACAGCTCTTTGTGCTCAGAGCCACACTCTGGAAACATCAGCAAATACCAGCACCAGACCCTGGCAAACGGGGAAACAGAACAAATTGCCCGAGTGTGTCGCATAAAACCACCTTTGCTAGAAGACATTTGTATGTGTTGAGCTCAATAATCTATAGAAACATAAATAGTTCCTCATCTATAACCAGACTCAACAAACACGACGCTAAAAATAAATTACAGAATCTGCTGTATCTTCTTGACTATGCGCAGACAGAGACACTACTATTGCCTATGTCATAAATAAATTCTTTTAGTAACAGGTCACTGCATAACCACAAATCCTCGTTCACATGTATTATATTTATTATAACATTCTCAACAACTATTATTCACACACACGCACACACACACACACACACACACAAATGCACACACACACATACACACACACACACACACCCGAACTCACACACACTCACAGCTTACTCCCTTATTCAACTCTTTTTCTTTTTCTTGTTTGTATTGTTTTCTATGTATATTTAATTTTTCGTGTATAATCTGCTGATTTAGCGTTAGTACTGTTTACTTGACAAGGGTAAAATTAATGTCCAAGCGGCAGTAGAACACTGACTCCTAAGACACAGGGTATCCTAGTTTAGGAGGCAGGGTTTAATAAATTAGTACGCCTTTCACAATTTGTAACACGAGCTAGATATTAAGCAAAAATGTAAGGTATTTGTTCAATAAAGATATTATTATTATTATTATTATTAAGAAAATTCGGACGCCACAATATGGCACCCAAAAGCCGGAATTTTTCTATTTTCCCATTTTAATGTAATTCAATCGATTAAAACGAATCGATTGACGTATGAATCATCAAAATTGGCGTGTGCGTTTGGTCTCTAGAACACCACTAGGAACATCAAACATACACAGACTGAGATAAACACATTACCCACCTTCGGCAGTCGGGTATAAAGCAAAAATAAAATAACTGTGTTTTATCGATTGAAACTTTTTCATGGATAAATTCAATTGTTATATGTGATAGAATCGGTTACCACATTAGTTCATCACTAAATGATTCGTTTTGCCCCATCAGTGTAGTGTTGTGAGTCAAAGTGTAAAATGACAGGTTGGACGGCGAATAATTTAGACATAGCAACGTATAACGTAGGCACAAGTTGCTAATAAAATTGAACAGGCTCTAAATGTGGAGAAATTTGATTTTTATAATAACTCTTTAACCGTTGATAGCATCTGGTGATGCTTTTAATATGATAACGTACATTGGTCGTACATTGCTAAGGTAGGCATTTCACAGTCAGATAGTAGGTAATTTGTTCAGATTTTTAATACACCCGCCATTCTGATATCAGGTTGGCGACTCAAATACTTTTAAAAAAAACTGTGGTTTTAAAATAGTACATTGCTTCAAATTTTACGTACATTCGGTACATTGCTCGTACATTGCTCTCACGCATATAGCATGAATGACCATTTGTAGTCATACACCCGCCATTCTGATGCACACTAGGGTCTGAAATGACAATGGGCGTTCCTCAAGGCTCTATATTGGGTCCATTCCTCTTTTTAGATTACATTAACGATTTGCCCCAATTATTACAAAATCAAACGAAGATCGTGTTATGTGCTGATCATCTGACACATCTTTGATATTTAAAATAGATCGGCGGTCTTGATAAATCTTGATGTGAATAACTAATTAAAATTAAAAAAAAAATCATCAGGTCCAAAATTGGTTCACGGCAAACAATTTGGTACTAAATGAAAAAAAACAAGAATTAGAATTTATTTATTTGTAAGAATGTAGTTTTACAAATGTATTAGATTCACAGTGAATCCCCGTCTTAACATACTTTTTAGGCATAATGTTGTTTTGCACAAAGTTTTCGCATAACTTTTATCAGCATAATAATACTGCGGCATAATATTATGGAAAGGTTGGCATAACTGTCATTTGGTCTAATTTGTTGTGTCATAATTTGGAGTTACATAGGCACATTTGAGGCATAATTTTTATGGGTACATATTTGAACGGCGAAATTTAAAATACCTACAGATAGACATGAAAAATGTAAATTTTTAAAATATTGGAAAAAAATTATATTGATTTGAATCGATGTTTAACTTGTGCTTAAAATGTCTAATTAAATATATTTGATATAAGGATTCAAATTAATTAGGTTAAGGCGCGGCGGGCGGCTTGAGCCGCGAACATGTTTTATGTGTGTTTGTTTTATTTCAAAGAACATTATGTGTAAATATCATTATTATGTTTTAAAATAGCGCTTTATAATATTATGCATCATTATTATTATGCCAACAGTATTTATGGCAATATACAGTATGGCAAAGCATTTATGCCTAATAACATTATGCGTAATGATCATTATGCTGAATTTCGTTATGCCAATGTCAATTATGGGAATATTGGCACCGTTGGAGAGATTGCAGCACAGCTCAAGTCTCGATCGATTAGAAGGCTTTCTCGTAGTCCACAAACGCTAAGCAGAGAGGCAGGTTGTGCTCTTCGGTCTTCTATATAACCTGCCGTAGCGGTATATATGTAGTCTACGGTGTTAAAGCCTTTACGGAAACCGGCTTGTTCGGGAGGATGGAACTCGTCAAACCTGCGTGCGAGAGGATTCGTGATGACTCTTGGAAACAGCGTGTAGATATGGCTAAGAAGTGAGATGGGCCTATAGTTCTAGAGCATTGTCGCCCTTCTTGAAGAAGAGCACCACCCCCGCACCATGCCTATGGCGTTTTTCCCTCGAACAAGACGGAATCAAACAGCTTCTGAAGGACCTTAAGTATTGGTTTTCCACCCGCCTTTAGGTGTTCGGCTATAATTCCGTCATCACCCGGCGCCTTGTTCTTCTTAAGCTGTTTAAGAGCTTCCCTAATCTCGTACAGGCGTGACGTCCGGAATGTCTTCGGTATAGTGACGGGTCAATCTAGCTCTACGGTCTTCTGCTAGTTTCGCGACGGGTTTACTGGTTGACGTGTACAACTGCCCATAGAATCTCTCGACCTTTCTCAGAAGCTCCGGTTTGGCGGATACGATCCTGCCATCGTCGGTCTTCAGTTTCGTGAGCTGGCTCTGCCCAATAGTCGGGTCTCTCGCAAAAACCTTGGAGCCCTTAATCCACTCAACCGCGTCTTTAATACGCGTCTTTAATACGCTTCTTTAACCGTAATATTTCTGTGAAAATATTTTTTCGCCCTCCTAAGCGATACCTAAAAACGTTACAACGTTACAGCTCGATTCAAACTTAATGGACCTCTGAAGTACCCCTGCTACTCGCTGCGCAGTACTCCACACTTCACACCCACAGTCACATCAAATTGCTACAGCGTGGCGATGCAGGCCAACGACTCGCGCAGGGTTCCGACTCAACCATTAAATATGAATCATCAATTAAAAAACTGTAATTTTTCACATGATTTGAGGCCACGAAGGTTGTAAGCATAATATTATACCAGCATCTGCATGATGCAATGATAACTACTTCTAACTCAGCCTACAAACGAGGTCAGGTATTGGCAATTAGGTATTGCGTTGTTACGCAATTGAAATTTTTTATTTCATTATTTTGCAAATAAGCCAAAATAATTGTCAATTTAAAAGAAAAACGGCCAAGAGCGAGTCTGACTCAAACAGTGGGTTCCGAATAAACAGCTACATTCATGTCCGTATGGATTGAGGAGCCATTTTTTGTATCTTAATTAAATTCATATACTTATTTAGTAGTAAGTTTAAAAACTTTGTAGGTTCAATCCTCGATTTTGTAGTAGAATACTTCAAAAGTTATATAGACATAAAGGTGGCTCCTCAATCTAAATGTTTGGATTGAGGAGCCACGTCAGAACTAGGAACATTATGGATTAATATGTATCATAATTAGGTATGATTTTGTAGTATTTGAGAGTATTTAGTAGACAAAATCTGAGCTCGGTTGCATTAAAATTAAAAAAGTTATCATACATTATATGTGGCTCCTCAGACCATACATACGACTCGTCAGTTTTCAAAGAAGCAGTAGTTCAATTAATGCGCAATTTCTTCGTCGTTTAGTAGTAAGTATATTAGATTTGTAGGACAAGAATCAGTAATTAAAAATGAGTGCATTGGGAGATATGGCACATTTTAACAGGCTCCTCAATCCTGACGTTAGTGTACCTACCTGAGATCACAACGTTACTGTACCTTCTTGAGATTAAAAAGGGAATCAACAACCAGAG
Source organism: Orthosia gothica (assembly GCA_949775005.1). Taxonomy (NCBI): domain Eukaryota; kingdom Metazoa; phylum Arthropoda; class Insecta; order Lepidoptera; family Noctuidae; genus Orthosia; species Orthosia gothica. The sequence goes on from OX459035.1 coordinate 23,880,489, forward strand.
ACACTAACATTTAGTATGAATGTCTACTTAATACCTAAGTAGAGATCAACATTGTATATATTCGCTATCTGAAAAACAAATTAATTTTCGATATTCCTTAAGAAATCGCTATTAAGGGTGACCATGTTATATGAATGAAACCAGGATGACAAGTTTTTTAAATTAAATTAAATTTTTAACAAATCGACAATATAGAAATATAGGTAGGTATGTACAGATATTCTTCATATGTTTTAGGTATTTAAATGAATTTCTACATAAGTTAAAGAATGGATTAATATTGGTTGGTCGGTGCATTTAAGAATTTTACAGTGAGAATCATAGCCGTTGTAAAAAAACATCTCATCCTTCATTGGGTAGTGACATTTATAGTGCACCATGCCAGCTTCGCTAATTCCAGGTATATATTCTGTAACGCCCATTAATGTATATATATATATATATATACTTGTAATCATTATAGATTCTAGTACCTCGTTTACTTGAAACTTCGTACAAACATTTAGTTAAGATTCATGTCGAGCGTAAACATTATTAAATTAAAAAAACAATTTTTTTTTTTTTTTTTTATTTATCTATAGGCTCGCGTTTGACCACTATCTCGCCTGATGGTAAGTGATGATGTGGTCGACGGTGAAGCACGCTTGCCTAGAAGTAACCTATTCACTCTTGACTTAAAGACCCCAAGGTTGTAGCTATCAGGAAACAAAGACTCCGGCAGGGAATTCCACTCCTTAGCTGTGCGTACAATGAAAGTATTCGCAAAACGCTTTGTACGTATGGGTGGGATGTCCACCATGTACCGGTGGCGCATTGCCGTACGTCTTGTTGTCCGGTGATGGAAAGGGCTAGGTGGAATCAAATTGTGCAGTTCCATCGCACACTCCCCGAAATGTAACCGATAAAAAACCGACAGACTGGCCACCCGGCGTCGATGTTCAAGGCTCTGGAGCTTTGAGGCGACCAGTGCATCGTTACCGATAAGCCTCTTGGCCCGTTTGTCAATCGACTCAAGTGCATCAAGCTGATATTTGGCAGATCCGTCCCAGAGGTGAGAGCAGTACTCCATGCATGACCGAACTTGCGCTTTATACAATTTGAGCAGCTGTTCAGGCGTGAAGTACCGTCTCACCTTTGCAAGGATCCCCAACTTTTTTGCAGCCAACTGAGCCTTTGCCTCAATGAAAGGACCAAAATTGAGGGTTGATGTTAACGTAACACCAAGAAGGTCGAGATGGTCCGTTATCGGCACGGTTACACCACGGAAAGATGGAGCCGGGTGGAATAAGCTCTTTTTTGCGGAAAAAAGACACGCCTGGGTCTTAGCAGCATTGAAACTGACTAGATTGGCATCGCCCCATTCGGAGACAGCCTCCAAAGACAGGTTCAAGCGCCCAACCATGGCCTCCCGGAGAGACCGGATCTCAGGCCCAGTAGCCCGTGCGCCGGACACGTATCTCTCAGCAACCGTGCTGTCGTCTGCGTCTGTCGTCTACATAAGTTAAAGAGTGGATTAATATTGGTTGGTCGGTGCATTTAAGAATTTTACAGTGAGAATCATAGCCGTTGTAAAAAAACATCTCATCCTTCATTGGGTAGTGACATTTATAGTGCACCATGCCAGCTTCGCTAATTCCAGGTATATATTCTGTAACGCCCATTAATGTATATGATCTACTTGTAATCATTATAGATTCTGGTACCTCGTTTACTTGAAACTTCGTACAAACATTTAGTTAAGATTCATGTCGAGCGTAAACATTATTAAATTAAAAAAACAATATTACTAAGGATGTTATGATTTTTTTATTGTATATTTTTACGAGTACATGGTTCATAAGCTTATATTTACTTTCTTTTTTACACAACTGACAACGTTATATTAGTAGAAAAATTACTTGTTAAAGTTGAAAAATTAAAAATTATTAATGTCTTTTGTGCAAAATTTTTACTTTTCCAAGTTCATTTTATAAGTTGTTCGACTATTATTCGTGAAGTTGTAAAGCCTACTTTCCTTTTCATATCAAAAAGTAATCATTTAGCTGGCAGGGGGACACACTTGACTCAAAAATTAGCAATTTAAAGCTTAATTTTACGCAAACAGATCCCTGAATAGAAAAATGGTTTTAACAGAACCGTTATATTTTTAAAGGCCTATTCATCGATATCCCACTAAAGGGAAAGACGAGAAAAAAAATCCTTTTGTCGGAGTGATTAAGGACGCTATTACATTTTTCTACAAATAACAGTTCTTTTGAGGTACCATTTTAATGTATAAGCAATCACCGATGTGAAGATATCATGGTCTTAATTTAAAGATAATATATTCAGCTCCAGTTATGCATCAGAAAAATTGTATGACATCATACAAAATTTTCGCACAAATACGTTTTGCCCATCACAATAATCGCAAAAAATTCAAAAAAGTAGGGTCCGAATAGGTTCCAGTTTAGGTAAATTTACAGCATATTTTATCTTCAAAATTATAAAAAATTGCGGTATATATAGTCCTTTACAGGTACAGCTAATTATTTTTTACCTAAATAATTATATTTTTTAATTATTAGCTAAAATAAAATCACTTGCCGACGTCTTCAAACATTTTATACCCGCCGCTCATCATTCCGCGCTCAGAAGCGCTCGTGGAAGGACGGGCGTATCGCTTTCTCGCAGGAAATAAATACGATAAAAGTAATAGAAAGATTGTAGTGTGCATGCGTGTGAGTACCGTCCTCGTCGTGATCGAAAGGAGTTGATATTTTATCGGACGTATGCCGTATTTTTGAGTTTCCTATTATTATTAGAATGTGATTTAGAAATTATTTTGGGTAAGATCGGGATTTGAATAGTTGGTGTTAAGCAGTTGTTGACAAGGTTGAGAAATGGATGGGTAGGTTTAAACAGCTCTGAGTAAGTTTAGGATTTGGATGGGTAAGGTTAAGCTGCCGACGGGGAAGTTTAGAAGTGAATGGGTGGGAGGAGATTTATGATTTTAACCGGTTTGTGTGTATGTATGTATGTATGACAAATACGGGGCCAAAACCAAAATACAAAATGGCGCCGACGAAAATTTGGCCGCTTTTCGACATGGGTGTCATTTTCATGGTTATTGGGGTCGCTTTTATCGAATATGGGATCAAAACCAAAATACAAGATGGCGCTGACGTAATTTTGCCTTCTTTTCGACATGGGTGTCATTTTCATGGTTTTTGGGGTCGCTTATATCGAATATGGGATCAAAACCAAAATACAAGATGGCGCCGACTAAAATTTGCCTGCTTTTCGACATGGGTGTCATTTTCATGGTTTTTGGGGTCGCTTATATCGAATATGGGGTCAAAACCAAAAAACAAGGTGGCGCCGGCTAAAATTTGACATCTTTTCGTCATGGGTGTCATTGTCATAGTTTTTGGGGTCACTTATATCGAATATGGGGTCAACACCAAAATACAAGATGGCGCCGACTAAAATTTGTCATCTTTTCGTCATGGGTGTCATTGTCATAGTTTTTGGGGTCGCTTATATCGAATATGGGGTCAAAACCAAAATACAAGATGGCGCCGACTAAAATTTGACATGTTTTCGTCATGGATGTCATTTTTATGGATTTTGGGGATGCTTATATCGAACACGGGGTCAAAACCAAAATCCAAGTTGGCGCCGACGAAAATTTGACATGTTGTCGTCATGGGTATCATTGTCATGGTTTTTGGGTAGAATGTCATTAGCTTGACTTACAAGTTGTAGATCGTGGGTTCGAGCCCAGGCAGGCGCTTTACTTTGTGTAAATTATTTCTTCACCACTGCACTGCTGGTGTAGGAAAACATCGTGAAGAAACCGGCATGTCCTAGAACCAATTATTCGAAGATATGTGCATCCACCAATCCGCACTGGGCCCGCGTTGTTGGCTACAGCCCATTCCCTCTCACAGAGAGGAGGTCTGTGTCTCAGCAGTGGGAACATTAATAGTGACTGATGATGTGATAGTAATATTTAATATATTCCATATAATGAAAAATGTTCAAGTCATTTTTAAATCCTTGTGACCGGAAATTCATTCGTTTTAGGTATCTACTTATTTCACGTAGCGTTTTTTTTTAAATACCTACTTACTACAACAAAGTGAAAAATAAAATTATTTCCGGAAGTCGGTGTCGATACGACGGTTTTTCGTCACAGGAAAGCTATTATTTTTCTCTTTTAAATTTATGTAGGTACCCCATATTGGGTATACTAAATACATCTGTTTACCCCCTAAAACCGTACAAGCGTGATGATATATTATGGTATGGTTAAAACAAAACATAAACATACGATCACAGTAATCGCAGGTCATTTGCTGTTTGTTATTAAAGAGTTCCATTGTGTATCTCCGAAGATCTTTATCAGATCCTAAAATATTATACAATAAAACCTTCCCTGAAAATACCACCACATACATTTATCGATGTAAACCCGATAAGTATCGGATAAGTAGTTTGGCCGAATAGATAGAGCATCTCCTTTTTTTGAAGTCGGTTGAAAATAATAACCTACTTTTTACGACGACGGTTTGTAACAGTTATCAAATCCATTTTCAAAGTGCCAACTAACCTTCCTGAATCAACTTCAATAAAATTAAAAAACTAATATCAAGGACCAAGATTATTTCAGTGATGTATAAAATCGAGCGCTCAGTAGTTTCAATGTGTGCGTACGCGTAATGTTGCTGTGTGCGACTAGATACCTAAATTTGAGTTCGTCGAAAATGTAACAGCGTCCTTAATATGTATATCCATTCCAAATTATAGCTTTTTAGTACTAAAAGTCTCAGAACTAAGCTGCGGACGGACAGACGGACACAGCGAAACTATAAGGGTTCCTTGTTTTTATAATACACATTGAATTGGTGACCGTAATTTATTTTTAATATTTTATATCTAGTGAGAATGGAGACCCTAATTTGTAAATGGAATAGACAGGAAAATAAATAATATTCAATCTGTTGGACCGTCAAGGATTTCAATAATGAGTTGAAATAAAATTTAAAAACACAAACAGATTTCTATTTGTATTTCTAAAAGCCAGGAAACGATAAAAAAAATATGTACTTTATTCATGGACACCCTACAAAAGAATATGATTGGAAATTAAAGGATTGCTAATAACTTCGTAGATATTTACTTTTTTATGGCAGGATTATACGTACATTTAGTATCAATTTATACAGAATAAGATGGTATTTTTATCAAATTTCGGCACAAGTATCATTATATTAGAGGAAAATCTATTTACCGAAGCATCTCAATTGAGGAGCCAGTTAAAATGTGCCATATCTCCCAATGCACTCATTTTTAATTACTGATTCTTGTCCTACAAATCTAATATACTTACTACTAAACGACGAAGAAATTGCGCATTAATTGAACTACTGCTTCTTTGAAAACTGACGAGTCGTATGTATGGTCTGAGGAGCCACATATAATGTATGATAACTTTTTTAATTTTAATGCAACCGAGCTCAGATTTTGTCTACTAAATACTCTCAAATACTACAAAATCATACCTAATTATGATAAATATTAATCCATAATGTTCCTAGTTTTGACGTGGCTCCTCAATCCAAACATTTAGATTGAGGAGCCACCTTTATGTCTATATAACTTTTGAAGTATTATTTGTTGACAAATAAATATCCAGGACACTCAATTATGAACTACTGTATGCCTGGTTGTTCTTTATTTGACATAATAAAAAAAGTTATTAAATGTAATTTTAACCAGGATACTACATTATTAATATTTATTGGTAATAGGGGTAATGTGAACAAAGGAGAATTACTCCAACATTATAGATCTTTATGCGACCTTAGTTTAAAACAAATTTTGATGTTCACTTTCCCATACAGCCAAAGTTTGCCACAGGAAGAAAACAATCTTAGATTTGAATTGAATAGGACATTACATAATTTAACATATAGTAGTAATTTATTCCATTTAATTGACACTAACAATTATGTTGGTAATAACTTTTATTTAACAAAAGATAGATTTTTCATGGATAGGTACTTTCTTTCAAAGTATTGTAAACGACAGATAGCTGTGTCGCTATCATATTATTTATCTATTACAGCCAAGAATTTGGCTAAACAACTTGCTTCTATTGAGCAATGCCAAGAAGTGTTTTTTAATTCAGCCAATAATTTGGTATCAGAAATTGATATTGATAGTAATTTAAATTACAAATTAGGACAATAGGGACAACCTCTTGCAAAACTGTACATAACGAAAATTGCAAAAAAGAATCAAATAAAAGTTTAAAATCAGTAAATAGTATTAACCTGGTGCATCAAAATATTCAAGGAGTTTTGAACAAAGATTTAGAAGTAGATTTATTTATGAATTTTAATAGCATTGATATTCTTTGTATAACAGAACATTGGCTTAAAAGCCACCAGTTTTTGTTCAATTTTAATAATCACCAGGTTGGTAGTTCATTTAGCAGAGTTAATGCTATACATGGTGGCTCTTTGATTTTAGTAAGTAACCACCTTAAATTTAAGGACCGTAAGGATATTGTGAGCCTATCTGTTGAGCGGACAGTTGAAATAGCTTGTATAGAATTGGAGCAGTTTATTGTATTAAGTGTATACAGACCCCCTTCAGGATTGTATGACTGCTTTGAAAAGGTAATGGATGAAGTGTTACACAAGATTTGTAACTCAAATAAATCCATAATCACTTGTGGTGATTTTAATGTTAATTTATTAGAAAACTCAGGTTCTTGTAGTAAAATAATAAGTCTGTTTCAGTCCTACAATCTTGTAAACCTATTTTTGGAGCCCACAAGAATAACCCCTACTAGTGCCACATGCTTAGATAATATTTATACTAATGTTATACCTGTCCACAAAGAAATTATAAACTTACTAGATTCTGATCATTGTGGGCAGAGGATTACTATACAAAACCTAAACAACAAAGTGGCTAAAAAGGATATCACTGTTAACCCCAAAACTGTAAGTCGTTTGGCAGCTTTTAAGGCTAAACTCATTAATAAATTACCAATTTTGTCAATTCATGCTGATCCTAATCACCTATATGATGATTTTTTTAGTATATACTGTAAACAATTTAATTCGACCTTTATTCCCAAGAATATCTCCGTTAATAGTAACGCATCATTCGGTGATTGGTCGACCATTGGTATTCATAAAAGTAGAACACGGCTTTATGAGCTGTACAGTGAAAGGCCTTATGTAAACACTGCTGAATTTAATTTATATGTTAGAAATTATTCAAAATTATTTAAAAAAGTTTGTAGTTTGGCCAAGTCGCATTATTTGAGTTCAAAGATTAAAAACAGTAGTAATGTAATTAAAACGACTTGGAATATTATTAATAGTGAAACGGGAAGATCTGGTAACCGAAATACTGACTACAACCTGTCTATTAATGACAACATCATAAAATCAGACTCACAAGTCGCAGTGGCCTTTGAAAATTTCTTTTCGGATATTCCCATTTCAACTACTAAATCCCTAAACTCATCACCTTCTGTTGCTGAGTCTTTGCTAAAAGAAAATGTTAATGTCTGCGATACGGAATTTCTTTTTGAACATATTACTTGTAGAGACATAATTAAAACCTTTCACACTTTAAATGTTAAAAAGACTGCAGATCTGTGGGGTCATTCTGTAGAAGTTGCTAAGTCTATTATTGATGTTGTCGCACCTAGTTTAGCTATTATCTTTAATAATTGTATCAACTGTGGGGAGTTTCCTGACCTAATGAAGAATAGTAAAATAATACCTTTGTTTAAATCAGGTAGTACATCAGACCGAACAAATTATAGACCTATTTCAGTACTACCTACTTTTAGTAAGATATTTGAGAAATTAATTTTAGAGCAATTGCAAAGATTTTTTAATAAGCATAAATTATTACATAGCAAACAGTTCGGTTTTACAAGGGGTCGTTCAACTACTGATGCCGGTGTTGAGCTTTTAGGACATATTTATAATGCATGGGAAGATAAGTGCGATGCCCTGGGAATCTTTTGTGATTTGTCCAAGGCATTTGATTGTGTTCTTCATGAAACGCTAATCAGGAAACTCCGCCACTACGGGATCCGGAACAGCGCTCTGGATCTTCTTACTTCTTACTTGAGTAATAGGATTCAGACTGTTGACGTTAATGGAAAAAGATCACCCGGATCTATAGTAAAAATGGGAGTCCCGCAGGGCTCGATTCTTGGTCCTTTCTTGTTTCTTATCTATATTAATGACTTGCCTTACCTCATAAAGGATAACCATGACATAGTGTTGTTTGCAGATGATACTTCACTTTTGTTTAAACTTAAACGGCAGCAGCTGGTTACTGACGAAGTAAATAGCGCGATCTCAAAAGTAGTCCACTGGTTCAATGTTAACAATTTACTCCTTAATGAAAAAAAAACCAAATGCATTAAGTTTACCCTACCTCACGTTAGGCAGGTGAAAACTGATGTGTTGATAAAGGGCGAAGAATTGAATCCTGAGAATAGCACAGTATTTTTAGGCTTAACTTTGGATGCTAAGCTTCAGTGGGGCCCACATATAGATAAATTGTCAAAGAAGCTAAGCTCCGCAGCATATGCTGTTAGAAAAATTCGTAATTTAACTGACATAGAGACAGCCCGTTTAGTATACTTTAGCTATTTTCATAGTGTAATGTCGTACGGTATTCTGTTGTGGGGAAATGCCGCCGACATCCAGAATATCTTTGTTTTGCAGAAAAGAGCTGTTCGATCAATATATAAATTAAGCCCGAGGCACTCTCTCAGAGAGAAATTTAAGGAGATTAATGTAATGACTGTGCCCTCTCAGTATATTTATGAAAATCTTTTATATGCTCATAAAAATATCAAATTGTTTAAAAAATACAGTGATATCCATAACATAAATACTAGGAACAAACACAAATTTGTAGTACCTACAACAAGGCTCAAGAAAATAGGTGGCTCGTTTAGATGTCAATGTGTACGCTTTTATAATAAGCTTCCAAGCCACGTACAAGATCTAAGTCTTAATAAATTCAAATCATTCATTAAACGTAAGTTGTGTCAGAAAGCGTTTTATACTATTAAAGATTACGTTGAGGACAAAAAGGCTTGGGATTGAGCTGCTCCAATTAATTTTGATTTTTTATATTTTGCACCGTGAATTTTGTTTTTGTTTTTAATTTTGATATTTTTTTTGTTTTCTTGCAATGACAAGAATATTTACTTTTTAAAGTATTATATTATTTTATTTTTATTATTGTGAATGTGAAGACTATGTGGATTTTTGTTTTTTATTATAACTTAGTTAGTTTTTACTCATGTTCTGGCAGTTTGAGTAGTTTATGCGGCCTACCCGAATGTCCTTTCTTTGGTATTGTTCGTCGAATCGTTGAGCTCCGTAAATTCTGAGTTGAGCTGCTCGGTTATTGACAAATGCGTGCACTGACTGGACAGGTCCACTCAATCTGGCTGGTTCTTTCCTCAAAAGACCATTTCAGACATATGTCTACATGGTCTTCACATGATATAACCAAGTTTTTGTCAAGACTTCAAAAGAGACTGTGACCTCTGAGTTTGTTTCGGCCTTTCTTCTCAGAGTAGTCAGATAGGAAACGCCGACCTCATCTAGTTTTAAAAAATATGATCGACATGTAAAAGTGTTTGTACAAACCAACTTACAGAAATAAAATCATTTATCATTTATTACTACAAAATCGAGGATTGAACCTACAAAATTTTTAAACTTACTACAAAATAAGTAAATAAATTTGATTAAGATACAAAAAGTGGCTCCTCAATCCTTACGGACATCATTCACCAAAATAAATATGTAACATTACTAACGTTCATAAACAATGAAAGCACCGCTCTAACGAAGGGACAATATTAACTTTGCCATGCAAAAACTGTTGTCCTCATACATTTTATAAGTTGGTCGACTATTACTCGTAAACTTGGAAAGCCTACTTAGCTGTGATAGTTTTCCTTTCAATTTCGTTATATATACTGCCGTGAATTTTTCACATAATAGCCAATAGCAACCATTAAGCTGGCAGGGGGAGGGGGACACTTGACTCTAACGAAAAGGTTACGTAAAATTAAGCTTTTTGTTAGAGTCAAACGGATCCCTGAATCGAAAAATGGTTTTTTAGGGTTCCGCACCCAAAGGGTAAAAACAGGACCCTATTACCAAGACTCCGCAGTCGGTCTGTCTGTCTGTCCGTCTGTCTGTATGTCTGTCACCAGGCTGTATCTTATGAAAAGGGATAGCAAGACAGTTGAAATTTTCACATGCGATGTATTTCTGTTGCCGCTATAATAACAAAAACCAAAAACAGAATAAAATAAATATTTAAGTGGGGCTCCCATACAACATACGTGTTTTTTTGCCGTTTTTTGCGAAAATGGTACGGAACCCATCGTGAGCGAGTTCGACTCGCACTGGGCCGGTTTTTTTTAAATACCACCTCGTTTATATTTTTACCCGACTGCCGAAGGAGAGTAATGTGTTTATCAGTCTATGTATGTATGTATGTTTGTTCCTATATGGCGTTCCAGAGACCAAAAGCGTTGGCCGATTTTGATGATTTATACGTCAATCGATGCGTCTTAACTCTGCGAGTGTCATAGGCTACATTAAAATTGGACAATAGAAAAATGGCGGATATTGGGCGCCATATTGTGGCGGCCCAAATTTTTTTTTTCCGTCCAAACCCATCGTTTGGGGTATCAAAATAAAGGGTTTTAAGCGGTGATTTCAATCACAAAAAATCAAAAATCCCGACTGCTTCAAAAGCGAACTAAAAAGTCGTAAACAAGGAAAAAATCATGCTGTGCAGACGGAGGATACACCAGATTTTGGTCAGCCAGCCCGCGAATATGTATCCTCCGACTGCACAGCATGGTTTTTTCCTTGTTTACGACTTTTTAGTTCGCTTTTGAAGCAGTCGGGATTTTTGATTTTTTGTTAAAAAGATTTTCTCTTTTTAGTTTTGGTACCTAAATTATTCTAATTCTTATATTATCTACTATGAAAATGATTTATAACCAAAGGGCTTCTCATAACAATTCCAACAAGCCTAAACATGACTGGGATACATTGTTTTATTACGGAGTTCCGGTGCCTACCTGCCGGCTTCTTCACCAGATCAGTTCATCACATAACTTATACCCAAAACATACTTATCACTGAGAAGTTTCAGTAGCATCTGTTGTCTTCTTCATCAGTTCCACTTCACCAAATGATAATTTCTGAATGCAAATAATGCTTGCCATGTTGATGAAAATACCAAAAACGCTATACGTATGCCTATAAAATTTGAGGAGTTTCTTCGATGGGATCCCCTTATAAGATCCTTACTTGGTGACAGTGGAATTATCTCGAGAGTATACCCATACAAACAAAAAAATATTTTTTATAATAGGTCCATAATTGACGGAGTAATCGGTTAACATAGATTAAAAACAAAACATAAAAATAGTCAAACATAGCACCTCCTCCTTTTTGGCAAGTAGGTTAAAAATAAAATAAATCAAGTCTTAAGCAATAACATGTACTCGTATTTGTAAACAAGATCTATCCACACATATCAGGGCCGTGCCCGGGACGTGGACGGACCGTGCCCCGTCAGGTGCTCAAAAAAATATCGGTGTGCACATTTTATATGAACTCGTTCACACACGTCCGTGCACGGGCCAGTGACGGAGCTTCAATGTCTAGGCCCAGCCCTGTCAAGTCCCTATACGTACCTAAACCTCCGATTATAACCTTCGATTTAATAGTGTCGGAGTCACAGCTATCAATCGGAAGTGACTTTCCGGAATAGGTGTGACCTGAACCAGAACATCCCTAGTGCAAAGGTCCCATCGAGAGCAATTTTTTTAGGTACATATTAGCGGCGGCTGCGGGAGGTGTTACTCGTATTATTCTTGGAGGCTTGAAGGTGGTATAGGCCATGGGAGCGAAACCGCGGGAAATAGCTAGTTATTGATACTATTAACCTATCAAAGCCATGAAATATGCAGTCAAGAACAGCGATTAATGTAATCCAATGCAATTGTATGATAATGTATTAGTTCCTGCGATTACCTACGGACAGCAACAACCAACGGATTAGTTTGTAACGTGCGCGGTGCGCCTCATTAGCATTCTGATTGATTTGTTTTTATTGTATCTAGTGGCGACAGAATATTTCATTTTTGTAGTGTGCAATATACAGGGATGGAAATAGTACATTGTTCACCGAGAGGAGAAAGTGACCGATTACCGTCGAGGGTGTCGTTTGAAGCCCGAGCCGTAGGCGAGGGCTTTAAAACACCCGAGATCGGGAATCGCACTTTCTCTCGAGTGATACATAGTTCTTTATACTACACCTACGAGGAAAATAAAAAACTAAATCTTTACTAATTTAAATTTATATTGAAATTGATGCACTTAGTGAAGCTTAATGTAACACTTTTTCACATGTTCTTTTTTCAAATTGTTTGACACCATCCAACACACAGCCTGTGGCCAGTGTCATTTTGCGAACTTGGAGATAAAAACTCACTGTAAAAACTTTTTGGCTTTTGATATTTAGTTTACCAGCGCATAGTCTTACCCAAAATTAAAAAAGAAAAACCACGTAAGAAATGGATTTTCATACACTTTTCTCTCCCGCTCAGATGCGTTTTCTCGCCCCATATTTGTTCGATATGCAATGACGTACTTTCTACTGTAAATTTGATAAAGTATCAAGGTACTTTCCGAGCAGGTGTAGTATAAAATCACTTAATTTGTTTGCGGTGCGGAACTGCAATTTTGAAATTCGAACGAATATTTTAGACATTATTATACATTTTGTTTTGTTTTGCTTCCATTTCGTAATTGTGTAAAGCCAATCTAAAACAATTCGAAGAAGCTTACTTTTCAAATAACAACAATTTTAATTTGGTTCTACACTGTTATGGTGAGTGGTACCCAGACAGACAAATATCGTCGTTTGTCTTGGGGGAGGCCCAACTTAAATATTTATTTAATTGAGTATTTGTTGTTATAGCGGCAACAGATAAACATCATCTGTGAAAATTTCAACTGTCTAGCTACCACGGTTCATGAGATACAGCCTGGTGACAGACAGACCGCGGAGTCTAAGTAATAGGGTCCCGTTTTTACCCTTTGGGTACGGAACCCTAAAAAGTACAAATACAAATGTTTTCGTGATGGATTATACCCCGAATAATAATACTATCGATTATTAGAATAAAATATCGAGTGTAACTTATTTTTTAAGGATAATATTTTTGTGTTCACCAAAAATCTAAAGGTACATCTAAAATACTGATGGTGCACCAAATATTAGTTGATCTACGAATAAATTATGGTCAAAGAATCAGTCCAAGAGCGAGCGAAGCGAGCTCGGGAACTTAGGGCACCCCGACACAGGCTGAAGTGAGCGAGCAAAGCGAGTGAACTCAGCTCCTGACATCTCGTTCGTGTTAGGTTACTTTTGACCCTGCAGACAGAAATAGGAGCCCCGCGCAGCGGGGCTACGTCGACTTATATGAACATATTTTGGTGCACATTCAGTATATTTGGTGGAACACAGGCAAAATTAGGTAAATGAAATGGGAATAAATTGAAGTACTTTTAAATACCATCCTTTTTTTAATGGGTGTTATTTAATACTTTAACTGTAATTCCCCTTTTTTCAATCAAAATATTCGAAATTACTACCAAAAATACTGAATTGCACACTAAATTTGCTCATCAAATAAATGAATTATACTATACTGCTAGATCTTTAAAGCTTAACTGTTTTACTGAATAACTATCTGTTAACTAAAAGTAAATCTAATAATTCTTCGAGTGCAACAAAATATTTAAGTTTTAAGGGAGGGGGGGAAACGAAACAAAGTCGACGGAGCCCCGCTGCGCAGGGCTCCTATTTCTGTCTGCAGGGTCTAAAGTAACCTAACATGAAGGAGATGACGGGAGCTGAGTTCGCTCGCTTTGCTCGCTCACTTCAGCTCCCGTCATCTCCTTCGAACCTAACCTATCCGTGTCGGGGTGCCCTAAGCTCCCGAGCTCGCTTCGCTCGCTCTTGGACTAATTCACATTTATTTTATATTTAATTGAATAATTTGTGTGCAAATCAGTATTTTTGTTTTACGGTGAGTAATATTGTTTTGCAGTAGGTTATTAGTGGAGATATTTTGTTTGCTTAAATTTCTAAATAGAGGTGCAGTTAAAAATTCCCCTTTTTTAATCATTAACTGGTTCGATGCCCGCGTGAACCCGTAAATTCAATTTTGTTTCTTCTGAAAAATTGTTACCTAAGTAAAATAATCTGTTTTAAGGAATTAAAGTGGTTTCCCTTCAGGGTTCATTGATTTTTCCACCCTGTATATGACGATGATGAATACGATAATGGATACCCCATGAAATTATTTCCTATGGTGTACCATAGACCTGCTGAAGGTAGTGCGAAACCACTGGATGCGAGACGCACGGTACCGGTCAATGTGGTGACTCTTGAGGGAGGCCTATGTCCATCAGTGGAGTTTCGGTTCAAATGATGATGATTAGTTGATAATATATTCGGTCACAGGTAATGCTATAAAGTAAGTAAGTCTTGTCGATGACTAATATTTTAGATATATTGGGCTCACTGGTAACCACGTTAGATATCGGACTCCGGAGAATTCTACAAAAAAACGAACTAAACCTAATTGCCTACCCTTGCGGAAATACATGTTACTTCAGATGTTTTTTCAGTGGCTGCTCGCAGTTTAATCGGAGTGATTGGCTACTGCTGGGCCGGGCGATCCTGTGGAGACTAAGCTTGAGCCTCCAGACAGGGCAGTGATCTCGTGGAGTTTTTTAACGTCCTCGACCGTGTTAACGTAATACGTAAAAGCGTTTTCCCCTTATTGTCACCAGGCGGCGCTTATCAAGTTTCAATGTCTACAAATTGACGTTTACTTTAACGAGATCGAGCGTGAGTAAAAACTCTGAATAAGCCCACTGACTGTCCACTTCGGTCTCTGAGTCGCGGTCGGATTAGTTATATTGGGCTTTTTATTAGACAATGTTCTTAGTTCAGCCAATGACTACTATGTCAAACGTAAAGTATGCTTCTGTTTCAATCAAACCATTCACAAACATCAAGGATGCATCGCAACTGATGAAATGCCTGCTCTTTACAGCTCTGCTTACATTTGTAGAAAATATGGGCGTAATGTTATGTAAGACTGCATTGTCATGCCTGATGTTAGGCGATAATCTTTGCAATGTCTGAAAGATTATTATAAATCTTTATATTAGAATAAAAAACATGTCACCGCCGGTAGTAGCCCAAAACAACGCGGCGGTGATGTACCACATATCCGAAAGAATTTAGTGTCCCAACCGTAAATTTTACAACTATTGCGAAACGCACAGGACCGATCAGTGTGGCGTCCCTTGGTGGAGGTCTATGTCCAGCAGTGAAAGTCTTTTGAAATGATGATGATAATGATGTAGTTAAAGTTGTACAAAAATAACCGATTGAAACATTTATAAAAGAAAAGAAAAAAAAATTATAGCAGTTTACTCAATCCTTACTCAAGTGTTACTATAATAATCTCGGTAAACCGATGGAAGTAATACCTCGCATACTGGCTATGTTTACAAATTTTATTTCTTATAGTGAATGGTCCAAGAGGAAGATATTACGTGTTAGTTAGTCTTCTCCGCTCCTCGTTTGTGTAGTGGTTTTATAACTCAATAGTTTGTAAGTGGATGTTAGTTTAGCGATTAGGAATAACTGCCGACCGAGATCACACTATATATCATCTTTATCATACAAAGAGATATAGATAGATGTTACTTTATTGTACTCCAAAAGGCTGTCCATTTTAAATGGAACTGGGCAGGACATATCTGCCGCATGGCGAACGAGATGAGAGCCCGTAAAACACCGGATTGATGCAATCGTGACACGGGACCGCGGAAGTCACGAAGGAGATGGCAGGACAACTTGGAGGGATTGATTCCTTAAGAAATGGAAAGAATTAACTCATAATAGTCACCATTGCTTAGGAGGAATAGCAGCAGGACTTTGGTCAGTAGTAAAACAGTGTAGGCCTACTCGTAATAACTAAAAAATGAGAAATCTTGCTTATCTTTCTCGTAAATGCCGAGAAAGATGGGACATGGGACATGGCATGATATGGGAATGTAGATTTAGCGATGATTGTACCGACAGTCGTGTCACAGCCTCGATCAACACCTTAGAAGATTCTCGTTAAGTAGCTGGATTAAGGGTCTGATTCAATCATATAAAAAAACCCATGCATTTACAGTTTGACATAACCTACCTATTTCAGAGACGCAGGGGGTATCCAAGAACAAGTCTTTGTGTTGAATACAGGCCTGCGGATCACAAGCCAAGAGGCAACAATGGGGCCCATGAGCAATGCTGCGACTCTTGGATCCTACAAGAAACCGAAACCGCGATACGCGGCAGCGGTAACTAGAGGTTTGTTTTTGGGATACCGTTCAATCCCGTGTCTTGTCGGGTGTTATAGGGGGAATATATATATAATAAATTTGGCATAACCGACGTGGTCTAGACCGAGATTCGCGGCAGACAATCTAGTCACGTTCCCGACAAAAATACTTCGCCGCGCGTGAAATACATTCACAAACAAATGCACGGGCGACTCACAGTAACACTCGCGGATCTCGAACGCAATTTTGAATAACGATTGGTTGGTTATATACCAATTTCGACAAAATTAAATCAAGACCAACGTTTTACGTCTTGCGATATCAATGACAATTTTACAAGTGTTGCCAACTTCAACCCAACCAAAAACTGTCAATATCGATGACAGCGAGTTGACACAGTGTTGCACCAAAATAACACAAAAAAATAACGAAAAAAGGGTTCCTTTAACATGCTGAGATATGTCTCAATCTCAAGCCGCATACAGTTTTTACTCTTACAAAAGTAAAAACAGACTGTCGAAAGGGCAGCTCATAACTAATGTATAAATGCATGTCTGATGCAAAGCTTCCCGTCAAAGTATATACATGTAGTCGCCGGAGCGTGGCCAACAGCATTCGGTATAAAAGGGCAATGCTAATCAAAGATACTTTAGTTTGCAAGTCAGTGAAAACCTGAAATAGACAAACATGAAGTGCGCGGTAAGTAACGGTTGCCTTTTTGAAAATGGAATGTCTGTGTCTTTACTAAAATTTTAATTTTAAGCATACTTTTGATAATTAAGGCAATTTATTCGTGTTTCATCCTCAAGTAGCACTATGACGTAGATGAAAATTAATTTTATTTAAGTCTTTTGCCGATGTTGTCTAGCTATGAGTTTAACTATTAGGTATGTATTTTAACCGAGCTAAAAAAAACAGAGGATGTTTTTAAATCGAGACCATGGATTTTCTTTTAATAATGATGTTTTTCTCCGGCAGGTGGCATTAGTTCTCGCCCTGATCGGCTTGGCGGTCGCCAACCCTGTCCCACCGCTGGGACTGGGACTCGGTAACTCCTCATTTCATTATAGACACTATTTGAACACTAAATTCAAGTCCATGCATAGAAAAGTCCGTTAAGGTAAGCAGAAGTTCTGTTTGCTTGCCCTCACACGATTACAAATCGAATAGGGAAAAATTGTATTTCTATTTAGTCAATCAGATGAGTTATAAAATAATATTGGATACGTATTTTTTGCGTTATCATAACAATAAAAATTACAAAAAAAAACACCCTGCTGAACTTTGACGCACTACAAAAATAAAGTGCTTAAAAGTTAGGGAGTATGACGTCGCTTTTGAGTAAAAAGTCTACCAAGGCATGACGTCACATAATTATGTAGTCCTTTTAGTTTTTTTTGGCGCCAAAAATTGAAATACGTGTCCAATAGTTTTTGGGAGACTAACTGATGCAATAAATAGTATTTTAGTGAACATCCCTATTACGTTTTAAACTGCATTCATTAAAAGTTTTTAATGTAGTTTAGTACTTTTAAGATACTTAATCATGTAATTGCAGCTCTCTATAAAAAAATATTTGCTCTCCTTGCTTGCAATACTAATAGATTATTTAAAACTTAAATAATTATGCTATCATGATTGTGCTTATCGAGATCCTATACATTGAGCGCTAATTCTTGCATTATTATCATTTACAATTCTGACTTGGGTTAACTTTCGTCAACTCTCACATAGGGCCAGTGTTTTGATCGGTAGTTAACTGAACCAATGGTTAAAATGCTAACTAATGGTTTGAAATTTCGGTAAAACGCGGTTATTCATCACAAAAATCCAATAACTTGAAGAGTTAATTGATCATATGTTAGTCTAAAATTGATGAATAAAAACGTTTTTTGAAATAATTGGTTAACTTATTTAACCATTGGTTGAGTCAACTACGGATAAAAAACCAGGACCATAGTTAAACACGCTATACCCTAGTCAAACATGCATGTCACACTATCCCAGCTACAACTGCCTTTTAGTTAATTATCTGTGGACTTTGCCCATCCCCGCTTACTGTCTGGTCTCTATCGGGCAAACACTCCAATACATTTGTCTGGCCTTTTCCTGGCCCAGTTTGTTGATGCGTAGTTAACTTAACCAATGGTCAAATATGCTTAACCAATGGTTACAAATTTCGATGAAATGCATTTTTTCAGCAATAGGGTAGATGACTAAGAAAATCTAGTTAGTTCGTCAGTTAAAGTCAAATATTGGACACGTATTTTTCTTTTGCAACGTAAACAAAAAAATAAGAAGATACAGTACGCTGAAATATCGTGTGACATCAAAGTGTATTATTTATTTATTATGCTTTATTGTACACCTTAAAATACAATTATAACAAGAAACTTTAAATTAATACAAATACAATGGGCAGCCTTATCGCATACCACACTTTATATTGACAAAGTGACGTCACAAGCCCCCACTCCTGAACTTTGATACGCTTTATCTTTGTCTATTTTTATTTATTTTATGGAGCAAAAAATACGTGTCCAATATTATTTAATAATTATTGGATAATCTCACTGACGGGCTAAATAGATTTATAATTTTTATACCCAGGAAACATCCCCACTGTTAGCCTCACAAATGGTCAATTGGGTTGGAGAGTATATTTCAATAAATATACTCTACTATACTATCAATTGATGAATAAACATGTTGTTACCGAATTTTAACCCATTGGTTAATAGCATATTTAACTGTTGGTTGCGTTAACTACAGATCAAAAAAACTGGGCCAAGTATGGTGAAGTCGGCTTGCAGTCTAAGTAGACGTAGCTGAATGCCAGTATTTGTACATGAAGCGACTGAAAACGTAAAGTCGTCGAAACAAAACGAACGCTCAACCGTATCTTCTAAAGATCACTGCATACGTAATGTGTTTTATTCCGGATGGAACGGGACGATATGTTTTGAATACATCGTTTAAGACGGTACCCTGACCAAAAAATCGGCATGAGATATGAGCGTTCCTATTGGTCTAGCGGCACTGGTGGCGCATGAATTACAGTAGTGAATACGCCCAGATTTTAGAATAAAATCTTTATAAAATCGAATTTTGGTCTTTTGAAAAAAATAATTCTACAAAAATGTTCGTTATTAAATTGTCACAAAAAGCGGCTTGCGCGGCGTTTTGCTCGGGGTACCGCCTTAATACAAAATATATACGGTAGAGCATATAAGTCAAGGGTTCACAGACGGGACGGCGACGTGACGTCCATTAACATTTTGTATAACGAACGTATCGTCCCGTTCCGTCCGGATTAAAACGCGTTACGCTTGCAGTGACCTTTAGTGTATTGTGTTACATCAGCAATACATCTAAGTGTTGTGTTTTCACCCTTAGTTGGCCACCAGACAGGTCCACAGATCCAAACGTTCCGAATTTAAATACCGTCTCTCTTTTGTTTCCCAGGCTCACCCTATCTTCTGCCATCTTACTCCGTTAGCTCTAGCCTCATCAACCACGGCGTGACGATCCCGCACGTGGTGGTGTCCGCCCCAGTTATCCGCCACGTGGTCTCCGCCCCTATTGTCACCGCACCTATAATTCGCACCCCCGTTATCGCAGCCCCAGTGAGCGTCGGCTGGGGTGGGCACGGATGGGGCTCGTCCCTCGGTGGCTGGGGAGGTTACGGCTGGGGTGGCAAAGGATGGCATTGAATGAACACGAAATTATTTTCAAAAAAAGAATTCTCGTTATGTCATAAAATGTTGTCACATGTAAAAACTTGGAACTCTATCGTTTACTTGTGTGTATTATAGTATTTTTCTTTTTATAGTTTTCGTGTACATATTGTAATAAAACATTTTCATAAGCTCCGATTTGTTTTTTTTTATTGCTTCTGGAAATTGGTAGGTACGTTGACTCGCTAAATTGAAAATAGTGTTATTACTGTGTAGAACGAAAACTCGTTCCTGAAATGACTGCTAGTTGGTGAAAGGTATGTTTTATAACTTAAAAATAATATTAAATAAACTTTTACAAAAAAATACAATCGACTTCCAAATAAAAACACTACTAAGTGAAAAACAACTTTTGTATTTCGGAAATCGGTGTTCCTGTTTTCGTTTCTTCGTTTTTTGACACCGACTTCCGAAATTGATGTTTTTTTTCACTTTGTACTGTTTTTATTTGGAAGACGGTTGTACTTTTTTTTAAAAAGTATTTTTTTTATTTTTCCCTTTTTAGTTGTGGTACATAATGGACCAGTTCTATAGGCTAGGTACCTAAAATGCCCAAAGTGATGCCAGAATAGACTAACCCAATAACATGAAACTTAAATAAAACCGGTGGAATGAGAGTATACCAGGGTGAACTGTTCACACCTGCGTTTCCCTTTAGAGCGTAAAAGTGTGATATTATGTTATGAAATGGTGTAAACAGACATGCGATTGCAGCTATCCCAAATGGGGACAATGGGACCACATGACAAGCACCAACTTTCAAATATAGCAAGAATCATCAAAATCGGTTCACCTAGTAATAAGTTCTGAGGTAACACAAATAAAAAAAAACCGTCGAATGGATAACATCCTCCTTTTTGGAAAGTCGGTTAAAAATAACGAACAAATTAACCACTTCACATTAAGTAACGCAATAAGGATGACGGCAATGAAATGTCCTGTCTTCAGTGCGTGTATAAAAATGTTTAAATGCACTACATTAAAACTGAAAAGGAAACATTGAAAGGAAACCGGATACATGCATTCGGTTGTATGAAGTAACAAGTAGATATTTTCAGTTACAAAAACATCCGTTATATATATAGTTAGGTAGGTATGCTATTAGTAAACTATAGGTTTTTATCGTTGGTTTAGTGTGGGGTCTTAGGTTCGATTCCAATGCGCTCTTGGGTATTTTAATAGGAATAGCAGCAAACCTGGAACCTTCTCTGTGCAACGCCTGTTAAAAGGCACATCCCTTGGGACACTGTAAAGGGTCTCCCTGAGCCTCACTGCAGTAAAACCTAGCCTTGAGTATGTATCTCGTATGACTATCTATATGGATGTGTGACGGTCATTCGCATCCACCAAAAGGACGTCCGTACTCCGTAGGGTGCTGCGTAGCCTTGATGTGAACAAAGCGAGTGGCCCCGACGGGATACCAACAATTGTGCTTAAAACCTGAGCGCCTAAATTGTCTCCGATCTTGACGCGCCTATATCGCCTTTCGACAGAGACTTGAAAAGTGCCGAAGGCTTGGAAGTAAGCCCACACAGCCCGTGCCCAAAAAGGGCATTCGAGCTGACCTGGCCAACTACAGACCCATCTGTAAAGTCCACCCTCTGTAAGAGCATGGAACGTGTGCTCATACCTAGAAGCGAACGATATCCTCAGTGACCGCCAATACGGCTTCCGCCGAAATAAAATCGGTCCACTGGGGACCTTCTATCGTATGCCATTCATATCTGGAGTGAGGCCATCGAGAGACACGGGGAAGCGTTAGCCGTCTCCCTCGACATCTCGAAGGCTTTCGACAGGATCTGGCACGAAAGCCTCATTGGTAAGCTTCCTTCCTCGGTCTACCTACATGGTCTGTGTGATTCGATTGCGGACTTCCTGAAGGATTGATCCATCCGAGTAGTTATCGACGGCTGCTCGTCCGGTCAGTTAGATGTCAACGCAGGAGTCCCTCAGGGGTCAGTGCTCATGGCAACATTATTTTTGCTGCACATTAATGATCTGTTATTACCCGGAACCTTTGGGTACGCAGACGACAGCACTGTTGCTGAGAGATACTTATCCGGCGCACGGGCTACTAGACCTCAGATTCGGTCTCTCCGAGAGGCCATGGTTGAACGCTTGAACCTGTCCTTGAAGGCGGTCTCCGAATGGGGTGATGCCATTTCTGGTCAGTTTAAATGCTGCTAAGACTGTTTCCGCTAAAGAGAGCCAATTCCACCCGACTCCATCTTTCCGTGGTGTAACCGTGCCGTTAACGGACCATCTCGAACTTCTTGGTGTTACGTTGACATCGACCCTCAACTTCGGTCCGTTCTTTAAGGCGAAAACTCGGTAAGCTGCAAAAAAGTTGGGGATTCTTGCGAAGGTGAGACGGTACTTCACGCCTGAACAGCTGCTCAACTTGTATAAAGCGCAAGTTCGGTCATGCATGGAGTACTGCTCTCACCTCTGGGATGGATCTGCCAAATACCAGCTTGATGCACTTGAGTCGATTGACAGACGGGCTAATTGGCAACGATGCACTGGTCGCGTCAAAGCTCCAGAGTCTTGAACATCGACGCCGAGTTGCCAGCCTGTCGGTTTATAATCGGTTACATTTCGGAGAGTGTGCGACGGAACTTTGCAGAATGTATAGTTTTGTTACATACGACCACAGTTATCCTCTGAACACCACTGTGAATATTTCAGATGAGTGTATTTTATTGTTTTATACTTTTTAGAGCGTGATTTTTCAATAATCGGGTTTTAGTTTTTGAACGTATTTTTTTTAGGGTTCCGTATCAAAAGGTAATGAAAACGGGACCCTATCCGGCTGTCTGTCGGTCACCAGGCTGTATCTCATGAACCGTGATAGCTATTAAATTGAAATTTTCACAGATGATGTATTTCTGTTGCCGCTATAACAACAAATACTAAAAACATAGTAAAATGAATATTTAAATGGGGCTCCCATACTACAAACGTGTTTTTTTTGCGGTTTTTTGCGATAATGGTACGGAACCCGTTTTTTTTGTTGCTGTTTTTTGCGATAATGGTTCCTTCGTGCGCAAATCCGACTTGCACTTGGCCGATTTTTGATTTTATTTTTGTTTGTTTATCCTTCTGTATATCCTACTAATATATGACATGACATGTCTATACATATAAATTCGAAAGATTGGATGGCTGTTTGTTACTCAATCACGCCAGAATGACTGAACGGATCTGGAAGAAATCTGGCACAGAGATAGATAACACGGCTTTTCATACCTGTATAATGTTGGGATAAGAAAACACTTTTCACGCGGGCGAAGCCGCTGGCAAAAGCTAGGAAGTCCAAATTATCTTATCTTTGACTATAAGCGTTTGGATTAGCTTCGGGGAATACTGGGGCCAAACATGTTGTTTTAATATATATTTTTTTTTTTTAATAATAATTAATTTTTCCTTTAACAGTTAAAATACATACACTAGTGTTTGAAGTATACCTTTAGGCAATTGATTGTCCGTGTTAGAACCCTTTACTCTTACGATGTTTGTTTTTATATTAACTAAGTGGCAGGTACCACAATTTCAAGAATAGTGATTTAAAATAAATGAATGTTACAGGATTATCTACAGATTATCAATTTTCAATCATAAAAATAATAATATAATGGTAGATCTAGGGTATTTATATCCATAAGTAATAGATTGTGTTTTGTGTATGCTATCTACAATATTTTATATGTAGTTTTCTTCATAAATCGAATTAAAACGATAGCCTTTCTTTTCAGCAGTTCTCAGAATCAAGAATCAAAATGGCGGTACGGCCATGTCGGAAAATGGCGGCCATACTTTATATAGTAATGAGTTCAATAAAATGTGTGGTGGCGCACGACGCGGACTTATCCTCTCTCTCTGACATCGATGAAGGTAAGTTTACAATCATTTAAAACTAGTAAAATTAAAAAAAAAAACCCCGACACATTTTTGTTTCATCAATACCAATATTATAAAGAGGAACGATTTATTGTTTGTTTATTTGTACCGAATAGGCTCCGAAACTACTGAACCGATTTAAAAATTTTTTTCACCTATGGAAAGCTACTTTATTCTCGAGTAACATAGGCTATCGTTTTCACGGGAGCGAAGCCGCGGGGGTCAGCTAGTGCTACATAATTTATCTAGTAGTAGACACTCTTCGATCGACAATCTATTGAACACGTAATTATGACACGATATCTTGAAAAACACCACGAATCAAACAGTAAAACGCGTATAACTTTTGAACGGCTGAACCGATTTTCATCAAACATAGCTAAGAACACTCTCGATAAAGTTACCTTTCAAAGAACCGAAATCACTTCATCTGTTTAGGAGCTACGATGCCACAGACAGACACACAAAAACACTGATACACAGCAACGCACATCAAACTTATTAACTAAACCCCCTCTTTTTCCGTCGGGGGTTCAAAATAGCAATGAATTTTGTTAATAGCAATCAAACTTTATAATACTGAATATCGGGGACTATATGTCAAGAGTTAATAGGTTACTTTTAGACAATCCAGCAACATCGTCGATCACATCATTGCATACCATAAAGGTGAGGTAGAAGTCAAACACGAGCGAACCATTAATAATAAAAAATAAACTAATTCAAAATCACTGCATCCGTTTAGGAGCTATGATTCCACCGACAGATACCCAAACACACAGGTACACACTTCAAACTTATGACACCCTTCTTTTTCCGTCGGTAGGTAAAAACATGTAGATATACGCGACAGTTTATGATTGATCGATAAAGATCGTCAAATAAAATAGTCCAGACAATAAGAGTCATGAAAAGATTTATGGAAAGAAAACCAATCAGTTCACATAGAACATATTGAAAAGATAAAGTTAATTTAAAAAAAAACAATTAACCCGACTGCTTAAAATGCGAACAAAAAATTCGCGAGCTGGCTGACCAAAACCAGATGTATCCTCCGACTGTTAGTGTTTAGTTAGCTTCATTGCTTTCTATAATCTGTTTTTAGGGTTTCGTAGCCAAATGGCAAAAAACGGAACCCTTATAGATTCGTCATGTCTGTCTGTCTGTCTGTCCGTCCGTATGTCACAGCCACATTTTTCCGAAACTATAAGAACTATACTGTTGAAACTTGGTGAGTAGATGTATTCTGTGAACCGCATTAAGATTTTCACTCAAAAATAGAAAAAAAAACAATAAATTTTGGGGGTCCCCATACTTGAAACTGAAACTAAAATTTTGATTTCCATCATACCCATACGTGTGGGGTATCTATGGATAGGTCTTCAAAAATTATATTGAGGTTTAATTTTTTTCTAAACTGAATAGTTTGCGCGAGAGACACTTCCAAAGTGGTAAAATGTGTGTCCCACCCCCTGTAACTTCTAAAATAAGAGAATGATAAAACTAAAAAAATGTATGATGTACATGACCATGTAAACTACCACCGAAAATTGGTTTGAACGAGATCTAGTAAGTAGTTTTTTAATACGTCATGAATCGTAAACCGCAATTTACCAAGTACGGAACCCTTCGTGCGCGAGTCCGACTCGCACTTGGCCGGTTTTTTTTATATTAAACTTACAATATTAATAAATAGTATTTGTTCAACCAAGTTATGTTTATTGAAGCTCTTGCAAGGAAGCAGTATGCCAGTTCAGAGGACAGTGTGCCGATACAGAGAAGACGGTATGAAGGCTTGCCCATAGAGGTCCACCGCCGATCGATGGGGAACGTCAGTGAAGACTATACAACTGACAAAAGTAAGGGTTTTTTTGCCAGTTATTTAAGTTTGACAGTCTGTTAGCTAATTTATGAATACGTATAAGGTCTTTGAATTTATGCGAGAACTAGGGATTCCGTAACTAAACCCGTTACGTGGTTTAGAAAAAATAAGCGGCGAAACAGACAGAACCTGACAGACGCAGATAGAGACTTTGTTTTATACTATTTAGAAGAAACAGAGAAGCATTTTCGAAAACCGAACAGGTAAAGTCCCGCAACTTTCATTGAAACGGGAGTATTCTCCGACCAGACGGTTGTGTGTCTGGTCCGCAAGGGTTGTTGTCGTTCAAATCGCGCCGAAAATTCTGCTTGCGCGATGCAGGTTTTTGTGTGACGTCAGGACATTAATTCGTTTGTGGCGGCTCCCAACATAGGTACCTAGCTGCTAGCAGCAGGTAGCATATTCATGACTTCCCGAAGCAACAGTTATCAAAAATAAAACCTTACCTCTTCGTAGCAACACAATCCACCTCCACAACTACCAAGCGTCAAGTCCTGGACCGTCGCTACCGTCGTATCTACAACCCTGATGAGGTGGCTACTATTGAAGACTTTCCTTATATGGCTGCGCTCCTAGTCAACAACGAGCTCTGGTGTGGTGCAGTCATTATTGACACGGATAAGATTCTTACTGCCGCCCATTGCTTGCAACTGTAAGTCATAATCATGAAGTAGTCACTATCGAGGGCTTCCTCTATAAGGCTGCGCTCCTAGTCAACAACGAGCTCTGGTGCGGTGCCATCATCATCGACAGGGATAAGTTCCTTACTGCCGCCCATTTCTTGCAACCGTAAGTCATTATCATGAAGTAGCCACTATCGAGGACTTCCTCTATAAGGCTGCGCTCCTGGTCAACAACGAGCTCTGATGCTGCGCCGTCTTCAACGACAGGGACAAGGTCCTCACTGCGGCCCATTGCTTGCAACTGAAAGTCCTCAGTATTTGAAGTAGCAACCATCGATGACTTCCCTAACACGGCTGCGCTCCTGGTCAACAACGAGCTCTGATGCGGCGCCGTCTTCATCGACAGGGACAAGGTCCTCACTGCGACCCATTGCTTGCAACTGAAAGTCCTCAGTATTTGAAGTAGCAACCATCGATGACTTCCCTAACATGGCTGCGCTCCTGGTCAACAACGAGCTCTGATGCGGCGCCGTCTTCATCGACAGGGACAAGGTCTTCACTGCGACCCATTGCTTGCAACTGAAAGTCCTCAGTATTTGAAGTAGCAACCATCGATGACTTCCCTAACACGGCTGCGCTCCTGGTCAACAACGAGCTCTGATGCGGCGCCGTCTTCATCGACAGGGACAAGGTCTTCACTGCGACCCATTGCTTGCAACTGAAAGTCCTCAGTATTTGAAGGAGCAACCATCGATGACTTCCCTAACACGGCTGCGCTCCTGGTCAACAACGAGCTCTGATGCGGCGCCGTCTTCATCGACAGGGACAAGGTCCTCACTGCGGCCCATTGCTTGCAACTATAAGTATTTAATATTTTCCTCATCATCAAGAGATGGCTACCATCACGGAGTTCTCTTACATTGCTGTGCTCCAGTTCAACAACGAGCTCTGGTGCGGTGCTGTTATCAACGACAGGTAAAACGTCCTTACCTTACTGCTGCTTATTGCTTGTAACTGTAAGTCATCATCATCATGAAGTATACCATCGAGGACCTTTCTTACATGGCTACGCTGCTGGAACAACGAACTCTGGTTCTACGCCGTCATACATCTCTGTGTGCGTTAACACTTGAATTTTGACAAGCCAACGAACCTAAGCTATTCGCAAATATAAGTGGTAATTGCTGCCGCCTATGAATACCTATCCGCAATTATAGACACAGATGCGTTTACTGAAGCAGAAATGTCTCATGAGCTTTAAATTACATCGGCACCCTACGCTTGAAACCAGAAAAAATATCGCTGCTTGCAAGATAAATAGGTATGGCGTTAGTAGATACGTCCCCGGCCTGGATCCTTCCTAAAGACCGACCTAAGAACTACTTTCCTTGAACCAAGACTTTAAAACTGCCCTAATTACTGCCCTTCTCATTCACAGCCAATACAACAACCGCTTCTTCCGTGAATACGTGAAGATGCTCACAGTAAGAGTCGGCTCCACAAATGCTACGTCAGGGGGCGAGCTATTCCGCGTCTCCGAGATTTTCTTCCACCCCAACTATAAGCCCCAGTCTCTGGAGTTCAACTACGCCGTTTTGAAGATCCATAAGAACATGACATTCGGGAGGAAGGACCCAGCGACAGACAGGATAAACTACGCGAGGGATCGAATTGTTCCTGTTGATAATCAAGTCATGTTCCTCGGCTGGGGATCTGTACTGGTAAGGATTTGTTGCAGTTTTATATCAGTGACGCAAGTGAATTCTGCAAGGCGACGGATTTGATCCCTTCAATTGACCAATCACGTGGAAGATGAAAGACTTGTTGTGGATTTGCGTTCACTTACGCAATAACGCTGCAGGTGACCTAAAAGCCTGTACTTACAAACCATAAGGTACCCTCACAATCTGATAGCTGGTACCAGTTTACCAACGCTTAAAAGCGTCAACTCGCGCCTGTTGTCAACCCAGGTCAGTGCAGCCAGTTCTCATACTTGTTTACAACCTAGCGGCAACAAGCGCTTATAGAACGAGTAGGAGTAGGAGGTTTTTGGCGTCGGTTTGTGGTGACAGTGAGAGACAGCTGGTCTGCGCATGCGCGCCGGTCGCAACCGTGGCTATTAATTGCTTTGTGGTGAGGGTCTGGAACTAAATAAGCGCTCTTTGGTGATAGTAATGGAAAGAACATTTTTTCCATACAAATTGACATAAATATGAGAACGTTCCTTGAACGTTCACGCTAACGCGATCTAGTACCTAAATTTAAAAAAAAGCGGTCAAGAACGAGTCGGACTCGCGCACCGAGGGTTCCGTATGAGCACATTTTGGTTGTGAAACGTGAAATGTTTGTAAATTTTCATCGGCGAGGTCTATATTCGTCAGAAAATGTTACACTGCGGTGTAGAAGAATATTGCAGTTTTAGGTCAGTTCCATCACTTGACCGATAGTGGAACTAATTTATTTTTTGTTGGTGCTTTCTGAAAAAGTGTGCTATTTAGAGA
The DNA here is from genome assembly GCA_949775005.1 of Orthosia gothica. NCBI lineage: Eukaryota > Metazoa > Arthropoda > Insecta > Lepidoptera > Noctuidae > Orthosia > Orthosia gothica. The sequence continues at coordinate 23,909,625 of OX459035.1, forward strand.
CGTCGTTTTATTTTTCCTGTAATCCTTGCAAAAAATCTTAAATTATTCTATGTAATAGAACTTTAGTTCTATTACATAGAATAATTTTAGATTTTCTCTATACAAACTTCGGAGATAAGGGATACGGGCACGGTGTTTTAGCCTAAAAAAATAGAAAAACCGGCCAAGTGCGAGTCGGACTCGCGCACGAAGGGTTCCGTACTTGGTAAATTGCGGTTTACGATTTTAGACGTATTAAAAAAAACTACTTACTAGATCTCGTTCAAACCAATTTTCGCTGGTAGTTTACATAGTAATGTACATCATATATTTTTTTAGTTTTATCATTCTCTTATTTTAGAAGTTACAGGGGAGGGGACACACATTTTACCACTTTGGCAGAGTCTCTCGCGCAAACTATTCAGTTTAGAAAAAAAATATATTAGAAACCTCAATATCATTTTTGAAGACCTATCCATAGATACCCCACACGTGTGGGTCTGATGAATAAAAATATTTTTAGTTTTAGTTTCAAGTATGGGAACCCCCAAAATTTATTGTTTTATTTTTATTTTTGTGTGAAAATCTTAATGCGGTTCACAGAATACATCTACTTACCAAGTTTCAACAGCATAGGTCTTATAGTTTCGGAATAAAGTGGCTGTGACATACGGACGGACAGACAGACAGACAGACATGACGAATCTATAAGGGTTCCGTTTTTTGCCATTTGGCTACGGAACCCTAAAAACTGGTTGAGAATCTGCAAATTGCACTATTACATATGATACTCCACATACCCTAGCCTCACTTCAAATTTTTAAGACCTCCTTTCAGTCAAAGTTGCATACAAAAAAAACATTCTTTTTTGCAGAATAGTTTGGCAAACGACATCTAAAACTATTCCAAATTTCAATCATAGCATTAGTAGTTCTTGAAATATCCAGCTGTGACTTTTTACCATTTTGGTACGGAACCCTGAAACTCTCACTAATATCTCAGTCACTTTCTATTTACGTAAAATGTACGTAAATGTACGTCACTTGCAAGGCAGTTTAGGGAGAGGTAGGAAGGGCCAACTGAACATTAAAACCAGACTTTCCACGATTTGCTACCAACGAGTCCTATTCTTGTCTTGTCTTATCACAAACGGACGATGATAAAAAACTACCGACGGTCAAAGTACAGAGAAGAGCCGAAGACAGAATGACTTGGAAGGAGCTCGCAAGGGAATCCGTCAAAGCTTATCAGGACGGTCACGAGCCTTCAGCAATGAAGAACACGAATAAGAAGAGATGAGGAAGGGCCTACATACAGTGCCTGCTTGTGTGTGCAGTGATACAGTTATCTATTATTTTACTTTACTACACTATAGTAGTTCTACTCAATATTCCTGAGGAAAATGGTTCCAGAACGAAAGAGCTACTTTCGTTCTGGAAGCATTTTCCTCCTCAGTGGTTGCGTTTAATAAAATGCCACTTTCCAGGGTATCGACGGCGCAGGAGGACAGGTCCTCCTGCAGAAAGTCTCGCTACCGGTGTACGACACTTCAGATTGCCAAGAGGTTTACGGAAAGTAAGACATTAATCACTCTCTTTTAACTTCTCATGCAACCATCGCGAGCAAATTTCTGAGCCCTAATTTTTGAAAAAAACAAAAAAAAACCCAAGTTCAAGATCTTAGAACTTGGGTATTTTTCAAACCCCTTACTGTAGCCTGAAAACGTGTCAAGCATTAAAATAAGGTTTGACATGCTCTAACTCCAAATGCATTGGTATTACTCTGATAAAGGTAGGTAGATGCCTACCTTATAGCTACTCGTAAAATAATTACTTTACTTATTTATCTTGTTCGCAGAGAATTGGTAACTCGTTCGAACTTCTGCGCAGGATTCATAACGATACCGAAAAACGTTTGTAACGTAAGTTTTTAAAACATGATTTACATAATTGATGGTTTACACTGCAATTCAAGGTCACTTCTTCAAAACATAATAATTAATTTTTTTGTGTATGTGTGGGTTTTTGGGAAGGAAACAGATTGTTTCCGTTGCCGAATTTACTTACACAATTAGGCTGCCGGTTTGAAAGTGCGACAGACCTAAACAAGGCGTATAGCACAATCCGGACCGTCCTTTACGCCAGTTAAAACTACTGCCGTTCCTTTCAGCACGATGCCGGCGGACCAGCGATCATGGACGGGCTTTTGGTCGGTGTGCTATCCTTCTCGTCCAAGCGCTGCGACCAAGCCGACCAGCCAGCAGTCTTCTCCACGGTGGGCGCCATCGCCGACTGGCTGGACAAACTCGGCGAAAAAAAGAATAAACCGAAGTGGGTATTTTATTGTACTTAAAGTCCAAACCAACGTAGTTGGGATAAGGATGATAGTAAACGCGTGGGAGGAGCCGCGCGATCTGTCGCTGCCGGCCGTTGTTCGTTCAATGCTCGGCAGTGCAGAGTACGCCTTCTGAGAGAATGTCATCACGCAGAAGGAGCTCGCGAAGAGGGAAAGGGGGAGGACCAGTGCTCTCCCGTCCCGCACTTGACGCATCGGGTGTAGGGCATGCATTTCGAAATTTCATAGTTTCGAAATTTTGGATCATATTTGCCTGCTTATTAATTTCGAAATCGACACCTGTATATTTCGAAACTAATTAATTTAAATATTATGTTATCTTTTTAAAAATATGTAATTTATGAAACTAAAAAGAGGTTCATCTGAAAACGAGTCTGAATTCGAATCTGAAGCCAAAGAGAACGCTGTGATGAGCGATAATACTCGTGCATCTGCTAACATTACAATAAAAGAAAGGCTAACCATGTTGTTAAATAAAAATGAGAGTGAAAGAAACTCGGGAATTAAAAAAACAGCCTCGAAAATTTATAACACGTGGAAATGGCCTGTAGGATATGCGGTCCGCTCTTTTCAGCCAGCAACGTGCGATTCGAATAGCCAATTTCCACTGCAGGCAGATTTTAGTCCTGCAGCTTCGGACAAACAGGCGCTCCATAAATTATTCCATGAATTTCCATCGATCACACTACATCTGCGTAGTGGCGGCGAGCTTTTGCCTGAGGTCCTCCGAGAATGGGCACTAGTCTATGCAAAACACCCACTGGTCCACCAACGCCGGGGACCAGGCGATCGAAATGCTTCGAAGCCCCACCGTTCATGGTTAGGCCAAGATATTGGACTTGCGCATCTCCAACTGTCACTAACGAGCTGTGTAACTCTCTGCTCTTCTGCAGTTTATATATCTATAGCGCCTCAGTTTTATGAGCCGCTATCTGTAAAGGCCGGCTCGCGGCACGACGCTGTCGCCTTATAAATGTCTCTTGCCACTCCGAGCTCGGAATAGCCGGATGGTAAACCCCGCAGTAGTGGTGGAGGCGATTTAAAAAATTGCCCTTAGGTAGATACCTACCCAGACTTTTATTATTATTCTGATTTCCCATTAAATTTGGCTCCCCAGTTTCGAAACTGAGGCCTTCAATTTCGTAAGCTAATTTCGAAATTTAAAAAGGTTCGAAACTGCATGCCCTAATCGGGTGTCGGCGGAGGGCAGACAACGCCCTCTTGCAGCCCCCCTAGAAAGGGTCCAGGGACGATGGATTCGGGGACATCCGTCACCCCCAGTTCCCATTACGGGAAGCCTGTGAAAGGCGGACCAGCACTTATAGTCCACACGCAGCGCAGCCCCCGAGTGTGCAAGTGTGCAAGGGAACACCGGGGTGGTTTTAGTCAGTAAGAGTCTGACGGCCCCCTTGCTCACCCCAGGGCGGAGGACATCCATGAGGACTTACACCGCGTTAAAAAAGGATGATATTAAAGCTCAATCCCACCAGTAGCGTATCTGTTACCAAAGGCCCCTGGGTAAAAATGAAATGGGCCCTATTTAAACTAAACTGTATTATTTAAAGGTACAAAACTAATCATCGGCGCCTTATTACCCACTGCAGGTATAATAAACCAAGGCTACTTACTACTAACGCAGTAATCATTCATGGGCCGAGGGCCCCCTTCTGTTTGGGGCCCCGGGCACCACTTAGCCCTACGGTAGCTCCGCCACTGAATCCAACTAATTCCGGGTCATTCGGGCATGTGGACTGACTCTTTAGTTATCTAGTCAGAGTATGCATAAACCCTTTGTATGGTCAACTAGATAGCAAGAGCAACGAATGCTTCCTGTGAACCAATGAAGGCAGTGGTATAATTTAAAAAATAAGCTTACCTCACACTATGACCTTCTGTTTCGTGGATGCGTTTATAAATATTGAAACTCACATAAACAAACAGCCAGATCAGGAACAACTATCTCCAGGCCAAACTAAAATTTGTGCACAGGGCAGCGGCCAATCACTCAGCCACTGCGTGAAACCATGTCTGGGTGAACGTCCATACAATTCGAGATTTATCCGTGCATTGAGGAACACCTTGATAATAATCGAATTGGTAATAGTCAGACAGAAGCTATAAAACATCTGACAAAGTCTTGACAAAGGATTTCGTGTGAGTTTGTCGAGTGCAGATAGACGTCGGTCCATGTAAAATATTAATGCTCACCTGCATCCGGTTAGACTAGAAGTCGAACTAAAATAGGTGGGCAAAGGCCGGCAGATTTGTTTGTATGTGTCGTAGGTCAATTGTTGAACTGGGCACATCACGATACCCGGCATTTCGTGATTTGGCCGATTATTTCATGATGTGCCCAACATAAAGTTCACATCATGAAGATAGATGAGAGCAACATATTTGTCGATTTGCCCAATTAGTTAGCCACTTGGCCACATCGAAATGGCTGGGCGCAGGAAATGGAAAACTGTGTTAAACAAAGCAATAACTAACACTAAGTAAAAAGTTAGTGAGCAGAAAAAATTGAAGTGAATTACGAGCATCAGTTACAGGCTTTTTATGATGAATATATTCATTTTATTTGCTTGTACTTTGGTCAATCTACAGAGTATTTGTTTTTTATACAAGCATGGCTGGGCAAATCCTCAAACGTTAATCTTCAAACGATATGGTGGGTATTAGACAGGCAAAACAAGAAATGCCGGCGCATAGTGCGCGATGTTCCCGGGCCTTAGAGCATTTTCTCCGTATGGTGGTAGCTCCGTATGGTGTCGGACGTAAAGAATCTCACCATCCCATATCTTCCCGTGGGTGTCGTAAGAGGTGACTAAGGGATACACCAGAGAATGGGCAGCAGCGTTCTCTGTGCTCTTCAACAACAAACTACGATCGCCAACCCGCCTGCCAATCGTGGCGATTAAGGCAAACCCCCCCAAACCAAATGAATAGCACAAATAAAAAACGGCCCCGAGTACCCGGCAGCCCGTCTACCCTCGACTACGGTAGCGGTCGAGGCGATGGCGTGGCAAGGGGTGCGAAGAATCCCCGGAGTGAACCAGGCTACCCCAATAAACACCGACGACTGGCCCTGGCAAAATACAACACGCGAACACTCCGGACCGACGAGAAGATAGCCGAACTCGAGGAAGAATTGAGCAGGTTGCGATGGAGTATTATAGGGTTATCTGAAGTCCGAAGAGAAGGGGAGGACTCGATAATCCTCAAATCCGGTAACCTGCTCTATTTCCGACAGGGTGACCGGCAGTCCCAGGGTGGTGTCGGGTTTATCGTCCACAAGTCCCTTGTGAACAACGTGGTGAAGATCGAGAGTGTGTCGACCAGGGTGGCGTACCTTATACTCAGAATATCCTCGAGATATTCGCTGAAGGTCATACAGGTCTACGCACCGACCTCGGCACACTCCGACGACGAGGTAGAGACCATGTATGAGGATATCTCTATAGCCATGCATGGTTTCAAAACTCACTTCACCGTTGTCATGGGGGACTTCAACGCAAAACTGGGCAAACGAGACGAGGATGAGCTGCAAGTGGGGCAATTTGGAGTTGGACGTCGGAACCATCGGGGTCACCTACTGGCCAGTTTTATGGAGAAGGAGGGCCTCTACATGATGAACTCCTTCTTCAGAAAGCGTGAGCATAGGAAGTGGACCTGGCAAAGCCCCGATGGTGCAACAAAAAACGAGATCGACTTCATCATGTCAACCAAGAAGCAAATGTTCAATGATGTCTCTGTGATCAATTCGGTGAAAACCGGGAGCGATCACCGAATGGTAAGAGGCACATTGAACATTAATATCAAGCTTGAAAGGTCTCGACTGATGAAGTCAACGCTCCGTCCAGCACAGATCCAGATCCAAAACCCCGAGAGCTTTCAGCTCGAACTCCAGAATCGTTTCGAGTGCCTAGGGAGCTCCGTGGACGAATACGGCGACGGGTTCGTGGAAGCTGTCCATACGGTCGGGTCTAAGTTTTTCAAGACCCGCCGTACAGATATAAACAAAAAGATCTCTGATCCTACTCTCAAGCTTATGAAGGAGAGGCGTGAGATGATCCTGCAGTCTTCAGACGATGCGTTAAAATACCGGCAGCTTAATAGACGGATCTCAAAGTCCTTTAAAGCGACCTCCGCCGCTATAATACTGAGCGTATTAAAGACGCAATTGAGCGGAATAAGGGCTCCAGGGTCTTTGCTAGAGATCTGTCTATTGGGCAGAGCCAGCTCACGAAACTGAAGACCGACGATGGCAGGATCATATCCGCCAAACCGGAGCTTCTGAGAGAGATCGAGAAATTCTATGGGCAGTTGTACACGTCAACCAGTAAACCCGTCGCGAATCTAGTAAAAGACCCTAGAGCTAGATTGACCCGTCACTATACCGAAGACATACCGGACGTCAGCCTGTACGAGATTAGGATGGCTCTTAAACAGCTTAAGAACAACAAGGCACCGGGTGATGACGGCATTACGGCCGAACTCCTGAAGGCGGGTGGTAAACCAATACTTAAGGCCCTTCAGAAGCTGTTTGGTGCCGTCATACTCGAGGGGAAAACGCCACAGGCATGGTGCAGGGGTGTGGTGGTACTCTTTTTCAAGAAGGGTGACAATGCCCTGTTGAAGAACTATAGGCCCATCTCACTTCTTAGCCATGTCTACAAGCTGTTTTCAAGAGTCATCACGAATCGTCTCGCGCGCAGGTTTGACGATTTCCAGCCTCCCGAACAAGCCGGATTCCGAAAAGGCTTTAGCACCGTAGACCACATACATACGCTGCGGCAGGTTATACAGAAGACCGAAGAGTATAACCTGCCTCTCTGTTTAGCGTTTGTGGACTACGAGAAAGCCTTCGATTCAATCGAGACTTGGGCTGTACTGCAGTCTCTCCAACGGTGCCAAATCGACTACCGGTACATCGAGGTGTTGAAGTGTTTGTACAAAAACGCCACCATGTCAGTCCGACTTCAGGATCAGTCCTCGGAACCTATCTTTCTGCAGCGAGGTGTGAGACAGGGAGACGTCATATCTCCGAAACTGTTCACCGCTGCACTGGAGGATGTCTTCAAGGTTCTGGACTGGAGAGGGCTAGGCATCAACGTCAATGGCGAGTACATCACTCACCTTCGGTTTGCCGACGATATAGTGGTCATGGCTGAGACCATGGAGGACCTCAGTATAATGCTCGATGACCTCAGTAGAGCTTCCAAAAGAGTGGGTCTTAAAATGAACATGGACAAAACCAAGGTTATGTTGAATGCCCATGTAACACCCACTCCTATCAAGGTTGGAGACTCTACACTCGAAGTTGTGGAAGATTATGTCTACCTGGGACAAACGATCCAGTTGGGTAGGGCCAACATCGAGAAAGAGGTCAACCGTCGAATCCGACTCGGCTGGGCAGCGTTCGGGAAATTGCGCGGTGTCTTCTCGTCCAACTTACCACAGTGTCTCAAGACGAAGGTCTATGACCAGTGTGTGTTGCCAGTGATGACCTATGGCTCTGAGACGTGGTCGCTCACAATGGGCCTCATCAGAAAGCTTACAGTCACGCAAAGGGCAATGGAGAGGGCTATGCTCGGAGTATCCTTGCGTGATCGAATCAGAAATGTAGAGATCCGCAAGAGAACCAGGGTTACCGACATAGCCCGAAGAATTGCAAAACTTAAGTGGCAGTGGGCAGGGCACATTGCTCGCAGAACGGATGGCCGATGGGGCAGAAAAGTTCTGGAGTGGCGACCGCGAACCGGAAGACGATGCGTTGGAAGGCCTCCCACCAGGTGGACCGATGACCTGGTGAAGGTTGCGGGGATTCGCTGGATGCGGGACGCACGGAACCGGTCAATGTGGCGACACTTGGGGGAGGCCTATGTCCAGCGGTGGACGTCTTTCGGCTGATATGATGATGATGATGAGAGCATTTTCTAAGTCCCAGGCAGATCTTGATCAGCCCAGTTCAACGATTGGCCAACGACATAACATTTTACATTTACCGACATTTTTAACCGACTTTCCAAAAAGGAGGTTCTATGTTCGAATATGTATTTTAAGTATGTAGCGTGTGTTGTGAAGTTAACTAATACTTTTTTATTTCACTTACAGAACATTGATGCAGTGAAGCAGTACACAATATCCACAGAATTAAACCCAGTTTATTTCTAGCTGTTATTTTATTTCAATCTCCTCACCCCTCATATTGCCCCGTTGGTCTAGAGATCGCAAGCGCTTAGAATGAGGTCCAGGATTCGATGCCGGAGTCGGACAAAGCGTTATTGGGTTTTTCCATCTAGAATTTCTCAATAGCAGGCAATAGGCTGGCTCGCTATTAGATGGGATTTAAACAACACAATACAATAAAACACTCAAAAACGTTATACATGTATATTTCACTAATACTGCACACTCGCCAAGCCACTATTCAAGAAAAGACCATAATAATTTATTTTTAAAACATTATATATTTTCTATTCAACATATAACATTGAATAACACACAATTTAAAGATTATTTATAGGTACATTTTTTTTTGTGTTCTTATTCGGACCTTCGAACGTTCTGGAATGATACCGAGCTGATCTCTTAACACGTAATAATATTGAATGATTTTATAAATAGGGCGAAAATAAGCAATTGTATTTACAGCTAACGGCTAGATTTTCCCGCGGTTTTTACAGTAGCCGCCATTTTGAGTGGCCAGTATTTTGGCGAGCTGTCAATTTTGACATTTTATATCGAAACTGAAGGTTTTACTGTAAAAATCGATGTTTTTTTTCACGATTAGCCTAAAATTGTCTTTCGGGCCTCGTTTTTCATGCGTGTTTGAGTCTGCCGCGCCTAAGTGCCTATCAATAACAGAAGTAGCATAAAGATAACAACTAGATGGTATCGCAAAATGTTTAATATGCGACAAAGAGTGTTACAATTAAACTTTGATGCGGTAGTTCTGGTGCAGCTCCGGCTTGATGTCGTAAACCAGTCCCAGCACATCCTTGATCACCTGCAATAATGAAATAACGTGATTTTTATGGGCACTTCTCTTTTTACAGCAGCCTATGCCATAGACAGAAGTTTTAAGTAACCATAGACTGTATGGTAAAGTAAAACGATTGTAGAGCAAAGCACCTTCTTCGTCGATCCCTATGCATTGTAATCGTAAAGAAATACGTCGTTGGCAAGCACTATTGGTTAGGTCCTAGGTAAGATTCCCGAGTCAAAAGAATTATTTGGGTTTTGATGTATGGAATTTCGTACCAGCAACCCGCAGCCTTATTGCGTAAGTAAATTCGGCAAGGCAAAGGGCAAAGAGTATGAACAATCGACCAATCACATGCGAGATGAAAGACTGATTGATTGTTCATACTCTTTGCGCTTTGCCTTGCCGTGCTTTTACACAATTAGGCTGGGGAAGTCTGGATTAGACCTGGTTGATTTTATTAGTATCGCACCCCTTATTATGCGAGACTTAGGTACACAAAACTGATGACATGTGGGTGTACACTTCTGTCTAATCAAATATCATAACTAATATAAAGAGGTAAAATTGTATGTTTGTTTGTAATGGGCAATCTCTGGAAGTACTGATCCGCAGGCTTATTACGTATATTGCAAGAGCAAAACGACCGCGATTTTTGCGGTTAGACTTTGGCGGTTTTTTTTTTTAATAGGGGCATTTGACCATAGCTACACTGTAGGTAATGCCGACTTTTAAGACAAAGCGGTTGATAGCGCAATGATTGCTAATAGCTGTTTCTTACGAAATAAGCCTGCCAATATCGATAATTCGTTCTCTAATAGAAAGCTATTCTTTAACTGAGTGGAGCGTAGATGAGAGAAAAACTAGTAAGATTACATACCGCTTCTTGCTGATTCAGCACCATTGTGTTCATCTCGGTGATCTTAACCTTGGTCTCAGCGTCGATCTTAGCGGCAACGCCTTCCCTGGTACCCATGTGCTAGAGATAGAACAACACATGTTGGTTAGTGTCAAGGAGTCTCGGACAGCCCACTGCAGAGCATGCATGGGGGGACGAGACGAGTGGAATTCCCTGCCGGAGTCTTTGTTTCCTGATAGTTACAACCTGAAGGTCTTTATGCCAAGAGTGAATAGGTTACTTCTAGACAAGTGTGCATCACCGTCGACCACATCATCGCTTACCATCAGACGAGATAGTGGTCAAGCGCGAGCCTACCGTTAAATAAAAAATATAAGAGACAGCAGCACACCTGCTTCTAACTGCCAAGTAATTGCTGGTTACAGGGCAAAATACCTTGGTGACGCAAGTACCCTACGAGATATAGTCAGCAATACCAACGCGCTGCTGGCCTTCCTTGAGAAGCTAGGGCAGATCTAATGGCCATTTTATCCTACCCGTACGCAAAATACGCGCTTAGACGTGGAGTTGCGGAAACCAGCCTGTTTACCTAACTAAACTAGTGTCAAATTTCTAGAACATTTTGTTGCAGTGGCCAACTTACAGCCTTAACCAATAATGTTATGTATACACTGAGGTAGATACATTTTACCGACGTCTGCGCGGCAATACAAATACAAGCGGACCAGCTTGAGTGAACTCAGTCCGTCCTGCGTCTGGCCGCGACACGAACGTACGTTTGAACAGCATGTTTATCTAATTCCGACAACAGGGTCCTTTTTATATATCTGTGATCTTTTAACCTACTCAGTGATAGAAATAAAGTTCCATAGATCCTATGTAGGTAGCTAAAGTCAAATATCGCCTTGTTCTTATTTCTTTATAATGAGTATGATGTCTCCATTGGTAAAATCTCATTGGCTGTGACCAGTTAAATGGTGGTTACCCAGAATGGTTGATCAATAATGTTTATGACTGCTTAGAGTATCAAGGCTTTAGTAAAACTGGCTTAGAAATTTCGCACAAAATGAAGGGGAATTATCTTAACTAGTGAACTAATCATATTATTATTGCCATATCTATCTTAACTTTTAGATCTAATTGTAGTGAAGTTCTTCTTGAACTACAAAACTACTAGTAAATAGCTCTCAATGGGATCATTTAATCTATGAAAAATTCTATCATCATTCTTGTAAGTAGAAGTCAGAATCTTAGATGAATTACATTGCAAAGGCACTTATTCAACTATCTACTTAAGCATTTTGCAGTCTAAGTCGATTTGTTGTTTGTGTATTTTATTTAATAATTATTATTTAGTCATTATTAATTATTTAATAATTATTTTATTTACTAATTAATGTACACATTGTGTGAACATTAATTAGTAAATAAAATAATAATTGTTGTTTCAAAACATAATATTTTCATCTATCATTTTGAACTGAAGTTTGGTTTTATAATTATTTAATAAAATCTGAAAATCTTAATATTTTAGTTAGCAACATAACATTATCTAATATTTCTAGAAAGATAACAATATCATCTAACAGATGCTATTTATCAAATCTGTCACAGAGAAGTTGATAAAATATGTTCGATTTTTACACAACTGCCCAAAAAAGGAGTGTTATGTTTTTGCAGATTTTTTTATTTTTTATCTCATCAGGATCAATTGGACTCTTCTGGTTCGAGCCTAGCTTTTACTGACAATGTAGAATTCATGATATCAGTCTGTTAGTTAGTCTGATTTCAGTCTGTTTTTTACACCTAAATAATTTTTTGGTATCAACAGATTGGACCTTAAAGAATACTTTTTATCCCAGGAGTAATTTTTCTTACAATAATTTCAGACATACATGCATACAAATCCACTGGTAGAAGCTAATTGACTACAGATTTTAAACAATTCAAGTCTTACCCTGGCCTCAAACTCTTTGAACGCCCTCTCGCGTTCACTTCTGTACTTTTCTACTTCATCTTGAGCCTCCTCCTTGGCCTGCTTAAGGCGCCTAGCTTTCCCTAGAACACAAAAATAATTAAATTAACTTAACTAATAAGATGAACAGAGATAGGTCAAAGGTTTTGTGAAAAATGATATGATAGGGAGGAAGATAGAAGTTAACGTATTGTGCTAACCAAAAGTAATAAGGATAAGGAGAGGAAGATGAGAAAAGGTTCATCCAACAGGAAGATGACATGGTGACAGATATAGGATACACTTCATGAGTCGATGGGCAGCATCAAATTCATGTGACAGCGGGTATGACTGTTGGGGTGTGAAAAGCGAACTTCACAGATGTCATTAACTTTGGATCGACCTATAACTACCTACCATCTTGTCATCAGCTGACCACATAACATTGCAAAACATGAATTGTAACTCAATTTGTCAATATTGTAATGTTGGTAATTTCAAGTTTTTAGGAACCCATTCTCATCTTCTTTATCATGAAAGAGGTGTTCAATGATTAGTCTGCATTGTTATGACAGTAATGAAAGAAACTCATCTTATTATGAGAAAACTCAAGTACAAAACAGCAGCTTCAGTCTTTAAAAAAAGATATTCCAAACTATCACAAAACTGTACTTCTAAAACACAAAACATAACATTGCTAAACATGAATTGTAACTCAATTTGTCAATATTGAAATGTTGGTAATTTCAAGGTTTTAGGAACCCATTCTCATCTTCTTTATCATGAAAGAGGTGTTCAATGATTAGTCTGCATTGTTATGACAGTAATGAAAGAAACTCATCTTATTATGAGAAAACTCAAGTACAAAACAGCAGCTTCAGTCTTTAAAAAAAGATATTCCAAACTATCACAAAACTGTACCTCTAAAACACAATAAACTGTTTACATAGAGAGTACTGACAGTCCAATTTACTTACATATTCTCATGGTTTATAGTCACATAACATGATGATGTCATTGAAGAATCTGGACTTTAATAATTACAGATTCTATAATACAATTATTGAAAGATTCTTTAATACTTCTGTTTCATCTGTCATCAGGATTCTGAAGTTGGTAGGTGCATTATTAGGAGTCATGATAGTAGGTAATTAGGTACATTGTTCATTGCACAATCTTCCATTTAGAACTAACATTACTAGAAATACTGCAGCAAAATGCTATAACTGACGTAAGACCTAAAACTTCTGCTAAATTAGAAAAGACTACTTCTTATTAGACGATTAAGGGCAAAGAGATGATGTTATCACTCGATTCAATCATCAAGCATAGGGTGCAAAGCAAAAATCATGTGATCATTGCCTGAACGAAAACCCGCCACTTGTAAATCATGATATTATATCGCGAATTCTCAAATTAAACCCTTACTTGATCATAGCAACGAGATTTAATGATCGGACATGGCAACTATTACAGTGAAAACGTACAAACAAGGCTAAATTATAAAATACGTATTATTAGAGAAGTAACTTACGCTTCCTCGCCTCCGAGACCTTTTCGGCAGCCCGCTTCTCAGCTGCCAACAATTGTTGGATTCCCTGTGTCTGACTCGCCATTTCTGATACACACAAATTCTATGTCGAGCGAGAATCAAGACCGAGGTACAAATCAATAGGCGCAGTAGATTGTCGTGACGAAAGTCATATGATTAATTTAGTTCCATCATGTTGTCACGATTGGCGCTGTCAGCGGCTCGTGCTTTTGTATTTCTGAATGAAACGGAACTATTGGTGAGCGAAGACTAGAAATATTTGAATGGAAGGTTCAGTTTAAATATTTTTGATAGTAAAATATGTTACAATTTAATGTTTAAAAATGATCAAGTAGTAATTTTTGTCACTTTTTACTTAAAATAAATTAAATAAGTACATTTAGGTTGCTTAACTTGAAACGTATTTGATGTGATGTGTACAGTTAGTACTTATTTCTGGAACTAGATGGCGCATTTAGCTTAAAAGAGTTTAAGGATCGTATTTTGTATAATCTCAAATAATAAAATTGTAATTGATTGTTTCAGTAATTTTCAGTAATAAATCAATCATCCTATAAAAACTTAAAATAATTTTGTAACCATGACTGTTATAAATTAATATTCTTCTATCTTGTCGTTGGCATATGTATGTGTCTGTGGAATCACAGATAGATGTTTCGCCGTTTCGCGGCAAATTCAAATTTTATTGATGTCATTATCAGTCATTATAGGTTTTGCCTTGTTTTTGTTAAGTAATACCACAGAATAAATAATTATCAGAAGCTCTTAATTATTTCGAGTGTGCGTAAGGTATATAAGTGTATAATTATGAAATCTGTTGTTTTTCCAGTCGCACCTTTAATTGTTTTGTCACGTCATGGTACCGAGGCAGGTAATATTTGAGGTTATACTGTCAAGTTTTGGTTTCGGAAAAGCAAGCTGGTTTCGTCACTTCCTTTATTTTGTGGGGCCATATGATGTATTATTTATTAAAACTTTCAATTCTTGGCATTTTAAATAGCCCTTTGTCCCCGAATACCCTCCTAATTATAATTATTGTTGATATTTTCTTTCCCTGAATTTTATCCTCGGAGTTCAGGGTCCCTCTTGACAAAGGCCTCCTCTAACGATTTGCTTCGCTTCTTGCATTCTGCAATCAATTATAATTGAAATGAAATGAAATTTATTTATTTGCAAGAATATATACTTACATAATAATATGGTAAAATAATTTTAGTCTTACTTTATTCGACTTATCAGTCGTGCAAATATTTTTAAATACAATGTCTGCAACTCTTTTCCAGTTTAGACCTGCTGTGAGTTTGATTTAGTCCTTCCATCTTATCTTCCCTTCAGTCAACCTTTACATCGTTCACCATTTTTAGAGCACTATTCTCTCAGTAATTTGCTCCATTTGTCCTGGGGGCTCGGTAACTTATTATGACCGGCCCATCTCCATTTCATTTGATCATTTCTTATAAAGTCTGTCATTTCAATTCTGTCCTAGTTCTCTATGTGTTCGTGTTTATTTCTTTGTCTACTTTCTTGATTCCCAGCATGCATCATAAAAATCTTATTAAAACTTTAAGCACTGCTAAAATTAAACTTTAACCCTCTTACTAATAAACACGGAATAAAGTTATACCAGGTTTAACACAGGTTTATCCATACATTTTCATAGGTTTATACCTGGTATAACTTTATACCGCGTTTATTAGTAAGAGGGTTAAAGTACCAACATAATTACTTTAATTGATAAAAAAACAGTGTAGGTACAAAGGAGAATTTAATGCCAGAAGGCATTTTACATCATTGTGAAAACGAATCCAAATCGAAAACGAATCCATTTAAATCTTGTACGAGTAATTATTTTTATCTAATTTCGCTACCAAAAAAACAATAAAATAGGTACAACAACAAAGATATTATAAACAAGAATGAAGAAATTCGTGTCAATAACAAGTTGAGGGTTCGTTCGACGATAGCTCTGTCTCTCATTTTACACCGCGCTCAAACGAGACAGAACATCAATTCCGTGCGAGTAAAAACTATTAAAGTTTCACTGAAATCGCATTGTGTAGTATACATCGATGTATTTGTTCGCTCTACGATGACTGATTTGTGAGTCTAAGCAGTGATGAATGATGAATAAACACTGATTGTTTACTTATTTCAACACCAAAGTACAGAGTCTGCGCCCCCCGCGTTCGTAACGTCACTGTTTTCTTTATCATTTCGGAGGCAAACTTAACATAGTATGGCCGTCGTCTGGGAGTATTCACAGTTTTACTTCCACAAAGAATACGCGATAAACATACCGCAGAGCGAATTAAGAAAGACATTTTTAAATAAATTCTTTACGCGAGTGAGATAAACATTGTTGATCAAGTGATAAAGCGCGAAATTTAATAACGCATTAACAATCCGACCTCCTTTACAGTCTAATTTTATTCGGTTTTCTTCTAAATATTTGACAAAATGTGGTTAGTTAGCCAGCCGAATTCTGTGATTTTGGAAGTCAAAGTGGAACCCAATGCTATTGGACAGGACTGCCTTGAAAAGGTAAGAAAGAACACATAACTATTACAACATAATATTTCTATTTGCTGTAACTTTAAATCGTTTATTTTACAGAATTTCAGTTGTTTACAAAGTAAACAAAAACTTTTTCTTGATGTTATTAACAAAATTTTAGGGTGTGAACGAAAAAATAACATTATACGTAACAGTAAACAAAAAACGCCAAAAAATAGTAAGCAACATCACATTTTGCGGACGTAATTATTGTTTTAGCATATGGATGAAATTCTTGGCTATATTACGTATTATTGAAGCCAGACATTAACAATATGATTGGTAAACTAATTCAACATTTTTATATTAACAAAAGCATTGTTCGAGACACGTTAGCTCGGCTCGGCGACGGCAACGTCAGTTTACCTTGCGGACTTTGGACCCGGCAAATGGCATTCTACACGTTTTACCTTCGTGATAGCTACGAAATGCAATGAACGTTTCATTCTTATATTATTATCGTTCTACTGTTTATTTCAAAAGGCTCAAGGTGTTAAGGTGGTCATGGTTTATTAGAAAACAGAAATAGTTTTTTTTTTATCGTGGTTTTTAAATCTTTTGTTTCATTTTACCGCCAGAATTCATTGGTTTGGTACTGGCCACAGGTACTGGCTGGTTTCCAGCCAATAAATTGGATGCATTTTGAATTTAGGGCAATCCTCATGAATGTTTTGTGATTCAACGCAGGCAAAAGAAATTTGCGATTATGCCGTTTAGAGCATAGCAACAAGGTAGAGACAGACTTATAACAATTGCACAATCTAATTTTATGTAGGTATATTCCTGAAGCCTGGAACTAATTGCCTTTTGTTCTCTTTGGCAATGAGATTAATGTTGAACTTAAAAGGGGTTTGGTAATTCTCTATGGGAATTAGCATTCGACTCCATTTCTTGAAACTGTGAAAGGCTAAGGCTGCCTACACAGTACAATATTGGTGTAATAATTTTAACTAACAAAATCTAATAGTACGCTGCACTAATGTAAATAGGTACAATTCATAGCAAGTACCTACTTCATACTACCAAACTAAGATTCCAGTTCCTGTAAATAACTATCACGGGTATTCTTCATAGGT
Source organism: Orthosia gothica (assembly GCA_949775005.1). Lineage (NCBI taxonomy): Eukaryota > Metazoa > Arthropoda > Insecta > Lepidoptera > Noctuidae > Orthosia > Orthosia gothica. The sequence continues at coordinate 23,926,938 of OX459035.1, forward strand.
ACCTAAATAATTTGCAATTTAGATGGTTTATCCTAAAATTCACGTGATTATTATTGACTTACTAAGGTAGGTTAGACAACGTGCAAACAAATCCAATAAGGCTTGTATGAATATATTAGGTATAAATAATACATAGATAGGTACGCCATCCACTCGTGAGGCGCGTCACGTAACAACCAACATACTCATACTTATAAATATAACAGTGGATTGTAAGAGCACTGACCTACAAATCCTACAATTATCGAAGTTGAAAAAGACTGACGTCATCTGTCAATCAGAATCAAATGCGCTCGAAGTCCCTAGTAGACAAAAAGTGCCCTGAAAGTATCTAGTTCTCCATTCAAGTAAGCAAGAATAACTAAGCTCCATCTTAGATCAATCAAATTCAATCTTCAATTTGTCTAGATTTATATAATCCAAATTTTTCATACATTTCAAGTCTTCTCACCTGATAAAGTACAGTAAAAAATATCTACCTAAAGTAACAACATTCTTAATGATCAAGATAATATTATGTACTTAAAGTTGTGCCAAATTTTACATGTAGGTACTTAATTGCCGTTCTTTTACACAAATGACGAAACATAATTTTACATTACTAAAGCCTCATGTAAAACAGTTCGGAACACGATAACTGTACAGATAAATCAACGATGAAGTAAAAAGATGACTCAATCAAAATATCTTCAAACAAATCAACGAATCGTTATTCACGCGGTTACACACTTACACCGGTGAGGCTCGGGTCCAAAGTCCACTGTTTGAATAACAGCTGTCGACTCTCTACCGTGGCCGCGCACGTGCATGAAGCGTGATTCCAACCTGAAAACTAAATACCAACCTTGTTGCCTCGTGGTACGAGCCTTATTTCAGCGCACCGCCTTAACTTTTCACGTGACGAATTAGATTCTGCTTCTATAGTTGAATTTAATCTATGAACCTTTGGACTCTCAATGTAGAGGGTATTGTCTGTGTGAATTGTCCACGGGTCAATTGTTCGGATCAAATCGGAAAATACTCGAACGGTTTTGATGAAATTTTCTTGCAAAGACTCTGGTTCTATGAGCAATGGTGGCCGTTTATAGAAAGTTAAAAAGATGACCCAGTCCACAATAGTAATTAGCAATTTCAAAACTTGCAGTTCAATTTCAGTTTTAACAAAAATCTTGTCAAACCGTACTGAACTCTATTTTCACAGACATATAGTTTGTATCTCCTTGAATCATGAAAAACAGCCGTAGCAGAAACATTGGGTACAAATTCCACGAGTTATATTTGACTTGAGTCTCCACGTGGTAGCTTTATTACTCACTAAAGAGGTTAATTGAAGCATCTGTTATTTTTAAAATGTACTAAGAACTTTATTTGAGTTTATGTAATGATTTAATTTATGGATATATTGAATGTTGATAGGTTACTATCTGTGCTCCGTATTTTCACCATATTACATAGCACCCGCTTTGTTTTCTTTTTTCCTTTTGCTCGTCTCCTGACGGTCGTAGCGTGATGGCAATAAACTTCCTCAAGAATTGGGCTATCAACTGCAAAAGGATTTTTTCTAATCCGACGGGCAGTTTCAGAGATTAAAGCGATCAAACAAAAAAACACAAAGGCAGTTACGATCTATGTATTACTTTAGTAACGTTGAATAGAACAAAAACTTCGTTTTTATAGCCGTGTCCAAACAAGATCAAGATTACTTTTTGTCGGTAAAAATACATTATTTTTGGCCATTATTCTAATGAGGACACTTCAAGGTAATGACAACAAAAATCTTAAGATCAGACATAAAATATACATAAAAAAAACAAAACAAAGTTGCAACATGCTAACCAGCTATAAATATTACGATCAGGATGAAGATTATCTTGGCTTGTCGTCTAAAAACGTAAAAATGGCGAAAACTAAATCAAAAGCAAATATTACACAGTCGCCCACAAAAACACAATCGTTTTCGAAAAATTTACATTTATCTTTCCAAAACCGTGTTTTGGAAATCGCCTATTTAAATACCTATAACAACAATATAAATAAACGAAAAACTGAACGGAATGGATACTTTGCATTGCAAAATTCAACAAATGGTCTTTTTGCGCAATTCAATCAAAATCGAACTAATGACTCGAAGAACTACGTTCTAGTTTCCTATGCTGAATTGCTGATCTAAGAATCAGGTTAAAATAAAAATTAAATTACTTGGAAGGTTTTAATTCTGTTTAAATTCCTGACCCAGCAACATTGCAAAATTTTGCACTTCGCACTCATCAAAACTCATATTGGCCTACTTAGCTTTAACGACTAATTCCAACCAACACTATAGACCAAATAGTTGGCGCAAACATTTTACTTCCATTGTTGAACTTTCCAATTGGTGTTGTGGACTTTGTTCCCTGACGTCATCAACGGCCTCCGTTGTGTAACAGTCTCATTGTTTGTCACAATATCCTTTGGCGTAGTTTATGTTTCCCTGGTCATGTTATGACTTTACCTATATGGATTACAATAAGGACTGTTCGGTTGTTATTACTATTATAGAGACTTGTCCTGGGTTGTCTCTTGCTTTCACTTCAATCACGGACAAAGCCGCTTTCGACACACCAAATCTTGTTTTATGGAGGAAATTTTTGTCTCAAATCAAGCCAGAAGTTGTGATTTGTTGCATTTCGATTGTGTAATATTAACAAACAGTACTTTGACAAATCTGACCTCTCGTTACCATTAATTCTGTACTTAAGTCTTTATTTGCTTGTAAAATTGCACTTCAGAGAGTTACCTCGTTCAATTCTGAATGACGTTCTTCATTGTTTAGAATGAAATGTATTCCAATAATCCAGTTATAACTTGCGTGTATCTTTGTTCGACTACAAAGGTATGATTAATTGGCCGAGATGAATACAGAGCTGACATTATATCCTAAAACAATGGTCTTAGCCCGACGTGCAGAAACGCTTTAATTATATAGGACACAATCATGCAAATATTTCAGACTCTAAATCTAGTAACTCTTCCACATTGTTTTATCGCATGCAAACTAAAAACACTCGCCACATCTGTTTGCAATCGCTTGTTTCATTCAGACTCCAGATGTTGCAAGGATACATGATAAATTTTGCCATTAATTTGCATCTGGAAGTAACCCATACGAGATCCAGGACAAAATGATGGTTCTGGAGTCTGCTTGCTTCAATTAGAATTTTACGCTAACCAATCCCCTGAAGATTGTTTGAGATAAATTCTACACCTAATCGGGATGTACAGGATGAATCACAAGAGCAATAATTATCTTCCAAGAAACCATGTCGTCAGAGTAAACCCACTGATTGTAGAACATTAACACCGGCAAAAATAAGGCCATTTGAGTATGCGAAGATAATAGCAATGTGAGCCAAGGTTCGCAATCACGACGCTGCAACGTGCACCCGTTTGTTGCTACGATGTTAATTACCTGACCTTAAGAATTAATAAATGTGAAGAAATCCAGGTTCTAAGGTATAGGAAAATTACTTGATGGAAATAAAAAAAATGGAATTGCAAATGTTCCACTTGTTACTCATAAAGTAGCTGATGATGCTACAAGCAGAAGATTAGAAGGTGATGATCTGGATGATGTATTTCTGCAAGCTGGTGTACTTCTTGTCATAGATATAGCAAAGAATTCATTGATATGCTTCTAGTTTACGAAGTAACTGGCTATATATGCTAGTTGCTATGCGTCTTCACCAAGATCCAACGTAATGTAATATGTAAGAAATGTTGAAAATCATGTTAGTTAGTACTTCAATGTCCAATAATAATCATAATTAAGGACATTATCTAGGTGAAATGTATTGAGTACATCAGAACACGGTTGATAGAGAAGTCCAACGATAAGATCTAAATGGATCGATCCTTTCCATAGATACTTCAGATGTTTTTGAAAACCAAATTGCTTTGACTGATTAAAAACTTATCAGTGCGTATTAAGTTGCTTAGCACTTGTGTTTTTGAAAAACTTGTGTAGGTAAGTAAATAGATAATCGCTTTAAAGGATTAGAATAAAACATCGTTCGATTTTAAGTCGGCTGTCTAACTACGCACCATTCAAAATAAATTGTACCTATCTATCTAGGCAAAAAGAGTGGATATCATCAATCAAATATTCGAATATTACGTCATTGATATCCTAATCTTACATCAACAAAAAATCTTTGACATGTAGGTAATTTTATAAAGCAATAATTTAATTAGGGTAACTGACTCGAGGGAAATCCCTTCAACCGAAAAGTTCTCTGTAAATCTGGTGGCGTGCATATTTGTGATTGTTTAAATAGTTCCTGGTCAAAGTTCCATTCGATCGATCGCTTCCTTATTATCTTCAAGTAAATTCTTATAATTCTCACCAGCTTTAATGATGGTAGAGATTGAAAAACCTACCTAGTAATTCGTAAGGAACAGTGCGTGACAACATTGTATTAATTCCAACTTGATTGCGCTAATTATAGTATATTATTATATACAATGTTGTATAGGCAACAGAGCATAAATAATTGCCATTGAAAATAACAATGCATTTAATAGAGTAAAAAACATGGCCATTAGTATCATTAAACATGTTTTAATCGTCACTATAATAGGTTATTCTCATCCTCATGACACTTACCTTATCATCTCTAAACAAAACTAGACAGTTAATATAAAATATTGGCATATTATTGCTATTATTTATCATTATATAGTAACTAAGAGATAATAAACGTCACTAAACATGAAACAATTTACGTTGACCCCTGATAGCCTTACTTCCGAAGATCATGAGAAGCTAGCTTGTAATCTATAACTACCTACAGGAGATAAAGTTTGCACGACTGATGTAAACTAACTTTTTTATATCGGTTACATGCTTTAGATAACATTCGGTGCAGATAATTAAGATCAAAAGGGTATCGCAATTGCCATGACTCTGAAAGAGATATTGCAAAATTTTGATAATTACGTCACCTAATTTCTGATAGGCAATACAATTAAGTTACATAAGTCACACAAAAGATAAGGAACACGTTTTGGAACAATTAAAACTATAAAAAAACATTCAATAAATTCTTATCGAACGTAACTTCTTTTTACTCTAAGCCTTCTTCAATATGACTTAGCTGAGCACCTTCTGTTTTCTTTCCTTGCTATACAATCCAAAGCCAGTTGCCACCCAAATATGGGCTTCTATAACTGTTCTACACAACAACGTCTCAAGGATTTACCTCTATCTATTTATAATATCAGTACTATGATAGATTTGACTGTATTATCAGTTCAACCTTACAAATCATAATCATTTGCCACGGTTGTACTATTATATCAAGCGGTTACTACTGAATTATTTGTAGATTCAGGGGTAAGATATACAAAGAACAAAGTCCGTACTTTTTCCTTGTTATGATATTTTCTTATTTATTTGAATTATAATGTTCATCTTTACTCTAAAACACTTTCCAAATGACTTCTAAATATACTTTGAAACTGGTTTGGATATAATGCTTGATATACGAATCTAACGGCGTAGTATATAAGAAGACCTTCAAAAGTTATTGCAATTTAAATGTGGTCACTTCATTTTATAAACATTATTCAAACCTAGGTCGCACTGGCAGCAGGTTTTGATCAGGGCGAAGCGGCGAAAATTTTCTATGCATTTGATTTACTATGAGGGTTAATATTTCTACTTGATTTAAATTCCAGAAATCCTTTGAAACAGCAGAATAAGAAACTACGTATACTGTAAAGTCAGACATTTATTAAATCGAAGACGAAACCGATTATTAATAATAATAAGGTTGATCTTATCCCAGCAAGTGACTAATTAATCCACGTCTGATATCTATCTGTGCCTGGAAACAAGCACTAAATTGACAATTTATTACGTCCCGTATTAACAACTAATCCGATCATAATCAGTCTGTACATACTTAATCATCGTATCAATAAAATTATCGTTCATTACTTGTGCTGATAAAAACCGGATCTCATGCCTATAGAAGTTATTACAAAGTCATTTTAATGTCATCAAGAGAGCAAAGGTTACATCTGATAACTTTATCAAGTTTACAAGAAAATCATGACATGTGTATTGTGTTCACTGAACTCATCACCAAAAAATAGAGATCACAATAGAAGTGATAACCTAAAATAAGAATCTTCGTTCTGAAGGACTTTGTAAAGATTTGACGAAAGCTTATAATAATGTTGTGTACATTCAATGTTTCGTTTGTTCGAGAGCACGTGGTGATCGCGTGCAGTTGCCACCTCGGTAACGTCTGTAGGCGAACCGGTAAGCAAGTGGGGAGTGCATACGTGATCGTCACTGCGTACAGCTGAAGCTACTTAGCGGGGTTACGCTAGGCGCTGAGCGGGGTCCGCTATTGTTCATATTGTCATGTTAATTGGTATTTTCTGTAAAATTTAATGGCTCAATTTTAATGTCCAGAATATGCGTCAGTGTTCAGAATAAAAAGAAAATGATTTTTATTAAACTACAGTAGGTAGATAATCAATTGTCCACGATAAAGTTAATAATGTCAAGCATTTCAGTACTTCAAAACTCCTAATTTTGGCAAATGCCCAAGTAGGAATTGAACCTGCTATCACACAAAAACAGCGTGAACAAAATTTAACCGATCTAGGACAAGAACGAATTTAACAATACGTTACAACTGCAATATAATAGGTATCTATAACTATGTTATCCCTCAATTAAACGACATGTAGTGTTACAACCTCACTGGAAAAGTTCAGAAGGCGCAACGTGGTCGCAGACAAGTAGGTCGAACACTTGAACTCGGCTGTTTAAATGTTTACCCAAGAAACTATGTACATAGTTGTGGACATGAAAGATATTTTTGGCAAGATTTTGAATGTGGTAAAAGTGTTTTTTGTCAAAATCTTTAAAATTCCCTCAGGGCGTTGATAAAATTCTCATAAGAAAAATTGAAAAGGCTGCAACTTTAGAATGAAAATAAAAAAAAGATTATACGTAACCGTTTCTTGGTAAATCATTACATACATAACGCAATATATCCTCCAACAGAAATCATCGCAATTATAAATAAAATATGGTAGCGTAGCAGCTTTAAATCGCTGCCCCAAGCTTTTCAAGATCCAATTTGGCATACGAGTGGTTCTAAACACGCAAGACCAGAAGGAGCAAATTATCATTTCTAGTTGGAATCTATAATTTATTTAAGACGGTACCCTGACCAAAAAATCGGCATGAGATATGAGCGTTCCTATTGGTCTAGCGGCACTGGTGGCGCATGAATTACAGTAGTGAATACGCCCAGATTTTAGAATAAAATCTTTATAAAATCGAATTTTGGTCTTTTGAAAAAAATAATTCTACAAAAATGTTCGTTATTAAATTGTCTATCCATTAGTGTTAGTACAAAAAATAATCAATGAACACTTTACGAGGAGATGCATAATATCAATAATTATTTCTCATTTTTATGTTTTTTTTGAAGTAGATTAGTGAAATATATACAACATTTAAAAAAAAACTAAATCTACCATTTTAGAATCAATATTATGTAGAAATTTAATGTATTTGTATTAATTGATATTTCTTTTTAAATAACGAGTAGATAGCTCCTAAAAACAGCACAAAAAACGGCTTGCGCGGCGTTTTGGTCGGGGTACCGCCTTAACGGACAAGCACTAACATTAAGTGTACCGTCATCAACATCCACGGCACTATTTCTTTGCATCATCACTTCTTCGAATTCTGAAGGATTACTTTGGCAATTTGCTTCTAAGTCGAACTAATGATTATCGCACCAATTAGTTTCCAATTCGTAGCCACGCCCAGCTTTTTATTTTCAACTGTCTTGTCACATGCTTTAAAAATAGAATTGTCATTACTCTAATGACGTCTGCAGCTAACTCTTTTACCATTGCTATATGACTGGTAGTTGATGTGAGTAATAGCCGTTTCAATAGTTCATCAGAAAGTATATTAAAATATCTGTTGTTTTCCGAAACAAGATAGATTTGAATAAAGGTCTGTTGACAATAGCTGTTTTGGATATTGACCTGCAAAAACAATACTTAACTCACTCAAATCTTGGCGCATAGTTGATTCATTAATGATCCAACTTCACTTTCGTTGTCACTTTTATGCACGGGGATTGCTAAATATGCGTGTTCTTATTGCATCATTTATTGGCAATGCAAGCCGGTCGTATACAAATGCCTTTTTTATGCCAAAAGAATCTTTGGTATTCTTAGATTTTGAGGTTCCAGATTTGCCGAAATGAAATGAGTATACAATGTTGATGAAGACTGTCGCCAAATGAATCTTTATATATATGTTCCGCTATGTGACATAATTCGTTTGAAGTGCTGAAGTCTATTTGCACAGACCAGTCATTCAGAACCTTGTGCTGAATTTCAGGAACAACGAGAGACTAAAGTACAATGTTCTAGCGTCTCGGTTTTGGTTACGTGGGAGATCCCACGACGCGTCTGGTTCACGCACTGGCCGCGTGCTTCTTTGGAAGTCGTCCAAACTTTCTGGTAAACTCAGTGATTGAACTTGAGATCTGCTCTCAATACATCTCAGTTTGTGTTGTATATGAGATACAATGATTCTTTATTGGCAGGTGAGTGGTGTCTGAAACTGAATGGATTGTCTGCTATTTCTAGAAGGTTTTCTTGAAAGGTTAAGCGCGAAAGTTCATTAATCTCTTTTATTATTTTAATTGTTTTGGCAATTTAATTTAAAGTCCACGTTTCTCTTCCTTACAATTTACGATCATTTCTCTCAATTGAACATATAGCGTAGTAACAGCCGTGCAGGTTACTCTTTCGTATCAATGAAACACAAGTTTATTTTAAAAATAAAACTGGCTGACAGAGATTCGAATGTAAAATATTTGTATTTTGGCGCCACTCCAAAATATTTTTCCCTATTCGGTGTTGCCCGCTTAGTCAGAATTTTTAACCTTCTATTTACGAGTATGATACAAGGTTATGCGCTGTTCGATAGGTCATATATGTATGTTTTTGGCATAAAACGAATCGCTTTTTTCGTATGCGATTCATATTGGAGTCGATACGGCCAGTAATTGTTTAACAATATTTTAATAAGACGATCGATATTTGACTGCTGCTTTCAAAACACACGTAAATAACACTTATGTAACCACACGTAAATAAGAGTAAGTGACACGTTTAAATCACATTCATCCTACTTTCTGTGCGTCCAAAGAACTCTTTGTGTGTCAAATTATATAATTGCGTCTACCCACTTTTCACAGAATTTTCAAACACCCTTATCTCATCTTCAAAGAAGTATAATTACTTGCTTACTTCAGTAGAGGTGACCCGATTTAAAAAACCGTCCGTTTTTTGTAGCTAATCTCATCTATCACGATGTACCTAGCAACCGGTTGTGCTCCGTTCAGAGATCGGACTTTAACCGCCAGAGGCACCTCAAAAAATAACATGGACGCTAGTTGTTAAAAAGTTTTTATGTGGGTGTATCTATTAAGTGTACCTGGCTTGTTTGACAAAATAAAAGCTTTTAGTAAAAACCCATAATATTTAGCAGTACCTTTGCTTTAACAAAGTTTATTATGCGGCTTGAGGTAGGTGTGATTCGGGAGAAAATGTAATGTCACGCAACATTTTTGCGTTATACCCCTTCCATACGCCTTTCTCTTTCTCTCAGTATTTTTTGTCCATGAGCTTTTTCTAGCGTGTCCTGAAGTGAGGAACTTCTTCCTGACGAGGTCTTTCTGACCGTACATTTTTTGTTTCCAAATAGCTAACTGTGAAATTCGATTTTGCTTAAGTAACATTACCAACTGAAGACGCAAAACCAGAGTTTACATTCTCAAAGATAAATAAATCTATCCAAACGGTAGGTAATCGCTCTTGCCTGCAAAATTTTCGCAAATTCACTTTTTTATCGCTCGTTGCTAACCGGTTTATATTGATAACTTCTATCTTGTGACGTCAGAAGGGATTATGTATCAGCGAAAATAAATAGAAATGGATGGATTTTCGTATCTTAGATTATTGGAGTAGAATTTTTAGGACTGCGTCGTGTGCACTATATACGCACTATCAAATCAATATCGAATGAAATTTTATTACGCGTTTAGTTCTTTACCATACTTTGGCGAAGTAGTAGGTTTAGCTAAGAAACCAACTTTGTTGTTCTCATCTCCCAATGCCTTTAATAATTTGCTAATGTTATCTTTGTACATATTTTCAGTGCTTGACTTCCACAAAGACACTTTACACACATATTTACACACAAAAGATAAAAATTATCTTGTGCTTATTCATTTACTACCCGTCTGTTTTTCATGATAACAAGGTTTTGCTAATAACAAAGAGAACATTTTGCACACAAAGCATAATAAATTCAATGCAAAGTAACTGGTCGAAAACAAAATAGGTGCTTATAAACTGGAGCGTGAACGAAACGTTATCGTTCTTTGTTATCTGTTACTCCCAATTTGCAATGGCGGCAATTTTGACTTGGTATTGGTACCGTGATAGGCTGGATGAGCAGTGAAGGTCTGTGTTCCAGCTGTAGGAATATTAAAAAAAGGCTGATTATGCTTATATGATAATAACATTATAGTGTGGTAGGTACTTCCTAATAAAACAGGTTTATCGGGTTTGTTTAATAATTATTAATCCAACTGTATGTCTATGTAGGAAGGCGAAACCGGTGCCAGGTGTAATAATTTGAATTGAATATAGATTATGTGACTTTAAGAATCAAGATGGCGGACATGATTTGCGCGCGAAACACACGATGGCCGTAGAGGACGGGTATAAAATGCGTAATCTATGCACGCCCGCTTATTATAATGTAAATGTAAAAGTTAACTCGGTAAACGGTCTGGCTCGAACTTACTTTGATTATACTTATTTTGAGCACATATTTACTTTTACATTAGAGCTGGGGTATTTTTGTTAACCTATATTTTGTAAGCTCTTGATATGACCGAAAATTCGTACCATGTTACCAGTGTATGGAAATTACTCAGAATATGTTGATATTCTGTGTTGGTTTTCCCACCAAGTGGGTCATTTCGAAGTATGAATCGCACGCTACTAATACTGAAAGGCCAAAGCACCAGGCAGCAGCAGGGATTAACCCGGCATTTATGAAACTTGGCATGTTGAAAGTAGTACTACTGCTGAAACTGATCACCCAAAGAAAATGAATGTACAAATTTAAGACAACAGAAAGACATCTTCAACTTACCATAAACCTAAATAGAGTAAAACAACATATTTCTGGCTAGACATACAAAAGAAGGTATTGGCGCCAATGCAACATTTTTTCATGTTTTACGTCAATTTGAATTTTGAAATGCATGTTGATCATCATAGCTAAAAATATTACGCAACCCACGTATTTAAAAATGACCCTTTAACATTGAAAATCAAGTAGTTTTCGTAATTTGTTATGCTAATATACCGCTTTACTGTGAATCCGCATTAATATCAATAGTCAATATTTAAATTATTTCCACAGTCAATGATAATATCTAACATGAATCTTCTAATTTTTATACGGATAAACTAAGATAATTATAATACAAGAGTCATTACATCAAATGATAGATTTAAGGTCTAATAAACTATAGTTCTTAAATATAAGTTTCCATACGTTACCTTCACCTATTCCTATAATACAATCTTTTAAATAACTTGCATTCTATCAACTTTTACGATTTGCTAAGGATGGCAATCTGCCAATATCCCTTCAACTATTACGTGATATAGCAGTGTAGACATGTGTTGCAGTGAAAGTATCATTAAAATCCGTTCAGTACATTTTGAGTGATGGTACACAAATACTGATTTCACCTGCAGTTACTGTAGCTGCTAATATTTTGCCAACACCCTAGACTTTGTTGTTCTACGCTACTGGAATAGTCTGATCATCATCTTTAACATCCTTTGCTTAAGACGAGTCTACTGACGTATCTCCACTGGTTGTTTTATCTTAATCTTCAATTAGTACGACATCTGCTGCAAGGTTTCAAAAGTTACCAGTTTCGCGAAGGATAATCGTATATTAAGATATTACGACTAACAATACAAAGTGTGCACAGAAAGCGATAATGTTGTCAAGTTTATGTTGTTATTTCCTTAAAACCGGTCCTTTACAAAAATAACGCGCAGTATTTGGCATATTTGTGTATTGAATACGCCTTTTGCGATTGATACGCAATACTAAATTGTTATGTTCAATCAGGTAGACCAAAACAAATGTTAGATTTGCGACTATAAACGTGAAAGATTTATGCGGTACGGCAATCTGTTTAGTACTTGGAATTTTACGTACAGCATTTGGCCTTCCTGTTTACTTAAAGAGAACCTGGTTCACCTTTTACCAGACCTGGAGAATGAGTCCCTGATTATGTTCGGTCAGGATTATATTCCTCTTTAGGTACACCAGCTATCTCCGTTAAGTCACTGTTGCAACTATCCTCTAAATATTGACTCACTTACAAAAACTTCTTATCGTACCTACCACACCTATATATTATTCCTTATTTACTACAGCCACATGAATATAATGGTTGCCCATTTAAAGGCCAGTTATCAATATTTACTGACGCCAAGTATGACCTAAGCCATCATACAATGTGCAGTATTAATTCACAGGTACACAAAGACTGTTTATTTTAGGTGTTCAATGTTCATGATACTCGAATCGACTAGAATTATCTGACAGAGTGTCGCATAGTAACATGCTTGTTTTATTCGGCTCATTTTTGTCTTCAAAGCCGTTGGATTTGACACTGCTGAACGGGAAAATGAAAATAATATTTTTCTTCCATAATTCGAAAACATCCAAGTCTTCTACCCTTTGTAAAGACTGCGAAACGCTTAGTCACTCATCACAACCTCGTGCAGAGGCTATATACAAATGGAACTCTATCAAAGAAACGGTCGCGAGTAGGTATTCACGACAGCGACTCATTTTGGCATTTCGATCATCGCTAATAGAATGACATGAGCTACACCGTAAGCAACACAATGAAAGAAGTCCTTTTGATAAGTAATTTTGTTGTGTTTATGTTGCAAATTGTTTTGAAAACAAATTACTTGACGTCATTGATTGTGGCAATAAACGTTTAAACCCAGGATAACGTAATACCCCCTATAAATCTAGTATCTGATTACCTACAGTGATTGCTATCACTATTATTGTTATTCATATATGTAAAAAACTTAATACCTTCGTATCAATTGTAGGGATTAAGATGTTTTTCAAAATTATTATGCCTACTTACCTACACAGCAAAATTTTAGCAAAACATCATTATCAAACAAGATGTTTGTCAAATTGTTATGGCATCTTGCAACTGTACGTCTTACACAATAGCCTATCTCACCCACACAGCTCGGATCAAAATCCACTGGCATTTGTAAGCAAAAAATCTTATAAGAGTTAAGCAAAAAATTCCAAATTGAATTGGTTCTCGCCCCACTAAAATTATTGAAAGTAGCTATTTCATCAATAAGGTACCAAATCTTAACCTTTTGGAGAACTTAACCAATCAAAGGGTAGGTTTTCTTTATATTCTACAGCTATAAATTCAAACTCGAGTTGATATTCTCCTATTATCATATAACAGCATCAATATCTCACTTTAGATAAAATATTATTTGGATCAGCGTGTCTTGCTGTCGTTCCTAAAACAAAATAATTATTATAAATTATTAACAGCCATTATGGTTTCCTAAAACAAAATTGAAGTATTTGACGTTATTGTGTGCACTTCTAAGAGGGCAAGTCCATGAATAATTCGTCCAGACATTACAATCGCTACGTGGAAGTGTCCAAGGTCTCTATTGTCAAAGGCGACCTAGTCTGTATGTAATATTTATTAGTGCTTAGAGCCACACATTATTTTACTTTTAAGTCTAACTTACCTCCGTATATTAGTTGACGCACTTGGTCTAAATCAAAATACCTAGAACTGGCATTGTCAACTCTTTCGGTTCTCTCGTATCCGCTTCATCTATCTTTCGGTATTTTTTGCTAATTGTTTTACTTTTGTCTTGTATAGAAGAAAATTACTCATCGCAGTTAGCAGTTCCTGAAGCCAAGAGAGTATGTTTAGAACTGTGACTCTTAGCCGTATTAGTGGCTCATGGTCTAAATACTCCTCTTATTGCCCTCTAAATATAACTCCAAGCGTTTGTTTACACACTGCGTCTTCTTCCTCATTGCTTTGTTTTAGTATTGCATAAACTACTACATAATATAAGTTTTAAGTTCCACATAAGACTTCTACTTGCCCTTGCGTTTTATAATCCACGCTCGGATTCGTTACGTCATAATTTAATATGGCTCCCGGCTTACTGATAAAACTCCTCAAGTTTGAAGGATTTGGTACTTAAAGACTTCCAAAATAAAGCTTAATTTACAGTGATGGATTACCTTGGTGGCATTTAAAAATCAACCATTTATAAAATCTTGTTTTATTACACCACGTGTTTGGTGTAGTTGATAATGTTTTTACGCGTTATTTCAGAAAATGTAAAGAATGTTCACGTATTTACCTATTGAGCACTTGGTGTGTGAATGTTTCAGGTGGTTAATGAAAAACATGTTAGTTACCTCGAGTTAAAATATTTTCTCGCTTGATTTGTGATTTGTTCTGCTATTACAATGAATGGTGTTCTAGAATTTTCACTTTTACTGTTTATTGCACTACTGAACAAAGCATTTCGAAAATCCACTTCATCATCCACTTTAAAAATCTTTCCAATTTCGAACAGTGCTTTGAAGCAGGAAGTGTTACCAGACACACACTTCCGACACAGAAACTTAATGACTAGCCTTACTGTTACTCTGATACGAAAATATGACAAACAAGAGCTCAGACCTTTGTTTTAAAACCAGCTTTACAGTTAAACACTGGAATACGGTTTGTTCCGAGCCAGTTTCATTACGAAATTGAAAAAAGAAGGTGTCGAGGTTCTACATTTGTACTTTAGAACATTTTCCTAATTTAAATTTTGACAGATGCGTTTAGTATTCGCTGTAAGATCTCGGGATTTCAAACAAAGTCGTCTTTTTGCTTGGTTATTATTAAAAAGGGAATCTAATGGCATGACTAGGAGTGGTTCAGAAGCGGGGCACGTGCGTTGCATCCTCGCAGGCCGTCGACCTCAAAGAGGCAACAACTGGTTGGATTCAAGCCAGGTTTTATCGAAAAAAGTTGGCAGGATACGGCCCTATTGTGGAAATGAGGGCTTGACATTTCAAGCTAATATAAAAAGGTTCCAGTGAAAGGAGTTTATGATGTTTGGAATAAGCCTTTGAGTATTCTTTGTGCCACTTTTCACAGGACAGAATACACGAACGTATCTAAAGTGCTTACTTACCTACACCCACATGTAAGTACAGCAACACCTCATCGGAATTTCCTTATTGTGCTGGACTTTGTACTTCGTCAATAACATTGGATTACCATAAGGAAACGTAGGTAAACCTAGCCTAATATTACACTGCTATTTAAGTTTCCTTGTTAGCTGGATTTTGTCCTCATGAATTTAATTGAAGCAGGAAAAATCTATATTGAAAGTTAACGTAATCTTCCAAGAATACACGCTCGATTTTGAGTGGCATTGAGATTTTAGTCATTTAAAAGATGTCATTTTTTAAAGCCAAAGACGAAAGGGCATATGACTCCACATATTAAGTATGTATGCCCAGAGGAGCCGGCATCACGATGGCAACTTGGGAACTGATACCCAAAACAGAGTTGGTGGACGGCCAAAACCTATCATTTACGTTGGACTACAGTAATATCAGACTTCCTAATTGCTAGAGATATAATGGAAATGACAAGGCCATTAGCGAGGTAATCACCTAAGTTTAGGAAATTTTGGGTCGCTATCCAGACAAATATGAACTTAACAGTAACAAAAGATTGAGAAGACAACAAAGTGAGGTTAAACTAACAAAGGAAATAAGCCTAATCAAGATTAAACCTTAACTGCTCAGATTCAGATTACATTCAAATACTTAAGGAAGGTAATATTGCACAATATGCCCAGTAAAATAGCTCAGGAAACAGACCAGTTTGACCAGATGTCGCGAATTCTAAACTTCCTGGATTTACATTACTGAATCACGATAACGAACGGTGGTCGAGCCTCGAATCTTTGTTTGAAAACATTTCGATTGTTTGTTAATTACGTGCCAGATTACTGAAGAAATTGCGCGTATTTTTCTAAAGAACGGCATTTTTACGACTCTCTACTACAAAATAAACAAGATAGTCCGCCGAAATAGGTCAGGTTAGAGCTATTGTAGTGCAAAATCAAAATCCTTTTTCTCTTGGCACCGCGTCGAAACAAAAATAGAAGAGCAAAAACATTGAATCAGAAAACGACCAACCCAGATGTTTTCTTGCCGTCTCTCTCTAACGCCAATGCTGTCTCAACAGAATCACGCACGACCTGCGTGCACGCAGCGGTCGATCGATCGGCTAACAAGTTGAGCTCAACGGCCAAACTGTCGTTTCTGAACCCAACTGATCGAGCAACTAGTCGACTGACCAGATTATCGTTCGTGTCCTGCCAAATAATCTCTTTGTTTTTTATGGAAATCCGTAATGTTCAGATAAGTGAAGTGAGCTTGCTGGTTGATAAGGGTATCTCGTCCTACATAGATGCGAGAGCAAGGGAAAACATTGTGTTTCTTTGTATCAGCTTCAGCTGCCTGTGTATCGGTTCACGTACACGATTGGGGAGAACGGGTTTAGATGGTACTAGCCCGAAATGGACAAGCAAGCAACAACTTTAAAACCCAGTATGCAGTTTCAAGTGATTCCCACACGCCTGCATACCTTCACTTATTTGAATTCCAATCCAAAATTACAAACCCTATTTTATTTCTGTTTGAACAATAGACCATTTTGTTAAAACATAATCCGTTTATTATTACGTGTTGAGAACACGCATATCGTCATCCATGACAGCTCGTGGCACAGAAAACCATAGTTTCTCCTGCATCATGCATGAGCACATCAATCCGCCCACATCACTGGTAGACGAAGGCACATCATCTTACTATGATGGGTGACGGAACCACTGCTTAGAAAGAAAATATTTATACTAAGGAAAGAGCCCAAAATTAAAATTATACTAGAAGGGCTGAGCAGCACAATGAATTTAAATATAGTATCGGAAATACTGACCATAACAGTGCCATACTTTTATCAATACTATACATATTCCAAACCTTCATTATTTGAACTTCATGTCAAACAGTCTGAGTTGAATTTCATCTGTCATTGTTGGGGAAGAAAGGGCAGTTGTTATCATTGACGAGGTTAATGATCTTTTATTTTGATGCAACGAAAATATTTGTGTTAAATGATAACACGATGTTATGTTAATAATAACTACTATGCTATCTTTCGTTTGTCGAATTAATAGACAAGTTATAACCTCCAATGAGATTCATAATAAATAACTTGTGAAAGTTAGCGTCTGAGAACCCAAAAATTTCCGTAATGTTAACCAAAGAGAAATTCTACCATCCCAAAATAAGCCAAGGAAGATTCCATACTTTGAAAATAACTAAAAAATACCGGACTAATGGCTAGACAGCAAAAAGTTACGGAAGTCAATACACTCGATATACCAGGCCCCTCAGAAAGTATTGCGAAAAAAAGTTTTTATATATGGGAGACTGGCCAGTTATAATGTTTTTCGAAAATATGATTATTTATAAGTAAAAATAAGTAAGTTCCAATTTCAAAATTTCCCTCCACATTTTTTGCGAGTTAATTCAAAGTATTGTGTCTCACTGAAATATGGATCTGCGCCGGGAACATTTTAGAGCTATGATTTTATACGATTTCAAGTGTCGCCTGAAACCGGATGAATCGTACGATAGACTTCAAATGGCATTCATGGATGAAGGCCCTTCCAAGGCAACCGTGTATCGTTGGTATAACGAATTCAAGCGCGGTCGACCAACTTTGGGGGATGACGAAAGAAGCGGTCGCCCTTTGACGGCTGTTACCGAAGAAAACGTGCTAGCAGTGAAAAATTTAATCCAAGACAATAGGCGAATTACATATCAGGAGATTCAACACATATTGAAGATTGGATCGGGAAGCGTTCACGAGATTCTACACAGCCATCTTCGCGTGAGGAGGATAGTATCACGCTGGGTGCCGCACAACCTCACCGATGCTCAGAAGCAGGCCCGGGTGGAATGGTGCCGTGATATGCTTAACAAATTTGAAGCAGGCTCGTCTCGGCGTGTTTACGACATCGTTACAGGTGATGAGTCCTGGATTTATCAATACGACCCAGAAACCAAGCGCCAGTCGACTGTTTGGGTGTTTCAAAATGAGCCAACGCCTACCAAAGTGAAGCGATCTAGAAGCGGGGGTAAGATTTTGATCGCTAGCTTTTTTAATTTGACTGGCCACTTGGTATCAATTCCCTTACGGGATCAAAGAAGCATTAATGCCGAATGGTATACTACCAATTGTTTGCCAGAAGTTTTCTCTGTTATAAGCAACAAGCGACCAAACACAGGGCTCCGCGGGCTACTGCTCCACCACGACAATGCACCTGCGCTCACCGCACTCAAAACGAGGGACTTCCTGGACAGCACGTAAGTCAAACTCCTGGGTCACCCTCCTTACAGCCCTGATCTAGCACCGTGTGACTTCTTTTTATTCCCAAAAATAAAAAATCAGCTCAAAGGGATACAATTTTCGTCGCCGGAAGATGCGCTGGCTGCGTTCGAGCAGGCTGTAAACGAGGTGTCTGCGGCGGACTGGAAAAAGTGTTTTGAAAACTGGTTTAGGCGCATGAATCTTTGTATAGAGGCTGGTGGAAAGTACTTTGAAAAGATTTAATAAAAATATATGTACGTATAGAACAATTTTTTTTAGTTTCGCAAAACTTTCTGAGTGTCCCACGTATGTGATGCGTAAGATCAGACACTTGATACAGGCACCGCGCTCGACAGAGCTAACGAAATTGTCGGGAATTTGCAAATGATTTGAGAGGGTAACGACAGCTGTACTGGCCCAAATTTTTGGAGATATACGAGTATCGGAGTTAGCAGTTGGGTTCTACCAAATATCTATGTCTACGTAATTCAATGATGCCTTAATCCTCACTGATTTTTTAAAGGGGTTTCGGGAACAGCTACCATAGAATACTGCAACCATAGCATGCTATTACGGTTTCCTCATACCGTTATTTGTCCACACATACACTGTCAGTAAACATAGAAATGAGTTTGTACTATTATTCATTGGATCTAGAATATTAAAACCTGTTCATTAAAAGCAAAGTAAATAATAAAAGTATAATGAACAACGTGAGTCACTTGTTATGCGAATATTTAACTTTCGTGGTATGGAAATTGGTGGCAAGGAATTTTATATCCATTGTTAAAGTATACCTATCCTAGAATAGGTTTTTGAAT
The DNA here is from genome assembly GCA_949775005.1 of Orthosia gothica. Taxonomy (NCBI): domain Eukaryota; kingdom Metazoa; phylum Arthropoda; class Insecta; order Lepidoptera; family Noctuidae; genus Orthosia; species Orthosia gothica. The sequence goes on from OX459035.1 coordinate 23,946,424, forward strand.
TGAATATGTATCGATTTGAGCGTGGTTATTTAAATGCGCAATTAATATTGGACTTAGGACTTACCTTGACTAAGCCTATATTTAAAAAGCTAGTATCTACGCCCTTTGCTTCAACATCAAACAAAACAGAACACTCCTCTTCTTGTTTTCTTCTTCATTTGTCTTTGTACTTTTTACTCTTTTACCTACTCTGTTTTTTTTTTGTTTGATGCTGTTGTGTCTGTCGCAGAACACTGTGGTGTCTGTGTGAAATAAATGTCGAATTCTATTCTTATTTCTGCAAATGATGATTTCGATTGAATTTATACCATTTCCTCCAGCCATGTTAACTTAATCGAATTTAACCAAAACAGGTGCACGATATTCGGATCAGGTAAAGCTATTAACTTCCAGGGTAATTTGTCCGGCAATTCTGCGAAATTCCCAGCACGTGTGCTTTCCCAACGGTACTGAGCATTACGCAAATTGCTTTTTTACGGCCCTTGTAAGTAGCAACTGTAGTTTTAATTAAGAGAGAAGGGAACATGTACTAAAACTACTCAGCATTATATTGAATAGGGATAGGGGAAACTGAGTACGAACATGACATGTGCAAGGGGGACTCCCTTGCGCATTGCACACCTCTGTGATAAAATATAATAATAATACCAGTGATACATTCCCACTGCAGGGCAAAAGCCTTTTGTCATACAGAGAAAGCACGATAAAAATATAACTATAATATTAGCAAGTGGAAACACAGTCCTTGCTTCGTCGTTGATTCCATAGCGGCCAAACCCAGTAAAAAAATGAGGAAAACCTTATCTTGCCCATAAACAGTATTTACAGGCCACAGCAAACGTATCTCGATTATCAGAGCTATTATTGCAAATACTCCGTGCAAATATTATTCGCCCAAGATTTCCTGATTCAATATAGCGCCACGAGTTAGCTGCATGCTTTAATAATTCCTATTTAAATAACTAGACAACATGGAATGACGTTATTGACATGAGATGCAGGCGTGATATCGCGATGTTAGATAAAGGATATATCAGATCGAGTCATATTGTCTGAATTATAGTGCAAAGAGATTTTTTTTTACTTATAAACTAAGCAAATGCACTGACGTTCAGAAAAAAAAAAAATATAAATGACTAATGATAATATCAATGTCCTAAAAAAGTTGGTGACTATTAAAAATAAAGACAATGGTGTCTTCGGACGATGAGATTAGGATGGATACAGGGAGAAGCAACACAAAAAACTATGAGATCATAAGCGAGAATCGGATACGAAGGGTTAGATAGGTTGAAGATTAAGAACAAAAGAAACAAAGTACTGAGAGATCTGAGATATATTCAGAAAATGGCATCTAGAAGTTCTTTTATATTTAGAAGAAGTCAACAAAAGACGATCTTATATATAAATATGCAAGTTCTCATCAATAAGCAAATACATCAACTTGTTTTTATCCAACCATGTAACATGGAAGGAACTAATTCACATGATGGTATTCTTGATAGGTAAACACGAGATCGCATGACAAATATTTACTACAGGCAGCTCAGGAGTTCGCAACGTGATGCCTCAGATAAGGTGTCAATGAGAATGGCGGGATACAATTACTTTAGTGTAGTTTACAATTGATTTAGCTGTCATGGATGCCCAAGTGGATGAATTAATTGGGAGACGGACTTTGACCACATCAATATTTGGAAGAAGTGCGTTTAATCGTCGGGTGTTGATTAGATCACAGCAAATCTAATGTTTTTGTTAGTGACGAGAAACGAACTGGAATTAATACAACTAAATGATGATTTTGTAGGCGTAAATCAAAATGAGGGTAGATTGATAAAAATATGTATGAAATTTGTATCTACCCTCGATTTGCTCTAAACATTTCAAGACGTGAATTCCAATGAATTAAATCTTAAAGAAAAAATAAATTATTTAAAAAGAAGATAACTACTGCAAGCCCTAGTGAAACATTTATAGATTCAACAGATAGACTCCTTGTTACGTACTACGTACTTACGATACAAGATTAGATTACATTTCAAACACTCAATAAGGAGTTGATTTATCGATTCAGTCCAAAGGCTACACTATATTAGTTTAGTCTATTAAAAACAACAGCAGGTGTGCTAGATCATGATCCCAATCAGACGGCAGATTCAAAGAATTGAAATTAAAATAGGGAAATAAAATATTGACTCAATTGTGAATAAAATTAATATCTTTATTGAAACTTATAAGATACAAACAACACAAAACAACATAATATACAACTGAATACTGTAAAAAAATAACCTGTATACAAATACAAAGGTGAGACGGAAAAGAGCTCATTGTGCATTCTATTGTGAATTGTTTTCTACAGAATGTTTACAGTCATGGATGGCATAGAAAATTTGCTCATTGGCGTTTATAGAAGAAAATTTATTAATTAATGGATTACTGACGTAGAACCCCCACCGCGGTGGGGTTTTGTGACTACCCGCATAAGTTTGTTTATCTAACAATAGATAGATAGCTTTTAGCCAGTAATAAACGAAATGCAGTTACTATGCAATGCTTATCAAATCGGCAATGTGCTGTAAATATGGAATTATTTTCACACATCTGCTTTGATACGAAATTGTAGCAAAAACATATTGGAGTTACCATGCAGCTGTTATCAGTAGTAAACGCAACAAATATGCAATTTAAACTTGTATAACTTAGTTCTATTTACACACGTTACGGCGCCGTTAGCACTAGCAGTACTAGCACCCAAAACGTTTACTTACATAGGTGTGTATCTGTGTAGGTAACAAAAACAATCTAAGTGCATAAATACTTACAATAATGCGCAATTAACAACAAGTGAACACTTCATAAGTCCATACCTTTATTGGTTGTTGTTGAAACTACGTGCGCAGTTGACTGCTGCGTACAAAGGCATATGGTAATGAACACTTGGAATCAGCTTGACTGCCCAAACAGACATAAATTATAACGGATATGTTAATAGGTTTGTTTTAAAACGGAATAATTATGGTTCAGTCAAAAATACTAATTAAAACATTGTGAATTTGTGAGGCATGTCGAAGAACCAAAAAAATCGAAGACATATGTCATCCACCAACCCGCACTGAGCTCGCATAATGGATTACGGACCTCTCACAAAGAGTAGGCCTGTGTCCCAGAATATTATAGGCAGTCAAAAATATTTAACTCTTGCAGAAAAACGGCGTAAATTCTATAGAGTCCTTCAAAGCAGCCTGACTTGCCGGCTAAAGACGTTCTGCCTTTTGATATCTCTTTACCGTGCTTTTGTTATAATACCTGAGAAAGTACTAGATATATACGTAATATTTTGACATAACTCCTTGTATAGACTTGTTCATGTGCCTCTAGCGAGACCCAGACGTGTTCAACATTGATAAATAGCCCCTAATAATAGGTTTTTTGGTTGCTAACTTTCACTTCATCACATTACCAAATTGGTTGGTAGACTATAGACTCTATACTGGCTGTGGTATGTAATTATTTGGCAAATACAAAATATTGTGTTGCGAAAGTTAGCGATCTAATTAACAGTGTGGATCCTGTTTTAGGCCATATGGATGTAGGTTTGATATCATGTGTAAATCTCGCTTTCCTTTTTTTTAAAGAACTGAGTAATTGCGACTTTTTAGATATTACATACTCAACGGAGAATAAGCCTTTGTGACTTTCCATACTGACGAAAATCTTCTTTGTTCCAGGTATGCGAGAAACTGGAGATCGGTGCCGAAGCGGATTACTTCGGCCTCCGTGTATCCCCAGTGTCCGGTCCCGGCAGATGGCTGAACTTGCGCAACCCTCTCGACCCGCACCGCATTCCCAGCAGACGCCTCGACCTGCGCGTCAAGTTCTGGGTGCCCCCACACCTCCTCATCAACGAACCCACCCGCCACCAGTTCTACCTGCACGCTAAACTCGACCTTACTGAAGGAAGATTAGTTGTAGCTGACTTGGAAGTCGCCCGAAGGATCATCGCTTACATAGCCCAAGCCGAGACAGGAGACTGCGAACCAGACCTCCCCCCAACACAGATATACGAGGAATGCGACAAAATCGGGCCTCAAGGCGAGCGACCCGAAGACCATGTAGACAAAATCATTGAATACCACTGTGAAATTGCCGGGATGGGGGCTTCGCAGGCGGAGTATAGATTGTTGAAACAGATTTCGAAATTGGAATCGTTTGGGGAGGAGTTGTTCTTCTGTAAGCCTGTGACGTTTAACAACAATGCTCACAACTTGTACAGTCACTTGTTGTATCATAGACAGCAGACTGAAGAGCCTAGGGCTAGAGACGAGCAGGAGATCGATGGAGGAGCGACAGTGGGGTGTCTGACGTCAGGGCAGAGCGGTGGGGGCTGTGGGTGCAGATTGAGCACTTGTGTGGGTGTTGGACCACATGGCATCGTGGTATACAGGCCAGCGTGCAATGGAGATCATGAGATCGGAGTTGAGAAGCAAAGGTTGGTGTTCTATTTTTAATTTGTTTTTCTTTGTTATTATTCTCCTGCCGTTTTCATAATTTGTTTAACCAGTGTTTTCCTAAGGCTCAGTGGGACAAGAAAGACGATCAGGTCCTTCCGTTAAATATAAACGGTGGAACTGTTAACATATTTCTCATACGAGAATCAGTAAAACAAAAAGCATTAAAAAGTGAAAGCCAAGCCGAAACTGTTTTGTTTGCACTGGAATGGTGTCATGCATTTGGAATACTGCGTTTACGTCCTTGAATATCCTAAAAAAGGTCAAATTAATAATGATGTGTCTGTATCTTTGGTCTAGTGATCACTTGCGCTACTGCTGATCATGAGGTCCTGGGTTGAATTCCGGGTCGGGCAAATTATTGGGTTTTCCATCTGGAATTTCGCAGTAGCAGCTCGGAGTCTGGATTAGTGGCCGATTGCTGGCTCGCCCCCAATACATGGGACTTGAACATAACTGGCGTAATGTATAAATGCGAGCCCTTTTTGCCATACTTATTATTGGAATCAAATATAAGCTCACACTGTTAGGACCCATTATTATTAATGTTTTTTTTATCCGTGGTGCTAGGCAACTGGGCCTACCCCAGTTGTAAACGACCCTTTGTGCCTATTGGCCTTGTTTATTCTGTCTCCTGCCTGATACGGAAATAATGTTTTTGTTTCCCTACTCCTCCGTTATTCTTTTCTGATTAATTTCTTTGCGGGATCCAAAACAGTTAAATTCATTCTCCGGGACTTCGCATTGCCTCGGCGCTTTTCTGCTGGTCGCCACTGTTGATTCTGGCTTTCAGAAGTTGCAGTGGTTTGGGAATAGTGCGGTGCGATTGTCCCAATAAAAAAAGCCCTTCAAGGAATGCATCCATGTTGTTATCTATTAATATGTTTTAATAAAGTCGTTAAAAGAAGACTTGTTTGGACTGTAAACTCTACTTATTATTCGTGTATGTTAGTCAGTAGCGAACGGGTCAAGACAATTGGTTACGTTCGTTGCTGTTTTCGGTGACAACTACTGAATTCATTATAATGACATCACGGACCTAAATATACGGCGAACGACGTATATTGTTGAAAAATATTTACTGAGCAAATAAGCCTTGTTCTTGTTCAGTAATCTATGCTTGTCCATATCTACTTAATATTATAATAAATGCGAAAGAAGGTACCACTGTCTGGCTATATCACAGCTTTTAACGTCTTGTCCTGTTTATAGACATACAGATACTTTTTATCCCGGAAGTACATTTCTCTAGGGCAATAGCTGACTTTCACGCGGGGGAAACCGCTGTCAGTAGCTTGTACAAATATTTTGAAATAGTAATTCTGCCAAGCGCAGCTTCAGATTTAGCTAAACGTGCCGTTTGGATATTTTGTATATTTTGCTGTTCATAGACAGTTGACACAAAAAAAAACAGCTGAATATCTACTTTTCCTATTTGCAACCATATTGCAAACTAAGTAAATAAAGCTAGATGTATTTTGCAATCAATAAAACAACTATCGACGATATAAAAATTTGCTGACGCAGATCAGAGATATTTTGTCCTAGAAAATATGAATTGCACAATATGACAAAAAATAGCGTATGCCTAGGGATGTAACGATACCTATTATATGTATATACTAGGTATCGTTACGTATATAAATATATGTAGGGATATAATCACGACAATATTCTATTCGACCAATTTCTTATGACAGAGTCGCACCGATAGCTACTTAATTACTCAGTAATTTATCTTAAAATTGCTCTAAATATAGGAAAAGATACTCGTACTTCCGTTAATTTTAATATATTCGTCTCGTAAATATTATTGTGCTGAATTTTCTTATCATGAAATATTCAATTGAGCATGATAAGATATACTTCTTTGTTTTCAAAGAACATTCTCGTATCTGTATGAATTTCTTTGTTTTGGCTCATTACTGGAAGTAATTATTTTATCTACAATCAACAATCTACGTAAAAGTATTCGGTGTTTGGAACAATAATAAGTACAAATTCGGTACAGATTATGATCTTTATGACGGCTTTATTTAAATACTGTGCAAAAACAGTCAAGTCAGTATCTGAGTTCCCTATAACCTATAGTAACGCTTCTACCTTCAAAGTATGGGCGAACAGGCATATTCGGGGCTCGCTCGTTCCATCGAGCTTATCAGACAAGACGAGTATTCAAGACACTTCAAGCCAGAAGTTACCTACTTGCCATAACACAGCAGTAGCAGTTGCTAGTGACTTATCGTCCTCTCAACCAAGCCCTGACACTTCTGATACTTAACAAGAAGATTCTTATGACCAATAACTGACTTTAACCATCTCCACTTTCCAGCATCGCCTATACAGCAATCCACCGCGCGCAGCCGTTCCGGCGCAACTTCCAGATGTCGTACGTCACGGACGAGGGCAACGAGGCCACTCTTCACGTCAAAATGGCCACGTCTGGCCAGGCGGCAGCGGTCTACCGCGCCGTCACGGAGAAGCACGCCTTCTACTGCTGCGAAACTGTCCGGACTGATGTCACTGAACAGTTCATTAGGGATCTTAAGGTGAGCTACTTTTTATGGTATTTTTTGTATTAGTCTTGCAGCGCTGTACATGTTTAAAAGTTTGTATGGATTCAAGTTCTTCAGCCTATACAGAGAATTTGTTGCTCCACAGTTAATATACTTACTACGTAGGGATGACAGGCGGGCGCTTGGGGAGGCCGTCTTTGTGTAGAACTTTGACGTTCAAAAAAAGCTAGCTCTCAGCCTCTTTTGAATAATTATTGGATTTGGTTCTGGGTTTGATGCCCCAGTTGGCAGATTTTTATATTGGGCATTTCCAAGGAATTTCTCAGTAGCCGACCGGAGTGTTATCATTATAGCCGGCTAGCATTATAGGCCTTGTATCATTTCTATGTTCCAATTTAAGGGTTTTGTGTGTCTGTCTGTCTTTAGTTTTTTCTCGAAATAACTAAACAAGCCAATAATGTAACATTTACTTACATTAAATGAAGCAATATTGTATAATTATTTTATCGTGCATGCCACGAATCACGTACAAGCCTTTCTGTTAGCAACCTTGCGGAGAATACCCATTTAACCAATAACATTAGATCGAAACTTTGAAAGTAAACATATTATTCATAAACTATGCTTTGGAAATAACCAATTTATAGTTTAATTATAATTGTTTATTTGCGCCAATTTGCGGTATAGATAACGTTACCTATTATGTCATTGCTGCTTCAATAATATTATATTGTCCTCATAAAATTATGTCCTCGTTATTTATGAACTTATGAGAATATTCCCATGTTGGTTGTCAACAAATGAGTGTACGACTATTTCTGTACTTTTACACAGACCAGCAATATTTATTTTCCCACAAAAATGATAAATTACTTTTTTGTGTAGAGCCTCTTTTATTTATATAAGTAATTTCTCATTTTAGTGATAGTAGATGTAGTAAGGTGTAACTTACGTACGTGAGCATACAGAAAACATAGTTTTATTCATGTAACTTCCTATGTTTTCTTTGTGAACAAATTATTAACTAAAAACTTCCTATACCTTGTTATGACCAATGATTTCTACATTATCTCATCCTGTCACCCGAAAAAAAGCGAGTTCTATCTAGTCACAACCGCAAATACCTATTCAATTGTATTTCCCCGAAGCTACTGAACCGTTTGCCAGTCCAAAGTCCAGTATAGCAACACTAAATGATTGTTTTGTCAACGAATAGCTAGAGGTCACCTAACGCCCCCGTGTATATTGGGCAGGACAAAGTCCAGATGTGTTTTGGTCAGGCTGAGTATTGCTGGATGTAATTTAATGTGGATTGTAGGTAGATTTGACATTGAGTGTAATAGTGTGAGGCTGTAGGAGAAATTCATTGAAACTGTTAAGGCGCAGATACCCCTGAGTAGCAGATTTTAAAGTGAGAATCACGACTTAACTGCTAGATGAAAAATGTATGTTACATAAGACCATTTTCTTAATAATTTGATGTAAGAAAATTTTGTGTTTTATTCGTATAACATAGTGTAATTTATTTGTAAAGTCATGTCTACCACGGACAAAAACATGACAATCGCACCAAAACCGCCGGGCGTATTTTAGTGAAATTTTCACCATCTCAAACACAATTTAATTAATTACATTCTGATCTGAGGCTTTTTTTTTAAGTCATAGAATAATAAGGAAAGTACAAAAATCTACTGAATTTTGGGTCGTGCGGGTATGAAACGAGTGCGCGTTTCCCTCAATACTTTGGCTACTGTCGTCGTCTTAAGAGATCTTCATCTTTCTTGATTTGAATTAGCCATAAAGACCTACACGTAACACCTGGTAATCTCCGAAAGGTTAAGCAGGGATATAGCAGCCCACCCACATTTCGGCAGTAATGTTTAAGTCCCATGTTAAAGTGAGCGAGCTTATTTCCATTAACCGGGAACTAAACCAGTCTCCGGGCTGCAACTGAGAAATTCCAGAAGAAAATGCCCAATTACACTTTCCCCGACTCGGGCATCGAACCCAGGACCTCATGTGCAGGAGTAGCTTTTGCAACCACTACACCAACAAAGCAAAACAATGGTTAAGAAAAAAAAAAAACTTTTTTTATACATGCTTTTTTCGTATTCGTCTCAGCAAACCCTTTCAGTTGATACCCATATCATGGCAGTGCACAAAAAATAACTAGTCAGCCATCTTAGGCCGTCCGCCATATTGGATTTAGAATGACGTCACTAAGCTAACCATGCATTGTCATCCAATCTAAACGTGTATACAAAATTTCATCTTAATCGGTTGAAGATAACTGCTTTAAAAATCAGTTGCAAGATTTGACCCGCGGGCTTATTACGTAAGGAACAGCAATAATTGTACAATTATTGCGCGATCAATTTAGTGACCTGGCTACTGAGGCCTTTAAGCCAAGTCTTTTTTTTTGACAGTCACTTTTAACAGAAGCTATTTTATCTGTCCGATGATTTATAAAATGTATCGTTTGATGAATTAACCAGCATAAGAAAGAACAACACGTCGTGGAGGCTGTTTTTTTACACTGTTTTTGCAATAGTCAATTTGATTACTATTTAGCTCCAATATTCCGATAAATTAATATTCGCAGATGTAAAGAATTTGTGTTAAGTACATATGGCAGTGAAAATTTGATATTTGCATTTTATTTATTTATTATTTATTTAACCATTTATGCACACACACATATTATACAAACAAGAAGAAGAAACAGAAAATAGGTACATTTACATGTATGTCAATGTGTAAAATCAATTAAAATTTCTTCGAATTGTCGATTGTTTTAAAAATTGAATCGATAACGCATTAGAACATCACTTAGTAGACTACATTATCTCGTATTTGAGCTATGAAACATAAAAAAGATTTTTCAAATTTAATTTAGACATTGGCAGATTAGTCGACATCGGTGTTTGCCATATAAAAAAAATATATAATAGAAGATACTTATTGCGGACTTATCACATTCTCATGTGTTTGTAAGCATTTAGTAGTAAACATATAAGCTTCGCTGCGGTAGCCAACACAGATTTTTTTTATACTGTATATAAAAAAATCCTCCACTTTACCGTGATCACTTCTGTTTCAATGATTCAACAAATAGTCCAGTTGCATAGACATTAGAGACACAAAACAACACCAATTTGTCATTTACATTTACAATATTCACTAGGAATTTGTTATTTCAATATTTATTCTTATATTATTATTCTAATTTGCGGATAATTAAAATAGCCACAAAATAACATACGAAAAAAGCCGCCAAAAACTCAAAAACTTCTGTACCTACTCAGCCATCAGCGAGCGATTGGCAATCGACCAGCAACAAGGGAAAAAGTAATCGCAATTTGACAGCCACATTTGCTCGCCGATCGCTGTCGCTCTGCTGTCAAAAACCATACGTAATACGAAATTAACGCGATCACCTTGCGATAAATGCATATTTCAGTTAATAGATTTTTATTGTTAGCAGTGCTGTCGTAAAATTATTATGGTGTGGCTATAGCTCATATATAATGCGGATTCGCGATTGAAGAGCAATTATTTCGCAAAAATATGCCTTCCAATTTTTTGACGTAAAGCGATATTCGCGCGATGATTGTACAATCTCTGCGCAAATATTGTTAATTGCTGTTTCATACGTAATAAGCCTGCCGAACACACTTATATAAAAAGGTACATTGCAAAAATGCAAATTAAATAAAAGCTTATAATTAAAACAGTGCTAAACATGATACTGGAAGTAAATTTTTAATAAAATGTTTGTTTTTTCTAATAACACGATTTATCTATGTCTAGAATAGTCTTTTAAGTATTCTTGAGACAAAACAACTTTTCGTGAGAAGATTAAAATAATGATACTTAGGATTATTTTAAGACAATAACGGAAAATCCATGAGAATATAAAAACAACTAAAAAGGTAAAACTGTTTGTTTTATGAGAGAATGGGAATACCTACTAAGTATTTTAAAATTATTTATAAACATTGTCTAAAATTATATTTCTGTAATCGCATTGCAAGAACCAACCTTTTCCAACTAAACTTACTAAGCCATATGCAATAATAATTCAAATAACAAATGACTGCTTGTACAGTCAATCCTTTAGAAATAGAATTTATCCACAATAAGTTAGAATTTATAGGAAATTAGCCACAATATCGTTAAGCCTCAAATATCAGGCGATGTTACCATATATTTCCAGTAGATCAAGTTCGAAGTTCGAACTCGCAACTTCTCGTTCGTCACCCGCGCGTAAACGGCTCTTCAATAAACGTATCACCTCATTCCCACTCCAATAGGGATACCTTGCGCAATAGGATGTCCTTATAACTGCAATCAAACAATCCACTAGCGGATGAAGTGAGATTTTGTCGGTATGTCAAAAGTACTCCGAGAGAAGATTGAGAATGCAGGTAGTCTTTGCTGTATCTAAAGTGTGTTTTGTATGAAATAATTAAATGAAAACTATAGGTGACTTAGAATTACGAGGTTCTCATACAAAAGCACACAGACCCTTAACAATCAAGGTTTTACAAATATTCTTTTCGGAACTCCGGAATATCCCACTGCGGCCAAACGCTCAAACCACTGCTACGGTCTTCTTAATAATACATGTTTATTGGTACAAAAAGGTTACAGAAGAGGTTCTTCTTCATTCCTTTGACTTATGTTACTTGGAGACACTCATCATCATCTTGCAGCAGTCCACTGCTGGACCTAGGCCTATGTCCAGCAGTGAATGTATGGAGACTTCCACCCGAACTTAACCCAAGTTTTTTTTATTAACGATAGGCTCGCGTTTGACTATTATCTCACTTGATGGTAAGCGATGCAATGATGTATGTGGTCGACGGTGAAGCACGCTTGCCTAGAAATAACTTACTCAAGCTTGATTAAAAAACCCCAAGGTTGTAGCTATCAGGAAACAAAGACTCCGGCAGGGAATTCTACACCTAAGCTCGACGCACAATGTAAGGATTCCTAAAACGTTACGCTCTGTATGAGTCCATCCATTTAACCAGCCTTCTCTTCGTATTGCAGGGCACCATAGCGTCCATCTTCAACGACAGCACGACGCTGGGCCGGCGCTACGTGTTCGACATCCGCCGCACGTGCCGCGAGGTGCACGACCGCGCACGCCGCGCCGCGCACGCGCAGGCCGCCGCCGCCGCCGCGCACGAGCCGCGCGCGCGCAGGCGGTCCAACTCTGGGGCTGAACATAAGGTAAGAAGAACGTCTTCATCATCTTTACATTACCAGTCTTCTACTTAAGTCCTATCTTGCCCTTTGTGCCCCAAAACATATAGCCAGTGACCTATGCGCTGCCATCATGACGAACCCTTGGAAGTGGCAGTTTTCAACCGAAGAGAAGCCTTGAAACTTTCCTAAAATCTCATATTTTTTACATTTTATGTCGGTTCTAATCTACACCTTTTATGCTTATTAAACACCTTTTATTTAAAAAGTAGCTAAATACCTTTAGTTTTGGACCTCTAAACAAATCTCACACCCAGTTTCCCAGCTTAAAATTATCGGAGAATTAATGTGACAAATTGTCAAACACGCATTATCTGCTGTGATTGGTTGAATGAATTTTCAACAGCCAATCACAGCAGATAACGCGTGTTTGACAATTTGTCACATTAATTCTTCAATAATTTTGAGCTGGGAAACTGAGGGTTAGGCTATTGGCTGGTAACTGCTGACCGTGCTGAGTTCGATTTCCAAATCCAGCAGTGTCATTGGCTTTACATGTCACAAATGTATATTTGTGGCCAAAAAATGAATGTTTTCAATAAATAGATTCACTCCCTATAAATGAGACTGGCAACATGTTATGGCAGAACTAGGTACCCATATTTCATCAGTTCTATCTTTTCATATACCATATGCTAATATAAACCTCTTCTTCCCCCTCAGGAGCCCCGCTCCCGGTCTCACAGCGGCGGAGTGCGCGCCGAAGCCCTAGCGTGTCGCGTGTGCATGGACGCTCCCATCGACACGCTGTTCCTGCCCTGCAGGCATGTGGTCTGCTGCGGGGAATGTGCTCCTAGGTATGTACTGATAATACTTGATTACTTATAAATGTCTTTAAGTCATGAATCACCCATTTGCATGCCCCAAATGTCCAAATACAGCTGCACTTTTAAGGACTTCATTCATGTCATTGAATAACAGGATCCAAAATATCGTTTCGAAAATAAGAAGGTGATTTTTGTCAAAGCCTTGAATCTTAATAAGAGCAATGAAACCTATATACTTAAGAGCAATGAAAATATGAAATGAGCAATCAATTGTAAAAGAACAATTAAACTGTAAAAGAGTAATGAAGCTATACTTAACAGCAATGAAACCGTAAAAGGGCAATCAAACTTGAGAATAGCAATAATAGTCAACTACAGGTTACTTGACCTGATATTAGAATTGTTTCTGTTCTGAAATCTAAATAAGCACAAGCGTCTCATGCGCCATCATATTTTAACTTTAGGCATTCTAGTAACATAGACCAATTTTAATTCCCTTTGAAGTTTAGTTGTAACCTTATAGGATCTCGCAATATTTTAAACAAGACACAATTATTAATTTGTCTCTTCCATCTTTGCAGATGCAACCGCTGTCCTCTGTGCCGCAGTGAGATCGACAAGCTGATGCACATCTTCCTGCCGTGCGACTACCCCAGGAGCGTCGGCCTCGTCAAGTGAGCCCTCCACCTAGAACGAATTGGAATAAGATGACGAAGAGTTTCGACGAGAAATGATTCCACGCAGCGCTCCCCGAGCTGTGAAGAAGTGCCCTTATGTGTGTGTGTGTGATTGTCTAGTCATATCTGACTCCATCTGACAAATGCATTTCAGGAATGCGCAAAATATGCCATTCCAACCAATCCGGTACTTATAACTTAGATTATAAATCATTAATACATTTATTATTGGCTTATATTTTGATTTAGTATGAAAAAAAGTACCCAAAAAAATCATTAATAATTCACCTTCGTTTTAGAAGGTCTAGTTTAATACTTTGTGATAATTATGATGTATGTTTTACAGAAATATTGTTCAGAAAAAGTGCATTTTAATTAAAAACTTAAATTTTAAACTCGCCTGTTCATAATTGGTAACTTATGTTCGTTGTAACGTTGGATTAAGTTCGATTGTAAGTTAAACATTGTAAGACCTGTGGTCTGTAAGTAATCTAAAGGGAAATATAAAATACATGTTAAGTAAACATACTAATACTGCCAAACTTTTGTTTTATTTATTTAAATACACATACTTAAATAAAAAGTTAATTTTAAATCCACAGACATATAAATCTAACTAGATAACGCAAATCCCTCCATCTGTATGAAAATCAAGCGTACCGTGTTTTCACACACAATATAAAAACAAATTTACTTACCAATGAAAGAAAACATTTCCAATGCGTCGGCCAACTTTTTCTATACAGTTTTTACTGCTCAGTATGGCATAATTAAGCATTTTTCTAGATTTCCGGTGCTGATAATGCTAAATGAAAAGCTCAAAGTACGATCATTGATCGTAAGTTTACTCCGTTTTTTGACACGCGAATAACATACAATCGCGTCATCTAGTTAGATTTATATCTGTGTTTAATTCACATATTTTTAGAACATAGAGGACCTCGAGCCTACATTATAACAGCCGCACGGGTCGGTCTTTGAAGTTAAGCAACGTTTGCCGAGGTTGGTCTTTGGATGGGTGACCATTCTTGACATACTGAGACTCTTCCGTGCCTCGGAAAGCGCGTTTTGCCGTTGGTCCCGGCTGTCAGTTGTTACGGTTAGTCAGAAGCCTTAAATCTGACACTAGTCATGCCAAGGGGTATTGTGTCACCTAGTTACTGGGTTGTGAAGATCAGAGCGACGGTGAAGGCAGTCGCTCCGTGCAAAATACTGGTACTTCCCTGAATCTGGTTAGACTGGAAGCCGACAGATTGATTGACAAATCTAATAGAACACGCAAGAAAGTATGAAAAAAAATTGGATGCAGTCTCACAATCCTAGAAATCAGAAATTTAACCCCAACATCTTACGAAGCTATACTATGCAATAAGCCGTAGCCTATTACTGGGCCAAACACATTTTTTATATACAACTGTACTGTATTTGCCATCGACAAGCTAAGTAGAAGAATACTATGCTATTCTAGTATTTTATTATCTGTGACTATACATATAGTTTACAAATTTCTTATACTACTCAATCTCTGGCAAGTTTTCCGGATCCTGGAAAGTGGAACAGGAGATCCAGCTGGTTGAATATGAAGAAAGTAAATAGGTAACTACATCAATACAGTTATACTTATCATAATCGACTTAAGATATTCCCACTGCGGGGCCATATACCTCCTTAACAGAGTGGGCCATGATCCATCAAGCTAACCAAATGCAGATGAATGAATTGTATTAACACTTTCACTGCCTCCCCAATTTTACAATGTCCGATGCGATGCCACGGTGCAAATCTTACAGAAATATTTTCAAAGAGCCAGGCGTGTCATCGGCTCTTAGAGAAAATTTGAACAACGCGCTTGAGCCGTTGGTGGCAGTAAACGTGTTGATCTAAACTTCTCTTTAAGAATGCTGGTAATGGAAATATGTATGTTACAAGGCTTAATCAAAACTGGTCAAAATAAAATGTAATTAGGTAATGCTTAGTTTCACATGGTGCTGTGCTCACTCAGTATTTTCTTCATCTAAGTTTTTAGCAGGCCTATTCAATTTATGACAATTTTGTGACCCCGAATGCTGTTGCAGAGGAATAAGGATGAGGAACATATTGTGAGCAAAGTTTTGAGTGGTTGTGGATGTAAAAACGATGGGTGGAGCCACAGACATACATCTAACTAGATAACGCAAGTCCCTCCATCTGTATGAAAACCGTGCCACTTTTTCACAAACAATTTAAAAACAAATTACTTACCAATGAAAGAAAACATTTCCAATGCCTCGGCCAACTATTTCTATACATTATTTACAGCTCAATATGGCATAAGAAGGCATTTTTCTAGGTTTCGGTGGATATCCGGTGCCGATAATGCTTGAAAAGCTCAGATTACGATCATTCATCGTAACTTTACTCCGTTTTTTGGCACGCGAAGAACATACAGTCACGTCATCTAGTTAGATGCATGTCTGTGGGTGGAGCCTATGGAGGTGAATGACTTAAAGCGGACTCTAGTCAACAGGAATTTGAAAAATAGGTATTTGAAGAAACTATTGCCGTCGCGTCACCTCCAACCTCACCCCGTAAAGTGCGAAAGGGACAACTGCAGCTCAGGCTGATTTTACCTACAAAAACTTTGACTAAAAGACGTTTCGTATTCTGCTGTTTTCTTCATGAAAACTGGTCTGATCTAAAAAATTCTTATATCAAAATTTAGAGGAAAAGTATATCTATGCTCCTATCATTTCCTTTTTTGTTAAAAACTTATAAATTTTGTCTGAAAGTCTTCTGAACATGGCGGTAACAACGGGCATTTTTTTAGGATTTTTAGATTGTCATATTTCTTTTTGTGATTATGTTTTGGAAAAAAGTCATTGCTCTAGAGGCATTATCCACGAAGAAAACAGCAGAATGTTTTTGTATGGAGAAAGTCTCACTAGAGTCCCCTCTTAAAATGAGTATTAACGGCAAATATACATTTTTGAAACCATTTTGGGATAAGGGTAGGAGGTTGACGACACTATTTATGATATTTCTCATGTGCGTCTGTGGATTTCTGAAGAGGACCGTTTTGATCATTACATTATGTAGTAATGATCTCAATTACCTACAAAGATAAAAAAATAAACTTAAAATTCAAAAGTCCACAAATTTTGGAAGATTTGTGAATCCTTCATGTGGTTCGTATTTAAGGAGTTTGGACTGACCTATCTCATTCTGAAAGTGAAGCATCCTGCCATCTTCGTGCTTATGTGCTTGTAATGAAAAAAATGTTTATAATTCTCGCCAAACTTGCTTGGTTTGGCAAACTTTGTGAGTTGGCTTTCCGATGCGCAAGGCAAGGCACGGATCGGTGCTGTTTTTCTATGAGATTTACTATGGCACAGCCATTGTAGCCAACTTCAGGGCGGCCAAGAAGTATGGCGAGAACGAGAACTATGCATACTTAGGTAACAATCTGTTTCTTTACGTACTGCTGAGATTATCTTGGCAAAGGCTCCATATCGTTATTGCCGAGACTATTCTGTAAGGCGCTGTAGGCTTGTTAATTTTTAACTCCCGCCGGAAAAAGAGGGGTGTTATAAGTTTCACGTGTGTTGCTGTGTATCTGTGTATATGTGTATCTGTGTATCTGTGTAACTGTGTGTCTGTCTGTGGCATCATAGCGCCTAAACGGATGAACCGATTTCGATTTAGGTTTTTTTTGTTTGAAAGGTAATTTTGTCGAGAGTGTACTTAGCTATGTTTGAATAAAATTGGTTCAGCTGTTCTAAAGTTATGGGCGTTTTACTGTTTGAATCGGGGTGTTTTCGAAAGATAAATGTGTCCGGGGTTTTTTAAATTTTGAAATTTTACTTGTTTATTGTTTTTCATTCGGAGTCACCGTCGGACTGGGACCCAAAGAACTACCGGCAGGTTTATTACGTATCTTTTGCAAGAGCAAAACGATAGCGATTTTTGCGCAATAATTGCTCTTCAATACAAAAGTTTTAGAGTTGTGGCGGTGTTTTTTTTAATAAATGTATTTTACAAACAGCGAGCTATTAGCAAACGATTGTGTAGGACCTACCATACCTACACCGCAGGTAATCCGACTTTTATGACATAAAGAGTTTGATCGCTATTGTTTTGCTCTTGCAAAAGATACGTAATAATCCTGCGGGACTTTTTAGGGTTCCGTAGCCAAATGGCAAAAAACGGAACCCATAAAGATTCGTAATGTCTGTCTGTCTGTCCGTCCGTATGACACAGCCACTTTTTTTCGAAACTATAAGAACTATGCTGTTGAAACTTAGTTAGTAGATGTATTCTGTGAACCGCCTTAAGATTTTCACACAAAAATAAAAATAAAACAATAAATTTTGAGGGTTCCCGTATTTGAATCAAAAACTAAAATTTTCTTTTTTCATCAAACCCATACGTGTGGGGTATCTATGGATAGGTCTTCAAAAATGATATTGAGGTTTCTAATATCATTTTTTTCTAAACTGAATAGTTTGCGCGAGAGACTCTTCCAAAGATCTAATCGGTAGTTTTTTTTTAATACGTCATAAATCGTAAACCGCAATTTACCAAGTACGGAACCCTTCGTGCGCGAGTCCGACTCGCACTTGGCCGGTTTTTCTTTTTTTTAATTGCGGCCCAACTTACGAGTAGGTACACACTTTACTGACATGAAATCAATCAATCTGCCTCTTCTCAACTAAATGTTGGGATCAAGCTAACCCTGGATGGTTGATGGTAGGGCTTCGAAGAGCATTTCGAGCGCCTGAAAGTCCCTCGCGTTGAAAAGGCAGTAGATGCTTTGCATAGTCTGCTGATCAACTTCGCGGGACCATGGGAAGAAGTTCGTCACCGATACGCGGTGTCGTGCGATCGATGGTAATTATGGGACGCCTGATTGGTCAAGCAGACTATCAGGTGTCCGAAGCTGCAGGGGAAAATGGTAATTCGTATCACACGAGTACTGTGGTATTATATTATCTGTGCACGAGGTTACGGAACGGAAATTTTCTAAATTTTCAACAGCCGCAATTTTCACGCAAGCGCGTTGTCGAAGCAGTCCTGCCGCACTTCGAAGCATGGCCGAAAAAAGGCTCAGCCAGGTACTGACCGGGCACGGGTGCCTCGGTGAGTATCTGAATAGCGAGACACCACGGCATATTGTTACCACTGCGGAAGCAACCTTGATTCTGCACAGCACACGCTCGAGGAGTACCCAGTGTGGGCCTCTGAGCGGCAGTTCTTAGTCGCCAGGATCGGACGAGACTTGTCATTTCCAGCAGTTGTGAGGGTCATGCTGGCAGAGACAGAAAACAGAAGAAGGGAAATGGCATCCTATGAGACCGTGATGGTCCAAAACAAAGCCGCCGAACGGGACCGTGAGAGGGCCGATCCCACTCGGAAAAGAAGACGTCGGGGAGCCAATCGCCCCGATGTCTAAAACGTCGAAACTCTTCCTGCATGATAAGCAGGCGGGACTCCGGGGTCACAAACGCTGAGACTGGGGACTCTGTTCACCCACCAAGTGAATCCAGGAAAGACGGTGGCACAGTGGTTACGTGCTACCTTGCACAGCGAGGCTCAGGGAAGACGCTCTTTCAGTCACCCAGGGATGTGCCGGGGTGGTTTTAGTGAGGTAAAAAGCCGACACTCCCTAGTTTTACCCTGAAAAGTACGCCTTTGGAAGGTTAACAAAAAAAGAAGGAGGGCGTCATCCACCATCGCGATTGGTTCACGCTTCTTAATTATTCTTAATTCTTTATTGTACACCAAAAAACCAACATTACATACAAGTACCGCGAACCGGACTGGCCCAAAGAAGGACCGGCCCACCGGGAAAAGTTCCAGTACACCCGCAGCCTAATTGTGAAAAACACACACATACACAAAAAAGTTCAATAAAGATTCAACTTTTTTGTGTATGTGTGTGTTTTTGGGAAAGAACCAGATTGTTTCCTTTGCCGAATTCACTTACACAATTAGGCAGCCGTATGGCCAGTCCGACCCTGTTCGAAGTCAAAACGTCTTGGTCATCTCCGTGAGTCAAATCGTTTATTTTTTGTTTTGAGTGTGTCCTAAACAAAGACCTTATACTTCTTACTACTAGACTGTGCACTATGGCGCAAAAACCGGTCCGAGCGAGAGGGCTCCCGTTGGTAGTGTGTCTCTTTCTAATGATGTGACCATGACGAAACATAACACGGGACAAATTGATTGTGAAAACAATAGTGTAAGTAGCCCGATATATGTATTTATACTACCTAAATACGCTACCTAAACCTACATACTTCATTGAAAAAAAAAAATGTGTGCATATTTTTTGGAATCTACATCACTTACCGTATGGTGTCGAGCGTAAAGAATTTTAACATCCCATGTTTTTAATTGGTGTCGTAAGAGGCGACTAAGGGAGAAACCAGAGAATGGACAGCAGTGTTCTCTGTGCATTTGTAACAACCATACTGGGATCGCCAACCCGCCTGCAAAGCACTCCCCATGAATAGCACAAATAAAACATAGCCCCTAGTGCCCGGCAGCCTGCCTACCCTCGACCACGGTAGCGGTCTAAGTTACGGAATGGCAAGGGGTGCAAAGAATCCCGGACGAGATCCGGCTACCCCAACAAATACCGACGACAGGACCTGGCAACGTGCAACACGCGCATACTCCGGACTCCGGACCGACGATAAGATCACCGAACTCGAAGAGGAATTGAGCAGTTTACGATGGAGTATTATAGGATTATCTGAAGTTCGAAGGGGGAGGACTCGATAATCCTCAAATCCCAAGTCTGCATAAGTCTTGTTCTTCAAGACCCATCGTATAAATAGGAACAAAAAGCTCTCTGATCTTACTCTCAAGCTCATGAAGGAGAGGCGTGAGATGATCCTGCAGTCTTCAGACGATGCTTTGAAATACCCCAAAGGATCTCAATGATTTCACATATTGTCCAGTTGCGTAGACAGTTGAGAAACAAAACTACACCATTTTTTTTCCACTAGGAATCAATTTGCGAATAATATTAACAGCCGCTGAATTTTACTCGAACAAAACCCGCCAAAAACTCCGCAAACCTGGTGCTGGTGTGGTGGTCCTACATTTAGTATTACCAGACCCAAACATTTAAAAGTACTACTCTTACTCAGTATTAATAAATTATTTTTTAAATACAATGAATTGATTAATTATAGGAACTGTAAAAATATTTAAATACGTTTCAAAGTTTCATAGACTTTGAAACGTATTTAAAATACATATTTTTATTCGTTCGTTTTGGTATAAAATAAAAAATAATAATATAATTTTTTCTACCATTTCTACCAAACCCAATGATTAGTTGAGCTGGCAAGATTTCAGACAAGGACACACTACCAGCGGGAACCCTCTCGCCAGGACCGCTTTTGGTTATCTACCGCTTATAAGGAAATAGCTAACCTAGGTGTATGAAAATAGATTTCATTTTAGCTAAACAAACATTTTTGGTACACAGTCTAGTAGTAAGAAATACGTGGGTTTTGGTCCTAAACCGGATGAGTTTTCCAAGAGGGCGTCGTTAGTCAAATTTTAAACTAAGAACACTCAAAGGAGTCTCTTTTGAGACTCTTCGACCCGGACGGAGGGCCCGACTTTGAAAAAAAATTAAACTGTTTAATTGGGTTTCTTAATGTAGGCACTTAAGTGATTTTACTTGGTGATCATTAAAAAAAATAATCTGGTCTTTGCAGATGTCAGCATGCCTTAACTATAAATAATAGCTTTTAGTTTGGCTTTTCTTTCAAGCGAAAATTTAAGAAAAATGTACCTAAATAAAAATAACTGATGTCCCATATTTGATTTGATTAATAGAAGGGTTTTTATTGAAACATTTTCGAGTGAAGTTCATTGATATAGTTTTATGTCTCACTTGAGTTTCTACCCAAAGTCACAAAATAGGAAGTATACAGAAGGGCCACTCTCGCCGTTTCGAAAATTGACAGCTAAACTTGACAGATTCACTAGTGATGCTACTATATTGATTCCGAATAAAATAAATAGAGTAGGTAGTTTATGTTACATACATAAATACATCGATTCATCTAAACATACATCATATCATGCTTACATGCCTTAGAGGGTAGACAACGCATCAAATATCCATTAAAGATCACGACTCCACATACGACGAAGATTGGATGGTAACAAGACATAACAATGGTGTAATTCTGATCCCACTAAACACTTAAAATATGAAAAGCACCGACATACACATACACTCGACAAAAACATAAATTTAAAAAAAAGTTAATGAAATTAAAAAATCCGACTGCTTAAGAAGCGAACTAAAATTATGTAGCAGTCGAAGGAAACATATTTGTGAGCTGCATGACTTAAACCATATTATTATGACAAGTTTCATAGTCCTTCCAATTTCGTCAATGGACTTAAAATAATTTTGTATTTTCCTATATTGAAATTCTAACTTGTCATCTTGAAAAATTTATAACTTAAAATGAATGAAAGAACGAATTCAAAGTATATTCAGTCTGTAACAATTATTAAAGGAAACCCAGCCAATGCAACCTCATTACAATACTTTATGTATGAATGACATGACAGCCATATTGCCCATTATTCCCTGTAAAGTCGCAATGTCAATGTGTGTGTGCAAAATGACGCTTTGTTTGTAGTGGACTATCTGTCTGCGGCGCTCCGCCGCTTGCGTACTTCGTGACAAAGTTGTCAAAAAATAAAAGGCCCGTTTCGACAGCTATAGACAAGCTATAAAAATAAACTTGATGCTTACGAACAAAGACCTTATACGTATTTCTTACTACTAGACTGTGCACCAAAAATTTTTGTTTAGATAAAATGAAATCTATTATCATACGCCTAGGTTAGCTATTTCCTTATAAGCGCCAAGCGGTAGCTAACCAAAAGCGGTCCTGGCGAGAGGGTTCCCGCTGGTAGTGTGTCCTTGTCTGACATCTTGCTAGCTCAACTAATCATTGGATTTGGTAGAAATGGTAGAAAATTTTATATTTTTCATTTTTATGTTATACCAAAACGAACGAATACAAAAAAATATTTAAATACGTTTCAAAGTCTATGAAACTTTGAAACGTATTTAAATATTTTTACAGTTCCTATAATTAATCAATTCATTGTATTTAAAAAAAAAACATTAATACTGAGTAAGAGTAGTACTTTTAAATGTTTGGGCCTGGTAATACTAAATGTAAGGCCACCAGGTTGGAGTTTTTGGCTGGATTTTTTCGAGTGAAGTTCAGCGGCTGTTAATATTATTTGCAAATTGATTCCTAGTAGATATTGTGATATAAAATTGGTGTAGTTTTGTGTCTCAACTGTCTACGCAACTGGACAATATGTGAAATCATTGACAGAAGCGATCTCAGGATAGTGGATCGGAGAATTTTATTGTAGTATTGACTACCTCCGCAAAGCTTACTGGGAAGGCTGACTCCATACAATTTGCTGCCAAATACTCCAAAAACTATTAGAATCTGTTACACCCGTATTCTAATGCATACTAAAGAATGTTAAAATTGCACTGAAGACGAGGCGGTATGGTCCAAGACCTTAGCCTGCCCGAAAAGGGCGAACAAAAAAAAAAAGACCACCAGGTTTGCGGCGTTTTTGGCGGGTTTTGTTCGAGTAAAATTCAGCGGCTG
The DNA here is from genome assembly GCA_949775005.1 of Orthosia gothica. Taxonomy (NCBI): domain Eukaryota; kingdom Metazoa; phylum Arthropoda; class Insecta; order Lepidoptera; family Noctuidae; genus Orthosia; species Orthosia gothica. The sequence goes on from OX459035.1 coordinate 23,969,822, forward strand.
TTAATATTATTCGCAAATTCATTCCTAGTAAAATAAAATTGGTGTAGTTTTGTTTCTCAACTGTCTACTCAACTGGACATGAGTTCATCAATCATTGAGTTCCTATGGGGTATTTCAAAGCATCGTCCGAAGACTGCAGGATCATCTAACCCCTCTCCTTCATGAGCTTGAGAGTAAGATCAGAGAGTTTTTTTTCCTATCCATACGATGGGTCTTGAAGAATAAGACTTATGCAGACTTGGGATTTGAGGATTATCGAGTCCTTCCCGAATACACCATCGCAAACTGCTCAATTACTCTTTCAGTTCGGTCATCTTTTCGTCGGTCCGGAGTCCGGAGTGTGCGCGTGTTGTACGTTGCCAGGTCCTGTCGTCGGTATTTGTTGGGGTAGCCGGATCTCGTCCGGGATTCTTTGCACCCCTTGCCATACCGTAATCTAGACCGCTACCGTAGTCGAGGTTAGGCAGGCTGCCGGGCACTAGGGGCTATGTTTTATTCGTGCTATTCATGGGAAGTGCTTTGCAGGCGGGTTGGCGATCCCAGTATGGTTGTTACAAATGCACAGAGAACGCTGCTGATCATTCTCTGGTTTGTCCCTTAGTCGCCTCTTACGACACCAATGGAAAAACATGGGATGTCAAAATTCTGTACGCTCGACACCGACTCTTTATGTGAAGTAGATTCCAAAAAATATACACTATTTTTTTTTTCAATTAATTTGGTAGGTTTAGGTGGCGAGGTAGCATATACACATATATTGGGATACTTACACTATTGTTTTTACAATCAATTTGTCCCGTGTTATGTTTGGTCATGGTCACCTCATTAGAAAGAGACACACTACCAACGGGAGCCCTCTCGCTCGGACCGGTTTTTGCACCATAGTGCACAGTCTAGTAGTAAGAAGTATAAGGTCTTTGCTTACGAATGATACTCGTTGTTATAGTGTATGGGTAACATAGTAATTATAGGTCTACCAGAATCTCATGGCAAAAAGGGAAATAAAAATTTGTTGTATGCAATACTGGGGAAATTGGATCAAACGATCTTGATACTGTTTAATTTTTATTTATGTCTTTAGTATTAATGAACATGAGGTACCTATATTATAGTAGTCACAACGGATCTTTGTGTCTTTGAACTTGGTCCTGCCAACCATTTCGTAAGAAACAGTTTGTCATCGAGTATACTGCATAGAGTAAGCGAGATAGGACGATGACAAAAAAGACAAAAGACAAAAGATATTTATTTCAACTGGGCCACCAAGCGGCACTTTTGAATGTCACAATTTAAATTTACATGGAATAAAAGTTGATTCTACCGTGCATTCGGAAAGTAGCTTGTTATGGAGAAGAATGCACAAGAAACTCCGTAAGCTTATGTGACATACACAAGCGAGTGAAAGAGACAATGCTATCTTCACCTTCAACATTGACACAAAAATAGCTACTGCGCGGGGTCTTGCAACCAATTCAGAGACACAAAGATCCACTGTGAGTATTATAGGTATGTGTATGAATAATGTTGTTATACATCGTGTTCTTAACATAGGAAAAATAAATCAATTGAATATTAATTTATGTACTAATTTATTATTTAGCATTTAAATCATACTAATAACTTAAAACCTCATTCAGAACTAGAAAACTAGAATACGATTCCATGAACTCCACTGGCATTTCAAAAACTTGTATCTTTGTAGTTTTATGTCATCTCTCTCCATCAAAATGGTTCTTTTTCATTGCCATTTAACATATTCAAAACCAATCTCTTTATGTATAAAGTCTGTAAAAAATAATAAAATGTATCATGTTACTATAGTCATTCATCATCATCAGTCTATATTTTTTTTTTTATGTAAGTTTTATGGCCTGGTTGCTAGGACCTTTTAGCCACGTCTTTGGAAAGAGTTTTGGATCTTATATTTATTCTTTAGTATGCATTAGAATGCGGATGTAACAGATTCTAATGTTTTTTGGAGTATTTGGCAGCAAATTGTATCGAGTCAGTCTTCTCAGTAAGCTTTGCAGACGCAGTCAATACTACAATAAAATACACCGCTCCACTATCCCGAGATCGCTTTTGTCAATGATTTTACAAATTGTCTAGTTGCGGAGACAGTTGAGATACAAAACTACACCAATAATATATCACAATATCCACTAGGAATCAATTTGCAAATAATATTAACAGCCACTGAACTTCACTCGACAAAATCCCGCCAAAAACTCCCGTCTATATACACGTCCCACTGCAGGGCGCAGATTATTACTTAATATTTTTCTTACGTCAAAGATTCTCAATCTCCGTTAAAATCAATATCTTGTCGAAGAATTAGTAACAGTTACATTACTGTTGCCATTTCCTTCCGGTCATCATTCGATGTGCCCTGACCTACGATTTACCATATAATAGTAATTGAAAGAAATTAAAATTAAGTAAGAAAAATATAAATTAAACTAAAAGTATCAAAACAAGTCAGTCCAACTTACCGGTCCACTCTACGACGCACTTTAAAATCAAAGATTGAGTTTGATTTACGCCTTCTTCTTCCCTTATTTTATGATACACATTGAAAACAATAATTATGTCTCGCATGAGATCGAAGTGGGTTTTTCGACATTTTCACAAAAATAACAAACTTTCCAGATAATATCAAAAAATTTCAGCAGCGGTTGACACATCAAGTACTTTGATTCGACAGGTGACAATTGACATTGCCATATGAAAATCACAATTTAAAAAAAAATAAAAAATGCCATGAGATTCTGGTACACCTATAATTAGGATTATGAATTAGATTTTTCAATTTCTTACGTAGAATGTTATCGCGGCATGTAAAATGAGACAATTTCTTAGATTGTGACGACTTTAGATAAGGAATTATTGAAACCGCTCTCGGAAATATGGAGTTGAGAATTTAACACTACTTTAGTGAAGCTTGCCGAAAATGCTGACTTGATATATTTGATGCTAAATACTCTTAAACCATTTTAATGTTTTACATCCGCATACTAATGCAAAACAAAGTTTTTACTCAAGTAACTGACTCAAAATATTTATGACTTGATCTAAAGGCCTACGTAGCCAGTATTTCAGAAAAAATATTGATTGTCAGATTAATGACATTGACAACGATAAATTATGTGTCTGTTATTATATCTGACAACATTCACGATTTTCAAAGTACATTAATTTTATTATTATTGGTAAGCAACTGGGGTATTTCATCGTATTTCTCAATTAATTTTAAATGGCGTCTTTTATTCTTTCTTTGGAATAATAATTGTCTTTGGCTGTACAGTAACTTTCAAAGGCTGGAAAGATTGAAAATGAAATTGTCTTTGGATCGTGCAGTGTTTCTATATGTACAAAATGTCCCAAGCTAAAAGGAATGAGAAACCTTTATAATAAGCCTTATTAGGCTTACAACAGGCGACAAGATTCTAACTTAAATTTTGAAAGTTGGGTTGCAAAAACTGAATTTTAGATTTCGAGTCTGCCTCTTATTAAATTCTAAACAAATTACAAAGATTAACACTTCATGTATTTCAGTTTTGCTCTAAATTATAAAGAAATATGGAGTTATAGTAGTTACAGTTACAGCGGATCTTTGTGTCTCTGAACTTGAACGTTGACTCTGCAAACCATTGCGCAAGAAACAGTTTATCATCGAGTATACTGCATAGAGTAAGCAAGATAGGACGATGCGACAAACGTAAGCGAGTGAAAGAGACAGTTATACAATGCTATCTTCACCTTCAACATTGACACAAAAATAGCTACTGAGCAGGGTCTTGCAGCCAATTCAGACATACAAAGATCCGTTGTGAGTATTATAACTGTAATGTGTTGATGCAAATATTAATCAAAACCATTACTTACAAACTATAATTTTTTAAACCGGTGCTCACCACACAAAGCCAACTACGAGAGCAAAACTGACAAAATATAATATTTGTACTACCAAAACATTAACATCTTATTTATTGTTTAGTATATGAGTATACCTAACTGTAACTCGCGATCATTTTTATTTATGACGAAACTACAAATAAAATGTTATGCTTACCAGGGAAAACAACGCCAAACACTGGCAACATTTCTCTCTGCTCATACGAACGCAAGATGGCTGCCAATTTATGTGAACGCAAGGACAAGTAGAAAAGTGATATCCGATTGTGATATTTCGTTTATATTTGTGATAATAACGTTATAAATATTATCATTGTTTTGTGTATGTGCCTGGAGGAAGTTTTTGTGCAATATATTATGAGTTATTAAGGTTTTAAACTAGTTTGTGTAATCTTACGTTGGATGGTACAAAATGTTCCTTGTTGAATTGTGATTATTTATGCAGTGATAAAAGTTTTTGGATCGCTATGACGCTTGTTGTTGGATGATATCTGTGTTATCACGTAAGTGTTTTAATTTTTTATGTTAATGTAGTTTAAAACGGGCGAGTATAGGTGGGTTGAAAATTTTCAACCGTGTTGTAACCTATTTGCCTATATAGGGTTTTCAGTGGCGTGGCTGTAGAGAACCGGCGGCTCGCCGGTGCTTCGCCCGCCACAGCTGTTAAGTTCTCACGCTAAAAACGCCATGTTTTCCTCCACAACCGAGTATTTTACCGTTAAAAACGAAAAAATCATGCAAATGTATGTTTTTACATTCGTTAGTCATAAAACAGATGTTTTAGTAATGATTCGGCGAGGCAGACCCTCCGTGCCCATTTAAAAAGTTGACTACATTACCAAACGTCGTTATCTGCGTTGTCAGTTTTCGTGAAAACATAAAAACAATTATTTTAGTCATCATGCTGCTTCGTAAAAATGAACGCGTGATGATTTCATGTTTTTTGTGTCTGTTGTTTATTTTTACAATATCTAAGATGACTTAAGAAGTTTGTCTTACATCCAAATCCCATGTCATTCACTGTTTAGGAGATAATGAGGGACATATGAATAAATAACTAGGCCACACATAAGTCCTTTGTTTTTAGCTTTCACTGTTGGTATTCATAAGATAATGGTTTAAAATTTAATTGTTCTCATAAACTTTCTATTTTATTCGCAAACTTCTTCATTTTTGTATTAAACTTGGTGGGACAAACAAACCATCCACAAAAACTAAAATTCAGCAAGTACATCTAGTAACTTTCTATTTTTTTTTTATATTCTTATCAAAGTAAACTTTCCAAAATCTTTTTCCTTCATCAATATTCTACAATATTTGTTGACAAACTCAAACAAAAATTTTTCCTCTATTTATATATTAGCATTTAAATACTGATTTGATTAAAACTCCGTATTAACCTTTTGACCGTAGGTTGGTTTTCGTAATATAAAAATGAATAAGATTTATATAACTCATTGTCAATGCTAAACTTCCTATTTAAGCCTACTTGTAAAGCTAATTTACTTTTGTATGCAAATAAATAGGATTTAAAACAAGGCAGACTACAATCTTGGGTTCATTATTATTAAACCCTTTTGTTGTTGCCGGAGAAATCTTTGAACCATGCCTCACCTTTTAGGTTTAAGACTCAAGAGTGGAATTTCTACCTCCACTAACAGCTTGGTGATTGCCATCAGCACATGAAAACAGTCTGTGATCCAAGACATAGGGTATCACAAATTCACTTATCGTTTGCTTCCATGTGTATCCAGTAATTTAATAAAATCTTAAGGTAAAATGGGTTTTCTTAGACTTTCCAAGGCTTTTGTCGCAATCTTTGTTTAATTTATTTATTAAAACTTTATGCACTAGTTAAAAATTTACTGTACAAAGGCAGACTTCATGCCTAAGTCATTTTCTACCAGTCAACCTTATCTTCATGCCTGTATCACAATTAATGAAAATGCTGTGAAAGATATCATGATGGTTGACTGAGGAGGAAAAAGAAAATGTGATGCTCTGACCCCAAGTATAGTAGTTCTCGACAAACATCTTGGCTACCCTGAAGTTGCCGCCAATGGCTGTGCACTAGTAAATTTCATAGAAAAACAGCACCAATCAGTGCCTTGCGCATCGGAAAGCCAAATTCATGGCTTCCCAGAAGTTTAGCGAGAACTATAACATAGGGAAAGAGCAGGAAGATGAAATGGGCATACTTGTGTCCTATTTAGCAACTGTCAGTATTCGCCCCCCTCTTTAACCATATAGCCTTACTTAAACATGGTTATGCAGGATTCAAATAATTCTCTGTCTTAAGAAGTTTTCGTAAATAAGGCCAATTCTATCATCTTTCACGTGACTAATCCACAGGCCTCTAGATCATGAATATAATGTTTTACCTATCTACCCACATAACACCACATTACTGTTTGTTTCTGTCTTAATACATAACTTATTGTTGACAGGAACATGAGTGTTTCCTTTCTGTCAATGTTGCTTGTTCAAACATGTCACTTTGTTGTCTAGTGTCATGTTGTAACTAGGCGTTCCTCATTGTTGCAAAATATTGTGAGACCTGAAATTATAAGGCTCTGGTGTAGGCAGAGAGCAAGGAGACGCCTCGGCGCTGCTGGAGGAGGAATTGTGAACTGTTTCCGTACAAACCGAGCGATTCACTGTTTACTCGCATTACGACATCATTCACGCTTCGGAAATGATGGCTTTGAATGACGACAATTACGGAATTTGTTCAGGGGCCCCGAATTTTGTCAGTACTGACGTCTATAGACGATGCCGGCGCTGCCATTCCGTGCCCTATTGGCGGAAACCCACAGGGCACGGAATGGAAGCGCTGGTTACAGAACAGCGGGTCATGACTACCGTTCCTACCGCTGATCACGACAATGATTAATACAGTCTCCCAATACTCGTCTATTAGTGCCTTTAGTTAACCTGCGCTATGTTGTAAGCAGCATAACACCAATAACATTGGTCTAGGTTTCGAGAAAATCTCTTACACGAAGTTTTGATACCCAGTTAATCGCCGTCCGGTGATCATACTAACGACACCCTGTGCAATCATACCGGCGTGTATACCGCCGTGCTAACTGGTCAAAATGTCAATCTGGCATAAGGTATTCTTGTAGGGTCACGCCGATGTCAAAGTGCTCATCAATATCACAAAGATCACATCAGTAAGTCCTTTAGCATTGCCGATATTCATTGCTGACGGGGATTACCAATCCACACACTCTTTTGTCCAGTTTCTTATGCAAACCTATTAAAAAATAATGATCTTAAGCATTATATACGACGAGAGGACATCCCAGACTCATTTAAACATCTCAATAAGTAATAAGTCTTCTTGAAATCATGTGCAATGAATGTATCAACTTGATCATTCGTCATAACATAAGTCATGCGCGGGTGATATGTTTAATATTTTATTGTTTTTAAAACGTGACATGTAGACTGTATGCTATAAATATAAAAATATACACGGAGAATTCTATTGTAAATGGTAGGAGCTCTGCTTACGACGACGAGGCGACGAGGAAACAATTGAATAGCTTACTGTAAGATTCGACTTCGTCTGCTTACTATTTTTGATTTTCTTTGAGTAAATGTATCTTTCATCCGTCGTTTCTTCCAGAGAACTTCTTTATAGGGATCGTCAATCATATCCGATTGTTTATTCCTAGTTATTAATAGAACCAATGGATAGACAGGATATCGCAGAAGCACCATTTAAATATCATATTAGTCCGCGGACGGCGCAAATGGAAAATAACCACATTTTCGTTTGATAGAGGACAAAGGGTAGCAATATTCTCACGTTGTTTTGTATTTGGTAACCACTTGCGCCAACAGCATTGTTCCCGCTGGTGTAGCGACGGAATAGTCGTCCTGTCAAACGTATTATTGAAAGTCTATTCAATTTCAACTACAGTTATGAAATGTTGTCGTAGCTTTATTATTACCACTAGCGGACGCCTCGCGATTTCACCCGCGTAGTACCTGTTCCCGTGGGAATACAGGGATAATAAGTAGCCTATGCCACCCGGGGATAGTGCAGCTTCCCAATGGTGAAAGAAATTTTGAAATCGGTCCAGTTGTTTTTAAGTTTATTCGTTAAATACAATAATACAAATCTTTCCTCTTTATGATATTAGTATAGATAGATATGACCTACCGGTAAGCGATGATGTGGTCGATGAGAGCACGCTGGCCTAGTAACCTATTCACTCTTGACTGAAAGACAAATTATAGCTATCGGGTTTCCATTCCTTGGATGTGCGCACATTGAAAGTATAAAGGTTTCTGAAGCCACTTATCTCATTGGTTGTTGATTATTTTGGCCAATCAGTGCAGCAAACATGATATTTAATAATTCGTTTGCTGATCAGAAACTTGATCAAACTTCCAGTATGTTTCTGGTTGTCCATGCGGCATGCTGTGAGACGGTATTCGTGCTATATCCCCCCAACGGACGTATCACGCGGACGCACGTATTCAACCAAGAACGTTTATACACACACGTATTATATTTACATATCGGAGTCGTGATTATAATGTTTTCAAACAATAAATTATTTTAATTACGATATGAAAAACAAACACCCTGTCACAACAATGAGGAGTGGTAAACAGTTTGATGATTGCACGACGCGACTCGTTTTAATTTTTAATTTAAATTCGCGGAAATATTGCCGGACGAAAGTAGGTTTTTAAATTACCTAACTGTTGACGTTGGTCAGCAAATGTTTACCCGAATACCATAGCACCTACTTTAAATGCTGAGGTATTCATAAGGCCGATCGAAGTCGCATTTGCCAATTGTGCTTGAGGTGATTCTTCATTTTGAAAAAAGTAATAAACATCTTATCCATATTGCACAAAAAACATACAGCTACAAATACAATAGGACAGCTTATGGACAAAAGGCAGTCTACCGCACCAGTTTAAACCTGCTCTCACGGAATGCGTACACATTGACCGCTGGGTAAAAGTCGTCACACAATGGATGGCTGAAGACAAACTGTATAACAGGAGCTAGCGCTGTACGTAACAAAGCTGTGATGCTGGGTGTTGCAGAGTGGTGCCAGATTTCAGATATGGTTACCCTGCTTGCATTATATTCCTCGTACGCGTCTCTCGAACACATTCCCCACAGACAGCTCGCACTGCTTCGTGTATTTTTTCCTCACGCACGGCCTCGCTTTTTCACTACATTTTTGGTAGAAAGGCTGGCACTGAAAAATATCACAAAATGATCTGGATGAAGTTTATTTCATGATTCGTTCATCCATCACCCATCGAACCTTCGTACTTCTCATATTTACATCACAAATAAATGAATGGTCATGAATAAATGAAAACCTTCACAGACATGTCGAAACTTCATAGTTAGGCAGGCAGATGTTCTTATCAACTCTTTTCGTCTAGATTCGCACGAACTATAGTAGCATGAGAATGGTTCACGCTTGTAGCCGAAATAGCCTTATAGTAACTAAGGGCCGATTTCACCAATGAAACTAATCGCGATTAGTTCAACTAAACTCAGTTTATGTAAATACAGCATTCTGATTGGTTGAGACGGCTGAGAAACTACCAATCAGAACGCTGTATTTGCATAAACTGAGTTTAGTTGAACTAATCGCGATTAGTTTCATTGGTGAAATCGGCCCTAAGTTGATAGCAGGGCTCTCAGTGTCCAGTGTGTTTCGGACGTGCATTAAAGTATGGCCACTAGCAGTAGCCATTTTAATATCGATTCGAACTTTTTAATGGCAATCGCTTCGCGTAAAAACAGAAATTCTGCAACCTCTGCCTCGATTACCGGCTCCAAAAAACTACGATAATTTGGTGCAAGGGTCATCGACACTTCCACCCTACCGTTCGTCGAATCCTGGCAGGGTTCGCTCCTTTTAAAAGAACTGGTCGTGTGATCATTAGCACGGATAGAACCGGTTCTTCCATCCATCATGTTATGGCAAGCTACTGCTTTTGTAAGTGGCCCACGTCTGTCCTCTGTAACCCTAGGGGATACCATGATTTCGCTGTGATTTTATCAGTTAACAAGGATTTTTTCTACTTCGTAACAGTTTAATGACTTCGGATCTTGCAAATATTCTGATACCTTTAGTAAATAGATTTAAGTTAGTAAAGGCTTTCATAAAACTTTCGTAATAAAAAACCTATTCCACCCGCAACCGTCGCATTTTACAATAAATACAAAGTAATTCATCCCCACAGAACAAGTTTAGTAGTCTCTCAAGACCCCTGGTTTTAGGTCAAAGACAATATTCCCATAACTTTGCGTTAGGGATCCATTTAGTTGCTTTTTAAGACACCTCACGACTCATGGGAGACGTAAAACCTGCCTACTTTGCAAGCACGATTTTTCCGCCGTACGAAATCGTTTCTTAGGCCTCTGACGTCATCCGCAAAAAATAAGGGGTGGCCTGGCCTTTTGTGGCCTGGAACCACGCAGCTTGGAGTCAATGACTCTAAAGCTTCATATTTCTGCCTTTCATTGTAGTGGCGACTGGAATTCGCTGTGTCAACACATGTAGGTGTTTTGATTGAGTTATTAAAAATATTGAATTGATTATATATGGCTTGTGAATCATGTTAAATAATGAAGAGTATTTTTTTTTAATGAAAACATACTTTGCCTGGTCGTTTGTGCGGCCAGCATATCTACGCCAACTACTCTACTCTTCAATTTAATATCTAAATTTATAAGGCGCTAGGATTTGCTTCATTCAGGCAGTCTGGAAGCAATAAAACGTGTATTAATTCACCATATCAATGTCTGATGAAACCTTTACAACCCTAGTAATGTTTCTTCTTTATGCACTGTATGTAAAAAGGATAGAATATTGCCTGTTTTCACTATCACTAAGAAGGGACACTCAAAAGATGCAAACACGCGCTGTTGGATTTTCAACGTTCGGCTTAGAGTCTAAAGTTGAAAATCGACAAAGCGCATCGCAATAAGCTAAGATAACTCCTAGCGTTCGTTGATATTGACATATTTGACGCCAAAATTTTACTATAAGCTGTGTACAGTTCTGGCTGTTTAAGTTTAAAAAAAAAAAAAATTACAAAACTCCATGAAGTCTTTCCCGTAATTTGCTCTAAAACTCGATGTATTATAAAAACTGGAATTTATGACTGTCCTTTACAAAACCGCATCCACTTTCGCAATCCTTATACAATAAATTTATACGCATTCTCCCGTCAAAGGCGCCTCAATCATCATTATAGTCTTTCAAATACTTAGACTGTCATTATAGCATTAAAAATAATAAAGAATAATATTCCTCAGCGGTTTATCGAAAATAAATAATGAAACTAGCGGGGAAAACACACCTGCGGGGTGCACCTGGCCTTAATATCGCCATTGATCCATGGGGGTTTAGACGAAACGATCGAAAGTGCTCTCTGAACCGTTTTAAAAGTTTTTAAGTGGGCTTTTAAAGGCTGTGGTATTTTTATCAGCAAAAATAAGTCCATTTTTACTGCGCTTATTGCTTTTTTATCAGCATTTTAACACTTATCACAAGAATCTTAAGTGGCCGAAACTTTTATGCAGTTTTACAGTATTTTAAGGCCGAAGAAATCGCCTTTGATAGCAGTACTGTGAATATAATATGACCAAATAATGAAACGACCGAATCATTGCAAAATTATTATAATTTACGCTCGAAATATAATCCTCGTTGTTACTTCGTTATTCCACCGAAAATGTAATTTATGTTCTTGTTAATAATATTTTAACAACGGTAATTAAACCTATTCGTAATTATAAATAACTAGCTTCTGTCAGCGGCTTCGCCCGCTTGAAAATTATTCTAAGGGAACATACTGGTATTGTTACACCACTGACAACCCCATGTCATGTCCAGGCAATCACTGTCCATTCCAGGTTGCCTGGAAGAGATCGCGGCAAGCGATAAGGTCGCCCATTGTATATTTTTAGTTTCTTTTGTTCCTGTATTTTCCGGTGTACAATAAAGTATAAATAAATAAATAAATAAACATACTCCTGGGATAAAAGTAGGCCGTGTTCCTAATTCAGGACATACATGGTCTATCCGTGTGCTAAGTTTCATCGAAATCCCTTGAACCGTTCGACTCAGTGATAGACCTGGGTATTTTAGTTGACAAAGACTTTTCTTGTGGTTCTCAACTGCAGCAGTTAAGACGTAAAGAGGTACCAAACGAAGAGATACCTAGTTTTTGTCGCATTTATACGCATTTCATGTTTTGCTGAGGAGCTCGTGGCTAAATAATAACAGCCGCACGGGAAGATCTTCAAGGTTAAGCAACGCTTGACGAGGTCGGTCCGTGGATGGGTGACCATTTCAACATACCGAGTTTCTTCCGTGCCTCGGAAAGCACGTTAAGCCGTTGGTCCCGGCTTTATTGAAGATCTTTGACAGTCTTTACGGGTTGTCAGAAGCCCGAGATCTGACACCAGTCTTACCAAGAGGTATAAGTGTTGTTACCCAGTTACTGGGTGGTGGAGGTCAGATAGGCAGTCGCTCCATGTAAAACACTGGTACTTAGCTGAATCCGGTAAGACCGGAAGCCGACCCCAACAATAATTGGAAAAAAGGCTAAGCAAATGATGATACGCATTTCATGTTTTCGCCTTTCAAATTGTAGATAAGTTAGGTACTACATAATAATGATAATATCAGGTTCTACTAAAACAAAACCAATACAATGTTCGCAAAAACTTCGCAAACGTTTGATCGGTTAAAATATCGATTTTGATACTGGTATTCAGTAGCTATTTTTATTGATGTCAAAGAGTTCTGAAGTTTGTTTCACTACTTAAAAATGACTCTGGTGCAGAGTTAATAAGACGCCTACGGGAACCCCACAGGCCTCTGACTTGGCCATTTCAGACTTACATCAAAATAACATTACAAAAGCTGAACGTTTTTGATTGTGTTTGTTACTTCTTCACGCTCAAACGGCTGGACGGATCTGAATGAAATTGGCACAGCGATAGAATATAGTCAGGAATAGCACATAGAATACTTTTTATGCCGGGTATATGTTTCCTCGACTTTCACGCGGGCGAAGCCGTTAGCAGGAGCTAGTTAACTACATAAGTCCAAGTTTCCTCACGATGTTTTCCTTCACCGTCGCCTGTGATGTCCAAGATAAATTTAGAAAGTACAATTACAGGCCTATTTAAAAAGAATAGTTAGACAACAAGGCTGGTTGTGAAACTGTTGACCTCTGGGTATCCAAACTACCAGGCTTCTTACTTGAATACGCAAGTACCGACTTCACTCCCCATAAGCCTATAATAATAATACCAGGCAGTTACTGTACCACTGCAGGGTAGAGGCCTATTTTCATACAGAGAAGGCATTGTTTACCACAACAGATTACCCCCTGGAAGGTAATCTGTGTTCAACACGCTTGCTCAAGGCAGTTCAGCAATTTCCAACTTATATTTACTATTGGTCCAGGTTCCCTCATGATGCTTTCCTACACCGTTGTCATGATAAGCCTGATTATCACTTTTAGTTTTAAAGGTGTCAAAGTTCTTACACCAATATTTTTTGTGCAAATAGCATTACAGTTTTTACACAGCTTTTTAAACACAAACAAACAAGATAAAGTAATTTAGTAGACGCCCACTTAAATTGCTTAATGTCTGAGATTTTTTAAGATAAGCTAGACGCAGAAAAACTTAACTTGTGGCAACCAGTGGCTAGAAAATATTGCATACCATTAAGGATTTTGATGAATCGTGTTGGTAGGAACTATGAGGAAGCTTTAAGGTGGTTAAGGTCATATGCAGATGAGTGATGCCTTGATAGCTTAGGAAAGCGATGTGTTTGTAACTGGATAGACATGCCCTTCTTCTGCTGTCCTCGATCTCAGATTTTAAGCCATGAATGTTGTCAACGACTGTTGGCACGCTTGACTAGAAGTAACCTATTCACTCTTGACTTAACGACCCCCAGGTTATAGCTATCAGGAAATACAAACTCCGACAGGGAACTCTATAAGGAAGCTTGAAGGCTGTTAAGGTCATTGGCAGGTGAGCTGTTAATGTCTTGATGGTTCGCTAGGTAAGGGCAGAAAACCGATTAGATTAAAATTGAATAGATGCGATTTTTAGTTGGCTGGAGATAATCTCGCGTTTGATTGACCACGATCTCCTTTATGATAAGCGATGGATGTGGTCAACGGGTTTTCGGATGTTTTGGGCAGTGGGCCTAGTGGTAACGGCCGCGGCTTACAAGTGTAGGTCGTAGGTTCGAACCCAGGTAGGCGCTTTACTTTGTGTAAATTATTTCATCACCACTGCTCTCAAAAACGGTGAAGGAAAACATCGTGAGGCAACCAGCAAAGGAACCAAAAAATTCAAAGACATGTGACATCAACCAAACCGCACTGGGCCCGCGTGGTGGTTTACACGCACAACGCACCAAATGGTAGTCAGTTAATCTATCCTAACTATGTGGTCAACGATGGAACACGGTTGACTAGAAGTAACCTATTCCCTATTGACTTAAGTCTTCACCCATATAGCTATCAGGAAACACTTAAGGTACAAGTTGGTAGAAGACTACACGCAGCAGCAGCAGACGACGTGTCGTCGCTTCATGTCGCCTCGACACGTCGTTGTGTCCGGTCGCTGCAGTTATGATTTCGAACCCGACTGCAGACGGCAGCAGCAGATGGAAGCGCTGTATTCCTATTGGTTCTAAGTGTTCCGTGAGACAAAATGTCTCACGGAACACTCACTCACTACTGGTCACTACTGATCTGCGGTCGGGCGACACGTCGTCTGCGATCGTGCGACGTGTAGTCGGGCGACGTGTCGCTAGCAGAGGAATTTCATAGAAATACATAGAAGCCAGCAGTGTCACTGCAACACGTCGTCTGCCGCTGCTGTGTGTAGTCGGCTACCAACTTGTACCTTAACTATGACAGGGAATTCCCAGACCTCTGCTGTATAATGTATAAAGAAAGTATTCCCAAAAGGTTTTTTGTGTCTCTTCTCCTTAGTTTGGGTCGGCTCTCCTTAATTTACGGCGCCAAGGCGTTCTGTAGAGGGGTTGTCGAGTCAAGTAATTTCTTCTTTCTAATTTCATACTGGATCACCAATAATGTCAAAGAATGTAGGTAATAACGATTTTTGTGTATGGGTGGGAAATAAAAAAATGCATGCATGCTTTCAGCGTTAGTTTTCAGCTAACCAAGCTTGCTAAACCAAACACAAACTAGACAATTTCGTGTAAATTCAAGCTGGATTGAAATTTTCGTGAGCGCCCGTGTGGAACATGACTGATCGGATCGCTAATCGAGATAACATGACGGGAACAAGCCCGCTTAATTCGGAAACTGTAGACCTAAAGCCCTTTTCAATTGTCTGGCTGCGTAGAAAATGAGAAAATGTCCCTGAATATCCGAATTGGCTATTTGGTATGGACGGAATATGTCGTGGGGAAAGATTTTTGTATGAGTGAAGATGGTTAAGAGTAGGAGAAGACCAAAGATATTATGATGGATTGTGATGATGATAATGGCTAGAAATGAGTTGAGATAATATATGATAGATGTTAAGAAGACATGTATGCGCCCCCAAATAAATAAGGATAAGAACATGAGGATGTCTTCATCAAAAACACGTTAAGAAGGAGCTTAAATAAGATCCTTTACACCTTAGTAAAACGAGTAAAGTTTTTTATTAATTATAGGCTCGCGTTTGGCCACTATCTCGCCTGATGGTAAATCGTTTACCATCAGGCGAGATAGTGGCATGACACGCTTGCATATAAGTAACCAGATTTACTCTTGACTTCAAGACCCCAAGGTTGAGGTTGTAGGAAACAGGCATATCATAAATTTCAAGAAACAATCCCTTTCGATTCAACATTTAATTGAATCAGACACTCATAAATAACATTACTAGTATTGAAAGCTTAATAATTTGATGTAATATCATTCAAGTATGATGAGGTTTTTGAGCCCCTCGTATATTTTTATCGTAAAATTTCTCGCGTATCGACCGCGGATTATGTCCCCACGTATTTTGCGTTGAGGCCGTCTATCACGATCGATCAAACCCGTTGGAAATGCCGGGGTACCGAGGTTTTCTATACCTATTCGTCAAAAGGCGCTTAGACTTTTTGGGGACAAGGCAAGGCAGTGTGGAATTGTTATCCCACTAAAACCACCCCAGTGATCGCCATGAGCACATGGCCCCATGACCTCCCTAAAACTGAAGTGTAATAATATTTTTAGTGTTATGATACATCATGAACATCATCATCAGCCTATTAATGTTCCCACTGCTGGGACACAGGCCTCCTCTCTGTGAGAGGGAAATGAACAGTATGTACTCGTAATTCGATGCAGCTGTACAGTTAGTAGTTTTAGGGTTCCGTACCCATTGGGTAAAAACGGGACCCTATTACTAAGACTCCGCGGACCGTCTGTCTGTCACCAGGCTGTATCTCATGAACCGTGATAGCTAGACAGTTGAAATTTTCACAGATGATGTATTTCTGTTGCCGCTATAACAACAAATAAAAATAGAATAAAATTAATATTTAAGTGGGACTCCCATACAACAAACGTGATTTTATTGCCTTTTTTTGGGATAATGGTACGGAACCCTACATGCGCGAGTCTGACTCGCACTTGGCCAATTTTCTTTGTCATTTACAAGCGTAGGTTTAAAAACTTGTGCCGAGATGCCCATCACTCAGTTGCGAGTATGTGGGTAGAACATTCAATCAAAAAGAGGTCTTGCAAGTAGGTAGTAACGTTAAGTAACAAAATGTTTTGATGAAAATACTTAAGGCTTAATGCCTTCGCAAAGGTCACAAACCCCTGTGTAAAAGCCTCGCTTTCCGTTTTTTTTCTTGCTACATTAACTTTGAAATATTATCATGTCAGGAATTTACTTACGGTATTTTAGGAAAATTGCCAGCAGGCAAGGCTCGTTTCTGGCTTAACAAAAAAATTAAAATATTTTCTAGTCTAAGTATTGAACCTTATTTTACTTGAGGGATGCCTAGTAAGCGAAGATGGAACAAATTTGTCTAGACAGAACGCATATTCGCTTACCATCTGGTGATCAAACGCAAGTCTAAAAAGCCATTTCCTTCGAAATGGCAGATTTTCGTCTATGACAGTCAAAAGTGAGGGCTCATTTCTTAGCAAGAATGGCGTCTTAACCGCTGCCAGCAATACTGTGCGCTGTCGGAACACGAATTTAAAGAACGAAAAGATTAAAGAAAATTGTATTTATTGCCACAGAAACAGACACGCTACATGCATTATGTCTTGTAGCCCAGTGGCTAAGACCTCTCCTCTTGTGCTTGAGGTTGTGGGTCCTAATCTCAGCTAGTAATAATGTGACTTTTTCAACACACACATCGCTGACACCGTTTAAGGCAATCATCATGAGGAAAACTGGATTTATAGTTAAGTTTGTGCTGCATTGGTGTAATTGCTGCAAGGAGTTCCAGTACGAGGATAAAAGATTAAAATAAATAAATGCCTGTATCTATTCCTTGATACGCATAATAAACGTATTAGCAAAACGTTTCTCGCGTAGGTATCAATATCAATGTATCAGCCATTACCTTCCATATCACAGCCTCAGCGATCTAATACGTCTACCGTGTACCCGGTGTAATACAGAGAATGGGCCGATTCATCAAGCGTCCGACACTGACGGATTAGAATTAGACGGACGAAATCCTTCGTGCGGTGGAGCCATTAGAACCGCGGCGGGATAATCGATGTTGAAAATATGGTTCGGAATATATTTTTACCTAGGTAAGAATAACTTGGTCCTTTTCCGAATTTTATAGTTTAATTATGGCGCCCAGAGCCGGATAATTAATCTGTAGAACAATTTCTATACGGGTTTCGTAATTTCGTGTTAGTCTGCGGGAACTTGTAAACAAAATACAGAAGAAAATAAGTATAGATTAGCTGAAAGTGTATTTTACAAGCTTTTATTTACTTGCAATGTATCAATCATGTAAGTGTATTCGGGTCAAATCTTGCAACTGAATTTTAAAGCAGTTATCTTCAACCGATTAAGATGAAATTGTGCATTCACGTTTAGTTTGCATGACAATGCATGGCTAAGTGACGTCATTCTAAATCCAAAATCGCGGACGGCCCAAGATGGCTGGTATAGTTGTTTTTGGTGCACTGCCATGATATTGGTGTCAAATGAAAGGGTTTGCTGAGAAGAATACGAAAAAAGCAGTTTCAAAAAAGATTTTTTATTATTTTTTTTTATTATTTTTTCAAAACACCAAGTTGTAGTATCAAGTTATTCATATCACGGCTACTGTTGGTCTTATAGTGATCGACAATTGCTTATATCAAGTGTTCCATTTAGGTTTCGTTTGATTTTACACGTAAATTAACACACCTTAACAGTCAAACGCGAGCAACATGGCATTTACATCAATACTTCCTCGAGAGATTTTAATGTTCTCCGCGTAACAACCCAAACCCATATTCATACAGCGTTCTCAACAGCGAAAGTGACGCAGAGTTCCAAGCTGCAATCTTCATAGCCCAACAGGCACTGCATAGGTTTCTCAGTAACCAGTTTGAAACGCAATTCATTGAGTGTGTTGACCGCCATTCATGCGTTTACCAGCATGATTTATGAATTAATTCTATTATGTACCTACTACGATAGCGAGGGTCGGACAGCGTTGCGAAATGTGAGGTTATGGGTCAAGTCTTACGGAGATAAGCGGTGTACCTACTTGTTTAGTTACGTTCGCGTAATAAGACGCATCGATATTTTTACTCCTCCGCTGTTTTTTTTTTTGAATCATTTTCGTTGATCCAAGACAGTAGAATTGTTTCTCTGGAAGTCGTCACTTTTCTGTGGCCTTAATGCGAGTTTTTAAACGTATTCGATCGCGTTGACGTAGTCTCCGCCAGATAACGAATAAATAAAAGTCGTTGATCCGACTTGTACCCAAAAGTATTAAACGTAAATTGAAAAAAAAAATTTTTTGTTTATAAAGGTATTTTCATAATTTTGGTCAAATGGAAGGTAAAGCGTAGAATTATTTTATCCGTTTAAATCATGTAATTCGGCCCATGCGTTTATGAGATATTAACTCATCATTACTGATGCCAAGTGAAAGGGTCAAGGACGCCCCTTACCGCGATACGTTTGTTTGGTCGTGTTAGCGACACTACCTTTACATTTTTATCGTATCGTTTTGAAATATTGGAATACATTGGTAGACAGGTGTTAATGACTTACATTTTTTTTGTTATATGGCGGTGACTTTAGCTGACGCTCGCAGCCCCGCCCGCGTGGCATTAGTACTTCCCTCCGCTATCTTCATAAATGCCTATGTGTTTTTCTGATGCTAACAAACAACACATTTATTATAATATTAGTTAGTCCTATTAGGTCATACTTATACAATTCACTTCCAGTGCTAGCTGATGTCATCATCAACTTCTGCCCAAGTCCTATGTTTTTTGAGATCGGCGCAAAATATTTTCTTCGTTCATTCCGTCCTGACAACTGACTTCCTTTTCTTGTTCGTAAGTAAATTGTAAGACGTTTATGGTATGGCAATAGTATGAATACTCGGTATTCATTTGCTTTCAGTATAGTTTCAGCTAACAGAGAACCAAAGTTACCGACATGGCCCGAAGAATTTTCAAACTTAAGTGGGAGTGGTCCGGGCACATTGCACGCAGAACGGATACCGGAAGACGCAGGGTTGGAAGGCCTCCTTCTAGGTGGAGCAACGACCTGGTCAAGGTTGCGGGAGTCCGGTGGATGCGAAACGCACAGGACTGATCAGTGTGGCGACGCTTGGGGGAGGCCTATGTCCAGCAGTGAACGCCTTTCGGCTGAAATAATGATGATGATATTATTAGCTTAAGAAACTAGCTATACCTACCTACAGTTAGTATTTCATTCACCGCATGGATGACAGTTTTAATAATATTGTCTATCAATTATCGATTCTAAGGAAAACGATCTACACTGCACAATAGTGAAACTGAAAATATTTTGCAACTCTTGTTCAATATTATACATTTTTCCCTATGTTGTGGTGAACAGCTTCAAGTGGTTGACGCTTTCCAGGAATCTGCATTACGTCGATAATTAAAAAGTGGATACTTATTGCCATTCAAGTAGTCAATTGTTAAACATTTGATATACCTACTTACGTAATTAATTATTCAATGAAAAGCCTTAACCATGACGTGTACCATAATAACTTAAAATGATATCAGCACTCTTACATTCAAGTACTTGTGTTTTCCAGTACTTGACACACGTTCCTTTGAAATCTGTATTGCTCGCTTTTTATTAGAATGGATGATGGCTTCAATATAGATGAAAAGAGAGTAGGAAGACTTAGTTTTCCAGTGTAACCATACAGCTTAAATGTGAGGAATGACATGAAAGAAAAGGGATTAAATTAGGGACAGTAACATGGGATAAGGGCAGGAAATAACACAGTTAAAAGTTCATCATCATCAAAATAACCCTAAGAATAGTTGAATAAGGTACTTTAACTGATAAATTAAAAGACTGATAATTGGCCAAAGATAGGCCTAGATTCTCAGCTCAGTGAACGTAGCGTTTGAAGTACGGTATTCGCCAAACTTCTTGGCCACCCTGAAGTTGGTTACAATGGCTGCGCAGAAGTAATTCACATACTAAAACACAGCACCGTGCCGTGCCAAAGCCAACTTCAGGGCGGCCAAGAAGTTTGGCGAGGACTGACTGTATGTATCTCCATTTACTTTTATCATGCAAATGTCGGGTCCTTATTTTACTTTTCTCCACTTTCCATGCACATATCTAAAGAATCTTATCGAGTGACGTCACTAACATTGACAGTCACAGTCGATCATAGTTCGCCTCGTTACGATGCGCGCATATATTCACGCTATCTATTTAGGACAATGGGTTTCCATTGACGTACTGTACTAATAAATGTATCTTTGTATGTGTGTCATATTTATAATAGTTCGTTCACAATACTAAATAATTATAGTAGCTTAGGCCCACTTGCACCAAAAGCATACCTCAGAGTTAGTTGCTAACACTAGGTTAAATAACAAATATGTCATATATAATCAGCCGTGTGAGCTGTTAACTCGGGAGTTAGAACCCTGGGTGGTGCAAGCAGTTCTTAGTGCTTCAATTAATGCAGCTTGGGGTAGGCATTGCCTAGTACAAATCGTCACGACACAAAAAAGAGTTATGTGGTGTCGATCGAGACGTTCGGTTCGGCGTAGTCCGGATATTATCGTCAAACGCTGGCCGCCATACTTGTTTACAACATGTTTAGTTAAATGTGAATTTTTTCTCTCTCTTTCTAGTGTGTCTGTGTGTGTGAGGAACTTCGTTTCAGGGGGTCCCCTGACCGCACGCGTTTTTCTGTCCTGTGTGATTTGCCCGTACCTAAACTACCTGAAAAAATATGACTACATATTTTACTATTCCTTACATTCCAATTCGTGTTAAATTCCATCAAAAATGTCTCCTATTGCGACGTGCAGTCTCCAATTTTGCATGCAATCAACTTTTAGCGGCACCGTTTTCCAACACCATTGCGTCAGTTTTTCATACAACTACGTTGAATATACCTAGTTTTGTATGAATACAAACTGCAATAGTGGGGAATCCTTATGTTGCAATCCGCCCATGTACCAGTATATTGGGCATCATAATTCCCAGTATACTGGTCCATAAGAATACATTCAACTTTTATTACGTGATTGAAACTCAAACATTAAAACTGTCACATTTATAATATTAGTGGAATAAACATTGCAATTATGACCTTACCAACTCTGTAAACGAAACCTTTAAATATCTATCGTGACTTTCGCATTAATACTGCAATAATACTAGCAGTAAGATTTAAGCCTGCCTCGATTCTGATACCATATCGACAAGCCTGTACCACGCCTTGCCTATCCCAGATCCATTGATACCTTTTAAGCGGGTATACCACACCTTCCAGTTCGCTTTCTTTGCGATAGAAAATGTCGTATGTACATCGAAGTATTTAATAGCTTTTTCTCTTCTTTTCTAACCTAACCTATCCTGCAGGAACTGTGTATTTTTTTGGGATATAAATTAGAAGAAGTAGAGTTTGGGAGAGTAATGTTTTGGGTCTTTGGAAAAACTTAATATACCTTATTGGTGATGTTCTTCAGTGCCTTACTGGTACTGGTACAGGTGCGCAGTCGGCGTGCGTGTTTGATGTATGAATGCGAGAGAAGCAAAAGTACGTAAGGATCGTAGCATGTGGCGTTCTGTAGTTTATATCTACCCCAATGGGAAAAAAGGGGTAAGTATAAAAAATAAATCTATATGTTATTTTTGCGGTAAGGTACGGAACCTTAAATGTGCGAAGTCCGACACGCACTGGGCCGGTAATTTTTTGTAATACAGCATAGCTGGTTGCAAAAATGAATGAAATAAAAAAAAATCCGTGTAAAAGATGTTAGGATACATAAAATATTCAGCATTTTACGTTCGAATATCTGAGCTCAACAGTCTAACGTAATCCAATTTGCAGTACCTGTACTATTATTTATTCTGTGTTTGCAGTACAGAATTCAGGGTTTTAATAGAATAAAATATCAAAAAAACCACGTTGCGGGGTTTCTTTGAAATATTACTATGCAAGACTAAGCTACCTCCCTGATGGATACGCGATTCGATTTATATCGCATCGAAAAGCGATTTTTAGCAAGCGAAATTACAAAATTATAACATCGCATTGTGTCTTTTATGACTCCATGTGAACGGACGCAATGTGATATTGAACTTTTCTTATAAAACATATTACCCTCCTTCGGCAGTCGGGTAAAAATAGGTGCGCGATATCGCCTTTCGACGCAATTAAAATAGCGTCGCGCCATCAGTAAGATTCCTAACGAGAAATCCTCTTCTTAGGATCTACCTATCTTTCTTAGTTTAATTGAATATCCTGGCTTTTGAAGCCTTGATGTAGGGACAGTTGCTAACTTCATTGGTGTCAAGCAACGGGGTTTACAATAACTTTTTTATACAATTATGAACTTCGAAGCAGCATCGGTGTCAGTGCCCTCTTGAAATTTTAAGCCCCTAACCCAATTACCTCTAGATAAAATTATATTCATCATCATCAGCCTTTTTAACCCCCGCCGGAAAAAGAGAGGTGTTATAAGTTTCACGTGTGTTGCTGTGTATCTGTGTGTCTGTCTGTGGCATCATAGCGCCTAAACGGATGAACCGATTTTGATTTAGTTTTTTTTTGTTTGAAAGGTGATTTTGTCGAGAGTGTTCTTGAGTGTGCTGTGTTGTGTTTGAATAAAATCGGTTTAGCTGTTCAAAAGTTATGCGACGTTTTACTGTTTGTATCGGGGTGGTTTCGCAAGATAAATGTGTCGGGGGTTTTTAAAATTTTTAAATTTTGTTCCTATTGCTGGAATACAGGCCTCCTTTCTGTGAGCGGGCATTCCCTAATCCACCACGCAGGCCTAATGCGGGTTGGTAGATGTCACATGTATTCGAATTTTTGTTTCTAGGACATGCCGGTTTTCTCACGATGTTTTCCTTCACCGTTTTGAGAGCAGTGGTGGTTGCAATGATTTACACAAAGTAAAGAGCCTGCCTGGGCTTGAACCCACGACCTACAGCTTATAAGTCGCGGCCGATACCACTAGGCCACCACTGCACTCAAAATAAAATAGGTATATTATGTTAGCGATATTAAAAAATTTGCAAGCCTGGCATTGATCGCAACTTTTCAATCTAATGGACTTTTTGAAAATGAATTTTACTGTTATCTTTTAGATCGTATTTTAAATGAAGAGCTTTTATCCGATTGCAGAGCACCCTAAAGGGAGGGTAATGCATTATTCTAGAAGAGTTGAAGTAGGTAATATGTTTCCTGTGTAATTTTGATGGGTGCCTTATCGTACTAATATTGTTACAAGTATCGGCGGTATCTTATCAGAGAGCGAAGCATCTGTCTAAATCGTGCCCGTGCGCCATCATACATCACGACTCGTGGTCTACTTTGTACAAGGCACGCACGGAGTTAGTACAATGTGTCATGAAAGCACGCGTGGTTTTGTAACACAGTCCTTCTAATACAAGAACGGGTATGAATTGTCTAATGGCTGCAGTTAAAACCTTGAGTTGACTATTGTGGAACCGTTTTATTTCGGTCGGATCCCCTGATCTGATCCCCTGCTGGTTATTTTTTATTTAAATGCCTGTCTGATCCTCTCTAAACTCTACGCTCTATGATATTCTGCTTCTATCTGCAATACTATTGTAAACGATACAACTGTACTACCTACATTTAAAATAACATTTAGACACTTAAATAATATCTTTGTACAGTCCGTGCAACCTATTTTGTCTTATATCGCGTTGGTGATATGAAAAATGGCAGCTGTAGTAAACGGTTGGTTTTGGTAACATGTTTACGCTTTTTATGTCATACTTATGTTTACGGAATAGAACACAAAATCGTTTGAACGGACTGTAAAAATGTCTGATGTTAGTTCAAATGGAGTATATTACATTATTGCTCTGTCTTTCACACGTTTTGGAATCAATCTAAGTCTTATCCCTGACCTTTGCTTGTAAACGCTTTTCATGTTGCGGCTTCTTAATCCAGCTTTAGTCTTTGCATATACCTATGTACTTATGTAGGTAGGTATAGTCCCTCAGATTTTTTAAGCAGACACTAGTCTGCTTGCAGACAGTTGGGGTATAAGATCTGCAAATCTAGAGTAATAAACATTTGAAGATCTGCTGCCCCAACTGGCTGCAAGCAGACTTTGGTCTGCTTCAAAAATTTCTCGAGAACAATGTAACAGTGAAATTTGGTTTGTTCTATAACAGTCTTCAAGGTGATGCAATGCGCTTCAAATTCGCACATGGTCTAACCATGTAAGGCCGGTACGTTATCTGCAAGGGAACCATCTGTCGCGCTGAACTGTCGTGTGCGTTTGAGTCCATACATCACGACTTGCTACATTGTTGTCATTAGACTAAACATGCATGCTCTGAATGAGATCAGAGGTTGAGTAAGGAGTGGCTGGTAAACTGTGTCACAAATGTATCTTTGTGCAGAACTTGAGAGGTCCTGCTATTATAATAAATGTGATAATTTGTGGGTATGGATGTTCGTTACCCTTTCACGGTAATACTACTGAACGGATTTTGATTAAACTTTACAGTAATATAGCTTATACAGCTGAAAATAACATAGGCTATAATTTGTAAAGATATCGGGGGTAGTAATAATACAAAGGGGGCGAAGTCACGAGTGGGAGTTTGTAATGGAATATGCAAGCGAACCGAAAATTCGAAGACATGTGACATCCACCAACCCGCAATAGGTCCGCGTAGTGAATTACGGTCCATTCTCTCTCACAGAGAGGAGGCCTGTGTCCCAGCAGTGGGAACATTAATAGGCTGATGATGATAAAAAATGAGACAGATGGGGCCAGGGCTGCGCTGCTATCAGAAGTTCGAATTTATTGGTAAAGAAACTTAGAAATATTTAGGTTTGAAATCTTGGTATAGGCTGTAGTATTTATGCAAAAAGCACAGACCAATGGATTTGTAATTTATAGATATTTGACAGTTGTTACGGACAGACAGAAGCCAGGCAATCTGACACCAGTCTTGCCAAGGGAAATGGTGTTATCCAGTTTCTGGGTTGTGAAGGTCAGAAAGGCAGTCGCTCCAAGTAAAATACTGATACCCAGTTCCATCCGGTTAGACTGGAATTCGACCCCAATATATTTCGGCAAAGGCTAGGCAGTTTTCTTTGTTATTGATCGGCTCGCTTGACCACTATCTCACCTGATGGTAAGCGATGATGTGGTCGACGGTGAAGCACGTTTGCCTAGAAGTAATCTATTCACTCTTTACTTAAACACTCCCTGATTAATTGAAAGACTAACGAATTGTTTATATTTAACTAGAGGACCTTGTTCTTGAGCTCAGGAAATATTTTGTTATCTTAGTAAACGAGGCCGTGAGGGGTAACTAAAGACCGTAGGTGGCCGTACGCAAGATAAAAGAAAAAAACTTTCCACAATAATCGTAATCAAGAACAAAAGTATCAATAGTTCAGCTTGTTGTTTATTTGTGGTCGCGACCTTACCTACTACTTGCCCCCTTTTATCTCTTAGGCTAAGATATACGAGATAAGGACATAAAGGCGCACTTACGCACTGCGTATTTACGAGTAGTTTTACGCGATTCGGAGGAGCTCTCAAAATTACTTATCTATACTATATAATATTATAAAGCTGAAGAGTTTGTTTGTTTAAACGCGCTAATCTTAGGAAGTTCTGGTTGGAATTGAAATTCATTTTTTTGTGTTGGATAGTCCATTTATCGAGGAAGGTTAGGCTATATAACATTACGCTACGACAACTAGGAGCGGAACATAAAAGAAAAATGTTCTAAAAACGGGGCAAATTTATTCTTTTTTAGAACTTCCGTTGTGTGCGCTGCGTAAACGGTTAAAATTACGCAACAATCATGTATGTAGGGTAGATGGGTAGGTAGCCAGTTGACAGGAGCGAAACCGCGTGGGACAGCTAGTTATTTATACAAATCATCGAAGCAATAGGAATATGTGAGGATCGTAGAATCAGTAGATTCGCCTCCTTGGGAAAAAGGAGCGGATTTCAGTATGTAAGTCATCCATTTCGTGTGACTGGAAAGTGTCCAAAAATAGCCCCCCTTTAGGATTTTCAATGACTTGAATGAAAGTGTTTAGAATAATGATTAAGGATCCCAATCCTATGTTCGAAATCCCAGAATGTTCCTATAGCATATCTACTAGAACTTTCTGTTATCAACGATCCCTTTAATCTTCTTTAGGTGGCGTTTCCTTGTTTATTCTTTTCGTGTCAATCGATTAGTACTCTAATTTTCTACGACCTGTATTTGGCTTCTTGTGCAGAATTGTCTGGGAAGTGTCTACAGCGACCAACCTGGTTTCCTAGCTAGCAGAAAAAGTTAGTTCTAGATATCAGCATACTTAGTATGTAACGCATATCGGTAATGAAGGCACGCCCACAATTGTATCGAAACATTGTATTGTCAGCGAATGGGCGTTTGTTTAACTCATTATCTTAGCTGTGGTTACGATGCAGTGCCAACTACTAGACGCACTAGCGTCTAAACACAAAAAAAATAAAAAGTTTATAAGCACAATATGAACTATACTAATTGTTCATATTGTGTTTATGTAGGTTTGGTTGTTATAATAGTCACACCGGATCTTTGTGTCTCTGAAGTTGGGACTGCCGACCATTGCACAAGAAACAGTTTGCCATCGAGTATACTGCATAGAGTAAGCGAGATAGGATGATGCGACAAACGTAAGCGAGTGAAAGACATAGTTATACAATGTTATCTTCACCTTCAACATTGACACAAATATAGCAACTGCGCAGGGTCTTACAGCCAGACTCAAAGATCCGTTGTGAGTATTATACGTCTATTCGGTGTTGTATTTTTTTTTCGGGTGTTCGGAGTCAATTTTGGTCCTTGATAATCACTTCATCATCAGCCTATTAATGTTCCCACTGCTGGGACACAGACCTCTCTGCGAGAGGGAATGGGCCGTAATCCACCACGCGGGCCCAGTGCGGGTTGGTGGATGTCACATGTCTTCGAATTTTTGGTTCTAGCGCATGCCGGTTTCCTCACGATGTTTTCCTTCACCGTTTTGAGAGCAGTGGTGAAGAAATAATTTACACAAAGTAAAGCGCCTGCCTGGGCTCGAACCCACGACCTACAACTTACAAGTCGCGGCCGATACCATTGGACCACCACTGCTCTCCTTGATAATGCGTGGTATAAATGTTACCTACCTTGTCTGCTCTCTTAGGGACCCCTTGGGGATCTCTTGAGAACTTATGGCGCGGCGCAATCTAAATTGCGTCGATAGGCGATATCGCGCACGTATGATTTAAGGCGCTTTGCATATGGAGCAACTATTGCAACAACTGGCAACTAGCTGTTTACATATAATTATCTCAATGGAACTGCGCAAATCGAGTTGCGAGTTCCAGTAATCGACAACAGTTTTCAGTTGCTGCAATCGATGATTAAGTTAGTTCCTAATTGCCTCAACTAGCAACTGTCGATTTTTTATCGGTTGTGTAAAGTTAATTGAGAATAATAAAAAAGAAATGAGAAAAAGTGCTGGTACTTCGATATCCATCGATCACACTGTACGTAGCTTAGATTGAGCAACTCCGCTATCAAAGTTGCTCACAGATTCGTGACAACCGTAAACCGGGCTATTTGGTTGTAGCAACTGGCAACTATTAAAGGAAACTTTCAAAAAGTTGATAGTTATCAACTAAAGTTGCTCCATCTGTAAAGCGCCTAAGAAAACAAGAAGTGCAAATCGGTCGAATTGGATCCCATGGCGTCCAAGTAAACGAACGTGGAATTTGTCTTAATATAAATCGGTGTGATATAAATCGAATCGTTTGGAGTCATCAGAAAGGTCGCTTATTTACTCCCGATTTCAGAATTAAAGTCTGAGTATTTGTAAAAGTCTCTTCATGAGCCGGAAAAACTGTCTTATTTGGCATTAAAGAATAGTCGACGTATTCTTAACTTCTCAAGCCCTGTATGTGTCCGGAAGTACCTAGACTCAAGTTATGAAATTGGGGTTATCAGCAAGTTTCAAACATTAACTAATAATGTATCTGAATCATGATTTCGGCACTCGCTTCCTACATTTATGGCGTTATCAGTCAGTTCCGACTCTACAATGAATGCAGTTGCAGTTTCACAGTAGGTAATTGTTACGGATAATAACATCCGTAGAACACGTCGCATCCTGTGTATGTGGAAGCTCTTGTCATAGAGCGGACAAGGCCTCCCATTTATTTTTAACCCCCGCCGGAAAACGAGGGGTGTTATAAGTTTCACGTGTGTTGCTGTGTGTCTGTCTGTGGCATCATAGCGCCTAAACGGATGAACCAATTTTGATTTAGTTTTTTGTGTTTGAAAGGTGCTTTTATCGAGAGTGTTCTTAGCTGTGTTTGCTCAGCCGTTCAAAAGTTATGAGCGTTTTACTGTTTGAATCGGGGTGTTTTCGCAAGATAAATGTGTCGGGGGTTTTTTCAATTTTGAAATTTTACTTGTTACTTTACCATAACACGGCCAAAGGCAGGCACATTAGTTAATGACATGTGTTGAACAAAATAACAATCAAAAACTAACTACACGGCAGTCATGCGCTCATTACACGATACTCTCCATACATAACATCTTCTATTCGTCCGCGAATACAATAAATCAACAACAAGTTTTTTAGCATCCAATAGAGCGGAGCGCGGAGAGTTCACGAGGGATGGGGTTTGAGCAACGTTTCAACTCCCAGGCTCGCCGAACAATATCTGATTCTTATTACGGCTATAGTTGAACGGAATAAAAATATGTAAATAAGGAGAAAATCATGCTGTGTAGTCGGAGGATATATATTCGCCAGCTGGCTGACCAAAACCAGACGTATCCTCCGACTACACAGCATGATTTTTTCCTTGTTAACGTCTTTTTAGTTCGCTTTTTAAGCAGTCGGGTATATTGATATTTTTTATTTACTTTTTTTATTTATAACTTGTTAGTTTTTTTTTTTCGAATTATATACATTTAAACATTAAATGTTAAATATTTCCAACTTTAATGTAGCCACGAATCAATTGACGTAAGAACGCGTTTGGTCTCTAGAACGCCACATAGGAACAAACATTCATACATTACATAGACTGAAAAACATATTACCCTCCTTCGGCAGTCGGGTAAAAATACGGGGTAGTTCGTGTGTCTCATACATTGCTGCCCCCACAAAAAATATATTAACTACATTTTGATTACACAGACATTATATTTATCAAGGGTTGTTTACTCTAGAAGCCTTTCCGTGTTTTATAAGGGTTACCAGGGAAACAGTAACTACAATAGCCTAATAATAGAATACGATACTTATATATCCTGTAATTAACTCGCCCTATGATTCACATTGTGGTTTTGTGGTGACAAACCGCAGAGTTATAGCTTCTCGTACTATCGACTGTGACATGTGGGTAGGTATAGTATTTGTGTTCAAACTTCTGTCATTCATTGTAGGCACGACAAGGAAAATGGGCCAGGGATTTTGCTGTGGCACGAATTGTCTCTAACTGTTGTTGCCCGCAACTTTTGCTAGGCGTAGGCTATGTGTAAAAATGGAGCTGTGGCTAAATAATAACAGGCGCACGGGTCGATCTTCAAGGTTAAGCAACGCTTGACGAGGTCGGTCCGGGGATGGGTGACCATTTCAACATACCGAGTTTCCTCCGTGCCTCCGTCGTTACGGGTAGTCAGAAGCCTGAGTTCTGACACCAGTCTTGCCAAGAGCTATCGTGGCAAGACTGGTTGTGTTACCTCTCAGTTACTGGGTTGTGGAGGTCAGATAGGCAGTCGCTCCATGTAAAACACTGGTACTCAGCTGAATCCGGTTAGACTGGAAGCCGACCCGAACATAGTTGGGAAAAGCCTTTTCCCAAATATCATAAAAGGTTGATGATGATGAGGCTATGTGTAAAAATAATCCATTGTATACACTTTCAATTTGAAAGAAGTACCGAACCCATTATTACCTAATATGTTTGAAAAAATAACTCATTGAATTTTGCCGATTTGTTCAAATCTAAAGCCTTTGATTTTGTGTTTCGACATAACACCGGAGAACATTATCGTTTTGCTGCCTCTAAAACAATTTGCCCTAGCCCATGCTTTTCTATTTATCATCGTTTCAGTAGTCACTCTCAAGACATAACCCCGAAAAGCTGAATTAATTATTTGAAGTTGAGTATTTGTCAAACTCAAGTCTGAAAACCTGTCAAAATTTGGCATTCAGTTAGGGTTTGACACGTTTCTACAAATACTCAATTCAAAAACCCGCCTTTTGTCTTTAATGTATGTGCCAATTTATACCCAAATCCAATAAACCGTTTATGCGTGATTGAACAAACATCTTAACAAACTTGAAAGTAAGGATTAGTTGAACTAGGATTAGGATTTCACGAATGCTTGGGCAGAATATGTGACACATGTCTTGTTATGTAGCCCTGGTTCGTTCTCAACATAATTACAAAGTCTATTTATAGATGTACAGTGCTGTTAATTGTGTTACTAAACACTCATGTGAGCCTTTAGGTTCTAGGGCCATAACAAAAAGAAAAACGTTGGGGAAATAATCTTTCAACGGGGTCAATTTGGTCGACAGCCAAAGATAAAATGTCGGTAATATTTGCGGGATAATTGCCATTTGATTCGAAAAATGCCGTTTTTTAGTGGAAGACCGGTTGGTAGCTTTCAGTTTTTGGTAGCCCGGCGACGACTACCTACTTTACGATAACCGGGATCGATACGTCTGCAATAATGACATAATGTAATATTTTAAATTACAGGTAGCAAATTAATTTCAAAGTTAGTTACCATGTTAAGCATATTATAATCGACTTATTATAGCGACCGCGCTTTGCTCTACTGAAATTAGAGATATTTTTTTTTTCAAGAATACGAATTTTACCTACCTAGAATTTTTCCTAGAAATACTAGATCGATTTTTAGCTCTCGAAAACCCCCTTTATTTCAAATTTTATTGAAATCGTTAAAGCCATTTTCGAGAACGTGATTATATACCTATTATATATATTAGGTATAGTTTGTTGTTTGCCCAGCGGCGAGATGGGCAGACGAAATGTTGACATCGCAGGTAGAACATGGATTAAGGAGCGTGGGGATTGACTCAAGAAAAGAGAGGCCTATGCCCAGCAGCGGGCGGTTTATAATTAAGTTATAGCATAGTCTCATAACAAAACTTACAGGATGATCCCCATTCAAACAGCTGTGGTAGTTTCTACGCGGATTAAAAGACTCAAGGAACTGGTATAAAATATGCAACTTTGTATTAATACTATAAGAACTTGGATAAGTAGTAAAGCTGACGTCAGAAATACTTCTTCGTCTGACATAGTGCTGTAAGAGGTTTATGTCTGATTAGCTGGAACTTGCGTGGTGCACGGAGATTTTTATTCGGACACATTACATTCTTGAAGTAGAGCTACGGAAGTACGGCTCTTTGAGAGTTGAAAGTTAATCGATCCTTTAATGCTACTAACTAGCCATCTCCCGCGGTTTCATTCCCGAGATTGTTCCACAGAAATGGCACATTTGTTCAGGACCAGTGCATTAATTTTGAAAATCGCATCTGTACCACAGATTACTTAATAGTTACTACGTAATCTGTACGTCATCTACATAAACAATCAATTTGATGTCGTATTAGTTTTGACAATAACAAATAAAACTTACTATTGGTTTCATTGCAAACTTGAGGAAAAGCTAACATTGAAGGTTATTTTTATGAACAAGAATTGCTTCGACATAAAAAAAGCATAATATACAGCACAGTTAGGAAATAAATATTTCTATGATACATAGTCATTGTAAAAGCTCTCGCAGACATGTGCGACACGACAATGTGACAACGATTGACTGTCTGCGGGAGTCTTTAATCCTGTAACACTATCCATCCGTGCCTTCCACGGAAGGTCCTGTTCCTCCCAATAAAATAACAAAACACAGGTAGGTATCTATTCAAGTACTTAAACAATTCCGCCATTTATCGGCTTTTTACCCGACTGCCGAAGGAGGGTAATGTGTTTATCAGTCTATGTATGTATGTATGTAAGTATGTATGTATGTATGTATGTATGTATGTATGTATGTATGTTTGTTCCTATGTGGCGTTCCAGAGACCAAACGCGTTGGCCGATTTTGATGATTCGTACGTCAATCGATGCGTCTTAACCCTGCGAGTGTCATAGGCTACATTAAAATTGGATAATAGAAAAATTGCGGATTTTGGGTGCCATATTGTGGGAGCCCAAATTTTTTTTTTCTTCCAAACCCATCGTGTGGGGTATCAAAATAAAGGGTTTTAAGAGGTGATTTCAAAAATATATAACACTTATATGTTTAAATGTATCTAATTCGAAAAAACTAACTAAAAAGTTATAAATAAAAAAACTTAATTAAAAAAATCAAAAAACCCGACTGCTTCAAAAGCGAACTAAAAAGTCGTAAACAAGGAAAAAATCATGCTGTGCAGGCGGAGGATACACCAGATTTTGGTCAGCCAGCCGGCGAATATGTATCCTCCGACTGCACAGCATGATTTTTTCCTTGTTTACGACTTTTTAGTTCGCTTTTGAAGCAGTCGGGTTTTTTTTAGTAACATTTGACGTCTATTTATTAATATCATTCGTAAAGACCTCGTGTGCCATAAAAATGCGAACTGCCTAGAATGTGGAAATAACCCGCGGGGTCATGTTTTAATATATTATCCTTATTATGAATAAAATATTAGTGTCTAACATACATTATTCACTGGGGTCACGCAGTTCACCCACTTTTGTGATTTTACCTGTTTATTCTACCTATTCTAAATTTATTTTGTTACGTCCTCCTGCGGCTTCGCCCGCTTGAAAGTCTGGCAATTCACATCACAAGGGGACGGAGTCTCTAGATAAATTAAATAAAAACTATATTAAAAAAAGGTTGTTATAGGAAAAAATCAGAGATTTAAAAAAAAAAATAACCTGTTCAATATATTGGTATTTGTCCAATATATTAGTGTCGAAGCGACACGTTAAATTCTGTAGGAAATATGCGAATTCGGGCGTCTTTTGTTTATCTTGATAGGAATGTGTGCATTACGTGGTGGAGATAGGCGTGAATATGCTATATTTACATTTTTAGATGGTCGTGTTGCTTCACTTGGACTGGGCACCGAGTGTACTTTAAATCTAAATGTTCAGCTAATATTACTAACTCGAATGACAGAATGAAACAAATTTAACACTCATTTCTATGTTTATTTTCGCCTCTAAATTAAATACATACTACGCTCTAAAGCATCATTCAAAACCAATCATCATCGTATCGGTAGTCGATAGCGACGCCATTAACGAAATCGTCATGAATTTTATCGGCGTTTATTAAAAATTCACTTGGCCGCGGCGATTTTGAACTATGACCGGGTGACCCCGGCCATTTATCTGACGAACCTATCGAGTGTCGTTAACGCGACACGCCCACGTCTCGTGTCCGTCGTGTCGACGCCGGGTCTTATGTAACACGTCATAATTACTGGTAAGTGGTAAAGGCTGGCTCGCGACTTGATTCTTTTATATTTATGTTCACCTGGTACTTCGATTACTTGAACTCTCAAGTTTTTATTGTTGTAATCAAGGAAACTGGGTGTTCTTTTTCAAAATTTAAAATTTATCAGTTCTACATACAATCTGTTCACGGTTATAATTAGAGTATAAGCTGGTCCGCGACTTGATTATTCTATTTTTATGTGCTCCTGGTAGTTTGATCCTTTGGGAGACATTCATTCTCAAGTTCTCATTCATGTGATCAAATAAACTAGGGATTATATTTTCAAAAATCATTAGCACTAAATACAGTCTATCTACCTTCAGCCTATTCTGCCCCACTGCAGGGCACAGGCCTCCCCTTCTTCCTTCCAATCCTCTCGGTTTAGGGGAATTGTGGACCAACCCTGTCAATAGGCGTCATGTTCATCCCGCAATCTTCGCCTGGGTCTGCCGCGCTTTCGCCTAACATTTTCAGGGACCCATATTGTGGTTGATTTAGCCCATGAACCGTCTGCTTACAGTTATATTACTAGCAGATATAACATAATGATACGAATCTTGACTCTTTAATTTTCTATGCTCCTGGTATGTGTGAATATTCGATAGTCCTGGTTTCTCAATACTGTATTACTTCTCTTCCTTAGATCGTCTTTATTGTGGTATTTTAAGCTAGTCTGATGAGTGGGCATTTGAGTCTTCTACGGAGAAACTACTTACTAAAATGGCGGAGAATTTTACTAGTTCGAACCGATCTTAATTTATAACAGCGAACATAAAAAAACACATACTTGACGTTTTTGTGAGAAGTGATTTCCAAAATACGATACAAGCTCTAATTTGTTTAGCAATAAAGTTTTTATCCTCGTTTCTCAGAATATCATCATGTTACCGTTTTATCGCCTCATGTGTGAAATGTTTATGTCACCTGCTAAGTGACTCAGAATACGCCTAAAAAGAATCTTCGCCGTATTATTTATTGAGGATACGATAATTCGGTTAGCAGCAATTCGATAGGATGTCGAAATTGAAAGTTTAATGCGTAAATTAGGACAATTTGTAAGGAATTGATCTATTTCGGGGTCGTCGTAAGTGTGTGTCTTGAGTTCTTGACAGGTTTGTTCATACATAGGTACTTTGTGATTAGTAAGTCTGAGATTGTACGTCATTTGGGTTTCCCCAAAGCCGACAGAATCTGCTATGACAACCGACTTATTTACATACTGCTCAACTACAAGCGTCTCTTTGGAGATTCTCTTTATTATTTTTAACTTAGAAAAATATGATACCTAAGTAGGTATCATATCACCTGATGGTAACCAACGATGTGGTCGACGGTGAAGCTCGCTTGCCTAGAAGTAACCAATTCACTCTTGACTAAAGGAAACGTAGGTCGTAGCTATCAGGAAACAGCCTCCGGCAGGGCATTTTTTTTTTTGTAACGTGCCCAAAAACCCTTCAGTTCTCGAATTTTCGCCTTGCCATGACCTTCCACCGTAATCCGACGATATTCCGAGAGCATTCAAACACTCGCTGCGGATATACAAACAGTGTTTACTCCGAATCAGTTTGATTAAACGCACGCCCGTGTTTTCATGTTGTTCCGATGCAAACAGGGCTGCTGGCTGCTGCGTTATAATTGTGTTCGATTATTATCGATCGATTAGACTTGTTAACAAGTCTGGTAATAAATCAACGCCGGTTCACAATCAATCTTGTTTTTTAGATACGTTTTGTATTGGATTAGAGAACGCAGTTGATGCTGTGAGCCTATTCTTTCAGCACACTCCATTTAGCATTCTGTAAAGTTTGAGTTTCGATATCTGAACATGTAATGTCTTGAGGCGGGGGAGACCCAAGATAGAATGGCCTGTGTGAGAGATGATATAGCCAGAAAAGGGCTGCAGAAGATGACTAGAGAAGTATGGAAGATACAATGTTTCGCAAACATCAAATAAATTCAGATAAGGGTATTAGAATGATGATCTAAGATGTAATGTTGTTAAAAGCAAATGGTCTAAAAGTCTGTCTCTAACTGAAGTAGATAATTTATATACAAGGGGCTTAGAGAGTATCAAGAGGCTATCCGATCTTGTCAAATTGACTGTAACTTCTTACGTCCTTCGACTAACGCCATAACAAAGCAGCAATTCGATACAGCAAGTTCCGACGACGGGTCGAAAGTCGTGCCCATGGTATTGCGGCCCGATTGGCACACAATGGAACAGATTTGGTTAGTATAGTGTAAAGCTTTTGTTGCGTCTCTGAGCTGATTGCGATGTTGCTATGCTGTATAATAATATTTAAGGTTTTTTCCGCGGCTTTGCTATGCCTATCCTAAAGGAACCGTGGATTGGTATTATGGGGATAAAAGTAGCTATTCGCAGTTGCTTAGTGCCATATACTACTAGGAGTGTAAGAATCATCGGAATCACTTGAGTACTTCCATAGATTACTCCTTACAAACAATTGTACGTCTGAATAATTGAAAAAGTAATTTTTTTGTGTATCTCTTAAACCACATCAATAAACTCTTTCCAATTTCAAATAGCTTCGAATTGCAGGATTACGTTTTGCAATTTTGGTTTTATCTTTCTTTTTTCAATCACTCGAACCAACCGAAGATTTGCAAATATAGATTTTAGCATTTCACTTCTTTTACGATGCCCTTTATCAAAACCGCAAAAAGAAACGGCCACAAAATGCCTTTAATAAAAAGCACACCCTAAAGATTTTGAGCGCGTATATTTTCTTTATATCCCTCAAGTGCATTTGCCAGACGAGTAGCCACGAAATGTTCCTCTGATAGAATCACGGAGGGCGCAGCCCTAAACAAACAAACAGCACAATGATGCTGTATACACGCTGCTGTTAAAACAATGTCTAAAATAAATCAATATCCAATCACAACGGACCTGCGTAGTTTTCGTTTGCGGTCGTTGAAATTTGGGTCACCGAATAAAATTGTAATACGATATATTTCAATCGATACAACCCGATGCGGGCTTTAAAATTCTTCGATTGTTTCTGTCCGTCCGCCGGCTTTTAATTTTAAAAGGAATTATATAACTGTTTGCGAATTTACGATTTCACATTTATACGAGAGTTCGGCGTCGTCGGCAGGCCCCAGTCGGAATACATTTGTGTCGTTTTTCACTTCCGCGTTAATTACGGCCCATTGAGCGCTGATTTCTTTTTGATTTTAATGTAATTAAGAGAGATTTATTGAAGAGTTCGCCGAATTGATAATGATTGTTTTGTTCTCTGCTTCGGACTATATTGAGTGGTGCTTTCGGAAAATCTTTTGTGGACTTGAGTTTGCATTATTGTTCAACGATTCGTTTTTGCTATTGCAAATATTTTTACCGAATGTTGAAAGTTTGTTAGT
The DNA here is from genome assembly GCA_949775005.1 of Orthosia gothica. Classification (NCBI taxonomy): domain Eukaryota; kingdom Metazoa; phylum Arthropoda; class Insecta; order Lepidoptera; family Noctuidae; genus Orthosia; species Orthosia gothica. The sequence continues at coordinate 24,007,389 of OX459035.1, forward strand.
ACACGACTTATTGAGAACAAGGCCTTGAACTCGGTAGCGATAAAGAAAATGAGTTTATCACGACAATAAAAGGCTTCCCAGGAGGTACAGCGATATATCTCACACACATTCGCAGGAAATGAACACGGAACACATTCTAGATTCCTGATAAAATCTAGATTGCGTTTATCGGAAATTTATGTCGCTCGGAAATCGGAGTTTAAGCTCCGCATAAAACAATCTAAAGATTGCTTAGGATAGCGAGTGTCAGACTGTAGCACGACGTGCGGTCCTCGTTTTCATGTGTCGTTCGGCTTTCTATGATACCGTAATAAATTTTGATAGAAAATCAATGAAGAAAGTTTGTGTCTTCTAGCTCTTCGGACCATTAAAGTCTAGTAGAAACTGCTCGATTTTAAGTATAGCTTGCATTGTCACCGTCTAGGCAGCTGACACACCCACGCTTTTTTGTATCACACCCTTTATTTTACGTTTAGGTAGGTAACCCCAGGAAGCACGGCATACACCGATTTGTTCCACCCATTTACTGCTGAACAAAGAATTTATCGCTCAGAGTTTCGTGTTACAATGACTAGGCGAATCTTTTTTACATAATCTCTAGTTGCAAAAACATTTTTTTTGCAGTGTTCACCCATTGTTGGTCGTTTTCGTCATGTTAGCCTCGATCTCAAGGTCTCCTTGCCAAACCGCTGCCGAGCCTCCGTGGCACTTCGTTTGCGTAAAGATCGTGCCAATTTTATACATTTTTATTATCATACATTTCGTGTGGGACCGGGAATGCATGATATATCTGCTTCGGCTGCAGTAAAATGTTCGTTACAAAACGGTTTCGGCGATTTATGGTACCGTTCTTGATAAATCGTTTTTGTAGATATGCGTTCCTGGTTTGTATTGTTCTGTGGTCCATGACGCGTATTGGTATGTGAAATATTATGATACGTTTTTGGGACCGATGACCGGGGTGGACGCGTTGGTTATATGTAAATGTATCATCATCAGCCTATTAATGTTCCCACTGCTGGGACACAGGCCTCCTCTCTGTGAGAGGGGATGGGCCATAATCCACCACGCGGGCCCAGTGCGGATTGGTGGATGTCACATGTCTTCGAAGTTTTGGTTCTAGGACATGCCGGTTTCCTCACGATGTTTTCCTTCACCGTTTTGAGAGCAGTGGTGATGAATTAATTTACACAAAGTAAAGTGCCTGCCTGGGTTCGAACCCACGACCTGCAACTTGTAAGTCGCGGCCGATACCACTGGGCCACCACTGCTCTTAAATGTATAGTATAGCATTATTATTGGCTCGTTGGTCTTATTGCCTATTCAAAAGCGCTACTGCTGACCATGTAGTCCTAGGTGTGGTTCCCGGATCGGGCAAAGTGTTATTGGGTTTTTTTTCATTTGGAATTTCTCAGTAGCAGACCGGAGTATGGATTTGTGCCCGTTTGACTGTAATATCCACTTATTACATCAATCAATCTGCTTAGTCTTTCACCTTTCTGTCGGCTTCGTCTAACCGGATTCAGCTGAGTACCAGTATTTTACATGGAGCAACTGCCTATCTGACCTCCACAACCCAGTAACTGGGTAACACGATACCCCTTGGCAAGACTGGTGTCAGATTTTAGGCTTCTGACAACCCGTAACGACTGACAAAGATCTTCAAATGACAGCCAGGACCAACGACTTAAGGTGCTTTCCGAGGCACGGAAGAACTGGTCACGGTCTGAGGATGGGTGACCATTTTTACATAGCGAGTGCTATGTAAAAATGGTCACCCATCCTCAGACCGACTCGGCAAGCGTTGCTTAACCTTGAAGATCGACCCGTGTGGTTTTACTATTTAGCCAGGAGCTCCTCCTACTCCTCGAGTCACCTAATTACATCACGGGACTTAATGATAACGGGTAAATTTAACAGGTGCATCTCTGCCTAACCCTTCGGGGAGTACTGGCGTGATGTTATGTAAAGCATTATGTTACAGATATCGTTCGGTTTAGTGGTCTATGAGGAAGGCTTCAACCACAACACGTTATTGGAACATTATTATAATTTACTTGCGGTTGTTGCTTCGTGCTAAGATACTCCTTGGATGTCGAAACTCTTGGCCCTTAGGACCTGTGTTTAAATATTCCTTATTAGCTTCGCCCGCGTGAATTTCTTAAGTTGTCCCACGGCAACCGTAAATTAGGTATGCCTAAGATAAAAAGTAGACTGTGCTATTCCAGACTATAATCTATCTTTGTGCTGAATTTCATCTTGATCAGGTGTCCTGGCGCGATTTAGTTACAAACATCCATCCATCTAAACTTTCGCATTTATAATTTTAAGTAGGAAGTAGAATTTACGAACCGAACAAAAACCGAGTTCATTATTTGTTTCATAATAGGGATGTTGATAAAAAAAAATATCTATTTGGTCGATAACCTAAAAATATTGGCCACGTATTTTCTTTTGCCACGTAAAAAAAATACGACCATATAATGCATTGAAATATCGTGTGACGTCACGGTGTGCTACACTTTATACTGACAAAGTGACGACACACGCCCCCCACTCCTGAACTTTGATGCGCTTTATCTTTCCTATTTTTATTTATTTGAAAAAGCTTAATATTTGTGTCCAATATTATTTAATAATCTCACTGACGGACTAATTACAAAATTATCATTTTTCTACCCAGGAAACATCCCTATTATGTGTCGATCATTTACGCCCCGGTCTGTTGACAACAGTTAATTACAGAAAAAACTCATAAAATGTAACTGTATCGATGAAATATGGCAGAAAACCCATTCAGTAAGACCCAAGAGAAACTTGGCACAAGTAAGGAATAGAATTTACAGTAATGCCATGTTTTGGATTTCACCGACGCACCGTGGTCCAAACAAGGACGCGGAGTCTTCGAGATTCCTTGAATGCCAAAGAAAAAACTCAGGAACCATTACTTGATGTGTGCCCACCAGTTGGCGACACTGGCGAGTAAGGTCCTGAAATATAGCTGTTAATCGCACAGGGAACCAAAATTTAAATTTACATCGTTTCAAATGTAACATCGAGTATGCCACAGTTTTGCGCAGCCCCTTTTTTTGAAAAAAAAAGGAGCATAACATTTTTCGAAACATAAAACTCTAGGTTAGGAAAACCCGTAACTATTTTAGTTGGAAAATATTCACAACAATAAAGAAAATGTTAATAAACTGACGCTAAAAGACAAAAATCTATGAAATTTGACATTTTGACGACCTCACTCAACACCAGCACCCCTAGCGGCAAATTCAAACGCAGTAGCCATCATTAGGCTCGCCCCTATCACATGGTACTTAAACTTAATCGGCGAAATTTGTGTGTGACATACATGTACCTCTGCCTAAACCCTCGGTGCATACTGGCGTGATGTTATGGTATGCTTTACTTTAATATGGCAGGGGTCAACGAACTGTATCTGAAGTGGGTTTTCTGTATCATCCTTTAATGTTGTGTTCCGAACCAGTTCGGTAAACAATAAAAAGTCAAAACATTTTTACGACGCCTTTTTATGACGAGACTAATTTTATGGTTCCGATCTAGTTCACGGTTTCTTATAATCCTTCTGTCATAATTTGTAAATAATTCTTCTTCTATACTCGTAGCAAAGTCTATTGTTATAATGTATATCTATATTACCTAATATATCTACCCGTTGGATGCGAGAAGCATAGGAACGGTTGACGGGCGATGCTTGGAAAATGCCTGCGTACAGCTGTGGTTCCTGCCAGCTTAAAGTAAGGACGTCATGTATTGCTTGTGTTCAAAGCTGTTTGGGCAACCTCTCTTCAAGAATTGAAGTGACATTAATGACTTCAAGGCTACACAGGCATGTACCTCAAATATTTAAACACAAGGCGATAAAAATTGTACATGTAACTTATACGGAAACGCCGCGTCTATTTTTATATCTGCAAAAAATCAATGTAAAATATCTAACTCATTTTGAAATGGGCTTCACAACGCAACATTTTCATTCCTGAATTTACATTGTCGTAAAATACGCCCCACGTAAACCAACGTGTAATAAAAATGACTAATATTCCTATAATTCTTACTAAATGACAGCTCGAAGCGGTTTTGCGAGTTCAAAGGTCGGATTTGAAGTAGCGACTTTTGTGATACAATCCTGTTTGGAGCTCGAAAGCTTTTACTACGTAGTGCTTAAGACTTTCATTAGCAGAAAGAGTTCTTGGAGTGCTGCTAGCAATTATGATGCTTTCAAGAGTTGCCCTTTGTAATAAAATAAGTCGTGGGAGATGAGCTGTTGGCATTCGCGGCTTTGAGCTATCTAGATCTGTCTGTGAATTTTAATTCCAGAAAACCAAAACTTCTAATTATTTGCCAAGCCTGGAAATTGTCTCTCAAAAACTGTTTTCTACCCAGTTTTGGTGATTTCTCAGAAGCCCATGGTCCCATAGTGGCCTCGACTGTATAAAAACTGAAGAACTTTTTGTCTGCGTTGCACCAAACCAGGAACGCGTAATTAAACTTTAGGAATCACTTAATAACGAATGTAATCATTACGATTTCGTTTAACACTTGAAGGGAAGACCCGTTATATTCGACCAGTGACTCATACCAGGATTTCCTTCTGTTCAACCGTGTTGCCGAAGTGCAAATCTTGGCGATAATTCTTTCGACAACTCAACTCTTGTTGACAGGATAAAGTATGTGAAAAGAGAAATTATGTTTAGGATTTAAGGAGAAATACGGTTGAATGAAACTCTTGAAATATATATGCGTTTGTGAATAATGTGTCGGCTTAGTGAATCATTATATGGACAGTGCATGAAATACTGGAATAAGCTTTTCAATTTAGCTAAGCTGCGTTTCAGCAGAACTAGTGAGACAGAAACCGAATTATGGGTTTTTCTGTATAGTTGCTTGGCGAAAATTTTATTTTGCACATTGACAAATGGTCATCCCATAAGAAAATAACCATGGGGAGGCTTTTAATACCGCTACCTGATTCATCATCATCAGCCTATTAAGACGGTACCCTGATCAAAAAATCGGCATGCGATATGAGCATTCCTATTGGTCTAGCGGCACTGGTGGCGCATGAATTACAGTAGTGAATACGCCCAGATTTTAGAATAAAATCTATATAAAATCGAATTTGGGTCTTTTGAAAAAAATAATTCTACAAAAATGTTCGTTATTAAATTGGCTATCCATTAGTCTTAGTACAAAAAATAATTAATGAACACTTTACGAGGAGATGCATAATATCAATAATTATTTCTCATTTTTATGTTTTTTTGGAAGGAGATTAGTGAAATATATACAACATTTAAAAAAACAACTAAATCTACCATTTTAGAATCAATATTATGTAGAATTTTAATGTATTTTTATTAATTGATATTTCTTTTTAAATAACGAGTAGATAGCTCCTAAAAACAGCACAAAAACGGCTTGCGCGGCCTTTTGCTCGGGGTACCGCCTTAATGTTCCCACTGCGGAGACACAGGCCACCTCTGTGAGAGGGAATTGGCACTTAAAAACCATTTTATTCTGTTTTAGTATTTGTTGTTATAGCGACAACAGAAATACATCATCTGTGAAAATTTCAACTGTCTAGCTATCACGGTTCATGAGATACAGCCTGGTGACAGACAGACAGACAGATGGACCGCAGAGTCTTAGTTAGGGTCCCGTTTTACCCTTTGGGTACGGATCCCTAAAAAGATATTGGGCCCCTAAAATACAGCGCCCAAAAGCCGCCATTTTCCAATTTTAATATAGCCAGTGACACTCGCAAAGGTTAAGAAGAATCAATTGACGTAAGAATCATTAAAATCGGCCAACGCGTTTGGTATCTAGAACGCCACATAGGATCAAACATACTATACATAGACTGATACACACATTACCCTCCTTCGACAGTCGAGTAAAAAAGAAACAGATTGTTTGGATACTGTTGGCGAAATCTAGCAATCCTCTATTCAAGGAAATTATGGACAACACTCAACGTGCGTGCACTATGCCATTCAAGTCCCACAAAATATTACTTTTCACTAACATGAAACAATTGCGTCAAACCTTTATTCACCCCACACGCGCAAACTATTTCGAAAACAACTCATATATCGTGTTTCTTACTTAGAAAAGTTCAATGTCTTTACCGTGTGACGAATTTCCTAAGTGTTTTCGAAAACGTTTAAAATATTTAAGTTAAATGTTACCGAGAATCGCTGTTGTCCACCGGATGGTTTAAAATAAAAGTATTGTGTGGCTTGAGTACCTAAATATTTGAACATTATTAGCCGTTTTCATGCTGACTTTGACTTAAAACCAAGAGCTCTGAGATTTGTAAGAAATTTGTGTAGGGTCCATTGTCGTCATTTTCTCGGGCTTAGACCCAGTCGAGTGTGTGCGTGAATTTGTGTCAAAAGTGTGTCAAAAGATTGTTTCTGGCTAGTTCTAGTGTGACGATGATGGATGAACAAGACATGTAATTTTGTGACGATTCTAAGTAAATTGGGGTAGTTAAAATATTGATGATAACGCGGTTGTGATCTTCTTCCTGCCCCATTTTATTTGCGGACGGGCGTCCTTTTGCGTCTACGCGTGGATGGTCTATCCTGGGTTGTCGGTGGTGCTATTTCAGGGCTCTCTCGACAGTGGTCTACCGAGAGGCTGATGATCTGCCCCTTGTTCGTTACTTGGTGGTGATTTTGAGCATTGCTTTTCACGGAGTAGCTGTCTTCTCGTCTCATAATGTGGATATATATAGAAGGTTGTTTATCGTCTCCAACTTAATACACGGGACTTGTCAGCTATGGATCTGCCATTATCTATGTTTTCTTGATTGCCTCACTATAGAATAGTGAGTAGTATAATAGTGGTTCATTGTTGTATGAATTATAGTAGTGTAATAGTGGTTCATCCGATCAACCGGCTTTAGGAATTGTTTCGTTTCTGTACGCGCTTGTACATAATTATTATAAGCTTATATGTAGCTACGTACGTTATTTTTAGTCGAAGTTTTTAGTTACATTCTATTGAAAATAATAAACTGCTTACATTCTAGGAATTTGAACACCTGGCACCACAGCTTATAAATACAATTTATCATTCCCAAACCTCTGCATACAATGCCGTCATCGATGCAAATTATAGCCAAAATTATGATAATTCATGTTTCAGACATTCGACCTGAATTAATTTATTATTTAAAATTAAATTAATGATAGGTAAATTCGATATTGTTGGATAAATCGTTTCGCTGCAGTGTTGTGACTCATTAATTTCCAACTGATTGCCAAATATTGGTTCTTGTTACCGCAATAGAGTAATATTTTCCATGTTATTGTATTTAAGCTTAATTTTGTTGATAATTTCACGTTTATTTTAACGGATTTATTGGTATAATCGGATACTTAATTATTACAACATTTATTTTTTGGTATAATCGGATACTTAATTATTACAATAATTATTACATTTTCGGTTATTATAATTTATGCGGTGTGCAACCGCAAATCACATTTTAGGTAATTTTTCTAACATAACAAGTATTTCAAGGCTATAAATTAGGGTAGGGGAAGAAGAAAGAAAATATGCACGAACCTGTGTTAAAAATTATATGATAAAGGAAGAAGACATGTTGTTGTGGGAAACTCTAAATATATTGGGATATGGGACTGGGAATAATGATGATTTCTAACAAAATTTCATTAACAATTACTCGACTAACCAACCACTACTATTCAATATTTCATTAACAATTTATTCGACTAACCAACCACTACTATCCAATATTTCACTAACAATTAATCGACTAACCAACCACGACTATTCAATATTTCATTAACAATTTATTCGAATAACCAACCACTACTATTCAATATTTCACTAACAATTAATCGACTAACCAACCAACTATTCAATATTTCACTAATAATTAATCGACTAACCAACCACTACTATTCAATATTTCATTAACAATTTATTCGAATAACCAACCACTACTATTCAATATTTCACTAACAATTAATCGACTAACCAACCACTACTATTCAATATTTCTGCCTAGATTCTGACATGACAAATACTAATAAAGACCCTGGTTAACACGCCTTGTATTGTACTATTCTAATGTATCAGACATTGGCTCATCTCTCATAAAGACAAGAAACTATTACTTGCCATTTCTCGTCTTCAAATCTCGTCTTAACATGGGTTATTTATTGTAACAGTTATGTCCGTTGTTTTAACTATTGTTTCAATCAATCAATGTTTTTTTATTGGTCACGTTGCACGGTAGTGGTGTTATGTTAAGTGACATGGCTTTCCGGGGTATTACGTGGGACTTAAACATAACTAAAATGTGAATGTACTGTACCTACAGTAGACCTGGCACCTGCCAGAGATGCAACTACAGTTGACTCTTCAGAAATACAGGCATGATGGTTATGTTTGTTAAGGACCTTGATTGGGTTCTTATAGCTTAGTGGCTAATTCAGGTATTGCCTCATCCTATTAACAGTTTTTACGTTCATGTTTGAGGATTACCAAATAATTTATGCAAAAGGAGTTCCTAATCATGGCCAAGGCTCTAATTGTCTGATACATTACTTGTAGCTATTCTATCGTCACTCAGTTTGAAGTGTGTGATTGTCTCCTTAGGTTATCTTGGGTTAACTTTTTCACCGTCATTCTTGGCTTTTTGTCCCAGGAAATGGTTCCTGTGACCAAAAGCCAAGAAAGACGGTGAAAAAGTTAAGGTTAAAAAGCTACTTTTAATCCCAGATATATGCATGGGCATACACAGTCAAACCTGGATAAGCGAGAGTTCAAGGGAGCACAATCTCATTCTCGCTTATAGAGGTTTCTCACTAACCCGAGTTTCTCACTAATGTAGGTACATGGGTAGCGTTTCTCTCTTATAGAGGGACGCAGCAATAACAAGTCACAGCAAGTACGAATGTAGTAAATATGTAATATGATAAAATTATGTGCATTATATGCACAACATATATTATGTAGGTACATATATATTTTAATAGTGTGTATATGTTACGTTCATTAGATTTCGACTTTTTAGTACTTTATAAGGGTAGGTATCAAGATGCTTACGAAAATGTATCTGGAATTAAAAGTAGGTTTTTAGCCCTTAACGATATTGTAACTTTCACTCACTAACCCATTACGCGTCTAATTAGCAGACAGAAGTTTCAGAATCTCATCAGCACTTTCCTCTCAAAGAAGAAGTAAAAAGTGTTTTATCACCCCATGGGAATACAAACTATCATATCTCCTTTTCAGGGTCTCAAACTATCTCCATGCCAAATTTCATCTAAATCGATTCAGTAGATCCAGAGATTACCCCCTACAACCTCACAAACTTTACCTCTTTATAATATTAGTGTAGATAGAGAGAAGCGTATAGATCAGTACTTCCAGAGATTTACCCTTTACAAACAAGCAATTTGGCGGCACGGTTGGCGCAGTGGTTGAGCGATTGACTGCTGCGCTGCGTGTCGCGGGTTCGATTCCCGCACGGAACAAATATTTGTATGACCTACAGATAGTTGTTCTGGCTCTGGGTGTTGTGTATGTGAGTTTATATGTTTGTAAACGCACCCAAGATACAGGAAGAAATTATTAATGTGGGGCAACGTTTTTAAAAAATAAATAAATAAATTTCAACGCTACATAATATTAGGAAGTTTAGATTATAGAAATCCTCTTAAAATTCTAGCTAGTTTATGAAGTCGGAGTTACAGCTGTATAAAGATAAAGCCTTTTTAAACTCGTAATATTTGCCTTGACGTCATGCAACATTGAAGACACGCCTCTCGACCGGTGCGTCTCTTTGGTTGTGTGCTCCGTGGTCTCTAATAATAGTGCTAATCGCAAGATTTGCTCCCCTGTTACTAGGTTATACCGTGACTTACGTGTGACCTTCTTGGTTTAGCGTAGAGCTGTTAGGTTTTCCCTATTGATTAACAGCATATTTGTTAGGTTGGTACGTTTGTAAAAAGCTGTCTGTGAATTGTTGTGAAGTGGTATTCAAAAGGTCATGAGTTTCTAAGACTCTTTAGTGATGTTGGCGTAGTGTTCATACGTTTTATGTCTGGGCATGATTATGGCTATCTTACTTAATATTATAAATGCGAAAGTTTGGATGAAGTGATGTATGATTGTTACTCAATCTTTCTCTAATGTTCTAGTGTTTTTTTTTTTAATTCATATTGAGTGTATGTAAAAAATCCTCCAAATTAGCTGGATCTCACGTCAAATTTCGTCTTAACGGACAATTTGAGACCTCTAGCTATGTTTTCTGAACTGTAGGATTGTATTCATACGCTTTGCTACGTTCCAGCATTTGATCAATAGGGAATAATCAGCCTGGGTTAGTGAATCTCACACGTCTTTGAAATTTTAGTGTTAGATCATGCCTCATGATGTTTTCCTTCACCGTTTTTAGAGCAGTAGTGACGAAATTATTTACTAAAAGTATTAACTAATATTATACATGCGAATAGGAGTTTGTTTGTAACGCTTTCACGCCTTAACGGCTGAATGGATTTGGATGAAACTTGGCATATAGATTGACTCGAGCCTGGATTATGATATTTTTACCCTTGATAATAAAACACTTTACACGAAGGCAAAGTCGCAATCAGAAGCTAGTTAAATAATAAATTAAAACTAAACAATAATACTAAATCCTAGTCAATCTTTGTTTATCAGTCTTCAGATAATTATTACAGCGTCGGTATCTGCGCGACCTTTAACCTACATTTCAATGGCAAAGCAACTTTCCCCGAGGGTCCTTGAACAATTAAGTTTGTAAACTTTCCCCCCCTACCGAACAAGGCGTTTTGATCGTGAAACCTTATCACTGGCGGAATATTTCTCTTACATAAGCGACATTTTATTGAGGCTTTCAATTTGTAAGCAGTGTTTTGAAAGTGGGTGACTATTTATCCTATTTTGTTGTTGCTATGGGCAATTGAATGCAGCTGAAATGAGAATACTAGGACGGGTGTCTTCGAATAGATTAAGTGAGATATGCTTTATACTCACTTCCAAGAGAAGTGAGTATAAAGCATATCCTCTTGACAACCGATTTCCACACATTTTGCAGTCACCTATTTAAGGTGACTGCAAAATGTGTGGAAATCGGTTGTCAAGAGGAATGAGTTACACGTTAGTAGAAAAGTCTTTCTGCTCTAGTGGTGATTTTTTTTGGATATATACTTCCGTACTAGTAATTTCATCAGTTATTATTAGTAATGAAACTTCACATTGATACTGCTGTCTGCTGAACATTCTCTTTTCGTTCGTGAATCGATGGGAATGTAACCCGATGCACGCGTTTTCTGTATCCATTTGGGAGTTGTTACCTGCTTCTTATTCTCTTTGCCTTTTGAATAACAGTATATATATTAAGTACCAGGTGTGCCATTTGCAGACAATATCGCATATAAACGTGGCCATCTGACCCAAACAGTATGATTCAGGACTAGCTGGTACCAGTGATTTCGTCCGCGTCAAACCCGATGCTTTTTTTAAAGTTTTTTTTTTTTTCACCGTGCCCTATTTCTTTATCTAAATTAACGAATATTTACTCATTATAACATCAGCTATCTGCTATTGAAAGTAAGACAGTCAATTTAAAATTGTTTTTTTTTTGTTACAGGTAAGTACCGTATGTATGGAGAAGATGAGCAGACGAGATTGTTGTCATCGCGGGCAGATCCTGGATGAGGTTGGCATAAGAAAAAGAGGCTGCGGATGATGATGACGATGACCGTATATAATATATTATGTACTTTCATATGCATTTACTGGAAAGTTATTATTTTAATATTACAACTTAAGAGTATACGCGACACAATAACAAAAAGACCAGGTGTCCCGGATCATAAAGATCCATCTCAAAATATTCTTCCATATGGTTAAGGGAAACCTTTCAAGAGCATCCCGACAAAACCCAAACTTCCCTTGAAAGTCAAACGGTGGAGTTCGCAAACAATTCCCTGCCTACCGAACTTTACACCTGTCTACGAAACCCCATTAATAAACACGCTTTCAATTCTGTTTAGCTGTAACCGGAATTAGGAAGAAATCTTTACAATTCTCACCACAAGTTTCTGTTGCTACTTACTACCTTTGGCTTTTAAAGAGAAACAGCGCACGTTGTGAAATTTTAGATTTTTCACGTTTGTAAACATTTCTTGAAAGTAAGAAAAGCGGACTTTTTTACAAATTACACACCTGTTTTTAACCCTCAACTGAAAAAGAGGGGTGTTATAAGTTTGACGTGTGTATCTGTGTGTTTGTGTATGTCTGTGGCGTCATATCTCCTAAACTGATTTTGATTTTTATTGGATAAAAGTTACTTTATCCAGAGTGTTCTTAGCTATGTTTGATGAAAATCGGTTCAACCGTTCAAAAGTTATGGGCGTTTTACTGTTTGAATCGGGGTTTTTTCGCAAGATATCGTGTCATAATTACGTGTTCAATAGATTGTCGATCGAAGCGTGTCTACTACTAGATCAATTTTACTTGTTATACTTACTTGTTACTTCCAACTTTTTACCCGACTACGGCGAAGCCAAAAGGAAGGGTTATGATTTTAGCAATCTATGAATGAATGTAATTATTTACGTATGTTCCTACGTAGCGCCTAAACTATGATCCGATTGTGATGAATAAGGTGTCAATCGATTCTTTATTATGGCCCGGGTAAAATACCTTAACTAAAAAGAAAACCTCAATCACGTTACAGTTTTTAATTAAACTTTTTGCTTTCAAGTTCTATGTATTAGGAAAATATAAATTTGCCCATATCTTTAAAACTTAGCCACCAATAAAAATGTTACCAATTTTATTATGGTATAATGGGTACGGAACCCTCGGCGCACGAGTTCGACTCGCACTTGACCGGTTTTTTTTAAATTGTTTGTAGACACGAAATGCCATCTCGCTTAATTAAAACGATAAAATTATTGAATTAGAGACAAATAATTTAAATGCTGTTATAAATATCCGTGTCAGTTCTCATATATTTTAGTCTTTATTTCCTTGTAACGGTAATCGTTTTGTCAATTTAGTTGATAGTCTTAATTTGAAGACAGATTTGTTACTAATCGTCTGTTGTAGGTATTTAATTTGTGGCTTCATTCGTTTTCTGTGTCGAATGATGTAATCATGTGAGAAGTTTCCTTTTTGAAATGGTTTCTAGAATCGGAAGGCCAATTTGAAGACGTTAAAAATGAATTCACAATCTCATCTCAGATAACGTCAAATACTATCAAAATGTAGGTGGACAGGTGTTTTTTACGGATAGGAATGCGATTCGTCTTAAATATACCGGAAATGCCTGAGCCTACACCTCTCTTCAGATATTGAATTAGTTTTTCAGCCATCGTATTCGTCATATCTGAATTTGATATCGTCTAATCACACTTATTAAAAATATCAAATTGAAATGGCACCCATGAATCAGCTTAGTCTATCGCAGTTCCTAGCTAATTCATCATAAGTAACCTTAGATAAAGTACCTATAGATAGAGCCATAAAATGAGCTTGATTGATAGAGCGAGATCGCTAATTTGCGGCCCCAGGCCCCATGTATTTTTTTTTTGTTGATGGGCTCGCGTTTGACCACTACCTCGCCTGATGGTAAGCGATGATGTGGCCTACGGTGAAGCACGCTTGCCTAGAATTAACCTATTCAGTCTTGACTTAAAGACCCCAAGGTTGTAGCTATCAGGGAACAAAGACTCCGGAAGGGAATTCCACTCCTTAGCTGTGCGCACAATGAAAGTATTAGCAAAACACAATAAGTAAATAAAATGGACAAAAGTTTTTTTTTGTCTTTGTCACCATGGCCGGATTTTGTTGTTTGGCAAGATCTAATGTCATGACAGGTTTTGACAAACTAACTCGGTGGTGTTAGATATTCTGTGATTTCGTGGTATACAGTGTTTATTGAGACAAGGAATTGGGTTATTTATATATAACTAGCTGTCCCACGCGGCTTCGCTCCCGTCAACTGGCTACCTACCCATCTATCCTAGTCCCTACCTACCCTCCCTACCCTGCCCTACCTATCCTCTCTACCCTACCCTACCGTACCTACACTACATACATGATTGTTGAGTAACTTAAACCGTTTACGCAACAGAAGCTCTCAAAAACATAATAGGATAGTCCATTTATCGAGAAAAGGTTATAGACTTTATAACATCACGCTACGACCAATAGGAGCGGAGCCTAAATGAAAAATGTTGCAAAAACGGGTAAAAATTATTCCTTATTGAGAGCTTCTGTTGCGTGCGCTGCGTAAAACCCGGCTGTAAAACTCGAAGTGAGCAAAAACTTGATGTAATAACATTTCACTCGTACGTAGACGAAATTATATTTTCCTTTGGTTACAAAACGCTTTATGATGATCAATTATAATGGTTTACAAAGAGATTCAATTATTTAAAGATAAAGATGATTTATTTGTTAAAACATGTGTTAACATACGATAGGCATGCAAGATGTTCAATTCTTTTTAGCGCTTACAGACATGTTTTGCCTTATGAGGCGTACAAATATGTGTATTACAAATTGATTAATTCACTAAAATATAGCAATGTCAGATATTATTATACTAAAATCACAATAGATTGGCCTTTATCTTAATTAAATGTCATGTAAATCAGAATTAATAAAATGAAACAATGTCAAAAAAGTAAAATAAATAAAATCTGAAATAATATAAATTCATAAAATGTCATGAATAATATTATATAAGTTATATAATTATTATATAATATAATAATAATATTATATAATTATTATAAAATTACAAAAATTTCACGAAATAGAAATTATAAAAAAAATAAAAACTTAAAATGTCATAAATTTAGATTAATAAAATAAAAAAATGTCAAAAAAAAAAAACACAAAATAAAATTAAACCAAAAAAAAAATCATAAATCGAAATAAAAAAAATAAAATAACCTAAAACTATGAAAGGTTCAGTCTTGCCATTTTGTGATTTACATTTTACCCAACTTAACGTATTTATTTTTCATCATACATTCATACATACATAGGACGGTTACCTTCATTAGGTACCTTTCTTTACCAAGCTGTAGCTTATTTTGTTTATTACCCAATCATCATCATATCAGCCAAAAGACGTCCACTGCTGGACATAGGTCTCCCCCAAGCGTCGCCACTTTTACCCGGTCCCGTGCTGCCCGCATCCAGCGGATCCCCGCAACTTTCACCAGGTCATCGGTCCACCTTGTGGGAGGCTTTTCAACGTCTTCCGGTTCGCGGTCGCCACTTCAGAACTTTTCTGCCCTATCGGCTATCCGTTCTGCGACGAGCAATGTGCCCTGCCCACTGCCACTTAAGTTTGGCAATTCTTCGGGCTATGTCGGTAACCCAATAAAAATAGTTAAAGTAGCATGCGAATAAACTGTATTATTTTAATGTGGCAAAAAACTATTAAAATGCCGTCGTGAAAGATAGACACAAAACATATTTTAACTGAAATATGTTTAACAAGCGGGTTTATTAGTAAATCGTAATGATACATTTATTCAATATCATGGTATAATAACATACTCCGTATACTTCGCCTGGTATGTTCTTCCCAGGATGGCCTAAGACTACGTCACGATAAGTGTTACCATTGATTATCCTTTTTAGAAAATTTAGGTACTTTCTCATGTAGTTAATGTAAATAAAATAAATTACTAACTAGCTTAACTATTTAGTAACTCATGTGATTCATCTATGTTCATCTATGTCATGTATATTTAGTGTTAAATTAATTTATATTTTGAATTATTAGTTCATAATTGCTTTGTTAAGATAAAACATGCATTTTGCTCGGGTATTTCAATAACACACTGTGGCAATACACCGAATTGACAAGTGTCATACTGACAACAAGCCATTTCATCGCTATTGTCGTGTCACTCACACCTATAGCGTTGTTTCGCTCGGTGAGAAAAATACTGTGGCTCCCAAACATTTGTGATGAACCCGTGAACTTTGAAAGATACACAAGAAAAATTGTTAATTGTTTCGTAAACTGTAAAAACAACAGTATAAAAGGCGGTGTAATATATTTTTTTCTTTTCCCAATGAAGAGACGCTATCATATGCGTGGCTTCAATATTGTAACTAACTTCACCTAAAATAACTGGTATGTGCCTTTCATTAATTTATTATTTAATTTATGTACGCTTTCCATAATTTAAGGCATAGTTGTGTCAATACGTCGTTCCGTCGTTCTATTCTATTCTATTCTTAACCTAACCTTATTATTTTTGACTTATTTTAGTCAAGTCAAGTTTTGTGAGTTTTCGTTCCGAAATAAATAAAAATACTAAAATGCAATCAATTAAAAGAAAGCAAAGTAAATAAATACAAAAAGTATCAAATATGACGATTTATTAAGAATTATAAAACATTAGTACTTATTGTATTATTTTTATCTTTTTCCCCACTAAAAAAGTTTGAGAACCGCAACGCAATTGATGACGTAGTCTTAGGCCAATCACGTGACCCAGCTGTCACGGGAAGAGAATACCATGTCTTGTTCTACCATGTTCAATATATTTTTTATCTTCGTAATTTGGGATTTTTTGTCAACACTGCAATACCAGAAATAATTAATATTGGGATATTATAAATTGCATATCAAATAAATAATCGCCTATCAATACATACTCATCATTTATATTCTTATTTACATCTAATAACTTACTTCACTACAAATAAACTAAATGTTTAACAAAACTCAAACTGCAGATAAAACGAAATTATACATCAATATAACATTACTTTTTTCCTCATAATGCAATACTGTTAAATTTATTTTTGTACAAAAATACTACATACATAGCATAAATACTGACTGCACAGCAAATTTTCCATATTTCATAGTCTATTTTAGTTGATCTACGAATAAATTATGGTCAAAGAATCAGTCCAAGAGCGAGCGAAGCGAGCTCGGGAACTTAGGGCACCCCGACACGGACAGGTTAGGTTCGAACGAGATGACGGGAGCTGAAGTGAGCGAGCAAAACGAGCGAACTCAGCTCCCGTCATCTCGTTCGTGTTAGGTTACTTTTGACCCTGCAGACAGAAATAGGAGCCCGCGCAGCGGGGCTACGTCGACTTATTCGAAAAATCGCTGTACGCTGTGAAAATAAATTGTAGTGTGTTTAGTGATATTTTGAGTAGAATATTTTGCTGTGCAATCAGTAATTTTGATGGGAATTCGGAATCTTATTGCGTAGAAAAAGGATATTTTTTGATTTGCGTTTAAATACTACCCATTAATATTTTATTGTTAGTAGTACTAGTAGTGTAGTTGATACATGTGCAGCCACGCCATGGCTCGATCTATAGGTACTTTATCTAAGATCATATTAATTCATAATTTTTTTAATGTTTTATTTGTCTCTAACGTACATGAACACATAAAACCTCTTAGAAGATTGTTGCTTTGTTAAAGTCTTCTAAAAGGTATCCTATTGTCACTGTATTGCAGAACTGTTTATCACAATAAATACAGAATTGCGCTTAAAAACAGTTATTTATCTTAGTTTTTATTTCGCTCTCTGATAGGAAGTGCTTATTTTTACGAAGCAAATAAATCAAAGTATCTGCCATGTTGTATCCTGCGCCATATTTGTTTGGTAAGCCATAAAACTAATAGAAAGAAGACAACGTCACCGGAAGTGACGGTCTCTGACTCTCTGATCATAGTTTGTGTGGCTGCCAAATATGAGATCACGTGGTTGCCAGATTGTCGGGAACCGTCTGGATTCGCCCGACATTTCAAAGGATCTCCAGACAAACAAGTTCATGGCAAGTTTTCTTTCACATAATTTGTGTTATCAATTCCTGTAGGTAAGCAATGCTTACTGTGAAAGGATGTTTAATTTGCTAAATAATGTTTATACCCAAGGAAGAAATTGTATAGCCTTTTATTTAATACTAGCGGACGCCTCACGGTTTCACCCACGTTGTTCCCGTTCCCGTGGGAATACAGGCATAAAAAGTAGCCTATGTCACCCGGGGATAGTGTAGCTTCCCAACAGTGAAAGATTTTTCATTTATTCATTTGTTTAACATAGGTACAATAATAATGGTATATACAGGTAATAAAGAGTGCGCTATGTTATGCCAGAGGGCGTACAAATGTTTGCAAGTATTTAAAAAAAAAAAAAAAGAAATTAAATAAAATCAAGCCAGGTAAATCAAAATAATGAACTAAAATAAGCCTGGACAATTAAACAACAAATAAATAGAATTGCATAATCCAAATTAATAGAAATCAATGTCAATACAAATATCAATAGAAATCAATGTCAATAAAAAGAGAAACAAATAATAATAGGAACAATAATATAACAAAAACAAAATGTCAAAAACAGTACATGTCAAGACACAGACTGAAAACAAATAATAAGGCTATGTCAATATAGGCAAAACATTACAAATGTCAATATTCAATACTAATGTTAATATACAAATCCAATGTCAATATACAATACTGATGTCAATATACAATACTAATGTCAATATAGGTAAAAATTACAAATGTCAATATCCAATACTAATGTCAATATACAATACTGATGTCAATATGCAATACTAATGTCAAATATACAAAATTATTTATAAGCACAAACAGTCATGTATCTCATTAGCATGTCAACATTCTATCATTAGATTTTTGTCTGATAAAAATTCTGAAATACTGTAATATGCTTTGCTCACCAGTAAGGATTTTAGCCGTTTCTTAAATAAGCTCACGTTCAATTCTTTGATTGATCGTGGTAAGTGGTTAAATATGACTGGCGCCATGCAAAATACACTTTTATAACAACTTAGGATTGGACTTAACAAATTCAGCAACTTCAAAAACATATAAAGATGGAAGAGTCAATATTTTAAATTTAATAAATAGTGGTTTACATGTATCTATGACCTGTAATCCAAACATTGTTCTGATGCACTTTTTCTGTGCTTTAAAGATTATTTCCCTATTGGTTGAATTCCCCCAAAAAATAACGCCATATCTGAGCACTGAACCCACCAAGCCGTGATATGCTGTGACTAAAGCGTCCACACTTGTCACTGAGGTAAGTTTGTATAGGGCATAGGCAGACTTACTAATTCGCTTGGTTAGCTCCTCCGTGTGTGCTTTCCAATCTAATTTATTATCAATTGTTAAACCTAGGAATTTAGATGTGTTAACTTGTGACGTTTTTTTAAATCGGTCCAGTAGTTTTTAAGTTTATTCGTTACATACTAAAATACAAATCTTTCCTCTTTATAATATTAGTATAGAAAAGCTGAATTACTAATTAGATTGAAATTTTAAGTAAATTGTTTAAATTTTGAGTCTTTTCCGAAAATCTACTAAAGGATCTAAATTAGTGGATTCAGTAAAGTCCAATGCTAAATACGAAAAATTTCATTGTATTATAATTGACTATATTTAATTAGAATATTTATTTTGTCCGACAATAACATCAAAAGCCCGACATTTTTAAATTTAGTCTTCCGATCTGGCAACCCTACTACGTGTTGCCTTGTTTGTTGAAAAGAGAGTGAAAGTAAAAGTTATAAAATTGTTACTGTCCTCGAAGGGATTTTGTTTTTGATCCACTGCAGGGCAAAGGCCTCCCAAAGGCTTTCATTCTTCCGAACCTCTATATTTTGCGCTAGTCCTATCTGCAGGCGTCAACCCGTGTAGGCCGCGAAACGAAATTAACGGCCAATAAACTCACGAATGTTTTTCTTACGCATCCGATGTTCTTTTCTAGTAAATTTCGACCAGATTGAAGAGGATGTGGGAAGGAGAGTGAATGTAGGGAATAAAGTGAATGGTGCTATGCATGCAGTTGTGACCAACAAGTCGATGGCTCCGGAAGCTCGACTCGCCGTTCACAACAGCGTGCTGGTGCCTACACTTATGTATGGAAGTGAAGGCTGGGTATGGCAAAAAAGACATGAAAGTAGGATTAATGCAGTAGAAATGCGCTCCTTGTGGAGTATGTGTGGTGTAACTTTAACTGATAGATTGAGGAATGAGGTAATAAGACAACGTTGTGGTTTAAAAGAAGATGTAGTGACTAAAATTGAAAAGGGTATGTTAAGATGGTTTGGCCATGTTGAGAGAGTGAATGAAAGTCGACTTACGAAAGGTATTTACAAGGCAGACGTGAATGGAAACGCCGGGAGGGGACGCCCTAGAAAGACATACATAGACCTTATAGGTGATGTTCTTCAGAAAGGCCAAGTGCGCAGTACCCATAATCGGCGTGTGTGTATGACTAGATGTATGAATGTGTGTGAAGCAAAAGAAGTATGTAAGGATCGTAGCAGGTGGCGTTCTGTAGTTTCAGCCTACCCCCATGGGAAAAAGGCGTCAGTTTATGTATGTTATGTATGTGTTCGACCTGACATCCAAGATCCGTCGAGTTTTATTGACTTTGCTATTTTCTGGTGGTGGAGTGGCCTCCACTGTTGATTCTGGTTTGCAGGAGTTGCAGTGGCTGGGAATAGTGTATTTGGCCTTGAAGTGTTATGATGTCTTTATTGCCATAATTTTCAACTGTTGCTAAGAACCGTGGTCACGACAGTAATTTTATAATACGTCATTGTGTCTTCTGTCTAGAAGGATTATTATCCAAAATCTTTACGATACTGATACTGTATTAACCACTAATGCGGTTTCCGTATTTCCTGGTCAGGTATAAATTATATTTTACGCATGTATACACAGCCTGTTTTTTATGTCCATGCAAAATATTTCCAGCCATAAAAGAGAAAAACAATAATCGGCTTCCTACATTTGTTGAGTTATACGAACAAATGTGTACTGACCAGCTGAAGTCATTATTTTCTAAGAACAGTATATTTTTCTTCGAAATTCCTGGTAAACATTTTAGAAGCTGATAACAAAATATGGCGGTCCATGCAACGAGCGTAGCTAATATGGGTACATAAACAATGTTCCAAATTATCAGCGAAATGTATTAAACGAACGCTATCTAAATAACCTACATACATGAATGTCAGATTTGCAAGCCCACCGAGACGTCATACGCTTATCACTCCAGGCACCTCTAGGACGATTACGTACTGAGCAGGTGTTCTCGTGATCGACATACTAAACATGTATGAATAGGTACGCGTTGTATAGTACTTGCTTGCATTCTCCTTGCTCATTTGCTCTCCTAGTACCTGGGAGCCCGAGCTCTGCTCGAGTCGATGGAAAACTCTTTAAATATTTTGGGCCCAGTATGACCGAGTCGATGGTGAATTAATCCTTAGTCAGTTTGGGCCTTGTAGGTGATATCGGTGGCATTCATCAAGTCCTCAAAAGGTGTAGCTGTAGCTTACTATCAGTGCAAGAATTTATCGTAACCAACAAAAGTACGTACTCCGTACGTAGTAATTTTTAAAACCTTCATCGGCTTTGCGTCTAAAAAGATCGATGTGGATGTCCATATCAAACCTTTAGTCGCAAAGCCTACCAAAGCTAAACGTCGCTCGAGCCAGACATAAAGTAGGTATTCATCAAATACTGTGTAACTGTCGAATGTTGTACTAACTGATCCTACATCTATTGCAGCGTTTACACCACAGACCTAAATCTCACTAGATAACGCAAGTCCTCAATCTGAACAAATACCAAGCGTGCCACTTTTTCACGCATAATAAACGAACAAGTTGGTTTATCGATGAAAAATAGTATATTATGCAACTAGTGAATAAAAGACGGATTTAAAGCGAGGGCCATAGATGAATCAAGAGCAAGTGAAGGATTCTAACGACTGAATCACGACCGTAGGGAGTGATTCATGATGATTGAATCACGAGCATAGCGAGTGATTCAAGTGTTAGAATCATGAGCGACGCGAGTGATTCATGGTCCTCGATATAAATCCGTTTTATTCAAGAGTTGCATACTATATTTTATACCATGACTTCGAGAAAAAGAAAGATTTAAGCGAAAAGCACAAGGAATATTACGAGTAATAAATAAATGAATGGTTTTTACCTTCAAAACTTACATAAAATGTGAAACCCTGACCCCTGAGCTAGGTAACAGCACCTGTGTTTCAGGGGTCACTGACCACCTCCGTTACGTTACATAATTATAATTAATTAAATACCTTTGCAATTAATATAAGAATTACAATCCAAACAAGTACTCAATAAATATCTTAGACTAAAATCAAAATTATTATTAAAATCCTAAATAACAAACTCAAAATTAAAATCGAAGAAGAAATTTGTGTATCGAGTATTTTTTGCGCAAGGAGGCGCAAGGAGGTTACATAGCATTGAGATGGACGTCTAATACATTGGTGTGTTCCAAATTCAAAAACCAAAACAGTGATTAAAATGCTTTTTATTCACTGTTTTCAGTGAATAAAATAAGCTTTTTAGAGGGGGAATGGTATAATATAAAAGTGTTTTTACGGCGCAATATAATAAGGTCTTGTCGGCGCTAGTGATGTCCTGTGCCGATCAACTGGTGAAATGTGTGTGTACAGGTATGAACCTGTACACACACATACCTGGAAGCACTAAAAAAGGGTATTGAGCGGAAACGGAGGTAACGAACTGAGCGTATAGAAGTAAAATAGTTGTGCACTTCCACTAAGAAAGAGTTTCAGCATTTGCTTTCCACTACCAGCGGACTTTGCGGAGCGTGCGAGACCGTTAAAAACTAACGTGCTACGCCATGACAAAGCAGATCCATTTTAACTCGCCCAATCCGCTCCGCTTACTCGCTCGCGGTGGAAGTGCTCGTATGAAAAATCCGCTCGACTTTGCGAAAAAATTTCGTGACTCTTTAAACTCGTTCAGTCTGCTCTGCTCACTCTTATTCCGTTGAAGCATTTATTGCAGTTCGCCATTGCGAGTTAAACGGACTCCGTACGTAGCTAGTTCCGCTCGCAGTGGAAGGCCCCTTCGGGGAATTCAGCGTGATATTATTTTACCTATGTGTCCGGTGCCAATAACTCTAAATGAAACAGCTCAAAGTTAGAACATTGCTCTGACTTTAACGCCCTTTTTTGACACGAGAAGTATTTAAGCGAGTTTTTCAAAAAGGCCAAAGCAGAAATCATGCGAAATAGCTAAAAACACTCAAAGGTCACTCACATTCCTAGCCAGGAATAGACACAGTTGATTTAAAAAAAAAATCGCACTGTATCATTACATCATCCAGTAAGGATAAAAATCTGTGAAATGATCCGTAAAAGACCTAGCGAGCGCGAAGCGTCTCCGTATCAGTTTGGGCAAAAATGCTTTCGTATGTCTGAATGTCTGTCGGATGTTCGGCTGTTCTCCTCTACAGGTCGCATTACACAACCGATTCTCGTGAAATTTTGTAAACAGGTTCGATAATTATATGGAAGATATATTCGCGAGGTCTGTACTTAAACACCTACCTGATTTTTTAAATTACACTTGGAAAACTCAACCTGTATACATTCGCGTCATCTAGTTAGATTTATGTCCGCGGTTAACACGACTAACAGCGCTGTGGATTAAATATTTGTATGTACTTCTAGCTAGCTATATACCGGAGCTACAGCCGGGTGGGTACAGGGTAGGCAGGGTGCCCAACCCACCCCTCGATAACAATATCGAATCCTGATTCGGTGCCTATACTAATTTTATCGGACACAGTTCCAATCACTGGATATAAGTTTATTTCATACAATGGCTTTGTGTTTTCAATTGTTTTATTTTGTTTTGTTTCTATGGATGCAGCGAGTTCTATTTTCGTGTGATTTTCATTTCAGGAACAGACAATGCTTTCTTTTACTTTAATTTTTATTAACCCCCGCCGGAAAAAGAAGGGGTGTTATAAGTTTCACGTGTGTTGCTGTGTATCTGTGTATCTGTGTGTCTGTCTGTGGCATCATAGCGCCTAAACGGATGAACCGATTTCGATTTAGTTTTTTTTGTTTGAAAGGTAATTTTGTCGAGAGTGTTCTTAGCTATGTTTGAATAAAATCAGTTCAGCCGTTCAAAAGTTATGGGCATTTTACTGTTTGAATCGGGGTGTTTTCGCAAGATAAATGCGTCGGGGGTTTTTTAAATTGTGAAATTTTACTTGTATTCAGCTAGCTTCTGCTCGCGTTTTCTCTCGCATGAAAAGTGTTTTATTTTCCCAAGGGAATGTATCCTATGTCCTAGTCCTAACCCAGGTTCTGGTCTATCCATATGTGAAAATGCATCCAAATCCGTTCAGCCGTTAGGACTTGCGAAGGCAACAGACTAAATTATGTTGCTTCGAATTCGAATTTATAATAATTATATAATATGGATTTTCGTTGCATGGACTTCTTCTTTATTATCCACAGTCCGGTTTCACTCACTACGGGGTATAATCCTCTTTATGTTTGTTCATGCTCATGTGATAGCCTCATCCAGGTTCTAAGACCCACAATACCAACAATGGCGTCCGTCCATCTCTTGGCCTTCTCGGTTTATTGGAATGCCTATAAATACTGCAGAGAATCTCATTCATGTCGTCTTTTTTATTATTATCGATAGGGTCGCTTTTGACCACTACCTCGCCTAATGGTAAGCGATGATGTGGCTAACGATGAAGCAGGCTTGCCTAGAAGAAACCTATTCACTCTTGACTTAAAGACCCCAAGCAATTTTGCTATCGGGGAACAAAGACTCCGGAAGGAAATTTCACTCCTTAGCTGTGCGCACAATGAAAGTATTAGCTTAACAGAACGCTATTACAGTACCTACTAGATTATTCTTAAAATACCTTCATATTTCAAGAAGCATGTCTACCAACCTAATTGTAATGACATTTTGAATGGCATGAGTCATAACAAGTCTTAGTGGGAATCGATTTCATACTCAACAAAAACTAATAATGAATGCTCTAGGATTCATTGGAAAACAAACATGATTTACAAGAAAAGCGTGTAAAAACACAGTTGTGTAATGATATAAACCCTATTTGATGTATATGTGATCAAAAAGGCTTATAGTGTTTTGATATAGTTATTTATGCTACAAGTGCGGAAGGTAGGTGATTTCCGAAGAGTGGCATTTTTATTCACGAGCGAGCGAAGCGAGTGTGTGGATAAATCGACACAAGTCGGAAATCATCTTACGTAGGTGTATCATACAACATTTTACTATGCATTGTGCGAGGAAATAAACAAAATTAATGAAATGAAATTAATAAAATGGCGAGCTTATTCAAGCGCGTTCAACATATCCACAGATTAACTAATAGTTCCTCGGGCATATCTACTGCGCATGTGCGAATAGCTGTCACATCGTAACGCAATAAGGCACGAGCAAAATATACGTTCTGCCAAACATATTTAATGAATATTTAAAATTAATTTATTGATCAAAATCTAAATCTAGAGTAATTAAAAACGCCTAAAATAAAGTATTAGTTTTATTTTATTATTACTTTTCTCAAATAATAAAAACTCTATGCGTCGGGCTGACGTTGGAGTTAAAAATTAAAAAAGTACATGAAAGTAAAAAGCACTAGTGAAAAAAGTGACACTTTCCGCACAGTTTGGCTGCTTGGAAAACCGCTCTTTTCGAGGACATGCATTGTAAAACAAATTATTAGCTGTTTTGCAAGGATGTTTTAGCTGCCTTCCAGTTTTATCATAATTTGCTATAAATAGATATTTTACTTGAGTCATTACAAATTTATGAAGAACTAGCTGCCCTCGCGGTTTCGCTCCCATCAACTACCCTACTTACCTAGATCTACCTGTCTACTGTAGAGTAGACAGGTAGATCTAGGTAAGTAAATAAGTAGTTATTTTTTACCCACTGTCCTTGTTTCGCGCAGAAACAGAATCAGATTTCGCCATTTAGAAAATGACGTCAAATGCACAAAGCCATCTATCAAATATGGAGTTAAACTGTCCGAGTATCTGCATTACGTTTTTTGTGATATTTTACTTGTTGAACACTTTAAATTCATCTAACTTCTGATTGAGTGAACCGATTGCGATGAATCAAAAACTAAGTAATACTTCGAGTTACGCACATTTTTTATTTATAAAAGTTATCTATATTAGTTCCGTACATTTTACGTGATGCGTGCACAAATAAACAGACAAATAGACAAAAATTGCTAAAATGCTGGAAATGGGTTCTATAGGTTATCCTTTTTATTTTGGATGATTTTTATAAGATCGATGTACAAAATAGTACATTGTTCACCGAGAGGAGAAAGTGACCGATTACCGTCGAGGGTGTCGTTTGAAGCCCGAGCCGTAGGCGAGGGCTTTAAAACACCCGAGATCGGGAATCGCACTTTCTCTCGAGTGATACATAGTGCTTTATACTACACCTACGAGGAAAATAAAAAACTAAATCTTTACTAATTTTTTAAATTTATATTGAAATTGTTGCAGTTAGTGAAGCTTAATGTCAATGGCGTCTGCAATTTTCACATGTTCTTTTTTCAAATTGTTTGACACCATCCAACACACAGCTAGTGGCCAGTGTCATTTTGCGAACTTGGAGATAAAAACTCACTGTAAAAACTTTTTGGCTTTTGATATTTAGGTTACCAGCGCATAGTCTTACCCAAAATTAAAAAAGAAAAACCACGTAAGAAATGGATTTTCATACACTTTTCTCTCCCGCTCAGATGCGTTTTCTCGCCGCATATTTGTTCGATATGCAATGACGTACTTTCTACCGTAAATTTGATAAAGTATCAAGGTACTTTCCGAGCAGGTGTAGTATAAACGTCTTTTCTACAGTTTTATTATATTGATTTAAGGTTGTCTCATCTCATTAATAGTCTTTCTATCCTTCTAAGTAGGACAACTTTAATATCTACCTCTCTATCAGTGTGTGTGCATGTCTAACGTTTCGGGGTACAACCGGCGTGATGGTATGATTTTTGATCAGTGTTAGAATAATTCTCAGCTCCATTTCACCAACTGCTCAGCACAGGCTTTTATTTTCTGGTAACATCGTCGGGTAGATCTAGTCTAGAGGTGGACCATGCCAATTCTATGCCTTCCAAACTGCTTTTTTTTCAACCTTTGACAGAATATAGTCGTATGTACCCCTAGCTAATACGTTTCCCGTATGTTATGTAGGTTTGTAGGGAGTTAGGGACAAGTGAAACTACTGACAGATTGTTCGTTAGAGCATTTAGAGCAGGGCAAGGTCGCAGCCCACGCGCACATAGGTAGGTACACGGTGTTGACACACACATATAACTATAACACCGAAACATTTAAGATAAATGTTTCTGATCATTCAGCAAATAAATAAAGCAAGAAAAGATACCTATATTTCTGAGAACCAAGAATCTATTGTTAGTTTATAATTTATAAGCAACAAAAACTGATAAATATGATATTTTACCTTTTTCCGGAACAGAACTTGTCAGTTAGATATAATAGACTCAAATATACCTTGAGTCCTCTTACATCAAAATACGGAGAACCAATGGAGCCCATAGAAAGGAAAGGGACTCTAACTGAATTTATATTTTATTTACCTTGCCGCCTACTCGATACGATAGTTCGGTTAATACCAGGCCCCTCAGAAAGTATTGCGAAAAAAAGTTTTTATATATGGGAGACTGGCCAGTTATAATGTTTTTCGAAAATATGATTATTTATAAGTAAAAATAAGTAAGTTCCAATTTCAAAATTTCCCTCCACATTTTTTGCGAGTTAATTCAAAGTATTGTGTCTCACTGAAATATGGATCTGCGCCGGGAACATTTTAGAGCTATGATTTTATACGATTTCAAGTGTCGCCTGAAACCGGATGAATCGTACGATAGACTTCAAATGGCATTCATGGATGAAGGCCCTTCCAAGGCAACCGTGTATCGTTGGTATAACGAATTCAAGCGCGGTCGACCAACTTTGGGGGATGACGAAAGAAGCGGTCGCCCTTTGACGGCTGTTACCGAAGAAAACGTGCTAGCAGTGAAAAATTTAATCCAAGACAATAGGCGAATTACATATCAGGAGATTCAACACATATTGAAGATTGGATCGGGAAGCGTTCACGAGATTCTACACAGCCATCTTCGCGTGAGGAGGATAGTATCACGCTGGGTGCCGCACAACCTCACCGATGCTCAGAAGCAGGCCCGGGTGGAATGGTGCCGTGATATGCTTAACAAATTTGAAGCAGGCTCGTCTCGGCGTGTTTACGACATCGTTACAGGTGATGAGTCCTGGATTTATCAATACGACCCAGAAACCAAGCGCCAGTCGACTGTTTGGGTGTTTCAAAATGAGCCAACGCCTACCAAAGTGAAGCGATCTAGAAGCGGGGGTAAGATTTTGATCGCTAGCTTTTTTAATTTGACTGGCCACTTGGTATCAATTCCCTTACGGGATCAAAGAAGCATTAATGCCGAATGGTATACTACCAAATGTTTGCCAGAAGTTTTCTCTGTTATAAGCAACAAGCGACCAAACACAGGGCTCCGCGGGCTACTGCTCCACCACGACAATGCACCTGCGCACACCGCACTCAAAACGAGGGACTTCCTGGACAGCACGCCAGTCAAACTCCTGGGTCACCCTCCTTACAGCCCTGATCTAGCACCGTGTGACTTCTTTTTATTCCCAAAAATAAAAAATCAGCTCAAAGGGATACAATTTTCGTCGCCGGAAGATGCGCTGGCTGCGTTCGAGCAGGCTGTAAACGAGGTGTCTGCGGCGGACTGGAAAAAAGTGTTTTGAAAACTGGTTTAGGCGCATGAATCTTTGTATAGAGGCTGGTGGAAAGTACTTTGAAAAGATTTAATAAAAATATATGTACGTATAGAACAATTTTTTTTAGTTTCGCAAAACTTTCTGAGTGTCCCACGTATAAGTACGACTATTTGGATAACAGCGAAGTGGTCAGGGTTGACGGAGACTAGAATTGAGCACGAAACGTCGCCCTCGAATTTATCTTTAAGATTGATCAGATTGGCTTTGAGATTTGAGTAGATGGAAATATTTTCGTGCCTTTCGAGTTTCTGTGCTCCTAGTATTTCAATACATCTATTCAGAGAGTTTTTGTAGGGTTTACAGTTTACTGCCTTACTATTGCGTTGACGGCTATATTACTGTGCGAACCTGAGGATATTCTGAGAGCCCCAAGGCTTATCAAAATGTTAGGGTTAGTATAGACTAGACCTAGAGCATTTATTGTATCAAAACTTCGAACATTCGCTGTTTTTAAATTTACTCGAACCACGCTTCGAACATGACGCTCGATGTTTTGTTACAACCTGATTTTAAAAAGCCAACGAGCGTTTTGGTGTTATCGAGCAAGGGCACGAGCGCGGGTGACTTGGAATGAGGTAAATAATGAACGCAAGGTACATAGAAATGTTACAGGTAAATGCAGACTCGTCGTGAGCATTACGTCGAACACAGCGTCGAACATTCGCAAGAACGATACATTACATTGTAATGCTTGCGAAAATGCTCTAGTGACCTTAAGGGATTGATAACTTAAAATTTTCGATAGGCATTGGCATTACCATACATTATTGTCATTTTTTCAATCGCTATGGCAACGCTTTCGTCGATAGTGTCAATTGTCTAGAGCCTTTGTATCAATTTCCTTTATTAACCCCCGCCGGAAAAAAAGAGTGTTATAAGTTTCACGTGTGTTGCAATGTGTGTGTATCTGTGTGTCTGTCTGTGGCATCATAGCGCCTAAACGGGTAAACCGATTTTGATTAAGTTTTTTTTTGTTTGAAAGGTGTCTTTGTCGAGAGTGTGTTAGCTATGTTTGTATAAAATCCGTTCAGCCGTTCAAAAGTTATGGGCATTTTACTGTTTGAATCGGGGTGTTTTCGCAAGATAAATGAGTCGGGGGTTTTTTAAATTTTGAAATTTTACTTGTTTAATTAACTGTAAGCTTATAATTACCTCAGCTCATCAGATAGTGAACAAGATGTGGGCTCTTCGATAAGTTGCGCTGTCTATATTTTCTCTTTCCACTACCGGTGCCCTTTTATTCTTCGTTTCGAACATTAATGTTACTTACGTATCTTGAAATGTCGACAGTGCTAATGTCGGCACCTCTTGAACTGTGCCATAAAAAGCGTTAAAATAATTGCCTAGAAAGGTGCGAAACTTTGCTGGACAATTTAGGATTTTAATAGATTTCCTAGAGGATGAAATAACGAGGTGGCTTTTGCCGACGGATTCGCCCGCGTCAATTTCGAAAAATATCCCAAAGGAACCTATTACAAGGATAAAAAATCTATTGGTTAATCTAATTTATGGACTATCACATCATCAGCCTATTAATGTTCCCACTGCTGGGACACAGGCCTCCTCTCTATTAGAGGGAATGGGCCGTAATCCACCACGCGGGCCCAGTGCGGGTTGGTTGGTGGATGTCACATGTCTTCGAATTTTTGGTTCTAGGACATGCCGGTTTCCTCGCGATGTTTTCCTTCACCGTTTTGAGAGCAGTGGTGATGAAATAATTTACACAATGTAAAGCGCCTGCCTGGGCTCGAACCCACGACCTACAACTTGTAAGTCGAGCAGCTTGTCTTGTGAGCAGTGGTGGCCCAGTGGTTATGGACTATCTGTGTGCAAAATTCCATCCAAATCTGTTGAGTAGGTTTTGCGTGAAAGAGCGCATCCATACTCACAAACTTTCGCATTTAAATATTATATAGTAGGATGCATACTTTACCAGTTGTTTTTCGGCGAGCTTGCTAACCCTATACGAGTTAAAGGGACGTTTTTATAGAAAATAATATTCAAACGAAAGCCCGTTTCGGCGAAGCGGGTGGTGGGTTTTTTGGGGTGGTAACCTCCCTCAAACCGGCAAACCCTGTACGCCCGGGGAGAGCTTGATACAAATCGTAGTCATTAATGTTTAATAAATATTTATTTTGTACGAAATTGTTGATGTTCGCCTATCGTGGGTTCCGCCAATAATTTGAATTTTCAATTTTGTTTTTATTGGAGACTGTTGGGTCGATTTTAAGGGTACTTTACAGCAACCCCGGCTTACTCTTTTGGCTATACCGAAAGGCAGGTTCCTACTTCGTCATTTAATAGCTTCCAATCTATATTAAGAGTTTTATGTCCTATAAAATGTTTTACCTGGCATTAAAAGCTACAATAAATAATACGAAATGTTAGGTACATATATTAGGTACATATGTCGTGGTGGCCGAGTGGCCAAGACCTAGCCTCTCGTACTCAAATTCGTATGTACTTTCCAAGTTTATCTTGGATATCGTTGACAACGGTGAAGGAAAACATCGAGAGGAAACCTGGACTTATAGTTAAAACAAGTTTGAAATCACCAACCCGTCTTGAGCAAACGTGGTAATCAATACTTGCCTTCTCTGTATGATAAGCATCATCATCATCAGCCTTTTTAATGTGGCCCACTGCTAGGACACAGCCCGGATAGAGAGGATCTGTGAGAGGGTATGGGCCGTAATAAACCGCGCGAGCCCAGTCTGGGTTGGTGGATGTCACATGTCTTCGATTTTTTTGTTCTAGGTCAAACCGGTTTCCGCACTAGGTTTTCCTTCACGGTTTTGAGAGCAGTGACGATGAAATAATTTACACAAATTAAAGCGCCTGCTGGTAATATTCTCACACCTATAAAATGTTTTACATATCAATAAATTTAGTATTAGAAGCGGCAATATATAATACATGGTACATAACAAATATTTTCTAAATGTCCCTCGGTAAACTTCGTGTTTCGTTCATCATACGTTGGATTTCTGTCACTTGCCCTTTGTACTTGGTGCAGACCGGACGCTCTCAATCAACTTGCAAGTATATAGAGTTGTTAATACTCTATTAACATAATGTAATTTATTTTTAAAATGGGGGGACAGCTGCTATTTTTACAGCTCTATATATTTCATTCGGAAATCAAAACAAAACAACAATAAAGTACTAAGTTCTAATTCAAATTAATAATACCCGATAAATCTAATTATTGATGGACAAATGAAATGCGATGATTGCCGAGGGACATGTAGAATATAGTCGTACTGTACAAGGTTCTATCTACTATTGCTTTTAGTTCTACTATGTAAGGACGTTAAAAGCGGAGGTGGTTCTTGTATGTTAGCACTGCTGAAAGCTTTGTACGTTCTGTTGAATTTCTAAATGGAAATTCTTGAAGGACCTGGAATAATATAACTCGTGTTTTTCCTTCCCATAATCATTCTTATTAGTATGTCAGTTAGATTATCACAAAATATTAGCTTCTGCCAGCGGCTTCTCACGCGAGAATAGTGTTTTCTTATCCCAAAGGAACATTATAGCAGGCAGAAAAGTAGCCTTTGTGCTATTCCAGACTATAATCTATCTTTCTGCCAAATTACATCCAGATCCGTTCAGCCGTTCTGGTGTGATTGAGTAACAAACATACATCCATCCATCCAAACTTTCGCATTTATAATATTAAGTAAGATTAAACAAGCACTTTTTACTTTATCACTCACAATACGTTACCTACAAAGATAAAGTGCATCAAAGATCAGCAAAAGGGACTTGTGACGTAACTACTAAGTAAAAAGTGTACCAATGAGTGACGTCGCGCGAAACAACGCACTGTGTCATTAGTATACGTGACACAAAAATAATACGTGTACAATATTTTTTGATGATCTAACTGACGGACTTAATAGATTTTTTAGGAAACTCCCCTAGCAATCTATGAAAAATCTTTGGAGCCTTAATATGATGTACATTATAATAGTATTACACACGATTAATCTAATAATTGATTGACATGAAAATTAGCATTCGTTTATATTCGAAAATGCGATGATTGCCGAGGGACATTAAGAAAATGGTCGTACTGTACAAGGCTCTATCTTTGATGGTCAGGGGGGTAACCACAAGCTCTTAGAGTAAGGTTATTTTGAGATCGAGTAAGGGACAGATGTATCTGACTTGTATACATCTGTCACTTACTCGATCTCAAAATAACCTTACTCTAAGAGCTTGTGGTTACCCCCCTGGTATTCTGAATTCTCATATTTATTCCTTATATCCCACGCCTTAATTACTACCAACCAAAATTCAATTTCAAATTCGAATAGAAACACTGACGCATAATATTGACGTTCTCAATTAACAATGTAGCAGTCTTTAGAAACCGAAATTGAATAGGTAAGTAATTTGCCTGAGTATTAAGCCATGAAACCAACTCGGTTGCTATGAAGCCATTTCTCGTTGGGGTCTACTCGAAATTGTTGATCCTATTGATTAGGTACTTCTTGTCCATTCTTAACCAGCGGTGCGTTCTTCTGACTTATTGATATTACGCATTGGCAAACATTTTTGGTGTATAGATGCTATGCATATTGAACACAGGCTGATTATATTTTTTCTGGTGGTTTCTTTGCTTGTATGTCATATCTTCGATATTGTTATTTCCATGACATAAAACCTTTTCAAATCTATAATATACTTGCCTGAGGGTTTGCCTGCATCAAATGTCGCTAACAAACTTCACAGGATCACGCGCTCGGCTAATCCGAAGATTGGCTGAAAAGTCTATAGGAAACATACCTACATACAGTAAAAACACTTTCTTAATGTCCCTCGGCAAAGTTCGTGTTTCGTCAGTCGTCGGCTTTTTATCAGTTGCCCTTTGCGTTTGGTGCAGACTGGGCGCTCTCAATCAACTTGGAAGTATATAGAGTTTTTAATACTCTTTTAACATAATGTAATTTATTTTTAAAATGGGCAGAAAGCTGCTATTTTTAAAGCTCTATATATATTTCACACGGAAATCAAAACAAAACTACGATAAATCTAATAATTGATGGACATGGAAGGAAAGGAGAAGTGGAATAGGAGTGGCATTCTCTGCAGAAGTCTTTGTTCCCTAATCGCTACAAATTTGGGGTCTTTAAGGACGCTGTTACATTTTCGACGAACTCAAATTTAGGTATCTAGTCGCATACAGCAACATTACGCGTACGCACACATTGAAACTACTGAGCGCTCGATTTTATACATCACGGAAACAATCTTGGTCCTTGATATTATTTTTGAATTTTATTGTTTTTATTAAGTTGATTCAGGAAGGTTAGTTGGCACTTTGAAAATGCATTTGATAACTGTTACAAACCGTCGTCGTAAAAAGTAGGTTATTATTTTCAACCGACTTCAAAAAAAGGAGATGCTCTATCTATTCGGCCAAACTACTTATCCGATACTTATCGGGTTTTCATCGATAAATGTATGTCGTGGTATTTTTAGGGAAGGTTTTATTGTATAATATATTAGGATCTGTTAAAGATCTTCGGAGATAGACAATGGAACTCTTTAATAACAAACAGCAAATGACCTGCGATTACTGTGATCGTATGTTTATGTTTTGTTTTAACCATACCATAATAAATCATCACGCTTGTACGGTTTTAGGGGGTAAACAGATGTATTTAGTATACCCAATATGGGGTACCTACAAAAATTTAAAAGAGAAAAATAATAGCTTTCCTGTAACGAAAAACAAAAGGTACCGACACCGACTTCCGAAAAGAATTTTATTTTTCACTTTGTTGTAGTAAGTAGGTATTTTAAAAACCGGCCAAGTGCGAGTCGGACTCGCGCTTTTTGCTAAATTGGTAAATTGCTGTTAACGATTTATGACGTATTAAAAAAAAACTACTTACTAGATCTCGTTCAAACCAATTTTCGTTAGAAGTTTACATGGTAATGTACATAATGCTTTTTTTTAGTTTTATCATTCTCTTATTTTAGAAGTTACAGGGGGGGGGGGGGGGACACACATTTTACCACTTTAGAAGTGTCTCTCGCGCAAACTATTCCGTTTAGAAAAAAAATATATTAGAAAGCTCAATATCAAAAAAAAAAAAAAAATATTTTCAGTTTCAAGTATGGAACCCACATAATTTATTGTTTTTTTCTATTTTTGTGTAAAAATCTTATTGCGGTTCACAGAATACATCTACTTACCAAGTTTCAACAGCATAGTTCTTATGGTTTCGGAAAAAAGTGGCTGTGACATACGGACGGACAGACAGACAGTCATGATGAATCTATAAGGGTTTCGTATTTTGCCATTTGGCTACGAAACCCTAAAAACAACGCTACGTGAAATAAGTAGATACCTAAAACGAATTAATTGCCGGTCACAAGGATTAAAAAATGACTTGAACATTTTTCATTATATGGAATATATTAAATATTACTATCACATCATCAGTCACTATTAATGTTCCCACTGCTGAGACACAGGCCTCCTCTCTGTGAGAGGGAATGGGCTGTAACCAACAACGCGGGCCCAGTGCGGGTTGGTGGATGCACATATCTTCGAATATTTGGTTCTAGGACATGCCGGTTTCCTCACGATGTTTTCCTTCACCGTTTTGAGAGCAGTGGTGAAGAAATAATTTAGACAAAGTAAAGCGCCTGCCTGGGCTCGAACCCACGACCTACAACTTGTAAGTCAAGCTAATGACATACTACCCAAAAACCATGAAAATGACACCCATGACGAAAAGATGTCAAATTTTCGTCGGCGCCTACTCGTATTTTGGTTATGACCCCGTATTCGATATAAGCGACCCCAAAAACCATGAAAATTACACCCATGTCGAAAAGCAGGCAAAATTTACGTCGGCGCCATCTTGTATTTTGGTTTTGACTCCATATTCGATATAAGCGACCCCAAAAACCATGACAATGACACCCGTGACGAAAACATGTCAAATTTTAGTCGGCGCCACTTGTATTTTGGTTTTGATCCCATATTCGATATAAGCGACCCCAAAAACCATGAAAATTACACCCATGTCGAAAAGCAGGCAAAATTTACGTCGGCGCCATCTTGTATTTTGATTTTAACTCTATATTCGATATAAGCGAACCCAAAAACCATGACAATGTCACCAATGACGAAAAGATGTCAAATTTTAGTCGGCGCCATCTTGTATTTTGGTCTTGACCCCGTAATCGATAAAAGTGACCCCAATAACCATGACATGACACCCATGACACCCATGTCGAAAAGCGGCCAAATTTTCGTCGGCGCCATTTTGTATTTTGGTTTTGGCCTCGTATTTGTCATACATACATACATACAAACCGGTTAAAATCATAAATCTCCTCCCACCCATCCACTTCTAAACTTCCCCGTCGGCAGCTTAACCTTACCGATCCAAATCCTAACCTTAGTCAGAGCTGTTTAAACCCACCCATCCATTTCTCAACCTTGTCAACAACTGCTTAACACCCAACTATTCAAAACCCGATCTTACCCAAAATAATTTCTAAATCACATTCTAATAATAATAGAAAACTCAAAAATACGGCATACGTCCGATAAAATATCAACTCCTTTCGATCACGACGAGGACGGTACTCACACGCATGCACACTACAATCTTTCTATTACTTTTATCGTATTTATTTCCTGCGAGAAAGCGATACGCCCGTCCTTCCACGAGCGCTTCTGAGCGCGGAATGATGAGCGGCGGGTACAAAATGTATGAAGACGTCGGCAAGTGATTTTATTTTAGCTAATAATTAAAAAATATAATTATTTAGGTGAAAAATAATTAGCTGCAACTGTAAAGGATTATATATGCCGCAATTTTTTATAATTTTGAAGATAAAATATGCTGTAAATTTACCTAAACTGGAACCTATTCGGACCCTACTTTTTTCAATTTTTTGCGATTATTGTGATGGGCAAAACGTATTTCTGCAAAATTTTGTATGATGTCATACAATTTTTCTGATGCTTATCTGGAGCTGAATATATTATCTTTAAATTAAGACCATGATATCTTCACATCGGTGATTGCTTATGCATTAAAATGGTACCTCAAAAGTACTGTTATTTGTAGAAAAATGTAATAGCGTCCTTAAAGTCAAGAGTGAATAGGTTACTTCTAGGCAAGCGTGCTTCACCGTAGACCACATCATCGCTTACCATCAGGTTAGATAGTGGTCAAACGCGAGCTTATTAATTTAAAAAAAAAAGTTGATACGGTTGATTAATAGAGAAGGACTAACGAACAGTTTTATCTTAAGATCGACACAAAGATTTTGATCAAAATAAATTATAAACTAGCTTAGAACACGATGTTTATCTGTAACGATACCCCATTTAATGTGTTCGGTTTTACGATAGCTACAATAAATAAATATCCATTAGTGATTCATATTGTATTAACTATTCAAATTGAATAGCTGATTCATAAAATATTCAAAAAGGTGTTTTGAATAATATTAACAGCTGTGTATTCTGTGTGAATGTAGTTAATATTGAATATTAGCGTTTTTATTTTCGTGGTTTTAATAACATAATTTCAAAAAGAGGTAAATAGGTGAGAGTAATTAAAGTTTGAGTAGTGGTGGCCCAGAGGTAAAGGCTGCAATTTACAAATTGTAGGTCGAGGGTTCGAATCAGTCACGCTCTTTACTTTATGTACATTATTTCATGACTACTTCTCTCAAGACAGTGATACAGTAAAACATCGTGATGAAACCGGCATGTCCTAGAACCAAAAAAATTTAAAACATGTGACATCGCCCGCGTGGTGTATGTATTACGGCCCAGTCCCTCTCACAGAGTGGAGGCCTGTGTCCCAGCAGTGGGAACATTATGTATTGATTATGCTCATGCTAATTAAAGTTTTTAATCATCATCATTATCATCTTCCTGCCCTAGTCATGTTTCTTGGGTCGGAAACTCGGAACAACACGTTTTCTTCGTCCATTCCGGTTTGTCAACCGTCTCACGCTCTTAAATGGTGACAGGAACTACGGTGATCCTCAATATTTAATACATATTTCATTTATTTCACACATTTTTTTCGTTAGCACAGTTTACAACTAAGAAGTATTTATTCGTCCGATGATTCAACCTCAACAAATATTGGCTGGCAATCGTCCTTGATTTCGATTGCCTATTTGCTGAACGCCTGGTAGATGCTATTAAAAAGACATAAACATCGGTCGGAACCGGATCGAACCGGTTCTGGCATCAGCTGATAAGTAATGTTATCACAATTATCTGTAGAACAACATTTGTGAAGCAGTCAGTAGATGCTTGGGCATGGCAAAGGAATGTATGTTTGTTTTCGATTGTTACCCCACACTTTGGGTCACCCTTTGGGTGTCTGTGCATTTTCTCGTTTTCGATTTGTATTTTATTTTACTTAATATATTCAAGTGTTTTAGGAGCATACATATATAAACGGATTCGAATTTATCCGTGTAGATAATCATGAAGACGAGTGAGTGCACAAATAGTTTCACACAGTGGTTTTGTTGGAACAAAGAGTTGGGGCCAGTTAGTAGTATATAGCTAGAAGAAACTACTTTTGTATCAGTTCGGCAAGATCTTCGAGGCTTCTCTGGAATGTAACTTTATTATGTAAGTTTTATTCTAACCTAGACTAGGTGGCATCTTTCAGTTTTCCATGTTTCACCTGCAAACATGGCGTCGCGTCGTCAAAATATTGATTTAGGCAACAGCGCCGCACGAAAATCTGATACTACGAGTACGTTTTCAATGCGATATATCATGCTATCGAAATGTGCGTGTACACGTACCTACGCACAATATCCAGACCCCTCCTGGGGGAGGCAGCCAAAAATCACACACGTACCAGGCATACATAGGACGGTAGGACCAGACGAGCCAACATAACCACGCCGGGCATCACAAAGGGCCGGCAATTAGACCCGGCACGTCACTCGCACGTATCGATCGGATTGTCCGTCCGTCATTGTGATCCGACGTGTTTGCATATCTGCGAGCCTGGTAGCTGTATGTATGTTTATGATATACATGTAGGTAGTATACATGTGTGGCATACAGGTGGGTAGAGGTGGTATGGACAGTGCTTTTGGGATGGGGAGATGTGTGCCGTTGTCAGTTTTGGATGTAATTTTACGTGTAAAATTTTAATCCCTGTTGGGCGCCAATTCGTGCGATGCAATATCAATTTTATTGTCGGTGGAAACACGGCCTTGCAATTTATTTTTTATCACCGTGATTAATTTAAGCGAAATACGTTTATTATAAAGATAGTAAACGTGTCATATTTGTGAATATGATACCGTTATACTGTACCTAAGCCGGAGTACCTTTCAGGCGTCTCCAAGGGCCAAACTGGGAACTTGATACCGGGTTCGTAAATAGGTTTTCTTATTCGATACCTTTTAGAAGCTTATCCTTAGTAATATATCTGATAAACATGATATGTTCACCACAGGAAGTGGTTATATTATGTGTCAAGTATTGATGACCGGTTGACGAGTCACATTTAGCAACTTTGTTGTGACTCGTCTAATTCTCAGACAAGATATTGAGGCTTTTAAGTAAATTGGCTGACTTTCGTAATATACATCTAATAGTCTTCAGATCCCACCTCTGATATCGGCAGGAATTTTATTTTTGATATTTTTTTATTTTCATATGACTTTTTTGTAGAATAGATTACTCCAGGGTTGCAATGTCTAGTCACGGAACTAAAGAAACCTATAAATAATCTATTTTCAGCAGGAAATAATATTACAGGTGAAAATTAACCGGAATTAGCCATAACACATTTTTAAAGCAATTTGGAGGTAAAATTACATTTATTGTACAACAATATTTTATTGTATGAACGAAGGATAGCGAGAAAATCGAATTAATTTTCTCGGGAACTTCCAAACGAATCGAGTTAACTCGCCCCACCCACTACTTGCGACTAGGAAACTAATTTATCTTAGACAAACATAATGAAGTTATTATGATGAGATTTAATATTTCAAATATTGGTTTAGTACTTAGATAAAATTAGTTTATATTACCCGTTGTTTGTTCTAAGAAATTACGATGAATTTTAATGAAGTATAACTTATCCTTAAATGTTTACCTACTTCTTCATTGTAATTAGAATCAAGTAAATTGAGAGACAATAATTCCTTA
Source organism: Orthosia gothica (assembly GCA_949775005.1). Taxonomy (NCBI): domain Eukaryota; kingdom Metazoa; phylum Arthropoda; class Insecta; order Lepidoptera; family Noctuidae; genus Orthosia; species Orthosia gothica. The sequence goes on from OX459035.1 coordinate 24,047,388, forward strand.
TATAAAAATTTCTTGACGTTAAGACATATCGTGTCATCTCGTGTCTCCTGTGCGGGTCACAAATATATATATATATTTTTTTTAACTGGGTACATAATACTTATTTTAAAGTCTATGTGATCTTTCAGTATTTATGACATTTAATCGCCAACCGCATATGCATCATCACCAGGGTTGTTGCTGATACACATTTTTCACATCTGCGGATGCTGGTTTTAATTTAATTTTGGCGAGTTTCTTTTTTAAATTTTCTTCAAAAAACAGGGCATTTGCTTGTTGTTTTTCGTTTTCACTGGTTAAACGTTAGCCAAACTGAGACCTGTGGGGTTCTCAGAGGCGGCTTAATAGGGATGTTTCCTGGGTAGTTCTATTTAGTCCGGCAGTGAGATTATCAAATAATATTATACCCGTATTTTTTGCTTTATCAAATAAATAAAAATTGACAAAGATAAAGCGTATCAAAGATAAAGCGCATCAAAGTATGGGGGCTTGTCACGTTACTCTGTCAGTATAAAGTGTAAGTACACCGTGACGTCATACGATATTTCAACGCACTGTATCGTCGGTAATTTTTTGTTTACGTGGCAAAAGAAAAATATGTGTCTAATATTTTTAGGTTATCAAATTGACGGACTAAATAGATATTTTTGTCAACTATTCTATTAACTCTGACACCAGAGGGTAAGTAGGGTACAACATCCTTACACGAAAAAGAAATAAAGATTGGTTAAAAACATTTTAAACTCATCAGGATTCAGACTTCACTTAAAATTACTTCAAGAGCAAACCTCTTGAAGTAATTTTTAAGTGAAGTATTGTCTGGTACGCCCACAGATCATAGAAACAACATGATCTGTGGGTACGCCCTTTGCGTGCATAATCCTTTTTACATAAGTAACAGTTTGCAGTTTCATGATTCACTAATTTAAAATATGTGCGTAGTTCACTTTTCAACGGTTATCGCCATTACTTATCAAATTTCACAACAGTTTACTAAAAAACCAATAACTGCTCTTTCATCCGCAATGACGTATTATAAATTAATAAATAATAATGATGAGACAGACAAGTTTGTGTTAGTTTGCAATCGCAATCATCGCGCTCGACCTCACGATTGATCAGAACTCGCAACCGAAAAGAACAAGTGCCATAAGCCTTGCTCCCTCTGCAGTCATGTCACGTCTCGAACTTCAGCATTCATCAATGTTGATGCTGATATTCAAAATGATGCTGAAGTTCCGCCGATGCTGCTGATGTTCGCAACAACCCTGATCTCTACTCTGGACATAACTCCCCTCGCGGAGTGTCATTCAAATTGTAACACTTAACCCACCCTAATCCTAGGGGCTTTATACTAATCAGTATTCTGGGTTTACTTTGTATGTTGACCTATTCGGACTTGTACGAGTATATATACCTAGATACATGAGAACACAGTACACACCACAGACATAAATGAAACTAGTTGGCGCGAATGTATACTTCGCGTGTCAAATAAGGTTGTAAAGTTGAGAGCAATGCTCTTACTTTGAGCTGTTTCAATTAGAGTTATTAGCCGGACATCAACCGAAGTCTAGGTAAATGACTAATTATGCCGTATTGATTAAACTGTAAATTTTTTACAAAAAAGATATCTAAGAAAATGGAAACATTTTCTTGGATTGGTAAGTGTTCTTAAATTTTGTATGAAAAAAAGTGGGACGCTTGGTTTTCATACTGATGGAGGGACTTGCGTTATCTAGTTCCATTCATGTCTGTGGTATATACATCCAAGTTTCAGAGTATGCGAGGATTGTTTCAAAGCCCCGGATATCGTAATATTCGTAATCCTACCTAGCGAGATGAATGAGAGTGAGTTGAAGTGTGGGTGGCAGTTGTTGATCGGTTTGTGCCGCTGCATTTACGTTTTAAGCTGAAACTGAAGATCCGGAATTGTTTTAGCAATTATAACTATCAATTAGTAGTTGTTTAGGTTTACGTTGAATATGGGTTGCCAAACAAAACAACCGCAAGTATAAAAAAAAAAAAAAAACATTGGAATGATTCAATGCAGTTGGAAGAAAATTGTATACTTCGTTTTATTGGCAGACTCTTGAAGTCGTCTACATTGTATCTGGTTACAGCGAACCAGAATAATTTTCTGTCCTTTCGTGAGTTGTATGACGGACAGTAAAATAGTTGCTACTCATCTTTATGGCCCAGTATTTTTTTATCCCTAGTTAACTCAATTATTGGTTAAATATGCTAACCAATGGTTTCAAAATTCGGTAAAAACCGTTTTATCATGCCTGGAAGAGATCGCGGAATGGGATAAAGCCGCCCGTTGTATGTTTTTTTAGTTCTTAGTTTTTTTCTTGTATTTTCTGGTGTACAATAAAGTGAATATACATAAATAAATATTTAATCAATGGTTAAGTTAACTAGGGATAAAAAGAGGGCTTTAAAAGTCGTTAAAAAAATTTAAATGGGTGATACCTTATTTGACCCTTGATGGCTCTAACTTAGTTCTGGAGTCAGGAATTCACATTTTTGCTACTACAAGGTTGTAGTAATAAATATGTACAGATATTTATTTTGTCAGGTACATTAATCGATTAATTACCGAAAAATTAAAAGACATTGTATCTTGCGTTCATCCACGCTTTAGATACTCAAGGGGTAAGCTTGTATTGTATTGTACTCCTACAGTTCGTACATTCGTTTAATTTATACTTGTACATTTTGTGCGTTATTTAAAGTGAGTACGTAGCAGTTCAAATTGTCCTCCAACAAATACCGTTTCATGCCTACAACAAAAAGAACTAGGACAGTACCCACAGTTCATTGTACGTGCCACACAATGAACGGAACACGTCATCGTGTTTTCGCACTTTCTGCGATGTGCCGACGTCAGGCGATCGATCGAAATTGGATGTTCATTATGACGTATGGATGTACCAGACATGGTGTCTTTTTTTATTGTCGACTAGTGGCCCGTCCTGGGTTTACTTGGGTCATAATAATGTATAGATGAGCCTATAACGATCTGGAATAAAGTACCTTTGAAATAGTGAAATATTTTTTCAAATAGATGTAGTGGTTCCAGAGATAAATACTGATAGATATTACTGATAGATAAATACTACTCGTCTGACCAAACTCATAAACATTCGGTTTTCTCTTTATAATATTATATTTAAGTCTAGCTGACCCCTGCGGCTTTGCTCCCGTCAACTAGCTACCCTACCTACCTACCTATCCTACCTACCCTACCTACCCTACCTTCCTACCTACCAATTTATTAAACTATTTATTAATACTAACTTTAGTTTCTACCGGCGATCTAATTAAATTTTAGAACACAAAAGCTGCTAGCAGCCTTTTTGTAGGTAATAATGAGTCCTTTGTTCATGTAATACATATTTTTTATGTTTTCTCAGCGCACGCCAAATAATGAATTCTATAGGCAAAATTTTGCTACTTTGGGTTACATTATTGCAATTTTCATAAGGATCTCTAATATTTTTGAAAATTAATTATAGCCTATGTGACTCGGGAATAATGTAGCTTTCTATAGGTGAAAGAATTTTTTAAATCGGAGCGGTAGTTTCGGAGCCTATTCGGTACAAACAAACAAAGATATCTTTTCTCTTTATAATATTGATGATGATATAGATAGGCTCTCGTATGACCACTTATCTCACGTCATGGTTGTATTCCTGAAAGTTTTAGCGCCGATGCGTTCAAGATTGCAGAGTGAATGACGTCTTAGCTTAGTCTTAGCATGACGTGCGTAAGTCATTGGCGAGTCGAATTAAAATGTGCCACACCTTATGGGCCGGTTCGAGGTCTTGATAAGATTACATGCAATGCCGGGATATCTTATCTTAGAAGCTTAAGTCATGCTGAGTTTCGACCACTAAGAAAGGTCTAATCAATAGAATTTAGTACCTAATCTAAACAAATAGGTGAGATTCTGAATCCGATTGCGGCTATTCATTCACTGATAGCAAGCTACGCTTTTTCTGAGTGTCATAGGGTACTTTTGTTCCGCAAGAAGGTAAGGTTCTTGTTGTAAAGACTACGAGAGCGAAGCTGGGGGTAAAATGTTGTCTGCGGACTACCCAACATTGAGCCATAGAGACGAGTCGATATTTTTAATGGTATACGACATGCCTAGCGCAAATAAAGTCTTTTTATTTCTTTCTTTCTGTTATGATGACTGAGCGAATATGATCCTTCGAGCGTTTATAAAATAGTTGAATACACAAACAAAATACAGCCAGTCACAATCTCATCAGCCGTTCAGCCGCCATATAATAATCAAAACAGCTAAAGCCCGCGTGACTCATTAGCGCAATCGCGCGACATGATCGCTTAGTCGTAATACGTAATAAAATATTCATTAACGTGCAACGATTATCGCGGTCGGACGCCGATTTCTATGGCGGAGGGTCGTGTCGTGGCCTATAATTTGGTAGAAAGTCCCGCGGAAAGGGCGGTTTCTGTATTCACGCATATTTGCCATTAGGGAAGCATGATGTTTATTTTTACTGGTCCTGTTGAAATTCTATCGACGAATCTTACATGTTTTTTTGGGTATAAGGTTTTGTCGAATTGAATGTATGGATTGTGTTAAAGTTATGACAAGAGGGGTGATGACTACAAGGATGGGGACTAGAGAATATGTTGAGACAACTCCAAAGTAAATAAATTTTCGATAGACCATAAGGCAAGCTAATGATGGTTCTATCGCAAATTATATTCAGACAGGGAAAACCGAATTACTGTACTTGGTCCTTCAGTTGTTGATGATGCAGCTGACATAGGCCTCTTCAATCACAGCAGTAATAAAGATTCTTAATAAGTCTAACTCAAAACGAAAGTGTCAAATTAATTACGATCCTTCTATGATGAGAAGTGAATAAGCGAGTGTACTAAATAAGACGAATGGATGGACTGTGTGAGAAAGGACATGAAGCCAGTGATAGCGTGACGGGGCAGGACGGTATGGAAGAAGAAAACGTGTTGCGCTGACCACAAGTAACATGGGACAAGGACAGAAAGAAGACTAAATAACAAGAGGAATGTTGTACCATCGAAAAAAAGAAACAAGATACTCACCAACTTATACACAATTTTGACAAAGCTTTACAATTTCCAAGGCAAAGAATTAAAATAACATAATTTTCCTAACCTTTAGCACTTTCCGAGCTCCAGACTGTATCCAAGTCGCGTTCACATTTTAATTACGATTCTTTTGTGTCATAAATTTAATTAATTTCACTATTATTATTCGCCGCTCGTAGTTTCACAGCCTTCCCTTTTTCTAAGTTATTTGTAGGTCATCCTTCGTTAATGGGCAGAATTCCAAGCGGAATTACCTGAACGTACATGTCGACGTGAGCGGTTTAAAAATTGCTAATGGCGTATTAGTATTGATGGGTTTCTTGATTTATTGATCCTATAGGTAATAAATTGGACTTCGTTATTGTAGAAGCAACAAAATTAGCCTTGCCAAGTTTTTTCGTGGAGGCTCATTCGAAGTCTGTGACTACAGTTCAAGGTGTGGCAGATGTCCTAATTTTATCAGGGAGAATATTATATAATCTACTCCGCAAATCAAAAAGGTTTTTGTCTATTTTCCTGAGAGGAAATCCGGTTTTTTCCTATGTCATGTAGTTAATCAGTTTGCATTATTGCATACTATTTATTACATTTATTGAAATGCTTCTAACTTATCATACAGAATTGGGATTTTTGTTTTTTTGTTGGACAACTTCTTCTTTTCAGCTAAATAACTTTTAATTATAGTTTTTTTCGATCCCGAATATGCAAAGATGAGGAAAGCGATTGCTTGAGTTCAGTGAATGACTTGAAGATATTAAGAAAGGGGGTTGGGCTTTCCCGGGAAGCTGAGGTGTGTACTCATTGAAGAGTGGTTCTGATTACTGCTGCCGCCATCAGGGATCATTAGCCTCGTGTTAGAAGTATATCTCTGTCCAAGTGTTCTAACGGGTCTCGGTACCCGAGATTGCTTATCATATTTTAAGTCAGAACCCATCGAGATACGTCTGTTTGGTTGCTATCTCTAACAATAATGTGATATAGATTATAGACAGTCGATATTATTGGAAACAATAGGCCTGATTCTATTGGTTACGCTACGGGCTTAAGTAAACGTGTCAGGGATAACACTGCTTCCACCATCCTGAATTTTATCAAGCAACATTGGATTGTTGTTCCCGTTCGGAAAATTAAGTAAACACGACTTTTCAACATTTTGTTTTAAACACACTGGTACCTGTGGTGGTACCTAATATTCTATCTCTCCACTTGTGTCCGTGTTAACCGACTTACCAAAAATGAGGAGATTCTATGTTCGACATAATGTATGTATTTTTATGTATGTTGACCGATATCGACGTCAATAAAATTGTAGACCGATTTTGAAAATTCTTCTTTTTTTTTTATAAGGTAGTAGTTCCAAAATTGGTCCCATTTTAATTTGGTGAGATCTGATGAAGAACTTTGGAGATATACAATAGACCTCTTCAATAAATGACAAGAAATCTTTCGGGATTGCAGCAATCGCATGCCTGTTTATTGATTATACCATTTCATAACATAACATCACGCCAGTACGCTCTAAAGGGGTACGCAGATGTGTACAGTTCACCTTGGTACACTCTCATTTCATCGGTTATGTTCAGTTTCATGATATTCGGGTAATCTATTCTGGTATTATAGGTACCTTACTTAACTATTTGCCTATTAGGTAGGTACAACTAAAAACTGAAAAATACAAAAACCTTTTTGCAAAAAAATACTACCGACTTCTAATTCAAGTTCTTTACTATGACAAATGCAGTTTCGATAACACGCTATTGCGATTTAGGTCATCTAGGAGGGTTGCTGATACTGGTGATAGTGGAAATAATATATTGTTGGATATGACAAACAAATGAGTAAAAATTTTATTATAATTGAACCAAAAGATAATAATAATATAATAAACATAAACAAAATTCATGTAGGTGCCTGTCTAGACCTAAATCGCAATAGCGTGTTATCGAAACTGCAATCGTTACAGTAAAGTACTTTCGCGATAGCGTACGTCGCAATCGTAAACTTTCGCAGTAACGTACGTTGCAGCAAAGAACTTTCGTGACTAAGTACTTCGCAATGGTAAACTTTCGCAGAAAAGTACATCGCAGTTAAGAACTTTCGCGACAACGTACGTCGCAATGGTATACTTTTGCAGTAACGTACATCACGGTAAAGAACTTTCGTGACAACGTACTTCGCAATGGTAAACTTTCGCAGTAACGTACATCGCGTTAATGAACTTCGCAACAATGGGGTACACCCATGTGAACTAAAAAGTGAAAAATAACTTTATTTTTGGAAGTCGGTGTCCATATCGCAAAAAAATGGTACCTACCAAAGACACCGACTTCCAAAAATATAGTTATTTTTCACTTTGTAGTTTTCTTATTTGGAAGTCGGTAGTATTTTTATGCCAAAAGTTTTTTTGATTGTTATAATTTATTACAAATATATAGTTTCTGCGATACAAGCCATGTGCTTATTGCAGACACCATTGTAATCTCACTCTTGTTTAAGTAATAGTCAATAAATTTTTATAATTATTATTTTAATTTAAAGACCCAGAGCCGCCATTGCTGCAATAAAACTAAAACATATTTAAACGCAAAACAATTCTCCAACTTCATTTCAATTCTAATCAACTAACTCACGAAAAAAAAAACGAAAGAACGTTTACATGTTTTCGTTCAATTTCCATATCATTTGCGAACTAAGCAAAGAGTTTATTTACAAAAGTGTCCTGTTTGATATTCCGGAGTGTTACCTTAATTCTGTCCGTAAACGTTGGCAAACCGCCACGGTTCGCTTTCCGATTAGATTTTCACGACCATAGATGTCTTGAATAGCTGATCGTGGACTCGTGGAGCAATGGAAAGCTATTTATGGTTTTCTCGAAATTGTTTAGCAGAACACGGTGTTAATGAAAATGTAGTGCTTCTGAGTAACTCATTAACAGTTCTTTAAGTTCTGGTGAATGAAGACTATTGAAGACATCGTGGAGCGAATTTGAGTTTGTGGTCTGGACTTGTCATTATTATAAAGCATGTTTCTCAATGATTGTCCGTTTATGAGATGAGACAGACTGATAGATTAGTGTTACTTGAACCAAGAAAAGAGAAAAGGAGATTTAAGGTTTCACTAGTCGATCATTCTTCTATACAAACGTAGTCTGGCGATTACTCCACTGTTTGACGATGTTAATTCGAAATAAAAATTGATATCAATTTGTCTCATCATTATCTAGCCCAAACAAAAAAAAAAAAACTATTATTTTTTAAGGTTTTGAGCGTCACAAGTTCCATATTTCAACCCTGATTTTAACGCATCTTTGGGCAGAAATAAATAGGTACCATAAGAAGGAAAATTGCAAAACGGCCTCCATACAGGGATAGATTAGTAATTCAACAATGCAAATAATTTTATTTTGAAAACATACATTTCGTTGTTTTTTCATGATATCTAGACTCCCAAAGGTCTGTTTATAAAATTTCGCGCGCTGTCGACTAGGGGAACCTTAAGAAAATAATATTTTCTTTTAGTAAGAACCAATGATAAAAAATGTAAAGGCCACGCGATAGCTCCTGGTTTGTAGCAAAGCTTTTTAAGGTGCTTCAAGAGATAAAGTATTTCATTTTTAACATCCATCTCCGATTATATGAGCCGTAATAACAGCTGCCTTTACCCCTCAAAAATAAACTTAATATCCATCTGCAATAGGGTGGAATTTTCAACAGCTTCCTCAAAACCGATAAGCCATTATTCTTTCACAGATGGATGGTTGTCGTGAAGAGGGTAAATTTCAGTGTTTTTGCAGTAGCTCTGTTGTATTCTGCTTGCTACGGGGTTACCCACGTTGTAAGGAACAGCAAAATATTTACCGCTGCCGCTGTCTCGGATCTGGTCAGGAATCTAGATTGTTATCATTCAAAGTGGTATAAGAGTATGATTATTGCGGTCTGATTTTTTAACCTCTGACGGAAAAAGAGGAGTGTTATAAGTTTGGTGTCCGTACCTATGTGTTTTGTGTATTTCTGTATCTGTTTGTGGCATTATAGCTTATAAACGGATGATCCGATATTGATGTCGTTTTTTTTTTGTTTGAAAGGAGACTTTAAGAGTGTTCTTTAGCTATGTTTGATGAAAATCGGTTCAGCCTTTCTAAAGTTATGGGCGTTTTACTGCTTGAACTGGGATGTTTTCGCAAGATATCTTGTTATAATTACGTGTTCTATAGATTGATGATCGAAGCGTGTCTAAAATTAAGTAGCATGAAATGAAAATGTGTCAGGGGTTACTTAAATTTGTTTCATCTAGATTTTGGATGTTTAAATGTATCAGTCGATTATCGTCTTTTTGAGGGTTTTAATCACATAAGTAAGTGTTCTCAGCTTATGGCCATCGCACACCTTAACGCCAAGATAGCAACTCGATCTACCGCCCAGTTGAAGATTCGTTGACGGTATACCGAAAGTTGTAAATGTTGCGATGTTGGAGTTGGGTCGAGTTATACCTGTGTGCCCGAATATCGGTTTATACAGTAACTGGTATGTGGAAGTCAGGCAGGTTGCCACTGCATGTAAAACACTGGTATTCTGCTAAATCCGGTTAGACTAGATGCCGACCCCAACATAGTTGGGAAAAGGCTGAGCCCTGATGATCTTCTTCTTTTGCGGCAGGCGTTCCCAATTTATTTAGGTCGTGCCTATGCGTCTATCCTGAATTGTCGATGGTGGTAAATTTTGCTCCCTCAGGTCTCTCTCGACAGTGGTCTCTACCAACAGGCTGGTGAAGCCCTGATGATCTTATTCTTTAAGTAAAACCTGAAACTTATTAATCTTAACCATTTATCTAACCTCATCTCTCTTTTTGTCCCCAGCTGCCGGGTATGGAGAAGGCTAAGGCGTACATAAAGAGCTCGCTGGCTTCGAAGCCGGCGTCGCCGTGTGCGTCGCGCGACAAAGCGGCGCCTGCGCAGGACGACGTGCGCGTGTGCTTCGTGTGCGGCGGCGCCGGGTTCAGCGACCACTACACCGTCAGAGTCAAGCCTGATACGCAGGTAATATCATACCGACTTAAATGGTACTACAGGACTTTAAGAAAATGTGGCGGTACAGAATGGATGTGGAAGGCAGAGAGTGGGATCCTATAGCAAGCTTCAGATCAGAGATGTTAAGGAGCTCCGTACCCGTAACCGAAACTATCAGCTATCCGAAATAAAAAAAAATATCGGTAACCGAATCCAGTGTAGAAGCATTCGTAGCTTCTACAATGGATTCGGTTACAGATAATTTTTAATTTAATTTCGGATAAGGGCGGAGTCTAAATGAGACACGTTATGTCAGATTTTTTAATCCCCGACGGAAAAAGAGGGGTGTTGTAAGTTTGACGTGTGTAGGTATCTGTGTGTTTGTGTATTTGTGAATCTGTCTATGGCATCATAGCTCCTCAAGGGATGAACGGATATTGATTTAGTTTTTGTTTTGATTAGTTGTTTGAAAGGTGATTTTATCGAGTGTTCTTAGCTATATTTAATCAAAATCGGTTCAGACATGCGTATTTCAGTGTGTGCCTAAATTATAATGTGAAAGTTATTTTTAAATGCAGTTTGTTAATTTGAGATTCCCAGCATCGAGGAAAAGTTAACTCTCAAGTCGGTTGTAGACGGTATTTTTACTTGCATTACGGTCTGCAGCTGCACCAAGTATCAAAAACAACTTCTGCTGTATGAGCTAACCTTAAACTGGCTTAGCTTATTTCATTCCCTGTAGTCGGGATCAATCTTGGGTTCGGTTTGGCTTTATTCGATTCGATATCGTCAAAACCATACAGCATCGTACAAAGATACAACTCGCTATGATAATGCGGCAAAATCCGACCCTTCAGGTCTGTGACTCCTTCTGTAGTAATCACTATGCCTGCTACGAATACTTGGATGTGATATGTGAAATCAAACTCATACTGGTCAATTAGGTTTATAATCTGAGAAAACTGTTAACAAAGGATTACAATTTTAAAGAGATGTCTATGACTTTGACATAACCAAGCGTCTCAGGCGACGACCAACGATCGAATGTCTGCGCACACCGACAGAAACACTCGACAAGCTCCCAAGTGTTTACCTTAAAAAATATCGCCTCCATGGCAGCCCTTTGGAATTATTAAGACATATAGGTATTTATATAAAACAAAAACCATAACAAATAACCAAACTGTAACAATAAGATCATTTGTTTTTAATTAAAACAAGCCATTATAAGTTAAAAAGAATCAAAACCTAACAATCGTCCGTCCTGACATCGTGTGGGTCCCTGCACACGACTCCAGGTGGAAACCTAACAATCGGGTTCCTGGCTACTCGTTCAACCTTATTGATTAATTAAATACTTTAATATTTTTTACAAACAAATATCATACTAACAGAGTAGTGTCAAAGTCTTAGTCAAATCATTTATCTTTTAAATTTCAATAAATTTAAAGTTAAAAAAAAAAAAAATATGATACCTATTGATTCTACTGTCCATTCGGAAATGTAGATTGTAATGGAGAAGAACGGACAAGAAACTCCATACTTACTCTTTTAAAAAAGTTTTACAATATTTTGAGGATAATGCACCTCGAGCTTATTACAATATCATTTATTTATGATTCGTTTATACTCGCAATGGAACGCCGTGGGGCTATGACACCAATGAAGAACAAACTTTTCATTATTATTTATACAAACCAACAAAATAGCTTTATTGAACTTTTAACAATTATACAATTGTAGAAATTATCAATTTCTTAATTAATATCCAACATCAAAGAGAAAGATCACGACCGATCATTTGTCGTGAACGAACACCATCCCTGGAAAATCAGAAAATCAGGGCCCTAACATCCTGAACGATCAGTAAATCAGGACGCCTAGCGACACCAACACGAGCCGATCAGTTAAATCTCATGTTGATAGCCGAAAGGACTTTTCTCTTAAACGGGCAGCAGGCGTCCCTCGCGACATCAGTTCGGAGGTCCCTGACATTCACCCATTATCATTCCTCGCGCCATCAGTTCGGAGGTCTCTGGCATTCGCCCATTATCATCCCTCGCGCCATCAGTTCGGAGGTCCTTGACATTCACTCATTATCATCCCTCGCGCCATCAGTTCGGTGGACCTTGACATTCATCCATTATCATCCCTCGCGACAGCAGCAAGAGCCCTCGATTTACGCTCAAGCCGATAGCCGAAAGGACTCTCTTAGCCAGGATGCCTCGCGTCCTGACCTGTAATTACAACCAATAATATTCTGTACATAACAGTTTCTTAAATTCGGTATAATTAGTATAAGAAAGGCTTCATACAGCCATTAATTTCCCAGGATGTAGAAACACAGCCAATCACATCATCCTCTATAAGTTAAACTGTTAAGTTGGCATTCTGTACCCATACCAACAGTATTTACTTTAAATCTTCGACAAAGAGGTTCTACCTGAAAGAATAATATTTAAAACAAATATTTGTTTTAAATCTTACTTTTTGACTTTGAGTTCTAGTACATTACTCAATGCTTTTTGTCAGTTATTTCTAGCAACTTTTAGGATATAATAAACTGGCATTATCACGACTTCAAATCTCTAGCTACGGTGGTAAATGGTACAATCGGACCACTGGTTACATGAATCACAATTTCATACGCTCCACAACTACTGTTGTTTTGCGTCTGCTTTCGGTATTGATTGGTGCGGTAACATTGTTAAAACATACCAATCCATGACTAAAACTTTGATAACATGGTGTGGTTATCCATCACTATACCCGTACTTTATTTGCCCGTTTGTTTTAGGTCGAGCTACCTCGTTTATCACGTTTTTCATACTATTCTTAAATTGTATGCGTGCAAAGATAGGTACCAACATTGTTTAGCAATGAGTAAATGATTTTCGTATCATTCGTATAGAACCTCAAACGATGGTTGTTATACCAAACATATTGATACTAGTTTGTGAAAGCCTCAACAAGATGTCAATATTAACACAAGTTCAGAACAAAGCAACTCCTTCCCAATATTAATTGTTATAGAGTTCTTATCATCCTTCTCATTTTTCTTCTATAAGCTCGCCTAGGAAGAGCAAATAAAAAATTGCCTTCGTTGTCTTTAAAAGTCTCAGAACTGCTCCGTGAATGAATATTAATACATCTTCCTCATATTCATCTTTTATAGATCTTAAATCCAACTCAATAGTGCGACTATGAACCATTAATAATGTTATAAAAATGTATCAAAACGAAACCACTGTTGGTTCGAATAATTCCTGGTCCTCAGCGTATTTTACTGCTGACATTCTAATATAATAACGAATAACCTTGCATAAAGGTGATATTTCCTTAGTCAACAAACTTGGTATCAATTGAGTAAGATGGTGGCGATTAGTGCACCCATCTTGCTTTACTAAAAGACTCGACACTAGGATAATATCTACTAGACGTTTCATCATTTGACTATAAATAGTTCTTATAACTTTTGTAATAAAATATGTTTCTGTATTCTTTCTATAACAACAATTGTGTAAAAACATAATGTCTGCTTTATCGCGTTATCTATTTTTTATTCTCTTTATGATCTAATACAATGAACACTATGGTCAAAATTACAATACCATAGGTATTGACAGTTTAACATAAGTTGTACATTATGAGAACTTCTATATTTTAAGTTTGTTATGCATAAATTAGGTTGACTGTACCCTTTAAACTATATTAATCTAATATTTAAATGGCATTACTTAATTAGCCGTGGTGGCTCAGTAGTTAAGACATCGTCTCTCGAGCTGGAAGGTCGTGAGTTCAAATCCGAAAAAGTGCCGATGTTACTTTAGTCAGTCAGTTCCTAATACTTTCTAATTTTATCTTGGACATCGCTGGCATCGGTGTAAAAGTCTGGACTTACAGATAATTTAAATTGTAAAACGCCAAACCGCCTCAAGCAGGAGTGGTATCAATATTCGTGCTGTCTCTGTATGAGAAGAGGCCTTTATCCTGCAGTGAGACAGTAACGGGCTGGTATTTATTTTTATATTAGTTACATTCAATCAAACACTAATAACTCATCACATTTAACGATTTGGAATCCTCTCTCTGTAGAACATTAGATTATAGGTATACAACAACTTAAAACTCAAATTGCATTTTACTGTAAACATAGGGAAGAGAATGGTTAGTCACATGACCTACCACTAAATTGACATTAACAGTCTTTACATTGACAACCATGTCGCGCTATTCCAGAACCCTTCATATTAGGCCTGGGGTCGTATCGCTTTTTCTGAGAATCGTACCCAAATCAGATTTCGAGTTCCAATATCCCAAAACTATATATTTCAATATCTAGATATTGTCCGTACGCGATATTTTCAAACCTGATCCAATACGCTGCTTTTTGGTTGCTACGATATTTGATGAAAATCGGTATTTTAGATTTGTTTGAATTAAACTAGATACTGTGCGAACGCGTATGTATTTTTAAAACTATTGTGCAGCCTAATTTCGTAAGTGAATTCGGCAAGGCAAAGTCTTTGATCCCATAAAAGAGTATAACAAATTCACTTATATAATTAGGTATTACCAAAAATTATTGGTCTCTTTCGAAATGAGTATCTTCACCAATGAAAGCGTCCAATAATTTAATTTAATATTTGAAATGCGTTGTTACACTAAACTTTAAATACACGAGCTTAAGATCTAAACTATGTCATTAAAATATGTTAAATGAGCTCAAATTTGTATTGTGTAAGTTGCAAATAATATTACCATACCTATACCGCTCTAACTACTGCAAATCTATACCACCTGCGCTCTGTCGCACACGAGTCACGTCACCGCATCGGGCCGAAATCTGCCGAAGCCGATGCGGAGCGAGCGGTATGTAAATATCTAGATTTTGCAATACATGGTTTTCAAACGAACCAGTAAGCGGTTTTTAGATATTGTACCGATATATAGATTTCGTAACTATATACGGTTTGTATCGCCCACCACTACTTCATATTCGTGGGCACATTATCGTGAGATTAGTACAAAACAACTTACGCTATTGTTTTATTTGTAGGTAATAATTATTATCCATATACCGATTAGAAACAGACTCTATTACTCATTATGAACAGTCTTTGTTGTTTAATCGTTTAAAATAAGTTGTCATAGCTTGTGTGCCGCATCACTACTGTTTTTTTTATTTCTATCTTCTATTTTACTGTAGAACTTTTCTTTTGCACAACCAATCTTATTACAACGTGTGCACTTCACAGTGGCTTAGTGCTGTGTGAAAAATGAGGCGCCTACAACTATCTTGTATTTCGCTTTGATAAATAAGACGTTATTTTACATAATAAAACACCTCGTTACGCTTGCTCTCTGCTAATCATATTTTTAAAGTTCTAGGCGTAGTTTAGTTCGCACGGAAACGCGTTCAATAATTTATCTTGCCATTCTTGCCCAATAAATAGAATAGCACCTACTTAAACTATTGTGCCACATCGTGGACAACCCTTGTTATTTTTAGTTAGCAAAATTAATGGTGATACTTTCATCCCAACTGTATACCGAACCGCACGCATTCAACTTACGCACGAGAATATGTAACCAAACGTCTATTCGATGGTTTTTGGACGAAAAATCAAATTTGATCATGTTTCTGTAGTGATTTTGCTGCGCTTTGGATCACGGTTGGCAAAGCTAGACCGTTCCTAAAGTTCTTAATGCTATCAAATAAAAAGAAGGACTACGTGACCTGTCAATCCATGTTTCGCGGTCGCGATGCCGCTGTCCGCGCCTCGCGCTTTCCTTTTCACGTGGCTCGTTGTCTCGTCTTCACACGGAGACGCTGCGATGGCGGCTGACCACTCGTGGCTCGTTGCCACGACGCGACGCTTCCGCAGGTCTTCGGCGGCGCCAGCACAGTCGTCTCGACGACGCGCTGACGTTGAGCTGCTGCATCAACGCCTGGCCGCCCGTAGTTCGTTGCCACGACGCGACGCTTGCGCAGGTCTTCAGCGGCGCCAGCACAGTCGTCTCGACGACGCGCTGACGTTGAGCTGCTACATCAACGCCTGGCCGCCCGTAGCTCGTTGCCACGACGCGACGCTTCCGCAGGTCTTCGGCGGCGCCAGCACAGTCGTCTCGGTGACGCGCTGACGTTCGCGCTCTCGCCGTACTTCCTACTTCAGCATCTTAAGCTGCGCACGGCCCGTCTCGATGTCTGCTTCTGGGCTTCATCGCTGCAGCTGAGTTCCGCGCCGCTTGGCAGAGTGGGCCGTAGCCCGGAGATTTCG
This sequence comes from Orthosia gothica, assembly GCA_949775005.1. Classification (NCBI taxonomy): domain Eukaryota; kingdom Metazoa; phylum Arthropoda; class Insecta; order Lepidoptera; family Noctuidae; genus Orthosia; species Orthosia gothica. The sequence continues at coordinate 24,063,783 of OX459035.1, forward strand.
GCATAGTCTGAAATCTCGTAACCAAAAAGAACTTTAGAGCCGTAGATTAATGCATTTTAAGCCTATCGGGAAGTGGTTGTAAGAAGACAATAAATTTGCATCCGTCTAACCCTTTTTCAAGTCACTCATTACTCAAAAGGTAAAAACAATTAATTATATGTACCGTAATTGTCTAGACATTACGTTCAACATATTATCACCAGTTAGGCATGATTATCATTTCCTTTGTTATAGTTAATTCACGCGGGTCAGCATGTTATGTTATACAAACAAGATTTGACACTTAACTTGTCCTGTTCTAAAAATAAACGAAGGGACCTTTGTTATAAGTGTAAACACTTGAGTCCCATGCGAAGAATGCGGTATCAAGTGTTTCGCTTGGGGTACCGGGTGACGCCCCGCTTGATAAGCGCTGTCAAAACGCAATATGACTAAATTCTGGGATATCTATATATACCAAATACGACACAATTTTCTTTGTTGATTGTTATTAAATAACCTTATAACTTCTCTGGCTCTCTCATCTTATTGATAAGATGCTAAGTAATGACTAGGATTCGAACCCAAGACACATAAATCGACAATTGTTTAAGGTGTGAACAGATTTAGATTTAAAAGTGCTCACGCTGTAAAAACTCTTGAAAAAACTCACAAAACTAATCAGTAATATATAAAATGTGATAGACAAGCCAAACAAGATTTCAAAATTTTAACGTTCAGCATGATGATACATGATGCTGGCAAAATTAAAAACAAGAAAGTAATGGTACTTAATTGTTTAAGTCAATGTATCATCTTAAGAAGACTATGGTCTCACGGGTCTCGTTATATTGTAAAGATCCGTGACTGACCAACATCAATAACTATGATCACATCAATCAAATTATAATTACAATTTGGGCGTGTACTTACGTTTTGGTTGTTCTTGTCACTTCTGAAATGTAGTAATCACTATGCCTGCTACGAATACTTGGATGTGATATGTGAAATCAAACTCATACTGGTCAATTAGGTTTATAATCTGAGAAAACTGTTAACAAAGGATTACAATTTTAAAGAGATGTCTATGACTTTGACATAACCAAGCGTCTCAGGCGACGACCAACGATCGAATGTCTGCGCACACCGACAGAAACACTCGACAAGCTCCCAAGTGTTTACCTTAAAAAATATCGCCTCCATGGCAGCCCTTTGGAATTATTAAGACATATAGGTATTTATATAAAACAAAAACCATAACAAATAACCAAACTGTAACAATAAGATCATTTGTTTTTAATTAAAACAAGCCATTATAAGTTAAAAAGAATCAAAACCTAACACTTCCATGTGAATTTGCACACATGTCATAGAAAGCGGCACGCATCCATAAGTAATCACTGACCTACTTATCGAAATAACTCGAAGATATATTCGATATTTTCCCCACGACACACAAGCCCGTGTTTCCTCAACAACAAATCATAGCTCATCCATCATTTCGCAACGATGTCTTGACGTCGCCAACGACATTGTCACCCGATTCGCGTCTTATTACACGTTGTCATGTGTTTGGGTTCCGGGCTGGTTCCAACCGGATTTGCAATTGATGGAGCGCCTAAAGCGATTGACATTTGACACGTAATTACGTCCAGTTCTCTGGTGTGGCGGTTATTGCTCGCGTACTTATGTGCTCCTGGTACTCTGTGATTGTGTTAAAGAGAAAATTTACGGCTTGTTTATTTAAAAAACCTGCTTTTTCTTTTTCTTTGTCGTATCTATGATTCCAAATGATGGTATTTTGACTAGAATTCAGCATAATTAATAAGTGTGTGGCGGTTATTGCTCTACGTCTTATGTAGTCCTGGTCCTCTGTGATTGTGTTGAAGAGAAAATTGTGGCTTGTTAATATAAAAAAAAAAACTCTTTTTCGTACCACTTGCTCAAAAAAGTGACATTCTATGCCACAAAAAGCGAACATAACAATAGTCATTTTTAATCTGTTAAAAACAGGGAAAGAAAATTGTACTGAATTTCATTCATCCTCTAGGGGGAGAATGTGATTTAAATTTGGAATACTTACCGAAATTAATACTGAACTACATCTGTGTTTACACCATTGAGTTTGTATATAAAGCATTATACATCTTTTTGAAAAAGGAATACGCATTTATTATGCAGTTATGATTATTAAATAAAATTACGAAAACCGACGAGGCCGTATGAGCTTGATGCCTTTGCTTTTCCGACTTAAAAATATTAGTCTAGGAATTTTTTTTTTTTTTTTATTTTCTTCAAATACATAAACGTTAAGTTTATTTTACTTTTAATTGTCATTATTTTTAATAAATGCTTATCTCATATTATTATTGTGTTAATTTTTTCGCAAATGGTACGAAAAGTAGAGTATTTTCCTCGGTGATAAAGCTGTCTTAGTCTTGGGTGAACTTAAATCCCTCGCTACACTCAGGACTCATCTTAAATCCCTCGCTTCGCTCGTGATTTAAGTTTTTAACACCCTCGCTACGCTCGGGAGTAAACCTCGAGTCCTACGTTACGCTCGCGATTTAAATCGTCACCCGCGACAGAAGACACTGCTTTATCCCCTTGGTTAATAATCTACTATTTCTGTCGCGTCATCATCATCATCATCATCATATCAGCCGAAAGACGTCCACTGCTGGACATAGGCCTCCCCCAAGCGTCGCCACATTGACTGGTCCCGGATCAGCGGATCCCCGCAACCTTCACCAGGTCATCGGTCCACCTGGTGGGATGCCTTCCAACGCAACGTCTTCCGGTTCGCGGTCGCCATTCCAGAACGAAAGAATTTCTGTCACGTGATGATTTTAAGTTAAATTTATTTTGACTTGAATTCAGCCAAAACAGTAGAAAAGCAGTGTGTGGCAGTTATTGCTTGTGTAATTATTTAATTAATTATTTGCTCCTGGTAATCTCACAAAGCTCACTGGCGACCGACATCTTCGAATCAAATAACAAACAATGCAATCCGATAGCGCATCAACTTCTTTAAAACGGAAAAAAACTGCTTTCAGCTTTGAAAGGGGTTTATTCAAACAGTGAGTTTGAATGATTATGATGTATGGGCCTCTGAATTATTCACGTTTCGATGTGTTTAGCGTGTGATCTATTATGGGATAGGCTTATGAATGATGGCTCATGTATATGGAAGAGAATTTAAGGAAGGACCTTTCCTGAGCTTTTTGTTGGCTTTCCTTCTTTTTCTTAGTGTGTCGATAGCAAAAATAGTTTCTAAATATTATGTGTGGGCCAGAATTCTGCGGTGAATGCCGAATTCATAGACTGCGGCGTCTCCACGCAGACTATGGTCCACCTTTCGTCTTGCGTGGCCTGCCCTGGCACCTGTGCATATGAAGTTGGTATTGTCGTGGCAGAATTCTGGGCTTGCCTTGAAAAATTGTGTCAGTACAATCTTCGCCAGCATAGGTACTTCATCTTATTTTGCTTTCCCTCTGTGCCATACAGATTCAGAGATGCATGCTCTTGTAATTCTTGTTACGATTATGCTTTTCAACAGTAAATTCGAAACACGTATAACTTGAACATATTGAACTGAGATATTGAAAGTTAAATATGATAATAATTCCACAATTCACAAGAAATACGATACAAATCAAATCAAAATATTATAATAAAATCGGAATATCGAATAGAATAATCCATTTTAACGTGAACTATGCTGTTAAAGTGGCCCACATCATTATGTGACCTAATTCTAATACAGTAAAGAATCAATTTATTTATCAGTAGTCTCCTCTGGTCCATTTTATGAGCCCATTCATATGGATGGAGTGTTTATGACTTGTATCACGTGCGCATTTCGGGGAGTCGTGTCACGTGGGGAAATGGTTACTGTAACCATACCACGGAGTACTGGTATTTGACTGACGCTTTCGTATTGGCTTCAAGCGATAGACTATGGAGTAATAGAAATGTATATAACACTAGCTTCTGGCAGCGGCTTTACCCGCGTGAAAAGTGTTTTATTATCTCATTGGAACATTATACCGGGATAATAAGCCTATGTGCTATTCCAGACTATAATCTAAGTATGTGCCAAATTTCATCCAAATCCGTTCAGCCGTTCTAGCGTGATTGAGTAACAAACGTACACACATCTATCCAAACTTTCATCCGGGTATAATGTTACCCGGATATGTTCCCTTGGGATAAGAAACACTTTTCACGCGGGCGAAGCCGCTGGCAGAAGCTAGTCATTGATAAAAATTGTTCAAGTGTTAGTCATAAATTTAGTCTATATGGAATGAATGACTGAAAAATTGTGCCATTAATATTCCTTATATTAATGACACACTTTTTCAGTACTCTCCTGTCCCTCAAGATCCCGGGATAGTCCCTGGCTTATGAAACGAGAGGCACAAATCCTGAAATCCCCGGCTTACGATAAATAGGTAGCTTGCGAAAAAGGAATTGGCTAGATCTAGACCTTAGCCTAGTTTCAGTTAACAAAATTTGCAAATGTTCTTACAGTCGAGTGAAAAAAAAGTATGCAGTCGATAAATTATGTTCGTCTTCATCACATCTATCATTCATTACAAGATTACGCCGATTACCTAACATCTATAGCGTTTTTATAAAGTTGTTATTCCTAAACCACTATTTCAAAGTTTTTACTAGCATTGTTTGTTGTTTCATTGCAATATTTCATTATCGTAGTGAGATTAGATCTCGAGAGAGAGAAGAGTGAGATAGAGATCTTTTGTGTATTGCTATTTTGCCCGTCAAGCCTCTAGATTTTTGCAAGTAAAACTGCATTGTCCATAAATTGAGCAATGCTGAGAGAATGTACTGTACCTCCGATAGCTAATAGCTCATCTGTAAACACTGTGATGCGATGTTCCCATGAGATAATCGACGCATCACCGGCGTAAGGCGTAGCAATAATTCACGGCGTTTTCACATAAACTGTTCCCACAATATCGATTGGTGTGTTAAGACGTGTTTACACTGGGTGACAGAATGTTGGGCAATGTTGGCAATATTTGTGTTGCGAGAGTTTTCTACGATTGTTTATTGTAGCAGCTTAGTGGTTATTTTTTGTTATACTCGTATCTTTACTGTTGCGAATGTATTAAGAACACTGAAGGAAGACGAAATGCAGTCCCAAAACTCGCACCATTCTGCGAGCAGCAGAGTATTACCCCAATCATGTATTTATCTGATTATGTTGCAATTCAGTGCTTTAATGAATACGCCAAAATTGACGAAGTACGTCATTTGTGCAGAACTTGCAAAAAATAAAAGTCCCCCATAAATGATTCGAGTCTTTAATTTCGGAACTTAATTAAATGGAACTGCAATTCTGATAATGGCCTATAATTGTGCAATTGTGCTCCAAACTCCAATTCCGGACTGGACCGTTTATTGTATTGCCATTTACGACAATATTGGCCATCTGAGGGGCAACGCCCGGATTTTAAAGACCCGCGATTAAAGTCAATAAATAACAAAATATAACTATCGTCGAGAAAATCACTTAGAATATAGATTATAGGGGTCTGTCTAAGGCCCATTGGTGCACCAAAAACCTAACTGAGAGTTAGTTTCTAACACGAGGTTAAATAAGAAATATGTCTTACATAATTGGCCGGGTTATCTTCTAACTCGAGAGTTTATAAGATAACCCGGTGTGGCCTAAATGTCTCAACAATCTCTCAACCTATAATTTTGTAAAATTTTCGTCTTTGACTGCCACCGAGATGAACTTACGACTTGAATATACGCCAGTGTATACGCCTCTTAACGCGCGTATGCAATCGGTAAGTGAATAGATAATAGTTATAATTCACCGGAACGTTGTGCATTGTTTTCTTGAAGATTTAACGTATGTATTGTACTCGATAATCTATCGATGGTTGTGTTGTAAGATTTCTAGTTTTCATAAGATATTTGCTTAAATCAATCAACCTGCCTAGGCTCTTCTCAACTATATTGAGGTCAGTTTTCCAATCTCACCGAATATTTACCTAAATGAATGAGGTCTGTCTCTATGAGGAAACCGGCAAGTCCTTGAACCGTAATACGAAGTCTTGATGAAACATTAGGCAAACCGCTAACATGGCACTAGGCCAGCGTTGTGGAATACGGCCTAGCCTATCCTAGCTCACAGAAAGGAGGCCGTTGTCCATCTGTGAGAACATTTTAGGCTGTAACTATATACTTATGCAATGCTCTTGATAATCTCATGTTTTGTTACCAATTTCAACTTTCTAAATTTTTTTTTTAATGTATGTAAATTTTAAGACCCACTACGTGTACGCAAAACGAAAAGGACTAGAAATCATCAAACAAACCCTGAATTTTCTACCGATTCTTCTACTTCGCCGCAGGACATTTTTATACGGACTCCAGCCGGGCTTGGCCTCTGATAGGCTTGAGTCAAGCATATTATCACGGTTTTTGCTCCCAAACTGTCATAAAAATGTGTGACTCAAGCCTATCACAGTAGGCTGTGCTCGCCCGACAGGGGCTGACCATAACGTCTTATTAGAGCAAGGTTATTTCCAGTGTGAGTAAGGGACAGATGTATATGACTTGTATTCTAGCTGTAGCTATCTGTAAGTTTTCTTAAGTAATAAAATAAAATACATCTGTACTATTTTCGTTTAAAACGTTTTTAACCTCTATTTTCCCTTATCCAGTGCACAGAACCGTACTTCCCGTTCCTGGGCGCTCACGCTCCCCCCAACGGGTACCGGGCGGAGGGCGACGAGGACGGCACCGTCCGCTGCTGCTGCGTCTGCTACACCTTCCTGAGGCAGCAATGGGAGCAGTACGACCGCGAGAACAAGCCGCACAGCCAGCGGTTCTACTGGATGAAGAGGCTGGATGGGAAACCTTTCATAGGTTAGTACAACACTTTCAAATGTATAATTCGTAATGATTCCTGGTCATTGTTTGAGTATTGTTTCTGGATCGCGGCTAGTTTAAGTGATGTAGGTATCCTAAGTAACCGCAGAGTTACAATCTACAAGTAAGTATTTGGTGTCTGAACTAAATTTCATTCAGTATTCCAGTTTAACAATATAATGTTAAAATGATAACTTAAAAAATTTAATAAGCTCAAAGCTTCAATATTTCTGCGTCCATTAAGCCTGAAAATTGAGACATAGATTATTTTGAAGGCTCGTTTTTATTCCGAAACAAATCGGAAAAACTCGAAAAATCCAATCATAAACTTCAATCATTCCCACGACAGTTAAAACGTAACAAAAACCAATGTCGTATTTAGCATACGCCGTAGACACTCCATAAGAACAACATGGAATAGTACATCTTTAAATCTTCCCTTACAATAAATAACTCGGCACACAATGTCTTCACAACGTATGTACCTCTTCGACTATTAAACGCATCGGATCAGTCGGCGTCACTACGGATCGTTCGTACAACAACGTTGCATTCCGATTTACTCCGAATGGCCGTCGTAAATCCAACGCCTTTCCGCCTCGGCTCGCCTCGCCAGATAAATAATATTAAAACAAAGGAGACGAGACCCTTGTTGTGGACATGGAACAACTATTTTGTTCTTTTGCAGCGAGTTTTTAAAATGGCCCGGTTTCCGTGTCCCGCATTGTACGTTAAGTCAGTTGTCTTTGTTTTGGCAGTTATTAGGGTTTTGGTCGAAATTGTGACAGTCACGGTAATCTAAAATAAGTGGTGTTTTTGGCAAATTGCGTCTCTGTTTTCATAAATTAATGTCAATTTCTTAGCAGACAAAAATAAAGGACTTATTTCGTTTGTAGCTTTCTCTCTTATGATAGTCAAAGAAAAAAAAAACAAAATACTTATCTCAAAAATTATCAAAAGAAAATTTCTAAAAAGTTGATTAATTTAAATAGATGCGGCTTCTCTTACAAAGCCGATCCACGAGCCGAGATAAAAATGTAACATCCAACATTTTTCAAGTACAAAAAAAAATAAAACACACCGCGAAAAATGTCCTTAAAAATTGTTATCAAACATTATTTCAACTGTCAAAACGGGTCGTGTCGTACAAAGCGCCCCCTGGCGGATTATCCGGAAGGCTGGCCCTCCCACGGCACTCTTTTGTCTCGGCTGAGCCAAGCCGTGATAGACGCACGGAAAGTGTCCTATTTTTGTTGTCCCTTTTTTTTACTTTTTTAGGACATGCTGTATATACGGGTACGGAGGTCGTAGTTTTGCGGGGCTTTTTTGGTAAAGAATTTTATTTACATCATGTTTTTAAAATGAACTGAGGATTTTTCGTTTTGTGAGTTTATTATTCGAGGGATTGAAATAAATGTACACGGGTAAATATTTTTCATGGCAAACTGAATTCATGTAGGGCCGGCCTTTTTCTATTCTATACCAAATCTTATTTTACAACTGTAGGAACTTCTTTGGTCTTCAGCTAACAATTATTTTAAGATTTAGTACGAAATATAAATACTTATGTTTTATTTAATTATTTTTTTTATTAAAAAATGTAAATAAAAATAAATAATTATTATTAAATTTATTTATGTTAAATCTGGACTTTTGCTTGCGTTAGGTTAATAAACGGTTGAACATCACGCCTCTATTCCCCGAAGGGCTAGGCAGAGGTTCACGTATACTACAAGTTTTAAGTCACACGTAATAGGAAGCATGGCAATTGCCTACCCACCCCCGCCTGCCTCTTAATACTATCGTTAATGGTTTCATTTAAGCAAAATCTGTATGTCCGTATATCGTTTTGTGGCAAATAAATGCTGCAGTTTCGTGAAGGTCTTTTTTTTTCGTAAAAAAGGAAGATAAAATTTTCCGAAACATAAAACTCTATTATAGCAGTGGTTGGTAAAACCCTTAACTGTTTCAATCTGCCATATTTGGAAAATATTCATAATTAAAATATAGACCTCACTCTACACCAGCGCCCCTAGCGGCAAATTTAAACGCGATAGCCCTCATTACATCGCATTGCGTCCATATGAACGAACTTGCAATTAAAATCGCCTATCGGTGTCATTTAAATCGAATCGCGTTAAGCCATCAGCAAGGTCGTAAACGTTCTTAACCAAACCCCACCTACATGTACATGTTTACTTAGAGTTTCGTGGTACACCATTGTGGTGAGCGGCCCCACCATTGAAACAATGCCGTGTTTTGTTACAAGTGAACGTGTCACCTGCGCAAAGAATTTTCTAGTACATAATGTACTTAAATACTTATAAGTAAGTACTTACGATCTGTAAGTTTGGACATACATGATATAGTAGGCACCTACTCGAAAGTTATGTACGGTGGCAGTCTTAGGAATAATTTTCTTATTTTTTAGGACCGTCTAGTTGCAAGGCTCAATCTGCCAAAAACACCTTTCATTTCCCAAATTTTGACAGGTTTTGACTATCGTTGAGATGAGATTGTAACTTAGCCTTCTGGTTCTGTAAGCTTGTTGAATACCAGCTAGATACATACATGCTCTTACGCTTTTTCTCCGAAATCAAAAAGTTGGTTGGTCGAGAACTCAATCACATATAAATGGATTGAGTTCTCCACCTAGCTGGACTGATCTGGATTCAAATAAAGAGGCTTACAGATAGCCTATTCCCCCTATTTTATACCAACTTCAAAAAAAGGGAGGTAATCAATTCGACACGTATGTATCTAATACATTTAAACGAGCAATTCTTGTACGTACGCATAATATATAACCTGAATCTCGGAAACGGCTCCAATGATTTTCATGAAATTTAGTATGCAGGGCCTATCAGGGGCGATAAATCGATCTAGCTAGGTTTCATTTTTAGAAAACGTCGTTTTCGCTATTTTCACCCGAGCAGAGCTCGGTCGCCAAGGTACTGTAATATTGTTGGAACTGCACAATATTCACATACATGTTAGTCTATGTGGGCTTCTAATTACGTATGCCAAATTTCATAAGTGTATGTATGCTTTTCCACACATTTCTCCGAAACTACTTATCGGATCGTGATCATTCTTTTTGCAGTCGGTGTATTAAATGATAAAAACAAGACGTACCAATGACACCGACTTCCGAAACTAAAGTTATTTTGCACTTTTTAAGTGTTTTGCTTTTGAAGTCGGTTTATTTTTATGTGAAAAGGTTTTTTTTAGTTTTAATTTTTATTCGTATGATTTTCCCAAGAATGCGAGTGTAAATGCGCGAGTCTCTTCCCTGAAAATGTATGTAATCTTATTTTTAGGTACATCTTTCATCCCTGATCCCGTTATTTGGGGTCTGGCCTCCTCATTTTTCTACGCCAAGTTATTCCGTCCTGGGTTGTCTGTTCGGGCAGTTGTGCTTGCTTGAGGTCTCTTTCTATAGTGGACCACCAGGTCAATTCATGCAAATTTATTAATATTGTAAATGCGAAACTTTGGATGGATGTATGTTTGTTACTCAATCACGCCAGTACGGCTGAACGGATCTATATGAAATTTGGCACAGACATAGATTATAGTCTATAATAGCTCATTTTTATCCCGGTATCCCTTGAGATGACAAAACATTTTTAACTCGGGCGAAGCCGCTGTCAGAAGCTAGTATTATCAATATATATCCACCGTACAGAAAATGGACGAGAATTGATAACCACTCTTGTTCAATCCCCGCTAGCGATTGAATGCAATAATTTGCCCGAAATATTGCTTTTATTTAAAAGGCTTTTAATTTAAAACATTATTCTTTGTAGCGGACATGATTTCGTAAAATACCGCTGCAACCCCTGGAAATGCTTTTCATTTTTGCAAATATAAAATCGGTTTGATATTTTAACCTGGTAAAGTACACAATGTAGGTAGGTAAATAATGTAAGAGTTAAAAATACATTGAAATGGAATTCATATTTGCTTTATATTTTTCTAAGTCCAACCTGGTCTGCATAAAAACATAAAATCGTTTTGGTATTTGTTTACCGGTAAAAAAACAGTAAATTATACACAGTTTTTCACTAAAGAAAAACTGCACCAATAATTTCCACGACGGCAGTTTCCATCTACCAAGCTAGCTAGCTAGCTATTGGTAGCGAACATGTCATATGTCAAACGTTGATGAAATATGAATCACTGGCAGGGCCAGACGACGGGGTACCAAGTCTTTGATGTTATATAAATACGACGGGCCGTGCTTCACTCAGAAGTTAAGGATGCCACGCGGTTAGAAACACGACGTGTGGACAGTTATTTTGTGTTTTACAGGTGAAGCATACTTGCTTGGTGTACTTTGAGAGGTCCTTGTACCTCATTATGATGATGGGCAGGCAAGAAGATGCGATAGATTTGTGCTGGAAATACCACTAGTCTTAGGAATTCCGTGTTAGAATAGATTACTAGAAAGTGACCATACCGAAGTTAGGATCAGTGAACAAAATTGCTACATAACCTAGTAACGTTTTTAGAAAACATAAATTTGTAAGCATTCGTTTGTAAGCTAGTACCAATGATAATTAAGGTTACACTAGTCGAAAATTCTTCCATACAAACGTAGTCTAGAGATTACTCCACTGTTTGACGATGTACGTTCAAAATAAAATTTTTATCATGTTTTCTCATCATTATCTAATCCTGTATGGAAACAAAAATGTAACAAAATAATATATTTGAAAGTTATGAGCGTCGAAAGTTTTAACGCATCTTTGTGCGGAAATAAATACCATAAGAAGAAGGAAAATTGCAAAACGGCCTCCATACAGGGATAAATTAGTCATTTAATTGTGCAAATAATTTTATTTTGAAAATATACATTTAGTGGTTTTTTCATGATATCTAGACTTCCAAAGGTCTGTTTATAAAAAATCGCGCGCTCGTTTTCGTCCTAAATCATCATCCATTTCGCAACAAACTTGCAAAAGTGCTAATTCGTACACGAACTAGCTTCTTACTGATCATCACAGCATCTATTTCTTTCGCACGTGTTGTCGGATAAGATAACATGCATTTTAACCCCGCGCACAAAATAGTTCGTGCCGTCGACTAGTTCAACCTTAATGACGCATGAACTTGCAAAACTATAAAATTAATCTTTGATCTTTAACATCTGACATTTCGTGTACCTACTTAAAATTATACTGGTCTCTGAAGATCTTAAACCAACCGAATAAGAAGGTATCATCAACCCTAATAAAATAGTACTCCAACAATAGTCTAACAGAACAACTTACAATGTTAGTTTAAACAAAACAGCTCTCGTTCGTTGGTCTAGAGCTGGTAATGTTGGTAAGCGCTTCTGAGCTGATGTTGAGATAGGAGCCTTTTTGGTTTCGCTCGGGTTTTTTTACAAGCTTTTATTTAACTTGCAATGTATGTATGTACTTGTGTTCGGGTCAAATATTGCAACTGAATTTTAAAACAGTTATCATCCACCGATTAAGATGAAATTTTGCATACACGTTTAGTTTGGATAATATATTGTGCATGTGTGTTAGCTAAGTGACGTCTTTTGAAATCCAATATGGTGGACGGCCCAAGATGGCGGACTAGTTATTTTTTGTGCACTGCTATGATATGGGTATCTAAATGAAAGGGTTTGCTGCGAAGAATACAAAAATGCTTGTTTTATTAAAATATTGTTTAATGAATAATGTTTTTATTATTGTTTTTTTTTGTGTTTTTGCATATATCGAGTCTCCTGTGCGGGTCACAAATAAATATTTTTCTTTCTTTCTACTGCTGAGCATGAGATCCTGGGTTCGATTTCCGGGTCGGGCAAAGTAATATTGAGTTTTTCCATCTGGAATTTCCCAGTAGCACCTCGGTGTCTGGATTCGTGGCCGTTTGATGGCGAGAGGTTCGCTCCATATTACATGAGACTTCAAAAATAGTTGGCGAAGTGTGGTGATGTTATGTCACGGGAATCCAACGCGAAGAAAGAAAATGTGGTTCAAATAAATTGCACTAGATGGCGTGATAAGCTTTGATTTGTTACTCGTATTGAGTTATGTGAAATATTAACATTTTCTAGAGACGATCATAAAATGTATGCTCTTGTTTAATTAACTCTCCTGAGCACAAAATTGAGGAATATTGGTCTCTTAATTCACATTTAAAATTAATTCCAATAGATGGCGCGGTTTAAAATTTCTGACTTGATTTTTTTAATTTGTTTTGTTACACATTTTGGTACAACGAAACGATAAAAACGTGCAAAAAATACTATAAAACAAATTATCGCTGACTTTAAAAAAAAAAGTATCCACGTATCGAGTAAACCCTTTTACTTGCAAGTCGCTGTAACACCATCTATATCCTTGGAAAGGAACCGAACGCGATCGATGTTCTTAGAAAAAATATTAGTTTAATCAGACGAAAAACGCTATTTACGTCGGCACGGTTTTGTTGTATGGAATGAGGCATCTGTATGGTAGTATAATATTATCTATGTAAGAGCGGGCGTACTCGGGGTCCTCAAATGTTAACGATCAGACATCTTGTATACACTTTTTATTACTCACACCAACAGTAAGTCTCACAACTTAATTTTATAATGAGATGTGCACAGTTCAATACAATTCAATACTGAGTTCTTTCGACTAGAACCAGCCTATTTATACGTTTAAACAAATGACAAGACGTCACACAGCAACAAAATCCGGTGACATTCGTTTATCAATTAATTATAGAAATAGGTTTTTAAAATACAGTAATTGTGTATATTGTTTGATTAGTAACTTATAACACTTTTTACAAATATTTTGAACGGATTTAGCTACCAATCATTTTATTTAAATAAACTAACAGTCAGTGATCTACCTTCCATTTTTGATTTTAAAATATTACTCAAATAAAAATAAATCTTTACAATAACAATACATAATTCGTGTTTCCGTTATGTCATGTGCCTTTTTACCCGACTGCCGAAGGAGGGTAATGTGTTTATTGATGTTTGATTTCGTCTGTGGTGCTAGTTTCATTTATCAGCGCTATCATCTATGGTTATGTTCAACCCTAATAAAGTAGAACTCCAACAATAGTCTAACACAACTTACAATGTTAGTTAAACAAAACAACCATCCCAATCATTCGTGTCAGCGCAGCCCTGATTGCATCGAATTAGTGTCTGTAAATAAAAGTGAAGTTCCACTAAGCGGTCTCAACCGGTTCAAGCCGTTGCGTACGGCGTACTGTACTGAACTTTGTTTGTATTGTTCGCATGACGTGATCAATGCGATAGTTCGGTTGAGTTTGGAATCGCGAAATTAGTTCAGTGTTTCTTTTTACCCAGCTGCCGAAGGAGGGTAATGTGTTTATCAGACTATGTATGTATGTTTGTTCCTATGTGGAACTTTAGGGTTAAAATTTCCATTATGGGCTGCCGATTTTTGGCGCAGGGAGGGTGGGGGGGAGAGGAGGGGCGCTTTGTTTACCCCCCCTGTGCCATCCCCACCACTCGGAGCCCCATGGTTATGGAGATATCCATGGTCAAAGTTTTCAGGTTAGAATAATTTTCTTCGTAAATGTCCATTGTTTTAAGGGAGGGAGGGAAACGAAACACAAGTCGACGGAGCCCCGCTGCGCGGGGCTCCTATTTCTGTCTGCAGGGTCTAAAGTAACCTAACATGAAGGAGATGACGGAAGCCGAGTTCGCTCGCTTTGCTCGCTCACTTCAGCTCCCGTCATCTCCTTCGAACCTAACCTATCCGTGTCGGGGTGCCCTAAGCTCCCGAGCTCGCTTCGCTCGCTTTAGGACTAATTCACTTTTTTTTTTTTATCTCTATTTATATTTAAGTATAAAATATATCTTATATCTCCATAACCATGGGTTTCCGTGGGGTGGGGATGGTACAGTGGGGTAGTCCCCCTACACCCTTTCCTTCCCTTCCTCCCTGCCCCTTAAACGATGAACATTTTCGGAAATTTTTACACTAACCTGAGAACTTTAACCATGGATATCTCCATAACCATAGGGCTCCGAGTGGTGGGGATGGTACAGGGGGGTAGCCAAACCTCCCCTCCTTCACCCCCTACCATCCCCGCGGCAAAAATCAACGGCCCATAATGGAAATTTTATCCAACTTTAGAGACCAAACGCGTTGGCCGATTTTGATGATTATTACATCAATCGATTCATCTTAAACCTGCGAGTGTCATTGGCTACATTAAAAAGGGAAAATAAAAAAAATGACGGGTTTTGGGCGCCATATTGTGAGGCACCAAATTTTTTTTTCTTCCAAACGTTTTGTGCGGAGTATCAAAATCTAGGGTTTTAAAAAGTGATTTCAAAAATATATATGACACTTATGTTTAAATGTACCTAATTCTAAAAAAAAACAACTAAAAAGTTATAAATAAAAATAAAAAACCCGACTGCTTAAAAAGCGAACTAAAAAGACGTAAACAAGAAGAAAATCTTGCTGTGTAGTCGGAGGATACATCTAGTTTTGTTTAGCCAGCTCGCGAACATGAATGTTTTTTTTTAATCTATTCTATTCTGATCGGATATAGCCAGTACTTCACACTGTGAATACCTGTATTTCACACAGAGCTACTGCTATTCTGACAATTTTACCCATTTACTGGGTAATACATTAACCCCTGACAAGACCAGTCAGGTGTCAGTCTTTTAAAACTATGGCAGCAACTAAGGTTCAATGGGAACCGCGCTGCTGTAGTGACATTTTCATTCCAATATCTTTCGAGCAGTCTTCGAATTTGCTTAGCTGATATATTTGCGGGTAGATTTAACATCAACTTCAAATAGGTACTAGGGAATCTCATCGTCCACAGCCCAATTTTGATCACTGCTGGGGCTCTGTTTTGTGGTGCCAATCTAAGTAACAAATACGTCAGCTCATCTTTCCGCAGATCTACCTAAGTAAATGAAAACGAATGAACCATAAAACCAGTTCAAATAAGTGCAAAACTACTACCGAACTATATTTACCTAGTACTTAATGTACATATTCAGCAATGCCCATAGTTCTCTAGTTCCATGAACTATTCCGCCCGCGAACTACACAGCACTACTCCTAATTGTCTTTTTAGACTAATAGCTAGGATGTCTGCAGTGGCGGCCTTAGGGTGTGCCGAGAAGGGAATCGCCCTGGGCCTCGATCTTGCCTCGAGCGTCTCACGCGACAACCCGAATAGCTCACAATTAAAACCTTTTATTTTATGCTTAGAAAACTGTTATTCTTAGCAATACAATAGTAAAATATTAATATCCAGCTTCTGACAGCAGCTTCGCCGTCGTGAAAGTTAAAGTAGTCCCACGGGAACCGTACATGCTTCGCGATAAAAATTGACTATGCACTCTTCCAGACTTTAGTCTATCTCTGTGCCAGATCATCGAGATCCGTTCAGCCGTTCTCCGTATCAAACAATCCAACGACACTTTCGCATTTTCAATATTAGTAGGATTATAATTGTACACTGGAATACTGCCCTCAATTATTATGATTTCTATTACTTAAATGTTTGCTGAAAGAAAACTCAATTTTGGAGTTAAGCTCGCCTTTGTACATGAATAATGATTTCACTTTGTGTAAATGTATTGTTTTGGTGCACAATAAAGAATTAGGATAGGATAATTAGTGCCAAGTTTTGCATTTCTCGTCTATCATCAGTTTATCACAACCAATTTAAAAAGGACAAGGGCCTCGCAAATATCTGCCGCCCGTCCGGAGCCTCGCAGCTGTTAAGGCCGCCCCTGAATGTCTGTGTGCAAACTGATTACCTAGTTAGTTTGTTTTGTTTCTAGATTAGCTGCTGTGATTCTACCGTGTTACTAGGTTACTTTGTGTGACATAAAGATTTGAACACGCAGTTTAGTCTGCACGTATAGTTCATTTGTTTATTTGCATACATGTCCAATTTATTTCCATAGGTATTTCGTGGTATATAAGTAAAGGGTATATGGGTAAATTTTGCCTCTCGGTCATGGATGCAGTGGCCTGTACGGTAGGCGTTGAATCGGTAGCGTACCCAAGTAGCTCGCTGCAAATATAATTTGACAAAATGGGCGATTATTGATCCGTCGAACACCCGCTGAGAGTGTTGTGCTCCTGTACAGACTGTGCCCCACTTGCTGGAATATCCCAGCTGTCCATAAACTTGCAATATAAGTGGCCACGTATTTGGCCCAAATAATTTAATTTAATATACCATTGAACGGAAAAGAAGAATAAGAAGAGGTAAATTGGATATGTCATCCATTGAATCGTGTATTCGTGGCTTTGGGCTGTGTTTTTCTCTGAAGTGGGCTAGCGATAGATTTGGTGGGTAGCCAATTACATGTTCGGTTGTTGACTTTGCTAATTTTCAACAGCTGTTGTAAGTCGTAGGTCATTGGCTGAACTTTCAGTTTTTTTTATTGTTGATAGGCTCGCGTTTGACCACTATCTCGCCTGTTGGTAAGCGATGATGTGGTCGACGATGAAGCACGCTTGCCTAGAAGTAACCTATTCACTCTTGACTTAAAGACTTCCAGGTTGAAGGTTGATACCTTCAACCTGGAAGGAAGGTTGGAGAGTGAATAGGTTACTTCTTGGAATAGTGAATAAATAGGTGATTGCCTGCCGGAGTATGCGTTCCCTGATGGGAACGCATACTCCGGCAGGAAATCCACTCCTTAGCTGTACACACCATTAAAGTATTCCCAAAATGTTTAGTGCGTATGATTGGGATGTCTATCTACCATGTACCGATGGCACAACGCCGTACGATGTTAATCCGTTAGCACAGCCTTTACGTTTTTAACAGACTTACCAAAAAGGAGGAGGTTCTATGTTCGACTTCTTGTATGTTTTTTTATGTATGTTCACCGATATCTCCGTCAATTGTGGACCGATTTTGAAAATTCTTTTTTTGTTTGAATGAGTATGTTTCGAAATTGGTCCCATTTTAATTAGGTGTACCTATATCTGATGTAGAACTTTGGAGATATACAACAGAACTCTTCAATAAATAATGGCAAATCATTCGGGATAGCTGCAATCGCATGTCTGTTTATTGTTTATACCATTTCATAACATAACATCACGCCAGTACACACTAAAGGGGTACGCAGATCTCTCATTTCACCGGTTATGTTCAAGTTTCATGTTATTCGGGTAATCTATTCTGGCGTTATAGGTACCTTACTAAACAAATTGCCTATTTTAGGAAAGTACAACTAAAAAGGGAAAAATAAAAAAACTTTTTTGCAAAAAAATACTACCGACTTCCAAATAAAAAAACTACAAAGTGAAAAATAACTTTATTTTTGGAAGTCGGTGTCCATATCGCAAAAAAATGGGAAAAAAGAAAGACACCGACTTCCAAAAATAAAGTTATTTTCTGTTTGTAGTTTTTTTATTTGGAAGTCGGTAGTATTTTTTTGCAAAAAAGTTTTTTTATTACTTTGTTAATGTATACTCATTCTCCATCTGAAATATCATTAAATCTGTTACCAATACCAACTGTTTAATACAGCTACCATTCTCATAATTATCACCTACGCAATAGAAGTCAAAATTGAACGGGCTGTAAACAGGGATTATTTAAATGTCTAACGTTATTTCAAATGAAATATAGGATGGCCTACGTGGCTTGGAGCGCGTCACCTAGCGACAGAAATGAATAGAAACCATGTCATGCATTCTTCACATACTTGAATGCTTAGAATAATAACTTGAATGTTAGTTCTCTGAAAACGCTTAAAACATCCTGCTACCAAAGGATACTTATGTTTTTCAGAGAATAGCCTAAGCAGAAGTCTGTGCAGCTCCTAAAAACAAGCACTAAATATCCTTTACACAAGCTAAACTTAAGTATTAAACGACGTACTTTTCCTAACAATACAAACTATGTACCCTATTGAGTAGCCGAACTATTGTACAGTTATAATAAACCATTGTTCTATAGCATTCGCATGACTATTACAAATGGCTAAACTAATTTCTCTGCTATATTGTTTGCGAGTTGGAAAAATCCACGAGCGAATGTAAACTGCGCTGCCGTCCTTATGCTAAAGTGTCACTACCTGACAATTGTATGATTTTTTTTGCAAATATTCTCTGTTCATTTATTTACTAAGATTTGCCAACAGCTTATGTACGAGTACACATTGTTGATACTGCATCAGTGTAAGGTGAACCCGCACATTTCGTAATATTAAGTAGGTTAAGCTACATCAACGTTTGCATACGCGCTATCATTTAGTCTACTGGCTATCTATACCAATATTATAAGATGAAAGATTCTTTTGTTTGTTTGTACCGAATAGGCTCCGAAACTACTGGACTGATTTAAAAAATATTTCACGTATGGAAAGCTACATCATTCCCGAGTAACATAGGCTATAATTTTGACAGGAGCGAAGCCGCGGGGGTCAGCTAGTGTAAAATAAATCAGTGATATTACCACAAAAGTATGGTTGCTGAGTTGATAAGTGTGGTGCCAAACGGGTGGTTTAATTAATTATCCCCAGGTTGCCATCATCTCAAGTGTACAGAACAATCATCTTGCACATGAACAAAGTATATAGACCTTCGTCGTACAATCAGTATTTTTCTAATCTATCAATAGATTGGTGTCTTGGTGTACGTAAAAAACGTCGTTAAGTACCCTAAATTTTTATGTTTACAAAACGATTTTTGATTGATTTAAACAAATATCAATTAGTCAATTCGAAATTGCGACATTAGATCAATTGTTTTTAACAATTTAGTTGATAAACAGCATCGATTTTTAATTATTTCACGGTTTTTTTTTATCTATAATTGAAATTATGATTTTGTCAGATAACGGTATTGTAGGTATCTGGAGGACGGCAGTGCGGCAACATTGAATTTGGCAAGTCAAACAGACTGGTTACGAGTATGTGCCTAATTGGAAACTGGTTATATGGATTTGATTGGTTTTAGCTTCCCTTCATGATAACTTTGGTTGCATTTGCTGTTGACTCATATAAAACGAGTTCCTGACGTAAAGTCATCATTTCAAAACTTTGGCATTTTGGTTATGAATGTAGGTGCATAGGTACATTAATTTGTTTCATTTGATTAGGGCGGTTTCCGAAGGAAAGAAACGGCGGCTTTATCAGCATCGTCATTTAGGTCTAAAGACGTCCATTGCTGCACATAGGCCTCCCACAAGTGTCGTCATATTGACCGGTTCTGTACTACTCTCATTCAGAAGACTGCCGAAACTTTCACAAGCTTGGTTGGTTTAATGTCACACAAACCTTAAGGATTTTTTCTTCACTTTAAGCACAGTATAAATATGGACGAACAGTATAGAAACTACCTACAAGCGCTCGAAACGGCACACTCCAAACATGCGCATGGACGAGACACATAAGGCGGAACCACACTTACGTGGCGAGACGTGTCGTGGCGCCTTCTGACGCAGTTGATTGGCTACAAAACACGTTGCGTTATGACGTAGGCTGGAACAGAGTCGTTTGATTGGTGGATACCGCGCCACGCCACGACACGTAAGTGTGTTTCCGTCTTTAAGGGGCTCGCACTACTGACAGCATCGCGATTTCGCGACAACCGCTTAGGGGTCTCTTTGATGCGCATGTTTGTGTGAGTGTGCCGTTTCGCGCGTTTGTAGGTAGTTTCCGTACTCCTCTTCCATATTTATACTGTACTTTAAGGTTCATCGTGTAAAACTGTGCTGTTGCATCCGTCCTATAAATCGGTAACTCTTAAGGCAGTAAAGTATAGCGGCATGTCCATATGAGCTTCCAATCTCCCAGCCTATTCCATTTTAATAGGTCATCGTGCCTTCATCATCCGTTTCGCCTTTTCCTCCGACATTATTGCCCCAGAATCGTGAAACATAAAATTAATTGGTCTTATTACAATAATTGGCTGCCCTTAACAGTGTTCCCCGGTGGTCCAGTGACCCGCGTGGCCTTATCGCGCGGCCGTGTTCTAGAAATGTTTGTAGGCAGAAACCTGCTGGCGTGTCTGTAGTTTGGTCAAGTATAGGTTACAGACAGAAATTGAACTTGCTTTTGTGTTCGTAATATTCAAGTTGTAAATTTAATGTTGTTTTTATGAACATCATTAAATTTTAAAAAACCCTCACACAAAAACCTCTCAAAAGTTAATTCAGGAAATCAAAAAACCCGACTGCTTAAAAAGCGAACTAAATAGACGTAAACAAGAAGAAAATCATGCTGTGCAGTCGGATGATACATCTGGTTTTGGTCAGTCAGCTCGCGAATATGTATCCTCCGACTGCAGTCGGTTTTTTTGGTTTCTTGAATTAACTTTTTATATTTATAACTTTTAAGTTATTTTTTTTATTTAGGTACAATTAAACATAGAAGTATCATATATTTTTGAAATCATACCCCACACGATGGGTTTGGAAGAAATAAAGAATTTGGGCACCCACAATATGGCGCCCTAAATCCGCCATTTTTCTATTAACCAATTTTAATGTAGCCTGTGACACTCGCAGGGTTAATACGAATCGATTGACGTAAGAATCATCAAAATCGGCCAACGCGTTTGGTCTCTGCAACGCCACATAGGAACAAACATACATACATAGACTGATAAACACACTACCCACCTTTGGCAGACGGGTGAAAAATAGGCCTCGTACTCGCTTCGGGGGACTGCCAAAGTTTATTACACAAATAAACAAATAATATACACACGTTAATTTTCGCTAAAGATGATGAATCTTTATATTGCATCGTCCTGCCATCACTTTCACGAGTTGTCTTGAGTTCACGACGTGACATCGGTATTTCAAGCTTCGATGTGTTTTAATAACATAAGCCTAGGAGGCTCTCAGGCTTTACAGGATTTGAACTTCTGAGTCGCTTATAATTGAGTCTCAGTTTCTGATGCTATTTACAAAGTGTATACTTATTTTATAGTGCTGCGCAGTAACAGATCTGAAAGTACTGTTATAAAACGTATGTATTGCATCAGCATTTTATCGGCATCTCGGTGACTTTATTGATCCCACATGGTACACCAAAAGGAAATGTGAGAAGTACATTTGTATCTCGTCATTATAATTTAACAAACAACAAGAGCATTTAGCTTGTTGAATGATATGTGACGGTCACTGACTCACCGTCAAGAATTGCCAAACTTGAGTGGCAGTGGGCAGGGTACATTGCTTTCATTGGATGGTCAATGGGGCTGTAAAGTTCTGGACTTGCGACCGCATACGTACCGGATGATGTTACGTTTGAAGGCCTCACTTTGGGTGGACCGATGACCTGATTAAGGCTGCGGGAATCCGCTAGATACGCGATACGTACAGGACCGTTCGAAGTGGCGTCACTATGTCCAGCAGTTAAACCACAGACTTCTTATTCGTTTCATAGCGGAAACCCACATTCGTTACCTACTTAGACTTCTAAACCAAACATAATTTATTCATATTTTTTTAAAACAATATTTTTTTTAGAATTCTTCTTTGTAAACCCTTTCATTTGATACCTACAAAAAAATAACTAGTCCACCATCTTGGGCCGTCCGCCATATTGGATTTAGAATGACGTCACTAAGCTAACGATGCATTTTCATCATTTTCAATTGCAAGATTTGACCCGAACACACTTTCATACATACATACATTGCAAGTTAATTAAAAGCTTGTAAAATAGAAAATTCCCACACAAAAAAGTAAAAGTAATCTCAATTGTACTACTGCACATACTCTGCATAGGTCGGTTCGATTCAGTCGGTCAGCTGATTACGGTGGCACTTTCACTGCCACTGCGCCGAGGTCGCAAGCGCAACGTAAGCGCACGAGATCCATGAATGAGTGTAGGTACCTATAGGTTGGTTTCATAGGTAGATGGGTGGGTACAGTCGAACATACTATTTGTTATACATGCAAATATATTGCCAATATTTACCATTAAGTATTGTGGTTATTAGAATTAATATTTGTTTCGGGATATTTACCATGTATATTTTGACTTTGTTTGAGAGCTCGATATTTCGGCACCGTTACAAGCGCCATGATCACGAGAACTAAAATCAAAATATACATGGTAAATATCCCGAAACAAATATTAATTCTCATGATTGTGACCATGTCAGCTTAAAAACTTATATTGTGTTTATTTTTTACCATACAGCCTCGTGTTTACGGTAATTAAAAGGTTTTGTTGTAGGCATACTTGTTTACCATGATTTAAAATTATGCTGCAAATACGTTTAACTTCTGTATGTCATGAACGGTTACGTTATTGATACGGCACATACTACATTCTCCATGTTGCTGAAAAAATGTTAGGGGATTAACTAAGGTGCACTTTAAAGATTAAAATTGCCAACTTGACATCTCAATACACTCACAACATTGTTAAGTATGTAGTTGCAATTTCCCCTTTATACTTATCTCTTTGTTTGACTGTACAAGTGGTAAGTACTCAAGTTAATGTAAGGGAACGTAATCGTAGGATGGTAATACCTAATTGACATGTTCTCGGTTAACTTAATAATAATTTATAGTAATTGGTTGGTTTTGTTCATGAAGGCTGGTATTTACTCGTATGGTTTGCGGTTAAAATGAGAGTGTAATTATTGTACATCAGTTAAATTATGTCGATCATAATTATTTATAAGACATATAAATAATTATATGTACAACTACTGTACTTTTTGGATTTAAGGTTCTTATTTTAAATATTTTTCTAGTACTAAGTTGGTTATGTGTTTGTTCAGTTTTTTTTTCAGAAAATTAGTTTAATTTTTATTAAGTAATCTAGTTTTCTTCCACGTCGAATACTAATAAAGAAAAAATAATGGCTCTATCATACATTTTAGTGGCAAAAAATACAATGAATATAGTAAATGCCATTGCTAGAATATAGAAGCCTGTTTATGTTAAGTGTTAGAACAAACAGTATGGTAGAGCTCCTTCACTAAGGGTCAGTTTCTGAGTTAAATATTTGAAGTTTAAATTTTTCAAAGCCTACTTTAATTCCTAAGTCTGACAGCTTTTCAGACAAATGGAGAGTTTGACAGAAAATATCTCAAATTCTTAATTCAGAAATCAGTGATAAGAATTTAAACTTCTAAACTTTCCTTTAAGAAATCACACACAAACTAAACAATCTTCTCTCACATTCCAGGCGCCGACATGTCATTCCAAGGCGAGTACGCAGCGCAAGTCCTGGGCCTAACCGGTGAGGGTACGCGCGAGGAGGCAGCATCCTCTCCACGACCCGCGTCTCGTCCGCTGTTCCCGCTCGACGCGCCCGCCCATCCGGCGCAGGACACCTTCAAGCCGGAGAAGGAACAGAACCATGTGCATAAGTTTAATAATGTGAGTTTCCTTTGTATGTTACACACCTGTCCATTCTTCGTAGAGCACATGAAGATAACGGCTAACATCTCTAGAATATTGGCGGGTATTCTTTCCATGTGAAATTCTGAAAGTTGACAAACTTTAGTCAGATGGCGATTTTCGCATCGCTTACATCTT
Organism: Orthosia gothica; assembly: GCA_949775005.1. NCBI lineage: Eukaryota > Metazoa > Arthropoda > Insecta > Lepidoptera > Noctuidae > Orthosia > Orthosia gothica. The sequence goes on from OX459035.1 coordinate 24,088,182, forward strand.
CACCAGAACGGATTTATTTGAATAAAAATAAAGAAAGGTTCAATGAGACACCGCGCGGATTTTGTCGAGTCGGGTGACACATTTTGGTCTTGCCAAATCATTATATTGGTCTGTTACACAATAACCGTTGTTGACTAGATTCAAAAAGCTTCCAGGATAACCGACAAAGATTTGGAAACGGTTTTGACGATAAGACCAGTAATTGTTTTGGAAATGTTACATCTTTTAATCAGGAGTTTTTTGCTAAGATTATAAAATTCAGTATAGCAGCGAAATCTGTGTTTTTTTTACTAATGCAATTGTCGACTACACGATATGAAACACTTGCCTATTTGCTAAAATAAACGAACACACTTGTTGTGAAATTACAGCAGCGGTTCGGTGGTGCGGGCGGTGGTAACGGCGGCACGAACAATGCCGCCGAGGAGGAGGGCGGCGTGCTCGACCTGCGCGCGCGCGAGCCCTCCGTCATCTCGGTGGGCTCGCAGCACAGCGGCGCGTCCGAGCCCGCGGGCTACCTGGACGCCGTCAGGTGAGACATATCAGAACTAAAGCCAGAGGCTCTAGAAGTCTAGACCAAGTGTCATACTATCCGCGAAGGCGGAAGTTTGGTCAAAATGCCAAAATGGGAGGGATTGAGCACATGGCATTTTTTGGAATCTTTTAGCGACAGTTTCGGTCATAGAATGTCACCTGTCTAGGGCCTATGGTAGAACTAAAGCTTTTGATAGCATCTCTGGCATTGCAGATATCCATAGGCAGTGGCAACCAAAAGGGAAACTCCAGAATCAACAAGTTAGGTAATTCGATCGCGGAATATTGCGGCATGGGAGACTGCTATTTCAAAATTATTATGAAAGAAGCTGTCTTTCCGTCTTGTCAACCGTCACGCTATCACTGACTCCCTTTTCTTTCATATCACTGCTCACACAGTCCATCCATCTTTTTTTTGGTTTTAATGCCTTCCAGGTGGATCGATGACCTGGTTAAAGTTGCGGCCATCCGCTGGTTGCGAGACGCACTGGTTCGGTCAATGTGGCGACCCTTGGGGATGGCTTATGTTCAGCAGTGGACGTCGTTGGTTGAAATGATGATGATGTTGAAGTCTTTCGGATAAATGTGTTGCAAAAATTTATCTCCATATCCCCCTGCCTTCCAGATCCACCGTGTCCGTGTACTCGGGCAACTCGAACTCGTCGTCGGACCGCGACATCCTCGACCTGTCCATGCCGGACAAGAACTCCATGACCGAGGTGTGCTACGTGTGCGGCGACGAGTACAAGCGCGGCACGCTCAACAACCTGCACACCAAGGAGCCCAAGGACAAGTCGGTAAGTGCTGCGGCTGTGGCGAGTTCTTGTCTCCTCTCTGTGAGACAAGAACTCCATGACCGAGGTGTGCTACGTGTGCGGCGACGAGTACAAGCGCGGCACGCTCAACAACTTGCACACCAAGGAGCCCAAGGACAAGTCGGTAAGTGCTGCGGCTGTGGCGAGTTCTTGTCTCCTCTCTGTGAGACAAGAACTCCATGACCGAGGTGTGCTACGTGTGCGGCGACGAGTACAAGCGCGGCACGCTCAACAACCTGCACACCAAGGAGCCCAAGGACAAGTCGGTAAGTGCTGCGGCTGTGGCGAGTTCTTGTCTCCTCTCTGTGAGACAAGAACTCCATGACCGAGGTGTGCTACGTGTGCGGCGACGAGTACAAGCGCGGCACGCTCAACAACCTGCACACCAAGGAGCCCAAGGACAAGTCGGTAAGTGCTGCGGCTGTGGCGAGTTCTTGTCTCCTCTCTGTGAGACAGGGAATAGGCCTTAATCCACCACGCGAATGCGGGTTGGTGGATGTCACGTTTCTTCGAAATTTTGGTACTATGTCAAGCCGGTTTCCTCACGATGTTTTCTTTCACCGTTTTTAGAGCAGTGGCGATGAAATAATTTAAACAAAGTAAAGCGCCTGCCTGGGTTCGAATCCACGAACTACGACACTCAAAACGGGGCCCTGCTTCCCTAGCCAAGTTACAAACGTTTTGTATCGAATCCCTTTCTACAATCGGTAACGTCTTCTATTCGTATGGTCTGACCACGTGACTTAACGTTCAGATGTGTCATTCCCATACACTGATTCGTTTTCTACTAGCGTTATCGATTGTACATTGTCAACTTGGCTACTGGTGCTGGTCTCGACGAGGACATACTTTATAACCTTATTGGTGATGTTCTTCAGGGCCACCAGGTACGCAGTACTCATAAGTGCTTGTATGACTAGATGTATGAACGTGAGTGAAACAAAAAAAAGTTAGGATCGTAGCAGGTGGCGTTCTGTAGTTTCTGCTTACTCCCCATGAGAAAAGGCAAGAGTTTATGTATATTTTTTTTTTTTTTTTTTATCGTCAATAGGCTTGCGCTTGACCACTATCTCACCGTATGTATGTAACACGGTCAAAGTAACTGTGCATATCGACTGTCATAGCCCCCACTGATACTCGCGTTCGCCTCGTGCGCCAGTGGTGACAGTCGAACGTCAAAGTGACGAGACAGCACCAAGTGTGCAGTTGTTTTAACTGAGTAGCTTTTATCAGTGGAGTTGACGAGCTCGTGGCTTAGTAATAACAGCCGCACGGGTCGATCTTCATGGTTAAGCAAAGCTTGTCGAGGTTGATCCATGGATGGCTGACCACCCATTACGTACAGAGACGAGTCCGTGCCTCGTGAATCCAGAATTTCGCTTAGGGGAGGGCAAATACTCACATTGAAAAAAATGCTGTTCATGCATTTCGAATCATATTAATAACCTCCTTGGTTTAGTTTTCCAGTAGATTTTTTGATGAAATCTTATCTTGATAACCATTGTGGTTTTAAAACAATTTGTGGACTTCATTGATAGATGATACAGCTCTGGTTTTTTGACCATTCTTCGAAAGCATCAAGATGAAGAGAAATCTGTTGCAAGAGCGATCAAACCGAGCTCGACAATTTTAGCATCCCGTCTCGGTTCTAGATAGATTTTCTGTTGACCATTCATACTACCAGTTTGTTTGAGGCCCTATATGTCGCATTCTACTTGTTAATCCATATACTACCTGGGTGTCAAATTTATACAAAACCGTCTTGTAGTTTTCGCGTGAAAGGGTAACTAAAATCATAGTATCTTTGTCCTGAATTAGTATTATTGTCTGATTTTAACTTACATAGGATCTGTTACAATTTGGCAACAGTGTTATCTCCTTGTTTTCAAGTCGATTAAAAATGTTGGCTCTCAGCCCAATTAGAATAAATAATTTTTGATTAGAATTAATGTGCTGTTCTGTATAACAGCTAGGTGCTGTTAGAATTTCAAGTACTGCCCCTATCTCAAAACATTATTTATGTTAAGTACCATAATCAGCCTTTTAATATTCCACTGCTGGGACACAGGCCTCCTCTCTGTGAGAGGGAATGGAGTTAATCCACCACGCGGGCCCAGTGCGGGTTGGTGGATGTTAGAAGTCTCCAAATAGCTAATTATAATTATTTCGTCGTTCGCAACCTACTGTGCGTGAGCTATTGCTTTTATATTTTCTCTATAATTAGATGCTGAATGTGTTAATAATAATACAGTTACATATTTATATTAATAAGACGGTACATCTTTAACCAAAGGATTACTAGTACATATAGTGCTCGCCAAACTTCAAGGCGGCCAAGAAGTTTGGTGAGAACTGTACCAGTCCCTAAACCGCGTGCGTCATGTTCGTGTCTGTGTTCACAGTGCAGCTGTGCAAACTGTGCAGACTTCACCAATATCCTATGTACCCTAGCTGGGCAGAGGCCACCCACAGTAACTGTAGTCCTCCATCGCTGTTGCTCTTGAGCTTCACCTCACCATGTACCATGTAACACGGTGCGTCGCCAGGCCCGACGGGGACGGCCACGCTTCCATTTTCTTTAGGAATGTAGTTGGAATCCCTCCGGAGCGTGTGACCAATCTATCTCCATTTACAACGCTTGATCTGGCCGTCGGTTACTGGTAAATACGAGTCCCTAAACCACGTGCGTCATATCCGTGTCAGCGCTCACAGCTGTGCAAACTGTGCAGACCTCTGTGCTAATATTAGCACAGCTATGTCTGCTGTACAAGCAATGATGGGGCTGCGGAAGCGTTAGTAGTATTTGAGTTTATTTATGACTGTATATTATAAGCCAGAGAAGGCGTGAATTAATTGGTTTTGTGAGGAAACTGCCGTAGTTCGGTGGCTGTGTTAAAATTGAAAACCGCCCCTATAGCTACCCTGGCCTTGTCAAAGTGTCACCATGGATACTAGATATAAAAATGTTATTTTACATACTGTGAGTACATCACTATTACATTTTTAAGTATATTCTATGAATAAGGTTGTGGAAATTAATAGTATGTATTAAATGCAATATAAACCATGTTATTGTTACGTTTCGAATTTGTAGAATGCGAGTATCGATTAGTTGTCTTTGGAGTAAGTAGTTCAAACGTCCACAACAAGGTGGCGTTAGTAATGACTTCCTTTTACTAATAAATGGACCATACATACTTTAACACTCCCTTATGCCAGCTTTTGTATTATTTGCTGATCTTGCACCAGTTTTTTAAGCTACCACTCGTCTATACGTAGACTGCAATACCTTGACGTCAAAGAATATGTCGTAAATAAATTTTAAATTAATGTCACGAAATCGTCTGCACGCAGTCACAGATTACTTAATAGTTACTACGACGCAGTAATCATTGCACTTTTCTATTCTGTATGAAAAACTTCTTTTCCCTTCAGTGGAAGAATTTTTACAAGTCCGTGATTAGGCCTGTCGTACTGTATGGATCAGAATGTTGGGCTGTGAAAAACATGGATGAAAAGACATTGCATGTAGCAGAGATGAGAATGTTGAGATGGATGTGCGGAGTGACGAGAACTGATAAAGTGAGAAATGAGTATATTAGAAGCGGTTTGAAAGTGGCGCCAGTGACAGTAAAGTTTAAGCAAAACCGTTTGTCCTGCAGCGTTACTGCGTAATGAATTTCCCTTCCTCTTTGCCTTTTGCCTTGTCAAATTCATTACGCAATAAGGCTGCTGGTATGGTCATGTGATGAGGTGGGATGAAACCCACGTTACTAAAACAGTTATGAATATAGATGTGGATGGATGGAGAGGGCGGGGACGGCCAAAGAATAGATGGATGGACTGTGTGAGGAGTGATATGAAAGAAAAGGGCGTCAGTGATAGCGTGAAGGGGGATAGAACGGTATGGAAGAAGAAAACGTGTTGCTCGGACTCCAAGTTACAAGGGCAGGAAAATGATGATGAAAAACTTGTTTTCCCTGCAGTGGAAGAATTTACAGACTACACATCAAATCAATCTACAGACTAATAGACAGATACCTAGTATTTGATATAAATATTCCTCAGATTTTGTATGCACTGGCGTTATGTAAACAACTAATTACGTTCTACTTATATTTACTGTAATTTATCAGTAAATGCGGAATAAGCCGCTTTAATTCAAACTGGTTTGTAACTACTTTATTTCGGATCAAGACAATGCCATTTATGCATGTTAGTCACTTCATTATCTTAAAAATTGAGAGCAAGTATTGAACTTGTTCATTAAGTTTGATTAGAGTTATCAAGTATTGAACTTAAATCTATCATCATTATTTGACATCAGTATGTGAAATAATGATGATAGATTATTTTAAGTATGCAAGGGATTTGCATGCATTTTGTACGGTTATCTTTAGTTGTGAGAGAGAGTTGTGTTGAGAGCAGTGGTGGCCCAGTGGTATCGGCCACGACTTACAAGTTGTAGGTCGTGGGTTCGAGCCCAGGCAGGTTCTTTACTTTGTGTAAATTATTTCTTCACCACTGCTCTCAAAACGGTGAAGGAAAACATCGTGAGGAAACCGGCATGTCCTAGAACCAAAAATACGAAGACATGTGACATCCACCAACCCGCACTGGGCCCGCGTGGTGGATTACGGCCCATTCCCTCTCACAGAGAGGAGGCCTGTGTCCCAGCAGTGGGAACATTAATAGGCTGTTTATGTGATGATGATGATGTGATCTTTAGTTGTTAGATGTGTGAAGCACTGGACCGGTCTATGTTTCGATGCTTCAAGGGGCGGGGATGGTATGTTTTGCAGTGGACACCTTTCGGCTGATAAGAAAGGCCAAATATGTAGATATTATATATATATTATGGGCGTACGGTTGGCGCAGTGCTTAAGCGATTGACTGCTGCGCTGTGTGTCGCGGGTTCGATTACCGCATTAACAAATATTTGTATGGCCTACAGATTGTTGTTCCGGCTCTTGGTGTATGTGAGTTTATATGTTTGTAAACGCACCCATGTTATAGGCAGAAATTCCTAAAATATGTCCTTTATATCCACCACAAATGTATGCTGTGACTCAAATTAACATGAAAAATCTATAAATTCATGATAAGACTGCACTGTATGGAGTAGAATGTTCGGTTGTAAAAAAGATTGCATGTAGCGGAGATAAGAATGTTGGGATGGATGTGTGACGAGTGAGGATAAAGTGATTCTTTCACTGAAATGTGTTTTTTGTAGGCCTGTGTCCCAGCAGTGGGATGATTGTATCGCTGATATAAAAAGTGCGCGCCTCTTCGCATCGCGTCTCTTGTGTGCCTGATGGTTTTTTTTATAGTTTATAGGCTCGCGGTTAACCACTATCTCACCAGTTACGGTTATTGAATTTAAATAATACAATCGGCCTCTAGAAACAAACAGAACCGGGCCACTGTCTGACGTCATCAATCAACGCTGGTCCATGGGTGACTACAGCTAATAAATTGAAATATCTCCGCCCGGGCTATCTTGGGGCGGCGGCCGGGCCAGGGGGGCCACAGGCCGGGGCTATCGCGCTCTGTGGAAAATATCGCGGCGTTGTGTTGTCGCTGACCTTGCGATCCTGGTTCATGGGTTATCTGTGTGACGTGGCTGGACGGTAACGGTAGTGGACAGACAAGTTCGGTTGTTGTGGGATGTAGCAGAAAAAATGTGTTTGGGTTGGCGTGAATATGAGTACCATGAGTAAAAGTTGTTATGTAAATTAAAAGAAAAGAAAGAAAGAAAACACATTTATTTGTCACAAGCCACTAGACCACACAAAAAATAAAATAGATGTATCTCGTTTGCGTGAGATTAAGTAGATTGTAAAGGAACTAACTACCAACACTTTTAATCTTGTGAGCAATTTTTTGTGCATTTGGAAAATCGCTACTGTTTTTAAAAGCCGAGTTATCAATATTTTGTCTTAACCTAAAATATTTCTTAATTCTTAATTGTCGACAAAAACAACATTAAATACAGTGTAATAATAAACTACATGAAAAAAGTCAGAATCAACTCTATATTGAGTTCCCTTACAGCAAACCCTAGAGAGTGACAAGCAAAAATGACAATAGAGGGCAGGATCCTGTGTACAATATTAAAATAACTTGAAGACTAATAAAATAAAATAAAAAAAGTTTCTATGGTAGAGTTTCTTGTTCGTTCTTATTGAGATGTACGCTTTGAAACGTGCATAGCTTCATCTGACTAAAAGACTCCTTGACAATTTTAAATTACCGTAATGTTTAGTTGAAATAATTGCTGTGAGTTAGAGAATTGATACATAATCGTCACGTTTCTCTCTGAAGTGCGCTTGAATAAGTTTGCACTTCACTTGGAGTTTGCACATGTTGCAAGTAGTTTAGATAATATTGAAGTGCATTTCATGAATGAGTTGCAGATAATAACATCATTGTTAAATGATAATGATAAATGATTTTATTTCTGTAAGTTGGTTTGTACAAACACTTTTTCATGTCGATCATATTTTTTTAAACTAGATGAGGTTGGTAGATGTAAACTCTGTACTTATTCATATCTTGAATACCAGCAACTTATTCCGTACTTCCTTTCGCCAGCGGCTTCGCCCGCCTGGGTGTCGGGAAATATTTCACAGGAATTAGCCTATTTAATATTCTAGACTATCTGTGCCAAATTTCATCCAGAACCGTTCTGAATCGATTGAGTAACAAACATCCATCCATCCAAACTTTCGTTGTTATGATATTTGTAAGATTACGTATAAAAATACCAACAACAAAGTAGCAGAGCAATTAAACAGCGCACATTTTTTTCTGACTCATAACAATTATGACCAGTTATTTTAATAAAGAACTTGACCCATGCACTGCCATGCACCTTATAATTACCGAGAACAGTCGTTACCCTCATGATGATGAGAGGTACAGTTTAATCGTGTTTTTTTATTTTACAATGCTCTGTATCTATATGGGCTGTTACTTGTTGACGTCAGGAGACATTATAAATTTTTCATACGGTTTTCTTGTTACATTTGAAAGTACACGTACAGTCAAGTTGCTTAATCTTGAGATCTCGGACTTGGTTTCAATTATTGGCAATGGTTTCAAATATGGCAATATTTACAGTCGATCATTCATCGTGACATTCGTAATAATATAAACAAAATTATTGCACAGAATGTTTGTCAATTATCCGTTTGAAATGAAAATGAAAATTCACAAGTTACTTGACAATTTGACGTACGCGGTTGCCATTTTACTTAGGTAAGCTATCGAGCGCTATTTTCTGCAGAATGCATTTTGAAGCCATATGTTTTTGTTGAAATACATATTACAAAATACCTCAGCGTCAGGTATTTGAAATACCCATTACAAATTACATTTAAGAAGTAACTGAATTACAAATACCAAATACGTATTTGTATTTCAATTACGTTTTTTAATTACATGTAATTCTAATACTGCCTTCTATTCTGAGTAGGTTTCTGCCTATGCCTTCTGGACTTGCTTTTAACACATATTATGAACCCGCTTTTTATAAATAGGCTGTTTTCGTCTGCGGCGTGTTCGCGGTGAGTGCTAACGCGTGCCCGTGTTCCCGCCATAATCAGCACAGGAGGACACCGTAGAGTTTTAGTGGGTTCGAATCCCACATAACGGCGCTATCTCTCCGTGGTAGCGCAGTATGCATGAGCATCTGTTTTGGTCTATCACTTTACATGAGCCCAATAATCCTGGTTGCCTCGTTGGTCTAGTGGTCAGAAGCACTACTGCTGAGCATGAGGTCTAGTGTTCGATTCCCGGATCGGGCAAAGTGTTATCGGATTTTTCCTATTGTAATTTTTCAGTAAAAACCCGGAGGTCTTGAACCCGGTTAATGGCAATAGGCTCGCCCCAATTACAAGGGACTTAAACTTAACTGGTGATATGTAGGTCTATTATAGGTGCACCACTGCCTTACCCTTCGGGGAGTAAAGCCGTGGTGTTGTGTGCAATAATCCGTTTCATGCCAGATAAATCCTACTTGGACCGGAAACAGTCAACACGAAACACAGTTAATACCGATCAAAAATAAACGAACAAAAATACTCAACAATACTGACCCCTACATATCAAGTAATAAAGTAAATAATAATAGAACACGTTGATAACAATAAACTTGTCCGTTATCTGGCTGATGCACTGCCGACCCCTATTACTGTGAAGCGCTAAGATACCGCCCTCTACGTGGTGCTACATTGTAGTTTATTTACGTCTATTTGTGTTTTACGCAGTTAAGTGTTTTGAGGTTATTTATCAGTTGAAGGGTTCTAATTCCGAACGGTTCATCCGGCTCGAAGGACCAATTATTTGTATGTTCCTTCGAGCTACAAATTAAATTCATTAAATATTTTCATCATCAGAGGAAGCGCGGGTTCGTGAAAAGTTAAAGGAGTGGAGGGCGGACTTTGCATAGGGCTGGAACAGATAAAAAAAAAACCGGCCAAGTGCGAGTCGGACTCGCGCACGAAGGGTTCCGTACTTGGTAAATTGTGGTTTACGATTTATGACGTATTAAAAAAAAACTACTTACTAGATCTCGTTCAAACCAATTTTCGTTGTTAGTTTACATGGTAATGTACATCATATATTTTTTTTAGTTCTATCATTCTCTTATTTTAGAAGTTACAGGGGGGGGACACACATTTTACCACTTTGGAAGTGTCTCTCGCGCAAACTATTCAGTTTAGAAAAAAAATGATATTCGAAACCTCAATATCATTTTTGAAGACCTATTCATAGATACCCCACACGTATGGGTCTGGTGAAAAAAATATTTTTTAGTTTCAGTTTCAAGTATGGGAACCCCCAAAATTTATTGTTTTTTTTTCTATTTTTGTGTGAAAATCTTATTGCGGTTCACAGAATACATCTACTTACCAAGTTTCAACAGCATACTTCTTATAGTTTCGGAAAAAAGTGGCTGTAACATACGGACGGACAGACAGACAGACAGACAGACATGACGAATCTATAAGGGGGAACCCTTATAAATTCGTTTTTTTGCCATTTGGCTACGGAACCCTAAAAAGCAATAAAAAACCTGGTGTTTCTTGAGAAACAAAGTCAACAAAAATGGTTCTAATTCTATGTTTTTATTTATTCCATAATTAATCAATATGAACTTAAAGATAACTCAGGAAACGATGGAAGGATTGTGTGATAGGTGATATGGCTAGAAAGGCGATCATTACGGAGAAGACGAGTAATAGAGAAGTGTGGAAGAACAAGACATGTTGCGCCGACTTAAATAAATTAGAGCTTCCGTTTTTGTGCTCACCAGTTGGCGCCACTGGCGAATTAGGGCCTTAAATATAGCTGTTAAAAGTTGTTATTACCTACACGGAAGCAAAGTTTAAATTAAAATTATTTCTAATGCCGTAGAAGTGCGATTAAATATTACATCGAGTATGCCGCAGATTTGGGCAGCTTTTTTCGAAAAGCAAGCAGGATAACATTTTCTGAAACACAACTCTATTAAAGCAGTGGTTGGTAAAACCCGTGCCGATCTGAATCTGCCATGTTTGGAAAATATTAACAAAAATAAAAAATAAAAATCAAACTCGCGCTAAAAGCCAAAAAACTATGAAATTTGACATTTTGAAGACCTCACTCTACACCAGCGCCCCTTGCGGCAAATTCAAACGCGGGTAGCCCTCATTGGGTCAAAACAATGATATACACATACATAATAAACTCATGTCTTTTTCCCATGGCAGGCAGAAACTACTTAGAGCTATATGCTACGATCCTTACATACCCCTGTAGCTTCATTTGTATAACTTTTGTTTTGAGAATAGTGTGTTGTGGAAAATTAACGAACGTACTTAATGTTTACGTAACTAAAAATAGTTTTTATTTCATTGATAAAATTAGTAGGTATATGTCAATTGGGTCACTCAAGATATGGATATTTTTGGGTCTAATTAAGCGTTCGTTCTTTCAATAAAATCACAAGACTAATTACTGTAAAATATAATATATTTATTTTGTACATATAATTACATATAGTATAATATCTGTGATCATAAAAATATTGCGCGTGCAACACGTGATAGGGATAAAACCTCTTAAAAAATAAAATAGGCATAAGAGAGATATGAAAATTGAAAAGTCTATGCTTAGATAGTTTGGTCATGTAGAGAGGATGAATGAAAAGCGATATGCAATAGTTATTTGTTATACAAGAGTGCAAAGTTGCTTTTTAACCGCGTGTTCAATTTTGATGACCGAGCAAGCGAAGGATTCTAAAATTGAATCACGAGCGCAGCGAGTGATTCAAAATTAGAATCCTGAGCATTAGCGAGGGAATCAAAAGAGCACGAGGTGAAAAATCTTTGCACTCGAGTGCAACACGTAACTTTTCATTCCACCTCAGCGAGGAAATGAATAAATGCAAAAAAAAAACGTTTACAATCACAAGATAGGTACACTTTTATTTCAGTTTAGGTATTGATTACTACATTATGACAGGTAAGTATTACAGAATAATATTTAAATTATAACAAAATAATACTAAGGTATAATTAAGAAAATTTTAAAGTAACGTTGCTACAGTTATTTAAATTGAGTGTAATATTTTTGTTTGGTACTGTAATATTTTTGTTTGGTACTGTAATATTGGTGTTAGTCACTTGTGTACTGTTTTTCGGTAAACTATCTGTCATACTTTATAGTTGTACCGATTCATCGGATTCCCTTGGCGTGAATGTTGGAGAGAGATGGAGGAACCGCGTACAAAGCAAATTGAAAAAAGAACACCAAGAAGGTTCCGAGTCTGAGTTTCTAACAAATTAAAAAAAAGTTGTATGATATATTCGGCACCATAGAGGTAGCAGTAAATAGGTTTAATGTTTTTTTTAATTCACAAACTTAGTGCACACGATGTTCTAAATTCAACTTACTTTATCCTCTAGTGAATAAAAACGGCTTTTCCACTCAGATATTGAAGATTAAAAATACTCTTTCCGAGATGGTGGGATGAAAAAGGTATTTACAAGGCAGACCAGAGTGGAAGCGTCGGGATGACGCTCTAGAAGCACGGACACGGATCTTATTAGTGATGTTCTTCAGAGTATAAAAGGATTGCAGCATGTGGCGTTCTGTAGTTTATGCCTACCTCCATGGGAGTGAGCTCATGTTTTTATGAAAGACGTGAAAGCACGAAGGTTTCATTTTTTTTTCTCTCATGTAACGAAATATATTTCGTCTTTGAAATTTTGCTCTCAATTCACGTCCGATTATCAAATCGAGCCTTATAAGTTTCACATCAAAAATAGAGAAACTGTGAAAGGTAATATTTTGTCTCAAAGATGTAATAATACATCGGGAATTCCATTTTGTTGACCGTTCCATCAGATGGGCCTTCGACCTATTTGTGTAAAGTTGTAAACAGATATAAAAACAAAAACCTCTTAGAGCATGCAGTGTTTTTGTAATTTAAATTTGCCTGATTTTAGCTACTTGCGTGATACGTAAAAGTTGATTTTTACTTATGATTGATACCTATTTAGGAATCCATTAAAAAAAACTGAGATGAAGGTAAAATAGAGAGGGATGTTCTGCGACAACCCCAAATAAATTGCCAAAAGGGTAGGTAGAATTAATGGTGTCCCTTGGAAAAGCCTATGTCCAGTCCAGCAGTGAACTGCTGATGATGTTGAAGGCTAATGAAGGGCGGGAATGAAAATCTACCTAACCATTTCCTATGTTGGACAACTGAACACCAGTCTATACTAATATTATAAAGAGGTAAAGTTTGTGAGGTAATCTCTGGACCTACTGAACTGATTTAGATGAGATTTGGCAAGGAGATAGTTTGAGACCCTGGGAAGGACCGCCCCAACCCAGTAACTGTGTAACACAGTACCTGGTGTCTGATTTTCTGGCTTCTGACTTTCTGTAACGACTGTGCTTTACGTGTTTTTCGAGACACGGTGGGGCCTTAGTATGTAATGGTCCTCGGATGGTCACCCATCCACGGACTGACGTCGGCAAGCGTAGCTTAACCTCGAAGCGAAATGAAGACCGAACTGTGCGTTCTTATTTAGCCATGAAATCTTAAGGGCGGGAATATGATAATGATTATTATTGATATTTTCTAGTCACATGTTTTCAGTATTTATATAAATTTCTTATGAAAGGTGGTGTGCATGTGAGGCGAGCACATGTTATCGCCATGTTTTCTTTGACCCGCGCCCTTTGTGCAGATGTTTACTTACAAACAGACGGCGCATTAATGTGGCTATATTATTAGATACTAGTAGGGCTGGCAGTCTAGTAGACTTCTGAAGGCTTCTTGTGAAAACTCACGAAAATTCCTTAGGATTGATCCATACAAAATTGCAGGACCAGTCAAGTATTTTTAAAGATTATGCGCGAAAGCTGCGGGAAAGTACCTCCCTCCACTTCTTACATTTTTCATTAGCCAGTGCATCTTCCTGACAGTTTGAACATAACCCATCCAGTTCGTCCCGCCATCTCCTTCTTGGTCTACTGCATCACCGTCTCTTGTTGTCTTTTGGAACAAGTTTTGTGATAGTCCTTTCCTTTGTTTGAGATGCAATAGACATGTCCTACCTAATTTTATTTAAGTGGCACCCTTCAGAACCACTTTGGCTACCTAGGTTTAAGTTATAAACAGAAATACAATCAGTATTTCTAGATTTTCTGGATTACATATAATAGAAATAGTGCTTAATCTTTATAGAAACGTTTATTTTACTAGAAGTCGTCTATGACAGAGTAGAGAAAAACGGGTTTTATTTTAGTGAGAAACAGACAGTATAAACTTCTTATTTCTGTCTCACTCACACCTTATTATTACATCGAAACTTATTTTTTTTAAACATTCCTGAAAAAAAATATGAGGTCTTTTGGGAGGGATATGTTCGTCGTATTAACGGCTATATCATTATGATGCAATACTGAGGAAAGTAAACAAAATCTACCAGTACAAAATAGTTTGATTAAGTCAATATTTTTTTTCGTCGGTATTGGTTTTCATTGCATAAATACTATTGACCCTAATTATCATCACGCCAAGGTCTGCAACATTGACATTTAACTTTTAAAAACATTTAGCGATGTGTTAGTACAAAAAAAAATATTTGTATAATAACGATAACCTAAACGGTCACATAGCAACGGTAGGTCGTGAGTTTTATGCATTTGTGTAATCAAATTATATGTAAGATTTCAAGTTATTTGGTCAGTATGTTTACCTTTTGTGGTTGCATTTGGCTTAAAAATTACAGTTCCGTATTAAATCGTATAAAATAAATCACCCATAGTTTGACTGGTAGAAAATATCTAAGACATTAAGGCTGTCTCTGTACTTTTGTGCGTGTAAATGATTAAATAAATACAAATCATTAGATTTTCACTAAAACCAGAGCTGAGTTGTGGAGGTCAGAGTGCCTGTGGTTCTATGTAGAACACTGGTACAGTCCCCGGCACGTAACTTTTAATCGATTTTTGTGTCTTGTGGATTAGAAGACTAGAAGAATTTTGTATATAGAATCCAGATAAAACCGTTATTTTGAACACTCGATAATGCTTGCGTCACGACCCGGCAAAGGTGCATCTGAATGTCGAATGGTTTAGAGTCGAAAATGAGATGAAAAGTCGTAATATCTAGCTAGACCTGTTGTCAATAGTGTATGTGTTGCCAATTTACGAGTTAACGATAAGTTGTTGATATATTTTAAACTTAAATAGTTTCTTATTAATTCCGATTATGTAAGATCTAAAAAGAAACTGTTGTCAAAGACTAAAATACCAAATTTGCCGTTGGTAATATTAAAACACATTTCTCAATACCACCCTTTTTTTTACACATTTCAAATTTTATCTTCTTATCTTACTAATATTATGAATGCGAAAGTTTGGATGGATGTATGTTTTTTACTCCATTACGCCAGAACGGCTGAAGGGAACTGGATGTAATTTGACTTGGAGGCTAGTTTTTAGCCCGGTATAATGTTCCCTTGGGATGATAAAAACTTTTAACGCGGGCGAAGAAGCTGGCTTCTCAATATTTCACGATTTTCTCCCATCTCAAATATAGTACCTGGCGACCAAGCTCTGCTCGGGTGAAAATAGAGTAAACGACGTTTTCTAAAGATAAAAACCTAGCTAGATCGATTTATCGCCCCCAAACCCCCTGCATACTAAATTTCATGAAAATCGTTGGGAGCCCTTTCCAATTTGCTCGTTTAAAGGTATTAGATAGAAATGGATCCCAATATATCCCTGGGATCTTTATATAATATTCTGTAGAACATTTGGATGTTTGTCTTGGGCCTAACTTGCCAGGAATCGGGTGTCAGTTCCGAGACAGTAACTACTGTCGATTAGAATTACAATCATTAGTGCAGCGGTGTTCTGTAGGACTGTCGCTTATGGGTACCAGGATTCGATGATCATGACAGAATTTATAGTCCACAGGCGTCTGTATTTCTATTTGTGTAGCCATTGTTATACCACTGCTTGGGGGAAGGCCTTCCCCAAGTTCTTTCCGACATTCTATTCCCGCGCTCCCTCTAACCAGCCCTCATGGTACGCGTGCAAATCATCTCGCCATCTCGTTACTTCCATCTTCAGGAACCCACTGTGTGGAAAATCTAACCAAGCATGAATATTATTTTCATTTTACTAATTTACATCCAAGCCCTAGTGGTCAGTAATCGGCTGGAGGTCTTTATAGCTTGGAGTCGCCGAGAGCTCTTATCGGGTCAGGAGTCGGGGTCAATTCCGAGACCATAACTACTGTCAATATTATATTATCGATAGCAATTACACTCATTAGTACAGCAGTGTTTTGTAGGAGTTTAGTTATGTGTTACAAGATTCGATAACCAAGTTGCTGTTTCTAATACCTGTCTTCAGGTTAGCAGAAACTGCCTTAATTCGTTGTTTCAGCAGTTTTGAGGATAACTTGATGTAGATTATTGGCTTCTATCTTCGTTGTTACAAGTAACTTTGATAACCGTATTATAAAAGACCTATTTGTTATGGGCATACAGTGTTGAAAATCTGCCCTGTTTTCCCTGCCCTCAGTGCCTCAAAATATCTAGCCAAAGCGACTCTATGCTACCACCGACGATACCGCGAAAGTGGCGATGAGATTATGGGCCAAAAAAAATGGGTCTACCGTATCATCGATAATAAGAATAAGAATTGAACTGCTGTAGATACTAGAACTGCTAAACTTTCAGTAGTTCGGTTTAAAGAAATTAATGTCTCATAAGAACTTACAATCAATCTGCCTAGCCTTTTTTCCCAACTATATTGGGGTCGGCTTCCAGTCTCACCCGATTCAGCTGAGTTCCAGTGTTTTACATGGACCGACTGCTTAACTGACCTCCACAACCCAGTAACTGGGTAACACGATGATACCTCTTGGCTAGACTGATGTCAGATCTCAGGCTTCTGACAACCCGTAACTATTGTCAAAACAGCCGGGACGGCTTAACGTGCTTGCCGAGGCACGGAGGAAACTCGGTATGTTGAAATAGTTAGCCATCCCCGGACCGACCTCGTAAAGCGTTGCTTAACCTTGAAGATCGACCAGTGCGGCTGTAATTATTTAGCCACGAGCTGCTCATAAGAACTTACAGTCCGCTTATAATGAGATACAAAGTAATAAGTATGATAATACAGTACAATGCAATTTACTCCAGAGCCTTAGAAGTTATAATGTACATACATGTTCCTTAAGCTTATTCTTAAAAGTATTCACGTTATGACACTCCTATAGATCCTAGTTCTTCTTAGAATAAGTATCTCGGTTATGCTGACACAACATTCGCTTGAACCTATTCGGCGGTTATAACTATTCTAACTCTATTTCATAAAGTATTCAATTGAATGTTTTGTTAAACAAGTATTTACGTTGAGTCATTGTCATTGGATTGACAGGAGTTAGGAGTCTTCATTTCATCAGTATTAACATAAGTCCATTTATTTTCCAGAACAAGCAGGCGTACTTCCCAATCTTTGGCGAGCAGCACCCGCGGCCTCCCCGCTCGCGGCCCAAGGACGCGCAGGGCACCGTGCGCGCCTGCGCGGCTTGCCACCATCATCTGTTGCAGCAGTGGAACGCTTATCAGGTTAGTAGTGGTTCTACTTTGTTTCGAGGTAAGCGAAAAGCGAGCTTAATGCTAGGAAATAAAATTTATTTCCGATTTTATTTTATTGCTAAACGATACAGGCATAGTCAGAGTCGAAGATTATGTAATTTAGACGTTGATGCACTATAACTACGGAAAGTGACCTTGGACTATGGAAGTATGGACCTGGTTATTTTATTTCAATCTCATGTTGGCACTAAACTTGGCATATTTGGCAAAATATTTGCGATATTTTGGCAATGTAAAACTAACCTTACCACTATAAAAATAAAGTTCATTTTGTATTAGAGATTTGGAGCAAACATTTGTACAAATACGCCAAGTATAGTACCAGCATATTTTTTTATGCCAGCATCTTGTTTGGGCTTTTAGTTGTCTATGCCGTTTTATTGATTTATTGATATTAAAAAATTGTAACTTTGCCAATGCAAATTGCATTTCCAATAATGTCAAATCTTGCCATTTAGGCTTCTGGGCGTTCCAAAGAAATACACATACACATACATAGATATCCAATCGGAAAACATTACCCTCCTTCTGGGGCAGTCGTGTAAACCGAAAAAAAAGAGAGAGGTGAAGATAGGTGGAATCTATATAAATTTCCAGCTAAATGTATTGAGTTGCGAGCAGTTATTTTATTCTGGTTCTACCGTACACAAACGCATTACACGTTCAATACTTACAAAAATTGTTTTCAAACCGTGTCCCAACATACCTCGTCTCAACCACTGTACAAACACAGTACTCCACTTTGTAGACACAGTTGCGTAAGCGCACACATTGCGAACAATACTGAGTTATTGTGTGACATTATCAGTGGGTAGCTGAAGAAAGTTCTTTAGGTTTACATGAGTACTTGGAGTATGTGGTTGACACCTTTGTCAAGTGTTTGCTTTGTCTTGTAATAGTCTCACCCTCTTACTAATAAACGCGGAATAAAGTTATACCAGGTATAACTAAGGTATACCCATACATTTTCATAGGTTTATACCTGGTATAACTTTATTCTGCGTTTATTTGTAGGAGGGTCACACTATTACCAGAGGCCTTAGTGCGAGTTTTTACTCACGGTCAATCGCGTTAACGTAAACGTCAATTTGTATTGAAACTGGATAAGCGCCGACTGGGGACGGTAAGGAGAAACCTCTTTTTTTGTATACATTTTGACATAAGAGATCGTTTACGCAACACGAGTGAGCGTGAGTCACGCGTGAGTAAAAACTCGCACTAAGGCCTCAGACAAACTAAACACTTGGCACTTGATATTTTTTGAACAATCCTAATACTGCGTATAAGATATTTTAAGATGATTTATTTAAATAAAACGTGTGTACTTTCATTAGTTAGCTGTCACCCGCGGCTTCGCTTCCGTCAACTGGCAACCTACCTACCCTACCCTACCCTACCCTACCCTACCCTACCCTACCTTACCCTACCTACCCGACCTATCTGCCTACCTACCCACCTACCCTACCCTTCCTACCTACCCACCTACCCTACCCTTCCTACCTACACACCTACCCTACCTATCTGCCTACCTACCCTGCCATGCCCTACACAAAAATGCACTGTACAGCTGTTTAATCTTCTCATTAACCGACTTCAAAAAAAGGAGTTTATTTTAATAATAGATTTTTGTATAAAGTGGCTTTGATATCTATTATCTAGAAAAATATCGGATAGTCCTAAAAAATCACGCTGTAAATTCGGTTTTAAATATAAAATCTAGCCAGGAAAACACTGAAATCAGATTACTGTATCTTTAAGATTTTGGAAAAATAATTATCTAGCTAGTCTAGACACAATGGTGTGTTATAATATCATTGTCTAGACATCGGTACCTAACAGGAACTGATAATGATGGCGATGAAGACACATAAACACTTCATGGTCAAGTATCAATAACAAAAATAACTTTTTAACAAAATAATTAACGACTTCCGCAACAAAACATTACAAAGCGGAAAATAACTTTCTATTCGGCAGTTGGTGTCTTTGGTACCTATTTTTTTTCGTTTTTCACAACGACTTTCGAAAAGAAAGTTATTTTTCTCTTTGTAGTGTTTTGTTGCGGAAGTCGTTAATTATTTTGTTAAAAAGTTTTTCTTTTTAATTTTGGTAGCTTACATTACCATGAAAATACGCATTATTATGGATAACTCATAAACTACTCGTCAGATTTTGAAATTGAACACACACACACCACATTAGATAAATGAGGGATGGGAGCACCAGCTTAAAATGAAAATAATCATCAAAATTGTTTCACCTACTGAAAAGTTCTGAGGTAACCCACAAAAAAAAATACAATTGAATTGAGAACACGCTCCGTTTTTAAGTCGGTTAAAAACAGCGGCACGGGACGATATTCAAGGTTAAGTAGCGCTTGCCATGGTCGGTCCGTGGATGGGTGGGTGACCATGTACCTAAAAGCACGTTAAGCGGTTGGTCCCGGCTGCTATTTGTAGATCTTTGATATTCTTTATGGGTAGTCAGAAGCCAGAGCCTGACACCAGCCTTGCCAATGGGTATGGTATTATCCAGTCACTAGGTCAGATAGGGAGTCGCTCCATGGTCATAAAAATACTGGTACACAACTGAATCCGGTTAGACTGGAAGCCGACCCCAATATAGTTGGGAATAGGCAGGCACAGGTTATTCCTCGGCAAGCGTGCTTTACCGTCGACCACATCATCTCTTACCATATGGTAAGACAGTGATCTAACGCGAGCATAATTATGTAAAAAAAACTCAAAATTAGATTTAGATTGAACAGTATTTAGCACGTAGCAGTATTTAGACGATTATGTCTACCTGGGACAAACGGTCCAGTTAGGTAGGTCCAACTTTGAGAAAGAGGTCAGCCGTCGAATCCGACTCGGCTGGGCAGCGTTCGGGCAGTTGAACGGTATCTTCTCGTCGTCTCAAGACGAAAGTCTATGACCCACAGTGTGTGTTGCCAGCGATTACTTACGGGACAGAGACGTGGTCGTTCACAATGGGCCTCATCAGAAGGCTTAAAAACGCCCAAAGGGCAATGGAGAGGGCTATGCTCGGCGTTTCTTTGCCTGATCGAATCAGAAATGATGACATCCGCAAGATAACCAAGCTTACCGACATAGCCCGAATAATTGTCAAACTTAAGTGGCAGTTTGGCAGGGCACATTGCTCGCAGAACGGATGGCCGTTAGGGCCGAAAAGTACTAGAGTGTCGACTTGGAATTGGAAGGCCTCCATCTAGCTAGGTGGAGCGACGACCTGGTCAATGCCGGTGGATGCGAAACGCACAGGACCGATCAGTGTGGTGACGCTTGGGTGAGGCCTATGTCCAGCAGTGAACGTCTTGAGGCTGATATGATGATATGAGTATTTAGCAAGCTGTACATCTCTATCATTGGCTCCGTTTAAATCCTGGAAGGTTTTGTATCTACCTTGCACGATTTAATACGGAACTGTCACTTTAAAGCCAGATGCAACCACTATCTGTTCATATTGATCAAACATATTATAGCCTTACATACAATTTGATTATAACATATATTAAATGTATAAAGGCATGTAACTCACGACCTACCGTTGCTATGTGAACGTTTAGGTTATCTTTGTTATATAAACTTTATCATTATTAGTAAAATATACGTAATAATTAACTTTATCACCAAATTTCAAGTTCATAAGTCGGGTAAGTTAAAAATTCTTTGGGACTAAATTTTGTGACAGACGACGCACATACGGACGGACACGTGAGTGACAGCAATAGGGTTCCGTTTGGACCCTTCGGGTACGGAACCCTAAAAAAGGCAGATTGATTGACGAGTGAATTTTTGTATAATTCGAGTCTGATTGATACCTAAAAAGCATTGAAATTTTTTGGATAGTGATGTGAAGGAGTATTCCCGTTTGAGCACATATATTCTTTGGGTACCTATGCATCGAGCACCAAAGGACCTATTTGAGCACTAATCAATAAAATAGCAAATCATCAGTATCGTTAAGATTTTGGATAAATCTGTCTAGACACAGTGAAATTTATCATAAAATGACTGTCTATACATCAGTTCTCAGAAGTCGCTGATAATAATTGCGATGAAGACACAGATATAACTTTTTAAAGCACGTTAAGCTGTTGGTTCCAGCTGTTGCCCGGTTACTGGGTTCGGTCGCTTTAAAGTACCTATCCGCAACAGCCGGTAAAACTAGAAGCTGACCCCAACATATTTAGGTAAATACTTTGGCATTTGATTGATATTTTATTTTTCACCTCTGGCAACAAAATCCTTTGGATGTTATTGACACCTATTGACGCATGCAGCCAATTAACAGTATTCCGTATCACCTCGGGCCGTCACCATATTTGCCTACCAAATTAAAAATACCATAATCATATTTGGAAAGCGAATTTACTGTTAAAATTTTTCATACACACAGTACACACCCCTCCACATATAATAAACGTTCTAACAAACTCTAATTATTGCGTCACAACTACTACATCTATCTCTGTCTAACGCGGTATGTTAGAGTATGATAGCACGTGTCGTTGCGCGATAATCTCAGCTTAGGCTTTACACGCACTGCGGTTTTTGTAAGCGCGATTTTTGTCGTGCGGTTTTTCTTTCGTGTACTGAATTAAACAAGCACGGTGAAAAAAAGCCGCGCTGTTTTTGTGTTTTTCCAGTTTTTCAACCTGTTCATAGAGCACAAAATATTCGCGCGGATTTAAATCGCGCCGCAGTTTTGTTGCGCAATTTGTACCGCGCGGATTTCTAACCGCAAGAAAATATTCACGCGGATAGAAACCGCATTGCGTGCTAGGCCTTAGATCAATATTATTGAATGGACTTGTAAATGTTATATATTTGTTAAGTATGTTTGTCGAGTTGAGTGCATTAGCTTGTGTTATGTAAGTGGACTTTTCATTATAATGTGGTTTTATTAAAAAAGGGGGAGTGTCGGGCTGAGGATATACCTACTACATATATGTCTATTAGGTAATGTATAGCAAATTTAATCCTTGTTAGACAAGTGTTTGTTATGATTTGTGTGGTATGACCAAATCATATAAAACACTACTGTATGTGGTGTAACCGGATTTTAAATAAGTGACCTAACCTTCAATTTTAGTTTTTTTTGGTCACAAGGTTTTTTATGTGCGTTGAGGTGTGTACCAATATTTTTTTAAAGACAATCGCTAGGCCAAAACTCAATAAAAAACTTCAACATTTAGGCCAAGTTGTACCACAACTGAATGCGAACTTCGAACCTTTTTGAAACACGTTATCCTTATCGATTGATATATAAATAAATTGAGGGTTTATGTTCGTTCAACACAAAAACCTTTTAATATAAAAATAATCCGACTTTCAAAGCAAAACACTAAAAAGTGCAAAAATAACTTTAGTGTCGGAACGAAACAAAAGTTATTTTTGCACTTTTTAGTTTTTTGCTTAGGAAGTCGGTTTTTTTTAAAGTTTTTATTAGGGTTCCGTACCCAAAAGGTAAAAACGGGAACCTATTACTAAGACTCCACGGTCCGTATGATTGTCAGTCTGTCTGTCACCAGGCTGTATCTCATGAACCGTGATAGCTAGACAGTTGAAATTTTCACAGATGATGTATTTCTGTTGCCGCTATTACAACAAATACTAAAACAGAATAAAATAAGGGGCTTCCACACAACAAACGCGGTTTTTATGCCGTTTTTTGCGATAATGGTACGGAACTATTGGTGCGCGAGTCCGACTCGCACTTGGCCGGTTTTTTTTTTCTCTTTTTAGTTGGCGGACATCATTACTAAAAAAGTGAGCAAGTTCTATGGAAAGGTACCTAAAGATTGACATAACAATACCCATTATAACTCAAATTAAAACAGAATCACATAAAAACGACATTAAAAAAAATATTACTCGAAAAGGCCACAGGTCAGATCGCATCCGAATGTAACTATGTAATGTTATACAACGTATATAAGTCTCACTCATATAGCGACTGATGTTATTTTATCGCACAGACGCATGCGTCGTGTCTTGTGACGTCACAGTGTGTGTTCTTACACACGTACTTGTACTATTTGGTTATCGCTCCGGGGCAATGGTTAAGGTTTTTCGCTAAATCTCGATGCTTCGGCTTTGTTACTCTGTGGAGTTTCTGTTGTTAGCATCGAGAAGTCTAATGGACAGAGTTAATATTAGCAGATCTCATTGGTGATGGTCTTGAGAAAGGGCACTTGCGTAGTACTCATACTCACCGCATACGTGTACGTTCATACAATTACCTACGCGTAGGCAAACCAAGCTAAAGGAATTTGCAAGAATCGTAGCAGGTGGCGTTCTGTAGTGTCTCCCTAACCTCATAGAAAAAAAGCGTGCTAAAAACACCTCTTAAAACCCTTTATTTTAATACCCCCCACGACGGTAATTTGGTGCCTCACAATATGGCGTTCAAAAACCCCAATTTTCCAATTTGAATGTAGTCAGTGACACTCGCAGGGTTAAGATGAATCGATTGACTTAAAAATCATCAAAATCGGCCAACGCGTTTGGTCCCTAGAACGCCACATAGGAAAACATAAAAAACATAGTTACCGTTAATGTTTTAATTTAATTTAAAAAAAAAAAAAAAACGTTTTTGTCACAAATAAACACTTTTCTTTCTTTATAGACTGATAAATACATTACCCTCCTTCGGCACTCCGGTAAAAATTATAAGGTTCTTTCCGATCGTCGCAATATTTATTACTAGCTTCTGCCAGCAGCTTCGCCCGCGTGAATGTCGAAAGTTATCCTAAGGGAACATATTCCCGGGAAAAAAAATCCTATCTGATTTGCCAGACAGTAATCCCTCTCTGTGCTTGTTTTTGCGTGAAAGAGTAACAAACACACACACACACACACTCAAAAACTTTCGCTTTTATAATATTAGTGTGATAATGTGAACAGATTGACGTGTAAGTGTTATTTACAACTAATCTACAAAATAAATGTACATTTATCAATAAATCTAGCTTTTATTACGACGGTCATCAGGAAGAAAACCTGAAGCACGTTAAAATATAATAAAAATGCTGGCTGCAGAATCCACCAAGATTCTCAATGAGAATAATTGCATATAAATTGCAACAACGATTGACGCACATAACAAAATGTACTGACATTGATAGAGACTGACGTTCAAAGCTTACAAGGTTAGTTGTTACTAATTTTACATTTGGATGTCCACTGCTGAACATCGCCACCTGTTTTTAATTACCTATTTATTGTATTTTTAATTGTTTGTTTTACTGTAGAAGCTTTTAAGTGCGTTACTTTTTTTTGTTTTTTTTTTTACATCGTTCTCACATGTATGTATTTTTTTTTCAACAAGATAATGTAACCAAATACTTGTAAAACACATTTTTTTTAAAAAGAGTATGTGTGGAGTTTCTTGTCCATTCTTCTCCACAACAAGCTACATTTCCGAATGGACGGTAGAATCAATTAGTATTAGATTCTTTTTTTTTCCGCTTAATGGCCTAATTGAATAAATACATTTTGATTTAGATTTTTTGAAATTTTGAACATAAACCATCCACAAGCCATCGGCTAGATTGATACATAAATGATTTTGTTTGGTAAGAAGTTTTACACGTCAATCTTTTTTTGTGAATTTAAACGAGATGAGACCGGTATTTAGGTTATACTATCTGATTACTCTGAGCAGTAACACCGAAACAAACTCAGAGGTCAGAGTCCCTTTTATATGTCCCATGTAGGTTAATAATATTTGAGGTGGTATTTTAAGGAATGCACCACACAGATTTAAATGCCATTTATCGCGTAGCTCAACTTAAAGCATTAAGGAGCTAAACGATTCGATGAACAATACCAAAGTAAGAACATTTCGGTAGGCCGCATAAAGTACTCTCAAACTACCAAACACTCATGAAGTCTTCTCGTTAGAGAGGTGTTAACGTTAACGTTTTTAACGTTGCTCCACACTGGGAATGGACTTTTCGCTGAATCGTGGGTACGTTACAAACATAATATAAACTCACATACACAAACCGACCACCAAACCAGACCGGACCAACTATTTATAGGCCATACAAATGTTTGTTCCGTGCGGTAATCGAACCCGCGACACGTAGCAGCAGCAGCCGACCGCTCAACCACTGCACCAACCCTGTCACCAATAATCGTGTCGTCAAATTAATCTTAAGTAAGTTATTAATTATGTATTATTTTCTATGTGATAGGAAGGATATTTCTAACTAACATAAACACACACCGACCTTTGGCACGGCGGTATCTATATAGTACACAGATAACCTCTTATTACAATTTGTTTTTCTTCTATTCCTCGATCTGTGACGGATATTGAACATTTATATAACTAAGCCTCCTTCAGTGATTCCAAGTACATGTGTATTAGGGCGCGGTCCCATTGAAGGATATTAACTAGTTGTTTTATAGTTCAAGACGAAATAAACTGCAAGATTAGACAGAAATAGCATTATAACAGTTCAATAGTTTGGAACATTAGTCAACTAGCTCATAGCTCTCGATGGAACCGCGACCTTAGATCGGTAGTTGTGATCATCAAGTATTATAATGGAACGAAGTTCCTTTACACGGCTTGCGGTCGGTGTGATTCGGGAGAAAATGTCACGTGACTTAAGATTTTTGCGTTATACCCCCTGTGTACTGATACGGCTTTTCTTTATCTCATTGTATCTTTATGAGTATGCAAATGCGTGAGGAACTTTGTTCCTGAAAGGGATCCCCTGACAGAGTAAGTTTAAAAAAAAATATGGTATTTGTCGCAAGCAACAAGCAAAGAGAGGCATAAATGTCCAACAGTGGTTGAATTCGGTATGTGCATTATGATGATTATAAACCTTAACGTTTCTAAGTTGCAGGCCACTACGCAAGGTGTAGACCTAAGTTTGTTGTGTGAAAGACAAAATGTATTTTTTATCATGTCTCTGTAATTTAAAAAAACAGAAAGTCACTTTCCCATTAATTTTGGCGCTTATTGTATGTGCAAATTCTATATAAAAATGGATCTGTATTTAATTTCACCGCTCCTTCCAAAAACCAGAAAAATTTGATCACCTAAGTAAAATCAAGTAATTTACCAAAGACAACCTCAATTATTGAAACAATACAATTAGTTAATTCGTCTATAAAATGCAGGTTCCACTGATTGGCCGTAGATCTGTGAGATCATCTGGTTAACTATTTAATTATTTATTGAATAGCGTCGTTAAACATAGATTTGCATCTGAATGTACCAAATGTTTCTGAGGATGTCCTCATCAACTTAATGGTTGACAAGGGGTTGACCTGATCGGTAAACGGTGCAGAAAATAGTTGTTTTATATCGATATCTGATTAATGTTCAATAAAAGAGATTGCGTGTAGCAAAGATGAGAATGATGAGATGGATGTGCGGAGTGACGAGAATGGATAAAGTGAGAAACGAGTATATTAGAGGTAGTTTGAAAATGGCGCCAGTGACAGAAAAGTTGAAAGGAAACCTTTTGTCCTGGTATGGTCATGTGATAAAGAGAGATAAAACGCATGTTACTAGCAGTGTTATGAATATGAATGGGAATGGATGGAGTAGGAGGGAACGGCCAAAGAAAAGGTGGATGGACTGTGTGTGGTGAGATATTAAAGAAAACGGAGTCAATGACAGCTTGACGGGGGACAGGACGGTATGGAAGGATAAAACGTTTTGCGCAAATCCCAAGTAATATGGGCTAAGGGTAGGAAGATGATGATGATATCTGATCAATGTTACATAACTTCGCCCAAGACAGAAAGGTTTGGACGGAGAAAGACAAGAAGTTCGCCAAACTAAAAAAAAATAATTACATACGCGTGAGATGCAATATTTGATGAAAAATATTAATTTGTGTTTACCAGTTAAAATCACAGACGCTCACGGTATCATTCATCTTAGAACTCTGATCGAAAAAAACAATCGAACCAAAACCCATCGTTTTGTTATGAACTGATCAAGCGAGATCGTGTATTGAATGGCAATCCTGAAACGATTATAATGTTGGAGGTTTTAAAAAGCTAATACTTTAATTTGCCCATTTGTACGTCGCCTAAGATTAATTTCAATGTTTTTTCTGTCATTAAATTCAAATTATCTGACGTCATGCCATTAACTAGATTGATTTAATTTCTTTTCTGCTCACTTTTCATAAATATACATGAAACCGGATAAATAAGATTAAGCTAATTTTAAAGCAACTTGCTTCTTTTAATATTAAATAGTCGAAATTAATTAATAGATTGATTATCATAATTCTGAGAAATAGTGGCAAACTAGTGTTTAGAAAAATGCAATTTATTTGCTTATATGCTGATTAATTAAATACATTGCAATAGAGACAGTGAATTAGTCATATTTCCTTTTATATGATAGCTAGGTAAATTAAACAAACATCCTTCCAACTATATCCTAACGTCCATAACTTAGCGGTTAGTTTACCGACTTTCACGAGCACGTCATCTGTGTAAACTCCTCTATCGTAATGTTTGAACATACAATCATTGATGGCGGCTACCGGTTGACCTACAAACGATAACGCCGCCCGCTCCTCCAGTCGCGTGCGACGCTTACTCGCGAGCGTGCGTACCATCCCAAACCGTCGTCCACATACGTAACAACGTCATCTCAACCTGATAGTATCCCTTGTACATATCTAGATCCAAAAACTATCGATAACTTATCGTTTGATAAGTCATTTTGTGTGCTCATGTGTGTTATAGTGGCTGTGTTATGTGATTATAGTAAAACAAGTGATATAATAAAATTATGAATTAGCGTTTTTGTGAAATATAGTGGATTATTGAAATGTTAGTGCGAATGTGTGGGAACGAAGATAGGGCGCCGGTGAACTGCAAGGTAATGTGATTTTATGCACGCAACGTTGATAGCAACGCGAGTGATACGTGCTAGTGCATATGAACAATGTTTTATTTTGACAGATAACTTTGAAGGCATATTATTTTAAAGGCTTAGAAGGTATATTTGTATACTATCTTAAGAATTTTTGATTGACAAGAAATATAGGTGTTTGGAAGTACAAGTGCGATATCCAACCGTAAATATGGTGCATTCAGTTTTAGAATCATTTGGGCTTTGTAAAGCGTCGCCCTTGTCACTCATATCTTTATGATAGTCTCTTGCCAAAGCTCAATGTGACTTGTTAATACCTTGTAGTCTTTTATTAACAGTACCTTTGCTTTTTCCTCGTTTAAAACAAGTGAGAATCTGATTCTCATCGACGGCATAGTTTTCCCGCCAAAACTGAGCAGTCTACCAACCTCTGTACCATATAACTAAAGGACTGTTCTTCATAAGAGTCTATCAAATGAATAAACACAGTCTGTTTGGGTTCATAGGATGAATAATAATATACTTATCTGCCTCGTTTGAGGAAACTTTAAGACGTGGCAGAGTTCTTTCTTTGCATTGGTAGTACTTTTGATTTAGATGCATCGATCTGTTATTGAATTTTGTGTAAAATTAACATTTTATAGGATTGATCATAAAAATTGTATTTTCTTGTTTAATCAACAACACTCGTAAGCACAACATTTTGGAATATTGGGCTCATAATTCACATTTCAATGATTGTTTGTACGGATTATTTAAAATTATTTCCAATGCGATGCCGCGGTTTAAAATTTCTGAGGCATTCCGCTCGTATTTTGAAATTTGTATTGTAACACATTTTAGTACAATGAAACTATTAAAACGCGTAAGAAAATACTATAAAACAAATCGTCAATGTGTTTAAAGAAATAAATATTCACGAACCGAGTAAACCCTTTTACTTGCAAGTCACTGCTAACACCATCTATCGCTTGGGAGAGAACCGCCCGCTTTCGAGGTACTTTTAGTGAATTACGTCAGCCCGGTTTCTTTGTATGGGATGAGGATTCTGTATGCTAGTATTCTATTATCTGTGACCTAAATGACACGATGACAGTCTGGTTGGTTTTCAATCACTGCTAGACGTGAAATCTCTTGTAGTACTTCGTCATAAAATCATTGAGAGAAAATAGTCTAGCCCTTTTCCAACTATTTTGGGATCAGCTTCTAGTCCTATCGAATGCAACTGAATACCAGAATTTTACATGGCGAGAGCTTAGATAGCGACTGCATATCTAAGCTCCAAGACCCATTGACAAACCAATGTCATAAATGTCTCTTTCTGCGTCTTTTCACTGTTTACTTTTAAAGTATTTCAAAGTTCACTATACCATGACGAACGATTCCATTTCTTCTTTTCTGTCACTGGCACTGTCTTTCAAACTTCTAATATACAAATTTCTTACATTTTCCATTAGCGAGACGGATGTGTGGGGTAAACACATCCGTATCAGCATTCTAATCTCTGTTCTCTGCAAATGCATTTCGTAGAACATCCTACTACAAAAAAACGTGGCTTCTAAAACCTCAAGCTTACGGCTACAAGCCTTGCATAAACACTGCTAAAACCACTTTGACTTACCCGCCGTTACCAGTATCGTGCACAATTAATATTTATGAGATTCGTGTATCTTATTAATAAACATATATCATAATCAACCACGACCATGTATGGGTGTAATATCAAAGGAATTGATCTCTATTTGAATTTCATCATCATAGTATTAAATGGTTATCTTGTTCTGCATCGTAATCGGGGAGATCCTATCGGCGGAACTGGTGATAGCGAATGAAATGTGTTTGTTAATTAATCTCTAAATCTAATATAATAATCTAAATCTCAATTTAGACACTAATTATATGCTTATTAATTAATCTCTAGATTGAGAGCTTCATAAGTGTTGTTCTTAAGACTCTTGACGCGCTGAAGTAGGTAATTCCGATCTCCATTTCCATCTTTATTTTATTTATTTATCGGCCTATGTACAATTGTTACAGTGTTTATCTAACAAGCAATATGATCCAAAAATAGTATACAATATGATGCGATAGTTACATGAAAAACAAAAATTACAACATCCATAAAATTACAATAATAGTGCAGAAAACTATAATAATTTCTAAAACTACCTACTCGTTGTTGTAAATGTTAGGCGATTAACACACGGCACCGCGCACCGCCGCGGTAGGCGGTGAAGCGGATCTCATGTCGCATTAGCCTCTAATAAATCCGTTGATGCCGAACACACGTACACCGCTCGACCGCGCGGGTCGAGCGGTGCTCTTCTCTCCGCGTCCGCGGCGGTGCGCGGTGCCGTGTGTTAATCGCCTTAACTTACAACGAGTAGGTAGTTTTAGAAAAACAATAGGTATTAAATTCCACTGTAAAATAGATAAGCGTTATCTATTCCCTAGAATTTGTTTTGGTCTTTCTGATAAGATTGATTGTGTCATCGACCCTTTTTGTTTTTGTTCTTCTTGCGCTCCTTATACTTTCTTGGTCACCTTCAAAATATATATTTTCCATTTCTAACCGACTTCGCAAAAAGGTTATCAATTCGACTGTATTTTTTTTTATGTGTGTTACCTCAGAACTTTTTATTGGGAGAACCGATTTTGATAATTTTTCTTTATTTGAACTCTGGTGCTTGTCATGTAGTCCCATTTAATTTTCATGAATATCTGATGAAGAACTTCGGAGATATACTTAAGAACTCTTCAATAAATGACGGCAAATCACTCGGAATAGTTGCAATCGCATTTCTGTTTATTGTTTAAACCATTTCATAACATAACATCACACTAGTACACTCTAAAGGGGTACGCAGGTGTGAACAGTTCACCCTGGTATACTCTCATTATAATTATAATTAATTATAAATAATTTATAATTTTATTTATTAATTAATTTAATTTAAATAATAATTAATAATTTTATTTATTTACTTCACCAAAAATAATACAACAAATTACATAGTATAGTATTACAGGCCAGTACTTAAAATTATTCAACATGGGAGCATCTGTAGCCGAACTAGGACGAGTCCTGTATCTCGGCATACAGCGCCTGACCCTCGAAATCGATTATAATATTTAGCCCAATAGACATGCAATAAGACGTAGTTCTATCACAGAGACACAGTTTTGTTTAAGTTTTATGTTATTGGGTTAATCTATTCTGACTTCACTTTGGGCAGTCGGCGTCAATAAACGAAGAAACGAAAACAGGAACACCGACTTCCGAAATTGAAGTTATTTTTCACTTTGTAGTGTTTTTGTTTGGTAGTCGGTTGTAATCTTTGTAAAAATGTTTTTTTGTATCCTAACTTTGTTTTTTAAGAACTAGAAAGAAGTTTACTCACAATCTGTGTTACATATTGCTAGTACGTATTACAATCTCAATTGCATCCTTTATCTTATAACTATTAGCAGCATAGTACGAAAACAAGGTTTAATAATAGGCATAGGAATATGTTTACACAAAACTGGATACCCAGAAGCAGCCGTACACCTCGTTATCTTATCAAAGTAAACATTACAACTCTCTCGCATATTTGTCCTACGCTCATACTGCACCGGGTCACGGATGTCTGGCTTCGTTTACATTGGCATTAGTTACAAGGATGTCTAATTTGTTCCCTTTCATCGGACTTCGGCTTGTTCCGTCTGTTTGCATTCATTTTGGGGTTTCTTATAAAAATAAAACAGCCATCGACCCTTCTAAACATCGCATAGGTGCATGCATTATTGCAATGATGGAAGACGATAATCTACCATCTTCAACAATTGATGTGCCTGCCTTTCGTTTTCGTGAACCTTTGAAGTTGCACTTAGATTGTGTCTATTGCAATTTTTTGTCTTACCGCCGTCTTCGTTCCTCCATCTTCGGTCTTTGACTCTTGAGAGCTCTTTCGTTATGGCTATCTGGATCCATTAACTTTAGCTATTCTTTCTTATTCATTATCTTTTTATTTTGGTGTCCTTAAAAGATTAATCAGCCATTGACCCATTGTGGTATCAATCAGTCAACTATTTATTGTTATTACTTAATCTTCCATCTTCATCTATTGACGTGTTTTTATTAATTAGATTGGTTTGGGGAACTCAGAACCTCGGTTCTCTTAGCCCAATAAACTTTACAGCTCCCTCTCTCATATTTTCCTACAGTTATATATACTGCATCTTGTCACGGACGTCTCCAATTTGTTTGCTCTAGCAATAGCAACCATACCATTTTTAACTTTCGTCAGTTGATCCTTCAAGATATTCTTGGATTCTAGAAGTGGCCACTGTCTACTTCTCTCCGTTGTATTTAAGCCTTTCATTCCTATTTGGTAGCATTGTTTTCAGCTATTTCTGACAAGATAAATCAGCCATTGATATTTTGTGCCATTACAACAATCAACTATTTATAGCTATTACTTAATATTTCATCTTCGTATACGTAACTTCATTCCTTGTCCCAAACTGGAAAACCAGAAGCTGAATCTTATCACAAAAAACATTGCAGCACTCTCTAATATTTGTTCTACACTTATATTACACCGGGTCACGGTTATCTGCCTTACGTTTACATTGGCATTAGCGAGTAGACTGTCTCATTTGTTCACTTACATCGGTCGAGTCGTGCTTAGACTTCGAACTTTTGTTGTTACTTCTTTCTGAAGGGTTTCGGTACAGTTTATTTGTTTTTTAGTTGCCTATGAAGACGCCTGTGACCAAAAAGTTACCTTTTATCCGGGTATTTTCACAAATTGTTACCAAAAAAGTTATGAATATAAATGTGGTGATGAAAGAGAGGGAGGGGAAGGCCAAATAAAAGATATATGGACTGTGGGAGGAGTTATATGAAAGAAAAGGGATACAGTGATAGCGTGTCGGTTATTAGGATGGAATGGAAGAAGAAAACGTGTTATGCCGACCCTAAGAGACATGGGATAGGGCAGGAAGATAACGAGTTGCCTGGGAGGAAGATCCCAACACCATAGCACTGGTGATGTAAAACGTCGTCTGAAAATCGGTTTATACTAAAACAAACGATATTATGTAGCATCCACCAACCCGCACAGAAAGACATTAGGTGTAGTCTGCATATGTAACTTATTGTTAATCAATATGCTAAGTTCTTCTACAAGCTGTTTCTGAATAAAACCAATTTCACGCAAATATTGAAGACAGACATAAAAGCTCACACAAGTTTTTCTTTAATAACCATATATTGTGTCACCTTCATTAAATTCAACATTCCTATCCAATATTTATTTTATGGTCTCAAGTTAAACTAATTATTGACTAAATATTGAATAATTGACTACTTGGAGAACAATAGTTTGAGTAAACAAGACGAATATTTATGTTCATTTGTTAAAATCCCTCGTTATTTGGTAAGTACTCGTCTACTTGAGCCACGTCTTATGTGTTCAGGTGGACACCCCATATTTTCGTTGACGCACGATATAATATACACAAAATAAATATAATATTTGAAATTATATATTTTGAAGTACTTACTGTAATTTCAGTAGATCACAAAAGTGTTTGGTGTTAGATACAGTTGTGTGTGGTCAGTTATGTGGATATCTTTGTGGGTGTTTCTTTTTAACACGTCTATTTTGTTCAACTTAACTGTAAGTTTCCACTTCTATGAATACATTAAAACCAAGCAGTTTTTGATTGTTTTATCACATTGTTAGATCTACCTACATACCTATGGGGTTCGAGTCATCATCATCATCAGTCCACTGCTGGGACACAGGCCTCCTCTCATTAAGAGAGGGAATGGGCCGTAACCCACCACGCAGGCCCAGTGCGGTTAGGTAGATTCGAAGACATGTGAAATGTTTTCGAATTTTTGGTTTTCTTGTATTCGAGTTCTCATCGAGTTTTAGGGACATCAGAAAACAGTTAGTCGACTCTTCACATGATCAGAAGGTTAGGCTTTTCTTCGATCAAAGAATTAACATTGCCATTCAAAGTGGCAATGCTGTCAGTGTTCTAGGCACTTTTCCCACTGACAGCGATGTTGACGACTTTCTTTGATTCTCAATGAGAACTTCCCCTCTCCCATTTTTATACGCGTTGGTATATTGTTGTATATTAGATGTCAATATGAGGGTGGTTGCATCCACTCCTATATAAGTTGTGTCGCTTGCCAAATAAAGTCAGTGTACTACCAGCTATCTGTTGTTTCACTTGTCATACATTCGCATACTCATCATTGGCGACGAGGACTTACCCACAATTTAAACAAAGAAAAAAAAACGATAAATAATGCCACATTTTGGAATTTTAACGAGTTTTGACCATAACATCCATACATGGCAAAACTATAAACAACGCATTACACAATGGTTCATTGCGAACGACGTGGACAGTGTAAAGGATCCCAAGGGAGTGAAAAGACGGGCAATATTGCTGAGTGCACTCACGGACAGCACGTACAAACTGGCAGCCGATTTGGCGTTACCGAAGGAGCTGACGCAGACGCCATACGAAGACATTCTCACACTTCTCGACAGTCATTTTACACCAAAAAAATGCGGATTTGGTGAGCGGTATAATTTCTATGCTGCTACTCAAGGTCCAGAAGAAACATTCTCACAGTGGGCTGCGAGGTTACGTGGCCTCACTACACATTGCGGGTTCCTGAATGTAGAAGAGGCGCTGCGAGATCGGTTCGTTATGGGTATGCTGCCGGGACCGGAGAAGGACAAGCTATTCGCGCGTGACCTTCAGGAGTTAACATTGGCAAAAGCGGTGGATTTGGCGGAGAGCGTGCGCAGTGCACGGAAGGGAGCAGCAGCGTCATCATCGGCGTCGGCGCAGGCGCCACCGTCGAGCGAAGCGCTGTTCAAGATCGCCACCACAAACGAACCCAGTGCTAAGAAAGAAAAGTGTTCCGTGTGCGGTTACAAAAATCATAACACGTCTCAGTGTCGGTTTGCTAACTATACATGCAAAAAGTGTAATGTAAAAGGCCATCTACGAAAAATGTGCACAAAAATAAATTTCGTAGGAACTGGCGGGTCGAGCGAGAGTGATGATGACGGTAATTCGAAAAAAATATTTTCACGTAGCGGCGAACCTATGACTACAATAGTTTCGATACAAAATATAAAGCTAAAGTTCGAAGTAGACACCGGGTCGGCAGTCACTGCGATTTCCGAAAAAGTGTGCAAAAGATATTTTGAATCGTTTCCGTTATTATCATCGTCGGACCGACTATTTACGTATACAGGTCAAATCATCAACTGTCTAGGAATAGTACAATTACCTATTACTTATAAAGAGATAACACACGTAGTTAATGTTCGAGTGATACGTGATGGTGGACCCCCAATTTTAGGCAGAGATTTTATTAGTATGTTTAAATTACAAATGTTGCAAATTAAATATTGTCAGTCAAACAATATAGCCGAACAGTTAAAACAACAATATCCATCTGTTTTCTCAGACGAGCTGGGTGTATTTACAAAGTATCGGGTAAAACTACAATTAAAAGATGACGCGAAACCGGTTTTTTTCAAAGCTCGACCAATAGCATTTGCACTTAAAGATAAGATAAACGACGAGCTCGATCGTTTGGTACGTATAGGTGTACTAAAACCGGTACAGTACTCCGATTACGCATCGCCTATTGTTCCTATATTAAAGCGAGATGGCTCAATTAGGTTGTGTGTAGATTATTCAGTAAGCGTTAACAAGCAGCTAGTTGTAGAACAGTACCCCTTACCAACGGCACAGGAACTTTTCACAAAATTACACGGGGGACAGCAGTTTAGCAAATTAGATTTGACGCAAGCTTATTCACAATTTGTCCTTGACGAGGCGTCTCAGAATTTAACTTGCATTAATACCCACCGTGGGTTATTTGTATATACACGATTAGTTTTTGGTCTTGCTAGTGCCCCGGCTATTTTCCAACGGGCAATGGAGTGTTTATTATCAGGGTTGGACGGTGTTATGTGTATGCTTGACGACATCTGCATAACGGGAAATACTAAGGAGCAACATTATGAGAGATTATGTGCGGTTTTGCAAAGACTGCAGGACGCAGGTCTTACACTTCGTAAAGATAAGTGTGAGTTTTTTGAGAACCAAATAGAATATTTAGGCTATACCATAGATAAGAATGGGTTAAGTAAATCAAAACAAAAGGTCCAAGCAATTGTTGAGGCGCCTACACCGACAAACGTGAATAAGTTGCAGTCATTTCTAGGATTAGTTAATTACTATAGGAACTTCGTCCCAAACGCATCATCAATATTGACCCCGCTTTATTCATTATTGCAAAAAGGCAATACATGGAAATGGGAGGACATACATGATCAAGCATTCAAGGCAATTAAGCAATGTTTAGCTTCAAATCAGGTTCTAGCACATTTTGATCACAATGCCAAAATTATTTTGACGGTAGACGCATCACCCAGTGGATTAGGTGCTATTTTATCGCAGATAGGTGTTGACGGAGTGGAACGTCCAGTATCGTTTGCCTCTCGTACATTGAATTCTGCAGAGAAGCGATATTCACAACTACAAAAAGAGGCTACGGCAATTATATTCGGTGTGCGACGATTCCACCAATATTTATACGGGAGGGCGGTTCCGTTTGTACTTCGCACAGACCACAAGCCACTGTTATCTATATTTGGCCCATATCGTGGAATTCCAGAGGTTTCTGCAAATAGGCTGCAACGTTACGCGATGTTTCTTAGCGGTTATAATTACTCCATTGAGTACATACGTAGCGCTGATAACAGCGCCGATTATCTTTCGCGCGCCAGCCTACCAGACTATGAGTCAACGCCGCTAAGAGGGGGGTGTGGCTACGAAACCGACGGTAGTTTAGTGCCGGTGGAAGATCGCGCGTCGTATGTTAATTTCGTTATCGATGGCAGTTTACCAGTTACGCGTAGCGAAATTCATAGTGAAACTATTAAGGATGCAATACTGAATAAAGTCTTATCATATATTGTTAAGGGGTGGCCTGAGCGGTTATCAGATATATCAATGAAACCGTATTTTTTATGTAAAAACCAGCTGTCGTATGAAAGCGGTTGCATTATGCGAGGACATAAAGTAGTAATACCCAAGACACTTAGAACTAAATTATTAACAGAACTACATAAATCACATTTAGGAATCGTAAAAACAAAAGCTGAAGCGCGAAGTAGATTTTGGTTTCCGGGAATAGATAACGCGGTAGAAAAAATGATTGCGGATTGTGAGGTTTGTTTACAGTTGAGACAGTTACCAGCGCGTGCGCCGCCAGCGCTATGGCCACACTCTCCGCAGCCATTCTATCGTATACATATAGACTATCTCGGTCCAATACAAAACCATTCGTATTTAGTCATTGTAGATGCATACTCAAAGTGGGTAGAAGTGTATGATATGGGGACAAGTACGTCATCATGTTCACTGATTAATAAATTGTATGAATATATGGCAAGATTTGGCTTACCGCATACCATAGTTAGTGATAATGGCACGCAGTTTACGTCTGCAGAATTCAAAATGTTTTGCACTTCAAACGGAATATCGCATGTGACGTCACCGGCTTATCACCCGGCCAGTAACGGGCAGGCAGAAAGCTACGTGAAAGTAGTGAAAAAGGGAATTAAATCCTGTATGTTAAGTAATAGCAATACTAAGACATTGAACAACAGGTTATGTAAATATCTATTTGACTATCGAAATTCCGTTCATTCGGCAACCGGCTGTTCGCCTGCCCAGTTAGTGTTCGGACACAAACTGCGATCGCGGTTAGATTTAATCAAACCAAACCAACCACCACCGGCATCTGTCACTCTCACTCGAAACGTCGAAAACAAACAGTGTTTGCAGTTTAAAGTGCTAAATGACAGCAAAGCTAGCAACTTTTTTAAACCTGGCGACCATGTTTTATATAAAAAAAACAACATAAAAAAACAAGGATCATGGAATAGAGGAATAGTAATCAAAAAAATCGGAAAAGTAATATACATTGTAAAGGACTGCTTAACTTCTTGTAATGTAAAAAAACATAAAAATCAATTGATAGCATATAAAGGTACAGCAGCAGTTACCCCCCGGTCAGAGGACTGTTCGATTGAAGTCGAAGACATCACTCCGCAAGCAACTTCACCACCAACCCGTACATCCCCAGTGGACAACAAGGATACACACACGGGAGGGGAGGGGAATAGTGAGAAAAAGGGTATAATGGATACAGAAACGCCGGATGGCACATCAAAAGAAGAAGACGACGAATTCTACGAGGCAACAGAAGGGACTCATGATGAACCCCTCGTGGAGGCAGGGTCCAGCCAGACCCCACAGCCTGAAAGGCAAATGACTGATGGAAAAATACTGCGAACTGTACCAAGGGTTGATTATAAACAATTTTACTAGGTAATTCAAATCATGTTTATGTTGTCAAGCTAGGGGAGGAATGTTGTATATTAGATGTCAATATGAGGGTGGTTGCATCCACTCCTATATAAGTTGTGTCGCTTGCCAAATAAAGTCAGTGTACTACCAGCTAAATAATAATAATAATTTTAATAGTAAAAAAAAAATGTTTAGATTGTAATTACGTTGTGAATAAACTGACAGATTATTTCTAGAATTAATTTCTAAGATTATAAGATAATAATCGGTATAGAGCTTTATATTTTCTTAAATGAAAACATATTTACTTTACAAAAGCTCACTGTTGTTCATATCTCCATGATCGTTTAGAAACTTTGTTATCATAATACGATCAAGTTCATAGAAAATGGACACCCAACACTAATATTATTGATGTAAATCCATACTTCACATACCTACTTTTAAATGCGAAACTAACTTAGTAACGCTTCAAAAAGCGTTAACCGCTATACCAAGTAAGATGAATTTTGGTACCTTTGGTGAAGGATGTAGTTTAGGTACTTTTCATCCCGAGAGTACGTTCCCTTAGAATACTTTTCGAAGTTTACGCGGGCAAATTCTCTAGTAGAAGCTAAATCGCAAGTTCTTTTCACAAAAAACTTTTTAAGAATTATTAAGCTTTTTTTATCTTTGAGACAAAAATGTGCTTTGGCCGTATATGCCTATTTAATAATTAAAAACAAGACATAATGAAGTATCGTGGCTTCCAGCTGAAATAAGCGTTATCTGATAACTACTAATCTACAAGGGTTTAGAAGATAATATAAATGTTTAATTTTACTTTGTCAATTACCTTATCTCGCCGTACTGCATGTGACGCGGCATAGCAAAAAATTGACCGCTCCCCATTAATTAATTAAAATAACGCTGTGGTAGGCGGTAACGAAGAAATTACCAACTTTCATTTGATGAATGGATTTGAATGATGATATTGCTAAAAATGGGGAACAACCAGAGATGGCCGTTGATAGAGATGTTTGGAAAAATTTGGTATTCATGTTTACTTATCTAATTAATCAAGCTCAAGATAACGGCCAAAATCCCCTGTAACGTTCAATACAAATTTTAATACCTACTTTAATACGAGTACTGGAAAAGTAATTGATCAGATATCATTATAAATAGTAATTGTTATCATAAGGAGCTCAAAATTATCTAGTATGAGTGCAAGTACCTGGATAGATTAAAATGAGAGTAGTAATTATAAAAGATTCTAGAAGTTCCCAAAAGAACATGTGTGGTTGTCTCTAACTATTCTCAATCTCATTAATTCTTTGTTTTTTTTTCCTTCTTTTAATTATTCTTTTACAATCGTTTTTAATCATCTTCATAGCCCTTTGCTAAGAATAGTTACAGCACTGATAACAATATTTGTGCCACATGTTAGATTTAGTCTTTTTTTATTTTACTTTTGTATAGATTCCTTTACCGATTGTTTTGTAAATGTGTGAACATTGTAGGTCTTCTAGATAAGAGAGAATAGAGAATTTTTTAAAAGAGTAACCATGGAGTTTCTTGCCGGTTCTTCTCCATAGGAAACGACCAACCCGAACCGTGCACCTTTTGTCGACGTTTTATAAGTGCCCTATGTAGGCCTATATGAAATAAAAAAATTGATTTTGATTTTTGAACAATATATAATAATAATAACAGGCGACAGAACTTCAGTAACCTGTTAAAAGACAATTTGGTTCAAAACTTATCAAAAACAGAAATGTCCACAGTATAATATCGTTTTTCGTATGTTGTAAGAAAGTGTATTTGATTTGGCTAATCTGTTCTGTCCCACACCTGGGCAAAGGCCTCCCTTCCGTCTTTTCATTTTTCGCTGTTTATTGGTCATCATTCAGTGGGTACTTTTCCCCAATTCTGTTGCCACTTACGGTGTTTAATTTGTCGGATGTGTATCCTCAGAGTACATCTACGATTTGTCTATTGAAATGAAGTGTACTGTCCCTCATATGGTCTGGTATTTTTACTGTTGTTAATTATGTTACTGCTAAAAGCTATATTGCAGAAACATCTGCTTTCGTTTAAGTTTTAGTGTGCAATAAAGCATATTTTATCGATGATTGGTAACATCCAGTTCAAGCCACTTGCTATCGCTACTTCATTACCATACGGTGTAAGTTATCGTTTAGATTTTCATATACCGTTATTGAAAAATACCCTTATTCTAGTCGTCTTTATGGATTAAAAAGGTTGATTGCCTCGTTACTCAGCTATTTATGTAGGCATATCCTTATTTTTATTTTGTGATGTTGCATAAAATTTGTCGTTATGTTATCTGGTTTTTACATTTTATCAACATACACTTATCGTTTATCAAAAAAATCGGCTTATGCGATTGCTTATCTGTAATGCCGGAATACACGAAACTTTTTTGGAATAAATGTTTAGATTATATCACCTGGTAAATGGTAATCCCCATCGGAAAGGTCGGCTTCTTATCTTTCTTTGTTATATGTGAGTTCTGCATGTAATTTCCTATCGTTTTTATCAACCCCTGTGGTCTTTGAATGCCTTAATTTGATATTCATCCAAATCTGTGATTGGTTTATATAATCTTGCTCGACGAATCTTAGTAGTTTTCATGAGGTTTTGATGCGAAAGTTAGAGACAGCTTAAACTAGGTTCATGATTGATCATCAGGTTCGTCTAATTGCTGGGTTCAATCCGTCGCGTCCGTCCCATTGTGTTTATTTCTATTGTCATCTCTCTGGATTATCTGGGTATTAGCATCTCCGAGCCGAGTGTAGATAAAAGTTAAGTCTGAAATTGTATTATTGTAATAGTCTTGGTAGGAATGGCAATCATTCCTAACGTGCTTATAGTGAGAAACACGGTTATGCTGATCCATAGCTACGTAGAAGAGAATTACTCATGTAATACGCATTTTCAATAAATAAACCCACAGCACATTGGAACTTGGAAACCAAACACGTCATATTTTTACTGGCAGTGTTATTTTATCTGCTATCTCTAAATATTATATCGACACTTAAGATAAACTGACATATGATCACTATCGGTTGCTATCGGACCATCATTTCGGTCGTTATCATCCTCATGACTTAATGTACACCTGCGGTAACACGAGGTTTTTATGAAACTTTATTTCTCTTTATTTTTGATGATGCATTTGAATGTAGGAGTTAGATTTATAAGGACTTCCAATATAAAGAGAGATAATTATGATGATATTTTAATAATGAAGTAGTTAGTGAGTCACCGTAAGTATTGAATTGCATAATATTATTTCTAGTGCAGAGCTAGACTTACGAAAACCGATAAAACAGAACTAGATCTATATATGGACAAGCAAAAACTTTAGAGAAGAAAAATATACAATGTCTAAAGAATATCTGTTACGAAAAAAGTCAACATCAGTTATAATTGGAATGAAACAATCATAACAAACACACAGTATCATAAATCCAATAGACACTATCTTCATTGCAGCATAAATTAATAAAGAAAACAAAACTATTAAACATGCAATATGTAATAATAAAAAGCTAACATTATCAGTAGCACCTACATGAACCGACGACCCTGCAGGAGCAGTGCACTCTGAAAAAGTGTTGACACTAGATAACGCACTGACCCCTCGTAATACTGACACTTATTGTGCCACTGTTATAGAAATTATCGGTACTTCGACTATTATGCTCGTTCGGAGTGATATCACTGAGTCATTTGCTAAATTTAACAAGATACTGCTTTCTTAGTGAAAACTAAATAAGCAATGCTTTTTTTTCTAGTATAGCTCTGACACAGCGGAAAGGAGTCGCGGCAGACCCCGTACAGAAAGTCGAGAACAGCTGGGTCGAAAACAATGGTCCACTTTAGTCCTGGATCGAAAGAGCTCGAAGAAAGCCAGTTACTACCGGTTATAGTCGGTTGCTACAGTCACATTTATACACCAATAAATACGTATTCATTGGTAAATTAAATACTGATCAATAAAGAAGAGCCATCCACTTATGATCTAACATTCCAACAGTCCGAACGTATAAAAATAACCCGCTCTTTGTGTACTCAGTTTATTGACAAAGCTCTCTCGAATTATTCCAAACTTCAATAATTCGGTCGAGCGATATCGTTTGTTTATACGATTTTAACGTGGCCTGCGACCCGATCTTGCTGATCAGAAGGCAGATCAACTGTCGGACGATAGCCTCTCCTATATT
Organism: Orthosia gothica; assembly: GCA_949775005.1. Taxonomy (NCBI): domain Eukaryota; kingdom Metazoa; phylum Arthropoda; class Insecta; order Lepidoptera; family Noctuidae; genus Orthosia; species Orthosia gothica. Next base: position 24,131,241 of record OX459035.1, read on the forward strand.
GTGCCTATTGTTGATAAATAGTCTAACATGGGTAACTATAATGTACTGTTACAAGTATGCATATTTGGTGATGTGATGCGGTAAATTGATGACGATAGTAAGTGGTTATAATAACCAAACTGTGTTTGTTTCAGGGCGTCATATTGCTAACAAATATTATGTATAGACTTAGCCTAGGCTTTTGATACAGATAGCTTTAGTCACCAATCATGTTTTTCACAATGTTGCAGTAGCAATCTGAGTTTACTTAAGCTATATTTGTTTTAGAAGAATTACATCAAAATAGTGTCGAAATCATAAATATTATTTTGTTTTATTCTAAATAACAACTGTGGCGTCCTACAAGGGGCTATACTCCGACCTACATTACTGTTATAGTATTAGCGTTTCTTATTTATTTATTTAAACTTCATTTACAATGGTGATACATAGGCGGACTTAATGCAGCAAGGCATTCTCTACCAGTCAACCTTTGGGTTAAAAAGAAAAAAACAAAAAAAAGGTTCTTATCAGCCAGCTTTAAAATAACGCCGTTTATCTTAAAACCAAATATCTTTTCGTTTATCTTTATACAAGTGGTATAGTAAACAGATAATAATATAATTTTCATAAAACTATTTATCCTTATATTATGAAGATAAGTATCTACTGATACAGCCGACGATAAAAATGGATCAGTTTATAATTGCCGTGCCAACGCTTATCGGTGAACGATTTATTTTGATAAAATTAAAATCACACCTTTTTATTCGGTTTTTTCAGCTTGATCATCGTTACTGGCTTCATCTTTTGTAAATTGAAACATTTATCTTTCATGTTTTGAATCATATTTGAAATTGTCGCATCACTACAGCATATTATATTCACGTGGACCTATTATAACGTGTAGTTCTAAAAGAAATTCAAATTGACGAGGAACGAGACACCTGTCCATGATCCAAGGTTATTAACAATTCAAAATGAATAATATTGTATATGCTTTATAAAACTATGCAATTTAAATTAATATGATTCAAATTATTCTTAACCAAACATGTGGTCTGAGTAATGATGGTGTAACAGTCAATCGAAAAATGGCGAATTTGTTATGACTCACTCATAATTATGTAAGTCACCATTTTATGCTTTGGACACAAAAGTAACATCATTTCTTTCTACCAACTTTCAACCGAATCTTGGTCCTGTTCTTTACTGAGATTACATCACGAGTTTTAAGGCAGCATTAAATCAGTGGATCATTACATGATCTGTCTCTTTTGTTAATTGTACTATGTTATTGTACATGTTTGCAAGAGCTTTACGGTAATATGATTAAAAGATCATATTAATATTTTATAAATATCTATATACGGATCAAGCACCGCGTACCATCAGTACAGAATATCTGATTAAACCTCCCGATGAAGAAATCACTACCGAAGCCTTAAAAATTGGCTCTGAGACTCTACTGCCCACCTGACTTGTTCCACACTATATTCCAGAAAGTAAAAGTACCAAGTGCCATGTGTCACTCAAATATAATTCTTTAGCACAAGAAAGGTGATAAAAGCAATATCGGCAATTACCGGCCGATTAGTGTCTAACATCACACATCTACAAAACATTAATTAAAGTCATACATAATAGAGTAAATAAAAACCAGGACAAACGTCAGCCAATAGAACAAGCCGGATTTCGCACTAACTTTTCCACAAATGACCACCAACACACACTAAACCAGATAACAGAAAACTATACAGAATTTAATATGCCATTATATCTCGCCTTCCTAGATTAAACGAAGATTTCGATAATGTTAAACATTGATTTTTACATATCTTGAAAACCAAATCCTAGGAATACAATACATAAACTTTTTAAAAACCATTTACTACAATAGGTCTGCAAACATTAAATTCAATACTACAGGACAATCTTTCAAAATTCAAAGATGTGTCAAGCAAGGTGACCCGCTCTTTCCCTAATTGTTTACAAGCACATTGGAGGTCATATTAAAGTCACTGGCAGCCTCATGGAATCCCAAAGGCATGGAAGTCGGCAACAAGACGCTAATGAACATCCGATTTGCCGAAGGCACCTTTTTGCCCCAATTGCTCAGGTATTAAAAAAAATGCTTCAAGAACTGAGCACGGCTAGCCTCAAGGTGGGACTCGCAATGAATTGTTCTAAAACGAAAGTGATGTCCAACAGCACCAAACGTAGGGTTGAGGTAGATGGGATAGGAAGTACATTATGTCGATGAGTACATCTACTTGGACCAGTTAGTATCTTGCGAAAACAGACAGGAAAGTGAAATCGATACGATTCGGGTATAGTGAACGCCTGCAAAAGCTACTGGTCCATGAAGACGCTCAGGGTGATCTGCCGATCCCCCTGAAGCAAAAACAGACCGAATACGGAATACCACGCTGCTCTCCAAAACGGGCATAATACTCGTAGACGTGGGCAAAAAGGCCGCCAGGCTCAAATGGGATTGGGTGGGTCACGGACATTTAGCCGCATGCAATTTGACCGCTGGGCAAGAGTCGCCACACAGTTCCTGAAAATAAGAAGGCGCCGTCGAGGCCGGCCCGGCAAGAGGTGGCGAGATGATTTGGACGCGTACATTAAGGGCTGGTTTGAGATGGCGCGGGAAAAGAATGTCTGGAAAGCCCTACTCGGCTTTGCCCAACAGTGGGACAGCTATGGCAAAAAAAAACAAACGTACCTGACAAAAACACAAATATTCGATTCGGGCATCAAATGGTTGTGACTTTGTGACTAGCTATGCTGTCCACGTTGCGGTTAACTTATACGAGTAACGAAGCGACCATTTTTAACCGACTTCAAAAAAGGAGGAGTTTCTCAATTCATCTTTTTCTTTTTTTTAATGTATGTTACCCGATTACTCAAAGACACCTCGACCGATTTTTATATAAGTGATGTTCGCGTATGACCACTCTCATCTGGCCATCTCGTCATTAGGAAAGCGATGATGTGTTATTCTCTTTAGCAGCAGCATTCTTCAATGACATTGTTCAAACACGATCATTTCATTAGCCTACTAGTCTGCATATAGTATCGTAGCAGTGAACCGGCGCGGTCGATCGACGATCGTACTGATAACCTTTAGATGACTGCGTGACGTTGTGAACATGGTTCTACAAATGAGTGTCGACAGAATGTTCTAGAACTTTGTTGTTGTCTGTTGTTGACACTTCTTCTTCTTCGGGTCGAAGGCTTTTTTGTTCTTAATTTAAAAATTAAAAATTCTTAAAAATTTCTTCGAACATATTTTCTTTGTTGACACTACTATAGAGGTATGCCAAACAGGGTGTAAAGTCCATTAATTAAAAAGGGAGGATCCTCCGACTAGACTGGTGTGGTGGGCAACTACTCGATGGTTTATGGATATATGGACACTTCAAAGTTTCCTTTATATCTTCAGAATGTGCTATAAGTAATAACAGGTATCTAAGTAAGAGGTTACAGTCTACAGACTTAATTTAGACTTATTTAGAGGCGGCTGTAGTTGTATAATTTATGTGACGCGACAATACCGTCTGACCTTCTCATCCCAGTAGCTAGGTTATATCGATATCGTTCTAAGATCTAAACCTCGGTTTGATACGACGAGGCTATGGCCGTATTATGCGGGGAGAGTCCGATTGCCAGGAGCTCGTGGCGCAGTTGTTGAGGCTGTTTGTTCCTGTGGTTCCCAAACAACAGCTTAGACCACGAAGCCACCGGCTTTTGGCCGTTCCTTCGGCACTTATGGTGTCCCGAGCTAACTCGCCTCTAGTTCGGGCGCTTACAATGCTAAATGCCCTTCTGACATCAGCACCGGAGTGTGACCTGTTTGCTGGGCGATGGATAGATGTGTGTCGTGAATGTTTAAGTTTTTGTGAGAAGATGGATGAAATTTAGATTAGTGAATAATTGTATTATGTATTCTTCGTAAATTTTTTTTTTTTTACTTTTGTAAGTTTTTCTTTTTTGTATTTTTCTTCATGTTTTTTTTGTTATGTCGTGTTTTTTATTTGTATATTTTTTATCTCATTGTGTAACCCCTTAGCTGTGACCTGTAATGTTACACATGTATACTTAAATAAATAAATAAATGGCTGGTGGTAAAACTTGTAAATCAAAATTTGGCTAAATCAATCCTAAACATGATCACACATAACCCATGTTTTGCTGTTTTTCCCATGTAAAAGAAGGCGAGCTATAAACGGAACTAACAATGTCTTTCCCCTTGTTACAGATGCGAGCCGTCCCGGCGAACGAGCGAGTATACACATTACGAACACGGCCGCCATCGCTCCTCCCTCCTTCCCCTCTAAGCCTAGCCAGCTCCGGCGATAAGTCCCTAATAGCCCACAACACGCATTCTCCGTCCCTCGAGCGGCCGGCGAGCCAGCCTTCCGTTCCTTCCACCACCGCTAGCTTCGTATGTTATGTTTGTGGGGTCAGCGCCCCCAGCTCGCAACTAAGACTGGTCTACTGCTGTCCTAATCCTGAAAGAGAACCTTATTACCCTTTTATAACGACGCTCAAACCTCATCCGGATGCCAGTCCTATTAGTCCACAAGGTGAGTCAGTTTTTTTTGTCTATTGGTGTTATCGGGCTTGCTATCTGAAGTGGGTGTTTTACAGATTTTCCGTTTGACAATCGACACGATGGGTTGTAGTCATCCCCAATCTATTTGGCCGGTTTGAAGTTGGTTGCAATGCCTGCACTGTAGTTTATCACACACTGAAACTGCAGCACCATCCCATGCGCATCGGAAAGCCTATGTTCAGCCAGGCCAAAAAGATTGGTAAATACTGTAAAAGCTGGTTACGTTTACACCAACTGACTTCACCAAGCAGTTGGATCTCGTTGATCGACCAGGCCATGCAGCTGCTATTAAGCCAATGTAAATTATCAGAAGCCAGCTGGTAGCAGCTGCAAGGAATCAGCAAGAGGATCCAGTTAATCTTGCGCGCTTAGTGAGGCTAATGTCTAGCAGCGAAATGCGCATTACATCAGGATGCCTTCATCATCATCAAAAGCAACAATTCTTAAGATATTTATAAGTTACTTCCACTGCAATGGTGGAGTGGTTCTCACATAAAAACATAAACTTGCTTCGGGCGACACCATCTACACTTACTCACTCAGATGTGTTCGACATCAATGTTGAACTCGCATCTAATGTTAGTATTTTACGTTACATTGCAGGCATGGTACAAATATGCGCGTCGTGTTACAAGAGCATCCCCCACAAGTACCCGGCGTACGGCGAGAACGGCGAGCCGAACGCTGCGCACAACAACACACACACCAACAATATTAGGTAAGTTTGTGATAAAGAAGTTATGTGAAAACTGAAAGCTTAAAAGTTGCAGATTGTTGTTGATTGTTGAAAACAAATGGGCCGAACAAATTAAAGCAACGCAACCAACTAAGCGAATTTGTTTTAAAATATGATGCATTTGGTGTTGCTTTTCACCAACCTGTTGTTAAGACAAGTAAGTAAGTTTTAAAACGTCCTAGATCTCGTTAACGTAAACTACAGTTTGTACTAAAATTGAATAACCGCCGCCTGGTAAAAAAAACGTGAAATCGCGTGATACGCGAATCTGTATCTGGAACATTTTACGAACTCGTATTTAAAAATTAAAGTAACAAAAAAACTGAATAACCCAGACACTAAAATAAATAATATTATAACACATCACGCAATATTACAACAATCTGGAAAAAGACAACCATTGTTACTTATTCTTCTTTTTACTTTTTAGGGTTCCGTACCCAAAGGGTAAACACGGGATCCTAATACTAAGACTCCGCGGTCGGTCTGTCTATCAGTAACCAGGCTGTATCTCATGAACCGTGATAACTAGACAGTTGAAATTTTCACAGATGATGTATTTCTGTTGCCGCTATAACAACAATAACATACATATTTAAGGGGGGCTCCCATACAACCAACGTGTAATTTTTCCGTTTTTTGCGATAATGGTACGGAACCGTTTGTGCGTGAGTCCGAAATAATATTGTTTCATACAATTTTGTTTGCACATTAAGACCTTGTTTTTTCAAAGCACAGCTGTTGATATAATACAGTGTTTGATTTATTAATTTTTTTCCTTCATAAACCTTGGTTTTCGTTCAAATAATTGTCTTTCAATTAAAGAACTACTGACTGCTAGGGTTCGATTCTTAGGGTGGACGAAGTGTTATTCGTTTTCTATCTGGAATTTCTTAGTAGCAGTCCGGAGTTTCGACTGGTACCCAGGTTGATGGCTATAGGTTCTGTGTTTTATTAAATACTTGCAGACGCCTCGCGGTTTCACCCGCGTAGTTCCCGTTCCCGTAGGAATACAGAGATAAAATACCCCTACACTATCCCCGGGTGGCCTATGTCACCAGTGTAGCTTCCCAGCGGTGAAAGAACTTTTGAAATCGGACCAGTAGTTTTTCAGTTTATTCGTTATATACAAAAATCCAAAACTTTTCTTTAATATTTCTTCATTTCTAAGTATAGATATAGATGACTTAAACAGAACTGACGAAATGTGGGTGTAGATGCGCCTCTGTCCTACCCCTTGGGGGGAAGTTATATTCATAATTATCTATCTTTAACCTACAATAAAATTTTACTTATTTGTCTTACAGATTTAAGCCATACGATATCAAGTCCAGTTCGAGTCAGTCAAGTAAACGTGTGTCGAACGCGTTGTCTAGCAGTCCGCAGAGCCAGATCGTGTCGGGAGAGAATGGCATGGGACTGTACAGGTCAGTGTTTGATGTTGGAAAATTGACTTAGTGCTTATTGTATTAAAGTTCATAATGTATCGTAAGTTTACTGGAAATGTGTTTAGCAGTTTTAAGATTATATTTATGGAAGTCTGTAAATGTTAACTAACGCTGGCGATGATATTATTTTAAAGCTTGAAAATATGATAGAAAGTTACTTGGCTTTGCGTACAGATATAAACCAATGCCACAAATATTGTAAAAATAATGTTCATGAAAAATAATTCGTGTTTTTATGAGTCTTGGAGATCACATTTTTCCAAAGGCATAATGCAAAGCGGGTAGGCTCAAGACCAGTCGTTATGGGATAATAAGGATGCCTATGTAGAGTAGAGGATGGCTTGCGGTTACTTATATGAACGGTGATGATAGATTCGATAAACAGGCAAAGGTTTGTACACCAACACTTTATTCGAGCTCTTTCACAAAATCATTAGTTATCAGAGTCCAAAGGCGGTTTGGATGATGATGGTCCTTCAAAACCATCGTTAATTTTATACTGTTTCGTTCCAGATGTTACGTCTGCGCGGGGCTGTTCCCGCAGCAGTCGATGGAGTGGCTGTCGACGTCGGCGGAGTACATGAACTCGCACGCCATGCACTTCCCCTGCCTCGCCAGCGGCGGCGCGAGGGGCGGCCGGGTCCTGGCGTGTAACCGCTGTGTGCGGCATCTGGCCAGGCAGTGGGAGCTCATGGATGCTGACAGAGTGCCCTTAGAACATAGGAGGTGAGTTGTGAAGAATTTCTAGGTTGGGAGCACTTGGGATGCGGGAACAAATAAGACACGTAGCAACGTACAGGCACAAGTATAATGACTGGCTAGAAAGTTACACCAACCGGACTACCTACAATACTAAATAATAAACAATACCAACTTACCCACAATAACTTATTACTAGATACATACATTACAAGTTTGAAACAATAAGCTCTCCCGAATTGTTGCTCGCCTGGTACTTTTAGTTGAGACTCCAATACAAATATTTTTTAATTATAAGCTTCTTTTTAACATTTCTTAGTTTTATTGTTTTAGCAAAATTATTGCCGTCGTATATTTTCCCCTCCTTTTAGCCCTGTTATCAACTAAAAAGTACCAAGCTTGCATAGATTCAAGAAGGTAGTAGTTCGTGTGGAACATCACACGTGTGAACAAAATCAGTATTTTAGTATGAACTCGAATGCCATGCACTCCCCTGCCTCGCCAGTGGAGAGGGGAGAGTGCTGATGTGTGGTGCGCCAGCTGGCCAGGCGGTGTGGGAGAAGAGGTGCCCTTAGACCAAGGGATGTGAGTTATGGAGATTACTACCTTAAAGCTGTGCTTGCCTGAAAGTAATGTGTTTAATTTGTTCCAGATACAATATTCCGTCGCCGCTGCCGACGAACTCGTCGATGAACGGCGAGCGAGTCATCCCCACCCCACCGTCGACCACGTCCGACCGGACCGTCGCTAGTAATAATGGTAACACACTGCTGCCTTACTGAAATACTGACCAAGCGTCGTTAGAATAAACTTGAAAACAAATAACAAAAATTTTTTTACAACAAAAAAACTAACTTCCTGATAAAAACACTAAAAATCGAAAAATAACTTCAATTTCGGAAGTCCGTGTCAAAAAACGAAGAAACGAAAACAGGAGTGTCCGTTTCTTCGCACTTTTTAGTTGTGGTACATAATGGATCAGTTCTATAGACTAAGTATTTATAATGCCCAACCCAATAACATAAAACTTAAACAAAATCAGTGGAATGAGGGTATACCAGGGTGAACTGTTCACACCTGCGTTTCCCTTTAGAGCGTACCAGTGTAATGTTATGTTATGAAATGGTGCAAACAATAAACAGAAATGCAGTTGCAGCTATCCCGTGTGATTTGCCGTCATTTATTGAAGAGTTCTGATGTTTATCTCCAAAGTTCTTCTTCAGATCTTCTATACGATTTTCTTATATGGGACTACATGGCAAGCACTAGCTTTCAAATAAAAAAAAGATTCACACAAAAAAAAAACCCTCGAATTGATAACTTTCTCCTTTTTGGGCAGTCGGTTAAAAACTAACGTAACTGGCTCTAGCCGGGATAATGCTGTGTTTCATAAATCCTCAAAACAAATATAAGTCATAGTAATTTCTAAAAAAATCCAGTCATCTTACAGTACATCATTTTCGTTCGGTGTATGTAGCCGGTCTTCGGTGGCTATCTAATGTGAGCTCGTGTGTTGTTGTTGTTAATAATAAGTTGTGGTTGTTCCAGCATGTACGTCGATCTACTGCTTCCTGTGCGGGCTGCACTCGGACTTCACGTTGGCGCGCATCCTGTACGGCCAGCCGCAGGGGAACGCGCCCTACTTCCCGTGTCTGCTCACGCACCAGGTAGGACATCTACTATGTTGTAACACAAGAGGAGAATCACTGGAAAATTTATATAAAACATTCATTTCCATCGTTTTGAAATGTTGAACTATCAAGCTTCGCTTCTAAGTGCTCGTTTTTGGAGATACGGCGCGTGCAGCGTGGCGTGTCACGGCGAGTCGGACGTTTTTTTTCTGTTTACGGCGGCGCCTGCACAGCAGTAGCAGTAGCAGTAGCGGTGTCCGCCACTGGGCTCCTCTAGCGTGTAGCGTAGCACGCGGCAGACATTGAATTATCTTCTTACAAAATGTCGGTGATGTCATACTCTGTTACTGACGGTGGCTTACATCCACGATTGCTAAACAAAAACTTGTCTAGTGCGCAGTAATTGCCGTATGTTCGTACCGGCGCGTGCGACGCCGCGGTGCCTCCCTTTGAAACAAACTTCGCCTGCATTTGAAACAAACGTGTGTAAAATCGCTTGTCCGTGAACACAACAGTCACACAACGTCATATGTTACAATGTAGTCCGTCCGACGCCCCGCGCCTCCAGAAACGAGCACGTAGGCCCCGTTTTTTGATCCCTAGTTAATTTAACCATTGGTTAAGTATGCTAACCAATCAATTATTAGCTTCAGAAATGGTCACTTAAATTGGTGAGTTTATTATTTAACCATGTGTTATATAAACAACTGATCAATAAACGCGTTTCACCGAAATTTGTAACCATTGGTTAACATAATTAACCAATAGTTGAATAAACTAGGGATCAAAAACTGGGCCTTAATGTATGATCTGGCAATATTTTAACAACAGTATGGCCAGCAGTTGCCTTTGAGTTAGTTGTGCAACAGTGGCTGACTTGCTAATATGCCAGCAATATGTTGCAGATACACATTTCCTTGACATATGGCTCGTTTAGGAACAACGGGAATCTAATGTAATCTCTTTCAATTTGGTCCAGCCACTCTGGATAGTATAACTTTAACATTACCGACTACACTGTTACAGTAATATTTCTAGCTTTAACTCGAAAATACAACTACAAATTGCAGTAAAATGTGTTAAACTGGTATTAATAATAATGTCCGTTTGTTCCAGAGTCATCCAAACGCGGAGCAGTTGCGTGATAACGGCTCGGCTCTAGTCTGTACCTTCTGTTACCACTCGCTGCTCAGCCAGTGGAGAAGGTGAGTATCACTGCTTAGCAAAGCTTGACATTTCCTAAGAGGCTGGTGCAGCAATGACGGTCTTCCTCATAGGGTATCTTGACACAGTAATCACCTCACCGGGCACCACTCTCTTAAGAAATCAAAGTTTTACAGCATTCTTATTACTAATATGCACATACAACACTCACACACCCCTACACTCACCAGCAGACACCATTTATTTTTTGTTTGTTAATTTTAATTCTAGTTTTGCACCTAAGAGTCCCTAATTCTATTGCTCTTGTAATGAGACTAATCTATAAAACTATTCCTGTAATTAAAATACGTGTTTTATATGATCAGCAGTTACAATTTGTTAACGAGGGTGGACGCTGATACCTATAATTACAAGATATTAATTTATCTTAGTTTAGGTATTGGCTGCAACTTTAACTTACAACTCTACTTACATTTGGCTTATTTTTATTGTAAACCATAACATTTTGTGTTTTACTTGAAGGTGCAAATAAACATTTTTTTTTATTGACTATCGATCGCACGAACAAACAATACGTTTACAATGCGCAATGAAAATACTGAATAGATAACGTCAACATTCACAAAATTGATGTTGGTTGAAGTTTGAGAGACATAAAAAGCTGCTAGGTTCTCTTAAATCCTTATATAGTCCTGTTCATCCTTTTGTCACAGTGTAACAATTTATAGTGATCCAACGCCTATACAATTGGACAGGATCTAATACTGAGATTTTTGTCCCGAGCTATAGCACATAACTTTGGGACACATATTATTTTAAGCTTAGTCCGAATAATCCCGAAACTCCACACGATTGCTTAGCCATAACAGGCCCAAAGTGCTTCCATCCTATATGCTAACAGATCCTTCTTATTGCAGGTACGAAGCGTTAGGCGGCTACCCTCCTGAGAGGCGAGTGTACAACACGCACGACTACCACTGCCACCTGTGCGGCATCAAGACGTACAGGAAGCGAGTTAGGGCGCTACCTATTAAAGTGAGTATTATATATTACTAGCTGTGCGCTCACGCCAACTGACTACCTAGCTACCCTACCATACCCTACCCTACCTTACCCTTCCTACTCTACCTACCTAAATTACCTACACTACCTACCTACTCTACGCTACCTACCTACCCTACCCACCTACCCTACCCCACATACCTTACCATACCCGATCTACCCTATTTACCCTACCTTATCCTATCCTACCTACCCTACCCTATCTTACTTACACTACCCTACCTACCTACCTACACTATCTACCGTTTTGTGGTTAATTTTTCCGATGTTTTAATAGTTCTTCTTTTATTCGGGACGGAGATAAATCGAACCAATAAAAAACCCGACTGCTTCAAAAGCGAACTAAAAAGTCGTAAACAAGGAAAAAATCATGCTGTGCAGTCGGAGGATACATATTCGCCGGCTGGCTGACCAAAATCTGGTGTATCCTCCGCCTGCACAGCATGATTTTTTCCTTGTTTACGACTTTTTAGTTCGCTTTTGAAGCAGTCGGGTTTTTAGATTTTTTTAATTAAGTTTTTTATTTATAACTTTTTAGTTAGTTTTTTCGAATTAGATACATTTAAACATATAAGTGTTATATATTTTGGAAATCACCTCTTAAAACCCTTTATTTTGATACCCCACACGAAGGGTTTGGAAGGAAAAAAAAAATTGGGCCCCCACAATATGGCACCCAAAATCCGCCATTTTTCTATTATCCAATTTTAATGTAGCCTATGACACTCGCAGGGTTAAGACGCATCGATTGACGTACGAATCATCAAAATCGGCCAACGCGTTTGGTCTCTGGAACGCCACATAGGAACAAACATACATACATACATACATACATACATACTTACATACATACATACATACATACATAGACTGATAAACACATTACCCTCCTTCGGCAGTCGGGTAAAAAAATATGTGAATCGGTCTCGAGTTATAAATGGAGTAACTAACCCAACGTTGTTTTATATATAAGAGATGCCTAGTATTTTTGTATCGGCTCCCAGTCTTACTAGATGCAGCTCAATACTAGTATTTAATTTGGAGCGAGTTTCCATTCCATAACGGAGCTATAGTTCTCGCCAAGCTTCTTGGCCGCCCTGATATTGGTTACACTGGCTGCGCAGTAGTAAATCTCATACAAAAACAGAGGCATTAATGCGATTTGTTATTCACGCTTATTCGTGTTAACGTTAAAAGTTTTTGCGTATAAATGTTACCAATTTTCCTGTTAGTAATGTATTGATTGAAAATTTGTAGCTAATATAGTTGAATTTTTTGTTTCAGGAATTCCCATTCTTAGTGCAAAGGCGGACTGAAAATTCATTATTATTAGAAAATGGCGATTATGCCGTAGTATGTTTAGACTGTTATGAAAGCTTAAGGTTAGTAACATTTCATTTAATTTGTTTAGATCAGAGGAAATTGTGAAAATAGTTTCAAATTTAGCTTGCAAGATTTGAACTTCATAAAATTAAATAAGAGATTGTAAAAAATGCTTGCTATTTCGTGTTGCACAGAAGCATGTAGCTTGAATGGAACTGTTACAATGAACTCACTAGAAGCTTAACATGAGTTCTTTGCGTTATGCTGGCTGTGAGCTCAACCGCGGGAACACAGCGGCGCAGTACGTACTGTGCGGCACTCGGCCCGCACGGTGCTGTGCGTGTGGGCGCTGTGCGGCTTTCAAAACGGCACGTTACTAACCGCGCGGGGGCCGTTGCTGATATCACGTTGTTGGAATCGAGTTTTTTACGGATATAATTGTCCGGAAAAGTATTTTGTAAGGTTTCCTTGTAGTGCTAGTATTAACAAGCTGTGTGTTGTCAGAACGCAGGCGCAGGACTACGAGCGGCGCGGCGTGCCGGTGGAAAAGCGCGAGTACAACTGGCTGCAGCAGCCGCCGCCGCCCGAGGACTCCGCCGACGTCACTATAGCGAGGCTACCCTCTGGAGACCGCTCAGATAAAATGGTGAGTACTGTCAGAACACTACGAGCGGTCATCTGTATCCGTATAGAAAAGAGTGATTTAACAAGACGTACAGAAGTGAATACGATGCGTGCGGCGCATGCGGCGCGTACGATGCGGATTACTCGAGAGCATGAGACAGTGCGAGGACTGCGGCGCGTGCGGCTGTTGCGGCGCGTCTATGTGCGCGTTCACCTTTAATCGACCCGAAAGAAGAAGAACTGCCCTAATACGCCAATTGCTTCCCCAGATACCTCAATCCTTGGTGATGTCGCGCGGCAGCTCGAAGCGGAACAGCCCCAAGCAGCCCAGTTCAGCACTCGCGGACCGCCGGCTCACGCCCAACAAGATCGACAAGCCTGATCAAGGTATGTTCCACTTATTTTAGAATTAGGTCACAAAAATAAGAATGAAGGAAGACTTACAGCCAGAATGGGTGTTGATGAAGAAGAACATGACCCAAATTGCCTGGTTCTGATAACAGTTGAAGAGCCCATCGTTAGTGCGTGCCTAGTGGTCTGTCTGTTGTTCAAAACCCGCTGAACGCTAACTTACAGTGCGACATAAAAGTGTAGAAATTAAATGAGGGCGCCACAATCGCTCGGATAGCAACCCAGTTAGTACGACACAGCTGATCTTGATACTTGAATAGTATTATTTATTTATTGGGTATAAATAATGAGTAAATATATTAAATAAGTATGTTTATTAAATATTTGATAATTATGTAGTAGTAATAAAACAACAACTTCATAAAAAATAAGTATTTTTAATAATCAATTGCTTTCAATATAAAGTCGTCCAATACGTTTTAGAGACGACCCTTTCTGTGTTTAGCTGGTGTTGATAATTTCCCACCGTTTTCAGTGCCGTGTTTCACGATTCTGCGCACTGTGCTTACAGAAACACCTAAAACAAGCAAAGAAAAAAATCACTGTCAGTCCGATAAAAGAAGTTCCGCGGTAAATAAACGTTAATATATTTTAAAATTGATTCTTTCCATTAGGTCGATTGTATCAACAAATATGGTATAACAAAAAAAAAATCGTATCCGCAATAAATTACATTAATTTTAGTTGCCTTACTATCAACGTTGTTAAGTCGCGCTAAAACTACAACGCTATTTGTTTATCTTAGCATAACCTCAAAAATGGTAAACAAATAAATTGTAAATGATATTTGGTTCGAAAATTTTGCTCCCTGAATGTATTAATCGTTTGTAATTAACGTTTAGTGCAACTTTCAATAGTTACTTACCAGTAAAATCTGCTGTACGATGGTAAACATCTTCTAAGTTGGATAGAAGCTTCCCAGCTTGGAATTCGGCTATACACCGCATATAAACTTTGTAAACTATATCACGGGTACCTCCACGAATTACCTTATTCATGGTTTTCCACTGTTTTTCTATCTACACACAGAAATATCACACAAAAACTAAAATTCTTACGAAAATCGAAACTGATCGAGATGAATTGGCAGCTCAAGTACTCATTTTAGATGTTGCCAGAAAATTAAAACTTTTAGTTCCCAAATATTTAACTTCTACTCTTTTATGTTGCACTGTACAACGCATCTTTAACGTAGGTTCAAACTCGCTTTGAAAACGCCACATAATTTGTCTATGCTGCCTCGTTGTTACCAGGACTTTGTTTATTTATGTAGGCTCTTTAGAAATATGTAGACTTTAAATAAATAGTCCTACACGATATCAGCCAGCAAATAAGGAAGCTGATTTCTTCTACTAAGACCACCATTCCTGGTGGTATTCAAAACACGACCAAACAAAATGTGACCCTTAAGTTGCTGTTCATTAAATTGGAACTCTATCACGGCACGATGGACATTATTTTCAAATCTGAAAAATATATATTTGAAGAATAAATACGGCTTAATGAAATATTTTCTATTCAAACCGCCATTTTATTCCTCGAGAAAAAGTCGGCCCTAAATGTATTTATTTCTGTTTTAATTATCATAATACAATATATACTCAAAACAAATACTTAGAAAACAAAACCGGAATTCATTCCAACTCATTCACCCTGACGCTTCACATCTCAGAACCTTTTAAAAGGCCCTGCGGCAAGCCCAAGGCTGTAATATGGCGCATAACAATATCGCCGCTAAAATGGATAACCACCTGTGGATGTCCATAAAGTGCTTACCCTCCGCGCCAAGATTCGTCAGAGAGTAAGTAGGAAGAAGTTTTGGTAAGGTTTTATGCCTACATCGAGGGTGCTTCTTAGAGGCAATGCACACAGTGTTGCAGAAAAAATAATTGCGTTTATTGGACTATTATTTTACGTACGTACGTTTACGATTGTTTCGTGTGCTTCATACTTTGATTAACTGCTCGATTGTAATTTAATTAGTTAAGTCTGTAAACTATGATTTCAAGTGTATATTAAATTTATTATGTTTTCATCGGAAAAGTTGCAAATAGCCGAATAAACATTGAATGAATTTTCAAAACTCCTTTCGTATGAATGAATTAAGGTTTTTTATGATGTAGTTGTAGAATACGCGTTTAACACGTTTTTTTGTACCCGGCTGAGTAGGCACAAAACTACAACCTCACAAACAACTTAACCCATCTGAAATCAACCTTCTCGCTCCCCCTTTCCGCCCCACCGGTAACAATACACCATCTTAAGTGCGCGGTGGTATCGCTGAGTACCCTCACCCACCCCTTGCCTATGACGTCATCACCTCACCCACCGTCTTTTGTAAGAGTTCGCGCACTTTATTACCCTTTGTTCATGGTATAGGGAAATTACTTAATTCTCGAATAAGACTTTTTCTCTTTTGGGTTACGTAGGTTGACGGAAGGTCGAAAGTTGAGTTGTGTTTTGTAATTCTGGTTACTGAGGTGAAACATTTTCGGGTCGAGGTTAAGCAACACTTGCCGAGTTCGGTCCATGAATGGGTGACCATCTTTACTTAGAGAGATTCGGAAACGTTAGGGTGAGGCCAAACGAACGTAATTCTGAGAGTTTTGAGTCGCGTAAAATGCGTCGCGCAATTTACGCTGCATTCGGTTTCATACTTAATTCCTGTTTGTGTCATACGGTGACGAATATGAGATGTTTGGTGACTCACGCACTTTATTTCCCTCGAGGTGAGGGTGGGGAGCGAGGCAACCGTCAGCGCCCCGTACAAGCGTAGAATAGCAACTGAAAGGACGTCCGCCCGTCTGGCAGCCTAACCGAATTTCAGTTGAACGTAAATGCCGCGACTCATTTTACACATTCACAAAATTACGTTCGTTAGGCCTCACTCTTAAGCCGGACCCGCTCGTATGCAATTTTTCATACAAAACATTATTGTTTGTATAAAAAACATGAGTTGACAGTTGTTGTGGACTTTCGATTTGACAACAGATTTAAAGGCTTGCCGAACCCGGTGTGTACATCTGGCCTTGCCCTAGGGATTTAGATCTGTTGTTAACCTTGTTGAATGACAAATTTTCTCACTATCAGCATGAGCTGGTCAAGGTTGCGGGAGTCCAGTGGAAGCGAAACGCACAGAACCGATCAGTGTGGTGACACTTGGTGGAGGTCTATGTCCAGCAGTGGACGTCTTTCGGCTGAAGTGATGATGATGATGTGAGCATGAGCTTCCAAAAAAATATTTTTGAGTTCGCTTACCTCATCAAATATGTTCAATGAAATATGTCTTATCTTTTGTTCAAACACATTGACCGAAAATGTAATCATTTAAATACAACAAACAAAAAGCTTTTTCCTTTTTACCAATGTTTCCACACACACGACTTTCACATCAGTTCCAATTTCAACCTTAACTCCGTGTGATACGGTTGGTTTTGTGTTGTGAAAGATGTGACATATGTCCTTTGCGTGTGGTAAGTGCTGTGATGACGGGAGGAAGTCTGGATAACGTTACATATTGGTATTTCTCGTATATTGTGTTTGGTTTGGTGCCGAACATAAGCGAAAAGCGATTTCAAGCTACCTTATAGTTGCTAAGGAGCGTATTTGCCTATGGGCTATTTTGTTTTGTTTTGTACTGTCACGGTTTTTGAACTAGGTGGACCTTCCCGTTCTTGAGGAAATCTTTTAAGTAACCTTTTTATGAATACATTATGAGTGCATACATTTCTGACGATCGCAACAGTTGACCTTAACTAAGTGTGGAGATCCACAAATAAGTTAATATACCTGTTCATCTAACCGCTTAGACAGCCTCCAGCGATCCGTCTTCCAATGTAAATTATTATAACGCAGAAGTGAAATCGCGCGGACACGGATTGACATGGTTCATTAGAAAACCAGCGTCAGTCAGCGATAGTCTGTCTGACTAACCGCTTAAATGGCCTTTTTTAGCAGAGCCATGAGGCACACACCGATTTTAGCATGGCATACCATGTTATTTTATTATTATTTCTGTGTACTGTGCTTATTTCATGTACTGTATTTCATTTGTTCTTGCTTTTGAATAGCCTATGGTAATCTAATTTGAGACATTTCTATCATAGTCAGCGTTAAAAGAATGCCACTATGTCCAATCCCTATGTCTGCTTTGAATTGTAAATTCGCTACATACCCTCAAACTAATGACTGCACATAAGATAAGTCACCTGTTGCTGACCTCTCAGAGAGCCAGCCTCCATCGATCCACTTGCTGCTATAAATTACCCCGTCGCGGAAGTGCTCCCGCGCGGGTGATCCGCGTCACCGTCAATATCTTAAAGCTTCCGTAGAAAGGAGAGACGCGACAATGCGGTATCCTTTATTCATTTTCTTATGAAAATGTATAAATGACACAATATTTAGTAGAATAATTTCGATAAACATGGTAGTCGCATTGTTCTATTGTTGTTGTACGGCGTTCTACGGCGTTCTTCAAACTACTCCGCTCACATAAGTTACGTCACCTGTTGCGACTAAACTGTCAGACAGAGGGTCCCCATCACCCCATCGATCCGCTTGCTGCTATAAATTATTCCGCCGCGGAAGTGACGTGGGCGGACGGATTTGATCCGCGTCAACGACAATGTCTGCTCTGAGGTGTAAACGGTTCGGTACAAACTGGCTGGAAGTATACCTACATAGGTACTACATATTATGTATGTATGTATGTGATACTACGTGTATTTACCGAAGGGTTTGGCAGGGGTGTTTATGTTACAAGGCCCATGGGACTATCTCTGTTAATAGTGTATAATTTTTGGATTAGGGGAGGATGCTTTTGTCATTAACCGAGCATGAATCGTAGTCAGCTTGGCGCCTAGACATTAGTCCACTAGTGACTACAAATTTCAAACCATCACAGGTTTTTAGCCGGTGTTTGAACTCACTTTCAAGCTGGGAGTTGCCTTTGCGATATTTAAAAAAAAACATTGATATTAACTGTCCCACTGCTGAGCAGGAACTTTTCTTATTAAAAAAAGATAGTGTTAGCCAAAAACCTCAAAGAACTGTGTGATCAGGGTTATTTTTTATTGGACGTCCTAATATAATAGTATACCAGCAACTTAAATAAACTTCCTCAATACATACAAAATTCAAATCTGAATTAATAATTTCGTCAATACTAAGGTACAAAGATTAGCACCATCTCAGTAAGTAAGACATTGGACAATAGCGTCGAGTACTAATTTGAGGGACTGGCAGACGGAGACGCGTCAAAGCCCGGATTATTGGAAAGCCATTTGTGGTGTTGCAAACGAACGGGGAGGGGAGTTAGGGTGTGGTCGGTGTTGTAGCGGGGATTCTGAGCGTAGGGCGGGGTGTCAGTGTGAGCGTTTTTAAAAGTGGGTCCGGTGGATGGGGCTGTAGTTATAGCGATAATTTGGTGAAAGCCATCGCGGCTCAAAGTCTGTTACATTTATTCCTATATTCATGGAGTTTAGGCTCATTCCTTCTCATAGAGAGGTCTCTGTCCCAGGAGTGGCAACATTAAATCGCTGATTATGCGTTTATTAACGTTTTAGTCAAACAATTAATTTTGAATTTTATGTATGACAAAGAATTGCGATAGAATAAAGGTATCCCACATTATAACTCCAATCAATCAGCATACCAGGTTAAATCACAAAGGTAAATAAAGGTTATTTAGACATGGCGTAAAATATAACTTTTCTCTCGGGCACTTCTGAAAGTTGAGTAATTAATAATGCTAACTTAATAAACATAACATAACTGTGCAAGGCAGACTTGCCATGCCATGAGCCATGGCATAAATCCAACCTTTCGCCAACGTTTTGCTTTCCATCATTTTCTTGCTTCCAGCTCTGCTTATGAAACCGCTCTCACTCGTCCCCCACACTTACCACTGAGCTATAGACAATAGACACACCGATTGGATGTTCTCGTATTTTCTTTACTCCCAAACAGTAGTGATTTGTCGGCGACGGGATTTAATACAAGACATTGTTAATTAGACCACTTCCCCGGATTACCTGAACAAAAGATTGTTTTACCTTTTATGTATTTATTTAGAGACTCATTTGTTGGCAGATTGTTAGGTGTTATTGTGTTTTGGTATCTCTTTATTCGTTTATCCTCGCATTGTACGCCTGGCAAGTACTATGGTTGTTTTGTTCCAGAAATTACTGTTGGGTGTAGTTTGTTTGATTACTGGCGTTGCAATAGGAAATCAATAAGTTATCAACACAATCGATTATGTGGTTTTGTTATGCAATTAACATTATCATCATTATTTGCAACTGTAACACTTACCCACCGCTGAGTATAGGCGTCCTCTTTATTCTGACATATTATTTTTTTTGTTTACATTGCCCTACACTAGAATTTTCAACTGTATCGTGGGTGCGTTAACAAAAATGTCAACTCACGTACACAAGACACCCAGATCTGGCATAACTATCTGTAGGCCATACAAATATTTGTTCCGTGCGGGAATCGAAACCGCGACACGTAGCGCAGCAGCCGACTCGTCCTCGCTCAACTATTACGCCAACCGTGTCATCTCGTTCTGTGCGTTCCTCATCCAGGTGCTTCTTGTGAATAACGAAATCAAGTTATGCGTAATCCTTTGTAGCTAATCCTAATTTGTTTTCTTAGTTTATAATTTATTAATTTAGAGAACTAAAATCACGATCTATTTCATTCAAACACCATTCGTGTTCTATCAAAACTTCAACATCATCACAAATAATTTCCAACACAAAACGTATCAGTTTTAAACGATATTCTACCCCCGCAGTCACGTAGCCACAAACCAGTAATGGTATCCGCGAGCGTTAGGGCGCGATCATACTGATACACACTGGAAATAACGCTACCGTTGTCTACTCGCCTTACTAGCGCGAGTTACTGGCGCGAGCACTTTATGTTGGTGACTAGTGCAATTACTAGCGCGAGTCACTGGTGTGAGTTACTGGTGCGAGTTACTGGCTCAAGTTACTGGCGCAAGTTACTGTAACGAGTTACAAGAGCGTGTTAATGGCTCGAGCTACAAAAACTTCAACATCATCGGAAAATAATTTTCCAACACAGAACGTATCAGTTAAAACGATATTCTACCCCGCAGTCACGTGGCCACATACCAATAAAGGTATACGCAAACGTTCCAGGCGCCAACATATCGATACACACTGCAAATAACTTAACAATACCGTTGTCTACTAGCCTTACTAGCGCGAGTTACTTGTGTGGGTGACTAGTGCAATTACTGGCGCGAGTCACTGGTGTGAGTTACTGGTGTGAGTTACTGGTGCGAGTTACTGGTGCGAATTACTGGTGCGAATTACTGGTGCGAGTTACTGACTCGAGTTACTGACGCAAGTTACTGTAACGAGTTACAAGAGCGTGTTAATGGCCTGAGCTACAAAAACTTCAACATCATCGGCAAATAATTATCCAACACAGAACGTATCAGTTTAAACGATATTCTACCCCGCAGTCACGTGGCCACATACCAATAAAGGTATACGCAAACGTTCCGGGCGCCAACATACCGATACACACTGCAAATAACTTAAAAATACCCTTGTCTACTCGCCTTACTAGCGCGAGTTACTGGCGCGAGTTACTTGTGTGGGTGACTAGTGCAATTACTGGCGCGAGTTACTTGTGTGGGTGACTAGTGCAATTACTGGCGCGAGTTACTGGCTCGAGCCACTAGCGCGAGATAAAAACTCGTGTTATTGGTGCGATTTATTTGTGGTAGTTACTAACGCGAGTTACTGACGTTAATGTTGAGATAGAGAACTGTTTGCTACGTTATGAGAGAAGCGTATAATTGCAACCTAACTTATTCATGAGTCCAAAACTAACTCATCTGTTGGCATAGCCCGCTTAACAATGCATAATCTAATAAGCTTTGAAACTTAGCAAGTGATCGTTTGACTTGGAGAGTTAAATCTTTCTTATTTTAGAAGAAGCCAGTTACTAGAGCTAGTATTGTAAGTTAACTTGTCCCAGTAGATGGCGTTAGTTGCAATGCAGGTCCCGTTTTAGAATTTAGAGATAATAAGAAAGCTGGTAAAGTACCAATATTTTGTTGAATCTTTGTATTGCTATTTGTATATTGCTGCTATTAGATATTTGCGTGCGGGGTGGTTGTGTGAGATTGAGGCTGAGATATCCAAAATTCTTTCTAAGCTTTGGATAGTTTGCTTTTTATATGTTCTCCCCTAATATTTAGTCGAATTTACCTAGAAAGATGTTAAATTTTTAATATATTATTAAAAAATACCGGCCAAGTGCGAGTCGGACTCGCGCACGAAGGGTTCCGTACCGTTCGTAAAAAACGGCACAAAAGTCACGTTTGTTGTATGGGAGCCCTACTTAAATATTTACTTTATTCTATTTTTAGTTATAACGGCAACAGAAATACATCATCTGTGAAAATTTCAACTGTCTACCTATCACGGTTCATGAGATACAGCCTGGTGACAGACAGACAGATAGAAAGACGGACTGCGGAGTCTTAGTAATAGGGTCCCGTTTTTACCCTTTGGATATGGAACCCTACAAATGTCTGAACTTCTTCAAGTGTTTTATAACTTGAAGAAACAACTAATCTAAACCACTTACAATCAACCCTATGATTAGTCGCAACTATAATGAGGGTAGGGTTCCTGGGTTTTCCCGTACTTACCACCGTCTTATGTTCTTAAAGGCCACGTGTGGCTTCCCACGGCCCATGCTACCCGAAGTTCTTCGTATGCGTACATTATTTAGTGAGTGACCGTTTAATGCCCACGTCCAAGTAAGAGGGACATTGTAGACATGTAATTAGCGTTGCGGGTCATGACTTTGATTACTCGACATTACTGAAACGTTGCTGGAAAAGTAAGTCTGAATAATTTGTGGGTTAGCTTTGAGTCGATGCTCACAAATCTGTAGGTAATTTATCTATGTATGGATATTATGAATATTATTGTGTGGTACAACGGACAACAAAGGCCGGGTAGTTTGACGTGACTCGTGCTCCGTCGGAATGTACTGCGGCTTTTCTGTTAGGTGATCCGTTGCGATTTTCACTATAATTTTTGTAGCTGTTGTGTTTTGAAATACATCTATAGTTTCTGTGTGCATGTGCACACAGAAACTATAGAACGACCCGCTACGATCCTAGCATTCTCCTTTTGACTCATTTACGTTCATACATCTAGTTATACACGCACAACGGTTTTGAGTTACATTATTCACATTATAAGCTGTTCCTAAAGAACAAATTACCGCCTTTTCTTTCCCGTGGCAACGGGATTTCTATTAACGAAATATTTTCCAGTGTGTGCTTATTAATATTCTTATACGATGTTTTAACAACCAGTTGTATTTAGCCTTTTTTTTTCATTGACATCGTAAAGAAAAACAAAGACAAGTTCGGTTACGATACGACTACGACTATTATCGAGCAAAATTCAACACACGGTTTTACAATCAAAAAACAACATACTACAACACTATAAGCATAATATGTAATAAACAACACTATAGACAGGTTATTATGTAAAGCAAAGTACTGCATACGAAAGCGGTTGTTTACTGCCGCAAGTCATCGATATTAAAGCCGCATCTCATCGAAGACTGTAACCTCCGCTGCGCGGGAAACAATCGTGTCGTATCAAGTGTTACGACCATTAGTTGTATACTGCCGTAGTATAAGGTACCAACGACATCAAGATCCAGCTGTGCAAAAGAGATAGTGCTCTTCAACCTTTATAGCTCCGTCTCTCTCTCACAAAGGAACCATGGTAGTTTTGCCACGTCAGAGTAAGGTCCCTAAACATTGCGGCTCAGCTGTCTTTGAATTGTATGGCAATAATGGCTTTCGATATTTAAGAGGGATATGTTGCTCTGTTATAATCAAGCTTTCTTGATTAAATCAGATTATACAATATGCTCATATGCCCAGCGTTAGATTGGGGTTGACTTCCAGTCTATCCAGACTTAGCTGAACACGTCTGTCAGTCTAAGATCTACAACCAAGTCTTACAAGAATATTACAAACAAGAATGACAAATGTTAAGACGACATGACGAGCTGTATTTTTTTTTAATTTTTATCATGCTTTACATATTGTCAATTATTTGTTGTGTGTACTGTACTCATGTTTGAGCAAATAAATTATTACTAACTTACCTAAGACTTATAACAAAACGCACGAAAATGAATACCTTAAAACTTAAATTACCTTACTTACAAAGCAATATGATGAATATTATTGACCCAGTTATAATAAAAGTAAACAATAAAATAACAACTGCAAATGAATAACGCTACTCCACAAACAATTTAAACTTTCCGACAATCTGCCCATTCCGATACATAGCTCGTACGAAGTCTAACTGGCGCCCAGCGTGGGGCAGCTGTCATGTGTTGTCCCGCTTTTGTTTCTACCCGCACTGACTTGAAGAGTAATTACTGCTGCCTGACAGCTCACGTGCGATGCTTGTTTGATAGTTTGGAGCTGTAAAATTACTTACTAGCTTATTTCGTCAACTACCCTAATAACATTGGTATTTTTATAAAGGTAGTTGATGAAGCTAATTTGTGAACTGTAAAAAGTATAGAGGTTGCCTGTAGGGGTTAGTTTTTTACAGCTTTCATCCGATGTTTCTATAAGTGACACCCGTATGAGATCGCTCCACTCTCAAACCCGTTGACTGTTTGTTAGTGGCATTTTATGCATCCACTCTAAAATTACTTCTAAAGTCTACCCTCGTATAAAATTCAAGCTACAATAGTAGAGTTAAACTCTTGTGTGCTCCCCGAGTAGAGTGACGCTTTGTACGGCCACCACTCGTCCGCTGACGTTTGTGATAGCGACCGCGCTTTGTCGTGAGTCGCAAGTCGCAACCACTTGTCGCGCGCATCTCTTTGATTCTGGACGTCAAGACTAAAATGACTTTCTGCAAGAATGTATCTCTCAAAAGAACATCATTATGGAAGAAGAGATGAGATTGTGTTGTTCATTATGCTAACTTAATCTTATGTGAAACATGTTGTTGAAAAGTGAAAAGAACAAATTCATTTCAATAAAATTACCATCGCGAAAAGCTCTATACTTAACGCCACGTGCTATACATTAATTTATCATATAACTTTATAACTTCATCATTTCATTAATTCCCAGAGTTAATTGATTGACCGTTCATCCACTCCCTCGTATTGAAATCCATACTACGCAATCCAATCAGCATCTAGGTATATCTCATGTTGCCTAGCAACGGGGGCAACCAACTCATACACAATACATACGATTCATATTCACAGGAAATTGGATTCAGGTGAAAGCTTCGTACATTTACACTCGGTAATTAAAAGTTTCAACTGATGCTTTTTCGTGATTCTCGGTTCTCGGAAGATTTTAATGAATATTGCCATAAAGAATTTCGCTCGATGCCAGTTGGGCGCCAGTAACCTTTGTTGGCGCCCAGCGTGAGACATGATTTTATTTCTGAATCGTTTTCCCAGAACTTGTGTTTTCTTGATCAAAACTTCAGCTAATCGCCTGAAACAATTCTTTAGCCTTTGCCTTTGCCTTTGTGACATTTGTTTTGTAAATCTTTATTGTTTCCAATTACAGTGTCCCTCTTTATTTCCTAGGAACTTATATGTTCCTTTCAACGCCAGAAATATCTTCATATTTTTTTATTGTATACCAAAACAACATATAAAACAAACTGAAAATAAAATTCATATTATACAAAGGCGAACTTAACTCAAAGTAGAGTTTTCTCTTAGCAAACCTTTGAGTGATAGAGTAAGATCACAAAAGAGGGTAGGATTATTTTAAGTTTTAATTCTTGACTACCTTTAGCATCATAGTATCCCAGCGCTCAGCTTCGCATCGCGCATGCTCGGCACAAGTCTAGAGGGTTATTTGTCTTAACGGCGGCGACTTGTTTATTTTTATACATACCTCGCCCTGCGTCCCCGCCTGCCTCATTCATCATGCAGCCGCGCGCCGTAATTGTTTTGATTCCCATCGTATTGGCCTTTTGTTTAATGATCCTTTTTGTATTTATGCATCGTGGTATTTATAGGTTTTTAGGGATTAATTATTTACGAGGGATTTTTAATGTCTGTCTGGTATGATATAGTCCAACAGCAGCTTGACTTACGTATAGGTTATCGTTACTGGAGTTTGGTGCCATTCACTGTCATACGCAAATATTAAAATGCGCTCGACACAAATTCTTGGTTTGTTTAGATGAGCGTAGGAAATAAAGGAAAAAAAAACAACAAAGGACAACATATCAAAACAAACCTGTAAACAACATATAATTGTACTACTTGTGTTACCGTGACAACTAACAGTGGGTAGTTAGGCAACAGAGATAAAGATCTCTTCAACACGTACGGATCCTACCCTCTCGCGTTCTCGTGGAGGTACAGTCGTCCGGGTTGTTTGGTGTACAACCAAAAATTTTCTTCTTTCCACTGTTTTATCAATATTTTCACTGTTTAACATTTTAAGCTTATGGATACTTAATGAGGCTGAAGTTTAAAATTTACTACTTAGCAAGTGTGCTGTAAAAATTAAAATTAAATCAATTTTAATTTTTTACTAGTTTTTTCCCGTTGATTTTGTCCGCGTGGATGCTAACTATACTATAGAACACATCATGTGATACTAGCGTAGCTTAATTTTAAAATCGGATCAGTACTTCCAGAAATTACATAATTTAAGTTCTCCATCTACATTTGACCACTTACTCTTCTTCTTCTGTGATAAGCAATGATGATTACAGCATATTAGCTGCCTGTATACCAAACAGCCAGTTCAACTGTACGCATCCTCCCGTACGCTCGTGTAGGTACATCACGGAGACCATTAGCGGCGCCACATGAGCCGAGCACTAACCACAGGCTCACATTAGTACTAAACACCCGCAGATACCGACGGTAAAGGCCTTTGCGCACTGGTAAGTGTCGCATGAAAACGCGCTATGTAGGAATCTAGGGGTTATAGGATACAGTTCATTGGTAGCCTTCTTCCACCCACTGCTGAGTATAGGCATACTTTCTTATGTACCATGCTTGCCTGGTCTGCGGTAGTGTCCACCAGATCTTACTCGTGTAGGTACGTCACGGAGCCCATTCGCGACGCGTCACGTGCCGAGCTCTACCCACAAGTTCGCATTAGTACTAAACACCTGCAGATAGCGACGGTAAAGGCTTTTGCATACTGGGAAGTGTTGCATGACAACGCACTCATTATAGTAATCTAGGGGGTATAGGATACAGTTCATTTTGTTGGGTTCCTGGCTATACGGAAAGATAGATGTAGCGTAGGTATGTGCGAGTCACAACTAGGGTTCGCCCTGCGCCCATGATCTTCTGAATGTCATCCACCAATCTGACTGTTGGTCTGCCGGCCCTCTTTACCATTAGTAAGGGCTCGAATACACCCGTTTCGTTAAATGTGGTTGGCATTTAGTAAAAGGTGGATGTGAGTTCGAGATCCATTACAGAACCACTACGCGAACTCTGACATCTTGGGCTTTAGTTATATGGTGTATTTCTGAGTTAGGTTTAATGTGGGACGTTCCTTATTTCAAGAAGTGAACTGTTTAGTAGAAGATGAATGTCGTATTAATAAAGGAAAAATATTGAGGGGGCACCTCACAATAAATTCCATCACAAGGGAGAAGGATATAAGTATATAAATATTTAATACCAGAAGCAATTCATACATAGAATTGATGTGTAATCATTTGTTTCCGTCCATAAAATACAATACAGCATTTTATTCCCATAAGTTTATGGGTAGACAGAACTGATTAATTTCGTTGCGATTCACGGTACAGCTCTTGCAGCCTCACTGCTCACTGACGGGCACAACACAGCACACAGCCCAAAGCGTCGAATTGCATTCTCTGCCTCTCGGCTTGTCTACTATTCCGGGAACGGGCGCCCAACATGGGACCATTCAATAGATAGGTGCAGAAGATCGGCTTCATGCTATGGGCGAAAACAGGCGCTGGCACACTTAGGCGTCGTCGCGTCAACAGAGAGCGCTTTCCGGTTTTACTGAACAAATTAACGTAACGATCGCGTTTTCGCGCGATGGCCGTATATATGTGTGCATGCGGCATTCTCAAACAAATACCTGTCGCGATCGTGCTTGAACTAGCAGTACATGAATCGTGTCTACATATATAATCTTTTTGCCTTATGGTGTCGGTGCAACACGTTTTCTTTCTTCCATTCCTTCCCCTGTCAAGCATGATGCTATCATTCTCTCCATAGCGGGTGAGCGTTTTCGCTCTACGTTTAGAGCCGACCTTTTGTACATATCTGTTTTGTGATGGGACTACCTATATGTGTCTGTACAGTTATTGCAACGATCGATCCCGAGCTACACGACCTGGCTTGTGTTTCCTATTTTCAGATTGGTTATGATTTTGCGATTGATGTTTTGCTATTGGGTTTGCCACGGTGTAAAATTTTGTTTTCTGTGATGTGTGTGTAAAATTAAGATATTTTCTAGGTTTTCTCGGTAGTGTTTAAAATAGAGCATACAGATGCAAAGAACATCAAAATCAGCTTATAATGTTCCACTTTGCGTTCAAAATGCCCACTACTAGGACACATGCCTCTGCTCTGTAAGAGGCAACATAAATATCCTGATTTTATGGCATAATTACAGAAGAACAACAGGCTTTAAGCAGCAATCATGTGTGACGTAGTTTTAAGAGACTCCTGTCTACACAATATACCATCTCAAACCCACGGATCTCCTGATATCGCTTACATAAACAAGACGAATAATAAACCTGCAGATAGAGCTGGCACAATGTAAAGATTACCGGCGCAGCACATTACACCGACGGTTATCTTCAGTTTGCGACGTATGCCAACAGAACCTCGCGACATATGAGGGTAGTCGGGAGTTTGTACAGTCTACCCTTTTAACGAGAAGGGGGCCGTTCGCAGCCGCATTTGAACGCGCTTCGAATTTTGAATAGTGGAAGTTGACGGGCTGTTAAGTAGTTGTTTTGCGTGGTAATGGCAGTAAACACTGAACGTGTCAATGAATTAATATTGTTAGAGAAATTCTACGAGACAAGGGCAGGTAGAAAAACAGTATAGGCACACAAATATTTTAAGAACTTTCTTTTCGAACTTCCACTTCTTCCCTTGTAAAACACGCGGCGGGCGTTTTGGGAACTATCATTTGTAATATTTGACGTTCATGAAGCCTTATTTTTATTTTACCTTAAAAAGCATTGATTATCAGGGTGATTAAATTTATTTGATTTCACCATTCACTGCAAATGAAAAGACAATTATCGGTCTCATAACGAACTTCCACAAGCAACAATTACGAAACGCATCCATTTCACTCAGTATTCCGCAAGCGTATTATTGGCGCCCAGCGCTTGTCTCGTCTCGTCCATGACACGAAGAAATGTAATCTCCTGTATACCATACGAAATAAATGATGAGACAATTGTGCAAGTACACGTAATCAGAGGCGATTGTGTTTGACACTTCACTTGGAGAAATGTCAGCTGTCCAATATTGCTAAATTACTCATGCCCGTAACTTGTTTAAAAGTAGTCCGTATCTTGGATGCTATGATGTGACGTTCACCAATCAGAAGTTACTATGGCACAATGGCATGCAAGCTACTTGCACACTTATATTCAAGTTACAGGCATGTATATTTTTGATCTAATACAGATGGAAAAAAAAATATATCCAGCCAGGTATTGGTCTTTCGATCCGAATCGGAGCCATACTTGGCTAATATATACGAGGTTTCGTGTCCACATGACGTCCACCTGTCTTTAAAGCTGGTCTAACAACTCGCAACACTAACTCCCTCATTAAAATTCGCCACTAGCCCGCTCACTCGTACGAGTAACTCCTCCACTCAAAGGCACTCCACTCAATATTCTGCTGGCGTGTTGACTCGCCGCCAAGTATTTACTGCTCTGTGTACCGACAGGCGAGGAGCTACACTAGCTCGTGAGCAAGGATGTTAAAGAACTCCGTAACCGTAACCGAAATTATCGGATATCCGAAATTAAAATCTATCTGTAACCGTAATTTAATAGGATATAAAAAAATCGGCTAATTTCAGATCGAGGCGGAATGTAAAGAGACACATTATGACCGTTTTTTCTGCCCAGCCGAGCCGACACACTATCCGCACGCGTGTCACTTGCATGTTTATTATTTTTGTAGGTTTTATTGCATGCTTATTATTTTTAGAACTTTTACAATTTATTAAAGTCTAATCGAACCTTAATCATCCGAAACCGAAACTAACGGATAATCGGAATAATTTCATATCCGTAACCGTTTCCGAAACCGGTATAGTATTATTTCTATATCCGTATCCAGATCCGATATGTCAAATCTATCTGGTATTTGCTGCTCTGTGTTCCGACAGACGAGTAGCTACACTAGCTCGAGAGCTTTCTTTGTGAGTCGGCCAGCGTCGGGAAATTGTTATTAGCTCAAGAAACTTGTTGGGAGGGAATCTCGTTATATCTACATTTTCTGAATGCTGAAAGAAGTCTGTTTTTAATATTCTTGGAAGTTCAAAGACGTACTTATGTATCAATAAGGTTCTAGTTTACTGTCTGGGCCTTCGAGGAATATCGTTGAAAGCCTCTGCTAATGGGATAGTGTTTTTAGTCAAAACCAGTCCTTTCTTGGAAGGTTCCCTTTTCGATATAATTAATTTGTTCGGTTCAATACGAAAGTTTGATCCTTTGAATGAAAGGTATTATTGGAGTCAGTGGAGCGAGAATCTTACAAAATCCTTAGCAACGCAAGCCATTAGAGTCGTATTTACCGGGGTTGACTTTGTGAATAGGGGTGAAATGTCGATAGCAACCGTTTACAGGGAAGAAATGATGGGGTATTTGTGGCTTAATGTAGTGGTAATAGTAGATGATGATGATGTACTTGACAGGTTTTTTTGCCAATAAAGGATCTGATACATGGATACAAAATTATATTATCCAATAAGCTTCTGCACTCGGCTTCGCCCGTGTGATAAGAATTTTATTATTTTAAGGGAATATTATACCGGGATGACAGGTATCCTTAGTCCTAATCAAGTTTCTGTTCCATCAGCGCAACCCTATAAGTTGTGAAAGCGTAACAAACAAACGCACAATCGCTTTTATAATATTAGTTAGGATGTTGTTTGTATACTTCCCTACAAAAAAAAACTTTTGTTAATAAGATATTAGTTGTTATAATAAATCATCTATATCACAAAAATACGTCACTATTCCCGTTCCCTTCGACAAGGAAACCGATACGGTCGCGTGCACTCCGAGATAGTCCACTTTACCACCACTTCCCCTAATGTAAACACTGGGAACACTAACGCGGTAAATTATACGAACAGTTTGGACTCTCCCCTCAATAACAGAAGAAATGATGCCAAACAAACGGAACTCCTGAAGGTCTTACTAAATGGACATGTGTCATACTATCGTTGAAACACTGCCAAGAGTTTTATCACTCTAATTCGAATCTTATTTCGACGTGATAAGGTTGGTCTTGGTCCGTGTCGGGGTTGGCGGTTAAATCGAGTTTGTGCATCAAGACGTTATTGCCGTGCTACCCCCTTTTTACGAGCGCTTAATCCCCAGGTCGCTGTGTGTAGTGGAGATGCATTTCCATTACACGTACGGTACGAGATTCGCCCCACTCTTAGGAAGTATGGTGCTAAGTATACCTAAGGTGGTAGTGGGTACTCAGCGGGCAATACATCTGTTTCACAATAATAAATATATCAGAAGTGTTAAAAGCTTAAATAGTGTAACAGTAATTTGAAAAACCGGCCAAGTGCGAGTCGGACTCGCGCACGAAGGGTTCCGTACCATTTTCGTAAAAAACGGCAAAAAAATCACGTTTGTTGTATGGGAGCCCTCCTTAAATATTTTTTTTTTTTTTTTTTTGTATTTGTTGTTGTAGCGGCAACAGATATACATCACCTGTGAAAATTTCAACTGTCTAGCTATCACGGTTCATGAGATACAGCCTGGTGACAGACAGACAGACAGACAGACAGACAGACAGACAGACAGACAGACAGACGGACCGCGGAGTCTCAGTAATAGGGTTCCGTTTTTACCCTTTGGGTACGGAACCCTAAAAATGAAGTAGCTTGAACAGATAGTGAGTATGTTACCAGACATTTTAAGCTCTATTCGGTAAGTTTGATCGCAAACTTCCAATTGCTAGAAAATCATACACTTTGATACATTTAGAATCATCATACTACACAATGCTGGTAACCATTGTCTCCCATCGGCTCCGTGGGTCTGTATCCCATGTCCTAATTTTTGACAAAGGTATCCCTTCTCTTTTTCCTACTTCTGTCCTCCGCTATCGAATAATCCCAATAGTCAGCTACGCTTTATTCAAAAGTTGTCGTCAGTCGTAAACACAATGGACACGTGCTCTATGGCGCATGCGCGTTTCGTTGCGGATGCGGGGCGCGGACTGTTGCGATATCCTCTAGCTGAACAGACCTCGCTATGTGACTCCACGACATGTTTGACGGAGGAAATTATTTGCGGCTTCTGGTGTGCGGTGTTTCAGTTTATGCTATGGTTGGGTATCTTTGTTAGAAGTATATCGCAAGCTCATTAAAGTAGATACTAGACTGTTGAAGAAATGGTGAACTCTACCTATTCAAGCCAGGCAGAAAAGCCACAACTACCCTCTTTCCAAACGCAGCTTATAGTATGAAAGAAGAGGTAAAAATTCTTCTTCTACTTTTCGGGTCGATGGAAAACCCTTTAAATAATTACCAAGGGCCAATAACTGGCCAGGTTAATTGCAGCGTCAGTGGCGTTGAATTAGATGCTCTATACTGCAGGTGTATGGCTGCACTTGAAGTAACAAAATATACTTTCCTTGTAACTGCAGATTACGTTGGCGACATCAAGTACCTATTGCAAAATTGTCTAAAATCTTGACTCGCCTTTTTCCAAGATTCAATAAGATCTTAAGCTCCTTTCACCACAAAATCGAACCAAATCCAAACTGTCAGTTGCCTACTCCTACTTTAAAATACGATCTCTTGGTCCGGGGTTTATTTAATGCGGACGCTTTACGAGCCGGCCCGGTCTAATGAAATTATGCGTTCATCAGATTACGGGCCAAATTCGTTTTTTTCTCGACCCCCACCGCCCGGGGCGGTAATGAACGCAGTCAGCCGAAATTTTAAGATTCCGCAAATAATGTGAGAATCAGACGGGATTATTTAGCTATAGGAGAATATTGTAGTATACTTATTAGGTGTGTAAGATCTGTTTGTATTATGTATATCGAGAAATAAGGTGACTTTGGAGATAACGGTGAAATTGGGATAAGAGCAGAATTTTGGTTTGAGAACGCCGACTCTACGTGGATGAAGCCGTTAACAAAAGTTTAAGGTTTTCTAGGTGTTAGGCAAATTCAACCCTGTATCGAATCAAAACAGTAGATTTTAATAAATGGTTCACCGGGTGATCAATTGACCATCCTGTTTCTGATAACTCTCTTCTATCTGTTCCACGTCCTACATATGTCAACAAATATCAAAATAAAATGCTTACACCACATTCTTCAACAAAGAAAGTTAAAACTCCAATAAGAAAAGTAAACACACTTACAGAACCTCAAGAAAAACGGGCACTTTTTCAAACACAGTTGGAAAACGCGCGGGGCAGATTTTAATTGGGCCGTCCCAGGCTGTTATTGTAGCGATTGAGACGTTAAGTGGCCTGGATTCTGTGCGGAGGGGTCTTAAGGAAATGTAGACGAGTAATGGCGGCGAAAAGGGAACGTTAGCAATGAAACGGTCTGTTGAAGGGAAGATTTTAACCGGAGGAATTGACTGGAACCTATTTGCTGAGTAAAGACTGTGGTTTAAATTGTAAGGTCTTCTGGATTTATAAGTAACAAGCTTTTTCTTTTGAAGTTTATCGTAGACATCGCTGGCAACGGTGAAGGAAAACATCGTGAGGAAACCTTGGCGGATAGGTAATATAAGTTTGAAATCGCCAACCCACCTTGAGCAAGCGGTAATTAATACTCATGCCTTCTCAGTATGCTTGTTGTTATTGTAGCTTTTTCTCGCGGCTTATCGCACGTTTCTTAGAATAAAAGAGCTATTTATTTTCGGGATAAAAAGTTGCCTTTTTGGCAGTTGGCAGTCGGAACTTCTGGAGAACCACAACAAACAAACATTTTATATTCCGGGAAAAATGTTTAGATGAAAGTGGACACAACGAATTAGAAGTAAAATTGGAGCACGTGGCGGTCTGTAGTTGACTTCATGGAAACAGTGCTACCATATACATAAGTCATCTTTCCACCGTGACACACCTTGTGCCAATTACATTTAAATCCATACAAAGTTACTTCAAAACAACTATTCAAATATCCCAACATCCGCAATGAAAATATTATAATGTTTCAGTCGTCGCGCTACTGCAGATGTGGCTTCACAAATTCAAACACGTTAACAGTGTCGTTTGGTAACTTTTAATATTGTAGAGAGTACACAAAAGGAGCGGTTAGGGTGTATTTTATGACGGTTGTATATTCAAGGCTTCGACCTGTCGCCGACCCACAGAATAAGATCGTTCATAGTCCATTTGAGACTGTCCACGCATGGCCAGACTACCCGCATCCCTTTACAGCGGTCCGAATCGTAAATACGTATAAAACTCGCCCCTTGACGTGGTATTATTAATTCAGCTGTAGAGTTGGCTTTATCCGCTGAATAAGAAGGTGACAGAAGGTCCCTTTTTTTTCGCAGTGTCCACCAGCACCCCTCAATATGGCGGATAGGACGAAATAGTTGGTTTTGCTTCAAGCACACACGCGCTCGCTTTTATTCGACAAAATTAAAAGCATAAGGTGTATGCTTGGGAGACTGCCCGCTGTATGGATCATACTAAAACGCTGTCGTTTGTTAGAAGTTAAACTGGTATCTCCATTTAATCTTCTCAGATAACATTGAAGATTACAAAAACACCCAAAAATTGTATTCGCAGCACGCGTTCAAGATTTCTATACATCTCCGTGTCTATGTGTGAGTTAGTCCTTCCTTGATCCCGAACTTAGCAGATCATATGTTGATAGTAGTCCTTCTGCAGTCCTGTACCTATCAGATTTGTTAGTGGTCCTTCTGCAATCCCTTGCCTCGTTTACCGGTACAACGACCGTGCTTCACCGCTCAGTCGTCCGTTTCAAATTATTCACGTAGACTTTCTGACGGAGTGCATACTTCCCCGCCGTAGTTGTGTAGTGCTGGGATTTCGATTGTCGGTTTTTATTTTGAGCCTTTTTGTTGACTGGCTTTTTTGGCACGGTCCTAGTGCTGTGCTGGCTTCGGATATATACGGTTGTTATTAAAATTGGATGTAAGTTAGATGCTAGTGTAAAAGGATGTGATCAATTTTGGCTTTATTATGCTTTGCGTATTCATGAAATGTCACGCCGCTAATGAAGTCAGACTTACAGTCGGTTTCCGAATTGAGAATATGATGTTTAGAACTGTCGAACCGTAATTTAAAGACAAAGTTTTAAGGCTAAAAGCTTTGACAAATACCCAACTTCGAATTCTGTATTTAGGAACCGGCTATTAGTTTAAATCGAAAGCAAGCTGGAAATGACAACGTCACAAAAATCAGTACACAGCAACATCCAATTCATACCTCGTTTATTGATCAATCACCAAACATTTCCATACCGATATGAACGCAAAATTACGAGCACATTAGCGACTATAAACTTATGTCTACCTAGCAATCTGAAAGGACTTTGATATCGATATCGCTCGCACCACTACCGGGGAGAGGGGGGAGGGTGGCACAAAGTTTCCTCGTGATTAGCAGAGCCGCACTGTCGCGTTGCCGTACACGCTTGTATGTATTGCTGTAGCACCCACGGAGCTACTAGACCTTGGAATTGTAGTGAGAAGTTTATCGACACTTTTTAATGCGTCGAGGGGTTGGTTTGTCGCTTTAAGAATTCATAATATAGCGAAAAACTGATGTTCTTTTGATGCACTTCAACTAGGTGTATTGGCAAGTTTCATGTTTTCAAAATCCCTGGATGACTCATTATTCATCAATGGAAAACTAGCTATCTAGCAGAAAATACTTACTCAAAGACCCATTAGGTTCTAGACTGCCATCATCATTAAGTGCCACTGAATTATTCTAATACAAAGACTCTCATTAGTTTCGTGTACCAAAATAATTTCTACGCAGTATTAGTTACGTCTGCTAAAAATTATATAAGCATACCGAAGCTCTTAGCAAAATCTCGATATCTAATTCTTGAACGGTTCCCTCAGTACATCACTGGCACGTGCTCGCATGTACTACACAATGCAGATACGTGGAACAACATTCGGTTATTGGGTGGTTATTTGACGAGCTGTCACCGTCATACGAAGGAAGCAGATATTTCAATAATTAACTAAGTTGTTAGGTATTATCTCTGATTGGATTTCTAGTATGTATTCAATTATGTTGGGTTTGGTTTGTAAGGTTTCCTGAATCATCAATTCATCATCATCGTTCTGTAAAAAAAACTTTTTTGCAAAAAAATACTACCGACTTCCAAATGAAAAACTACAAAGTGAAAAATAACTTAACTTTTGGAAGTCGGTGTCCATATCGCAAAAAAATGGTACCTACGAAAGAAGTATCAAAGTTTTTTTATTTTTCCCTTTTTAGTTTTACCTACCTAATAGCAAGTTGTTTATTAAGGTCAATATATATATAAACAACAAACAGACATGCGATTGAAGCAATCCCGAGAGTTTTGCCGTTATTTATTTAAGAGTTCTGTTGTGTATCTCCGAAGTTCTTCATCAAACCTTCACCAAATTAAAATGGGACCAATTTCGAAACATACTCTTTCCAACAAAAAAAAAAGAATTTTCAAAATCGGTCCACAATTGACGGAGATATCGGCGAACAAACAAAAAAAAAAAAAAAAACAAAGTCGAACATAGAACCGCCTCCTTTTTGGTAAGTCGGTTAAAAAATACCTTTGGTACCTCTTGTTTTATCATTTTACAACACCCACCGACTTTCGTATCGAAAGTTATTTTTGTTTTTTTTTGTGTTTTTCTTTGGTCGGTTTATAGTTTTTGATGAAAAAAAAAAATATCTTTACAAATCGATACTGTTTCATGTCTCCACGATCGACCCTCCACGGGATTGTAATGCCCAAATTTAACGGTGTCTAGGTACGAAGATAATTGTTTCATTAAACGTGTTCACAAATATGATAACCATTTTATGATATTGGAATATGTACTGGATATTAGTTATTTTTCTGAATGCGATTGAAAGATTACACCGACCTCTATAGGTCTAGTGTTAATTTGAAGACTTTATAAAATATTAACATGTTAAGAATACGTTAAAACATCTGGTTTAGTCCTTTCACATATACCTTTATACCTCCCGCTCATCGCTTTCCCTTAAGGTTGAACTAGTCGACGGCATGAACTATTTTGTGCGCGGGGTTAAAATGCATGCTACCTCATCCGACAAAACGTGCGAAAGAAATAGATGCTGTGATGAGCAGTAAGAAGCTAGTTCGCGTACGAATACACACTTTTGCAAATTTTTATCGAAATGGATGATGATTTAGGACGAAAACGAGCGCACGAAATTTTATAAACAGACCTTTGGGAGTCTAGCTATCATGACAAAACTACTAAATGTATACTTTCAAAATAAAACTATTTGCATTGTTAAATTACTTATCTATCCCTGTACGGAGGCCGTTTTGTAATTATCCTCCTTCTTATGGTATTTATTTCCGCCCAAAGATGCGTTAAAATTAGTGTTGAAATATGGAACTTTCGACGCTCATAACTTTCAAATATATTACATTTTTACATTTTTGTTTCCATACAGGGCTAGATAATGATGAAACAAATTGATATCATTTTTTATTTTGAACGTAAATCGTCAAACAGTGGAGTAATCTCTAGACTACGTTTGTATGGAAGAATTTTCGACTAGTGTAACCTTAAGCCACACGCCAACCTATAAGGCAGCGTATAGAACTGCGGGGCGGCGAGCCATTGATAACTGTGGTAGAGTCGTCGGTATAGTCGCGATATATTGACTTTGTAACCTAAGGGGATTTGGTCGGTTATGACTTGTTTATGGTTTAGTTAAATGACCTTTAATTGATGGTCTCTTGTTTATAGAGCTTGTGAATGAAATGGGGCATTGTGCAAGTTTAATTTTGTCTCTTGATGTCATGCAAGTGCTATAAGTGTGAAAGGTTTTCCTTTGATTATCCATTTATATAAGTTTTAGAAATAAAAGTTTTGCTTATCATAATATCAACAACGTATAGGACTATGTAGATTACTTTTTCTATAAATCTAATAAACATTGTTTTTTTTTGTTTCAGGTAAGTTTTGTATCATCTCTTTCTAGTAAGTAATGAAACCTCCAAGACGCTAAAAACCGCTTTTGGAGGACTAATAAATGGTGGCTGTTAATCGAAGTTCAAAAAACTTGTCATTGAGTAAGTAACAAAACAATTTTCGAAAACAAAATAGGTAGTCTAATACCGCCTCTACACCATTCCTAACTCTACGTAAGTCGTAGGACGCATGCGCTCACCGTAGCGGTTAGTGCGGCCGTATCCTCACTTACTAGTGAGGATACGGCCGCAGGCACAGGGGCCCACGACCGGGCGCAATCCGCCCCGCACTTTGTACCCCGGGCCCCGACCGTATGGTGTACGCCGTATACGCGCTATGCCGGTTATACGGCGCGGTACGAGTAGGTATGTGTCGCAGCACTAGTGGCGCGATGATACGAGTGCTTTGTTGAAGTCGGATTGTGTAGGGATGGAACTGTGTTGTGGTGATATGTCGATGTTTATTTTTTTGTTGAGGTGCAAACATAAAAATTAATGTTGGGTAATATTTCAAGGAAAAAGTTTCTAATCGGTATTTAGGTATTGTTAGAAACATAATTTCTGTCTATTAACTACTGCCTATCTTATCTTATCTTGTGGAGGGGCCGAGAAATAACTCGGACACTTCGACCCATGGGATCTATTGTGTTCCCCTAGATAACTTACTCCTCGCCGATCTCGTTGAAAACACTTTTCATGAGTTTTACAACGAGACTAGGAGATATGAGCCTATAGTCTTCTGGTTTTGGATATCCAACCCCTAGGAGACTCATTCGCTTACCAGCCAGTGCATCGCATGTGCACAGAAGGTGCTCCATGCGTTCCGTATGTTCCCCACACAACCTGCACATGGGTGTCGCGGTTAGACCCATCTTCATGAGCATGTCGTTGGTTCCAAAGTGCCCAAAAAAAAAAGTGTGTAAAGGCCCCAAGCAGGTAACGGATTTTCCCCCTGCTCATATTCCAAATGCATTCCCGGGCTTTGAACGTAGAGCCTAGGAATTTCTTGGAGTGTTGTAGACCGGTGTAAGACAGCCAATGTTTTCGTTGTTTTTGATCTGCAAACTCCCTAAATGTGGCTTTGACGAGACACGTCGAAATGCCTACACATGGTTCTGGACCCACAAAATCATTTGCTGAGCCCTCTCTTGCCAGTTCATCTGCCACTTCGTTACCATGGATTCCTTTGTGCCCAGGGACCCACATCAGTCTTACCCTGTTATGCTTCCCAAGCCTGTTTAGGGCCTGGATAGCATCCAGAATAAGTCTGGAGTCCACTTTGTAGGATGCCATGGCTTTGATTGCAGCCTGACTGTCACTAAGAATATATATGGATTTGTCTCTGGTTCCTCTATCTATATTTTCTTGTGCACAGGTTATTATGGCATATGTTTCTGCTTGGAATACAGTTGCCATCTTCCCTAAGCTTCTGCTACATTTGTAACCTTTTGCGTATATTCCCGCTCCTGTACCTGATTCCATTTTGGATCCATCAGTGTACCATACCAGACTATCTTGTTCTGGTGGATCGATTCCTTTCGTCCAGTCCTCTATTGTAGGGATTTGGACCTTGAAAGACCTTTCAAACACATACATAGTTTGCATTTTATCGGATATCATGCTTGTTACCCGATCCAGGTCTTCATTCCCATCGAACTTTGTATGGTTAGTCTTTGGCTTAGAGGCATCCCATAGTCCAGCAACAGCAAGACGATGTAATGTCTTCCTTGCCTCGAAATTAACCATCATATGCAGAGGAGGGATATTAAGGTATCTCTCAATCGCTGCCGTAGGTGTTGTCCTGAAAGCACCCGTGATGCCGAGACACACTGTTCTTTGTAACCTGGTGAGTGGCGCTTTGCACGAGGCAAGCTTTGTTCTTGGCCACCACACTATGCTGCCGTATGTGATAATAGGTATTATCATTGTCCGGTACAGCCATCGTATCACTTTGGGCTTTAGCCCCCAAGTTTTACCGTAGGTGGAGCGACACATGCCGAACACTCGTAGGGCCTTTGTCGTAATATTTTCCACATGAGTTTTCCACCTGAGTTCTTTATCAAGCGTTACACCCAGGTATTTAACTTCGGTGGACCAGGGCAGCTTTATTCCATTGAGGGAGGGCTCTCCTAGGTTTCCTAGTTGTCTTTTCCTCGTGAATGGAATAATGACTGCTTTGCCTGGGTTGATAGAGAGGTGGTTCTTTGTACAGCATTCTTCTGTCATCCTCAATGCCTGTTGTAATAATCCAGAGACTATGTTCGGGAATTTACCATTAACCATTATAGCTATGTCATCTGCATAGCCTACTGTGTAGAATGGTCCGGTATTGAGTTTGGTAAGTAGCGAATCTACTACCAAGCACCACAGTAACGGTGACAGCACTCCGCCTTGCGGACAACCTCTTGTTGTTTTTGCACTAAGTCTGTCTCCCATCAGTTCCGATCTGACTATCCTGCTTCTCAGCATATTGTCAATCCAGTTGCACGTGGTATCATTGATGCCATGTTCCTTTGCAGCTATGCGTATGGACTCAAATGTTGTCTTGTCGAAGGCTCCCTCTATGTCGAGGAAAGCCCCGACACATATCTCCTGTCCCTCAAGCGCAGCCTGGGCTCGACTCGCAACATAGTGCAATGCCGTTTCCGTAGATTTGCCAGGGCTGTAGGCGCACTGTAGTTGATGTAGAGGGAATACTTTAAGTGGTCCCTCTCTTAGGTACCTGTCTACCAGTTTCTCCAGAGCTTTTAGGAGAAAGGATGATAGACTGATGGGCCTGTAAGCTTTAGCTTCCTCATAAGTCGGTCTACCCACCTTCGGTATAAAGGTGACTTTGACCTCCCTCCATGCTTTGGGTACGTACTCAAAGGCTATGCAGGCTCTGTAGAGCTTGCTCAAATGGGGTATCAAAACAGATGCCCCTTCTTGCAATAGTAGGGCCTCCGTGTTATACCTTGTCAGCATGCTATGATAGCCTGAGAAATCCTTCTTGGCTTTTGCATCATTAAAGGCCTGTCGTGTTTCCTAACGTATTTTAACTAGTTCAGGAGTCCACCATGGTACCTTTTTACAAAAGGCCTTTTTCTCTGGGCAATTATCTTCCCATGCACCGATGGTGCCCATCTTGATTCTGTCCGCTTCAAATTCTATATCTAGTATGGAATTAAGCTTACCTTTAGGGCTCCCTAGATTTATTTTTAGGTCCCTCCTGTACGAGTCCCAATTTGTATGCCTTGGGTTTCTCCTTCGTCTAGTTTCGGCTACTCCCGCCGTCCTAAACCTAAAGCATATATAATTATGGTCAGACAGAGAGATTTCGTCCGATACATGCCAGTTTTCAATATGACCGCTGGCCCTGTTTGAAGCCAGTGTCAGGTCAATAACTTCAGTTCTCGCCGAGGTCCTGAAAGTAGGTTTATTGCCTGCGTTAAGGATTTGTAAAGAAGAGCTTACCACAAAGTCCAACAAATCCTCCCCTCGTTTGTTGACATCTGAACTGCCCCAAACGACGTGGTGTGCATTCGCATCGCAGCCAAGTATCAGGTCGAGGTTTTCTTGGTTGCCGTATTCAACCAGCCTTCTGATTAGTGGTGTTACTGGTTCCTTTTGTTCATATGGGAGATAGGCAGAGGCAAGGATAATTCTCCTTTTCTCTGTTCCCGTCCCCACTTGGATCAAAGCTGTTGTGAGATCCCTGTAACAGAAAGTACGTAAGGGCATTGCCTCTATACCGCCCCTGATATAGATGCAAGTCCTCGCGTCATTAGTTGGACAGTCAGTAAGTAGTTAGAAGTAGTTAGTAACTACTGCCTAACTCTTCTCTATCTTTTGAGATATTAACGAAATACTAAAAACATTTTCGTTTTACGCGATTTTGTTATCTGTGAAAAGCTGAATGTGTTTTTTTTTAATATCGAAAATGTTTGCAAATCCTAACCAATCGTTTAATTGGACACAAGCTGTTATCCCTATATTACGCATAGCACACATATGAAGCCCAATCAACAAATATGTGGCCTAGATTGCACTAAAGCTTTCAGTTTTTACCCGGAACCAGACATACATATGCATAAATATCTTCGTTTGACAGTGAACCATTTCGTTGAAACGTGCGTGGATGTGAAACTACCTACATTTACGTTATAAATAAAATATTTCATTAAAATATTCGCGTAAAAAATATATGGCTCAGTCTCTTCCTAGAATTGGTTACTGGCTTGTTTACGTTACTGCTTTTTCAGTTATTCAATGGCTGTGTTTATTGTTTTCAAATTTACTAGTTTTTATCCCGTTGCCCACTCAACAGGATCCATTGAACTTTTTGGGATTAAAAGTATCCTATGATGTGCAGTGACAAAAGTTTCGAAATCGGATTCCTCTCTGTTGAGTGAGTAGGGCTTGATCCAACACGTGGATCGTTTGTTAGAGCGGATTGGTTTTGTTCTACGAAAAGTCTGTTACCACACGATTTTGGGAGCAATGGTGGGCATTATATCATATAACTAAAAGATTTCAATATAGCCCAGTAGAAATTGGGCTTAAGTTGTTGCAATGAACTTTAAAGACTTACGGATTTTTGGTTAAAAAACGCAAAGTTTATGAGTTTTAGAGCAGAAGGTGAAAATTTCTCAAAATTTTGTGCGTGATGCGCATCCAGCACATGTTTTTCGAAGTTGCAAATTTGGATTAACACTACCTTAACTGGCCTGTACAACATACCAAAAAATCCAGAACTACTTCATGCTTTGCAATTTTAGCCTGTTTTAGTGTCGATTTATACTGGGCTTATAACAATATCTCTAGTTAAAATACTACTCCGTACATCACTGAAAATTAATTACCGCGTGAAAGCGCAGGCTAACAAGCTCAAATAGCATTAATGACTATATAATAGTGCAGAACTCGACTTGGCATCGCAAATATATAATGTTTTCGCAACGCCACGCTACTACGGATCGCACAAAGCCGTACTAGACTACTTAGATCCCACTGCAAAAATCTGCAGGTTTTTTTTTTATTAATCTTACTTTTCGTAAAAGATGCCTGCAGGTTTGTCTGGAAAAATCTAGCCGCAATTATAATTGAAATGTATGTTTGACTGTTAACCCAAAATTACGTATAAATTTGTCAAGTGAATCCAATCCAACCTCATTTGAAAGAAAGTAGTGTAGAAAATAAGAAAAAATAAGGTTGCCAGCTCTCAGTTAGCCGCAATCTGTGGGTTGCCAGTTTATCTATAACCCATGAATGGTGACTAACTGAGAGCTAGATGATATTGCATATAACCAACCCATGATACAGGAGAAATTCCTAGTTAAGGGCAAAGTAAAAAAAAACAAATATCTATAATCAATAAAATTTTATCATAAATCAAATACCCGCAGATTTTTGCAGTGGGATCTCATACTATACGCATACGGATCGCACAGAGCCGTACATATTACGGATCGCACATAAACATTGCACGGCGGCGAATACGCGATCTATAAATCTAGACTGTGTAATTGAAACATTATA
This sequence comes from Orthosia gothica, assembly GCA_949775005.1. NCBI lineage: Eukaryota > Metazoa > Arthropoda > Insecta > Lepidoptera > Noctuidae > Orthosia > Orthosia gothica. The sequence goes on from OX459035.1 coordinate 24,174,945, forward strand.
ACTCAATAACAGGTCTGTGAGTTCGTTAGTGATGTTCGTGGAGTAGTGCGATATTATCGATAGATTTTTGTAAACGAAAACTATTTTTTTAAAGTACCTTTGGGTTCGTATAATTAAATAGATCGGATTAACTTACCCAGTGACATCCGATCCTCAATTATGTGAAGTAATCTCGTCCTCATTTAATACGTATGTAGTTTGCACTCTGCACTACTCGCTGTATCACGATTTTTAAAGATGAACACTTTCATCAAAAAATATTTTTAGTCTGTGGTTCGTTATGCGTGTTCTCTGTGGATATCTGTCATGTTCATTAGTTCAAAGTATTACACACATATAGCCAAAAAAAAAAAAAAAAAAAAAAAAATTTTATACACAACTTCCGCACGGGTTAGAGATGAGAATCTGGGAAGGGTTGGGATACAATGAGGACGAGATTACTTCACATAATTGAGGATCGGATGTCACTGGGTAAGTTAATCCGATCTATTTAATTATGTTCGTAATCTCGTCCTCATTTAATACGTATGTAGATGTTTAAAGAAGAAAGTTGTGTTAATAATCAACATGTTTATTTAATAAACTTAAAGTAACTTGGTTCTCTTATCATTTTAGAGTAATCAGTCTCAATGATTATTTATTAACTATTACAGCCTTAGTGGTGACTAATTATCTAGGTATTAATGTAGGCACTTAACCATAGCACTAACTTACTAAAGTATCTTACAAAGTAATATCTGTTGAACACACCGCTTGAGCAAAAGCATTTGGATCGCTGACAATTGGTCTTTTATAGAAACGAGCAAATGTAGAAGATCTTTGTGTCCAGCCTGCAGCTTTCCTTATTACCTCAATATTTATGCCTCCTTCAGAAGCTTTTGAAGTGGAGGCATGTCTTGTGCTGTGGGCCGTGAACTTAGCTGTATCTAAGCCACTATCATTTAAAACTTGCTTTATCCATCTACTTATAGACGCGGTAGAGGCAGCATGGTAAGGTTTTCTGAGTGTAATAATCAAGGTATTACAATCTTGCCTTATAATTTTGGTACTATCTAAATAACAAAGCAAAGTTTTAGCTGGACAGATGTTCATATTATCTTTGAAAAATGGTAATATTAAATTAGGTTGAAGTTTGTTTGGTCCAGATGTTTTAATCATTTCTGGGATTTTAATATCAATATTATCTTCATTAATATTAATATTATCTAAACTAATAAGCGATAAAGTTTGGATCCTATGCGCAGTTACAAGTGCTAGCAGTGTTACTAATTTTTTAGTAAGTAATTCCAAACTAAGGCCTTGATTAGGAAATAAATTTGATAGGTATCTTAAGACAATATTAGGATCCCAAACTATGTCGTATTTAGGTTTCTTGGGCCTTAGTTTGTAAATACCTCTAAAAAATCTCGTCACTCTATCATCCGTTCCCAAGTGAGGGCCTAAGATTAAAGAAATTGCTGACCTTATAGTGTTCAGTGAGCTATATGATAGTCCTTGCTCAAACTTAGACGTTAAGAACGAAATTACCATGGGTACTGAGTCTGACAAGGGATGCACATCTTGACTGCTACAGAAGATTATCCACTGATTCAGTGCCGATTCGTACTGTTTTCTGGTTTTGTTAGATAAGGAAGCTAACATTATGTCCATTGAGGAAGGAGGTATTCCTTTCCTTAGGAACGCAGACCTGATAATGTGGCGGCAATCAGTTTGAGACTCTTGTGTAGAGGATGTGGTTCCCTGGAAGGAGACAGTAATAAGTTATTACGGGGTTCAAATACCATTATCTCTGTTATTATCATAGATCTAAACATTGGATACCATGGTTGTGCAGGCCACCATGGAACTACAACAATGCCTGTTGCCTTCTCAATAATAATTTTTTGTAGCAACTTGCTTATAAGATTAAATGGTGGAAAAGCATAGAAAAATATTCCATGCCATTTAATGGTAAAAGCATCTATGGAGTGTGCATTGGGGTCTGGTAGCCAAGATACGTAATTCCTACATTTGTTGTTAAATCTGTTTGCAAACAGATCAATCTGGGGTTCACCCAATTTAGCAGTAATTGTTTCATATGCCATGTCACATAGAGACCATTCAATTTCAGAATGAGGACGTCTTGATTCTCTATCTGCCACAGCATTGTCTTTCGAGCTAATGTAGGATGCATACACCCAAAGTTGCCTTTCCTCACACCACTGCCATAACTTTCGTGCTAGATTATTTAAATGGTGAAAGCGGGTGCCCCCCATTCTATTAACATAGGCTATAGCAGTGGTGTTGTCTATTCTAAGAAGAATTTCACAACACTTCAGTTCAGATGCGTATGTTTTTAACCCTTTAAATGCTGCTAGTAGTTCCAGGTAATTTATATGAAAACATTTTTCTTCAACTGTCCAGTGACCATGAGTTGTAACACCGTTACATACTAAACCCCAACCTGTTCCTGAAGCATCTGAGAATATTTCCAAAGAAAATTTAAATTGTTTAATTTTGTAATGATTTATATGGATATGGGATAACCACCATTCCAAATCTGATCTGATTTCGTTTGATACAGAAAGGTATGCTTCATAGTTTTCATTATTACTTTTTAGGGCTATTGTTTTATAACTTTCCATTACTTTAGTATAAAGCCAGCCATATTCTACTGCCGGACATGCACAGGTACACTACAAGGGTACCTAAGAGTTGAGAGAATTTAATTATTTTGCATCTTTGTTTAGACTTGACTCTTCTCAAGTTTTTACATATAGATAATATCTTTTTCTGTGGAAGTGTTATGGAGAACTGAACAGAATTTAGTATAAACCCTAGATACTGACAGTATTGCTTAGGCTGGAGGCAACTTTTGTCCATGTTAATTATAAATCCTAGACTTTCTAATAGTGTCTTAGTAGTAAACACATTTTGTAAACATTTTTCATATGTATCTGCCAGGCAGAGAATGTCATCGAGGTAGATAACAGACAACAAACCTAATGACCTCAGGTGACACATTACTGGTTTCATGACTTTAGTAAAGACATATGGTGCTGTATTAAGACCAAAAGGAAGGCATTTGAATTCATACAATTCGTCTTGGAATAGGAAACGCAAATATTTCCTATCAGATTCTTTTATTGATATTAAATAATATGCATTCTTCAGGTCAATTGTGGCCATGAAGCATCTAGGGGTCATAAGTTTTGTTACTGTTCTTAAGTCCTCTAATTTAAAATGAGAAGAAGAGACAAATTTGTTAAACTTTTTCAAATTTAGTATAAATCTCCAGGAAAGATCTGACTTAGGGTGTAAGAATATACTGGACAAAAACTGGCCTTTTACAGTTGAACACCTTTGTATAGCACCTAATTGCAACAATTTGTCTATTTCCATAGAAATAAGGTTGGTTTCCTTTTTCGTAAACCAATTGTTCTGTGGCACTATGGCTTGAACAGGATCCTTGGTTAAAGGAATGGAATAGCCTCTGACCCATTTGCGTATAGTGGGGTTAGTAGTGATACTATCCCAGTAGTCTGAGAAATATTTAAGTCTGCCAGTTTGTACCTGATCTAGCGACCGCGACGATCCTGGCCCTGGCGGCGTGAATGTTGGAATTTCTGTGGAGAGCGTCTCCGTTGTGTCGGCAACTTGTTGGCATAATATGTCTGGTGTGCTGTTTGCTTCAGTCTCGGCTTTTGCCCACTCGGACGTGGCACGTGTGGTCGTTGTGGGCCCCGGTAGTTTAAATTATTCCTCTTAGGGAGTTTTTGCTGAGCGGGTGTGTTTTTTAGCTCCAACCCTGATTTCTTGACTGCTTTAACAGCATTGACCTTGTCCTGTAATTTGTCCCCAAATAGGTATTCACTTATGGGGGCACTTTCCATTAAATCTTTTAGGTCTTTGTTTAGCCCTGGTAATATTAGCGACCTTCGTGTGGTGGAATTTTCATGGTACAAATCACATAGAAGACGAGCTGCATCACTTAAATTCTCAATGTGCTGTTCATTCTCATGCATGGCAATCATACTGTTTAGTACCTTGCCAATCGTAGTGATTGCTGCCGATAACACAATTTGGTTTCCGGTAATCCTCTTGTCTCTTTTAACACCATTCTCGTTCATTGCAGCTGCTACCTCTTCATTCAATAGAGGTGGAACTAATAGGTTACAGTTCTTTGGGGGGTTATGCCTTATTAATATGCTAGCCTTAGTTTCAGCTTCAAGGCCGTTTTGAAGAATGGCCGTCCAACGTTTTTTCAAACTTTCATGTAGCTCAATCGCATTATTGGCTGGTGGGGTGCCTTCTTGACCCAGGAGCCCCTCGATGTGGGCTGGTATTGCATTTTCCACCAGTACTACCTCAGGGGTAGCCATTTGGAGGTGAGGTGCTTCTTCCGAGTCTGCCCCCCCCTTTCCTTTTGTTTGAGAGTTATCACTAGGTGAATTACTATGACGGCTGTATTCATTATCCGGTGAGGAAGATAGTAACCTGCGACGTCGAGGCGACCGGCTCATATGCGTCTGGCTGCGTCTGCTTCGCTTGTATGACGAACGACTTCTTGAACGTGCTCGGCTGGAGCGGTTTTCGTAGTCATCTGAGCAACAAACGCATAGTGTTAGACTCGAAACTGTTAAATCCATAGCTGACCTCTCGTGAAAGCTTTTTGGATAGGTTTATCAATTAACGACAATGTCATCGGCTAACCTCTCGTGAAAGCTCATAAGATGCAGTCGAATTGCTTTTTATTTGCTAACGAAAACTGTCATCGGCTAACCTCTCGTGAAAGCTCATAAGATGCAGTAAGAATTAAATATGGAGGTAGGTACCTATAAAGCGAATCTGTTATAAATTCGAATTAGGTACTTTTACCGTTACGTACATACCACGGCTAACCTCTCGTGAAAGCTCAATAGTGGTGTCGTCTATTTGTAAAAGTATGAGGTTAAATACCTCACAAGGAATCTCTAAAAACCCTATATGAACATTCAATTTCTAGGAATTTGATTAGTAGGTAGGTATGTTTCAAGAAAACTTACCGGCGTGGTTATGACGACTCCTCTGGTTTAGCCGCTTTTCCAGATCTCGTAAACGTTCACTTAGCTCGATCATAGCCTCATCCCGTTTTCTCCGTTTGCTATTTCCCATTTTGTTCACAAATAACTTAACAAAACAATTAGGAAACGGAATTCTGTGCACAGCGCGCGGCACGAAAAAGTACAATGAACATGACAGATATCCACAGAGAACACGCATAACGAACCACAGACTAAAAATATTTTTTGATGAAAGTGTTCATCTTTAAAAATCGTGATACAGCGAGTAGTGCAGAGTGCAAACTACATACGTATTAAATGAGGACGAGATTACGAACATAATTACTTTTTAAGTAGGTATACGAGCACTTCCTTAGGTAAGAATGGTTATTTGATGATTCCAATGTTTGATCTTTTCTGTTTCTAAATATTCACAAACAGTTTTCCGAAGTCCATTTGTCGTCAGTAGATCCATGACTATCCCGAGACTTATCCAAAAAATCTTTGTAAGTTCGAATCGTTCTATTTCTTTAGCGCTCCTGTTCGTTTTTCAATGAATTTCTAATTAATGAAGACCCACCCACTTACTAATTTATCAAGTACTTCATTAAAAGTTTTACGTAATACCCAGTCATATAAATCATGCGTTTCTGTCAACTTTGTGGTATTTCGGGCAGTGTAATATATTTCATGTGGTGGAGCTGACAGACGGGTAATATTTTTATAGGCAACGGTTCATAATTATCGCCTGACAGTCCACATATGTTGACGGATGGGATGATCTTCGGCAGCTATTTTAAACGTGATTTAAAGTACTGTCATACCCTATAGTTAGATCTCAACGTGATACAATTTAGGGCTGTGTTTCCTTTTCCTGGTGGTCTGGCAGAAACTACAGAACGCCATCTGTAACGATCCCTACATACGCCTTTTACTGTTTTTTTAGTCCTTGACTAGAAACTCCTTCTCTTTTTTCTCTCCTAACTGAGAGAGAATTCATATTTCGCCATCTTACTAATATTATAAATGCGAAAGTAACTCTCGTCTGTCTGTCTGTTACCTTTTCATCTTCTAACGGCTAAACGTATCTGTATAAAAGTTGGAAATCGGTTAAACAGTCTTGAATTAGGATATTTTTTATCCAAGTATTATCATCAGCTGGCAGAAACTATTCATCATCATCAACATCTAGCTGCCCTTGTCCCATTTTACTTAAATTATAAAAAATAAGAAAACTACACATTAAAGTAGTCTATAAAATTTAAAAAAAGTTTTTTTTTATCCCAGTTTAACAGATGATCAAGTTATACGATATCTACTTAGTACCGTCGCTCTTACCCAACCCCGGTAGCCGTTCGTTCGATGCAAGCGTAATCGTGTTACCGAAGCGTGCCCGCCGCCCGCCGTCAGCCACGGGGCAAATCTCATTTTTATTAGGGAAGTAACGTGGAAAGAGTGGAAATGACACTGCACCGCGCACTTCCGACCCCTACACGTTTATACAGGTGTCTGTTCCCCACCAACCACCATTATAACCCCTATTCAAGACGTGACAAAGTCTATTTTTGAGTGTGAGAAAGTTAATTTGTAACGCATGCGCACTAGGGAGGACGCTTGTGTTGTGTCAGTCGTCAGTCGGGCGTCGGGCGCACTATTAAGTGCACGTGTGCCGCGTGATTGTGTGCAGTAGTGATGTGACGTGTTGCAACATTGGCATCGATGTAAATAATGCTAGTGTATATTTTTTTTTAAAACGATTGAGTTTGGAAGTGAAATATCACGGATTTTTTTGGTGTTGTGAATGAATTCTTGTGGAATACAAAGTTTATTTACAATTGCAAAATAACAATAAATAAGGTAAACAAAAATGATCAAGTGGTATCGTATAAGTACAGTGTAGGGTGGTCACGTACTGCCAGCATCGCGGCAGTCCCGACGAGTGCCATAGTTTATGTTTTAATAATGGAGGTATTAGCGTCGCGGCTGTCACCCCCGACGCCGACGACGGCACTTCGCCGCGGCTACTGTCGCCACGAGTTACGCCAACCGCGGACAATCTCTTCTCACTTTGGAACTTGTTATATGCTACCGGAATGACTTTGTTCTTGATTAATTGTATCAATGCCTCGTTGGTTGCAAGCGCTACTGCTAAATGTGGGTTCGATTCTCGGATCGTGTTATTGGGTATTTCCTTCTGGAACTAACAATGGGCTTGCCCCCGACTATATGGCACTTAGACATAATTGGCGAAATGTGGGCGTGTTTAGTTCCACCTCTACCTAACCCTTTGGGCCAAGCAGGCGTGATGTTATGTTATTTCGATTGATCAACTACAGTGCGACATAAAAGTGTAGAAAATAAATGAGGGCGCCACAATCGCTCAGATAGCAACCCAGTTAGTACGACCCAGCTGATCTTGATACTTGAATAGTATTATTTATTTATTGAGTTTAAATATTGAGAAAATAAGTAACAAGTAAAATTTCACAATTTAGAAAACCCCCGACACATTTATCTTGCGAAAACACCCCGATTCAAACAGTAAAATGCCCATAACTTTTGAACGGCTGAACCGATTTTATTCAAACATAGAACACTCTCGACAAAATTACCTTTCAAACAAAAAAAACTAAATTGAAATCGGTTCATCCGTTTAGGCGCTATGATGCCACAGACAGACACACAGATACACAGATACACAACAACACACGTGAAACTTATAACACCCCTCTTTTTCCGGCGGGGGTTAAAAATAGTAATAAATAAAATAAGTATGTTTATTAAATATTTGATATTAAGTAGTAATAAAACAACTTCACAAAAAATAAGTATTTTTAATAATCAATTGCATTCAATATAAAGTCGTCCAATAACTTTGGGGGACGACCCTTCCTGTGTTTAGCTGGTGTTGAGAATTTCCCACCGTTTTCAATGCCGTGTTGCGCGCACTGTGCTTACAGAAACACCTAAAACAAGCAAAGAAAAGAATCACTGTCAGATCGACGAACGAAGTTCCGCGGTAAATAAACGTGAATATATTTTAAAATTGTTTCTTTCCATTTAGTCGCTTGCATCAACAAATATGGTATAGCAAAAAAAAAAATTCGTATCCGCAATAAACTACATTAATTTTGGTTGCCTTACTATCAACGTTGTTAAGTCGCGCTATAACTACAACGCTATTTGTTTATCTTAGCATAACCTCAAAAATGGTAAACAAATAAATTGTAAATGGTATTTGGTTCGAAAATTTTGCTCCCAGAATGTATTAATCGTTTGTAATTAACGTTTAGTGCAACTTTCAATAGTTACTTACCAGTAAAATCTGCTGTACGATGGTAAACATCTTTTAAGTTGGATAGAAGCTTCCCAGCTTGGAATTCGGCTATACACCGCATATAAACTTTGTAAACTATATCACGGGCACCTCCACGAATTACCTTATTCATGTTTTTCCACTGTTTTTCTATCCACACTCAGAAATATCACACAAAAACCAAAATTATTACGAAAATCGAAACCGATCGAGATGAATTGACATCTCATGTACTCATTTTAGATGTTGCCAGAAAATGAAGACTTTTAGTTCCCAAATATTTAACTTCTACTCTTTTATGTTGCACTGTACCAATTGATTGACTTGTGGAGGTCACATAGGCAATTGCTCTAAGTAAAATAATAGTATTCAGCTCCATCAGGTTAGAAGCTGACTAAGCAGGGCAACGGCTATGCAGATGATTTGCTAATATTTTCATGGTGCACACAGCTAAGGAGAGGAATTCCCTGCCGGAGACTTTGTTCCCTGATAGCTACCTGGGGTCTTTAAGTCAAGAGTGAATAGGTTACTTCTAGGCAAGCGTGCTTCATCGTAGACCGAAGCCGAGATAGTGGTCAAACGCGAGCCTAAAGATTATAATAAAAAAAATATATGATAGTAACAATCAAATGCCTTTTTATCTGGTAAAGACCCAAACTGAACTGGATATACTTAATTTGGTCTATATTATGACTACTCTACTGCTAAAATGAACTTAAAATGTCTAGATAAAATTAATTATCATTTTGTGAGCTATTTTTCATAAGTCGGGAGTGATAAGACTCCAGTCTGGGCCAAACCAATACAAAAATCTTATACGAATCTTACACTTAAGTCAAGTACACAAACGGCCACTTACCAGATTAATGTGAGAATATTGATCGACAAAGGGGAGAGGATCAATGTCCAGAGTATTGGCGCACTTACTTAGCCATACATCCGGGCAATTTGTCCTTCATAAGGACATTTAGAATATATGTTGATATTGGAACCATGTGAATTATCTTGCTGTCTCAGTGGCAAAGACTTCGCCTATCTCGCTTGAGGTGTATCTAAGTTTTCTGTTGGACATCGCTGACATCGGTGAAGGAAAATATCCTGAAACCTGAACTTATAGTTATTATATGTCTGAAGTTGTAAACCTGCCTTTGACAAGCGTGGCGATTAATGCTCGTCCCTTCTCTGTATGAAAAGAGGTTTTAGCCCTACAGTGGGATTGTAACAGGTTGGTATTGTTATTGGAACCGAGTGTCTTAAGAATCTAACTTTAAATATTGAACACCGCAGGCATACAAGTTTTTTAGATGCTTTTCACCTGAAATACTTTTAAATACGTGCCAGCTGCCCCTAGGAAAATGAATCAGAATCAGAATTATTTATTTGCCAGCAATGTAGTACAAGTTTGAGATGGTACAGAATTGGGTGTTGCCGCTACATCCTGCCGTACAGCATGCAAAAACATTATTTTTGAAGTTACAATACAAGATGTTACAATACATGAATTAGAAGCTTCGCTTAGCATTTCAGCATCTATTCATACACCCGGCCAACTCTAAAGTAACATTTTACGAAATGACGGTCTCACGTTTAAACGGTAACATAATGACTGCACAAGCAATAACTCCCGTTCGTTAGAGTCCTAGTAGTCAGTACAGGTCTGTATTTATGTATCCTTTGTCGCTCACCTTAACGAGATACCTGTTCCAAAGACTGGTCTGCCAGTAAATGCGAAAACTGGCATTCTACCAATCAATCAGCTTGGTTGGGGTTGGATATTACATGGAGCGACTGCTTATCTGATGTCCACAATCCAGTAACTGGTTAACACGGTAGTCCTTGGCTGTGTATCTATCTATTAAGAGGAAACGGGGGTGGTCTTTTGTCCATACAAACGCTCTCGTCTGTTTTCTCTCTGGTTTATGAACTTAGAGCAATGATTTTTTACAGTAAAATAAAGATCAACTTCCTCTATGTCCCTATGTTTTCCTTTTTGGTGATATATTATCCGTATAAGCACTAGAACCCTCTCAAAATGCTCAAAATTGTCTGTATTGAGTCGCTGTCTTCAGAGCCCTAGTGTACAAATTTGACAACTATTAATGAAAAAAGGAAAACATAGGGACATAGTAAATATCCTTCTTATTCAGATTATGAAATATCTTCTAAATCGGTCCAATATTGGAGGAGAAAACAGACGAGAGCCAAACCTCGAATTATGACTTTTTACTTAAGAAAATTTGTCGAATCTGCAGTTGTCCTTATCGCACGAATTTGTGGGCGGGGTGAGACGCAAGGGGTCTGCATAATACGTACACAGACGGAAAGGTGATGCGTAGTAGTTGAAAATAATATCGATATACTAGTGTTGTAAACAGTTATCGATATACACATCTACATTGTTTACATGTGCTGTTAGTGAGAAATACAAATATAAGTATTAAAAAGTATTGGATACAAAATAAAATAATGTGCATGTCTATAAATGTTTATTACAAAAAGTTTTCAATTCAAAACAGTAAATTATATATCGGATAGATATCCGCAATCTCTAGATCGCCTACTAGGTACATCAGCGAAATTAAACTTATTTCAACGTCAGCCGCACGGGTCAATGCTTGCCGTGGTTGGTCCATGGATGGGTGACCATCTTTACATACCAAGACCAGTCCGTGTCTCGCCAAGCACGTTAAGCCGTTGGTCCCGGCTGTTATTTTCAGCTTTGACAGTCCGAAAGTCTGACCCGTTTTATCAAGGGGTTGCATATTACCCAGTAACTGGTTGTGGAGGTCAGATAGGCAGTCGATCCATCAAGATACTGGTATTCAGCTGCATCCGACTCTAACGTAGATGGGAAAAGGCTAGGCAGATTATGACGACGTGCTTTCTCTTACTGGTTTTTTCTTTGGTATCCGACCGTCAATGATTTCTGGTAAAAAATGTAAAGTAACTGGTAGTAAATGTAAAGTAATGTAGCCCCGTGTGCTTGATAAATTGTTCGATCGATTCAGATTCCTTTTCCTTGCCATAATTTGTAGCCACGGTTCCTTTAAATTTGTTATATACTCGTAATAACGTTTCTCATATGTTGCGAACCGATGTTTTCGGTCGCATCTTACATATTCGCCCAAAATTCGATGCCGTAAGCCTCTTTAGTCTTTCAATTTCCCATAAGCTATTATCGCTTTGGCCCCCACTATTTTTCTTTGAACATCCTTAGTTGAGAGCAATCTTTCAAGAAATTATTTTTCTTTTAATTTATATAAATACAAAGGCATATCTTCTTCCAACTATAAGCGACCGTAGTTTTTAACAGGTTATGTACTTAGTTCTTTTTAATTTGCTCGTTCCGTCTTTGGGATACGTCAGTTTTCTTTTTCGGAAAATCCCTGTGATTTTTTTCGAACGCTGCTTTTGTTCTATATTTTTATTTATATATTGGCCCGGACTGCAGCCCTGTATTTTTTTTTATGTTTGCATGAATAGCCCTTCGCTATTCCATGGAGTTACTACTCCATAACATCTTGTCTGATATGACATGAGCACTTCCTGCAAAGTTAACTCTTTTTTCCGCCAATAAATTTAGCAATTACATTATTAAATTGCTCTACAGTATTATTAGTACATTGTATTTGTATTAGTTTTAAGTTTCTTGTTATAATTGTATTTTAAGGTGTACAATAAAGCATATAATAAATAAATAAATATTAGTCACGTCCAAAAAAGATTTTCTGCGCTTGCTGTTAACCATAACAGATATTGTTGGATATCTGTCCACAATCCACAACAACAAAAGTAACGAGTGACTAGGGCGATTACAAGAAATGCGAGCCGCGGCCGGGAGCATTTCGGAGGCACGCACACACTGTCAACTTACACACACATGGATAGGGCGGCCGGGCGCCACACGCGCGCTGTTCGCAGAGCGACAGCGATAGTTTTTTCAAATACCTATTTTTCAAAAGTCTCTCCGCCCGTATTTCCTCTTAAGTTCTGACTGGTGTTAATAATAATTGTATTGTTTGTAATTGGGTATTAAATTCAAATGTAATATTTTGCATGCCGTAAGGCAAAATGTATTGGGACAATTTATTAATATTCCAACTTATATGTATACATACATTATCAGCAAATAAATGATTTCTTTCTTTCTTTCTTTCTTTCTAGAATGACGTCAGATTTGAGGTTTCTGATTACCTACAACTGTCAAAGGTCTACAAACGATCCCTGACCACCTCCTTGGTTTATTCTTTGCTATTCTCGGCAAGCGTTGCTTAACCTCGAAGGTCGAAGTCCCATGCGGTTGTTATTATTTAGCCAGTAGCTCCTCTCTTCTCAAAACAGAATTTTATATGAAAATACCAGGTCCTCTATACATACATATACTGTTTCATTACACTGCTGCATCTTGAAATGAAACGCCGTGCGCTGTACGTTGTCTACTCTATTCAAAAGCAATAACGTTAGCTTCGCTCTCCGTGGGTCGGACCACTCGAGCTGTATTATCTTTATGCACACTGAGTTTCGTACACAATGTACTGGAAATATGGATGAAACAGTTCCAATGAAACTGGCTGATGAGACAACGCAAAGTCTATAAGACGGGCGAAAAAATATGAAGTCTGAAGTACATTAGATCTTTATAGAGAGGTGCAATAACATAGAATTTTCCAATCCACTGTACCTGGTCAGTTTTGACATAGTCGATTTTGCTGCATTGCCGAAATTGCGAACTCTCAATTCCAAAGCTAAAATTGAATATACAAGGAAATATGAATTATTACCACGAAAGATAAATTGTTACTATGAATGAACTAACCAAATACATAATGGCATCAGAAGCATTATACTACATATTGATTGTTACAGCATCTGTTGATTTTATTTCACCGACATTGCCGAGATTTTTATCACGATCCAATACCTCGTTCACAGAATCACAGCCACCGCTTAACCAGTAAATATAACTACCTCAGCGTAAACTCTAGTGTGTTTGCTATTGTTTAAAATGAGTGTTTTATTACCTATTGCTGTAAATGCTTGTAGAACGGCGAGTAAAGTATTATACAGCTTGAGAACAGATTCAGATGGATGGTTGTCAGTTTTTATGTCTAAATTAATTGTCATATTAGCTTAGGGAGGTTTATTACTTCTTTGCACGTTATCGATCGAAGTTATTGTATTAACATTGAGCTCAAAACCCCGTATAAATATAATAGCACTAAGAATCGATTAATTATTGTTTTCTATTACATAACTTTCTGCTAAATCTAAGTCTTTGTTTGTATTAGTAATCCCACAAACATTTGAAGAAAAAAATGATAGAAGTATTAAATTAAATACATAATACTACTTCCACATTCTTTCATTACTTAACATGAGTAAGTGTCACGGATTATTTCATAGACAGTTGACGCCATTCTAAAGTTGATTTGTATTACTTTATCGGACGCCACAAAACAGTAGGTATTTGCAAGTCAACCACAAGCAAGACTACTGTCGAATATTTTCGTTAGTAAATTCTCCAAGTTCTCCATGTAGTAACTAATTTCGGAGCTCGTCTCCAACGCTTTACAGCTGCGGTTTATACTCGCAAACTTCTAAATGGACTTCTGCTGTAAACTCCACAGTATGCTTATTGATTTTCTCGGCACGATTAAGAGATGCATATTTGATGCCTCCAGGAGCGGCTTGTAGGTTGTATTCAACTTGGATGATTCTTTATTTATGTATTTGTACGTTATTTTTGACTAGTGTTGCGACGTAGTTGGTTGGTACGTTGTAGCAACAGATGTCTGCCCTCTAACAATTTGGGGAGGATTTTTTGATTATGATGAATTCTGTAATTTTAAAGCGCCTTTGCATGGTGGACTCGCAGTGTTGGCACATTTTCGTAAATTAACATTTATTTCCCTAAACAACATAATTTCGTCCAAAATTTTGTCACCGCATTATACCTATGGGTCAGTAATAACGTCGGTACAGTCACCACAACAAGCACTTACAGTACTAAACAGAGCTGGAAATAATTTATTTTAATTAAAACACTTAAAAATCCAGTTTAGCGTACATCTCCATTAAGGCGGGCTGCCTTACCTCCCCCGGGAGCCGTGTTTGTTCTGTTTGTAAATACGCGACGCGACATTTAGCGGTGCAGCGCTTTTTTTTTGTTTTGTTTTCGCTAAGCTGGCTGGAATGATACGGTTTTGCTGCAGTAGATTAGTCGTCTGTATGAGAACAGTCTGCATCTTTTGCCGTTTTAAAGTGATCATTTTCGTTATCGTCTAATGTCTTAATATCTCAACTTCAGATATCGTTTATTCGAAAAATTAGTTTCTCTCAATACGACAGTATCTCTCGGATAAAAATATCAGCCGTTACAAATATTAACCCTTTAAAACTTAGAAAAGCTGCTCTTTCTACTATCTCATACCAGCAAAAACCACTCAAATTCTACGCTTCATTAATAAATTCAGCCAAACCAAAGTTTTGACACTTCCACGTTTCCACAACCCTGCAAAGAATGCTGTACCCGCTAATACAACGGAGCTTCTCGCTGAAAGCGCCACACTACGCCTGACCAATACGTGGTTTTATGGCTTTCTGTGCGTGCCTCGGCGAAGAGCTTCGTGTTTGTTAATTTGCCACCTTCCCCCCCCCCCCCCTTGCCCGTGACTCTCCCGTGACCCCTCACACTCCATCGGGCTCGGAGTACACGGAACCCGGTTGCGGTCGCGCCTGTTGCGTTTTAATCGTCCCCTGACCACCTATAATGTACCGAGTACTGCTGAGCTCTTTGTAAGGACTCGTGTTGGTTGCTATGGTTGTTTGCACGCTATTGTTGTGCTTTCTTTTTATGGTTACTATTAAAATATTTAGCCCACAATCTTGGCTTTAATCAGTTGCGTTGCGACTTCGAATTCGTTTTTTTTTTGGTCTGAATTGTCCCACTCCTTACGCAAAGGCCTCCTTCATTCACCTTCGTCCCACCTCATGTTTTTCACGCTATTTTTAGTCCCATTTATAAAGAACCATAAAATTTATTCGGAACTTTCGGTTGTAGTGTCTCTTCAGTGAAAGAGCTTCCCGCCAATGGTGGAAGTTATGTAAGAATGGCGCACCCCCTAGTCAATCAGCCCTGCTACTAACCTTGACTTTTTAATCTTCTCATGGCGATGAGTTACAGAATCGGAAGATTATTGAGATCGTAACAAATCCTATAAATCTAAGAATCGTGGAAATTAAATACAATATCGCTTAGTCCTGATTAAGACTGAAAAGATCTCGTTACTCCAGATTAACATAGCCATAAATTCTACTTCCAATATAACTAACAAAAGCAGGTCAACTCCAATCGAATACACTCCAGCTCTATAAAAAATTATGTGAAGAGAACAAAAGCCGAATGAAAAATACAATCATATGAATATCGGAGTCAAAGCCGTTTTTTATTTTTTCCGTATGTCTGTGAAAACGGATTTTGTTTATTACTTTTTCCATTTGATCTGTCGTTCTCACAATTGGCGGCTTTTATTCCAATGGTTGTGTTTGAATATTATATGGTAAAATGCATTTGGAAGCTCGGTATCTGTTGATTAAAACCGTTGAATAGTGTTGTGTAGTAATTAATATCGATATTATGACTGCGTTTCGGTCAATATTACATATAACAACAACATACGTTACATCAATGTTCTGCGTATCAATTTTCATCAGTTCGGTTTCATGTTTAAACTCATTAATTGGATTGCCATAGCTGCTTAATTAAAATGAAATCGTCCAATCATTCGTAGAAATAACTCCGCAAACAATTTTAATAGATTCTGTGTAAAAATAAACACTAAGTGGATCAGTGAGAGTGGGCAGTTTTTCAAGCGGCCTGGGTCGGGAGCAGCTGCTTCGACGGAACCCATTCAATTATACCGAACGACGTAATTGACGCTTTTTTTAGCGTTACATTTGAAATTCCGATTCGGCGAACGTGATCGGTGTGACAATTTTATCGATATTTCATTTAAAATTTAATTCCTTATCCTTATTTGGCGGAATGAATTAATGAGTTGTTCTGGATTTGACTCGTACTTTCTTTCTTGTTTACGAAACTGAATTTCATTAGTGGGCATTCCGATGTGTGTGCTCCATAGTTGGCACTATCAGGTCTGTGTCCGAAATACTTTATTAGATAGAATACATTATCATTACATTTTTGTTATACTCTAAAGTCCTTAGAATACAATTTGGGTACTTCAATCAATACTAAACAAGGCCGCAACGACCACACCGTAAATAAACGGCGCTCCATCTAAATTATTCGAACTATTAAATAAAACTTATCTCGCATTATTAACTTTAATGGCGTCATAAATACAGAAATAGTACAACAAGTGCGTGTAAACCAGTCCGGCACTGAATACTTACATCAATTAGTTTAATGCGCGCAACGAACACGGCTCGATTCATCCGTCGCGCTCCTGGCGCCCTCTTAATTATTTATGAGTTGAGAGTATAAAGTGCTCCCAGCGAGACTGAAGGAGAATGCGCGCCAGCCGACATCCGCGCTAAATCACGCGCCAATTGACATCAGCCGGAGATAAAATGCTCTGACGCTGACACAATGGCCCGCGCATCGATATCGGTGGCCCTCACCTTATACGTTCGCATCACTATATTGTATTCCAGGAGAGTTCAACATTTTTAACATTCGGAAATTGAACGGTGAAACGAAAAGTGACGGGGGAAATGTTGAGTGTTATATGCGCGCGAATGGCGCCTGTGTCGTCTGTGATGTGCGTGTAGTGTGTCGTGATGGATTACCGCGCGCCTCCCCCTACGATGAACATCGGCCCGCCGTACTTCCCGCATCCAGGTAAACATCACTTTTGATTTCCTTTATTCCTCTAACATACGAGGCGAGGTCCAAAAGTACGCGGAATGTTTTCCTTAAAATTCTACTAAATTTAAAGGAAAATATGCCGCGAACTATTGGTCTTGTATAAGGAGCACAGCTCACTCTACAGCTAAGGAGTAGAATTCCCTGCCTTTGTTTCGGGATAGCTACTACCTGGGGCTTTTTAATGTCAAGAGTGAATAGATTATTTCTAGGCATAAGTGCTTCACCGTCAACCATACCATCGCTCAACACAGTTGAGATAGCTGAAAACGGGAGCCTACAGAAAACGTAGATTATTATTTTCAATTTTTGAAAAAGAACCGAGAGTTTCGCCAAATAAGTCACGTTACAAACACCAATTTAAATAAATACCGTATCATTAAACCCCTAACAGCTCTTAGCACGAGAGCCCGTAGCTATAAAGATAATTATACGCGTTAGGTCGGGCCGATCCCCCCGTAGGTCGCGGGGGTCCCACAGACGGGTTAATTGACCGGCTCGAGAGCAAAATGTCAACCGGACCGGTGATGGATGACGTGCCACGAACCGCTCACGTCGAGGTACGGATAGAGAGGATGTTGAAAGGATGTTATGAAGTTTCTAACAGTGATTGGCTACTTCAATTGTTGGGTTCATTGGTTCGTCAAGTAGGTAGGCATTCGGGTTTATTGATCTTGGTTTGGTGCACTTTCTTTTGTACCTAGTTTGTTTGTGTCTTATTACGGCTAACGATGGTGCCTAAATATGAAAATCACTAAAATATAGAAAAATGGTTACTATGGATGTGTATGGTTTTATTCCTGAAGCTCTATAGACAAGTTATATTCTGTCACCGAATTTGTCGCGATAGCGAATGGAAAAATGTCAAAAATGTATGGGAATGTCAAGCGCTCTCGAAATGTTAAGTTACATTTTGGCATTTCGACCATCGCCTTCGTAATGTAATGACACTGTCTAGAGCATCTGACGTTTGTAACGTAAAACGAATATGGTAAATTCAAGGAATCTGTAAGAGTCAACAAAGCATGACGTATCCTCACTTACGTCTCAACACGAAAAAGGAAATAGAAACAAAATATACGAATTTCCTGCTTAAACCTCCCAAACACCAGTTTTGTTTTCGTACAAGTGGAGTTTCGTAATAAATAGTGAGTATCTGAGAGACTGCGGGGGTTGCGACCCGACCGGGAGCGGGACCGTCTCGCAACCCGCGATACCATCGTCACCCTATCGAGGTGCGCGCGCACGATACCGTCCCGACTCCTTGTTGCGCCTGCCCGAGGCACAAGCGGACAGCTGGAATGTAGAAAAAGCGGAGAGCGGTATGAAGAACTTGGATTTATTTAGATTTCATGTACAGAGGTACTTCATCATCATCATCATTTCAGCCGAAAGACGTCCACTGCTGAACATAGGCCACCCCCAAGTATCGCCACATTGACCGATCTTCTGCGACTCGCATGCAGCGGATTCCCACCATCTTAAACAGGTCAGAGTTCCACTTAGTGGAACGCCTGACCTGCCTGGTCTGGCCCGTAGTACTTATGTAGACTTAATGCCTCAGGCATTCTCTATCCAGTCAACCAAGGGAGGTGAAGATATCATGGCAGGTGTATTGACTGTGTAGGCGACAGTTGCGATGGAGGGACCTTGATACGTCGCCATATGGCAAGGTAATCCGTGGTGCGCCTTATTGTTGATAGAGGATGAGGCTATGTAAACCAGCCAAAGACTATAGCAGATAGGTTTACTGTAAAGAATTTTGAAGCCGTCAGAGCTGAAGAGAATCATTTGCTTTGCGGTTATCAATCTTCTTGCATAGGGTCTATGTATAATTAAGAATATTCCTATTAGTAACCAGCTTTTGGTCGCGGTTTCGATCGCGCGGCCTATCTCGTATAAAGCGTGCATTTTTCCGGTAGTAGCATCCGACACTGAGTGATAATGTAGCTTTGTATTATCAGTAGTGCCAAAGATTACCAACATAGTACCAATTTTTCTCTATAGAATTGCCAAACATGAAAATGGCCAACAAATACCCATTTCCCCGCTGATCCTAACTACCTGTTAATACAGCTTGCTCTCATCACTTACACCACCCTTTAACCCAGACCCCACCACCCGGCGGTGGGGTGTACGGTACCCGTCGGAAATGGCCGTCAGATTTGTCGCGCCCCGCCAGCCCGCCAATTACCGCCCCGCGATAATTTATATGTAACTTCACTACCTACCGCAATCATTACGTTGTGGGAAACGGGACTTTCTGGGTTTGTTATACGCTTTTGGGAAGAATGGAGGTATGTCATAGTCCTGGTAAGGGTTGAAATGAGGTGTGTTGCAATTGTTAGTAGGTGTGAATGGTTCAATGGCTATAATGTTAACTGTTGAACTTGGGTCGTCTATTGAAGCTCTAATGCCTACAAAAGTATTGTACAAGCGCTGGATGCGTGACGCCCAGGACTGGTCAATGTCGTGACACTTAAGGGAGGTCTATGTTCAGCAGTAGACGTCTTTCGGCTGCAATGATGATACTTATTCTCTTGACGAATTCGCAAAGCAAGCATGGCAATTTGCCTTATTTCTATTCTACGAACAAGTTATAACCTTCACTCATGAGATGAAAGTATTTGCAGCAGAATATTCTTGTCACCACCCACGGCCCTATCTAAAAATACATTCAGATTGTGTTCGATAGCTCTTAATTGGTAATTCTATACAAATCAGTTTTCCAGCTAAACTGATCATGTAGCGGTACACCCGCCGTTTCAATTAAATTCCCGATACGCATCTACTTGTTGGTATAACATCGGTCGGCAAATTAGCGTGATGTTGTTTGCTGTATCGACGTCCATTAGGGATTAAATGGCTACAAAGGCTTTCGTTGTTTTGAAAAATGCAGTCATTCAGCATCATCGTGGTCTTATTCCATGGGATTAAAATAACTGGTGAAATGATGATGTACTTTAGGTGCAACTCTGCCTAAGCCTTCGTGGAATACAGGCATGATGGTATGTTATGTCTGAAATTAGACCAAGGGTATGAAATCTTATCGTAAGCCTCACGATGTTTTCCTTCACCGTTTTGAGAGCAGTGGTGATGAAATAATTTACACAAAGTAAAGCGCCTGCCTGGGTTCGAACCCACTATCTAAAACTTGTAAGTCGCGACTGTAACCACTGGGCTGCCAGTGCTCTGATGATACCACTTATGATGAATGATGTTACTACCGTAAATGCCGAGGCTGTCTATTCTGTGTGCATTGGATGTACGTACCAAGTATCGCCACTCTGTTTCAAGATTATAGCCCGTAAAAGCTTATTCCATATTCCTCCACTTGAGATGGTATTTACTTCAATAACATTACCCGGCTCCCGACTACTAAGTCGGTACCCTGTCCGGTTAACCTTATAAACCGGCGCGGATATCCTTATCCGGATCGGGGGCGGTTGTATAAAAATATCCCCCCGGGTCCGGCTTAGCAGGGGTCTCTAAGCGGTGGCTTCAAGATTGCTTCTATAACCTATTACGGTTCGGTGAATCTGTAATAGCTCGTTAATTGGCTTAAACGATAGATAGTAAAGGCTGTTTGATTACATATGTGTGATATTGCATGAGGGTACTGACCCCACTGCAGTGGGTCGCTGCAGAAACAATCTGGCCAAATTTGAAAAAAAAAAGGAATGCCAGTCACAGCACAACCATCTGCACCTTCCATAATTTAAACGAAGCCGACGACAGAGTTATCCAGGTGCCTACGTTCTGTTCGGACAAAATTATAGTCAAATCGATAGGTAGAGAAGAAGAATGCGTGTACTTTTAGAGGTGGTACTTTCAAAACCTCATCATCGTCGGTTTAATCTACATACCAGTAGATATATCTCATATCAGTGAAAAATTCTTGCGATCCGGCTCGAAGGACCATAATTTAGGTTCAAGGGTATACCAATGACGCCTCAAGCTAATAACTGATACATAATGGTCCATTGAACTTAAGATCTGTCTACATCTTCTCTTAATTCAATCCCTCACTTAAATCGATCCTGTAGACACACAAAGAGCGCTCTCCCGCGAGCGAAGCGAATCTCAACTCAATCTGTTCTCCCCCTCTATCAATCAAATCGTAGTGCCGATGGAAAGCGCCGTGTCATCAAATCAAAACAGTTCAGCGGACGCGTCAATCTAATAATACACTGACGCTTATTTATCCAACGTCACCCGCCCAAGTTTTAATTAAAGTTTGACGAACAAACGCCACCAAGGATTACAACCATCCATATAAAAATACATCTCAAATACTCCTCCAAAAAGTTCACGCAACAACGAAAATCGACTCTGTAGTCGACGCCGCAAATCACGTATTACTTCAACAAACAACCCTTAGAAATCTCGATGAAATCCATGTCTGTGTAAATTATACTTTATTGTTGCCGGCACTGAGTTCACTTTCAAGTGACGCCGTCGCCGTCGACGCGAGGCGCCCAAATGGAAATTGATTCGCCCCGAAACGTAAGGTCGGAAGCGGCTTGTGTACCGTCTAATTTAAGTTGACCCCTCGACGGATGGATCGGTCACCCTCTGTGGCGCGTTAGAGTAGGTTTGCGGGGGCTGTGGTAGTTTCGGTTAGAGTGGTGATTCCCAGCGGTTGTTAGCTATGTATGACGCTGCGGTAGTGAGAGCTCGGTACTCCCGAAGTGGCGAGGGTGTACGATTACTAACAGTAATCGCCTTGATCCCAATGAAGTTGGTAACAGACTGCCTTGTGGCCTTAGAGTAGGTGGCAATCAGATAGGGCAGTCTAGTACATTAATATGCAAAGTGGATATCAATATTTTCAGGGTTTTTGAAATCTGAGAGTGCCTTTCATTACTTTCGACATTAAACATGCAAAATTGTCATCCTTCTATATGTAGCTTGATGAATGATAGTTTTCTGCATAGTTCACTTCTTCCGGAAATCCCTTAACCAATTAAGGACACAGGTTGGTCGCTCCAGGTAAAACCTGGCCAAATGGAAGACTCATCCAAAAGACAGTCACAGTGTGGAGCTCCTTCACAGGGTATGTCCCACCTCCTGCACCATTCAGGATTCGAACGTGGCAAATAACACAGCTGGCCAAGAGGGACGGGACAGGACATACTGTTCGGACAAAATCTGAATAGTTGAGACTAACTATATTTGAGTTAATCAACACAAATAAAGAAGAAAAACTCAGTCATCTTTGATTATTCAAGGAATTACAAAATTACATTCGATTTTCAAATGAACCAAAAAAGACGATGTTCCCTAGTTTACAGAGGCCATTCAATCTTCTCTGCCTACAATATCCAGTCCTTAGTGAGGCTTGTTATTCATAGGTAGGCCAAATATGAGTGACGCAACAGTAACATGTGTAGGACGGGCGGGGCGGGGAGGCGAGCCTGTAATGGAAATCCGCAGACGTTATACAAAACCCGGTGGTGCAAGGGATAGGGTGGAGCGGGGTGGTTCGAGTGAAAGATTTATTGATGTCCTCATGGAGGTGTGGTGGTTTTAGGCAGAAATACCAAGTGCGGAGATTCTTGGCTTTGTTTAAAGGAACTTTTTGTGATGCCTGTTTCCGTTATTGTCTTTGGTGAGAAGATATCAACCTTGCACTTGACTGGGTTATGTTTACATAAACTATACTTTGGCCGATTCATAAGAAGTACAACTCCTTGTGGTTGCATTTCGACCTACATTTTTGACACAAAAAATGAACATCTTACATAACAAGCTTGTCATCAACATGACCCTATTTAATCAACTTTATTCTCGATGTAACTAATGATGATTAAATCTCATGGGGCGAAAAGAAAAATTAAATAAAGTATTAATTCAGCACGGCCATACCTATCACAAGTAATAGAAAAGCCCGAATCCGCTGCCCGCTTATATCTCGTTCGCATGGCAGGATTGTCAGGGCGCTACCCCGGCCGGTTGATAGCGCCGACTCCGCTCTATAACTCGCTCCCACTGCTGCCGTATGTAGCTACTCTACTACTACTGAAAATAAGCATCAGAAATATCACTCTAGTGACTGGAAAAGTGGTTCATTTGCATATTATTGTATGAAAAGAAACATGTGAAGAATAAGATATAAGATATCAGATTTCAGCAAAGATTTACTGATAACAAACTTCCACGAGGTTTGAAATATTACCAAATTGGGAGTGTGCTGCTTCTTGACAAAGGGTAATCAATACTATAGCACGATACCCCTGGGCTGTGAAAGTCAGATAGGCCCAAAACAGACTGCCCCAAAAAGGCTATGCAGATGATGATGATCGGGATCGTGATGATAGTGTTGATGATTGTAAAAGGGAACACTATCCCCTGGACAAGAATGGATACTCTTTATCTTTCCTGAAACTTAAATGACAGTGGCATGCCAATGTGATGATATGTTGTGTGTGCTATTTATTCACTACTTACACTAAATCATTCAGTAAACTTTGTCAGTGTGGACAGTCTGTCTATATCGAAGTTCGTCGTCAGTTTATTTGAGCAGACAGCCGGACGTGTTTGTGCAGGGGATGCAGTAATAACTACTAATTGATCCGTGTCTCGCCGCCTGGCTGTATGTTGAAGTATTGCTCGTAGTGTGATAGTGTCCCTGTGTGAAGCATACCAGGGATGTTTCCTTGTTGTTTGTAAAACGCCGGTTGTAGTCGGACTGTCGTATAACAAAACACTATCGGGCTTACATTGTTATAACCTGCCAGTAGTGGCTATTACTAGATGTGGTATATAATAATTGATAGGTGCAGATTTGTTCTGAGGATATTCTCTGATATTATTTCAACACTAGTCACTGTCTAGGGAATTGCCACCACAATAGCCATTTTGGCTGCCAGACAAACAACTTTGTAGGATATTGGTGAAAATACTAGTGTAAACGATACCTTAAAAACTCCGAAAAAGTCATTTGGGTACATAAAATGAACAGTAGCCCTATACAAGATCTTAAATAGTCATCATTTAGATAAGATTTGAATGAACCGAGACTTCACTCCGTGTACACAGTATTCTGTTACAAAATAAATCAAGCAAGCCGACCGAATTTAAACACTCATTACGACCACTAACCCCTCTAAAACACTGTTATTTTCGTGTTTTAATAAACCGTCGAAAACAGTCTTACATTTTCGAGAGTCCCCCTTCTTTGCGTCACCAGTAAGCAATAATTACCCACCATTTACCCTTAACGATACAATAAAAAGTATATTTAGTTCATCGTCACCCTCCATCGACGTTTTATTTCTAAAAACAACCGGTTTTGAACGCGTTAAAAAACGTATAAAAATGAGTCTTTAAAGCTTTTCTTGACGCGTGATTAGAACCACATGTCGGCTTGATTTCAAGCCAAATGAGTGCGATGCCACTAAAAGTGAGGTGACTGGTGAGTAATTTATTATAATGGATAAATGTTTGGCTTTTAAATAAATTAATTTGTTTTTGTATTAGGTTTAAAATATTTTTTATGAATATAATTATAGCAATGGTTGCGAAAATGATTATTCATTGTGCATACAGCTAAGGAGTTGAATTCCTTCCTGGAGTCTGTGTTCCCTAAGAGATATAATTTGGGGTTCGTTTAGTAAAGAGTGAATAGGTTACTTCTCGGCAAGCGTGATCTATCGTCGACCACATCATCGCTTACCAACAGGTGAAATTATATTGGTCAAACGCGAGCCTGTCAATAATACAATAAAATACTATACTATATCAATAGTGAAAAACTCACTTTTTAAATTCGCCGTCAATCAACCCTTTCTTTTATCGACAAACTCAGTAACAACCCTATCTCCTACACGTACGCACCCATGTGCTAATGAACGCTCACACATACACAAACGCGTCGCCAGCCAATTAGCGAAGCGAATCCGAACCAGGACTGTCAATATCGATATACGTATAATGTCCACTGTATCATAAGCCTAGCAAAATATTATGAAAGTATTGAATATTTTATCTGAAAAGTATCTAAATGAGTGAGGATAAAGAAATTTTGATTTTCTTTTGCATATCGGTTAACAGAAATCTTCGCTTTAGCGTTTATTTCGATAAATAATTAAAATGGTAACTTTATCCGCTAGTATTAGGTGGAGATGAATAATTTAAAATTGGCGATTCGCTCGTACTACGTTGAGTTAAACAAATTGCCGGTTCGTGATGGAGCTATCTTCTAGAGTTTCTTTACATTTGGTTGCAAATACAGATTTTTTTGCGATACCGGATGTTGTTTGCAAATACAGATTTTTTGCGATGCCGGAACCGGATGCTGGTAAGTTGGCACATGGAGCGACTGCCTTTCTGACCTCGCCAACCCAGTAAGTGGGTAGCACGAAACCCCTTGGCAAGACTGGTGACAGATTGCTTGTCTTCTGACTACCCGTAACAACTTTAAACAGACGGGACGGATTAACGTGCTTACCGAGGTACGGAGGAAATTTCAGTATGTTATCATATGTTAAGATGGTCACCTACCCACGCACTGACCTCGGCAAGCATTGCTTTACTTAGTAGATCAACCCGTGGGTGGAGCTTTTATTATTAAACCACAAGTTGCTTGAGACATGTTTGTAAATGACAGTAAAAATAACCATTCAATAGAAATAGGCATCAACCAACACCATATTCTCTCCCCACACTTTACCTGTCTGCGACCTAGAATCTAATCTATGACCAGGAGACGTAGCGCGCCGGGAGGTTGACTTCTCTACTCAAATTAGCGCTTCAGACCAAATTAATTGCCGCTTGCCGACAACCCTCTGCTAGGGTTGCTCCGCACGCGCTGTCGCCTTGTCGCACGGTCGCCTCGTCGCGACACTTTTGATTTAGCGGTTCAAGCGAATTTGACTACGTAATAAGTTCTGAGTAACTCTTCTAGGTTTAGTACATAAGCTGGTTTGAAGTAGCAAGCAAGAAGGAGCAAGTTTTGGTTTTTGGTGTATTGGTTTTTATGCTATTATAATCGATACTTATATTGACATTATTTAAGGCGATCTGTCAGTCCTTTTGAACGACCGCCTGTGGATGTCATATACGGACCGAACCTACAACGTCCTGCGCGTACAATACAACAACTCTTTCGGGATGCTATTGCGGTTACCCCTACGTTGCAGTGCATCGGGCATGTTTGCTGCAGCTCGTACGGACGGCTTTCATGCTATCATGCGTATAAAAGTGGCTTCCTTACTGCAACGCTTGCGTAGCACTCAGAACGGCATCCTAAAAATGATTGTTGGCAGAGTGGACTGCCCCATCCAAAGACACTGATTGAATTAAGTACTAATAACACTAACATAGCATTTAAGCACAATCTGTTACTTAACACTAACAACTTATGGACTGATATAGGTCTGACTTTTTTTTATTATTTTAAGTGCGAAAGTAACTCCGTCTGTTTGTTACTTTTTCACGTCTTTAAGGTTGTACGGATTTGAATGAAACGTGGTACACGGGTAGACATCTTGTCCTGGATTAGGATATGGTGTACCTTTATTTCGGGAGTACGTTCTCTTGGGATAATTTTGTGTGATATAAGTTCCTTGTGTTTGAATACTGTTTATACTGTAATGATTAATGTTCATGTTATTTTGTTGCAGGTAAGAATGCTGGTTATCAAGGAGATACGGGTAAATTTAATCAAATTAAACTACTACTACTGCTAAGTCGTTACTGGAAGTAATGGAGGCATCTTTTGAGTAGGTTTTATCAGGAGTGATTGTTACTTACAACACCATGAATTAACTTTACTTTGGGATCATGCTCACGGCCAGCATTACAACCAAACTCAGGATAGACTTCAGTTCATGGCATTCTGGCGCCTAGACCTTTACGAGGCGAGTCCTAGCGCTGTCAAAGTGCCTGAATTCTGGTCAAAGCACGTTATTGGGTCACGCTAAAAAGTCAAATGAATAATTTATATTCATAAACTAGCGCAATGTTCCAAATAGACATAAATCAGACTTAATAAAAGCCGAACCAGTTGTGACCGAATATCAAATTATACGATCTGGTTCCACATAGTGTTGTGCGATGATGGTGTGAATTCTATTCCTGTTAGTGATGTTCCACGCGGCCGTCGTTCAGCGCAATTAACCCGCGAGATTAATGTGCCCCCGCCACTTGCTTACGCCAGTAAAGGTCGGGGCTAACTTGTGCGCGTTGGCGTACTATCATGCTGAATGAGTTTGATAGATCGCCACAGTGAGTGCCGTTTTCGTTGGAAAATTGACCAAGGGCCTAAGTATCTTTTCGCCATAGACCTAGACGTAGGCTTGGTAATTAATCTAAATTAGTAGATCATCACAAAAGCCAGTCTCCCAAAGTTCTATGGGTCAATGTTTGAGAAGCATCTTCCATACTTCTTAGTTCAACTGATTACGCTATGTGCACGTAGTGTTCTTATAATTACGGAGCCTAGAAAAAGAAAGCTCACTTCATCTGCAACAGGAATCACGAAAATTTCAATGGTGCACAACCAAAAACTTACACCGGGGTAAGCTGTTCGTTCAATGATAAAGATGGTTATTCGAAATGTAACATCTATTCTGGTAAGTGATGTTCCGCGTAGCTGCTATTGACCCTTCAATTGACCCGCGCGATTAATGTGCCCCGCGCTAGCCTATTGCTCGACTTAGGGTCGCGGACTCGCGGCAAACTGGTACCATCATCGACTGAATAAGAGAGTTTTGTTGTAGGTCGACTTATTATGCTCGGGGAATTTTGATGTAATCAAGTTTGTGACAGATCTTGATGCATGGTTTTTGGTTGGCAATGCCAGCGGTTATTTTTTATTAATATAGGCTCAAACTGTGAGGGTGCTTAGGATACACCAGACTTACCTTATAATACATAGTGACCACTCATATAGGATATTTGACCCCCGCTATTAATGTGCCCAGTGCTAGCTTATTACTCGACTTAGGGTCGCGACGGACTAGTGCCATCATTGTCTGAATGCGAGGGTTTTATTGTAGTCAAGTTCTTCATTTATCTTGGTGTTGGTTGGTACTCCTATAATAAATGACAGTGATTTTCGTATATGCTCGAACATGAGAACAGCTCCTACTGTAGTAAAAATATTACCTAGTTAGCAAGGTGGTAGGAGGAATAACTACCAAGGGTGAACCACTCGCATTTTTAGGTTAGCTGGCTTTTTAGTGCAAACTAAAACCAACCAACAGCCTTAATCACTTTATGCACAAATTCATTAAAATTTTGATTGCTGATAAGTGCAGATTTCAGTGAGAAAAGAGAACACACGCTGCTTTAAAAGAAAGTAGGGTATATTCCTTAATATGTGGAACGAGGTAGTCGAATGTAATCCAAACCCCAATACTCTTGTCCAATAGTCAAACTGCAACGTTAACAAAGTATGGACATTCATCGCAGGGTGTTTAATTTTCCTAACGACGCAGCCGCGGCGGAATGGCCGTCCTAATGTGTTGCTAGCTCAGGTGGGATCCGGCAAACAATCGCCCGTTCATGATAGCTATTACTTTGGAAAGGGCAATAAATAGAACAGGGAGTGAAGTATGGATTGTCTCTTGATTGGTATAGAATGAGGAATGGTTTTCTGTGAGAGTTCGTAATGTTAGGAAGTGATATACATATGGGTTGATGGTTCTAAATTGCTGGATTACATGAAAGGATGATACATGTTATGTCTGGAAAGGTATATTTTTAAAGGGGGTAACTTTTGAGATGATTTAGAGAGAAGTATGACCGAAGAAAACTTGATGCGCAGGTAACAAATAATTGGGAATAGAACTAGTGAATGATGATGAGAAAGTTTTGAATTATACTGGCGAAAAACGCAAGACTTGGTATTGTACACTGAAAAAAATGTTAGGTTGGATTTAACAGATTTTGCGTAAATGTAACCAAAGTTTACGGTTGATTTCGGTCCTATCACGAATTTTGGTTGATTTTACCAAACACATTAAGTTGACGTTGTACCAAATTTATTTGGTAGATTACACATATATTTTGTACATTTATTACCAAAGTAATTTAGTAACATTTCTCACCAAAGTACTTTAGTATAATGTTTTACCAAAATACTTTAGTAACAATTTTCACCAAAGTACTTTAGTAACATTTTTTACCAAAGTAATTTAGTAACATTTCTCACCAAAGTACTTTAGTATAATTTTTACCAAATTATTTTAGTAACATTTTTCACCAAAGTACTTTAGTAACATTTTTTACCAAAGTACTGTAGTAAAATTTTTTACCAGAGTACTTTAGTAGCGTTTCTCACTAAAGAACTTTAGTAGATTTTCAACCAAAGTACTTTTGTAACGTTTTCATCAAAGTACTTTAGTAAAAAAGTACAATGTAGTTTGCTGCAATCTACCAAAGAGATATTGTATATTTTACCCAACATACCTGTTTTTTTTACCAAACACATTTTGTATCTTCCACTGTTACTTTTTTTGGTAAAAATTACCGAAGGTAGTTTAATAGACAATGCAAAGGTATTTGGTAAAATCTACAACAAAAATTTGGTAAATAGCACTTATTATATGGTAAAATGTATTAAATCAGTTTGATAGAGAAACCTAAATTTAACTCGTAAGTATAATCTACTTTATTTGGTAAACTCTAACAAACAAAATTTAGCAGCATTTACTAATCACATTTGGTGTATTTTATCAGCGTTAGTTTGGTAATAAGTACCAGATTTAATTTTAGTTACTACCAAAGGTTGTTTGGTAATTTCTACCAGATGTGTAATGCAGTTCTCATCAAAGTTAGTTTAGTATAATCTATCAGATGTGTATCGTGCTTTTTATCAGAGATAATATTGTATTATCTACCAGAAGTGTATCGTAGATTTTATCAAATATAATTAAGTATTATCTATCATGTTCGTTTCGTATTTTTTCCTAACATTTGTTTGGTAATATCTAAAAGATTTATGCTGTAGTTATTACCAAACTTTAACTGGTAATATCTACCAATATTTTATCAGTGCTTGACTGACTGTACGTACCGGTCTTAGTTTAGTAAAACATACCAAATAAATAGTGTAAATTTTACTTGTGTTAGTTTTTGGTTAATGTATCAAACTAACACTAGTAAAATGTACACGACTTTTTGGTTTATATTACTAAACATTGATTTCCAGAATATTAATAGGGTGTGGTTTCATTGAAAATTAGAAACTTAGTAGCTTTTCTGCAATATTGCTGACATGGTATGAGAGTGAAATCATATTGCAGTTAAGATTTTCAAACAATGTACTACTTTCGTGGCCAGCAGTGGCCACGAAAGTACGTGTGTGCCATGTCAGCAATATTGCAGATTAGCTAGTAAGTTTCTAATTTTCAATTATACCACACCCTAAAAATATAGTAGAAGAAAAAACCTTACAAGAAATGCAGGGTCTGAAAAAAAAGGTTTTAAGACCGTTTGACAAACACTTCAAAAATATACAGGATTATTGGTAATTCAACATATTCCTTTTCAGCAAGTAAATCAGCAGTTTCTAGAATACGTCGAATTACCAACCATATTTAAAACGGGCTTAATAAAAACGGTGGTTTAAAGAAAAATAAACAAAATTTTGGTACATATCATAAAATTTATTTTACCAATCATAAATACAATTAAATATCACTAGATCACTAATCTTAAAATTATATACGTAGTTTAAGATACAAAACCTTTCTTATTATAATCAATTACCAATAATTTCCGCCTGTTAGATACTAGGGTAAACCTATAATATGTATTAAGTTACTGTATACAATTTGTCGTTCTGTAGTTGAAAACAATATAATTATCAAGGGAAATTTAACGCGATGATTTCGCCCGACGTTTCGGCCGTGTTGCAACGACCGTGGTCCCGGCGAAATAGGTAAACAAAAAATCGAAATCATCGCGTTAAATTTCCCGTAATAATTATATCGTTCTGTAGTTGTCCCAAAAAACTTAAACGGCCGCTTTTTTTTGTGCATGTTTTTTTTGGACAACTACAGAAAGACAAATTGTTTTGAAATTTTAGGAGATATAAGAACATTTCCGAAGTGGCGCTGATTTCACGGCTATACTTGCCTTAATAGTCTAGTCAACAAGTCCTTTTTTCGTACAACAAGTAATAAGTTATGGTCTTTTAAATGTTCACAAAAATCTTTGTAATCTTCAACTGTAGCGAGACATTTGAAACAAACAAACATTTTGATTAAATTTAGCAAGTAAATCACTTATTCCAAGTCGGAGATAAAAGATGAGACTCCCGAAAGCTTTTTGTCTGATATTGTGTCAATGTTATAAAAATATTTTTGCAGAAATAGCCAAATGTGAACAGCTTCTGTGGGATATTCTGCATCCAGGCAGTGCAAAGTTTTGAAGCATACATCCAGCGCTTTCAAGAACGAGTCTATTTTATAAAGGATGTTATCATACGCAACATAAAAGTCCTTTAGGGCATCGATGGTTGGTCCGACAGCAATAATGATGGGTTGGCACCGTAGACCCTTAGCAGTTTGGGCTTTTCGCCGATAGTCCAGCTGGGTGGTGACTTCACCTTGGTTCTGGAAATTAGAATGAATTGTTGACACTGACAATTTTTTTTGCTTAGGTATTGCATTTATATTTATTTAAAGGGGTTCGGAACGTAATTCACTCTTATGATTAGTCTGTGCGAAGAGACAGTTTTACTGAAAGAAGACTCATGAAATTCGTTGTTCCGCTTTTTTTCAATATCATAAATAGATTTAATTATATTCCTGTTTTAGTGTTTTATTGATATTTAATAAACTAGATAATGTACAAACTTAGATTATGGTCTGACTGATGGTATATCAAAAATGTGTCAAAATCGGTTAACACTTAAGGGGTGGAAAATAGTCGTTAGTATGGAAAGTCGTCATCTCACAATAGTCTTATGAAATTATACATACCTTTGCATGAAGAATGAAACTATTCATAGCTTCTTGAATGCTTGGCTTTATGGTTTTTTTTTGCCAGCTGTAACTTGACACTGTATTCTCACAGTTGGAACTATTTTATATCCAATTGCCGCGCAATAACAGAAGTCTCTAACACCTGAAAAATAAAAATGGAATAAGTTATGATGCATATTCGTTGACTTAATTAGTTTAAGTTTTACTAAGAAGATAACTGGTTATCAGATAATTTTTTGCTAAACCTCCGATACTATTTTTGCTATTATAAAAACACACTTTAAATGTATATAACAAAACTTTCAATTATTTCTCACAAAAACCGAAACTTCGAGTTCGGTTTTAGTGAAAGTTTTGATCTATATAAGTGTATAATAACCAACCTTCACTTGGGTTTTCTTCAATCAATTTAATGTAGACAGAAGCAGCTTTAATTGTTTTCAAAAGACTAAGAGCTTTCTCTATAAAAAAGAGTTTTTTGAACATTCGGAGCTCTGATCCTTTAAACTTGGATTCGAAATCCAGTTCAATCTGAAAAAAAAAACAATTATAAATATGTCACAGTCAAAACTGTTAACCAGTCAAAACTATTTTTGACCGGTCAAAACTGCAAAACTTACAGAAGATTTCTCTCTCGTGGTCGGCAATTCTTCACTGCTTGTGCTGGCCGTGAAACTGGGCGCAGAAAAATCGCTAGCAATGCTTAAGGGTTTCATCAGATTCTGTCGCCTGTAACAAGCAATTATCAACAATATTAACGACTAAGAGCCATAGGTAAATTAAAAATAAGGTTTAAATTTACTGGTATGAGTTGTTCCGAAAACGGTACGCGCGGGCCAGAAAGGAGCCGTGACACCAAAAAGTTTTGGAAAAAAATAATATGAACACTTACTTGAATAATGTTTTGGAGTTTGTTCAGTCCTCGCTTGAATAATATTCTTTCCTTTAAACTCGGAATTAATTCTTTCAGTTCTGTTTCTTGTATATCGTCATGCAACTTGAACGAAATCTGATTTACTAAAAAACAAGAGATAAACCTATGTAAATAATCTGTAAAATTTACTAAAGTTCGTTTTGTAAATCTATCAAAGTAAAATACTAATTAGATAGGCACATAGGCCAAATAATTCCTATACACAGACCCATTAGCGGCAAAACCGGAACACAAATAAATGTAGAATTAATTAAAGTCACATCATAGTACTCGATAACTTTCTTGCTTTTTGTAGTGATTAGCTATTTACAAAAAAACACGAGGATTATCGGGCCTTGACAAAAGAGGGGCTATATCCGTTTCAATTTGAATTCTGCATAAGCCATCCACTAGTTAGTTCACTGCACAATAAGCTATCAATATTACACATTGAACAACCAAAATTACTTCAATGAACAATACGACTTAGAGGCATGGCGCCATCTTGAAACACGACTAAACAAACCATTATTAACAATATAGGTATATAATATCGATCAAAATAGGCACTCACCTTCAAAGTTTGTTATAGTGTCTTCATATAGTCCCCATTCTGATAAATATTCGGTGACCCCCAAGTTTAAAGTCTTCTTCTTCACTTTCCATTGCGAGCGAAGCGACTACTGTACTAACTAGCCGGCCGGCGTCAAATGAAATGAACGATGGGATGACCGCAGACGCACGCCCTGAAGTGCTCTGCGCAGGGCGACGCGAGTGCTAGGGTTGCCAACCGTACTTTATTATAAAGTGAAAATAATTTTAAAATAGATGACGTTATTGACGATAATGCTAGCACTAGCATTAGTAGCAGTGGTAATAGGAAAAGAAAACGAATGCAAAACTATAAGCCGCTGTGGGAAGTGGAATACCCCTGGATCAAAAGTGCTGGATAGCTTAAACAATGAAATAATCTTTATAAATGAAATAAGGGACAAAATCTATAGTATGTACGTATGTTTCTAACATTAAAGATTCTTGTGCAGCGAAGGAATGGCAATCCATTTTTAGGGTTCCGTACCTCAATCGGAAAAAACGGAACCCTTTATCTCGAGAACGCGTAGTATCGAGTTCAAATTTAAACCATATACTCAAGTCTACGGTCCCTTGAAGCTGTGAAAAAAATCATACTTTTACGTTAATCTAAAAAAAGATACGGCCGCTTATGTCGCAAAACACATACATTTCGACATTCTCGAGGGAATCAAAATGATAGGGTACTTCCCGTTGACCTAGAACTATAAAATTTGCCAAGTAATATCGTCACATACTACAAGTACTTAGAAAAATCTGAAAACTATACATTTGTAATTACATCATAATAAATTTAGTCCCTTTTAAACATTATATTTGAAGAACTCAGTTGCGTTTTCTGTAATTAATGCGAAGTGACGTGACGACAGAAATAAAGCTTCTATTAAGCTTATACGCAATTATTTAAATTTGTGCGTTCCGCGTACCATGTTTAGAAGCCATAAATATATTTAAAGCAGATACGAAATTGTTATTAGCTGAAAAATAAAACATAAATTTGTATAAAACAAATATAGTACATAGTTTAACGAATTTTTCATCACACGAGGAAATAAATAACTACAAAAACTACAACCGCACCAATCAAAAATTTACGAAATTAACAACTTCACTTCCAGATCAGAATATTTTATCCGTCAAAGAAAAAGGTAAAACCCTAGCTCCGCGGGGCAGTGCGGAAGGGGGAAATAGTCGCATAAATTGAGTAGGTACGAAGGAAATGGAACTACCTACCTATATTGCTTAAGGTTTTGTAAATTCTACGATACTGTTTAGTAATTTTAACATTTTTTAACCACAGCGACATGTTCCTATATAGGTTACTTTTAAATACTGTTTAATGATTCGTATAAATATGGTTGTTGGCGAAAATAATATGACTTTGTGCGGCCTCAGATGATCAAAAAAATTTTTTTTACTTCATCTGAGTGTGCGGCGTGAAAGCAAAGCAAGATATAATGATATTAGGTACAATCATTTCAATAATTTAATTTGAAGTGCACCTATCTATGTACCTATGTATGTTTCTTCGGGTGAAATCTTCCAACTCAATTTTGAAGACGGTAGATATCCTCAACCGATTGAGCTGAAATTTGGCAATACAATAATTTGGTACCATGAGGCTGGTCTGATGATGGAGCCTGGAGGTGGCCTTAGGAACTCTGTAATAAATAAAACAATCGTACCGAATTTGGGCTCTTCAGAATCATCTTGGTGAGCAATTGCTGGATGTTTAAAGAAAAGTACCTACAATTGGCTATAAAAGCTTGTCACAAAAATATTTTTTGACTGAAACTTAATCACCGACAAGTAAAGACAAAACGATTCATTATTCACTAGGTACATAGTTTATTAAAACAAAATCGCTGCCCGCTGTCTGTGTCCCTATGTAGGTAATTAGGTACCTGCTTAGATCTCTAAAACTACACAACGGATTTTGATGTGGTTTTTTTATATCATAAATAGGTAGGTAGGTATGTAGTCTCAATTTGGACTCACAAATTACACTTCGAAAGTGTAAAAAACCAGCTGATAGAAAGCGATCTCTTCCAGACAGCCTTTACCACAGAATAGATAATTTATAGCGCCTTTACTATACTACTTCTAATACCTACTACTTCTAATACCTACTACTAACTTTATTATTGTTAGGTATAGGTAGTTGAAATTCTTCTCTCGGTCGCATGTTTATAAAACTTCTCATGGATTTTGAATCTTACAACGTTAACAATAAACGTGCTATTCGAACGGTTTGTTTTGGTACAACTCGCTCAACTTAAGTACCTACCTACATAACTACTTCATATAGGCATCAATGTCTTTAGACCTTTGCTATACAATCTGAGATAAAATCACTGTCAGTCAGTATAAAAATAGTAGTCGGATTTAAAAATCTCGTGAACGGTAAGAGGGTTTTTATTGAAATTCAGGATTCGGTAAGGACGGTCTTACAGACTTGCAAAATCGCAAGGATGTAGGTCAAATAGATCTTAAGATATTGGGGGGTCAAAAGTGGACCGAAATGATTCACAAAACACAGTAACAATGATTAAATCAACCAAACTACCTATATTGATGTGATTTGTTTTAGATAAATGTACAATACTAGTCAGTCGTTTAAACCATAAGTCTGATAGCGATTGCAGCGCCACTTTGCATCAGCAGTAGATTTTAGGGTTTCGTCCTTGAAGGGTGTCAAACGGAAACCTAATCATAATCAATTAATTATTTTCAAGTATACGATTTTACAGTGAGATCATTCTTGGCTAGTTGAAATTTTCACATACTAAGAACCGTCATGGCGGACAAATCGTTAAATAATAAAATACTGGACAAGTGCGATTTAAACTCGCGTAGAGAGGGTTCTGTCCGTATGTCCCTATTTCCCTATGTTTACATTTGATTCATTTACGTAACACGTCCGTCTTTGGGTCACTGACTTACATAATTATGTGTACTTACCAAATTTCATCCCAATCGGTTCAGTGGTTTCGGAGGAAATTGGCTGTGACAGATGGATGGACAGGCAGACACACGAGTGATCCTATAAGGGTTGCGTTCTTTCTTTTTGAGGTACGGAACTCTAAAAAATATAAATAATTCGCGAGTTCTTGTTACATTTATCATATTATGTTTATGATAAAATCAGCCAAACCAAATTGTTGAGATTTGTTTGGTAAAATGTACAATATTCTATGTTAATTTACACCATGAACTCTGGTAGGGACTATATTTTGACCTCAACCTTTTTTGTTTTGTAAGTTCAACCGCGAGTTCTTGTTATATTTATCATATTTTTATGATATAATCAACCAAACCAAATTTTTTAACGGACCGATTACCATGTTTGCACTGATATATCACTATCACTACATAGTATTCACAAAGTCGCTTCCCTATATCTGTCCCTATGTATGCTTATATCTTTAAAACTCCGCAACGGATTATGATGCGGTTTTTCATTGATAGGGTGATTCAAGAGGAAGGTTTATACGTATAATAAAGGAGGGCGGGCGAAGCCGCTGGCAGAAGCTAGTAGTAATAATATATGTCAGGGCAAAAATTAACGATTACAGTAAATTAAAAAAGTAAGCTTCCTTAATTATTTCCATTTTGATTTTTGGGATACATGTTAAACCAATTAAAGCTGGGGTTTATTATTCACTGATAAAACATAATTATAGGTTTCCGGTTTGCAATTAATACTGAAAATTATTGAAACATATTTTTGGGGGACTAATAAGTTAGGTAAATCTTTTTACATGAAAATATGAAAGAACTAGGTTTGTATTTTGTTGACTATGTAAACATCTATTCTGTGAAATAAACGGGTAACCGCAGTCTACCTACAACATTAAAGTGGCTCTCAACCCTTTGTCTAGAAATAATTCGCAAATTGTTTGAGCACATTATCGATCCAACCAGTACTGCCTCTAAAGAGAAATCTACTACTGCTATGTCTGAGGCAATCTTCCTTTTACTATTTGCATTTCACTGCTTAGACGCATCAAATTGCCTTTCGTTTATCGAAAATGTTTTCTAAGAAAACTATTCTAATGGAACCAATTATTCATAAAGACGCCTACAAAAAAATAACGGCAAAAACACTGACGTATGAGATCTTATTAATGTAAAAGGGGTCTTTTTTAAATTAAACACATTAGACACTATAAAGACATACAGCTTTCAATGAAATAAAATAAAATAAAATAAAGCTCAATCTATAAATTAACTTTGTAATCGGCAATTTTTGACAGGGCACGCGTACTTCATACTTATTTGGTCATCGTCCTTTGTTTAATAAAACGTACAATATTCTTTGTTAATTTGCACCATGGACTCTGGTAGAAAATATATTTAGACCTGAAGCTTTTTAGTTCTGTAGGTTCCACCGCGAGGCCTTGTTATAATTATCATATTTTATGATAAAATCAACCATACTAAATTGTTGAGATTTGTTTGGTAAAATGTACAATATTTTTTGTTAATTTAAACCGTAAATTCTGGTAGGGACTATATTTTGATCGCAACCTATGTAGTTTTGTAAATTCAACCGCCAGGTCTTGTTATATTTATCATATTTTTATGATGAAATCAACCAGACTAAATTGTTGACATTTGTTTGGTAAAGTGTACAATATTCTTTGTTAATTCAAACCGTAAACTCTGGTAGGGAGTATATTTTGATCGCAACCTATATAGTTTTGTAGGTTCAACCGCGAGGTCTTGTTATATTTATCATATTTTTATGATAAAATCAACCAGACTAAATTGTTAAGATTTGTTTAGTAAAATGTACACTACTCTTTGTAAATTTACACCGTAAACTCTGGTAGGGACTATATTTTGATCGCAACCTATATAGTTTTGTAAGTTCAACCGCGAGGTCTTGTTATATTTACCATATTTTTATAATAAAATCAACCAGACTAAATTGTTGAGATTTTTTTGGTAAAATGTACAATACTCTTTGTAAATTTACACCGTAAACTCTGGTAAGGACTATATTTTGATCGCAACCTATATAGTTTTGTAAGTTCAACCGCGAGGACTTGTTACATTTATCATATTTTTATGATAAAATCAACCAGACTAAATTGTTGACATTTGTTTGGTAAAGTTTACAATATTCTTTGTTAATTTAAACCGTTAACTCTGGTAGGGACTATATTTTGATCGCAACCTATATAGTTTTGTAAGTTCAACCGCGAGGTCTTGTTATATTTATCATACTTTTATGATAAAATCAACCAGACTAAATTGTTGACATTTGTTTGGTAAAGTGTACAATATTCTTTGTTAATTTACACCGTAAAATCTGGTAGGGACTATATTTTGATCGCAACCTATGTAGTTTTGTAGGTTCAACCGCGAGGTCTTGTTATATTTATCATATTTTTATGATAAAATCATCCAGACTAAATTGTTGACATTTGTTTGGTAAAATGTACAATACTCTTTGTTGATTTACATCAAAACTCTGGTACCAACTTCAACCGTTTTAGTTTTGTAAATTCAATAGCGAGGTTTTGTTATATTTATCGTAGTTTCCTTGTAATTCAGCCAACCTTTACAAATTTGGTAAATCCAACAAACCTTTTTTTTCAGTGTAGCGCAGCTTAGAAGGCCTCAGATTAGCAGTGGATTGCGATAGGTTGAGTTGATGCCAGATTTGCGCCTGTAAGCAAATGATACAGTAGTAGTCCTTTTTAAAAAAGACTGCATATAGTGCGTGAATTTGTGATGATTTGAGAGTTATATAAGAGATGATATTTAGGAGACTGCTGGCTTAGTACGGGATCTGGTACCACTATACTTCGGGACGACCAAACAGTTCAGTAGACTCCATTTACAGCCAGCCTACAATTATCACACTGCATAGCAAAACCTCAACAAAACGCCAAACGCCAGATAAACGACCTTTCTTCTCACTACTGTTAACATGTTCCAAGAACGGCCAATAACATAAAAGGCATAGAATTCCGTCTAACACAGGATACGACCGGCTATAAACGTAATAGGCATGTCTGTTTCCGCGTCTGTATACTGAGCAGCTGAGCAAGGAGTACGGTTAACCGCATGAAGTAGTTAGAGATGAATTTCGGAAACCGCATTGGCTGCAACCAAATTAAGGTGTTTTGGCCCTTAATAAATTAAAGCCTATAAACCATCTCGAATAATGTTACCTACATTATTCCAGATGGTTATAGGTGCCTGGCCTTTCAAATGGTGAAAGATTAATGCATATAATAAATGATGTGTAGTGATTCCAGAGATTTC
Source organism: Orthosia gothica (assembly GCA_949775005.1). NCBI lineage: Eukaryota > Metazoa > Arthropoda > Insecta > Lepidoptera > Noctuidae > Orthosia > Orthosia gothica. The sequence continues at coordinate 24,214,891 of OX459035.1, forward strand.
CCTACATGTCTGAACAAACTCACAAAATTCAGCTCTCGCTTTATTAATGATAGTTAAGATAGGGTCGACTTTGACAAACTCGGGGGCATCCGTCGTACCCCACACACCAGGAACCGAGGTGGCGGCGCGTAGTGTTCCACGCGCGCCCCTCACAGACATCGTGGGGAAGTCAAACGCCTTACCCTGGGAGGCGGAGGACGTCCAATGAGGATTATTTAAACCAAACAAAAACAAATGGGTCGGGTTTGACCACTATAGTTTACCTGATGGAAGGAGATGATTTTTATTTATTCGTTTATCCTCGCACTGGAACGCCTTGCAGCAATTACACCAATGGATCACAAACTTATAATAAAATACTATAAGTTCAGGTTGCCGATCAATAGAGCAGCATGCCTGTCTAAAGTTAATCTACCCTTGTAATAATAACCTTCAAATTACAGTTATCAGGAAACTCATACTCCGGAAAGGCGTTCCAAGCTGTACGCAAGTCAAAATATTCCCAAAAATGTTTGTGCATATGGATGGGATATCCACCATGAAATGATGGCGCATCGCCGTACGTCTTGTTGTCCAACGTCGGCTTTGTTACGACGTTGGACACGTGCGGTTCACTGTACAGACGAGTGTATTACGAACTACTCCTGGAACTAAGGTTCCGGATTACTAACAAAGGTTTGGATCTAATATCGGTTTCTGTGAAGGTCTTAAGTGGTTTGAGATAGTATTTCTTCTTCGGGTGTATGTAAAAGATGAATAATGGTTATTCTGAAGAGAACGGGTTGTATCTTCTGTGATGGTATTGCTTTCTGTTAAGTGATATTACCTATTGAATATGTCTATAAAATTTTGCTGAACTCATGAATGTGTTTTCTATGTTTATTGATTTGGTTTGGTTCGTAGGTAGGCAGTCCTAACTGATAATTAATATGTTTCGCAAATGCGAGTCTGGTTTAGGCCTAATGGTGATCACGATTTAGTAATAAAGGCCTTTCAATAGTCGGCGATATTTGAAGAGCTTGAAATCTTAGACTCAAATTATTCATCTAAATCAACGAAAATCTTGGAGGGCCTCTCGGTTTCAACGTAGAACAAAATGATAATCCAATTACATTATTGGATTTGACTCGGCAATCAAAAGCGCTACTAACAAATCTTGTAAATAAGATGACACAAAACATCGTACTGTTCTGCTTCAGATTCAGATGAACTATGATACATCTGGTTGCTTATGCGTCGGTGGCGCCGTAACTAACAATTGTGGGGGGCACATTGATCACTGGGTCAATTGCGAGGTCTCGGAGCGACGGCCAGGACCTACAGCTAATTCGTGCACGGATCTAACTGGCTGGGATGATGTTATATGTGGACCAGTTAGAGTTGAGCCTTGGTGACTACGATTTCACTGCATCACTCAACTGTGGAACTGTGTCTTTAATAGGGATGTTTCCTGGGTAGAAAAATTATGATTCTATTTAGTCCGTCAGTGAGATTATCAAATAATATTGGACACTATATACACGATATTTTTTGGTTTACTTAATTAATAAAAACAATAAAAGATAAAGCGCGTCAAAGTTTAGGAGTGGGGGCTTGTGATGTGACGTTACTATGTCAGTATAACGTCGTCACTTTATGTTTACGTGCCAAAAGAAAACGACGGACAATAAACAAATTTTCAGTCAACCATCCTATTGTTTTTGGTGACCGTTTTTAGGGTTCCGTACCCAAAGGGTAAAAACGGGACCCTATTACTAATACTCCACGGTCCGTTTGTCTGTCACCAGGCTGTAACTCATGAACCGTGATAGCTAGACAGTTGAAATTTTCACACTATGATGTATTTCTGTTGCCGCTAAAACAACAAATACTAAAAACAGAATAAAATAAAAATTTTAGTCGGGCCCCCATACAGCAAACGTGTTTTTTTATCGTTTTTTGCGATAATGGTACGGAACCCTTCGTGCGCGAGTCCGACTCGCACTTGGTCGATTTTTTATTCAATCTACCTAGCCTTTTCTCAACTAAGTTGGGGCCGGCTAACTGCTTTCAGCTGAGTTCCAGTATTTTACATGAAGCGACTGCCTATCTGACCTTATTGGGTGACACAATACCCCTTGGCAAGACTGGTGTCAGATTTCACGCTTCGGACTACCCGGCTATCCCTATTGATAATTTCGGAGCATGAGTGCTGGGAATATCGTCGTCACGTATATCAATTTATTTATGTATGTACTTTATTATAAAAAACTCATTTTTTTTAAAAGAGTAAATATGGAGTTTCTTGCGCGTTCTTCTCCATAACATAACAAGCTACTTTTCCGAATGCACGGTAGAATCTATTTTTATTTCTTGTAAATTTTAACGTTCATAAGTGCCGCATAATGGCCTACTTGAAATAAACACATTTGACTTTGACTTTGATGTGAGGCAATTCTTCTTCTAAGCGTGTCGATGACAAACAGGCCCTTCATAGTTAAATACCTTGCCTGGCCCAGTATTCAGCCACGGCCTTAGCTCTGTATGTACATTATGGATGCAATAAATTAAATTTATTTTTTTTAGTCGTAAGTCCTCACGTGAACAGGCAACAGAAAAAAAGATTGCGACGAATTAGGAACTTCCTCCTTTTATTGAAGTCGGTTAAAAATTGATTCGAGACGCACAGGCTGATATTAAAATTATTACAATGCAATTTATTTTTAATCATATTTTGTTCGAACTTTTTAATCAGCGATCCCCCCATACAAACAAAATAGCATCGAGCTGTATTGTGTACGATGTACGGCGTCATGTCAATAACACGGCTCGTCATATTTAACTAAGTGTGAACATAATTACCGGAGGGTGGAAACAGCGATGTGATGTTTTCACCTACAAATAAAAATATGAGCAGAAGTTCAATTCGGATGTTGACCAAAAAGTAACGACGATACACAGTGCATCGAAATTTGGCGTGAAGTCGTCTTTTTACATGTTTTACTTAGAAGTGACAACGCTTGTGTTGCCACTTCTAAGTAACAAGCGTCCACTCCTGGACGATGCATTTTATTTATGTAATTTTTATTGATTTGCAAATAAAAGATATGTGTTCAATATTAAGGATAATCTAACTGACAGCCTAAATAGAATTACTTTTTGTTACCCAGGTATTATTCGTACAATGCAAGTTTGATAGCAATGTTCCACGTAGGAACCATCACTTCGAGACCTTTAGCATCACGAAATAAACGAGCAAGAATCGAACAGGAAGATTTGAGCTTAGTAAAGAAACCATTGGAACTTCATTTAAAAAAAAAAAGTATTTATATTTTTCGCAATAAATATTTCAATCTTAATGTTTAAAAACAAATTAGGTCGGCAAGGACTGAGATCCAGCGGTACTGAACGCAATATTACTGATCCGGTTGCAAGAATAAGTTCTAAAATATTGAAATTCATAAATTAGGAAACTATATAGCATCCAAACCAAAAAAGAAAACTGCTTTGTTGCAAGGCGACGAGCAATCTAGAAATTTATTTTCGACTTTTCCGGGTGACCTAGCCAGATAAATAGCGAAACGTGAGACTAGCCAGAATCTATAGACCATACAGGTGCAATGTCTAGTTCAACAATGTTTGAATGATTTTTCCAAGTTTGACTTCTGAACCATCCTCCAATGACTCGCGGTGGGAAGCACACCCGCTGCTCCCTGCCGTTGACGTACCGTAAAAAAATATACAAACAAACACGCCACTGAAACGGCAGTTCTGAGTTCAAACATGCGGCTCGAAACAGCTGCCAGCCTTCCCATTGGTGGTAATTATAAACAAGCAGCTTGTGATTGGTGGAGATAGGCATTCTCGTCACGGTGTTGTAGACAGCTGTCGGTCCCTAATCAATATTTTGTATCTTTGATCGTTTTTAGTAATTGAATAAATTCATGTAGGGTATGGTAATGATCTTTTAAAAGCTTTTTTTTACTCAAATGAAGCATTTGACACTGCCTGTGTTGGTCAAGAGGACGCAAGCGCTACTGCTCAGCTATGAGGTCCTGGGTTCGATTGCTAGGTGATACAAGGTGTTATTGGGTTTTTCCATCGTGCATTTCTCAGTAGCAGCCCTGAATCTGGATTTCTATTACATTGTACTTAAACATAACTGGTTAAATGTAGGTGTACTTTTTGGTATGCCCAGCCCTTCAGGCGTGATGTTTATGAAGTCTTTGATTTCATACAGTAACTAGTCAGTGGAAGCAAAACCAGTATAACCTAGCCTTGTTTTCCTCTGAAACGCCTTGCTACGCTGGGCTAGCTCATGTTCAGAGTGTTACCAGAAGCACACACACACACACACTCACAGACAGGCACAATACAAAGCTAAATTCTAACAAACTCTGCGAGGTTCCGAGGTCATCATCATCTTCCTGCCCTTGTCCCATGTTACTTCCTCCACACCGTCCTGTCCCCCGTCACGGTATCACTGACTCCCTTTTCTTTCATATCACTCCTCACACAATCCATCCATCTTTCCTTTGGTCGTCCCCTCCCTTTCCAGCCATCCACATTAATATTCATAACTCTTTTAGTAACATGCGTTTCATCCCTCTTTATCACATGACCATACCTAGGACAAACGGTTTCTTTTCAACTTGCCGCAGTAGTCCTCACAAAATATATCGAGGTACTATAGAGGTAAGATAACTCTCACGGTCGCGACCCAGCAGGCGGATGTGGGCATTTTCCGTCTCAAAGGGGAATGGCCATAATCATTGCACTTGTTAGATGGATTGGTCATCGCAGTTTGTTGCTAAAAGCAAGCAGGACGTTGCAGTTCAAAGTTCCTTTGAACGTTATCTTGTAGTTGTCTTTTAGAACACCTATAGGGTAATTACATTTTTTTATAGAAACTATAAGGAACCAAAGGGAGGCGAATATATGTTCGTGTCGAGAATATATATCAGGTCCATAGATCTTTTTACCTAAGAATGTTTTTTTACGTATAGTCCTCTATATTCCTTTACCTTGAAAACCAGTCAGCAGTCTACCATACTCTCAATGCCAGACTCCATTGAAACGCACAAGATTCCCTCCTTTCCTAAGCATTTGGCAATTTTTTAAATAAAAATTGAATGTCCTACGTATAGTTCTCGCCAAACTTCTTGGCCACCCTGAAGTTGCGCTGCTGCGCAGTAGTAAATCTCATACAAAAACAGCACCGTTTCGGGCCTCACGTATCCGGAAAGAAAACTTCAGGGCGGCCCAGAAGTTTGGCGAGAACTATAACCCCAAACAAACACCAATCAGTCAGACCATTTTTTCCCAACTATGCAAGGATCAGCTTCTAGTCTACGTGGGTGCAGCTGTATACCAGTATATATAATAACCTAAACCTCTCCGCATTGTCAACAGGTGTGAGTGCGAGTAAGATCCCCAAACGCGCCGAGATCCCCCCCAACAAAGGGGGCCCGTTTGCTGCGGCGCTGCGGACCCTCGCCAAGAATGCGGGCCCTGACGTGAAGGACGGTGAGTGGACCTGTAGCTAGTCATACCTCGACCTGGGACGAACGGGTAGTGGACTGTGGGCAGTCTATGTGACACGGTTTAGGAAGCTTTGGGGGTTAAAATAGACAAGATGCTTTTGGAATAGGTAGTTTTAAATGATGTTTTTTTTTTTCGGATGATTGGTCAATATTTCAATGGTCAACTTTAGCTTGAGAATAACTATGTCGGTTTGTCATAATATCTATAAAAATGTTTTCAAACTGAATGTTTTATTCCTTGGATATAAGTTTTCTCAAGGTTCAAAAATTGGTCTTTAGTAAGTTTCTGGAGTAATCATTGAGCATCTAAATTATTATTAAAAATTGATGTTTGTCATTGCTAAATAAAATTATTCCATGATTATTTTTCGAGAATCATATTCAGAATTTTCAAATAAGATACAATTACTTACATATTGAAAATCTGAAGCACTTGAGGGAAGTTTTTTGTTTTTTTAGTTCAACTGTCATAAAGAGTGCAAAATCACTGTCCACTATCCTACTAGTCTGCTGATCCCATTTTCTATTATTTCCTTCAGCTTCAGCGTGCACTTGTTGGGTTGTTAACTTGTCCATACGTGTACCAATAATTGTCAACTACTTATCTCGCTAGAACTTAGTATTACTTACATCAGACATTGTGAGGATTGACCAGAGTAGTGGCACATTGACCGGTCGATGCGATAAATCATGTCTGTTGTTGTATACCTTATTGTTTTAGGTGTATAAGTGGAACGATTGATGTGATTTTTTGAAACAGCTTATATTGACCGGCTAAAGTGTTACCTAGATATCTTATTTAGAAGTTAGAGGTTTTTTGCTCTGGTCAATCTGTGAGAAAATGCTTGTTTCATATAAAAATCACTGTACCTACTTAATTTTATAATTATTATGTTTAAGATATTTTAAGAGTTTTTTAATCCTGTATGTAAAAAAGTGATATTTTGTTATTTCATGTTTTAACCATATCAACTTGTAATTCCATTTGATGATTTTATTATTTTACTGCGTTTAGCTCTTTATAGTGTGTGGTTTTACATTTTACCATATTTATACCTTATTTCCTAGAGTAGGCTTTGCAAATAGTACTTACTATTTAAAAGCCTACTAAACAAGGTAGTACACGATGTTTAGTGCAACTTCAGATACAATTCAAACAAAAATAACTCAAAACAAGCTCTAAAGTTTTAAGGACTAGAAGTGCAAACAGAATTGTTCTTAAACATTGTAACCAATTTATTGATTTGTATATCACAATAAAATACTTAAAGTTGTAGAACCAAGTATATATTGTAATAGAAAAAAGATAATTTCTCTGTGCACAAACAAAAAATAACTTGTAATTTTGACAGACGGATATTTATTGCACGAGTGTTGGCATAGCCGTTATAAAGGGGTTGCCTGTACATGACATAAAACTTGACGATCCTTCACAGTATCTTTCTGATCAGCATCACAATATCTTCGAGGTTACACAAAACAAAAAAAGACCTATCAAGATACAGTTCTATATCCGTTGTATTGGTTAGGCTAGTAAGAGCTAAATGCGCGTACATAGCCGGGTCCCAGCCCTGGCCGGGGGCCCTTCTGACTGACGAGTGTGCAGGCGGCGGCCCGGGACCCGCAGCGGAGCGCGACGCTGGGAAGGACAAGCCTGCGCCCGCGCCGCCAAAGCGCGCGAGCCCGCACCACCTGCCTTCCAGCGGATTCCAGCCTTATAGACCCGATGAAAGGTGAGTAACGCTTTTTTTTCTAAGCCTGTATTTTCCCCACTCCTGGGCAAAGGCCTTTCCCCATTCCTTCCATTTCCCTCGGTGTTGCGCCTCATCTCGCCAATTCTCCATCCATTTTTCAAGCACTTTCTGGCATCTGATTAAGCTCAAACTTGGTGTAGGTACTTTTATAATTTTGGAAACATTAAAAAATATGGCACTATGGTCTCGCTGGTCTCGTGATGTAGCCGGAAGGAGGTCATAGCAACCCCTCAACTAGACAAGATATCACCATCCTGTTTGGGCTCATTTGATTTTTCTTGACAAATGATGTCATATTTAGTACTTTTCAGTCAAAAAAACTTGTTTCAGACATTTTTTTTAATTAATACTTATTTTATCCTTATGACTCTTGATCTCTCTTGACTACGATCATGCTTGATGTTAAGCCCTGGTTGAGGTCTACGATAAAGCGACCGAGCCTAGAAGATGCAGTACCACTCTTCCTAAAGGCTGATAGGTTATTAGGGCACCCAGACGCAGGTAGAGAGTTCCACACAGCTGTGCGCATAATAAATGTGGAAGACGAGCGCCTTGTGCGATTAGTTGGGATATCAACCAAGTGCGGATGGCACCCATTATGTCTGCTAGTAATTTGTGTAAACGATGCCACGTTTTTTCATAAGAAGAAGGCTGATAGAGATAAAAGAAAAAGTGCAAGGAAAGAGAAGATGATGATGGTGTGAAAACGTATTACACCATTTCTTTGCATGACTCATTATATTTCCTGTAACTGACTGGCAGTCCTTAGTAACTAAATAAGTGCATCTGTCAATGTTGAGTCAATAAAAAATAAATTTTGCAACTGGTTTATGATATTGTAGCGAATTTGGTTCAAAATAAACTTACAAGAAGAGAATAAGAATTTGCCCTGCTGCGAATGTGAACAGTAGCTGACCGCTTGCGTTATCAAAAGTTTATACTCTTAACTGCAGTCCAGTGGGCAAAATCAACCTATAAAAAAAAAAGCTAGAAAATGTGAAAATCCATACTTTCTAGCTTGATCGCTGATCCAGAAATGCTAGAATTTAACAAATGTTCCCGAACACTTCGTGTAATGTGTATGTTATATTATAATGCTAAAGCATGTGCTTTCTTAGAAAACGGTTCCGTAATAAAGACTGAAAAATCACAGCGCGTCTAAATTCCATTATTTTTGACATCACAGGTCATAACCAACCGTTTTCTTGGAAACCTAAGCTGACCAGTACCCATCGGAGTGTTCCGTGCAAACGAACATATAAGTAATGCTTGACGTCTGTATGTTGTAGACTGTCGCACCCGGCGGCTTCGTTCCCGCTGCTGGAGCCGTCCGCCTACTCGCCCTACGCGCACCCTAGCATCTACTCGAGCGCCGCCTTGCAATACAGGTACGAAAACATTTATCATTCTAGCTTTCTATCCTCATGTTCAAGGCTCAAACGAGACTCTGTGTGGAAGAAAATTTCCGGATATCTCAAGACACCGTGCGACGGAAGTGTCCGGATATCTAAAGACAGCGTGCAGAAAAATTATCCAGATATGTCAAGTCTCCGTGCAGAAGAAATATCCGGACGTCTTAAGTTAATGTGCAGAAAATATAGCCCGATAACTTAAGTAAATGTGTAGAAAAAATATCCGGATATCTTAAGTCCCCGTGCAGAAGAAATATCCGTACGTCATAAGTTAATGTGCAGAAATTTATCCTGGTATCTTAAGTTAAAGTAATGTGCAGAAAATATAGCCTGGTATCTTAAGTAAATGTGTAAAAAATATTTGGATATCTTAAGTCCCCGTGCAGAAGAAATATCCGGACGCCATAAGTTAATGTGCAGAAATTTAACCTGGTATTTTAAGTTAATTTAATGTGCAGAAAATAAAGACTGGTATCTTAAGTAAATATGTAGAAAAATGTCCGGATATTTTAAGTCTTTGTGTTTAGTTCAGAAATAAAACCATGTTTAAAGATTTTAAATCTCTATTCACATCTTTCTTCACTAATTTGTACACTGTATTTCGTTGATTGTTACACGACGCTTAAGACCTTCTTGCCGCGAATTTGCAGTGTCGCCGCTCACGTTCAGTTCAAATTCTAATTATTTTGTCTAGACCAGAAGGGGCAGCGCAATAGCCGACTACTGCGCGTATATGCTGTTGAGACAAGTCAAAAACACGCCATGTGAAAAGGCTCTGTTGGACCACAATTATGTAACGAATTTTGCACGTGCTTCTGCAGGCTAGCAGCAGAAGAGCAGATGTACCTCGAGCGGGTGTTCCGCAGCGGCGTGGGCGTGGGCTGGCTGCCCCCCTACGCGCTGTATCCGCAGCTGGCGCCGCCGTTGCCGCTCGTGTCGCACGTGTCGCACGCGGCGCACGCGTCACACGCGCTGCACGAAGAGCGCGACAAGGAGATCGCGGCGCAGCGCGAGAGAGACCGCGAGCGGGAGCGCGAGAGAGAAAAGTGAGCAGCGACTTGTGACTTTGTAGACATAGGGCGGAGGGCACATTGACACTTAGCCTGCATTATGAATTCAGCACACGATTAAAGTGGACATGGTGAAGTTTTGAGCCAACATTGATACGAAGAACTTAATGATTCTGAAACTCCCAGCGTTTTTCTGTAACTTTTTTTGCGGTCTTGACCTCATTCGTAAATTTTAGCAAAGCAACTGGGGAATTTTTTATTGAATTATATTAGAATAATGTTTTTATGCAATTCAAGTGCAAAAAAAGGCGTACCTTTTTTGCACTAAAACAACAGAAGTACTAGAAGCAGGTTTAATATTCCCTGACAGACAAATATATAAGCTTGTGACAGTACATGTGTTTGACCAAAAAGACACAACGGTCAGGTGTTTCCGCAACAACCTACCTGACTGTCTATTTATTTGCCTTTTGATAAAAAACCTTGGCCACATAGTCATCTCATCTTCCACAGACATTAGATTTTCATAGCTCTTTTCTAGAATAGTAAGATTATAAATCTTACAACTTGAGGCCAACAATATAAATATAATTGTTCAGCTAGTGATTTCAAGTAATGAATGAATTGTGATATATTATTATTCAATTCTTTGTTATGTTAGTTAGCCAAATAAATAAAAAAAATTGTCAGCTTTAGACTGACTTAGACTAACTGACTGATTGAAAAGAAAAAATGTTTTGAAATTAAAACTGCTCATGCAGTTAAAACAACAAATTTATGCAAGAAAATATTTCTATAAGTACCAAATAATCTAGCAGCTTGCTTGGCCATATGATGCTTTTGGGTTGTAAATTTCATGGAATTACACCAGAATAAACATCATGAAATAGTTATCCTTATTTTATTTGGCTCCAATTCATGTACTGTGTGTGTTTATATCTTTCACCCTGTTTCTTTTGATCACATTCCATTCTGTGTGTTTTTCACAAAGGCATCACGCAATGAACAGGTAATATCAGAGATTTCAACCACCAGTTATTGTGTAAGAGATATAATAATCTTTTCATTAATAATGCGAGACTTCTATACCATCTTTCCAGACAAAGACACATCATCTTTCTAGACAAAGACACATCATCTTTCTAGACAAAGACACATCATCTTTCTAGACAAAGACACATCATCTTTCTAGACAAAGACACATCATCTTTCTAGAAAAAAACACATCATCTTTCTAGAAAAAAAACACATCATCTTTCTAGACAAAGACACATCATCTTTCTAGAAAAAAACACATCATCTTTCTAGACAAAGACACATAATCTTTCTAGACAAAGACACATCATCTTTCTAGACAAAGACACATCATCTTTCTAGAAAAAAACACATCATCTTTCTAGACAAAGACACATCATCTTTCTAGAAAAAAACACATCATCTTTCTAGAAAAAAACACATCATCTTTCTAGACAAAGATACATCATCTTTCTAGAAAAAAACACATCATCTTTCTAGACAAAGACACATCATCTTTCTGGACAAAGACACATCATCTTTCTAGACAAAGACACATCATCTTTCTAGAAAAAAACACATCATCTTTCTAGACAAAGACACATCATCTTTCTAGACAAAGACACATCATCTTTCTAGACAAAGACACATCATCTTTCTAGACAAAGACACATCATCTTTCACACAGTTCATCCATCGTTTCTTGTCATCGTGTCATCTTATACTTTTATTTATACCCATCCACAATTATACTTGACCTTTTTCTCATTCCTTCGTATTACATGCTCATTTCATGACAACTGATTGCCACACAACTTACGATGTTAAAACACCCAGCCAGTTCGTAATTAATAAAAAATCAATTCATAGTTAATTAAATCGTAGTCTATTTAAAATCCACAGAGAGAGAGAACGAGAGCGGGAACAGCGGGAGAAAGAGCAGCGGGAGCGAGAGCGGCAGCTACGAGAGAAGGAGAGGGCGCGAGACGAGCAGAGAGCTCTAGCCGCCGCCTTACATCCGCACGCGGCACACGCGCATCACCTACTGCCCCCGCCGGCCTACCTCCCGCGGGCCTTACTACCTCCGCCGCTGCTGTACCGGCCCTACCGCCCCTACCACCCGCACCATCACCAGCACGCGCACCACCACCCGGCGCCGCTCGCGCTCACCGCGCACGCGCAGCACGCGCCGCAGCACACGCCGCCACCAAGCGACGCGCCGCCCGCGACCTCCGCGCCCCCCGCGCCCACGCCGTCCGCGCCCTCGCCCCGCGCCTCCCCGGCGCCCGCGCCCCCCGCGTCCCCGGCGGAGGAGCGGCCCGCAGGTGACGACCCCCCCGCCTGACCGGCCTGCCCCCGCGCCCACACCACACGAGCCGCCACAGTGCTTCCCCGAACTGACACTACTAAGTCTTTCCTTCTTGAATTTTGTAAAAAGAGTAATGTTCGGGATGGTTGCTTCTCACGGTTTTTGATTTGCTAATGACCGCATGCGGGGACGACGTATTGCCGTGGAATTATAGACTTTAGAGCTGATATTTCCAACGTTGAAATCCGTGGAATAATAAATTTGACGGTATTTGTACAAAGGGCTATTAAACATTTAAAATTGTTCACGGATTAAAAATGTTTAGCGTTGGCAATATTTGCCCTAAATCTAAATAGTTTTTGACATTTGTCTCCATTTTTGACCACAGTAACTAATTACGCTTAATAGAATTAAAAATTGACAGCTGTATGTATAAAATTATGTACAAAATAAGTATAAGTTTTTCTGCACTATGCCGTCCCCGTATGCGGTCATCAACGGACACATGCCGTGAGATGCGAAGTCCAACCCGACTTCCTAAGTACGTCATGTATCGAACCGACTTCCTACCATGACAAAAGATATTACGTCACAATACTGTGACATATTTTCTCTTGTCTCATACTTTAATACATCGAAATTTAGAATCATAAATAACGCGGTCGAGATTGTAATGTGTAAGCTGTAAAGTAGTATTAATTTTAAATGTAATAAATTTAAATAATTTGACACATTATGGTTAAAGGCCTTTGCTATCACTGCCATTAGGAAACGCAAAGATAATAACCATGGTCGCGTTATTTTATTGTACATAATTTACAAATTAGGTCTGTTTAGCAAACCGACATGTTAAAAATCATAAATAAAGAGGGTTTTTTTTATAAAATTGTGGGTAGTTTGATATTTACAACACAGGAATAATTTTAAACTTTCGATTAATCCATTTTCAAACAACAACTGTCCACATTAATTTTATTCTGATCTCTAGTTGAAACTCAGCCCTAAGAAGGCTTATTATCCGGTTGTGCCCGTAATTACTGAAACAATAGAGAAACCATTGTGTCTCGCGTGGATCCACGCCTTAGCACACGAAATGTTAAAACATTATCAGATTTATTGGGAGTAAATATATATCTGTGCTTCAATTAAATAAAGAGTCAAAAATTTACTGAGCAAAATAACCACAAAGATTGGCAAAATATTGACCCTTGCTGTCGTGAAAGGACTTATGGCATTTCAAAAAAGTGCATCAATCATTGTAAATTAAATCTTATGTCAATAGATATAGAAGTTATTTTGGCTTGCTAAGCCACATAGTATCATGTCGGATTGCTATACAACCACAACCTCGTCGGTCGGTCTCGTTACCATGACAACAAGAATTTATACCTTTTGACAATCCCTTCCAATAAACTACCTTTTGCGTAAAACATTAATGATATCGAAGTGTAAAGTTGATTGTTTCAAGAACTTAGTCGTTTAAGAAATAACACAATGTTATCGATTTTCAGTCACTCTTGTTTAATTTATCTTAAATCTTTGTTATTTTTTAACTTTACTCTTGGTTTCTTAAAGCCTATCAAAAAGTTGGCGCAGTAAATCTATGTCAAATTTATTTTGTGAATTACAAAAAACCAGTTTACAGATTTAATGAACTGGCTTTTTTAGGTTTTCAGAAATTTGAGTTTATCAAATAAAATGAACTGAAAATTGAATATGCGCACAATGTTATACATACCAGACCTTTTTTACGCGAGTCTTTAATACATTTTATAACTACTGTTTCCTTAAAGACTTATCTTCTGTCTTCTTTTTCTTCTGGAATGTATTAGCCATAAATATCTCAAAAATTACCAATAAACTTGGTATAGAGATGTTTTATATCGTCATTACCAATTATACATATTGTCTAACATACAAAAATAGGCATACAAAGTTCAAAATTACTTCTAGATCTACAAGGGTCATTGGCGCTTATATGAAAATACATATGGCAAGACATTGTTTGTAAACATTTGTGAGATTACCCCGAGAAAAAAATAGGTGAATTAAAAAACTCCTTCTTTTTTGAAGTCGGTTAAAAACAAAACTTTGGTATTAGTTTGAATTTCGGCCAAATGAACCTTGGATTTCGTAAAAAAAAATACTGTTTTAGAATGGCTCACGTAAAAAAGGTCTTACGACCATATACAATTAAAAGTTTGTGACTGAAACATATAGTTTACCTGTGTACTCCAATATTGTATCTTCCAATGACAAGAGAAACTTAATTCATTGATTGAGCTGTATTTTTTATTAATTTAAGTGTGCTTTTATCGAAACATATTTAAAAAACAAGTTTTTTTTTGTAATTTAATAATGTATTATCCGATATAAACTTATCATGTATAAATGATTTTGAAATTTCGTATAAATTGATTATTATTATCATTTTTTTTAATAGAGTCGGCAGTGCTATATAGTTCATTCGCGTTAAAACAATAGTGAGTCATCGTTGTCAGCCGGCCTCTCAACCAATCAGGTCGCAACAAATTAGAAAGCTTGCGACCTGATTGGTTAAGGGTCCGACTGACAACGATGACTCACTATTTTCTTAACGTGAATGAATTATAGTGCCGATTAAGCTCTAAAGTCGAATTGTGTATGGAAATTCCATGTTTTACCAACCATGTTATCTCTTCACCACCCTTGGTGGCCTGGTAGTGAATGCCCCTGCCTAAGGCATTAAGTCCGCCATTGTACCTTTGTGCATGAACTTTAAATAAATAAAATTATTGTGCGTGATATGTCAACAGTTGAGTTCTGAATTTGTGAAGAGAACACCGTTTTCCAGTCAGTTTTCCTGCAAAGTGGGCTCGCTCTGGCATTACTTTATTTCATTTTTGCGCTTAAATTCTAACTTGAATAAGTCCAAGAACTATTTTGATTTAATGTAATGTTAATGTTGCATTTATATATATAATAAATTCCCTTGGTATAAAATTATTTAAACGTTGTCCGTTTGACGGGTTTATTGTAAAATAACTGTATTGTTTAAATCAAATAAATATCGATAAAAATAAAATAAATAAATATTTTAGGTTATTATTATGTGAAAATATTTTTTTACTTTAATGTTTTTGAAGTTGACTTCCTGCTGACTATCTTACGACTTTTTTTTAAATATTTAAATGAAGTTTGTTTGTTTTTACAAAAGTTGTGCAATCTTTTGTAGCAATAAGATGAAATTTGTCATAAAAATGTAATATTATCAATTTATACAATATACAAGTAACCAGTTTCGATAGAAGTGCACTCTTATCGTTGCTTCTCACTTTGAAGCTTATGCCATCGTCATAAAGCGTCAGATTGAGTAGCAACATCTATAGTACTGTCTCTTTCTTTAGCTGTGTGTGCGAGAGAGAGGTCGGAGAAGACCAAGTGAAGCCAAACGATAGAACTGCCGAGTTCCTACATTATATACTTTGTGTCGCCGCGCGAACCTTATGTACTTGTAAGATATTTTGTATAAATAAAAACGAATTATGTTAAATCAGAGTGTTTCCCTAAAATAACGTTGTAGCTATGCAGTGAACGTTACAGCAACAGCTGCCCGCAACTGTACTACAAGCGTGAAGTTCGCGCGGCGACGCGGTGCACATATTCTACGCTTACTAAAGCCGCCACTAAGATATACTGTATGTTATTGTAACTCCGCTGATCAAAACACGAATAAACGACTGCCCGGAGCAGGCTGTAACTACCTAGCATGTGCGGTTATTTAAAATTATATATACATATAGATGTAAAAACAAATGTATCGATCGATATGCACGAATTATATACGTAGGTATGTGGTGCCGGCTAGTACTTACCGCCCGACGTCGGCAATCACACGATCGACTAACTAACCGACTTCAAATAAGAAGGAGGTTCCATTTAATTTATAATATCGCTCGTCCGGGGTCATCGTAACTTAAGTAGCTCTAAGTTAAGCCCAACGGGCCGCGCGTGCAATCTGCTTCGCAACATTAAACTCTACTGCATTTGTGATAAGACTTAATCTCCGTTGCAGTATCGGCGACCACGACCCCGCGCGAACGACGACTGCAGTGTTTAACGAACATTGAATTTAATAAATTAATGAAAAAAAAAACACGAAATTTTATAACAATAAAACCTCTTTATACGTTAACTTAGATAGTTATTATTAATTTTAGCTTTTAATAGGTGTTCAATATTTTTCAATGTTTGTTTGGACCGCGAGCAGCATTTAGGACAACGTGATGAGTATTCCAAGTGGCAGTGTCCGATATGTCATGTAAATATTATGTTTAATAGTTAGATATGATATGGACAATACCTAACAAGTGAAAAATATGGTTTTATTGAAAAATACATTCAATGAAATTACTCGTGTGCATGCTAGCGGGTCGGCGGGGCTGCGAGAGCTTGAGGCTCGTATCTCCGCCGCTCGCGTAGTCACTTTTATTTTTGTTTTCTCCCCTCCCGTCCTCCAGCTTGAAGTTAGCATGTAGTTAGTATTTGTGCAGCTTCTAGGTAACGCAGCAACACTCTCTAAGCATTTCTTAAGCCGGTTGCAGACCATAGTTTAGCTTAGTTCGTATAGCAGAGGTATTTTCAACAGACTTCAAAAAGAGGAGGTTCTCAATTCGACTATCTTGTTTATGTTTGTTATCTCAGAACTTTTTACTAGGTGGACCGATTTTGATGATTATTTGAAATCTGGTGCTTCTCATGTATTATTATTTAAATTTGATCAAGATCTGACGAGTAGTTTTTGAGTTATCCTTAATAATGCGTATTTTCATAGTAATGAAAGGTAACAAAACTAAAAAGAGGAAAATATAAACAAAATTATTAAACCGACTTCCAAAACAACATAATAAAAGCGAAAAATAACTTTATTTTCTGAAGTCTGTGTCAAAAACGAAAAAAAAAGGTATCAAAGACACCGACTTCCGAAAAGAAAGTAATTTTTCGCTTTGTAGTGTTTTGTTTTGAAGTCGGTTTAATTTTATGTTAAAAAGTTTTTTATTACATACTTCTTTCATAGTTAGTGATCTGCACCTATGTACAGTAAAAATATACAAACAGTACGGAAACTACCTACAAACGCTCGAAACGGCACACTAACACAAACATACGTGACCAATCGTCGCGACGCGGCACTTAGTACTGACATTACCTCGAAAGTGCCTGAGCGGTCTCGTCGGTGCGTACGTTTGTGTGATTGTGCCGTTTCGAGCGTTTGTAGGTAGTTTCCATACTGTTTGTATATTTTTACTGTGACCTAAGGTTGAAAAACTACCTCTGTTATGCAACCTAACCCAAAACTAACATGATAATATTGATATGCATCATTCTAAACTCGGCGCGAACTAAGGGCATATTTTTCATTGTCTGCTTATTTTCTTACCTCCTTGGTCCTGTGGTCACAAGCGCATTAGGTCCTGGATTCGATTCCCGGGTCGAGCAGTGTTATTGGGTTTTCCATCTGGAATTTCTCAGTAGCAGCCCAGATTCTGGATTTGTGGATTTTTTATAAAAAAGCTGCTCCTTACCAAAGATGTTATAATATATAGTTATACTGAGGCAGATACGTTTTACCGACGTCTATGCGGCAATTCAAACACAAGCTGAAACTGAGTCTGAGTGAACTCAGACCGTCCTGCTTCTGGCCGCGACACGAGCATATTTATATCTCCTTGATCTTTCAACCTACTCAGTGATAGAAATAAAGTTCCAAGTTCCATAGGTCCTATGTAGGTAGCTATAGTAAAATATCGCCATGTTTTTATCCATACTAATATTATAAATGTGAAAGTAACTCTGTCTGTCTGTCTGTCTGTCTGTTACCTTTTCACGCTTAAACCGCTGCACCGATTTAGATGAAAGTTGGTATGAAGATAGTTTGAGACCTGGGAAAGGACATAGGCTATATAGGTAGGGTAGGGTAGGGTATGGTAGTGTAGGGTAGAGTATTGTAGGGTAGTGTAAGGTTAGGGTAGGGTAGGGTAGGGTAGTGTAGGGTCGGGTAGGGTAGGGTAGGGTAGATAAATGTTTGGTCTTTTTATGGCAAAACAAAGTTTGCCGGGTCAGCTAGTTTCTTTATAATGAATTTATGACTCTATTGGTAAAATCTCATTGCCCCTCACTAGGAATTTCTTCGTGTAGGTATCGTGGGTGAGTTTACAAATATAAAAACTCACATACACAACACCCATATCTGGAACAACTAACCGTAGGCCACACAAATGTTTGTTCCGTGCGGGAATCTTACCCGCGACACGCAGAGCAGCAGCCGATCGCTCAACCACTGTCACTCAACCGTGTCGTCAACTATGACTATTTGTGGACGGTTAATAGCAATCGGCTCGTCCCCTATTGGAATATGGGATTAAAAACTTATTGTAGGTGTGGGTGTGGGTGTGGCTCTGCCTAATCCGTCGAGGAATATAGTCGTTATGTTATATTAAATTTGGGGATTACATATCTATCTATCTAAAATCAATAATATATTAATTCTTCAACTATTAAATCTATCTATACCAATATTATAAAGAGGAAAGATTATTTTGTTTGTTTGTACCGAATAGGCTCCGAAACTACTGGACTGATTTCAAAAATTCTTTTACCGTTGGGAAGCTACACTATCTCCGGGTGACATAGGCTACTTTTTATCCCTGTATTTCTACGGGAAGGGGAACTACGCGGGTGAAACCGCGAGGCGTCCGCTAGTGTACGTATATATACAATCTGAATCTCGGCAACGGCTCCCAGGATTTTCATGAAATTCAGTATGCAGGGGGTTTCGGGGGCGATAATGGCGATCTAGCTAGGTTTTTATTTTTAGAAAACGTCGTTTTCACTATATTCACCCGAGCAGAGTTTGGTCGCCAAGGTGCTATTTTCTATACAAGGACTGTCGAACTGCCATATTGCTACCTCTGATAAAAGTTATCTGACGATTGAAAGATCGGCCCAAAAAAAGACTAGTAACTAAATTAACGTTTCCATACTTCTGTTGTAATACATGAGCAACAGGCAATCAAAATGTTGGTTCAAATGCGAAATTCTAAGAGTCAACAAGTCTCAATCCAGTGGGATTACTGTGAAAAGTAATAGGTACCTAATAAATTTATTTTAACAAAAGCCTGTTTTACATAGGCTTGAAAATATAGGTCATGGTATGACTGACTCTGGCATGGCCAATATCAGAGATTTTAATTTTAATAACAAAAATTCAGCGCTAATTAGTGGAAATTTGACGCCTATTTGCTGATTTTGCCGGTCACTAGTCTATATGGCTAGAAAGAAGGCATACACAATCATACATAGGTACCTGCTGATTAAGTCATAGATTCACGTAATCAATGACCAAGTAAATATGAGTTCTACCTACAAGCAAAGGGACCGGTTCGATTCCTAACCCTTTATATTTTACGCCAAGGCCTTGGCGTAAAGTAAGTACTTGTACAGCATAAAACTGGTGTCTGTGTGACTGGAAAAGGCTATGCAAATTATGAGGACTAAGGCATTTTGACACAGAAGGAACAATCCATCGTACTGTTGTTCTTGCTAACTTGATTATAGGATCTATATATCCATAGATAATAATTTATCGGCACCAACCTCTCCTTTCTTTGAGGACACTGTTAGTGCAGTGGTTGAGCGATCGGCTGCTGCGCTGCTTGTCGCGGGTTCGATTCCCACACGGAACAAATATTTGCATGGCTTACAGATAGTTGTTTTGGAACTGAGTGTTTGTGTATGTGAGTTTAAACGTTTGTAAACGCACCCACGATACAGGAGAAATTCCTAGTGTAGAGCAACGTAAAAAAAATACCAACTAGGTATCAACTGATATTGGTTGATAGATACAACACACACATGGGGCACTGCATTCCTAGAGTGGGGCAATGTTTAAAAAAAAAAAAAGTTTGTGATAATAGTCTTCATAGGTTACCATAGGGGATTGTCAAAAAGCGTTCATAGGTAAAATTACTTTAGACTCCATTTTAGACATAAATGAGCATATTGCCAATCTGGAAGACTACCGCGCCATAGATAATTTTCCTTTCTGTTTCCACCTCTGAGCCTAATCTCTGAAGTTTTCAATTCTTTATGGTACGACAAACTGAAACAAGACAGCTCAGTGTTGTCAGAACCTGTCAACTTAAGCTGTCAACAACAAATCATAGAACATCATAAATTTATAACACCACAGAGTACTTTTATTATAACACAAAGGAAAACGATCCCTAGACCACTTTGTTCTAAAAAAGCAGCAACAATTTTATTCCTAAAGTTAAACAGTAAGGCAAAAAAATGCTTGCCAATGGCCCCACCAGTGATCACTGACAACACAGTAATTAACCAAGGAGAAGGAGGGGACGGCGTGGCCACTCCACCGAAGTCTCTTTCGATCATAGACATAACTATAGATGGGATAAAGAGCAATACAAGCAAGAATTTGATACTAGGGACTTTTACTGGCTGGGCGACGGGCTTATCCCTCGTCAAGATAGGCAGAGTCGCCGCCTTTGGTCTAGGAGGCGGGATCATACTTCTCCACTTCGCGGCGGAGTTTGGATACATCAATGTCAATTGGGAGAAGGTCAAAGAAGCTGCAGCAGAGAGCCAAGCGTTGATGGAAAAGTTTCTCCAGGTCGTAAGGAGAAACAGCTGCTTCTCAGTTGGGTTTCTCGGAGGATTTTTCTTCGGCGTAGCTTCCACGTAACGTTAGGTAAAAGTTATCAAATCATGTTTTAATCATGAAGTTGTAATTTTAATTATTATCTCATATTATATTTGCTACTACCCTTAAGTATCTGCTGGTTTGGTTATTTGCGTAAATGGGCCTGTATGGTTTCTACAGGCGGTCTCATCTTACTCTATAGGTTATGGTAGGGTAGGCATGAGGGTTAGCTATAATATATCGAAAACCTACCATTTCAGTAAGGGTTAATAAAGTAGGTGCATCCTGTTGACTCAAGGTCTCCCTATCAACTATCTGAAGATTTACGACCACCTGATAAAGAACTCTCCTCTAGTCTGTTGTTATACAAACAGTGCAATCAGTCTATGCAATATGGTGTAGCCACCTGTAGCTTCACTGTTCAAACCCTGTTACAGATTTTCCAACCCTTAGTTACAGTTTCATGAGGATATAACAAAGTTAGGTACACAGGCTTTATATGTCACACAGGGTTGTAGAAGCAGACACTGTCTCTCGATTCGAAAATATTTTACGTTGTTAGTATACTTACCTACCTACTATAGAGGAATGAAGCAACAGGTTGCCAGCCTTTCGAAGGCGCTACTATGTAGGTATGGGTACCAACAAGTATAGTAACACAGGCTTCTACCTATGAGTCACAATAGGATACCTAGGTTCTCATGAAAATAACATCACGCCTGTATTTGTCGAGATGGTAGGCACAGGCTGTTATTAACGCAGTCGGTTCTTCGTGCAAGCAAGCAGCTACAGTGCAGATGGCTGAAGATGGAGAGGTTTCGCGGTTGCTGCACTTTTAAAGTTGTGAACACACTTGCTCAGATTGCCAAGTTTTGCAGGAAATCTTTAGAGTAGGTACCATTTGAATTTTGTGTGTAAGTATTTTGAAAGAACTAAGAGATTGAGAAAAGTATTCGAAAATAATTTTACTAATATACTGATGACGAACGTACCTGAAACCTATGGAAAAATACCAACTAGATAGGAACCTTTAGGGAACAGTAAAGAAATCTGGCTGCTGGGGCGCGTTGCGGGTTCGATTCCCAACACCTATAGGGCTACTGGTCATTCTTAACAATACAAACGATAAATACACATGAAATTTTTGAGCTAGTTTTCGTTAAAAAATATAGAGACTATTAGGCAGGCCTAACATTACAAAAATGTGGCTGTGGAGAAGCGAGAGGTCTGCCATGTTAGCTACGTGCTTCATTTGTTTGCCAGCCACTCATCCGTTCTTTAGAGGGTTACCCTGGACTATCCCGCCATTTTCATACAAAGCGAGGCGAGCGTAACTAAGCCATGGGCTGCTGTGGACCGGTGCCTTTTTCCGGCAATACGAGCGTGTAAAATCAGAGCGCAGACCTACGTGTTCTACGATGATAACCTTGCGGGTCTAAAAATTAAGTGCATAAAATTAGGTGTAAGTATGCTGAACCAAAACTAATCTAGAAGTAATATATCTGTTAATGCCGCTGCCTAACAAAACTATGCCAAGCTATAAAAATAACGAAACGAGGTTCGAGACTAGAGGTCTGACAAATGTCGGTGAAAACCAATCTACTTTTAGGGCAACGTGGTGGAATACAATCATTCAGAAATTCGCTTGATGCGGACATGCTCATCCGGCAATAGGCTCGGTCCAGTTATTAAAGTGCGAGACCAAGACGCGCGACCGCCGACCGTGGCAGGAGACGCTTGACAGGAGGCTCTAGACAAGTGACGTTCGATGTCAGTGAAAGCGATAGTCGATATGTCAATGTCAATCCCATACAATAATGCCTTTTTGACAATCGCTATCGCCACGCTTTCGATGATAGAATTTCATTTGTCTAGGGCTTCAGAAAATCGAATCGAATGTGGCCTTATACATAAGCGGTTTGTCGTTGGCTAGATCCAATTTCTGATCTCAGAGACAAATAAGATATCAAAGAACGTACTGAAACAAGCTGTTACTATCTAATTAAATAGGTAGCTACTATTTAACGAATCTTAATGACCGGTATGAAAATATAAGAGGATGCATTCTAGGTTCTTATAAAGATGCAGCTTGATATAGCCTGACGCTACTACATACCGCATAGGTATGATTCGAGAATGCTTGCCAATTTTATTAGATAATATCTACGTTAGAAAAGTAAGAAAACTATCACTGGTACTAGGTAGGCCTATCGACAATGGGTCTTATTTATAAAAAATCAATCAGTTACTAAACAGCGTCAGTCCCGAGATTTTTATGTTTAAGGGTTGTTTAAGGGTGAATGTTTAATAAACTAAAAATACCACAGATTAAATAACGATTCTCATATTATAAGGCTGAATGCTGGCACCCAGAAACGCTGGGTATATATATGATCAATGTAAACACTTTTAAAGCCAGGTACGCAGGCCTGATCTAACAGAGAAACCGCTACTTGGCCAAGCAAAGACCCTCAGCCTAATTGCGTAGGTAAGTGAATTCGGCAAGGTAAAGGGTTTGACATACGTTTCCGTCTATGTGATTGGTAAGGCAGATTAATGGCAAAACTGCCTTGCCAAATTTTTATTACATAATTACTCTGCAGTATTACAGTAATTCACTCAACACAGAAACGAATCACGCATCACTTAATTTGTTTGGTTGAAGCTCGTTAAGTACGCTTATGCATTTTGCTCTGTGCACATTTTGCGTGTTTAAATTGCATACATCCCTAATTCCTGTCCTAAGCATGAACTTTTTATTTTATTTTTAAATAGAACTAAGAATGAAAATGGTATATGCCACCACTACTTCTGCAACGTGCAATCGATACCTAGTTACAGATACATTCCAAAGAGTTGAAGCTGGCTTGTAGTCACGCTAAGATTGTTTTTCGCCTTAGCGATATATAAGGAACACTTGGCACTTCTCCTGTATGACTTTATACTTACCTAGCTGAAATATAAACGGTACCGACACCGGGAACTGTTTAGTAATTTAGAATATCTATGCTTCCGTAAGCTAATTATTCGGAGGAACGTGTATCACCAAATTAAATAAAGTATTAATCAATGAAATATGTAAGTTTCTTACGTCATTTTAAGATATTAGTAATAACTTAGTTAAAAGTTCTTGAAACTATACCAACACTGTGGACAAACTAATACATTTACATAATTATTTTACGTATGTAAATATCCCTACAATATACTAACTATTACTAACACACGCTGTCTTACGTTCCAGTGATTGTTCCCGTGAAGCCGCTCACCCCACTGACACCACCGGAGCAGGAGCGAGCCCTTCCCCCGGACCCCATTCCTCCCAAACCCCCGGAACTATACAAACCTGAAGAAACTGTCATATTTGAGAAACCCGCATTTTTACCAGCGAAGCCAATCCCACATTCTCCAAAAATCTCGCCATCATCTATCCCTAACCCAAACCCAAGCGTGATGACTCCAAAACAAGTGGATAGCGGATACCCGAACTTCGGAAGTTACCTCTACTCAATACCGGGATACTCGGCTTTTCAGCCCATTAGCTCAGTAAACTACCCGCCAATAGCCCCGCCGATCATTCCCCCTCCAATACAGAACGAGGCACCGAACCCTGAGTTCATACCTTTCTCACCTCTACCCAAAGAAAATCTTCCAGCACCTATGGAGGAAGAACCAAAACCTGCCCCCATAGAACCACCTAAAGAGGTCTTAAAACCTCAGACTGACTTTGAAGAACATTTCACTCCAGAAATCATAACAACTACATCCATACCTGATGCTAACAAAACACAAAGTACTGAATCAAAGATGAGCATCACATCGTTAGCACAGGGTTCCGGAGCCACGGTCACCATACCGTCCCAAATAACAAATAAAGAGTTCAAAAAGAAAACAGAAAGGTTCAGTTTAAAAACCAGTATACCTATCAGTAAAATCGATATGAAATGTGTCAGCAATCCACCCGATACTGCCTTCCAAAGTTCTTTAGCAAAAAAAACTTATAATCCTGCTTTTACCAAAGAATCACCGAGGGTTGAAATTCAAAGTAATATTATCATAAAAACGGCTACGAAGGAACCTGAAGTTACAGAAGCAAAGCCTAGTATGCTAGCAAGTAACAATATAGGTACTTTAATTAATGCAGCAGAAGTAATAAACAAAACGACAACTATTAACGATAATCCGTTTCGAGTCCCCGAACCAAAACCTGACCCACCAGCTGAAGTTAAAGAACCTCCTACAGTACCGAGGCCTTTATTTAACCCAATAAACATAGAAACAAGTAAGGTTAACTTTAGTAAGCCACCGGAAACAACGTCTTATAATAATGAACAGAAAAATAAAATAGTGTTCATACAAAACAAGAACAATTCGAACTCGAAGATGATGCTGACGATACAGCAGAACCCACAAGTATTGTTACAAAGAACAAGTTTCGAGCCAAAAAACCTGCAAGCTCCTTCACGACTGTCAAACCAAAGTAAGAAATGTAAAGAAGATGTAGTCAATGAAAACATTTCATCAAAAGTGGTCGCATTGAAAAGATTACATCAGGAAAATAGTGACGAAAATGATTTCGAGAATTTGATCACTGAGAATCAAATATATGGTAACAAGATAGTCGTGAAGGAGAAGTCTCAAGGCACATTGCAGGAACAAGATCTAACAAACATAAAGGTGACAGAAAAAGTCACAACAACTGAGACTAAAAGCGTAGTATTGCAACCTTGCAACAACTTTGTATACTTGAGTAACGTTCAGATTCCTGCTAATTTCATGATGATTAAAAATAATTCAAAAGTAACACAAACGCCTGAAGCTTTTAAAGCAAAAATAGCTCCAATAGTAAGTAGCCGAATAGCGCCGGAAATAACAACTACTGTACCAAGCACAGAGATTACTACAGAAGTTAAAACGTCAATAACCTTAAACCATACTCCTAGCATCAATATCACAACAGCGAGTAAGGAAATTCATGTTCTGAAATCTAGCAACACTGTTATACAATCAATATCAAACATAACTAAGCCCGACATAGTTATTCAAGCTAATCCAACGGTTATTGTAAGCCCAAAGATCGTTTATCAAGTGCCTGTTTCCTCAATAGAAGTAATAGACCCTGAAATAATAAAACCATCAGTAAAAAAACGAGAATTTGCGAAATTCATTCCTCCAACAGTCCCAAGAATAGCCCCAAAAAAGGAAGTTTCTAAAAAGATAGATCAACCGAAAACAAATGATAAGCTATACATACATACATTACAGCCTAAAATAGTGATAACTAATTTACGACCATTGAATAAACTTGATGAGATCAGTTCCTTAGATGCTTATGAAAAACGAAAACGTTTGAGACGACTAAAGTATTTGACGAATCGTGATACCAAAGAAGTGAAGCCGGATACTAAACCTGATGCTAAGAAGGTAGAAAAGACTGAAATTCGTAATGTAATTACGCCCGATAAGGTAAAAAATGAGATTTATAAAGAAATTGAAAATACTAAAGTAGGCGCTGGTGAAAGCAGCAGCGGAAGTGATTCTGATGATTATGGCGCAGAAGATATAGAAGATATGAGAATGTACGCAGCCATCATCGAAGAATATGGTCCTAAAGCTGACAAAGAGAATGGGAAGGTTGAATTCATGGCTAGTCTTAGATTAGCTACACTTGATGCTTATAAAGGTATGTTAGGTATTTATTCACACGGTACACCAAAATCATACTTTAAAAGTGGCATTTGTCCATCATCGCAAATGTACATTGTCATTGTCACCATTATAAAATATTCGATTCACACTCCAATGATAGCAAACGTAACTTCACCCTTAGGGTGGTTATACATCAGATCCGTGTCCGTGAAATTTCGGTTCTATAGTAGCCGTAGTACCTACCTACTTCTTGTAAGGAAACTTACGCACAACATCCGAACTCTATCCGTCATAATCTGTCATAATTCACAACATTTTGAACGCGGAACTCAAATCACGGACACAGATAACTGCCCTTAAAACAATATGTAAACCAGTAAAATTTCAAAATTAAAAAAAAAACCCTAACACATTTATCTTGCGCAAACACTCCGATTCAAACAGTAAAACGCCCATAACTTTTGAACGGCTGAACCGATTTTATTTAAACATAGCTAAGAACACTCTCGACAAAATCACCATTCAAACAAACTAAATCAAAATCGGTTCATCCGTTTAGGCGCTAAGATGCCACAGACAGACCCACAGATACTCAGCAACACACGTGAAACTTATAACACCCCTCTTTTTCCGGCGGTGGTTAAAAAAATCTTTACCCCAAAATGTTCACAGAAAAAGACCTAGAGCTTCAAGACAAGGTACTAAGAAACGACTCAGTGGCATCAGCATACGCTGCAGTGGGTCGTCTGGACGTTTTGCATAATGTGCCACCTGTGGAGACAGCCGAGGTCGACGTAGCAGATGAAGACAAAGAAAAGGATGATGTCCAACATGAGACCAGAACGGCAACGCAGAGGAAGAAGCTGTTTCTGTCGAAGTTGAAGTTAACGCAAGTCACGCAGAAGTATAAAGAAGGTAAATCTAAACTTTCGATTATTTTTGTAGTCAGACTTTTAATATTTTACAAAGACGGTATGTTTTCACTGCTGATATACAGGCCTTCTTTTTGTGACCGAGAGAAAATAATACAGTGCTTTGCACGTTAGAATCAGCGGTATATAACTTTTGATTAAACTCTTAATAATAGCTTATAAATGCTGAATCATTTACATAATCGTGTCGAGAGAATAACGCGTAGTGACGACATTAAAAAGGAATATGACGACATTCTTAGCAATTATAAAATATTTTCGCAAAAGCTTTCTTCCGTTTTAGCCAAAAAGCCTTCTGCGGGTACATCCTTTAATGTCACTAGTGCTAGTTCTGTCAATGAATCGACATCTAGAGGCCGGGACACTGGCACACTGGCACTGACTACATTTATTTTTTACTGATTTTATGGCACTGCTCACTAGCAGTGCCATAAAATCAGTAAAAAATAAATGTAGCTAGGAGCACTTCTAAAATATTTGTTGTATTTAAATTTTAGGATACGACAAGGTATGGCAAGAAATACTAAAAGAAAGAATAAGACGCGAAAACAACCCAGATGGAGAAGCCCATAGCAAGGAAGCGGCCCTCGGGTTCGACCCTAACTGTCAACTCAAACTGCTGACAGAAATCAAGAAATGCGTCAGCGAAAATAACAACCTTATCAAGAAGAGATTAGACTCAGCTGCTAACGGTGACACGAATGATGACAGCATAAAAGTGCTAGCAGAGAAGAACTTCTCCGAACTAAACCGCCTATCAAAAATAGCTGACAACAGTGTCAAACTATTCAAGACACCAAACGCGAGAAAACGAGACCTAACCCCTGGTTTTGACAGTGAAAATATTAAAAAACCAACCATAAAGGTTCAACAGCCATACAGAGACTATCCTAAGATTAAGATACCATGTATTTCGAAGATAATTTCGTTGAAGTCGACACAGGAGAATGTGACGGTGTCGTCGACGCAAGCGACATCCATGGACGAGCCACAGAACTCGGCGGCGGGAGTGACGGAGATGTTCGACGAGTCTTCGGCTTCAGGGAAGACAAGAGACATGTGCCTGCAGGTGGAAATACCTCCGTGGCCGGAGGTGGACGTTCTGGTTAAGAGTTATAAGGAATATGATGCAGGTAATTTTAACTATCAGTCTTTTAATTAAAGACAAAAGACAAAGACAAAAAGACAAAAGATATTTATTTCAACTGGGCCACACACACACACACACTACATCATACACTTACCTATTCAGAATCTTATCTTTACAAAAGTCAATCAAATTCCGTATACTGCTTTCAAATGTTGGCGATAAGAAACCTACAGAGGCCTTAGTGCGAGTTTTTACTCACGCTCAATCGCGCCAACGTAAACGTTATTTTGTATTGAAATTGGCTAAGCGCCGTCTGGGGACGGTAAGGAGAAACCTCTTTTTTTGCATACATTTTGACATATGAGATCGTTTACGTTATCTCGAGTGAGTACGTTAAAAAACTCGCACTAAGGCCTCAGATATCGAGGAAGACCTTCAACTACTATTCCATAAAAATACACATTAAAATTGTATTTGTTGAATAGAAAAGCAGACGACAATAGACAAAGTTTTATACGATGGTAATTTTGCACGAGTAAAAGGGAAGAGTGGAAGACCTTGCCCAGCAGTGGGTAAATATAGGTTGGGAGATAAAAGGACAAATCATCTAATAATTACTCCACTTCTGTTTCTAGCCCGTCGAAAAGAGATGAACGACCTCCACAAACGCAACACACAGCTCAAGATAGATGGCGCTCACATCACGTGTTCAGCCTCCCGCGAGAACGACCATGCGCGAGCATTGTTAGCCGAGCGACAGAACCTCTCCGTTGAAGAGAACAACCTCCGGCTCTCGCTGCAGAGGATACTACAGGCCATCGAAGTTATTAGGAACTATTAGATTGTGTTAGAAGCCTAAGCTACTAAGGTCTATTGAAATCCTTGGTTTTAATACCAATACCAACTAATAGATTGTGTTAAAAGATTGACCTGCTATGGTCTATTCAAATTCTGGATGCTACGTAAACAAATACCAACTTTAAATTAGTTTAAATTGAGTTGATTTTTGAATGACTAGTTTCTTACTATTTCGAATCTATTGAGAAAATCAGAACAATGTCGCAAGTGTAGTGCAAACTGAACTTTCTGTATTGGACGTTATGTTTTCCTTTTTTGATTTATATTAGTCATATTTGTACACTAAGCCTCTGTTGACAGCGCAATTTTGAGCATTTTTGAGGGTTCTAGTGCTACTAAAAATAAATGTATCATCAAAAAGGAAAACATAGGGACATAGAATATATCTTTTATTTTCAATTTATGGAATATCTTTTAAATTGGTTCAATATTGGAGGAGAAAACAGACGAGAGCCAAACCTCGAATTATGACTTTTTACTTAGGAAATTCAGTCGGCGCTCTCTGCCCCCGTTTCCTCTTAATTACTGAGTGCGATAAGCACCTATTCAAGTTTGCAAATATTTTTTATGTATTCAAAATTGACGGAGAAAGTTATTTTGTCTAAGTAGGTACTCATAGTTAGATGTTATTTTGGCAATCACATAGGTGGCGTAGCTACCTGGCTAACTTGAGGGCCGTTAAGTGCAATATTGTATACAGAGAAGTCCATAGCTTGAGAAAAACCACTCTGATATGATTTAGATCTCAACTATCACCTTGAAGGTTCTCTTGTAAGCGACCTTCCTGTTGACTCAATGGTATTTGATTATATCACATCAATAAAAAAAATACTACACGAAATAACAAATAGGTATGTTTACATGGACGCAATGCGATGTAATTCTACCGATTTGCATTTGACATTTTTAAGAAAATTCGCGATATCGCCTATCGGCTCAATTAAAATTATGTCACACCATCAAGAAGGGCGACCCTAAGGGCAGTTACGCACTACACGTCCGTGTCCGTGATTTGGGTTCCCAGTTCAAAATATTCTGAATTATGACAGATAGAGTTCCGATATAGTGCGTAAGCTTCTCTGCAAGAAGTACTGTGACTACTTCAGAACCGAAATTTCACGGACACGGATCGGATGTAAGCTGTGCGTAACCGCCCTAAGTCTAGTCAAAGAGATAAGTTTTATGTCCTATTAATAAACAAAATTATTATTTGAAACGACAACATTTTTAACGGCCTGCAGGTAATTGACACTAATTTAAAGATGTAGGATAATACAATTGTAAATAATTCAACCCAAAGTAAGTGTAAACAGAATTAGGACAAGTTTCTGGAACGAGAATTATCGCAAAACGAATGTGCACGTCGATATTTTTTCCCGAAACCGGGTGTTAGAGTGCAATGTAAACTCGGAAATGGGATCTAGATCTCCCACGACGAAGGGTCAAAAATATTTTTAGTCAGTCCCCGTTATTTTTTTATCTAAAAACTATGAGGTCTAACCTTGAGGTAGGTATTAAATTGTACCAAAAAATTTAAGTATGTTTTTGTCAATTTAACTAATAAGTAGAAGTAACTAGTCAGTTATTTTTAGGTAATATTTATTATAGTAAACGTTATGGCTCATAATAACGCAATAACTACACGATTTTATAAACCGTTTTTTAACGCCTTTTTTTATTAAGTTATAATTCTTAAATGATCACCTTAGTGAATGCGTCTTTGTAGCCTGCAAAATTATTAGTTTTGTAGGTTTTTTGCACATTACAGCTCAGTATTAGGTCATATCAATAAGACTTATTCGCCACCGTTACAAATTATGTATTTATCAAACTTTAAACAGATGACATGAAAAAAAAGCAGATAAAATTGAAAAGTGTGTATATTTTAATGGTTTGGCCATGTTGAGAGGATGTATGAAAGGCGACAAAAAAAAGGTATTTACAAGGCAAACGTGAGTGGAAATACCGGGCACCCTATGGGACACGGATCTTGTGGGTGACGTAATTGAAGCAAAAGGAGTATTGTAAGGATCGTAGCAGGTAGCGTTCAGTAGTTTCTGCCTACCCCCGTGGAAAAAGGCGTATGTTTATGTTTGACTGTATAATACATGGCCGGCTACAATGGCGCTTTTGCCTTCAAGTTTAGTTCCAAATTTTGCCACCTGTCATACGATACTAGGCACACTGTAGAAGGAAAATTGAAACGCGAATTTCAGTACTATCCATATTTAATCACTGTATAATAAAATAACCATATCGTATTATATTTATTAAATAGATACATTTATTCTATTCACCAAGTACTCTGATTAGAATTACACTGATCAATTTGCCGATAATTTTTAATATCTATATAATTATATTATATAATATGCCTACATAATACCGACCGTTTTATATAATGCTGTAATCAGATAACTTTACATCAAATCGCTTGTTAAATTTTTTATGCCTTTTATTTTGTACAATTTATTGTAAAATACATTTCACGAGGAATAATATCTATTGATAACGAAATAATAAAAAAATACTCAACATTTAAAAATTTGGTTTTATTTTAATTCTCAAATAGAAAGGAATTAATACGTTTAAGCGTAAAAGTACATACGGTTTGACACTTTCTTAATTCTAAAATCAGAAATCCGACTGTATTTTTGAATTAAGAACTTGTCATAGTATGTACTTTAATGCTAACGTTTCATCATGTACCTTAGTATTTATTGTCTGTGGATATTGTACTAAAAAAGGAAGAGGGTGACAAAAGACACGGACTTAATATGGCCACGTGCCAAATGATCCTTGTTTAACTGACCGCCAAGCAAATATAATTATGCCGTGACTCATAAGACACTGAGTCATAAGAGACTCGCAGCGATTGTTTATACAACAAAAACCAAGATAAAGACATGGTTAAGAATAGCAATTGGAGCCACTGATAATAAGGGTCACGGGTAGAGATGAATAATTCACTGGGTTTAAATCCGATAGCAGGGTTTATTAAGGTCTACGGTTTTTATAAGTGACAAGTTGATTAATAAATAAGTAGCAGCCTACCAAATCATACCATACTTGCTAGCTTAACTAATAATTTTTGTCGGCCGGTATCTTCATCTGTCGTCAAAACAGCAGAGAGCTGTTCCTGCCATGATCAGCATTATGCCCACGATTGACCCTGGAAATTAAAGAATACTCAGTCAAATACAGCAAGCATGAGATTGTAGAAGATTGAGTCTGAGTTTAACATAGGTAATCAAAAACCTAATAGGAGGTAAGACAAAGCGAAATGAAGCCAATACCTGTCTCTTATCTCTCAGTCGTATCGGGTTAATCCTGTAACGTGGCCCAATCAGAATTTTAGACACGCACGAATGCTTTTCACTTTTCTACCCGTATATACTTTATACCTGGATAGGGAAAATTCAGTCAATTCTCTATGATTATGACATACATACATAAAATCATGATATTTTCTCAATGTCGTAGGCAGAAACTACAGAACACCATCTGCTACGATTCTTTCATACTTCTTTTGTACTTTGTGAGCAATGAGTAGGCAATACTTACCTGGTAATTCTTAGGAACATAACCAATAAAATCTGTGTATGCTCTTCTAGTGCGACACCTTCCAGCGTTTTAACACCGAGACTTTAAGCCCTGTAAATACCTTAGTATTCAAAAAGGGCATAATTACTCAACAAGGTCGCGTCCAGAGGATCCTCAGCGCCGAAACTCGCTCCAGTGACGGCGGTGAACACGAAGGCCAGACTTTTGGCGACGGGTAGCTCAGTGAACTGACCTGTTTCACCAGCCAGGGTAGCGCGAACTGCACTATAAGGCTCCACTACATACTTGCGTCCAGAGGTTCCTCAGCCCCCACACTCGCTCCGGTGATGGCGGTGAAAACGAAGGCCAGACTGTTGGCGACGGGTACCGCCACAGACAGGGGAGCTCGCTGTACTGCCGCGAGATAGCTCAGCGAACCGGCCTGGTTCACTAGCCAAGGTAGCACATACTGCAACATAGCATAGAATATTCTTAATTGTACACCAAGATAGAGATTGTGGCTAAATAATAACAGCTGCACGGGTCGATCTTCAAAAAAACTTTATAACAAAAAAATTAAACCGTCTTCCAAAACAAAACACTATAAAACGAAAAATAACTTTCTTTTCTAAAAATCGCTATATGTGTGCCTATAATATTTGAGGAGTTCCCTCGGTTTCTCTGAGATGCCATCAGTAGGTCTTGTTTTCCTTATCATAGTACCACCCTTGGAATATCTCCTTTCCAACAAAAGAAGAATCATCAAAATCGGTTCATAAACGACGAAGTTATCCGCGAACACACATAAAAAAAAATACGGTCGAATTGATTTTTGGGCAGTCGGTAAAAAAGTGTATAGAAGGAAATGAAGACAGTTTATGAGAATGATGAAGAAAATCGACCCAACATAGATTGGAAAAAGGGCAGGGCTAACAGGTACGAGTAACACCAAAACCCACTAGGGGGCGTCCATAAATTACGTGAGGTGTTTTTTTTAATTTTCTGTCCCTCCCTCCCCCTTTAGTGAGATGTCGTGAGATTTTATTCAACCCCATCCCCCAATCTCACGTGAGATTTTTCAAAATGTGTGTTTCTTACGTAAACGCGTTGGAATGTTGTTGAAAAAAGAAAAAAAAAAATGCTGTATATGGTGGTGTGACAATCAGTAGATGTATAACGTCGAAGTATGAATGAAATTATTTTCTTTCGAACGAATTAGTGAATGATCTTAATCGTATTACGATTACGCTTAAGATTAAATCTTAAGACGAAGAGATTAAATGGACCAAAATAGTATTTTTTTTTTGTTTCTTTCAGAAAAAAAAATGCGTGATATTTGCCGAGACCCCCCTCTCTCCAACGTAAGATTAGTTGAGATTTGACTCGACCCCCTCCCCCCCTTAAACATCTCACGTAATTTGTGGACGCCCCCCTACTTATAATTTGCTATATAATAACGCTACTTATAAGTTATAACTAACCACACGCCACGGACATAGACATACGTTTTTAACAGCAAATAAATCTAAAATTCCAATGCATGTAAGTATGTAACATTTACTAACGTATACGGTACGCGTACTGTACTGGTGGATTTTGACTAGTGGACAGAGTCCCAACATTAAAATAATTATTTGAGGCCCATTAATAGAAATGCTGCAACTAGTTGGACAAACCGACTATCCGGTCACGTTAATACCTTTATTTATAAAAATAGAGACTGCTTACCTTCCAATTCCCGAGCAGGAAGGTGACCTCAGCCCAGACCTGACCTCGCACTGTGGTAGCGGTTACGTCACGCAGTCCCTTCGTACCCTGGCGTATGAAGGGGTTGGTACAACCCCATAGCACGCCGGTCAATACCAAGAGACCTGGAAACAGTGGAAAGTGATTTTGATTGATAGTGGTCAAGCGCATGTCTACAGACGATAAAAAAAAAAAAATCGCGATCAAATTCAAACACCTTTTTTTTAAATCGCTGTTTCAACCAATACCTTTTTAATGCAACAAAGTGAACCAAAAGGTTTAATTTTATTTATTTAAACATAACAAAAAACCCGACTGCTTAAAAAGCCAACAAAAAAAAAACTTAATTAAATAAATCAAAAACCCCGACTGCTTCAAAAGCTTTTGAAGCAGTCGGGGTTTTTTATTTTTTTAATCAAGTTTTTTTATTTATAACTTTTTAGTTAGTTTTTTTTTAAAATTAAATACATTTAAACATATAAGTGTTAAATATTTTTGAAATCACCTCTTAAAACCCTTTATTTTGATACCCCACACGATGGTTTTTGGAAGAAAAAAAAAAATTGGGCCCCCACAATATGGCACCCAAAATCCGCCATTTTTCTATTGTCCAATTTTAATGTAGCCTATGACACTCGCAGGGTTAAGACGCATCGATTGACGTATGAATCATCAAAATCAGCCAACGCGTTTGGTCTCTGGAACGCCATATAGGAACAAACATACATTCATACATACTTACATACATACATAGACTGATAAACACATTAACCTCCTTCGGCAGTCGGGTAAAAAGACGTAAACAAGAAGAAAATCATGCTGTGCAGTCGGAGGATACATATGCGCGAGCTGGCTGACCAAAACCAGATGTATCCTTCGACTGCACAGCACATTTTCTTCTTGTTTACCTCTTTTAAGTTTTGTTATTTTCTTTTTTTTTATTTATAACTTTTTAGTTATTTCTTTTAGAATTAGGTACATTTAAACATATAAGTTTTATATATTTTTGTAATCACCTATTAAAATCCTTCATTTTGATACCCCACACGATGGGTTAAGAAGAAAAAAAATTTGGGCCCCCACAACATGGCGCGCAAAATCCGCCATTTTCTATTTTGAATAAGGTTTTAACACTCGCAAGGTTAAGACGAATCGATTGACGTAAGAATCATCAAAATCGGCCAACGCGTTTGGTCTCTAGAACGCCTTATAGGAACAAAGATATATACATACATACATACTTACATACATAGACTGATAAACACATTACCCTCCTTCAGCAGTCGGGTAAAAAATGCATTATCCAAGAAGAATTAAAGATAATAACGCAAGTGTTTAGTGCAGTTGCGTCTTGCGTAGGGGTGAAAAGAATATTTTCAGCATTTAATTAATTCATAGTAAAATAAGAAATAAGTTAGGTCCTGAGAAGGCCGCTAAATTTGTATTTCTTCTAAAAAACCAAAATGGAAAAAAATAACATAAAAATCAAAATAAGTGACTGTCTTTACACGGTTCCGTTATTTAGAGACGATTGTTTATTTTCTTTTTGTAATTTTTTTCAATATAAACTGAAGAAGAACTGCAACGTTAATAAGTTTCTATTTCATGAATAAAACTAGCTGACCCGGCAAACTTTGTTTTGCTATAAAAATACCACATTAAGATGAATGTGCCTACCTAACCCTACCTACCCATATCCTGCCTATGTAGTTAAGGTATCAATTTTTATTTCTTATTTTTTTTCCTTATGATGCTTCTCCTAACAATAGCAAACACAACAAAAATAGAATAAGCGAAATTGGTCCAGCCGTTCACGCGTGATGCCGTGACCAAGGGAAATAGGGATTCATTTTTATATATATAGATATTACGTATTAAAATAAATGAAGAGATTTATTAACCGATTTTCATGTGTAGAACATAGTGGAAAATACATATAAAAACTTGTTTGAATCAAATAGGGAAGTAAATTTACCGATTAAAACCAAATTAATCCAATTGTTTTTTTTTTATTCATTAGTCAGATGACTAGTTGCCAACTATAAGGCCGGTTTCTCAAAGCTAAATTTATGTGGCAAATTGTCAAGCACGCGTTATCTGCTGTGATTGGTTGTATATATTTCACAGCAAAGTTTTTAAAGTGTTTTTTTTATTCATTAGCCAGCTGACTAGTTGCCAACTATAAGGCCGGTTTCTCAACGCTAAATTTATGTGACAAATTGTCAAGCACGCGTTATCTGCTGTGATTGGTTGAATAAATTTCCAACAGCCAATCACAGCAAATAACTGGCGATCATTCGTCAATTACGTTATCAGCCCGTTACTCGAGTGTTGAGAAACCGGGGGTTAGGGCCTTATTTATAGGTCTCTGAGTTATTTAGCATATTATTATGTGTGTCTGAGGTGTTTAATTCGCTAAACAACGTCGATATTTTATTAACCCCCGCCGGAAAAAGAAGGGGTGTTATAAGTTTCACGTGTGTTGCTGTGTATCTGTGTATCTGTGTGTCTGTCTGTGGCATCATAGCGCCTAAACAGATGAACCGATTTTGATTTAGTTTTTTTTGTTTGTAAGGTAATTTTGTCGAGAGTGTTCTTAGCTATGTTTGAATAAAATCGGTTCAGCCGTTCAAAAGTTATGGGCATTTTACTGTTTGAATTGGGGTGTTTTCGCAAGATAAATGCGTCGGGGGTTTTTAAATTGTGAAATTTAACTTGTATTTAATGGTATTAAGACGGTACCCTGATCAAAAAATCGGCATGAGATATGAGCATTCCTATTGGTCTAGCGGCACTGGTGGCGCATGAATTACAGTAGTGAATACGCCCAGATTTTAGAGTAAAATCTTTATAAAATCGAATTTTGGTCTTTTGAAAAAAAAAAATCTACAAAAATGTTCGTTATTAAATTTTCTATCCATTAGTTTTAGTACAAAATAAAATTAATGAACACTTTACGAGGAGATGCATAATATCAATAATTATTTCTCATTTTTATGTTTTTTTGGAAGTAGATTAGTAAAATATATACAACATTTAAAAAAAACTAAATCTACCATTTTAGAATCAATATTATGTAGAAATTTAATGTATTTTTATTAATTGATATTTCTTTTTAAATAACGAGTAGATAGCTCCTAAAAATTTTGGCGCGGCGTTTTGCTCGGGGTACCGCCTGAAGAGATTTATTAACCGATTTTCATGTGTAGAACATAGTGAAAAATACATATAAAAACTTGTTTGAATCAAATAGGGAAGTAAATTTACCGATTAAAAGCAAATTAATCCAATTGTTTGTTTTTTTTTATTCATTAGCCAGCTGACTAGTTGCCAACTATAAGGCCGGTTTCTCAACGCTAAATTTATGTGACAAATTGTCAAGCACGCGTTATCTGCTGTGATTGGTTGAATAAATTTCCAACAGCCAATCACAGCAAATAACTGGCGATCATTCGTCAATTACGTTATCAGCCCGTTACTCGAGTGTTGAGAAACCGGGGGTTAGGGCCTTATTTATAGGTCTCTGAGTTATTTAGCATATAATTATGTGTGTCTGAGGTGTTTAATTCGCTAAACAGCGTCGATATTTTCATATTTAAGGCTTTCGTAACTAATTGGTCAATTTCTCTCTCTCACTCGATCCACTAGACAAAATCCACCAGTACAATACGCGTACCGTATATCTACTATAGTAGATGTTAAATGGATTGGAATTTTAGATTTATGTGCTGTTAAAAGCACAAGGTTAGTAATAAGTAGCGGTTTAACTATTGTGAGTCGATTTTCTTCATCATATTTATGAACTCGCTTCTTTGTTAGCCAAATCATGCTAAACACAATCTATACACTTTTTAAGTACCTATCTCTCTTCTTTATAAACATTCCTGTCCTTCTTGCAAACTCTTCCATAAGAAGCAATTACAGGCCCTCGTCATCTTCATCCACAGCTCGACTTCGCCCACTGCTAAGCATATGCTTCTCTCTTCTTGTACCAATCGGACGTCGGAAACCTTCATACGTCTTCGGATCTCAACGTTTGGAACTCGGTCTATTAGCCGTATGCCAAGCAAAGAACGCTCCATGGGTCTTTGTGCAACTCGAAGCCTGTACACAGCCTCCTGCGCGAGCGCCCACGTCTCGGCAGCGGCACCGTAGGTCATGGTGTGCAAAACACACTGGTTATAAAGGCGGGTATTCAGTCATCTTGACTGACTTAAATATTGTCCAATTTGCTAAAAGCGGCCCATCCGAGCTGTATTTTCTCGATAACTCCTTCTGTTGGTGTTCTTTGCCGAATGAAATTTCTATCAATGGGCAATATTTATTTATTACTAGCTGACCCGGCAAACTTTGTTTTGCTATAAAAACACCAAACATTTATCTACCCTACCTTCCCTACCCTACGCTACGCTACACTAACCTACCCTATCCTACACTACCCTACGCTACGCTACACTACCCTACCATACACTTCCCTACCACACAAAAAAAAAAAAACATACCATCTTTGAACTTCAACGAACATTTGAAAAAAGAATTGTCGAAATTAGTCCAGGCGTTGTTGAGTTATGCGCTTACCAACACATTTTGCGATTCATTTTTAGGGTTCCGTAGCCAAATGGCAAAAAACGGAACCCTTATAGATTCGTCATGTCTGTCTGTCTGTCTGTCCGTCCGTATGTCACAGCCACTTTTTTCCGAAACTATAAGAACTATGCTGTTGAAACTTGGTAAGTAGATGTATTCTGTGAACCGCATTAAGATTTTCACTCTAAAATAGAAAAAAACAAAAAAAATCGGGGGTCCCCATACTTGAAACTGAAACTAATTTTTTTTTTTTCCATCAAATCCATACGTGTGGGGTATCTATGGATAGGTCTTCAAAAATGATATTGAGGTTTATAATATATTTTTTTTCTAAACTGAATAGTTTGCGCGAGAGACACTTCCAAAGTGGTAAAATGTGTGTCCCCGTCCCCCCCCCGTAACTTCTAAAATAAGAGAATGATAAAACTAAAAAAAATATATGATGTACATTACTATGTAAACTACCACCGAAAATTGCTTTGAACGAGATCTAGTAAGTAGTTTTTTTTTACGGCTGTCAGTGTACCAAATATCATAAATAATATTACTTACACATAATACAATAAAATACATACATACAATACTACATAATGTAGTAATAAATATCAAATATATGACAGAGAAAGGAGAAGAATACAAATTATAGTGAAAGGTAATGTTCCTTTACCATTTTCTTAAATGTTGGCAGTGTTTGAGCACGTCTTACTTCAATAGGTAATACATTCCACAACCGAGCTGCTTGAATCGTAAAAGATTTGTCAAAGAAGGAAGTGGAATGCATACGAATACTCAATTTTAGATTCTCCGATGATCTCAAGGACCTAGAATGGCTGTCACAGAGGAACTAAAAGCGTTCTTTAAGATAAAAAGGAGTAAGAGGATTGAAGAGCACATTATAAAGCAAAGAAAGTATGTGGGCAATTCCGGCGAAGGCGAATAGGAAGCCATTTGAGCTTAATACGGAATTCAGAAACGTGATCATACTTGCACAAGCCAAATATGAACCTGATACAGAGATTTTGAAGTCGCTCAAGCTTGTCCAATTGGTCTTGGGTGAGATCAAGATAGCTGGCATCAGCGTAGTCCAGGATAGGAAGAAGAAGAGATTGTGCAATTGCAATTTTAGTGGTTATGGGAAGAAAATTACAAAGCCTTCTCAAGGAGCCTGCAGATGCAAACAGTTTACGACTGACTTCCTGCAGTTGTTTGGTTCAGGAAAGAGTGCTCTCGATATAAATCCCAAGTTCTTCAAAGTGTGAGTTATAGGAATACTGGTGGTGTTAAAAGAAACCTGAGGAAGTGTCGACCATTCAATCTTAAGAGACAGTCCGAGAACTACCAACTACAGTCACTTGAGTCTTCGTTGGATTGATCTTCAGCCCAAACCTCAGAGCTCCAGTCACCTATACGAGCCAGATCTTTTTTAATCGTCTCAATGGCATCAGGTATCTCTCCAAGAGGGGCTTGGGTATAAATTTGGAGATCATCAGCATACAGGTGGTAGATATTAGTATGTGAAAGGGCCTTGGGTGCTCTGTTGGTTTTGCGGTAGTAAGCATGACTACAGAGCGTGGGGCACTGAGCTCGATTTCTAAGTCAGGTTTTAGTTTTTTTTATTTGTTCTATAGGCTCGCGCTTGACCACTATCTCACCTGGATGGTAAGCGATGATGTGGTCGACGGTGAAACACGCTTGCCTAGAAATAACCTATTCACTCTTGACTTAAAGACCCCTAGATTGTAGCTATCAGGAAGCACAGACGCCGGCCGGTAGGGAGTTCGGTTAGACTGGAAGACGGCCCCAACTAAGTTGGGAAAAGGCAGGCAGATTGATTGACAGTAGGTAATTAATTCAGTAAATCAACTGACTACGAAAATCAAGGCAGGTCAGACTTGATCAACAGTGAATACCTAAATGACCTGATATTTCTATATTCATAATACCACGGGCACCCAAAGCAAAGAAAGAAAATACGGTTCAAATAAATTGCACTGGATGGCGTTATAAGCTTCGATTTGGTATTGAAATTTGTGAAATATTAAGATTTTAAAAATCGTAAAAAAAATATGTTCTTGTTTAATTAACTCTCCTAAATTGGAATATTGGGCTCTTTATTCACATTTCAAAGAATATTTGAATGGATCTTTTAAAATTGATTTCAATAGATGGCGCAATTTTAAATTTCTGAGGCATTCACTCGATTTTATATATTTGTTTTGTAACTCATTTTGGTACAATGAAACTGTAAAAAAGTGAAAAAATACTATAAAACAAACAGTCGCTGTATTTAAAAAAATAAAGTATTCACGAACCGAGTTAATCCTTTTACTTCCAAGTCGCTGCTAACACACCATCTATAACCGTGGAATGGAACCGAATGCGTTCGATGTTCTTAGAAAAATAATCAGTTACGTCGGCACGGTTTCTTTGTATGCATCTATCTGTATTTGTATACTAGTATTATATTATCTGTGATAATACCTAGTTTATTAAAAGTGATTGAAGAAAAGTCAGATTTAAAAAAATATATAAAATTTTATTCAAGTAAAACTTTTTTAAATTAAATACAATTGCACGGGCGTTATTTATTTTGTCAAATTTATTATGCTTTTTTTTATTAAAACTTTATCTTATTGTACATACATTAGAAAGAACACGAAATTACATATATAATTACTTAAAAAAAAAAAAAAAAATGTGTTAAAAATTAATAAATTGTTACAAAATCAGTACCTACTCCCTAATTACGTATAGGTTAATTAAATGTTCGTCATTTTCAAAAAAGAGATTGGTATTTATTGAGCAATTCAACCATTTTAACAAAGTCTTCTTTTAAATTAGAAATCAAACAAAAAAATACAAAATGTCAGCCAATTTTTACTCCCTCAATGCATGCATAATTAAACATTAATAAGTACTTATAGTATTTTCTTTATATTAAAAACTCATTAGTTACAAAATAAAATCATTACAGCTAATGATTATGATACTTACTTAAACAGACAATTAGAATAACAATTTAATGTTAATAAAAGTGTAACATATTGGAATAAATAAACATAAAAAAAATACAAAACAACAAAAATTAACATTAAAAATATGGATTATAAAAATACACCATTTCATTATGTCTTTTATATAAAATATTTTTCTAAAAATTATTATCTACTTTTAAAAATGCAGTATAATACAGAAACAGTTTTTCGATTCCAAGCCTAACAAAATTTTTAAGAGATCAAAAATTTGGTATTTTTATAACATTTTTTTTATACAGCCTCAGACTAGTTTTTGAACTTAATAAAGCCTGTAATCTAGACCAGAGCTAAAGTACCGAAAATAAAATTAAGTATTGAAGACAATTTATTCGCAGCAGTTACAAAATATTGCATTTATTTAATTGTGATATTTATGATTCATCAAACTTCTTCTTTTCTTTAAGAATCTTTCTAGAATACAAGGCCTAAAAATAATACAATTTAAAACAGTTAAAAGGAATTTTGATCACAAAGTTCATTGTTTTTATGTTATACAAACATAGTCTCAAAGCAAAGATACATTACAAAACTTAGACATAAAAACAATGCTTTTAAAAATGAACTTTTACATGATTTGTATTAGTATCAAAAAATATATACAACCAAAAAGGGACATGCAAAAAACTAGCACCCTAGATCCAAAGTACCAAATGAAGGTATAGCTGTCATACATGTGCTTGTTGTAGCATAAAAACATGCAAACTTTGAGCCAATGACCATACCATGGGTATGCTATCATTAAGGAGCATTGGTAGGTATTGCAGCCTAACTAATTCGGTAAATAAATTTCGAAATACAATACATTAATCTCCTAGTGGGACACCGAGTTTCATAGCGTTCACTTCACTGAATTTACATTGGTTGTCTGCATTATCCACCCAATCCACAAACTCTTTAGCAACCGCAACTGAAGCTTCCATGGCCATGACACAGTCGTTCTCTGCTCGATGAGCTTCTATCGCAGGACGTCCTACCAAACGCTCATAAACATCTTTCAGTTTATATGAAACACCAGGCTTTTTGCGAGACTTTGTGCCAGGAGTCTCATAGAATAAACGTCTTCTCACTTTTTTCGCTGTTTTTGGAATTGGGACACTCTGTTTCTGTATGGGTGTTCTTTCATTTTGCTGCTGTTTTATTTCTTGACATTTCAAATCATCATTTTCCCCAAAATCTTTCATCACTTCTTCTGCTATATAATGCTCATCCAAATGTGTATTGGAACCAGTCTTTTGTTTGCATATTAGATTGTCTGGACTCATTACTTCTTGTACTATCTTGTCAGACCTTTGGCCATCCTGTTTTTGGTTACCAAATGACTCATCAGACTGAGCATTTGTTATATGATCAACAACAGACATACCTACTTCATTATTGCTCTCTGGACCCTCTCTTGGTTTATTTATATCATAAAACGCATGAAGGCTATCGGCACACAAGATATCTTCTGGCAAACTGACACCCAGCTTCTCAAAATGATTTTTCAAGATTGGAAAGTCGAAATCGTGACCATTTTGTGCGATTAAACACACTGGCTTCTCGAAACATTGTAGGAAGGCATTTATAATGGTGAATACGTTCATGTTGAAGGGTGTTTGATGCTCTAGAAGATCGTTGTCGAGTCCTGTGACAACAGAGCAGTCAGGATGAATGGCTCTGCGAGGGTCGAAGCACATGGAGAGTTTGTCCTGCACGCGCGGCGCCTGCCCCGGCCTCGTGTCCAGTATATGTCTCCGACTGACCACCACCATACTCAACTCAGTAATTCTCGTTTTGTTTAACTCAAACTTCGGGAGACCGGTCGTCTCTAAATCTAAGAACACGTACGTAGCTACCCGCGTCATGGTTAAGACTGGCCTGGCGTAAAATCATAAATGCTTACCGATTGCTTCCAGCATTCCGCCGTTGTTGGTAAGCGTGCTGAATGTTATTAGTTCTTATCGTCACCTCGTTTTGATAATGATCTAGTAGTGTCACTAACAAATATTATCGTTTGGCGAAATTAATGTCCACTGGTCAATTAAAATCTCACTATCCCAATTCAATCATAAAATATATTTGTAAAAAATTCATACAAAATTAACTTCGTAAACAAGTTTGGACTAGTTTGACTTC
This sequence comes from Orthosia gothica, assembly GCA_949775005.1. Lineage (NCBI taxonomy): Eukaryota > Metazoa > Arthropoda > Insecta > Lepidoptera > Noctuidae > Orthosia > Orthosia gothica. The sequence goes on from OX459035.1 coordinate 24,259,168, forward strand.
TGTCTGACACTGACATGCATGACATACAGTGCTGCCAACTCGTTTAAGCAAAAACGCGCTGTTAGCTCTTTAAAAAAGCGCTAGAACGCGCTAAATGGTCGCTGCCAAAAAATCGCTCCAAAATCGGTCAAATTCGGCGCCAAATTCAAACAAAACGCCCAATTATTTGCGACTATAAATGTATAAACGAAGATTTTTATTTTTTATTCAATTAAATTATGTCATATAAAAGAGATGTACTTGTTTAGTGATAATAAAAAAGTAGTGACATTTTAATGTAATTATTTTATAAAATAAAGGGATTAAATTAATTCATCATCGTCTAATTCTACTACAATTGCTTTTGAGGCTGAAATAAGGTTGGTCTTGATCAGTTTTGGACTTCAATTTATATTTATCTGTGGATGAAATTGTCCTCAACACGTCGTTGGGAAGTTGAAAGTTTGCGCAGTTACTCTTTTTTTTAAAGAAAGTACAGAGTTTCAAAAGGCGCTAGAACGCGCTATTGACCAAAAAAGCGCTAGATCTGGCGCTGAAAGCGCTAAGTTGGCAGCACTGATGACATAGCACAATTTTTTTTTCTTTTTGTTCGCCCTTTTCGGGCAGGCTAAGGTCTTGGACCATACCGCCTCGTCTTCAGTGCAATTTTAACATTCTTTAGTATGCATTAGAATACGGGTGTAACAGATTCTAATGGTTATTGGAGTATTTGGCAGCAATTGTATCGAGTCAGCCTTCCCAGTAAGCTTTGCGGAGGTAGTCAATACTACAATAAAATTCTCCGCTCCACTATCCTGAGATCGCTTCTGTCAATGACTTCACATATTGTGCAGTTGCGTAGACAGTTGAGACACAAAACTACACCAATTTTATATCACAATATCCACTAGGAATCAATTTGCAAATAATATTAACAACCGCTGAACTTCACTCGAAAAAAGCCCGCCAAAAACTCTCTGACATAGCACAATCAAATGACAGGACTATCCTTTCCTTCACTTAAAACAGTTGTATTCGTTTCGTTCGTAAACGGATAAATGATAGATAGATAAGATTTCGTGTCTAAACAACATTAATTATCGTAACATTCAGAAATTATTAATTTATGTCGGTATATTCAAACAAGCCAACAATTAATGAATATTATAAGGCCTTAGCCAATAATAATCTCTGATCTGTATCTAAGAAGGACTTATTCTTCATCGTGTCGATGATTCCATTTACAGTTTTTAATTTAGATGTTGCGATTCGACCAGAAATCAGCCACTTCAACAGCGTTGGCCGGCGGACTTATTACGTAAGGAACAGCAAGTAGCAATAATTGTACAATTATTGCGCGATTAATGTAGTGACCTGGCTACTGAGGCCTTTAAGTCTAGTCTTTTTTTGACAGTCATTTTAACAGAAGCTATTTTATCTGTCCGGTGATTTATAAAATGTATCGTTTGATGAATTCACCAGCTTATGAAAGAGCAACACTTCGTGGAGGCTGTTTTTTACAATAGTCAATTTGATTACTATTTAGCTAAAATATTCCTATAAATAAATATTCGCAGATGTAAAGTGTTTGTGTAAAGTAAATATGGCAGTGAAAATTGGATATTTTCATTTTATATAATATAATAATTGATTTGAAAAATTGGATGACTAAAATGTCAATGTGTAAAATCCATTAATATTTCTTCGAATTGACGATTATAAGAAATCGAATCGATAACGCATTAGGACATCACTAAAGAGACTACATCATCTCGTTAAGCTATGAAACGTAAAATAGTTTTTTTTCCAATTTACTTTAGACATTGGCAGAATAGTCGACATCGGTGCTTGCCATATTAAAAAAATATAATAGAAGATACATATTGCGGACTTTTCACATTCTAATGTGTTTGTAAGTATTTAGTAGTAAACTTATTTAAGCTTCGAGGTAGCCAACACTACAGTATAAAAAAATCCTCCACTTTACCGAGATCACGTTTGTTTCAATGATTCAACAAATAGTCCAGTTGCGTAGACATTAGAGACACAAAACAACACCAATTTGTCATTACAATATTCACTAGGAATTTGTTATTTCAATATTTACTTTTGAACCACCGCCGGAAAAAGAGGGGTGTTATAAGTTTCACGTGTGTTGCTGTGTATCTGTGTGTCTGTGTATCTGTGTGTCTATGTATCTGTGTATCTGTGTGTCTGTATGTGGCATCATAGCGCCTAAACGGATGAACTGATTTCGATTTAGTTTTTTTTTGTCGAAAGTGTTTGAATCGGGGTGTTTTCGCAAGATAAATGTGTCGGGGGTTTTTCAAATTATGAAATTTTACTTGTATATTAATATTCTAATTTGCGGATAATTAAAGTAGCTACAAAATAACACACGGAAAAAACCGCCAATAACTCAAAAATCTTCTGTACCTACTCAGCCATCAGCGAGCGATTGGCAATCGACCAACAACAAGGGAAAAAGTTATCGCAATTTGACAGCCACATTTGCTCGCCGATGGGAGTGCGTTACTCCAGCCAGATAATGTCGAAAATCGTTATCTAAATGCAATAGTTTTTTTATTTTCAATTTTCTACCGCGGACATGTGGCAGTCCGCGCTCTTTTTTATTGTGTTTATATTTTGTTTGTTTTTTTTTCATAAAAATTACAATTGCTAGACTCCTACGTTGGACATTATTTTAGGCTTACTTAACTAACTTATGTCTACGTGAGTTCATCCCTCAATAAATACTATATATATATACACATACATATTACACACTGACATTACAATTTTATGTTTCTATTTACTACTTATCTTAACTATTTTGTTTATATACTTATATCTATTGGAACACTTTCGGGGAAGATGCATGGCAGTGCGAGCAATCCAGTCCCGGCCGACGGTTCCGGTTATAGAACCCCGTCGTTAGGACGTTAAGGTGAGTATGACTGACTCGCTCCACCATGCAACTTTACATATATATATTTTTTTAATTGGTTCACAGGGTTTAGACAGGGTGTTGGGCATGTGTTTGGGTTGGAGTTTTTGGATGGGACTTGTTAGGTGGTGGATTTTGGTGATGTCTGCTGACCAGGGACTTCGCTAGCGAGAGCAAGGCCTCTATGACGACTACGTCTCGATGCTGCATGGCCGTCTTAAGATTGTAGTTGACGACCGTTTTAGTCGGCGCATCCAACGCCCTCTTAGCAAGGCGGCCTGCGGCGTCATCAGCGTCGTCAGTGTAATAGACACAACTGACTGTATGTCTGGACACTGCCACTACCGCGTGGGGAATGCTGTCGTGGACCTGAAGTCTCCTGGACTTGGTGTTGATGATGATGACGCAGTCGTAGGTCGCCTGAGCCTCGTGTATGGTTAGCAGGCGCTACCCTTCGCCGGAACCAAATCCCTGGCTCGCAAGAGAAGCTTTCTCCCCCTGCGTATGAACCAGGAACAGGGTGTTTTGGGCAGTGCTCGGTATTTGCGCCCCTGTGTAACCTTTCACCTTCAGGGAGTAGACCCGCAACAGCGACGACTTGGATGAGTATATACCGGGGTATATCTCACTCAGTGCAAACGCCACGTCCATTGGATTGCGGTGTGTGCAGAGAAACTCCTGGGTGATGCCAGCCACCAGGTCTGGACGGGTATACCTAAGCTCGAAAAGGTTCTCTCTGTCCAAAAATAGAGGCTGATTAATGTCTCCAACGAGGACAAGCTCGCTTGCTCCAGACAACTTTACTGCCATGATCATGGCTCCAAAGTGGTTCATAAGAGCCTCGTCTACCGTAAGAAGGTAGCATTTGTCTTGAAACCGTTTGCTAGGATTGAGACCATGGTGCGCACCTTTGTCTTTGCTCGGTCTCCTAAGCGGCGCGCAAGCTTTTCCCTGAGATCCTTGGCAGCTTCTGCTGTCGTGGTGGCTATCACGTCCCTGTCCTAGTCGAAATGCTTTACCAGCCAGGTTGTCTTACCGCAACCCGGAACTCCGTTAATCCACCTGATATTGGGTACCACCCAACTTTCCTGCGATGTCGGGATACCTGAGGTCTCTGAAATGGACTGTGCCATTTCCAGGATCTTATCATCCGGCATGATTTTGGTACATTTAGCGGTAACCACTATCGGGTCGTCATTTGGCACACTGAACTTGAGTTTGGCCGAGCGCTCCGTCTCGTCCTTGTCCAGGGCCACAAAACCACTCCTCGCGCTGTAGGCTGCCATATACGACCCCGTCATTTCCCCTTTGATGACTTGGGTTGTGACGTTGTCGTACACCGCCACCCCAGCTTCCTCGAGCAGTACCCTTAACAGACCTTCTGTGTCTCTCTGGAAGGTCTGCAGGATCTTCCTGCACGTCGTAAGATTGACCTTTCTGGTCGCTCTTACGATTGCTACGTACTTGAGGAACGCGCTTTTTACGTGGTCCGTGGTACCCGACTTTACTGCGAGGGTCGGCGGGCTGACTTGCCCTTTGTCGGCTCGTGTTGGCTTAGGCTTTTGCGGAGTTGTTTTTTTTGGTGTTTTACTAAAGAACCTCTCCAGTGCTGTCTCCTGCTTGTGAGATGGTGATGCGTGGCTGGTGCTTGGGAGCAGTGCACTGAGGAAAGTGCCAAACGCTTTCAGGCGACTCCTCGACCGGGCCCGGTCCTCTGTGTTTATGGTGTTGCACTGCTCCTTTGCGGCTTTTTCGGCTGCTGCCTTCTGCTGGGCCCTTTCCGAACCGCTTTGAGTGGTGGGGCTTATTGAGGGGCTCGTCGCGCTGGCTGTTGGTTGTCTGGGGGCTTTAAGGAAACTCAGGGTTTCCCCTCTGTCAACGTAGACAACGACCTCATGATGTTCTGAGGCCTTTAGACAGCCAAAGTGGTCTGCGACGTCTCCTCTCTCCTCTCCCACCACCATTGCGTCCACACTTATGGTTCGGGCCGCAGCTGACGTGTAGTCTCCTGCGTCCCTGATCTTCTGAAGCAATGAGCTTGCCTGAGCAAATGGAGTAGCCTCCCCCCACTCGAGTAATGCGATTTTTTTCCCTTTAAACCGCATTAGACGGCATCGGTGAGTGGCCACTTCCACTTGAGGTTGTGCAGCATATTAGCCGCCTTTTATGCTCGTTTTGGTAGTGCTTCCGTTAATCAGGGTGGCAAGGCCCGGTGAAAGGTGTATTCGGGCCGCAGCTCGACTTGAGCCTTGAGACTTGAGCCTTGAGCTTCTCCTGCTCCCTGTTCATGAACAGAGCGACGCCTCGCAGTCTGATGCCAGGGACTCCGTCTTCTCCGCATGCCAGGGACTCCGTCTTCTCCGCATGCCAGGAATTGTGTTGTAGTCATGCTAGGGGCTGGTTGTAGGCTGGCTGTTACTGCTACCGTTGGTAATAGCCGTTGGTTGTTGTTTGTGTTGTTGTGGTTGTTGTTTGTGTGGTTGTTGTTGTGGTTGTGTATGTTCGAATGTGTGGTCGACTTCGCAAGGTTACGTCTTTTGTTAGCCTTTGCGGCGATTGTGGCGACTTTGCTCGCGAATGCCAAGAATGGAATCCTAGTAGCCGGTCTCCCCATGATGGTGTGGTGTGTGGACTGGCTAAACTGGGTTTTGAATTTTACTTCGAGCTCCATTCTGTCTTGGCTGAACCTTGGGCACTCGAAGAGCAAGTGCCAGACTGTCTCTTCGCAACTTGGGTCACAGACGCACGAGGGACTATCTTTGAGATGGAAGCGGTGGCGATATGCTGAGAATCCGCCATGTCCTGTAAGGACTTGTACGTGGACCGGTGTGAGCACTGCGTCTCTGAGTGTCCTTTTCGCCGCTAGGACGTCTGGAAAGAACACTTTCGTAACCGATCCTGTACTCGAGGACTTGTATCGCGCTTGCCACTTCCTTATAGTCCCCTCCCGTATCTTCCTCCTCACCAAAGAAACGGGGACCTTGCTGTAGTCTGATGTGGCCCGTATTTAGGATGTGGAGATCCCGCTCATTGAGGAAAGAACTGTACGCCGCCCCGCGATGGTTTTCGGAAACACTTCCCCACCAATGGCTCCAGGCGTTCACGTCTCCTCCCACCACGATGTTGTTTGTGTGTCTTGTATTGTGTTTCGGATAGGTAAGGTTCGATGTCCTGGTCACCCTCGAAATAGACCAGTACCAGTACTCCAAAACTAAGCTGACCCACCTTTAGCAAGACAGCAGCGACGTTCTCGGACACAAGCTGGGGATCGTGGATGACCTCCAGGTTGTTACCGAAAACAACAATCGCTGCCTTAACTGGCTTTTGGCGGTTGAGGCTGCACTGGATGATTTGTATGCCGGGATTTTGTTACATCACACCTGTTCTTCCTACGTAGGGCTCTTGAACAAGTGCTACTGAAATTCCCCTTGCCTGGGCCGCCATGTGGAGTTCGTCTGTGGCCAGCTTGGAGCGGTGAAGATTTGCTTGGATAAAGCGCAGTCTTGCTGTCGGTCTTGAGGAGATTTCGGGGGTGACTGGTTGGTTTGTTGGTGTGTTTTCGTTGCCCTTAGCAATAGGATACGCGCCATCTGGCTATGCCTTCCCACTTTTGGCGTTACTGGCAGTCTGCGCTGAACGCTGTGTGTGCAAGGTCGTTGCCCGTCCCGTGTGCTACCTTGCAGTTTGCGCATGTGGGATCCTCTCGATCACGTTGTCCCCAATGTGCTTGGGATTTGTCGACGAGACGATCAGGGTGTGGTTGGGTTGTGTGGGTGGTTTGGGGTGCTTTGGTGTACTGGCGACCTGCGCAAAGGTTTTGGGGCCCTGTTGTTGTGTTTGCGGTTTATCCGCTTTGCCCAGGTCCGCTACCCCTTTCTGTGTAGTTTGGAGCGTCTTCTTTACCTCCCCGACTGCGAGCTCCGTTTCCAGATTCAGCGCTGGGGGCTCTTGGATTTGTGGCTCTTTGTCGCGCAGTACGCGGAGGTCCACCGAGACGTGCTCCAACCTATCCGATATAGGTTTGAGGTGTTCGGTGATGTTTATGGGTGTGTGTGGTGGTGGATGGGAGGCTACATGCCTGTTGGCGATGGTCTGCAATAGATAATTAGATATACAGCTTCTGTAATTGGTAAGCAGATTATTAAATTTGGTAAGCTGATAGTTTCTTAATTATTTGATAAAAACAGTTCCGGCTGCAGTAACGTTAATGCTTTAATAGGTCCTAGCACTTCCAATAATCGGTCCAGACTAACTTAAAATGTTATGATATAGGTAATTACTACCTATAAATGGTACTTAAGTTTCATTAGCATCCTTTAGGTAATTAAAAAGTTATGATGAAACTTCAATTTGTTCCGGCCACGGCGCGCAGCTGAGTTATTTGAAGACTGATTAACCGAGTTTCCTGTAGAGCGATCACCTTGTGATAAATGCATATTTCAGTTAGCAGATTTTTAATGTTAGCAATGCTGTCGTAAAATTATTATGGTGTGGTTATAGCTCATATATAATGTGGATTCGCGATTGCAGAGCAATTATTTCGAAAAAATAAGCCTTTCAATTATTGACGTAAAGCGATAATCGCGCGATGATTGTACAATCTCTGCGCAAATATTGCTAATTGCTGTTTCATACAAAATAAGCCTGCGGGTCTGACCAGGTTATACCTATAGCGGCATAATTGGCTTAGCAGCCTATCTAAGGATTTCCAAGTTAGCCATGGCAGTTTATGCCCCGCTGGGACCTTTTCTGCAAGCTCGATATAGCCAGATGGTGGAGTGTATTTGAGGAGCCACAGTTACCTTCCTGCTTAGCCAGGCTTGTGAAGAAGGACTGAAGTTGTTAATTACCTACTTATTATATTTTATTGAAGTCACATTATATATCTAAACAACTAAAAACTAAATTCCTGCTTCAAATAATGAAAAATTACTTAGGGCGCGTTCACACGACACGCGCACGCTCAGCGCACGCCACCCGCGTCCAACTCGCATTGAAATTTGTTAAATAAGAATTTGAGCCTTATAATGCATCAATAGATCTCAAATTGCCTTTAAGGAGGTATACACGCGCACGCCATGCGTCCGCCTCGCGCCAACCCTGCACTCGCCCTGCCCGCGCTCTGCACCCTCCCCGCGTAAGCCTTGCGCCGCCTTGAAGCCACTATACCTAGTGAACGAAGTAGTCCAGTCACTAATGGTTTAAGTGGGCGCGAGGCGTGTGCGAGGCGGATGCAGCGCGTGTGCGGGTTTAAGGCGGGCACAACGCGTGCACGGGTGCTGTGCGTGATCGGCGCGTGTAATCTGAATACGCCCTTAGACCTGATGCAGTGAGACACACTCTACAGTCAAATATTTAATACTAGCTTTTGCCTGCAGCTTCGCTCGCGTGGATATTTATCTAATATATTTATTATATGTTATAAAATGACAAGGTTATTTTTCCTTAAACTCCACCGATATAATACTATTCTTCAAAATAACAACGTTTTATTAAATGCATGTGAAAGTATATACAGTACTAATAACAAATACGCTAATTTTAAGATTTTTGTCTGTGTCTATGTCTGTCAGTCTGTTTGTTCCAGGTAATTCCGAAGCGGCTGTGCCGATTTAGACGGGACTTTCACTAGTAGGTAGCTGATGTTATAAGGAGTAAGATAGGCTACTTTTTATCCTGGTAAAAATCACAGTTCTTGTGGGTACTTAAATTAAATTAAAAAAATACAAGTTTGACGAGGACGAAGTCGAGGGCAACAGACAGTTACCTAATAAAGAAGAGTCGTACTTCCCTACTACTGTGTTGTAGTTGTGGCTAGCCTGCATTCTGCAGAGTATAGAAGCAGATTTGTTTTACGATTGTATCGAACCTTTGATGTAGTGGTCGTCGTCGACGTTTTTACAGTCGACGAAACGAGACTGGTTTACCGTCTACGATAAACTAGTTCATAAAACAGTTTAATTTTCGACTAGTTTACATCATAGACTGAACTGCAGCGTTTAATCCGCAGTTTTGTGAATTAGGTCATTTAGTTAAAAACTTGTTTACTAGTCGATTAGTACTTTATACACTCATAGGTATCACTCCTCATCCACTATTTACAATCAGTTATTTTTGTTTATTTATTAAGTACTTTTTACACTTTTAGCGAACGTATGAACGAAAAAAGTAGGTAATGAGAAAGTTTATTGTTTCGCCTTGACCGACTCGTAATGCATATTTTAAATCAGGATTAAAAGAATTACGTACATAAAAAAAAATACAAAATAAAGATTCGTAATGCTTCGGTTCGGCCGGCAGTCTTCGTAATCATCACTCGTCCCGTTCTGTCGCGCGTCGACTACGCGAAATCAAGTCTATGCTTAAAATCTCGTTCATGAGTAAACTAGAGTATCCGTGAACTGTAAACGAAAACCAGTCTTCGTAATCATCACTCGTTCCGTTCCTTCGTGCGTCGACTACGCGAAATCAAGTCTATGCTTAAAATCTCGTTCATGAGTAAACTAGAGTATCCGTGAACTGTAAACGAAAACCAGTCTTCGTAATCATCACTCGTTCCGTTCCTTCGTGCGTCGACTACGCGAAATCAAGTCTATGCTTAAAATCTCGTTCATGAGTAAACTAGAGTATCCGTGAACTGTAAACGAAAACCAGTCTTCGTAATCATCACTCGTTCCGTTCCTTCGTGCGTCGACTACGCGAAATCAAGTCGATGCTTAAAATCTCGTTCATGAGGAAACTAGTTTATCCGTGAACTGGAAAAAAACAGTTCGTTCATTGAACGCCCACCACTACTTTGATGTATGCCTTTGCAAACATACCCGATGCACTTAAGATCATCCGAGATACTTCTTTATATTCATTGTTTCGTATTAGAGGAAAAATAAAACGACATCTTCTACTAACAAAGTGTTTTAGTTATCAGCAACAAACTTCACAAAAAATCTCTACTTAGCGGTCGCAAAAAAAAACTGTATAAAACGAATTTACAACAAGGTACGAAACCATCGGTGGGAGAGTTCGACTCGTTCTTTGTCCGTTTTAGTTACTCTTTCTCTGCTAAACACTCGTTCCATAAATACTTCTTCTTCTTCGTTGGTACACTCTTGACATTGCGGTCGTGGTCATCATGTTGCAGTAAGACTTCGGACTGACATGAGTTGGCCTTACGATGCGACGCCATCCCTCTCCGTCGCGTCGGCTGTTACAGATCTCGGCAAAAGAGATGTTCCAGAAATGTATGGAGCCTGGGCCAGCTCTATGTACACTTTATGTAAAAATTGCTGTATATTATAGTAACTGTTTTTTATTGTTAATTTTCTTTAATTTCACTTCGTTTCAATGTAAACTCAAATTAACTTTGTCAAGTAGAGCAACACAATTTACAATTAAACATGGTGGGTCAGATCAGCAGTAGGCGAAAAAAGTCAGACATTTTGACAGTGACAGTATGCGCAGAATCTCATTTTGACAATGACATTTGTTTGACGTGTCATCGTAATATCTGCGTCAATAAAAACAACACTATTTCAATTGCAATAGAGAAGCAGTCAATGGGGTTGTGAACGCAAAGCTCAGCCTAGATGTCGCTGGCGGCGCAATGGCTACTGTCAAATCGTTTTCGCTTTGTTTACATCTCGTCTTTTTTGTTATTTTTTGTGTTTAAACCGGTCCACCATCGTTATTGTTGTCATGTATAGTACCTGGAAGCTCAAAGAATTGAAGGAGGAACTAAAAAAACGCGGAGCAAGGATAACTGGAAAGAATGCAGACCTTATTGAGAGGTAGACTTACAAATAATAAAATATTTTTCATCAGTGATATGCTCTAGATTTGGTTATGGTTTTAGTTGTAACTTGTTAATTCTTACTTTCCTCACGGTAGGAAAATTTACGAAAAATGAGAGGACATTATTTGAATGATAAATTGTATTCTTTACGTTTTAGGTTAGAAGCTTATGACAGAAACTTTAATTTCGGGAATCAAAGCCCTCAAGCTTCTGAAAGCCAAGCAATTGACGTTCCTGCTGTAGAACGTTACCAAGACGTCAATAGCTCCACCATACTGCCGAAGATTACCAAGCAACATATACAAACTTACTTTGACAGGTCAGTACTAACATCACTATAATCATTTCCAAATTTTCCAATGATACAGGTAAGTTTTGTTTGATAACCTTGTGCGGCACTATTTTAACATAATGGTCTTATTTCAGATTCAATAAGAATATCAGTGACGCTGTAAGATTGTATGAATCAAGATACCTTCTTGTTTTACGTTCAACAAAATCCTGCGAAAATACATAGGTACTTAAAAGGTAAGCTTATTTTCACTAAAACTCATTTTAAAGTTGGTCTCTAGGATATAGTGTGGGTAGGTTACTTCTTCCACTTCTTGACAATAGTAAGATGAAGTCGTTAAATTTTGATGTGTAAAGTAATTTGCTTATTAAACATGTCAATATTTCTTCCAGGTTATTGCAAGGCATCAATGAAACAGCTTCAATATGAAGTAAACATCAAGTTAAGTGATGATGGAATGCCTGAAGAAGCAAGCTGTGAATGTGCCGCAGGAGAAGGCAAAGAAGCCCATTGTAAACATATAGCTGTGGTACTTCTTGCAGCTGAAAATATTGTCCGGGAAAAAATAATACTCCTTCATGAAGTTTGTACGTCACAACTACAGACATTCCATAAGCCATCAAAAAAATATTATGCAACACCATTGCGAGCCTCCAGATTGCCATCCAAAAGAGATAAACATAATAGTGTTTACTCTCCATATTTAAAACAAAACCCTAATTTTGATAAGACTGCGTTTCAATGCAGGTTTCAGTCTTTGATTTTAAATTATCCACACTCATCAATGCCTCTTAAACAATTATATCCTGCAGCTAACCAACGAGGAATATGTTTTGGTCATGATTATATAGAAAAAAAGGCAGTAGATATTTTTTTAGAATCCATTTATGTACAAAATGTATCTGAAAGAAGAATTATGGATATTGAAATAGAAACTAGAGGACAAAGTTCCAATCCAAAGTGGCATGATTATAGAAAAACCCACATTACAGCCAGCATTTTTCACACTGTGTGCCATTTGAAAAGTGAGACTTTAATTAAATATTCTAGTCAAATATTAAATAAGAATAGAGTTACAACAAAAGCCATGGCACATGGAATTATAAATGAAAAAGTAGCCATTAAAAAGTATATGGAGATGTATGATCTAGTTGTAGAGGAATGTGGTCTATTCTTGTCTCAGGAAAGGCCTTATCTAGGAGCATCTCCTGATGGATTACTGGGATCAGAAACCATAATCGAAGTAAAATATCCATATGCTTCAAGAACTCAAGACATAAGTCCTCATACCATACCATATTTACAATATGATGAAAATGGACACTTAACTTTAAAAAAAAGTAATATTTATTACTACCAAATTCAAGGGCAATTATATGTTACAAAAAGATTATTTTGCAATTTAATAATTTTTACTTTTAAAAGTTTAAAAGTAGTTTATATTGAATGTGATGAAAAATTCATTCACAATATGTTGAAAAAACTGGAATATTTTTATCACAACCATTTTAAAAATGCTGTTATCAAGAAATATTTCTATAAGGAATAAGGGCCAGAGTTGCTTATTTTCATCAAATTGAATTTGGTGATGATGGCAGATTTTTGAAGATTTTATAATAAAACTAATTAATCAACATAAAAATCTTTTATTTCATAATATTTTCTCTAAAATTACAAAGCATAGCACAAACAAATAAAATTCTAGATGCTAGCAGTACATGATATGGGCTTAATTCACTTTTTAAAATCTTGTATGTTTTAGCTAGACTATATGAACTCGTTTGCTTGCTAGTTTTCGATCCTGTACTATTCTAACACCTGGAATTTGTGTCTTTCCTTTCAAGAACATTGGAATGTTAATTGTAATATCTTTTGGAGCAAAAATGTCCTGTACATTAAAACCTCTGTCTGCCATGATAGAATCGCCAGAATTACACATATTTTCAAGGTTGGATCTTTCTATAATCTGTCTGTCACTGACGGAACCTCCATAACATTCCGAGACATATGATATTAAGCCACCAGGTGTAGCTCCAATCATAGCCTTCACAGTATTCTTATGTTTGTAGCTGCTGAATGTAACCTGCTGTGCTAAAGGATTCCCAGGCTTTGTGATGGGTATCTCTGTTGTGTCCACAATAATTCTTGTACTTTCGAAACCTCTTTTAAATGACTCTGGCATATAATATTGAACCAATTTTTTTGTGGGCCAAATACTTATTAAAGACCATATTTCATACATAAAATTTATCCATGTTATAAAAATGTTAGCAATACTAGTATAGGAAATACCAAATAAATATGCCAACTCTCTATCTGGTAAATGCCTCCTTAGCTTAATCAGTGTTATCAACATTTGGTCACCAACAGAAACATTGATAACATGACTTTTGCTGTAATTTAAATTATTACACATGGGACTTAAAGTGTCTAATACCAGCATGAATTTTTCATAGCATTCTAGCCCAGAATAAAAATGAAGAGCCTGCTGATCGGCCCTCATAGCCTCTAGTGATATGTATCCCAAAGAACTACCACATTGAATGCCAACAGATACTGTTCTTGGAGTAACAATATTATCTTCCGAGGAGCTCTCTATAGTAGATATTTCTATTTCAGTGCTTGTAGATGGTTCCGGAATACTTTCCTCCACAGTTCGCTGTGTAGAGGGTTCTGGAATATTTTCCTCTTCAGTTGACTGTGTAGAGGGTTCTGGAATACTTTCCTCTTCAGTTGGCTCTCTAAAATCAATTCTGCGTCTGATTCTTTCCAAATACCGAAGGCTTCTTGATGTAGGTGTTGTTGACTCCCGGGTGGACCAAGGGAATATGCTTGGTACAGTCCCCTTTTTGAGATATCTACGTATTTGAGGATTGCCTGAAAAACAACAAAATATTGACAAATGATCATATTTTTTTGACGTAAGTAGGTAAGTACAAGAGATTATAAGACTTTCACGCGTAAACTGTAGTAAAGAATCACATCGGATATATGTTGATTGGTTTATTTACATAAACCTACAGGACGCAAACATTCAAACAGACTTGATTTTGGAACCTACCTACAAGCTAGTTAACATTGAAATTATCCAGTGATAACAACAAGTCTATCTGTAATACTATTACTTATGATTGAAATCAACACAATAAGTTATTAACTCACCTGTATATACTGACTCTCCTACATAATCAGATTCTTGGAAATGATTTCGACATAACCTGCTATGCCGCGTCGCTACAAAATTTTTGCGACGTATAGCCCTTTCCCACTCTTTTTTTAGAGTTGTATCTTTGGGAAATAAATGAACACCGGGGTTGGTGCATCCTGGTACAGCACAGAGAGGCATATTTCGAGAAAATCTAAATTTACTGAATGATAGGTTATAAAATGTATGGAATTGACAGCTTTCTATAGCCATAGCGACGATACGCCACCTATCGTGATAAAATGGCAGTTCACATCCCCATTCAGTCCGTAGTAGTAAAACAATCACTAAAAACTCCGAAACATATCCAATTCAAAGTCAAAGCAAAGAATGACTCAAAGAAGTCACTTCTTAAAACTGTCAAAGTCGTCAGACGTCATGTCAAACACAACTGTCATGGCTGCCCTAAAAATAGGGTTAACTAATTAAAAAACTATAAATGATAATTTTTGTTACTCCTGTACCCTTCTTCAAATTAATTTGTTAGTATTTTTATGGAATTCCCCTATTTTTTTCCTATTTATCTATGTAGTGTACATAGTGATGGCCCAAAATCGAACATCTCCTTTCTGGGCCACCCTGAAGTTGGCTTTCCGATGTGCAAGACACGGATCGGTGCTGTTTTTGTAATAATCATAATCATAATAATCATTTATTTGCTAAAAACATGGTATAAAAGACGGTAATGTAAACAATATGAACAAACATGTTTTGCTTATTAGATATAAGCGTGCAAATACATGCATAACGAAACAATCCGTCATCATGCGATTTTATGTTCCAAGGACTCCTTAACACTGTAAAAGCTATTAGCAGAGAGCCATTTGTATACTTTATTCTTGAACATTCTTGTATTTAAAGTTTTTAATTCAATTGGTATTCTATTGTATACCTGGACACACATAAAAATACAGCTTTTTTTATATTTTGCAAGCTTTGGAAGGACATCTAACACGAGCCTGTGGGGGTCGCGCTTGCTGCGAGAGAGATATCGCTTGCTTTCGCAAACAATTCCCTATGCCTCCACACAAACAAACAAATTTCAAAAATAACAAAAAATTAAAAAATAAACATACAAGAAGTCGAACATAGAACCTCCTCCTTTTTGGTAAGTCGGTTAATAAAGGGACGGTAGCGGTAACAAATCAAGTTTCTTAAACATCGGCCTGCAAGATTCGTCGGGCTTAAGGCCACATAATGCTCGTATACATCTCTTTTGTGCGACAAATGCTCTATTTTGATCAGCGCTGTTTCCCCACATAATTAAGCCATAGCGTAGCACTGATTCAACATATGCATGATATGTTGTTATAGAGGTTTTAATGTTTGTAATCTGTTTCAATGCATATACAAACTTATTTATTCGTTTGGATGAGATGAGAGATGAGATTTGTATGAGATTTACTACTGCGCAATCATCGTAGCCAATTTCAGTGCGGCCAAGAAGTTTGGCGAGAACTATACTCGGTTGCACTCATGCAATGGACCGCCTACTGCAGACTTGATCTGCAGCCTAATTGTGTAAGTAAATTCTGCAAAGGAAACAATCTGTTTCTTTCCCAAAAACACACACATACACTTTGAAAACGAAAGAAGTTGAATAAAGATTCAACTTCTTTGTGTATGTGTGTGTTTTTGGGAAAGAAATAGATTGTTTCCTTTGCCGAATTTACTTACACAATTAGGCTGCTGGTCGCATGGGTGACCTGCCGATGAATACAGCTTAATTTAATGAAAAAAGAACTGTAGTAGTATTACAACGTAATTAATGATGACTTCTATCAAACATATCGTCAGCGTAGCATCAACATTGAACAGGCCACATGCGGCCATTTTGCTGTACTTCCGATTTGCCAGTAGCATGTTCTTGCAGAGTTGTCTTTGACTTTCTGTAAAGAAAGAAAAACGTGTAATTATGGTTAAAATATTTTTGTCCCTTTTTCATTGTCATTACGCAACCTACTCATTCAATGCGGCAGATACATAGCACAAAAAAAAATCTCCAACCATTCAGGGAGATACTAGGGCCTGTTTCTGAATTGAGAATCTGGAATTAAGAATGTGTCAAACCCTACTCTAATGTAAAATTGTGACAGGTTCGGAGGCTGAAGTAGAGTATGACCAATAATCAACGTCTAATTCTTAATTTAGGAATCGGGGTTGAAGATACGATACAGTAGAATCTGTGTTCTAAAGGCAACAAATTTAAAAAAAAAATAGGGTTTTCTGGAATTTATGCCACCAGTTGGCACCAATTTGGCAAGCAGTCTTCCGCTAGGAAAACGTACCTAACTAAATTAAACATGACGTTGACGTCAATATAGCTAATGTCAGAAACCTAGACCGGGTTTCTCAACGCTTAATTATCGCAGAATTAATGTGACAAATTGTCAAGCACGCGTTATCTGCTGTGATTGGTTGAATGAATTTTCAACCGCTAATCACAGCAGATTACCGGCGATTATTCGTTGTTGTTGTTGTTTGTTGTTGTTGGTTTTCTTATGTGTGTGTGTGTGTCTGAATCTGGCGTTCCAGTACTGCCACCTATAATCGTGACAATCTAAAGCACAGAACATATATACCCTAAGCCGGGATCTAAAGATGCGATTCCACCAGTGTGCTGAACTGTGCGGCGCTGGAAAGCACAGTGTTTGACACAAATGTTTATTCTGGTCGACGTATACTTTTATATGCACACACCCCTTGCAAGCAGTGGACTCGCGTCGACGCGTACACACTTTTTGTTCGCGGACTCAGTCTTGCTCTCTTGAGACTTGAGTATTATTTTTCTGTGGTCTTGCTTCCGCTACCGGAGTGAAAACATTTATTTGTACGCGCACATTGTTTAACCACGTTAAATATGGATTGGACGAATTGTATTTTCCCCAATATGGTATTGGGTGTCATGAAAAAAAACACGACGCTAAACAAGAGTTGGCTCTAAGTTTCAATTGTGACTCGACTGAGTTCATGAGAAAATGCAAGATTACTTTTCTTTTTACCTGACTGCCGAAGGAGGTTAATGTGTTTATCAGTCTATGTATGTATGTAAGTATGTGTGTAGGTAAATAGCAAAATAGAAAAATGACGGATTTTGGGCGTCATATTGTGGTTTTGGTCAGCCAGCTCGCTCATATGAATCCTCCGACTGCACAGCATGATTTTATTATTGTTTACGTCTTTTTAAGCAGTCCGGTTTATTTTTATTTTTAAATAGTTTTTTTATTCGCTACTAGCTGACCCGGCAGACTTTGTTTTGCCATAAAAACACCAAACATTTATCTACCCTACCTTCCCTACCCTACGCTACACTACCGTACCCTACACTACCCTACCCTATCCTACACTACCCTACCCTACCCTACACTATCCTACACTACCCTGCCCTACCCTACCCTACGCTACACTACCCTACCCTACACTACCCTACCCTACACTACCCGACCCTACACTACCCTACCCTACCCTACACTACCCTACCCTACACTACACTACCCCACCCTACAAAAAACAAAAACTATGAACTTCGACGAACAATTAAAAAAAAGAATTGGCCAAATTGGTCCAGGCGTTGTTGAGTTATGCGCTTACCAGCACATTTTGCGATTAATTTTTAACCGACTTCAAAAAAAGGAGGAAGTTCTCAATTCGTCGGTTTCTTTTTTATATTATAGATAGATAAGCTCGCGTTTGACCTATATCTCACCTGTGATGATGTGGTCGAAGGTGAAGCACGCTTGCATAGAAGTAACCTATTTACTCTTGACTTGAAGACCCCTAGGTTGTAGCTATCAAAAAAACAAGGACTGGCGTCCTAAGGAGTGGAATTCCCTGCTGGCGCAGCGAATTCCACTCCTTAGCTGTACGCACAATGAAAGTATTTTCAAAACGCTTTGAGCGTATGGGTGGGTATTTTGGCTCAATACAGAAGAGAAAAGAAGAAAATCGCGGCATTTTTTTCTGATTTGCGTTTTTCTTCCCCTCCATATTAACAACTTAAGGCAAAACACTCTTCTCAGTGAACATGTTCGTGCACAAGTGTGCTACACTGTCCGCTTACAAAAGTTACACACAGCCTTGTCGGTTGAGACAGAAGCTAAACGCGATACCAGCTTAGTATAGTGCGGGACACGTAAGTTGAACCAAAATGTATTATCGTTCTCTTGAAATTAAGTAATTTAAACTGAAATAAATCCCTTTTATACGACCTAATCGTTTACAATAAACAAATTGCCAATTGTTAGGTCACATAGAAAGGATTCATTTCGGCTAAAATCGTCTAATTTCAAGAGAACGATAATACATTTTGGTTCAACTTACGTGTCCCGCACTATACGTGCAATGCTAGAGTGTGGCACAAAATGTTTGTTAACAAATGCGCTGCGCACTATTTTGGTGGAATCGTACCTTTAGAAGTCCGATGATGTTTCTCATTTTACATGCCGCGATGACTTTGTATGTAAAAAATTGAAAAATCTGATTCGTAATACTAATTACTATGTTACCCATAGGTATAACGATAGGAAGGTATGGGTAGGTAGGTAGGTATAGGGATAGGTTAACGAGTATCATTCGTAAGCATCAAGTTTAGTTATTAATACCTGGACATTTGGGCAACTTGGGCGGTGAAAATAGAGAAAACGACGTTTTCTAATAATTAAACCTAGAAAGATCAATTTATCGCCGCCGAAACCCCTTCCTTACTAAATTTCATGAAAATCTTTGGAGCTGTTTCCGAGTTTTATATGTATAAAAGATTATATATATATATATATATTAATAAAAGAATTGCTAGTTTCTTAGATTGTCATAACTAAAGTGCATGTTACTTCAGAAAACCCACATTGTCAGAGACCTGACAATGTGGGACATAGCTTGACTTAAAAACCACAACTGTGATGTCAAAAAAATGTGAAACTGGAATATTTATTCATGATTATTCTACTTTTTGTTCTGTAACAAATCTTACTTGGACAGTTCCCGTTCTTCACCAGCTGTATACACGCCGTCTTAGCTTCCTCGACAGATATATAGAATCTCTCACAGTATATACTATGTATTATTACGAATATTACATTTCTTGATAGGTTTATGACACTCATAAAACATAAATGCAAAGCCTGAAAAGGGGAATTTCATATATTACACTGGCCTTCAAAACTTAGTACCCACACATTTAATATCTACCAGACTTTTGCAATTTCTCCTAAACTATAGAAGTCAGAGTTTTAAAAAAGCCGGCGAAGTGCGCGTCGTACTTTGCACATTTAGTGTTCCGTACCAAACCGTAAAAACAGGTTGGTTTTAATAGAAATAATTAGGAAATTTCAAAGAAAAATCTGATTAATCTATATATTGGTATTTTTTTTTTTTGTAAACTATACATTATCACTAAACTTCAAGTAATAAGTCAATGCGAAGTAAAAAAAAAAAACCGGAAAAAAATAAAAAAGGTAATCTGACCATGGCGGCTTCTCATTTCTTTGTCTTCCAATATTTTTTTAAACAAAAAATACAGCATTTATATTCTCAAAGAGCTTTAAACAATAATACCCCACTCGATGGAGGAGACCAAACATTTTTTTTCGCGCTACCCCTTGTTTATGGAAGCCGCCCTTAAAAACCTTTAATAATATTTTTTGAATTTGTATGGCTTTGGGTCAACAAGATGCTTATAATGTGAAAAGTTGAAGACTGTAGCTACAACCGTTTGGCTGTAAACCCTGTGTGACAGACGACAGACAGCGGGACACCTGAGTAACAGCAATAGGGCTCCGTTTGGACCCGGTACCGTACCAGGTTCAAAATTTACGATAAAGCAGACCCCGGACCCGTTTTATCGAAAATTTCATCAAATTCCTTTGAAATTATTGTTTATAAGCTTCGCAGCCGTGCCCGTTTCCCACAGCCATGTCAATTTTTTTTAATCGGTTAAGTATAAATAATGATTGCGTAGTTGAAGCATTATCAGTTAGTAATATTTCCACTGCTAGGACACAGGTCTCCTATACATGAAAGTATAGTGCAAGTTAGTGGATGTCACATATCACCATTTTTTTTTTTCTTTTGAATTCCCGGCTTTGTACAGAGGTGGTTCCGGGCTGGTTTTTTAAGAGTTAACGGGGTTCTATGTGCGTGGAGACCACCGGGGTGGTTTTAGCGAGGGAAAAATACCACACTCTGGTCTTTTTCTCCAATAATCCAGGCACCTTATGAAGATTTCTCCCCGATAAAAAAGAACATTCTGGCCTCCTGCTAGCCTTTTGAGAGGTTCGAACTCAAGACCTATAACTCGTAAAATCTATTCCGTTGAATCACATTACATCACATCATCAGCCTATTAATGTTCCCACTGCTGGGACACAGGCCTCCTCTATGTGAGAGGGAAATAATTCCGTTCCGTTATTTCCGTTGAATAATCATTAATATACTACTTACTTCCTGCCAGGATAGTCTCCCCAATTTAGATTCTTCAGCTATTCTCAGGAGACAGAACATTGAGTCGAAATAAGCTATAGTACGTAAAAATGATTGAAGTATTTGGAAAAATACCTGTAAATAAATTTAAATTACAAACAGGCTCCTTACTTAGGATATATATTAAAAGATTTTAGGTAATCGTTGGACATGATATGGACAATATGAACAAGTGAAGAGGGAGGATAAAACGCATGCGCCTAAAAGAGTAATAAAGTATGTTAGGATAAATGGAGGGCGTCGAAAAAACACATAGAAATATTGTGGGAAA
The DNA here is from genome assembly GCA_949775005.1 of Orthosia gothica. Lineage (NCBI taxonomy): Eukaryota > Metazoa > Arthropoda > Insecta > Lepidoptera > Noctuidae > Orthosia > Orthosia gothica. The sequence continues at coordinate 24,280,128 of OX459035.1, forward strand.
ATAAAACTCGTAACAGTTGACAGGACAAGGAATATGCGACGAGGACAGATAAGTGATGAAAGACTGACGTACCAGTTCATCAAAAATTGCTTTATACAGATTGTAAGCCTTTAAAATATGTCGATATATCTCAAGCAGCTTGTCACATTGCTCATCATTTTCCAGTTCATCATTCATCATCAGCACCTCTTTGATCCATTCATCAAGATATATCTTCAACATGATTATAACTCTGATGGCAACCACTAGATCGACATCAAGTCTGATGGACATTAAATCACAAAACCAGTTCGGAATCGAATTGACAAAATCGTAGACATTCATCGATACAAACATTACAGTATACAAGTAGGTGTCAAAACAGATAGTGGTTATAAGTGAGATCCAATTCCATACTATATAACTAAAGAGACTCTTAACGAAGCTCTTGTGAATGGACTGGATTTCCAAGATGAGGTACACGTTGTTGTGCTTATGTACTTGGTCCAGAATGAATGTAATTGTAAACCCGATGATGTAACTGATGAAAAAGAGTAACATCAGGATCACAGTAAACACATTGTCCAACGATTTTAAATTATTCCCTATTAGTAAAAAATCTATGTTATACACTCGACGTATAGATAACGAATTCATTACCAAAAAATAAAAGAACGATATAAAATTATACTTCTTTCCATTTGGATAAATATGATTATCTTTAACACAATATTTGGAAGAGAAAAATAAATTGTATGGAAAATTAAAGGAAGACGCTAATCGCTGAACTTCTTTATCGAGTATATTTTTTTGAAATGAGGGAATGTTTAGACGACTTCGAAACATTGTTACTGTCACTCTTAATTGCCCGACAGTCGATGACGAATGAATGAAATTTTACCTACTTAAAATTTACCTAACTACTTAAGTAGTTGGATTAGGGTGGCATACTTAAATAATTGAAGTATATAAGTTTTATGACTTGTAATATGAACATCTCGCTTGTGTTGTTGATGAATTATACCAGTAACGGACTAAGGCTGTTGGATTTTGCTTACGCAGACGGCTTCAAACTCCAAACTGCCTCTTACATACTGGACATATTTTTATTTTGTATGGGATACTTTTCAAAGTTTTGGTTCCCGGGTTCAGTGTGGGCCGGCTCTGCTGCCCCCTTAATCCTTTAGTCATGTCAATAAACGACACATTAGTCTTATTACTACTTACTTTATCATTATAAGGTACTAGCTGCCGCCCGCAGCCTCGCCCGCGTTGAATTTATACTACATAAAAGTAGTTGTACATTAGTTGGCTCTGAGACGTGGTCGCTTACAATGGACCTTATCAGAAAACTTACAGTCATTCAAAGGGTAGGAGAGGGCTATGCTCGGAGTTTCCTTGCGTGATCGAATCAGAAATGTAGAGATCCGCAAGAGAACCAGGGTTACCGACATAGCCCGAAGAATTGCCAAACTTAACTGGCAGTGGGCAGGGCACATTGCTCGCAGAACGGATGGCCGATGGAGCAGAAAGGTTCTGGAGTGGCGACCGCGAACCGGAAGACGTTGCGTTGGAAGGCCTTCCACCAGGTAGACCGATGACCTGGTGAAGGTTGCGGGCATCCGCTGGTTGCGAGACGCACGGGACCGGTCAATGTGGCGACGAATTACTTCAGAGATATACAACAGAACTCTTCAATAAATAACGGCAAATCTCTCGGGATTGCTGCAATCGCAAGTCTGGTTATTGTTTATACCATTTCATATCATAACATCACGCCAGTACGCTGAAAGGGGTAAGCAGATCTCTTATTTCACTGGTTATCTTCAAGTTTCATGTTTTTCGGGTAATTTAATCTGGCGTAATAGGTACTTACTAAACAACTTGCCTATTACGTAGGTAAAACTAAAAAGGAAAAAATAAAATGCCATGCCAATGCCAATGCCATATCGCAAATAATTGGTACCTACGAAAGACACCGACTTCCAAAAATAAAGTTATTTTTCACTTTGTAGTTTTTTATTTGGAATTCGGTAATATTGTTTTGCAAAAAAGTTTTTTTTTAAATTCTATTTTAAATAGGCTCGCGCCTGGCCACTATCTCACCTGATGGTAAGCGATGATGTGGTCGGCGGTGAAGCATGCTTGCCTAGAAGTAACCTATTCACTCTTGTCTTAAAAAACCCTAGGTTGTAGAGGAAAACACAAATTCCGGCAGGGAATTACACTTCTAGCTGTACGCATAATGAAACTATTTCAAAAAGTTTAGTGCGTATGGGTGGGATGTCCACCATGTACAGATGTCGCATCGCCGTACGTCTTGGAGTCCGATTATAAAACCGGGCTAGGTAAAATTAGATTATGCAATTCTATCGCACACTCCCTGAAATGCAACCAATAAAAACCGGGGAAAACTCCGGGAAAATAATAACCAGGCTGTGGAGGTCAGATAGGCAGTAACTCCACGTAAAATACTGGTCCTCAGTTTCATTTGGTTTGACTAAAAGCCGACTCCAGCCTAATTGGGAAATGTAGGCCGATTGACATACATGGTTAAATTGCAAGAAAAAAAATTACTTCGGGTTTCTGTAACTGTTTTATTTATTTCTACATCAAAAATATTAAAGAAAGAAGAACTGCAGAAGTACAATAACGTAATTAATGATACCTCCTATCAAACTGATCGCTAGCGTTGCGTCGACGTAGAATAGGCCACACGCGGTCATCTTACTGAACGATCGAGTTGCCATCATCACGTTCATGCAAAAATGTTTTTGACTCTCTGTAAGAAATATTTAGAGAAATATATATATTTTTTTTATTACAATTTATTCTAGCTAGTTTGCTATAGATGGATGGACTGTGTGAGGAGTGATATGAAAGAAAAGAGAGTCAGTGATAACGTGACGGTGGACAGGATGGTATGGAAGAAGAACGTGTTGAACCAACCCCAAGTAAAATGGGACAAGGGCAGGCAGATGTTGATGATGATTCAAACTAGTTGCCTACTGAAGGCCGATTTCTGGCCGAAGTTATCAACTGTCACCATAACCTTCAGCTGAAGCCAAAGGCGAAGTTTGACTAATCCTATGAATTTCAATTCATGATTGGCATTTTTTTACATTAGCCCAGTAGAAATCGACATTAATTTCTCAAAGCTTGATACGGTTCTGCAATTTTAATATGTTGTAAGGGCCAGTTAGGGTAGTGTTATTCCAAATTTGCAACTTCAAAAAACGTGAACTCGCGGCGCACCAGGAGAAAATCTGCGAAATATTGAGACATTTTTCACGTTTTGCTCTAAAAGTCATAAGCTATGGCCCTTCGAAGATGATCCATATTACCGATAATATTTTTTTCTTGTTTTGCTCCCGTCCGGATCAAGATATTGAAAAATCGCTCGTCCTATAAGAAAAGTCATAGAAATAAAGTTTAGTACATTTTATTTCCTTTCATTAAAGCTTGGAACGAAGTTGGTGAGATTAATAGATCACTCACAATCTCGAAAAACGAAAAGAAGTAAAAAAAATTTTTTGCAGAATTGGGACCAAGCCCTCTTCTCTTCTTTTCGAGTCGATGGAAAACTCTTTACTTCTTTAGATATTTTAGGACCAGTAGGCAACCACACCAATAGCAGCATCAGTGGCGTTCAAAGTGCAAGTTCATGGGGCACTCCAGCATGTGTGTCATATTCTGTACAGGGCCACCACACACACACTGTGTGTCAGACGAGTCTATAAAACCCCATTTCACTAAATTGTGTTTGCAGCGGCCTACCTGGGTACGCAATCGATTGAGTGCTTTCCATACAGACCACTGCAGTTCACGGCTAGGTGGCTGGTCTTCCTGGGGTTTCAAGAAATTAGGTGGCGTTGAGTGAAATTTTCTCACAGCTTGCTTCTTAGTGCTGGTGGTTGGTCTTGAATGGCCTGTTTGTAGCGGAGAAAACTCTTCCGGCTCTTACGTCCACGTCCGTGATCATAGAGGGGATTTCGAGAATTTGATTCCTGTTTTTTTCTCTCCAGCGCGCATGCAACATCCCGTCGTACTTTTGGTGGTGCAATACCTGTCAACGGGTATAGCTTGTTGAGCGGAGTTCGTTTAAAACAAACCGATATAGTTCTACATGTCTCGTTTAGGGCGATGTCAAAGCCTTCTGAAAAGCTATTTGTGTGCAACGCCCCTGCATCCGTTCTTACATTTGCAGTCTATGATTTTCATGAGATCATAGCTTGGTCCCGATAGGTGTCATATAGCTGCGGTTAAGCTCAAAATGTTACAAATTTAATGAACGTTAAAAAAGAACGAAATTTGCTTTGTCTAAAAACGCATAGTTTTTGATTTTTGGAACAAAAAGTGAATAATTGCCCGTAATTACGCAATATGACGCATGGTGCACAAGCATACGTTTTTCAAAGTTGCAAATTTAGGTTAACACTACCCTAACTGGTCCATACAATGTTGTATGGGTCAGTTGCTAAACATGCAGAAATCAAGCTTTGCGATTTTAGCCTTTTTAACCCCCGACGCAAAAACGACGGGGTGTTATTTACTGTCGGTCTCTATTGGGATGAAACGTCTTTAAAATCATACCCAAACAATATACGGGAACCATTTCGAAAAAGGTGAACCTATCAAACCACCAACCACCATTTTGACCATTTTGAAAATGGTCTATATCGTCTTATTTTGTTTGTTTATTTATGTAACTATTTTCTGGCGATGGCGACTGGCCGGCGCAACGGAGTGAGAGACCCTTCCTCCTCCTATTGCCTCTTCTATCGGGGTCTTGCGCATTTGTAACAGTTCATTCAATTTCAGCACTTGCTGGAAACCTTCGGCCTCGGACTAAAGAAGTCGGCGGTCTGGCCGGAGCTGAATATTTTTGGCCAAAGACAGCGAAGCCTTAGCCGAAGATTTGATCGGACACTAATTCTAGGTATCATATCTTCTGAAGAGCATCTAACTCTTTGAATATCGTGATTCATTCTTACTTGAACAGTTCCCGTTCTTCATAAGCTGTAAACACGCTGACTCAGCTTCTTCTACAGTTATGTAGAACTTTTCACAGCTAATACTTTGTATAACTACGAAAATTATACCCTTTACTATGTGCGAAGCAAACATGAAACCGAGGAACATAATCTGGAAAGTAAATGTATTATTTAAATCATTTCAGCCGAATGAAATCCGATATAGGCCAACCGTCGGCAAATCAACCAATCCTGAGCTTCTCGCATTTGGTAGATTCGCACGATCTGCACAGGTATTCCTTGATATAATTTTATGTCTTTATACATTTTAAATTTACAGTCTTTCAGCTTTTGAAAAATAATATATTTTACATATCTCTTGCTTTGTAAGTACACCCTTACACCCCTGAATGCCGGGGTGTATGACTATCATTACAGCATAGGTTTTGGAATTTGAAAAAAGAACTGTCATACTCTACTGCACGAAGAATATTTTTAAAAAGTTAATATTTTTTTTCTCGGTATCCATTAATTACTCGAATCGGAATCTAGACAATTTATTTTATAAAGATTTTATTTTAAATATGGAACTATTTGTTTCCACATCGTATGTTAGATGGAATCGATTTAAAAATCAAACTGGCCAGCAAGATTTGACGCGCTCGCGTGCGTGAAAAAAAAAAAGGCAGTCTACTAGTAGGCGCGAAAGCATCGCGAAAATAATTAATTTTCTTGTTTGAGTTCTTTTTCAAAAGTTTTAAACATGTCTAGTGACGAAGACATAGATCTAACGCCCGATTTTATTAAAGAAAGGGCAAAAACAGTTGTCGAAAATATATTACCGCCGAACTCGAAAGAAAGATATGTAAAGGCATACGACGAATTTATGAAATGGCGGTCAGAAAAAAAAGTGAAATCTCTTTCTGAAAGTGTTTTTATATCATATTTTGATGAATTATCTAAGAGGCTACAACCTTCCAGTTTATGGTGCTTTTATTCCATGCTAAAATCTACAATGATGACAAAACATGACGTGAATTTGAAAGATTTTTCTAAACTTACTGCTTTCTTGAAAAGGCAGTCTGACGGCTTTAAAAGCAAGAAATCGAAGGTATTTACTGCAGAAGAAGTACAGAAATTCTTAAATGAAGCTCCGGATGAAATTTATTTAGCAATAAAGGTACCTACGTATTTACTTGCCCTTTTTGATAAGTTACCAAAATATTTCACAAAAATACTATGCGAATTTGGTGCCTTTAATACAACTTATGTCTTTTTTACAGGTTGTTCTAATTTTTGGAATATCGGGAGCCTGCAGAACCGTGGAATTGACAAACTTGACAATAGAAAATGTAGAAAAACATAACAAATTACTACTCATAAAACTGCTTAACACGAAAACTAAAATTGACCGGTCATTTGTTGTGCATGAAGAATTTGCAAATTATGTTGAAAAATATCAAGCTCTTCGGCCTGAAAACGTGGATACAAATCGTTTTTTTCTTAATTACAGTAAAGGAAAATGCCACAGACAAGTAATAGGAAAAAACAAATTTACAGGCATGCCAAAGCAAATAGCCACATATTTAAAACTGAGTAACGTAGAGTTATACACCGGGCATTGCTTTCGCAGAACATCAGCGACTCTATTGGCTGATTCGGGAGCCAACCTCACTCTGTTAAAAAGGCACGGCGGCTGGAAGTCCAGCAAAGTGGCCGAAGGTTATATCGAAGATTCGATGGCAAACAAAAGCAAAATTACTTCTAAAATAACAGAAAATATAAACTTGAAATCACCACGTCAAAGCACATCATCTGAGCCATTTTTTATTGAAGAAAATAGTACCAGTCAACTGCCGCCATTTACGATGCAAGAACCTCAAGTCACTCAAACTCAAGTCTTATCATCACAAACTCATATTCAAACTATAAATATTCCTAAAAAGAACGTGACCATATCTCTTACAAATTGTAATAATTTTACTATTAATTTTAATTAAATACACATTTTTTTCTTCTTAATAAATGTTCATTGAAACCTGCTGTCTTGTTGTTTACTTACCTCACAATCGATATGTAAAGCAGAGTATTTATCTCGGGCGTAAGCATCAATTGCATACTCGGGTTAATTAGCGCCTTCGCTTCGCACAGGCGCCAAAAACCTCGTATGCAATTGATGTCATACAGCCCTTGGTTAATAATCTACTATTACATATCTCTTGCTTTGTAAGTACAACCTTACACCCCTGAATGCCGGGGTGTATGACTATCATTACAGCATAGGTTTTGGCATTTGAAAAAAGAACTGTCATACTCTACTGCACGAAGAATATTTTTAAAAAGTTAATATTTTTTTTCTCGGTATCCATTAATTACTCGAATCGGAATCTAGACAATTTATTTTATAAAGATTTTATTTTAAATATGGAACTATTTGTTTCCACATCGTATGTTAGATGGAATCGATTTAAAAATCAAACTGGCCAGCAAGATTTGACGCGCTCGCGTGCGTGAAAAAAAAAAGGCAGTCTACTAGTAGGCGCGAAAGCATCGCGAAAATAATTAATTTTCTTGTTTGAGTTCTTTTTCAAAAGTTTTAAACATGTCTAGTGACGAAGACATAGATCTAACGCCCGATTTTATTAAAGAAAGGGCAAAAACAGTTGTCGAAAATATATTACCGCCGAACTCGAAAGAAAGATATGTAAAGGCATACGACGAATTTATGAAATGGCGGTCAGAAAAAAAAGTGAAATCTCTTTCTGAAAGTGTTTTTATATCATATTTTGATGAATTATCTAAGAGGCTACAACCTTCCAGTTTATGGTGCTTTTATTCCATGCTAAAATCTACAATGATGACAAAACATGACGTGAATTTGAAAGATTTTTCTAAACTTACTGCTTTCTTGAAAAGGCAGTCTGACGGCTTTAAAAGCAAGAAATCGAAGGTATTTACTGCAGAAGAAGTACAGAAATTCTTAAATGAAGCTCCGGATGAAATTTATTTAGCAATAAAGGTACCTACGTATTTACTTGCCCTTTTTAATAAGTTACCAAAATATTTCACAAAAATACTATGCGAATTTGGTGCCTTTAATACAACTTATGTCTTTTTTACAGGTTGTTCTAATTTTTGGGATATCGGGAGCCTGCAGAACCGTGGAATTGACAAACTTGACAATAGAAAATGTAGAAAAACATAACAAATTACTACTCATAAAACTGCCTAACACGAAAACTAAAATTGACCGGTCATTTGTTGTGCATGAAGAACTTGCAAATTATGTTGAAAAATATCAAGCTCTTCGGCCTGAAAACGTGGATACAAATCGTTTTTTTCTTAATTACAGTAAAGGAAAATGCCACAGACAAGTAATAGGAAAAAACAAATTTACAGGCATGCCAAAGCAAATAGCCACATATTTAAAACTGAGTAACGTAGAGTTATACACCGGGCATTGCTTTCGCAGAACATCAGCGACTCTATTGGCTGATTCGGGAGCCAACCTCACTCTGTTAAAAAGGCACGGCGGCTGGAAGTCCAGCAAAGTGGCCGAAGGTTATATCGAAGATTCGATGGCAAACAAAAGCAAAATTACTTCTAAAATAACAGAAAATATAAACTTGAAATCACCACGTCAAAGCACATCATCTGAGCCATTTTTTAATGAAGAAAATAGTACCAGTCAACTGCCGCCATTTACGATGCAAGAACCTCAAGTCACTCAAACTCAAGTCTTATCATCACAAACTCATATTCAAACTATAAATATTCCTAAAAAGAACGTGACCATATCTCTTACAAATTGTAATAATTTTACTATTAATTTGAATTAAATACACATTTTTTTCTTCTTAATAAATGTTCATTGAAACCTGCTGTCTTGTTGTTTACTTACCTCACAATCGATATGTAAAGCAGAGTATTTATCTCGGGCGTAAGCATCAATTGCATACTCGGGTTAATTAGCGCCTTCGCTTCGCTCAGGCGCCAAAAACCTCGTATGCAATTGATGTCATACAGCCCTTGGTTAATAATCTACTATTACATCTCTCATGTTCGGTAAGTAGGTTCTTATTACCTCCAAATGGGGCTTGTAAGTGACTAATTAGCGCTCTAGGGTAATAATGTAGCTAGAAAAGCCCTAGGGCGGTAAGTAATTAAAAAAAAACACTTCTTTCTTTCAAAAAATTCCCGTTCATCTAACCATCATACTGGCAAAATAGACATCATGCATTCAGCCCAATGACCAAAGAGGTCGCTTTGCTATTCAGCCTTGTCTTCGTGTGAGTATAATAGTCATCAATTTTAAATATCGAACGGCGAAGCTCAATTTTGTTCGGAGTTTTTGGCGGGTTTTTTTCGAGTGAAGTTCAGCGGTTGTTAATATTATTTGCAAATTGATTCCTAGTGGATATTGTGATATAAAATTGGTGTAGTTTTGTGTCTCAACTGTCTACGCAACTGGACAATATGTGTAATCATTGACAGAAGCGATCTCAGGATAGTGGAGCAGAGAATTTTATTGTAGTATTGACTACCTCCGCAAAGCTTACTGGGAAGGCTGACTCGATACAATTTGCTGCCAAATACTCCAAAAACCATAAGAATCTGTTACATCCGTATTCTAATGCATACTAAAGAATGTTAAAATTGCACTGAAGACGAGGCGGTATGGTTCAAGACCTTAGCCTGCCCGAAAGGGCGAACAAAAAGAAAAAAAATAATCAATTTTGTTCATGAAAAAAAGGTTTACGGCTGTCAGTCGCGTCCGATAATTTGATTCCAGCTTTATTCTTGTAATGCTGGTTTTTTCTACTTACCTCACAATCGAGATGTAAAGCAGAATAGTTAGCTCGGGTGTAAGCACCAATTGCACCCTCGAACTATAGGCGCCCTCGCTGCGCTCGTGCGCCAAAATATCTCGGGCATGGTATAATAACATACTCCGTATACTTCGCCTGGTATTCTCTTCCCAGGATGGCCAAAGCCTACGTCACGATAAGTGTTACCATTGATTGTCCTTTTTAGAAAATTTAGGTACTTTCTCATATAGTTAATGAAAATAAAATAAATTATTAACTAGATTAACTATTTCGTAACTCATGTGATTCATCTATTTATTGTTAAATTTATTTGTATATTGAATTATTAGTTCATAATTGCTTTGTTAAGATAAAAATGCATTTTGCTCGGGTAATTCAATCACACACAGTGGCAACATATCGAATTGACAAGTGTCATACTGACAACTAGCCATTTCATCGCTATTGTCGTGTCACTCACACCTATAGCGTTGTTTCGCTCGGTGAGAAAAATACTGTGGCTCCCAAACATTTGTGATGAACCCGTGAACTTTGAAAGATACACAAGAAAAATTGTTAATTGTTTCGTAAACTGTAAAAACAGCAGTATAAAAGGCGGTGTAATATATTTTTTTCTTTTCCCAATGAAGAGACGCTATCATATGCGTGGCTTCAATATTGTAACTAACTTCACCTAAAATAACTGGTATGTGCCTTTCATTAATTTATTATTTAATTTATATACGCTTTCCATAATTTAAGGCATAGTTGTGTCAATACGTCGTTCCGTCGTTCTATTCTATTCTATTCTTAACCTAACCTTATTATTTTTGACTTATTTTAGTCAAGTCAAGTTTTGTGAGTTTTCGTTCCGAAATAAATAAAAATACTAAAATGCAATCAATTAAAAGAAAGCAAAGTAAATAAATACAAAAAGTATCAAATATGACGATTTATTAAGAATTATAAAACATTTGTACTTATTGTATTATTTTTATCTTTTTCCCCACTAAAAAAGTTTGAGAACCGCAACGCAATTGATGACGTAGTCTTAGGCCAATCACGTGACCCAGCTGTCACGGGAGGAGAATACCATGTCTTGTTCTACCATGATCTCGGGCTGCAATTGAAGCCTTACAGCCCTTGGCTACTAATCTACTATTATCTACACCCATGCTATAAATCCTATATAAAAGTTCTTGAAACAGTTAGCTTATTGCCAACATTAAAACAGCCAGTGTCATCGTAACCATAATATCATCCAAACGGGTGTTATAATGTTTTACAAAATTTCATAATGCAACTCCTTTTTTACTCATCGAACAGCCACATTCTCATGGCATCTTTATGAATTTCAAAAAAAGAACATCGTCATGCACGCGCGTTTCACTACCACAGCGCCGTAATTTAAAAAAAACTTATTCGCATTTTTGAATTGACGTCGTATTTTTGTTCAATAATAGCACGGTAAATAGTATTGAAAAATTATATATTTTGTTGTTTACAAAAATGAGTGATACAGGCTTTGATAACACACCACCAGATATTTCTAATGCAGCAAAGGACATTTCTAACCAATTATTACCAGAAAAGTCGAGAAAACATTATGCAAAGACGTACCCAAATTTCATGAATTGGAAAATATCAAAGAGTAGTACATCATTTTCTGAAGATGTACAATTAGTATATTTTCAAGAATTATCAGAAAAATTCAAATCTGCATCCCTATGGGACCGTCTATTCAATGCGGAAAAGTACGCTAAGTATTAATACCCTATGGTTTCAGAACCTTTATAGAGGATTCATATCATGGGTGTAGATAAAGTCTTGTATGCAACTGTTATAATTAGGTATTAAAACACTCATGTGATACTATTATCACACTCGGCTTCGCCTCGTGTGATTAACCCACATTCGTGTTTTAATACCCCTTATTATACAACAGTTGCATAAATAACTATTGTTGGTGCTTTATTGTCGCGAAGGACTAAATAATAATATTTTCGGTTTTAGGCCACTTATAGTTAAAATATCATCATGGTCATGACATATTATCATGAGTCAAATCTCACATAGTTACTGCGCAGTTAGCGTACAATCGGATTACTACTGCTTACTGTTAGCCTTTATCATGCTCATTTGGGTAAAAACCTCTCCTTTGACTTACAAATCTTTCGGTCCAAGACTAGTGTGTAATTATGGACCATTTCGATGATAAATTTTATTTTGCTTGTTCCATCATCTTCTCCATGTGTCAATCTGGTTCATTGTAAAATTGTTTTACTTCGACTTACCTGGCCTTTCGATAACGACTTTAGTTGTGCTTCTGTTAGCGTAGTCAGCGCAGCAAAAGCCAAATCGAACAGAGCTATCGTACGGAAAAATGCTTGAAGTATTTGAAATAATACCTGGAAAATGAAATAGATTGTTATTTATTCTCCCCTGAAGGACATAAATACACGGCTTTTATTGGCGATGTTCAGAAAGACCAGCAGCCTTATTCTTGTTTCCTTTGCCGAATTCACTTACACAATTAGGCTGCAGGTGCGCAGCACTCATAACCGTGATATCTACATGTAAACACGTAAATAACACACAAGAAGAATGTAAGGATCGCAGGTGACATTTTCTAGTTTTAAAGTTAGATAACATTTAAATACTCCCTAAGATCATTTAAGACAAGTATTACATTACAACAGAATCACTTACCAATACTTGAAAAATATTTTTATACAGATTGTAAGCTTCCATAATATGTCCATGTTTTTCAAGCAGTATGTGAAAATGGCTGTCATTTTCATGTTCATCATTCATCACTAGGACTTCATTGATCCACTCATCGAGGTATGTTCTCAATAATATTATAATTCGGATGGCAACCACTAAGTTGACGTCGAATGTGGTGTACATAAAGTCACAAAGCAACTCTGGTATAAGTTTTTCCAAATTAGAAACATCGTCCGATGAGATATAATGTAAAGCACTTACAATACTACCACACACTATAGCAGATATGAGAGAGATCCAGTTCCAAACAATGAAACTTCGGATATTCTTAGTAGAACCAATGCCTCTATAGATAGTTTGAATCTTCAAAATGAGAGAGATGTTGTTGTGCTTATGTACAATGTCCAGAATGAACATCATTGTGTAACCAACAGAGATAATAATCCAAATAAGAAAACTGACGATCATTGCGATGCAATTTCCTAAATGATTTCTTGTTAAATCTAACTGAAAAAGTTCCGAGTTGCGTAATCGTTGTATCCACAATGAATTCACAAACAGCAAATAGCAGAATGACAGAAAATTATATTTATTTCCGTTTGGATAAATAAAATTATCCCGGACATGATATTTTGAAGCAAAATAAAGATGGTATGCAAAATTAAAAGACCACACTATCCTTTGAACTTCTCTATCGAGCTTATTGTTGACTAGCACAATTAATGTACGTATTGGAATAGTTTTACGATTTTGAAACATTTTTATAATTTTCTGGTATCCTATGGTCGACGTAATGACTTAAAATGCTGGATATTCATATTAAAAGATTCATCAAAGTAATACGTTTTTTTATGATTCATAACCTTTGTAATGTTCTGATCGTATCTGTGATCAAAACAATTTTATATTAATAATCGTCTTTTAGTCGTAATTGTTTTGGGTGTGTTTATTAAGGGTTTGTCAAAGGGGTTTTGTCGTGTTAAGCGTCGAGTCAAATTGTCTCCTCAACACCTTCTGTTCTGATGAGATCGAGGTTTTCATGGTCCGCTTAGCGGCCTCCTTCTGCACCATTGGTGCATGTCTTCGCTAGCATAGTGAGTGACCTCAAAGTGAGCCTCTAGGAGATGCCCTCCGGTCTTTTCAGCTAGGTTTCGAAGTGTAGCAGGACGACTTTGACGTCGAGCGCGTGTTGCCGTTCTCGCCGTAAGGCCGTTTATAGGTGTACCAGAATCTCATGGCATTTTTGATTTTTTTTAAATTGTGATTTTCATATGGCAATGTCAATTGTCACCTGTCGAATCAAAGTACTTGATGTGTCAACCGCTGCTGAAATTTTTTGATATTATCTGGAAAGTTTGTTATTTTTGTGAAAATGTCGAAAAACCCACTTCGATCTCATGCGAGACATATTGTTTTCAATGTGTATCATAAAATAAGGGAAGAAGAAGGCGTAAATCAAACTCAATCTTTGATTTTAAAGTGCGTCGTAGAGTGGACCGGTAAGTTGGACTGACTTGTTTTGATACTTTTAGTTTAATTAATATTTTTCTTACTTAATTTTAATTTCTTTCCATTACTATTATATGGTAAATCGTAGGTCAGGGCACATCGAATGATGGCCGGAAGGAAATGGCAACAGTAATGTAACTGTTACTAATTCTTCGACAAGATATTGATTTTAACGGAGATTGAGAATCTTTAACGTAAGAAAAATATTAAGTAATAATCTGCGCCCTGCAGTGGGACGTGTATATAGACGGGAGTTTTTGACGGGATTTTGTCGAGTGAAGTTCAGTGGCTGTTAATATTATTTGCAAATTGATTCCTAGTGGATATTGTGATATATTATTGGTGTAGTTTTGTATCTCAACTGTCTCCGCAACTGGACAATTTGTAAAATCATTGACAAAAGCGATCTCGGGATAGTGGAGCGGTGTATTTTATTGTAGTATTGACTGCGTCTGCAAAGCTTACTGGGAAGACTAACTCGATACAATTTGCTGCCAAATACTCCAAAAAACATTAGAACCTGTTACATCCGCATTCTAATGCATACTAAAGAATAAATATAAGATCCAAAACTCTTTCCAAAGACGTGGCTAAAAGGTCCTAGCAACCAGGCCATAAAACTTACATAAAAAAAAAAATGTATAGACTGATGATGATGAATGACTTTAAGTAACATGATACATTTTATTATTTTATACAGACTTTATACATAAAGAGATTGGTTTTGAATATGTTAAATGCCAATGAAAAAGAACCATTTTGATGGTGAGAGATGACATAAAACTACAAAGATACAAGTTTTTGAAATGCCAGTGGAGTTCATGGAATCGTATTCTAGTTTTCTAGTTCTGAATGAGTTTTTAAGTTATTAGTATGATTTAAATGCTAAATAATAAATTAGTACATAAATTAATATTCAATTGATTTATTTTTCCTATGTTAAGAACACGATGTATAACACATACACATACCTATAATACTCACAGTAGATCTTTGTGTCTCTGAATTGGTTGCAAGACCCCGCGCAGTAGCTATTTTTGTGTCAATGTTGAAGGTGAAGATAGCATTGTATAACTGTCTCTTTCACTCGCTTATGTATGTCACATAAGCTTACGGAGTTTCTTGTGCATTCTTCTCCATAACAAGCTACTTTCCGAATGCACGGTAGAATCAACTTTTATTCCATGTAAATTTAAATTGTGACATTCAAAAGTGCCGCTTGGTGGCCCAGTTGAAATAAATATCTTTTGTCTTTTTTGTCATCGTCCTATCTCGCTTACTCTATGCAGTATACTCGATGACAAACTGTTTCTTACGCAATGGTTGGCAGGACCAAGTTCAAAGACACAAAGATCCGCTGTGACTACTATAATATAGGTACCTCATGTTCATTAATACTAAAGACATACATAAAAAATAAACAGTATCAAGATCGTTTGATCCAATTTCCCCAGTATTGCAAACAACAAATTTTTATTTCCCTTTTTGCCATGAGATTCTGGTAGACCTATAGCTATTTTCATAGTGTAATGTCGTACGGTATTCTGTTGTGGGAAAATGCCACCGACATCCAGACTATCTTTGTTTTGCAGAAAAGAGCTGTTCGATCAATTTATAAATTAAACCCGAGACAATCTCTCAGAGATAAATTTAAGAAGATTTATGTAATGACTGTGCCTTCTCAGTATATTTATGAAAATCTTTTATATGCACATAAAAATAATAAATTGTTTAAAAAATACAGTGATATCCATAACATAAATACTAGGAACAAACACAAATGTGTAGTACCTACAAAGAGGCTCAAGAAAATAGGTGGCTCCTTTAGATGTCAATGTGTACGCTTTTATAATAAACTTCCAAGCCACGTACAAGATCGAAGTCTTAATAAATTCAAATCATTCATTAAAAGTAAGATGTGCCAGATAGCGTTTTATACCATAAACAATTACGTTGAGGACAAAAAGGCTTGGGATTGACCTGCTCCAATTAATTTTGTTTTTTTTTTTATATTTTGCACCGTAAATTTTGTTTTTTTATTTGGTTTTCTTGTAATGACAAGAATATTTAATTTTTAAAGAATATATTTTTATTTTTATTATTTTCTTTATTTAATTAGGGACTTTTATAAACGCCATGCGTATGACAGTCCCATCATACCCTAAACTACCAGGCCCCTCAGAAAGTATTGCGAAAAAAAGTTTTTATATATGGGAGACTGGCCAGTTATAATGTTTTTCGAAAATATGATTATTTATAAGTAAAAATAAGTAAGTTCCAATTTCAAAATTTCCCTCCACATTTTTTGCGAGTTAATTCAAAGTATTGTGTCTCACTGAAATATGGATCTGCGCCGGGAACATTTTAGAGCTATGATTTTATACGATTTCAAGTGTCGCCTGAAACCGGATGAATCGTACGATAGACTTCAAATGGCATTCATGGATGAAGGCCCTTCCAAGGCAACCGTGTATCGTTGGTATAACGAATTCAAGCGCGGTCGACCAACTTTGGGGGATGACGAAAGAAGCGGTCGCCCTTTGACGGCTGTTACCGAAGAAAACGTGCTAGCAGTGAAAAATTTAATCCAAGACAATAGGCGAATTACATATCAGGAGATTCAACACATATTGAAGATTGGATCGGGAAGCGTTCACGAGATTCTACACAGCCATCTTCGCGTGAGGAGGATAGTATCACGCTGGGTGCCGCACAACCTCACCGATGCTCAGAAGCAGGCCCGGGTGGAATGGTGCCGTGATATGCTTAACAAATTTGAAGCAGGCTCGTCTCGGCGTGTTTACGACATCGTTACAGGTGATGAGTCCTGGATTTATCAATACGACCCAGAAACCAAGCGCCAGTCGACTGTTTGGGTGTTTCAAAATGAGCCAACGCCTACCAAAGTGAAGCGATCTAGAAGCGGGGGTAAGATTTTGATCGCTAGCTTTTTTAATTTGACTGGCCACTTGGTATCAATTCCCTTACGGGATCAAAGAAGCATTAATGCCGAATGGTATACTACCAAATGTTTGCCAGAAGTTTTCTCTGTTATAAGCAACAAGCGACCAAACACAGGGCTCCGCGGGCTACTGCTCCACCAC
Source organism: Orthosia gothica (assembly GCA_949775005.1). Lineage (NCBI taxonomy): Eukaryota > Metazoa > Arthropoda > Insecta > Lepidoptera > Noctuidae > Orthosia > Orthosia gothica. Next base: position 24,297,228 of record OX459035.1, read on the forward strand.
GACAATGCACCTGCGCACACCGCACTCAAAACGAGGGACTTCCTGGACAGCACGCCAGTCAAACTCCTGGGTCACCCTCCTTACAGCCCTGATCTAGCACCGTGTGACTTCTTTTTATTCCCAAAAATAAAAAATCAGCTCAAAGGGATACAATTTTCGTCGCCGGAAGATGCGCTGGCTGCGTTCGAGCAGGCTGTAAACGAGGTGTCTGCGGCGGACTGGAAAAAGTGTTTTGAAAACTGGTTTAGGCGCATGAATCTTTGTATAGAGGCTGGTGGAAAGTACTTTGAAAAGATTTAATAAAAATATATGTACGTATAGAACAATTTTTTTTAGTTTCGCAAAACTTTCTGAGTGTCCCACGTAAATACACACTATGTACCTACTATTTATAAGATTTGGGTCATGAATTTAAACAGACTCTTCGCTTCATCACCATTTGGTTGGGACATAAATCTATGGAACGTGCCTACGTCAAGTCGGTTCAACCTCAGGACCCTAAACAAATGATAAATGATTTTATTTCTGTAAGTTGGTTTGTACAAACGCTTTTACATGTCTAACATATTTTTTTTTTAAACTAGATGAGGTCGGCGTTTCCTATCTGACTACTCTGAGAAGAAAGGCCGAAACAAACTCAGAGGTCACAGTCTCTTTTAAAGTCCTGACAAAATCTTGGTTCGATCATGTGAAGACCATGTAGACTGATGTCTGAAATGGTCTTTTGAGGAAAGAACCAGCCAGATTGAGTGGACCTGTCCAGTCAGTGCACGCATTTGTCAATAACCGAGCAGCTCAACTCAGAATTTAAGGAGCTCAACGATTCGACGAACAATACCAAAGAAAGGACATTCGGGTAGGCCGCATAAACTACTCAAACTGCCAGACCATGATTAAAAACTAAGATAAATTAAAAAACAAAATAATGATCCACATAGTCTTCACATTCACAATAATTAAAATAAAATAATATAATACTTTAAAAAGTAAATATTCTTGTCATTACAAGAAAACAATTTTTTTTTTTTTTTAAATAACAAAATTCATGGTGCAAAATATTTAAACAAAAAAAAACTAAATTAATTGGAGCAGCTCACTCCCAAGCCGTTTTATCCTCAACGTAATCTTTAATGCTATAAAACGCTTTTTGGCACAACTTACGTTTAATGAATGATTTAAATTTATTAAGACTTAGATTTTGTACGTGGCTTGGAAGCATATTATAAAAGCGCACACATTGACATCTAAACGAGCCACCTATTTTCTTGAGCCTTGTTGTAGGTAAAACGTTTCTTATAGACTCATACCGCACACAGTCCATCAATAAGTGCTGTAGGTCCTCGACAACTCCACACTCGACACAATTAGGAGAGTTAACTTTTTTCATTAGGAACGCAAACTTACTACATGGAATGTGTCCAGATCTGAGTCTACAAGCAGTAACAACAATTTTTCTACTTAACGTAGTATTAACAAACCAGGGCACACGAAAAGGCTGACCCTGTATAGTTTTATACCAGATCCCTTTTTCTAAAGAACGCTTATCAAAATACTCTTTCCAATCATCGTAACACTTATTTTTAAATTTAGGTAAAACTTCTGTATAATCCAGCAATATATTAGTTTCTTTTCCATTTTTAGCTGCATGTTTAGCTAGAATGTCAGCCTTTTCATTGCCCTGTAGCCCAATATGCGATGGAACCCATTGCAGTCTCAATTTAACTCCCTTTACTATTAATTCATCGATCTTAGATAGAATATCATAAGCTATCGAAACACCTCTTTTCCCAGAGGCGCATCGAGCTATGTGTTGTAAAGAACTTTTGCTGTCCGTGTAAATAACAATACTATTATGTTGACTAATGATACAATAGGACAACGCTTCAGAGATCGCAATAAGTTCCAACGTCATAACGGTCGCATTCTTATCTATTTTAAAACAATTAATTTAAACTCTTCGATCCATCTTTAAATATACTAAACCAATAATTGTATTTTAATTGTAACTCTCTAATAACTTCTGATTTTAATAAATTAGTATCATAAGATTGTTTAGATAATTGTACTACATCCAAATCCCATATAATTACTTCCTGAATGTTAATGTTGGTCATCCATGTCCTCAGAGTAAACATCAGCAAGGGACAAGAACATGCTATATTTTCTACTTTTACTTCATTATATAAAGAAACCAGCAGTGGAATCTTTTTATTTTTCCAATAACTATTCTGTCGAAGAATGTGAAGTTCCTGTAATAAACTATTTGTAACATTGTTTTCTATGGATTTAGATTTTAAACAGAACTTATAGCATAAATATTTTCTCCGTATATACAGTGGGGCTACACAGAGGTCACTTTCCATTACATGGATAGGTGTAGTCTTGATAAAACCTCCTATAATTCTCAAAGCCTGATTTTGGATCTTATTGAGTTTGTATAAATGACAGTTTGCACTTACGTCATATAAAAACTGCTATAATCTATACGACTTCTAATTAAAGCTATATAAATATGTCTCAAATGTTTTGGGTGCAAACCCCATGCAGTACCTGCCAAGACTTTCAGTAAATTGAGACTCCTTTGCACTTTCTCCACCACCATGTTGATGTGTTTACTCCAACGCAACGAACTGTCTAACCAAACTCCTAGATATTTGTAATTATCTACTAACTGTAAGCTATGCCTATCTACTTTTAAATCTATTGCTATTTTTCTAAACCCCCTAGTGAAGATACATACTTTAGACTTAGTTGGCGATAATTCCAATCCCATGTCATCCAGAACCCCACAGAATATATTCAACGCTGACTGAAATTCACATTGACTTTGACTAAGATTTCTGGAGGTACTATACAAAACAAAGTCATCCGCGTACTGACACATACCTACATTTTTAATTTTGTGAAAACATATCATTGTGACTACATTAAAAATAATGGGGGATATTGGGTCTCCTTGTGCTAATCCTCTATCAGTATATCTAATAAAATAATTATTTTGATCTGTTTCATCATAAGGTGTCTCTCGCTTAAGAAGTTCCACAAATATTGACATAACTTTTGTCCGACTCCTATCATCTAAATTGTTAATCAGTTTGTTCACCAATATATTATTATAGGCGTTTGAAATATCTAAAAAACACGCTATAGTTGGGATCTTATGCGAAAAACCTACATATATTTGACTTACTAATTTAGCCAAACAGTCCTGACATGACTGTCCTCGTCTAAACCCAGAAGTGTACGGAGATAGTAATTTGTTTTTTTATATGTACCATTCAAGCCGTTTTGTCAACATTGAGTGGACAATTTTGCACAAACAAGATATAAAAGAAATTGGCCTTAGTTTAGGACTATTATTAGGAGAATTTTTGGGAATGGGCACCACCAGAATGTCTCGCCATTGTACTGGAATTACACCTGTATCAAATATATAATTATACTAGCTGACCCGGCAAACTTTGTTTTGCCATAAAAAGACCAAACATTTATCCTACCCTACCTTACACTACCTACCCTACCCTACCCTACACTACCCTACCCTACCCTACCCTACCCTACCCTACCTATAAACCTCACGGAGCCCGAGACCTTTCCAACGAATGCAAAACCGTTGAAATCGGTTCGTGCGTTCTGGAGTTATAGCGTCAGGGAGGAAAACCCGACTTATTTTTATATAGTAGATAACCTTATTAAATACTGTCTACTCACAGGAGAAAGATGAAAGATAAGTGAGTATGTTATATGATAAGTGAATATGTCATGATAAGAATTATATTATTTTAATTATTGTGAATGTGAAGACTATGTGGATCTTTTTTTTTTTTTAATTTTAATTTATCTTAGTTAGTTTTTAATCATGGTCTGACAGTATGAGTAGTTTATGCGGCCTACCCGAATGTCATTTCTTTGGTATTGTTCGTCGAATCGTTGAGCCTGCGTGCACTGCCTGGACAGTTGAACTCAATCTGGCTGGTTCTTGCCTCAAAAGACCATTTCAGACATCTCCACAAACTTAGGGTGGCGACTTCTGAACTAGACAAACTAATCAGCGATTATAACTTAGATATAGTGCTTGTTCAAGAACAATATCAAAACACGCGTTTATGTCACAATTGAGTTCAGTTGGATGGCAAAGCACGAGCCGGAATTTACGTGGTGCATTCTTCTAACTTCACAGTAACGTCTTATGACACCCCATTGTGCCGTTGCGGAGGTCTTATCGTCTTCTTTTAAAGTTTACGTTATGAGCTGCTACTTTCAATATTCAGACCCTGTTGCTCCTCATATATATAACCTCCGTCACATCTTGCAGTCGCTCGCGGGCTGCAAAGTTAACGTTGGCGCTGATGTTAAGGCGTCTTCGACTCTATGGTATGGCAAAGTTCGGTCCACCGATTATGAACGACGCTGCGCTGTTGATGATTTCATTGCTGAAATGAATCTGACTATTTTCATAATAACCCTGACGCACCACCAACTTTATGTAACCAAATGGGCGAATCTTGTATTGACGTCACACTTTCTAGTGCAGACGTAAGCTTGTATAGGTGGCGTGTCCTAACGGACGCGTCTTGTAGTGATCATCGCTTGATCGTGTACGAATTTGATCCGGTTTTTACTCAGAGTACGTCACATTTTACGTGTCACTCCAAAGACTTCACTCGTGATGGGCTGTCAGCTGAAAAAGTGCCGAAATTATGTCAGCAGCTTCACTTACTGTGCTGACATTGCCATTGTTCGTGCATCTATGACCAATATACGTAACTGAACTTCCTAACTGAACAGCGTAAAAGTTATCGCCGAGCACGTAAACATCTTAACAAGCTTAAAAAACGTAAAGTCTCGGTTAAATACGCTTATAGTTGCCAGGTCCCGCTACAGAGCATCGGTGGAAAAATCTAAGGGTAATTTATTGCGTTAAATAGTAGAAAAAAATATAAAGAAGGTTTAAGGCCAATCGATCAGACGACCTGGCGTTTGTTCAGAACATTAAAGTAAATAATAAACACACCACTGGTATTGAGGAAACAACTGATGTTTTGCTGAATACTGTTATTCTGATGACTTACTAGCTAATGACAACGACTACAATCAACAGATCGTGGCCAGCAGTTGTACCACCTGAATCACTATCGTCAGATCTTCCATCCACTGACGAATTTATTAACATTATCAAGAGGTTATCATTCAACAAATTATCAGGTAAAGATAAAAATATCTAATTCTATTCGGAAATTAAAGTTATTTTTCACTTTGTTGTGTTTTTATTTGAAATTCGATTGGGTTTTTTTTGTAAAAACTAATAAATATATACAGCCCTTTCTAACTAGACGTCAGTTTGCTTCACATTAGTGGAAACAGGCTTTAGTTATGTAATTGTAGTCGTTTATTCTTTGAAAAAAATATATCATGGGCAACTGCTATTTTTCACAAGCTGTATACAAGCCCTCTCAGCTTCCTCAACAGATATATAGGATCGTCTTCTTAACAATTCGAGCCAATATTTCTTCATTTCTGTATCAATTCAACAAGGCAACACAAGTTTCAACACGCGTTTCTTTCTGCAGATCAGTCAAATCATGAGGCACCCATTTTTCATATTTTTTTATTTTATTTATTTGACGCAAATGAGTCAATATTATTGGCAAGGTAACGTTAAACCATGCCGCTAATTTCTGGGTAATTTGGCTCGGATCGGCTTACACCATCTCTTTCAATTCATTGTTATTCACCTGTGTCTTCGGGCGGTCTTCCACGTGGTTTGTTCTTCAAATCAAAGTTTCCATCACGAAAGCGTTTAAACCTAATGAATGACCTACTTCAGCCTGGTATTGTTGGGTACGCAGATGACAGTACTGTTTCAGAGAGATACTTGTCCAGCGCAAAAACCAGCGTGGATGAAGTTCGTTCCTTGAGAGAGGCTATGGTGAAGCGGACAGATTTGACCTTAAGCCTTGTCTCCCAGTGGGGTGAAAAAAATCTGGTCTCCTTTAATGCCACCAAAACACAAGCGTGCCCTTTTACCGCTAAAAGGAGACTTTTCGATCTAACTTATACTTTCCGGGGTGCGTCTGTTCCTGTGACTGATTGGCTCGGGCTCCTAGGCATGGAGTTGACATCCAGTCTCAACTTCGGCGCGTCCATTGAGTAAAAAGCCCAAATTGCGGCCAAAAAACTGGGCATCCTAAATAGAGTGAAGCGTTACTTCACGCCTGGACAGCTTTTAACCCTATACAAAGCGCAAGTCCGATCCTGCATGGAGTATTGCAGCCATCTTTGGGATGGCTCAGCAAAGTATCAGCTTGCCGCGCTTGACTCGGTGGAACGCAGAGCCAAGAGGCTCATCGGCGACGATGAACTGGTGGATACCAAGCTTTATAGCTTGGCTCATCGCCGCAAGGTTGCCTGCTTGTCGGTTTTCTACAGACTGTACTTCGGTGAGTGTGCTCAAGAGTTCCACGACCTCATCCCACCATCCCCCTTGTACCATCGGACATCTAGACGCACTGCAAGTTACCATCCTTACCTTGTCGCCATTCCACCAATTCGCACCAAGCGCTTACAAACATCCTTCATAATGCGCACAGCGAATGAATGGAACTCACTACCTGCGTCTGTGTTTCCGAACGCATTCAACCCGAATCTCTTCAAAGTTAGAGTGAACAGGCTTCTTCTGGGTAAGCTCCATCGTAGACTCTGTCTCTGTCACCTCTGACCTAGACTAGAGTCAAGAGCAAACCCATCACAAAAAAAAATAAAAAAAACAAAATCGCACGGTGCGTTCATTAGCAGTTACGTCTCCAAGCGCAACATTGATATTGCGAGCTGTTTCTGTCGCGTTAGTTCCGCGTCGGAACTCGTATTCAAAAATCACTCGAATTTTTGAAGTATCCATCTTTCTTGTCTAAGCTGAATAAAAAAACAACTGAAAGTCGATATCGAATGTTGCACATTTTTTATAAGAAGAACTTCATAGGTACCATTTGAAAAAAGTTTCACTCAAAAATTTCAAACCATGAAGGTTCTATGTCAATTCGAAGTAACTATTACAATAAAACGGCAAAAACATACTTTAACCCCTATTATTATATTTTTGTATCAGCTATTTGCCTGAAAGCCTGGTGTGATTTAACGAGAAACGATTCTAACATTCATTTAAACGGCCAGCACCCCAGTTCGGGATGTTTTTCAATGACTACCCCAGTTGTTAGGAAGTGCCCATACATCAATTTTGAGATTTTGGGGTAAGTAAAGTGTGACAGAAGACTTCACCGTGTCCCTTTTTAATACTATATTTGACTAAATTATAATTAAAATAAAAAATAAACACTTGTTTCTGATAGTTACAACGTCACGACTCTCGCCTACTGATCCTTAAGCTCGTCTCCCTATCTCAGCCTAAGTTATAATTTATTATCTCTGAAAAGTTTACTTAATTATTCTTCCATTGTAATTAAAAACAATGAAAAGTTTGATGCTGGTGGTCTGTAAACACACAAGATAGTATGCCCCTCGACCTCTGCACATGCTACCTCACATAAGCGATCAAAAGAGTAAGCAGTAATGTCCTTCCTTTCCTTGTATTTGAGATGACTATTACAAAGTATCAGGGTACCTGCTAAAACTGGCTGGGCGTTTTAGGGTTTGTCTGTAGGTTAACAAGAGAGTTGATTTAATCAACTACAGTTACTTCGTGAGCTAAAACTCTCTATCATATTAGCTACAACTGAATATTTCTAATCTTATGACTAATAACAAAACAAAATTACATACAAAGGGGAGAAGGAAAAGGGCTCATTGCGCATCAAAAAAGCTACATAAATTTGTATTATTCTTGAATTTATATTCACTATCTACGAACATTATTCGGAGTTTGACCTAATGCCCTTACATTAGTGTAACTGTTTTCTAACACAAGCTTAAGTTAATTATAACAATTGAGTTTATACTCCTTTGGTTATATTTTATCCTTCTAAACCACTTCCAAGTTATAATTTTATAACTGTGAATTTCCAAAACGAAACAAAATCATAATATGGAATTAACGAATAATCGGTGGATAGGGGTCCAGTCAGGATCAGACGAACCTTACAAATCTGTGCGGCAAATATTGGTAAATTATACTGTTATAAGGAAACCTTTCAATTATTATTTTTCTTTTACAACCATAAAAATACTAAAATTAAATAAATTTTAATTTCCAGGCATTATTTCAAATAATTCAAGCGTTTTTCCGTACTATAGCTATGCTCGATCTGGTGTCTACTGGCATTTGTTCGCTTACATAATCAGAAAAACAGATGCTTTTCAAATGTGTATATGTAAGGGACAGATGTATACAAGTCACTAAAATATATAATATATGGTCAGCCCCCTGGTAAGTTAAGGTAAAACAACCTCACAAAATACATTGGGTTGTTTTTATCTGCTTTTATTACAGCGATTATTATGCGTGGTTCGCAAGAACGAATTCTGAAATTCACTCCTCAAGCAATCGCACAACATATGCATATGACATGGACTTCGCAAGTCCATGTCATATTTAAAAGTGTAACGATAATAATGATATGGGGCTGCATGGGGCTGGAGAAATGCTCCTAAAATTAGACTATAGTCGCTCTTTCTCCATTCATTTCTGGCGGCCACTGACTTGAATTCGGTTAAGAACTCCTCCAAGCAGTATTCTCCAGACGGGTCAAAGGATTACATTATTCTCAACAGGTCTAGGCGAGTGAAAACTTTATTAAAAGAACGCGGAGGAACTACTCGATATCAAGTGATATTATATTTATTATACATATATTTTTTTAATTATTATTTTTAAATTTTTCTTATTAACCTTAAAAATCAACAATGTGCAGTTTTCATATAAAATCATGTTACTCACAAAAAAAATATTTTAAGTAAGGAACCCTGTCTTATTATTAGTTTTATTAATTAAATCGTATTTAAATATAAAACGATTCATTTTATTCGCTAATTTTGCCGGTGTGTGTATTGTACGGGTCGTAAGTCCGTACACTGATTTGCCGTTAGTTGGAGAGAAACACGCCACAGTTAGATCCACTAGTTAAATATATTTGAGTTAAGTAAATTACAGTATAACTTAGATGGAAGGCGACTATTTCTCTCTTTTGGTTTGGATAGCAACACGGCCATAAGTTCACTATCAACGTTGGTTGCTTTGTTATGATGTTTTATACGGTCAAATTGTGACGCACATCGTCGGCCTAAAGTAGGTTGCAAGTATGCAGAAAACATACTTGTACATCTATATTCATAATTTATTACAGCATTGTTTTTTTTTCTCGTTTTGTTTAAGAAATTGACTCGCACACAATTCCGTTGTTGTTGAATTAGGTAATTTACCTGTTAGTGTTTGTAATACTTTATATCTATACGTAATATAGTAGTGTTAGTCTGGATGCATCGTCCTCACGTATATGAATCAATGTAAGTATGTAAATATTGTACAACAGTTTTTTTTTTAAAGAGTAAGTGTGGAATTTCTTGTCCGTTCTTCTCTATAACAAAATACTTTTCCGAATGGACGGTAGAATCAATTATTATTACTTATACATTAAAATTTTTGACGCCGCTCAAAAGTGCCGCTTAATGTCCTAATTGAAATAAAGAAATTTGACTTTTTTGACCTATGGAGCATTTATTAAATGCTCAGATCTACAATAAGCATCAAACACAATATTCAATTCAAAACATACAGCAGCTTTTTTGCTGTCTCGCAGAAGGTGTGAAAAGTAGAGCATGCCCCTCTGGGATAAGGCCTATCTTGTCTTGGGCAGCTTGAACCCTTCGCTTCACTCAAGACTCTATGTAAATCCCTCGCTTTGCTCGGGAGTTAACTCAATCTTTCGTTACGCTCAGAGTTCAATATGCCGCCCGTGACGTAAGACATTGCTTTATCCCCTTGGTGCATAATCTACTATTAGGTACCTATTAGTTCAAAATAAAAATTAAAATGAATAGAACGGTCAAGCACACCTCTGATTTTGATACAAGAGTTAAGAAAATATTTAGTAGATAATGATTTTTCATGCATACTTTGCCAGCCAATGCACCGTTACCCCATGGATTTGGAGTAACTTGTGACTTAGATAGGGTAATTTCGCAATCGATCGGCATACAGTTTGTTCGTATCGACTTCTGGGTCAATTTGTGAATTATAGGAGATGTAAGACTTAACTTAAGAGGAGCTCGTGGCTAAATATAATTAAAATAAATATTTGACTAAATTATAATTAAAATAAAAAATAAACACTTGTTTCTGATAGTTACAACGTCACGACTCTCGCCTACTGATCCTTAAGCTCGTCTCCCTATCTCAGCCTAAGTTATAATTTATTATCTCTGAAAAGTTTACTTAATTATTCTTCCATTGTAATTAAAAACAATGAAAAGTTTGATGCTGGTGGTCTGTAAACACACAAGATAGTATGCCCCTCGACCTCTGCACATGCTACCTCACATAAGCGATCAAAAGAGTAAGCAGTAATGTCCTTCCTTTCCTTGTATTTGAGATGACTATTACAAAGTATCAGGGTACCTGCTAAAACTGGCTGGGCGTTTTAGGGTTTGTCTGTAGGTTAACAAGAGAGTTGATTTAATCAACTACAGTTACTTCGTGAGCTAAAACTCTCTATCATATTAGCTACAACTGAATATTTCTAATCTTATGACTAATAACAAAACAAAATTACATACAAAGGGGAGAAGGAAAAGGGCTCATTGCGCATCAAAAAAGCTACATAAATTTGTATTATTCTTGAATTTATATTCACTATCTACGAACATTATTCGGAGTTTGACCTAATGCCCTTACATTAGTGTAACTGTTTTCTAACACAAGCTTAAGTTAATTATAACAATTGAGTTTATACTCCTTTGGTTATATTTTATCCTTCTAAACCACTTCCAAGTTATAATTTTATAACTGTGAATTTCCAAAACGAAACAAAATCATAATATGGAATTAACGAATAATCGGTGGATAGGGGTCCAGTCAGGATCAGACGAACCTTACAAATCTGTGCGGCAAATATTGGTAAATTATACTGTTATAAGGAAACCTTTCAATTATTATTTTTCTTTTACAACCATAAAAATACTAAAATTAAATAAATTTTAATTTCCAGGCATTATTTCAAATAATTCAAGCGTTTTTCCGTACTATAGCTATGCTCGATCTGGTGTCTACTGGCATTTGTTCGCTTACATAATCAGAAAAACAGATGCTTTTCAAATGTGTATATGTAAGGGACAGATGTATACAAGTCACTAAAATATATAATATATGGTCAGCCCCCTGGTAAGTTAAGGTAAAACAACCTCACAAAATACATTGGGTTGTTTTTATCTGCTTTTATTACAGCGATTATTATGCGTGGTTCGCAAGAACGAATTCTGAAATTCACTCCTCAAGCAATCGCACAACATATGCATATGACATGGACTTCGCAAGTCCATGTCATATTTAAAAGTGTAACGATAATAATGATATGGGGCTGCATGGGGCTGGAGAAATGCTCCTAAAATTAGACTATAGTCGCTCTTTCTCCATTCATTTCTGGCGGCCACTGACTTGAATTCGGTTAAGAACTCCTCCAAGCAGTATTCTCCAGACGGGTCAAAGGATTACATTATTCTCAACAGGTCTAGGCGAGTGAAAACTTTATTAAAAGAACGCGGAGGAACTACTCGATATCAAGTGATATTATATTTATTATACATATATTTTTTTAATTATTATTTTTAAATTTTCCTTATTAACCTTAAAAATCAACAATGTGCAGAAAACATACTTGTACATCTATATTCATAATTTATTACAGCATTGTTTTTTTTTCTCGTTTTGTTTAAGAAATTGACTCGCACACAATTCCGTTGTTGTTGAATTAGGTAATTTACCTGTTAGTGTTTGTAATACTTTATATCTATACGTAATATAGTAGTGTTAGTCTGGATGCATCGTCCTCACGTATATGAATCAATGTAAGTATGTAAATATTGTACAACAGTTTTTTTTTTAAAGAGTAAGTGTGGAATTTCTTGTCCGTTCTTCTCTATAACAAAATACTTTTCCGAATGGACGGTAGAATCAATTATTATTACTTATACATTAAAATTTTTGACGCCGCTCAAAAGTGCCGCTTAATGTCCTAATTGAAATAAAGAAATTTGACTTTTTTGACCTATGGAGCATTTATTAAATGCTCAGATCTACAATAAGCATCAAACACAATATTCAATTCAAAACATACAGCAGCTTTTTTGCTGTCTCGCAGAAGGTGTGAAAAGTAGAGCATGCCCCTCTGGGATAAGGCCTATCTTGTCTTGGGCAGCTTGAACCCTTCGCTTCACTCAAGACTCTATGTAAATCCCTCGCTTTGCTCGGGAGTTAACTCAATCTTTCGTTACGCTCAGAGTTCAATATGCCGCCCGTGACGTAAGACATTGCTTTATCCCCTTGGTGCATAATCTACTATTAGGTACCTATTAGTTCAAAATAAAAATTAAAATGAATAGAACGGTCAAGCACACCTCTGATTTTGATACAAGAGTTAAGAAAATATTTAGTAGATAATGAGTTTTCATGCATACTTTGCCAGCCAATGCACCGTTACCCCATGGATTTGGAGTAACTTGTGACTTAGATAGGGTAATTTCGCAATCGATCGGCATACAGTTTGTTCGTATCGACTTCTGGGTCAATTTGTGAATTATAGGAGATGTAAGACTTAACTTAAGAGGAGCTCGTGGCTAAATAATAACAGCCGTACGGGTTGATCTTTAAGGTTAAGCATCGCTTGCCGAGGTCGGTCCGTGGATGGGTGACCATTTCAACATACCGAGTTTCCTCCGTGCCTCGGAAAGCACGTTAAGCCGGTCCCGGCTGTCGTTTGAAGATCTTTGACAGTCGTTACGGGTAGTCAGAAGCCTGAGATCTGAAACCAGTCTTGCCAAGAGGTATCGTGTTACCCATTACTGGGTTGTTGAGGTCAGATAGGCAGTCGCTCCATGTAAAACACTGGTACTAAGCTGAATCCGGTAAGACTGAAAGCCGACCCCAACAATAATTGGGAAAAAGGCTAGGCAGAAGAGGCAGATGATGAATTATGAAACTAATTATTTCACAAGCGACATGTTAGGAAATAACTATAAGCAAGAAGTGACATGCAAAGTACAAGCGGAGATAACGTCAGCCACAAGCTAATGCTAGTACTGAATATATTTGTAGTAATAACATAGGAATATGTGAGAATCAACATATGTCTGCGTACTATTAATACAATATAGCTGTTTACAATGACATTAACAGGAAACCACCGATAAGAATATCAACGCGTAGAAATTCAATTATAAAAAGAAGTTTGTACAATTTTTTATCAACCAACATCCTATTGGACGCTGGTTTATCGAATGACGTCTCCACCAACAGGACATAGCTACATGATACCAGCCATGTACTATCGGCGAAACTGATTCCTGACCCTTGTTAAGCGTATTTTATTACAGACATGCTAACACGATTTAATAACAACTCGCTGTCATCTGAATGACATGAAACTATTATAATATTTTTTTGACGATTTATTGCTGAGAATTTTACTTTTAATTTAAAAATAAACTTCTGTAATTAAAATATCTCGTACACGTTTATGAAAAAAAGATTACTCTATTATTATATTTTATTATTATTTTTAATTTCTTTAAAAAAATAAAATTATAAATATCTTTTTCTATTATTTTTCTCTGTTGAAAATAATTTAGGACGACAATTAATTCCAATTCAAAATTTAATTTCTGCTTTATCAGAAAATATTTTTTTTATTAATAAAAAATAATAATCTCCTGCAATGAAGACTATTAGCAAACTTTCACGACTCCAGAGTATTAACACAGTTACCACATTATTTAAAACATCGAAGTGCACTCGGAAAAATCTATGTTGTATTAAAGTATTCAAACAAATTGGAAACTGGATCAATTGGATATACTTTCATTATGCGTACAGCTGAGGAGTAGAACTCCGTCGGAATCTGTGTTTCCCGATAGCTACAACGTAGGGCTCTTTAAGTCGAGAGTAAATAGGTTACTTCTAGTCAAGCGTGCAATGCCTTCGACCACATCATGGCATACCATCAGGTAAGATAGTGATTAAACGCGAGCTATAAAAATGAAAAAATAAAAATATCTGTTAAATGGTTCACCACTCAACTTGTTTGACTGTACATACTTGTAACGTTGTGTTCACCGAAAGCCAGAATTTGATTTTATATACAACGAGCGTTCACTTAGACTGGAAGAGTAACCGAAATTTCCAGCTACAGTCTTAAGTACAAGATTTTTATTTTTTTATTTATTTATACTCACACAGGATGAGTATGTTTGTGTTCCTAGGGCTCTTCGTGGGCTTGGGGCTTTCTTTCTCTTGGGGTAAGTATAAGAACCATGAACGATATAATATTACTGTTTGTTAATTTTGTTTTGAGGGCACAGGTACACGGTTCGATCTTCGAGGTTAAGCAACGCTTGCCGAGGGTGGTCCGTAGATGGGTGGCCATTCTGTACACACCGAGACTTTTACGTGCCTGGGAAGACTCGTTATGGCGTATATATTCCCCAATGTTAACCAATAACAGGCCGAGCGCTTGCTCGGAGCCGGAATATCAATATTGAACCGCCTTATAACCGACTTCCCAAAAGGAGAAGGTTATCATTTCGACTGTTTTTTTAAATGTGTGTTACCTCAAAACTTTTTACTAAACATAGAAGTCGTTTTGGAGGAGTATCCAAAAGTAGCGAAAACATATCGTGTTGTTAATTATTTTTTTAAAGCACCTTAACGTTACCTTAAGTTGCACGAAAAAAACATGTTTCACAAATAATAAACATAATAATTGTTTTCAAACCTTTTAACCTAGCCATTACCGCAGATAATATAATAATACAGCACAGTTTATGAGTTGAGCACTTATCAAACTTTAAGTTCTGTACTCAGGAACCATACTTAAGTACTCAGTAATATACTTATTGGCTTTTTCTTTTCTTTCTTTCTAATCATGCTAATTTTGAATTTGATTAGTTCCTCTACTTCTAATCAGAGTTGCCCCGATTTATGTTTTAATAAATTAAAGTTGAGTATTTGTCAATCTCTTCTTTAGCGTGAAAACCTTAATTTGTTTTTGCCTTAAAGTAGGATTTGATAAGTTCTTTATTTTTCAACACACATCGACGTTACAAGGAGAAATAGCTTTTTGCATTGGAAAGGTTATTTTGAGTGTGCTTAAGGGACAGATGTATATAAATTTATTTATAGCTACGGATTGAAACAAATGAATGAATGAAAAGAAGAAAGCGGATGCTTTCTAATTTTACTTGAATGATGGTATTTTTTGAGATTTCGTACCTCAAAAGGTAAAAAAACCGGCCTAGTGAGAGTCGGACTCGCACACGAAGGGTTTCGTACCATTATAGCAAAAAACGGCAAACAAATCACGTTTGTTGTATGGGAGCCCCACTTAAATATTTATTTTATTCTGTTTTAAGTATTTGTTGTTTTAGCGGCAGCAGACATACATCATCTGAAAATTGCAACTGGTCTAGCTATATACATAGATATAAAGACAGACAGACGGACCGTGGAGTCTTATTAATAGGGTCCCATTTTTACCCTTTGGGTACGGAACCCAAAAAAAAGGATCCCTTATAAGATCACTCTCTTGTCCGTCTCTCCGTGTGTCACCATCGATTTTCTCTGGAACGGGACGACCTAGCAAGTTGAAAACTATACCAGATACTGAGGTCTATATTCCCTATTAGGTGTATAAAAATCAACACGTTAAAGATTTTCGCGTAAACTTGCAAGTACCAAAATTTACCTTAATTTTCAACTTTTATATTTTTTGGAATTTTCCCTTTAAGACCTTGTTTTTAACCAAAATTGACAATTCTAGATCAACCGGAAGTACCCTATAGATTTTGGGTCAAAAACCTATATGGTAGTTCCCGTTTTCCTAGTTACCTAATTATGTTGGTAAATGTAGCTGTTTGTACGGAACCCTCGGCGCGCGATTCCGACTCGCACTTGACCAGTTTTTTTTACTGTAGATAGGCTCGCGCTTGACCACTATCTCACCTGATGGTAAGTGATGATGCGGTTGACGGTGAAGCACGTTTGCCTAGAATCAACCAATTCACTCTTGACTTAAAAACGTCTAGGTTGTAGGTACGGAATTCGACTCCTTAGCTGTATGCACAATGAAAGTATTCCCGAAACGTTTAGTGCAGTTCGATCATAGTGTTGTATTTCGACCGAGGCCGTCTTTATAGAATAACACTAGTACAAAACATTAATACAAATAATTTGTTCTCAGAGGATGGAGGTCGTTGCCTGAAACTGGGCGAGATCTGTAACCGTGAGAACCAATGTGATGCTGGACTGGTCTGTGAGGAGGTTGTACCTGGTAAGTACCTATATTTAAAACGCTATTTCTATATCTTATCCGGAAACTTTTTGTCTATGCCTACAATATTGCGGTCAAAGCAAAAAAAGAACTTCTATGCCTTAACGAGAATATCTAAATCTACGTGGGGTCTGTCTTTTTTGACTTTGCGGACTATTTATGGGGCAATACTTACTTAGGTTGTATCTGCTATGGGGCGCCTGTTTGGGCTGATAGGGCCACAATAGGGGCTGTACGACGTAAATTACTTCAGAGTCAGTGTTTGACTTTGATATAGTAACCGTCCTGTATGCTTTGCATAAGAAATGCAAAGCATACAGGACGGTTACTATTGAGACCTTACCGGTACTTGCTGGCGTACTTCCGGTCGACCTTGAAGAGCAGCGACGTGCTGCAGTGTACTATTCCGCACAAGAGACCATGGACGCGGACTTTTTAACGCGGAGTGACCGTGAGAAAATCTCTAGATTATTTAAACCACATATTGACGTCTGGGAGGACCTTTGAGCCGAATGGGAATGTAGGTGGAAAAATGCCATTAAGGGTTAATGCCACTCCACCAATTCTTTGCATCCGTTCGCGTGCGGCTGGCCAGGACGTGGCTGGAGGTGGAGCATTGTGTTGTCTAATTTCTCACAGGGCATGGTAATTTCAAAAGTAAATTATTTTCCTTCACGCTCGTTGCCTCGCCTTTATGTCAGTGTTCTACATCTGACAGTGAATATCAGAAGCACAAGGTAGAATTAACGCAGTACTGTGTTGAATAATGTACAGGCTATCAGGAGCTGCTTACTATATGGACCTTGTGGAAACTAGAACAAATTTGCGTGCGTTCATGCGTTTTGTAATACCTATTATTGGAATCAAATATAACAGCTCATAATGTTAGGACCCATTAATATTAATGCTAATTTTTATCCGTAGTGCTAGGCAACTGGGCTTATCCCAGTTGTAAACAACCTTTTGTGCCTATTGATCTTGTTTGTTCTGTCTCCTGCTTGTTATGGAGGGCAGTGGAAATTAGTATTTTTTCCTCCTCCTCCATTATTATTTTCTGATTAATTTCGTTGGGGGTTCCAAAACAGTTAAATTCATTCTCCGGAACTATCCTATACTACCCTACCCTACCCTACACTACCCTACCCTATACTACCCTACCCTACTACACAAAGCAAAAATAGCTTATACAATAGCAATAAAGCTCAAATTGACTCTACGTTTTAGTTAGAAAACTTTTGTATGGGAAAAAGAAAAGGGCTGTTTTTATTTTTTTTCCGGCAATTATTAGAATTTTTCTCCCCGTAAAAACCATCTTTGAACTTCAACGAAAATTTAAAAAAAAGAATTGGCCAAATTGGTCCAGGCGTTGTTGAGTTATGCGCTTACCAACACATTTTGCGATTCATTTTTATATTATAGATATATCGCAGTCAGGAATTTCTCCACCTCTGTGCCGAATCAATATTCTGTCAAGAGCGCAAAAATATTGGCATATAGAACGGCATCTTTTATGCGTCCCGTAAAAAATGGCAAAGCAACAATTAGAAAGCTAAATATGTAAGGAAAAATATGATAAATAAAAAAACTTGTTTACAAAAAAATACTACCGACTTCCATATATCAAAACTGTTCTACAAAGTGAAAATAACTTTATTTTTGGAAGTCGGTGTCTTTGGTGGGTACCAATTTTTTTGCGTTAAGTACACCGACTTCCAAAAATAAAGTTATTTTTCACTTTGTAGTTTTGTTATTTGGAAGTCGGTAGTATATTTTTGTAAAAAAGCTTTTTATTTTCACTTTTTTGTTGTACCTCCCTAATAGGCAAGTAGTTACGTACGGTACCTATAATGCCAGAATAGATTATCCGAATATAGTGAAACTGAACATAACCGGTGAAATGAAAGTGTACCAAGGTGAACTGTACACATCTGCGTCAGGGGCGGCTGTACTTTAAGTTCACTCGTGCGCTGAACTACCAGGTTTAGAAAAAAAACCGGCCAAGTGCGAGTCGGACTCGCGCACGAAGGCTTCCGTACCATTTTCGTAAAAAACGGCAAAAAAATCACGTTTGTTGTATGGAAGCCCCCTTAAATATTTATTTTATTATGTTTTTAGTATTTGTTGTTGTAGCGGCAACAGATATACATCACCTGTGAAAATTTCAACCGTCTAGCTATCACGGTTCATGAGATACAGCCTGGTGACAGACAGACAGACAGACAGACAGACAGACGGACCGCGGAGTCTCAGTAATAGGGTCCCGTTTTTACCCTTTGGGTACGGAACCCTAAAAACATAAATGTTTAATAATATCTGATTAACGATCTATTAAATATTAACGAAATTATGACAAACCAATTTATTAAGCTCTTTGCTAAAGCAATAAGACGTATTTTGCTATAAAAATATTTCCCGTGCGGTAGACTAAAGCGCACGGCGAGTGCTCTTACAACTTCTACGAGGTACGAGCGAAAACGCCTAGCCACAGTATAAATATCTATACAGTATTGTGACTCGGCCCTGACCTTGAAATAAATGCTTACAAGCGCACGTCACCTAAACACGCGTTAGGGCCGCCCGCCTCTACCTACTTGAGTTTCTTTCTAGTTTTGTGATTGTAAATATCTCAGATTATTTTCTCTAATCTGGGGTAAATATTATATTTTTTTATTAAACTTAATTTAAATCTTATTAGGTAGGTACCTAACATTTATTAATCTCATAAGTACTTAATCATTTCATAATTATATTTTTCCAATTTAATAATATATGTAAGTAGCTAAGTACATAAGTAAGTAGATAGCCTAGCCTAGGAAACTACCTACTAGTTTTTTTTAAACCGAGCCTGTGCCGAGCGTAGGTAGGTGACTCGTGTGTGACTTTATCACCTTATCCACTCATTTATATTTATTAATCCAGGTATTTTACTCGGTGGAAAAAGCGAAATACCTCACTATTAAAAAAAGAAACAAATTACGTATTATTAGGTTAGGTATATTTTTTTTATTGTCTTGCTTTACGGAAGTTACAGGTAATTAAAAAAATGTTATCTCTTTTTGCGTTATAGAAGAATTCAAACAAACAAAAAATAATATAGGTTATAATTGCTCTCTGACATATTAAGTAAGTAAGTACTTGTACGTATTTGAATAAAATATTCACAAATCGCACGCTTACTGCTTACAAAACCATCACACCGTTCGTTCGTCACAGCGGCGCGTCCGCGACTGGTAGTATATTGAGTGCGTGCTGAGCTCGAGTCACGTGGTCATGACTCGCGTTCCATATTACCGTTCCATACATTCAGGAATTGTCAAGCGAGCAAATATTGATAGATGTTATATGCATAACCGAGCACTTCATAATGTCTGGTCAGGAAAAGTTACTTTATTTACCGAATTATAGACTTGCAGCATGCTATGCTAGAAGTAATATAAAACGTGGTGGTTCCTGTATCTTAGTCAAAAATGGTTACGAATATAAGGAATTGCCAGAGATCATGAAGTTTTCTGTAGCGGGAATAATTGAGTGTTGCGCTATTGAACTTACGCAACAAAAGTTGATTATAGTATGTGTATATAGACCCCCGAAGCTTACAAATTTAAATAAATTTTATGAAAATTTAGATGCCATTTTGAAAAAAATATGTATTAAAAAAAAAAAAAAAATTATTTGCGGGGATTTCAATGTAGATATTCTAAAAAATAATAGACATGCTTTGGAATTTAAATACTTTCTCTTAAGCTACAATCTAAAGTTACAAATTAATGAAGCAACTCGACTTGCTAGCAATACTTGTCTTGATAATTTTGCTCACAACTTTAAACAAAGTTGTCAATGCAAAGTAAAGGATTTTGGATTGTCAGATCATACTGCACAAATAATAAATGTGAAAACAAACAAAACATGCCCCATAAAATCTTGGCACGCAATGTTGAGAGACACCTCCAAAGAAAATCTTGAAACTTTTAGAAATCATCTCCAAAGTCTATCATTTTGTGACGTGTACAATACAGAAGATCCTGATGAATCGTTTAATAACTTTATGGATATTTTTCAATTATTACACAATTTATGTTTCCCTTTTAAAAAAGTCACAGTGAAATCTGAAAAAAAGATAACTTGGATATCTCGTGGCTTACGTATTTGTAGCAGAAAACCACGACATTTACTTTGGCAACAGAGATTAAAACCATTAAAAGAAAATAAGGCATTATTCAATGATTATTCGCGTAAATTTAAGAAAATTATTAAATTGACTCAGAAATGGCAAAATAATTCTAAAAATAAACCTAAAACAGCCTGGCAAATAATAAATAACAATAAAGGTATAAGTGAACCTATCTCTCAAATAAAATATAATAATACAGTATTAACTGATCCTTGTGACTTAGCTAAATCTTTTAATAATTTTTTCGTAGATCAAGTCGCTGCGGTATCACGTGAGTTTAATAATGTTATAAAAGAAAATCCACACTCCATTTTTGTACCTCCAGTAATTCCTCAAGATATTATACGAATAATTAAATCTTTAAAAGACAAAAAAAGCTTTGGCTATGACGGTGTTTCTACAAAGGTCATAAAATATGTCGGTAGTCATATAGCTGCCCCTCTAGCTCATGTAATTAATGCATGTTTATCAGCTGGAAAATTTCCAGAAAAACTTAAAATTGTTAAGGACAAGCCAATTTATAAGAAGAACGCCAAAGATGAAATTTCAAACTACAGACCAATTTCCTTAATTTCGATTTTTTTCCAAAATAATAGCAAAAGTAATTTATAATTCCCCATACGCCTTTTTGACAAAATTTAATATTTTGTGTAACGAGCAGAAGGGTTTTAGAAAAAATTATAATATTAATACGGCTATTTTTGACTTTTTGAATATCATAATGCCAAATGTTGATAAAAAAATACCTATATGTGCCTTATTCACTGATTTATCAAAAGCGTTTGATTATGTTGATCATGACATACTTTTAATTAAAATTGAATCATACGGTATACGAGGAAATGTGCTCAATCTGATTAAAACTTACCTAAAAGGACGACAACAATTCACAGAAATTTCTAGAGTCTGTGTAAATACAAAAAAAACAAAAAAAGTACGCTTCTTCTCGGAGAAATATCAAATTTGGTGTCCCACAGGGCAGCATACTCGGCCCCTTATTATGTCTACTGTACGTAAATGATTTGCCTAGTGAAATGCCAAATCCAATGGTCCTTTTTGCTGATGACAGAACATTGATAATTAAGTGTCATGATGGAGATTCTTATGAAGCCAATGTCAATAATACGCTTGAAAAATTTATAATTTGGCTTAATAAAAATAATTTAATTATAAATTTAGAGAAAACAAAAGTAAAGCATCACTGTCAAAGAATATTAGCCACAATTATGAATATAAATTATAATGGACAAACAATAGATAAGGTCAATGAAGCAAAATTTCTAGGAATTACAATTGATAGCCGGCTGACATGGAACACTCAAGCAGATGACGTATGCAAAAAACTAAGTTCAGCCACTTATGCATTATATAGTCTATCAAAAAAAGTTAACATTCAGACAGTATTGATGGCATACCACAGTCTAGTTGTTTCTGTATTGAGGTTTGGTATGATATTCTGGGACAACTGTAGCGAGAGAGAAAATATTTTTAAGGCGCAAAAACGCTGTATTAGATCTATGTTTAAACTCAATGTGACCGACAGCTGCATACCTTTTTAAAAAAAATATAATCTTTTAACTTTTGCATGCCTATATATATTAGAAATAGCAATTTTTGTCAAAACAAATGATCACTTATGCCCAACTTTGAAAAATACTAGAATCAGGACTACAAGTTTAAGAACTCAATACGAAGATAAGTTATGCATAGGTGTATATAAAACTGCATTATTGAGAAAGAGTGTTATGGCTTCTCTTATTTATAACCATATACCAAAAATTGTTAAAGAGCAATCTTTAAGAATATTTAAAAAGAACCTTAAAAAATTACTAGTTTCAAAATGCTATTACTCTGTATCGGATTGTTTGAATGACAAGACTATTTAATGTTTAATGTTCTTATATTATTAATTAGCTTTAAGTAAATATAATAATCTATAGTGGTTTATGTAACTAAAATGTTTGCATGCCATTAAGGCAGAATGTATAAGGATCCAAAATATTTGTAACACCTAATTGTATTATTTACCTACATTCTAAGCAAATAAATAAATCTATCTATCTAAACAATAATAAAATAAAAAACCCTGTGCGAGACCAAAAAGGCTCCTATCTCAGCATGTAATTTATTGAAGAGTTCTGTTGTATATCTCCGAAGTTCATCAGATCTTCACCAAATTAAAATGGGACCAATTTCGGAATATACTCTTTCAAACAAAAAAATAACTTTCAAAATCGGTCTACTATTGACGGAAATATCGGTGAACTTACACAAAACAAAAAAAAAACATTCAAGAAGCGAACATAAAACCTTTTTGGTAAGTTGATTAAAAATTGCGTGGAGCCTACGTATACATACTACAGTTTTTAACTCAGTATTTGCTGAGAGTCACCCAGAACCAGTTCCACACACTTGTATGACCTTCAGTGTTCTTCTTCATTCGAAGCAATCTAAAAATGTGATTTTTTTTTGTGCAGTAAAGTTGGATCAGGCAGAATACTCCATAATCTTTTTTTAACCCAAAAATATTGAAACCATTGTGAAAATACTATCCTATCTCTATATCTGCTTGCCTATATCTTCAATATTTAGCCAGATATTTTCAACAGATAGGCATTCATTTATTTCAGGCAGTTTCTTAATTGATATCATTAAATGACCAACTAAATATTCTCTCATCCGCCAGGCGAGATGCATGTTTGCCGCCCCTCATCTGCCGGCCGAAAGCAATACTACGAGGACTGCAACTCTTCGAGCGAGTGTGACGTCACCAGGGGACTGTGCTGCATCATGCAGCGCCGACACCGGCAGAAGCCTAGGAAGGTGAGATATCCCATACTATTATAGTAACTCTATATTAACCCCTAATATTAACTTTTCGAGCGATTGTATATTCGGACATTATATCGTTAAATATTTTTTCAACAGATCTGCGGATATTATAATGAGCCGCTGGTATGCATTGGACCCGTCGTCACAGACCAGATCCGTGAGTTTGAACAGCATATCGCTGCACAGTGGGGGAATTTCGCAATCTAGGGGGATTTAATTCCAAATTGAATTAAGTAAAAGATACAAGTTAAAATAATATTAGTTGGTATTCAAATGAATAAAAATACTTAAATAGAATAGAAAATAAAGTTGTATTAAAAAAAATGCGATATGAATAAATTTTGTTATTTTAGTCACTAATTCCACTTTTGGCCTGATCAACCCACCCTGGGTTGGGTACAGAAAGCAATTTTAGGACATCAGGATCTAGTGGACTCCGATTTTTTTTGTATTTGTTATATTTTCAATTTATTTATTTATCCTTTGCCATATTATCTCATATTGATGTGTTAATAAATCAGCATCTACCATCATGATTAATGCTTCATCGGCCATAGTCACTTGAACGCTTTCGCTAATCATATTTCAGCCTAAATCTGCTGTTTAACATTTTTAAATGATTGTTACTTTCAGAATTGTTACCTTTGCTGCCATCTATGATCTATTTCTAAGACTAATTATATTTTTATTAAATTGAGTTCCCATGCCCACAGTTCATGAGTTAAGCATTTATGAAACTTTAAGTTCTCTACTCAGGAATCATACTTAAGTACTCAGTAATATAGTTATTTGCTTTGTTTCTTTTCTTTCTTCCTAATGATGCTAAAGTTGAATTTGTTTAGTTCCTTTACTTCTAATTCTCAATACATAAACCGGGGCAGAGTTGTCCCCGATTTCTGTTTTAATAAATTAAAGTTGAGTATTTGTCAATCTCTTCTTTACCGTGAAGACCTTATTTTTTGCCGTAAAGTAGGGTTTGATAAGTTCTTTTTTTTTCAATTTACATCGACGTTACATCAGGGGGAATGGCGTTTTGCTTCGGAAAGGTAATTCTGAGTGTGTATACAAGTCATGTATACCTGTCCGTTACGCACAATGAAAGTATTCCCAAAACATTTAGTGCAGTTTGATCATAGTCTTGTAGTTCGAAGTTCCAAGGCCGGCTTTATAGAATAACACTAGTACAAAATGTTAATACAAATAATTTAATCTCAGAGGATGGAGGTCGTTGCCTGCCAGCCTTCACCGGCAGGAAACTGGACGAGATCTGCAACCGTGAGAACCAATGTGTTGCTGGACTGGTCTGTGAGGAGGTTGTGCCTGGTAAGTACCTACATTCAAAACGCTATATCTATATCTTGCCCGGAAACTTTTTGTCTATGCGTACAATATCTCGGTCGATCAATATTCTGTCAAGGACGCAATTATATTGGAAAATAGAATGGCATCTTTTATACGTCCCGTAAACAATAGCATAGCAACAATTAGAAAGCTAAATATGTAACGAAAAATATGATAAATAAAATTGCGCGGAGACTACGTATACATATTAGAGTTATTAACTCAGCATTTGCTGAGAGTCACCCAGTACCGGTTGCACAGACTTGTATGACCATCAGTGTTTCGAAATCAATCAATCTAAAAATGTGTGTGTGTTTCTGCAGAAAAGTTGAATCAAGCAGAATAGTCCATAATCTTTTTTCAAACCAAAAATTATTGAAACCGTTGTGAAAATACTATCCTATCTCTATATCTGCTTGCCTATCTCTTCAATATTTAGCAAGATATTTTCAACAGATAGGCATTCATTTATTTCAGGCAGTTTCTTAATTGATATCATTAAATGCCCAACTAAATATTCTCTCATGCGCCAGGCGAGATGCATGTCTGCCGCCCCCCAAATATCGCCCAAAAGCAATACTACGAAGAATGCAACTCTTCGAGTGAGTGTGACGTCACCAGGGGACTATGCTGCATCATGCAGCGCCGACACCGGCAGAAGCCCAGAAAGGTGAGATATTTTGGACTATTATATTAACTCTTCGAGCGATTGCGACGTCACAAGGGGATTGCGCTGCATCATGCAGCGCCGACACCAGCAGAAGCCTAAGAAGGTGAGAAATCCTGTAGTATTATATTATTTATATTGATTCTTTGAGCGAGTGTAACGACACCAGGGCACCGTGCTGCCATGTACCTATGTAAATTTAATTAATAATTTCGCAAGTTATTTCATGTTGGAAGTCAGTTCTAACATAATAGATCTCTCAGGCATATAATTTACTGTGATGGAGAGGAGGGACGAAAATATCGTGAGTCAAGTTCTGAGTATGAATATAATGGGCTTTAAAAGTAGGGAATGAGAAGCGCCTGCGCAGCGGGGCTCTGTCGACTTAGTTGCTTTAAAAAACTATCATATTTTTTATGTTATTTATGCAACCTTTAATTTACTTTCACCTGTCCCGGCGTCTGTTGGCCAATTGTTCGTTGGGTGAAAAGTAATTGGTCAAAACATTATGTTGGTTAAGCATTCACTGACGTAGACTTATGTTGGCGAATCGTTCGTGGTTGAAAAGTCCTCTGGATAAAAAGTTAATGGTTTAAAGATAATGTTGACCAACAGTTCATGTGCCAATTGACTGTTGGTAAACCGTTTCAGTTCCTTCACTGTACGCATAATTAAAGTATGTTATTCTGATGGATAACCATTCTGATGTTTGACCAATTGGATATTAATGCCGGGGTCCCTCAGGGGTCGGTACTCTCAGCAACATTATTCTTGCTGCACATTAACGATCTCCTAAAACCTTTGGGTATGCAGACCACAGCACTGTCTATGCATGGCATGTCTGCGATTGCGCGCGGGCGGCGCGAGCGGCGCTGGCGCGTCTCCCGCTCCAAGCATTGCGTCACTCAACATCTTACTACGAAAAAGACATCGCGTTTGTTTTTAACTTGTATTACGGTAATTAAACCAGATTGATATAGTCCACGCATTTTATTTATTCGCTCCTGTAACTGAGCTGTCGACGTAGCGTCATCAACAGCACTGTTGCTGATACTTGTCCAATGCACAGGCTGCCGGGCCGCAGTCTCTCCCTAAGGCCATGGTGGAGCGTTTCGAACCTGTCCTTGCACGCCGAATGAGGCGATACAAATCTGGTTAGGTTTCATCATCATCTGCCTTAATACTGTTAAAACCCAGGCGTGTCTTTTTTCCGCTAAAAAGAGGCAATTTTAACCGGTTCTTACTTTCCAAGATGTGACCGTGCTATTAAAGGACCATCTTGAGCTTCTTGGCGTTACGTTGACATTGACTCTCAATTTTGGCTCTTACTTTTAGGCAAAGGCTGCCAAAAAGTTGGGGTTCCTTTCAGAAGTGAGAAGGTACTTCTACTTCTACCAAATACCAGCTTGACGCACTAGAGTCATTCGAAAAGTAGGCCAAGATGCTCAACGGCGATGATGCACTGGTCAAATCAAAGCTTTAGAGTCTTGAGCACCGTCGCCGAGATGCCAGTTTATTTTTCTTTGTTACTATCCCTCCGCACTATTTCCAAACCACTGCAACTCCTGAAAGCTAGAATCAACAGCAGCGACCACCAGAAAATCGCTTACCATCAGGTGAGATAAAGGTCAAGAGCGAGCATATACAAAAAAAATAATGTAAGCAATATTTTTGTAAAGTTTCATCAAAATCCGTTCAGTAGTTTTTGCGTGAAAAGTAACAAATATCCATCTATCTATCCATCCTTACAAACTTTCACGTTTATAATGGCTGAAAGATTAGTAGGAAGTAGTAATCCATTCTATAATAACTAAGAGCCTTGACAATTCACAGGGGATCCGATCAAGCATCTAGAAATCCGGTACTCTTGTGCACAGCGCGTCTTATTAAGAAATTCCTCTCTCTAGAACCCTGATGTCTTCAGATTGGTACCATTTGGTATTTATTCAAGATCTATTTACGTTTCATAACACTCCACAATCCATCTTCACATCTTTTGATATCGCATCAATTTGTGTAACTCATTTTTATATACCAGGCCCCTCAGAAAGTATTGCGAAAAAAAGTTTTTATATATGGGAGACTGGCCAGTTATAATGTTTTTCGAAAATATGATTATTTATAAGTAAAAATAAGTAAGTTCCAATTTCAAAATTTCCCTCCACATTTTTTGCGAGTTAATTCAAAGTATTGTGTCTCACTGAAATATGGATCTGCGCCGGGAACATTTTAGAGCTATGATTTTATACGATTTCAAGTGTCGCCTGAAACCGGATGAATCGTACGATAGACTTCAAATGGCATTCATGGATGAAGGCCCTTCCAAGGCAACCGTGTATCGTTGGTATAACGAATTCAAGCGCGGTCGACCAACTTTGGGGGATGACGAAAGAAGCGGTCGCCCTTTGACGGCTGTTACCGAAGAAAACGTGCTAGCAGTGAAAAATTTAATCCAAGACAATAGGCGAATTACATATCAGGAGATTCAACACATATTGAAGATTGGATCGGGAAGCGTTCACGAGATTCTACACAGCCATCTTCGCGTGAGGAGGATAGTATCACGCTGGGTGCCGCACAACCTCACCGATGCTCAGAAGCAGGCCCGGGTGGAATGGTGCCGTGATATGCTTAACAAATTTGAAGCAGGCTCGTCTCGGCGTGTTTACGACATCGTTACAGGTGATGAGTCCTGGATTTATCAATACGACCCAGAAACCAAGCGCCAGTCGACTGTTTGGGTGTTTCAAAATGAGCCAACGCCTACCAAAGTGAAGCGATCTAGAAGCGGGGGTAAGATTTTGATCGCTAGCTTTTTTAATTTGACTGGCCACTTGGTATCAATTCCCTTACGGGATCAAAGAAGCATTAATGCCGAATGGTATACTACCAAATGTTTGCCAGAAGTTTTCTCTGTTATAAGCAACAAGCGACCAAACACAGGGCTCCGCGGGCTACTGCTCCACCACGACAATGCACCTGCGCACACCGCACTCAAAACGAGGGACTTCCTGGACAGCACGCCAGTCAAACTCCTGGGTCACCCTCCTTACAGCCCTGATCTAGCACCGTGTGACTTCTTTTTATTCCCAAAAATAAAAAATCAGCTCAAAGGGATACAATTTTCGTCGCCGGAAGATGCG
The DNA here is from genome assembly GCA_949775005.1 of Orthosia gothica. Classification (NCBI taxonomy): domain Eukaryota; kingdom Metazoa; phylum Arthropoda; class Insecta; order Lepidoptera; family Noctuidae; genus Orthosia; species Orthosia gothica. Next base: position 24,325,869 of record OX459035.1, read on the forward strand.
CTGGCTGCGTTCGAGCAGGCTGTAAACGAGGTGTCTGCGGCGGACTGGAAAAAGTGTTTTGAAAACTGGTTTAGGCGCATGAATCTTTGTATAGAGGCTGGTGGAAAGTACTTTGAAAAGATTTAATAAAAATATATGTACGTATAGAACAATTTTTTTTAGTTTCGCAAAACTTTCTGAGTGTCCCACGTATATTCTTTGTATTATAACATCTGGAAAGCATATTTAGTTATCTCTGACTGTTTTAAATATCTAAACTTAAATTATATTCGTAATTTATAATTCTTCTTGTAATATTTTCCTACTGTGACGTTTTATCTGACATGACATATGTCTGTCTATTTTATTTTCTTAAAGCCATAGACATACCATAGGTACCATGGACTATAATACCTAGACCTTTCCTTATAAGCTAGTTGTACATTCATGTAAGGTCAGAGCAGACTGACCCACCTTTGTAAAGCCGTTTTTATTCGCTCTGGTCTTATTGAGATTTGAATTTGAAATTTAGAAAGGATTGCAAATCGAATGAAAAACGGGCTTCAGATTTTTGGTAGTCTAGAATCTGGTCTGAACGCTGACAGTGGGTGATACTGAGTACTATATTACGAAGTGTATTTACTATTCTTAAAACTCTTTAAAAGCCTTAAACCTGTGAAACTTTTATGTAAATTTACTATTTTCTGAAGTGCTCTAAAATATATACTGTGAGTGTTATATCGTGTATGATTTACCCACGTATCTGGCTACTAGCCGTTTCACTGCTGACCTGCCTGCCTTTCCTGACCGTATGCCTGTTACTCCGTCGTGGTGCCTACTCACGTGTCTCTCTCGAGCATACCACGACGGTTTGAAGAGTTCCAGTCCGTCCAGCTGTCTGCCTTACCTGCCCGATTGCCTGCTTGTCCGTCGAGGTGTCTGCTCACCTAACTACCTCAGACATTCTACGACTTCCTGCCCGACCTACTGCCTGGATACCTGCCCACGTCGCGCGAAGCCGGCCCATAGTTCTGTTCTCTATATCCTTTTTAATTTCATAGCTTTAATTTAATTTTTATCTTAACTTTATTAACGTGCCTTACGTATAGCTCCACTGAGCTATACGTAACGTTACAACCAACAACCTTGTTCCTGATTGAAACGATGAATTGGAGTACAATTAACACTTATCGTTTTTACTGGTATTTTGCGCCATTCCCACATAATGGCAATTGGGTGATTTTGTATATTCGGACATTGTATCGTTGTATATTTTTGTCAACAGAGCTGCGGCTATTTCAAGGAGCCCCTGGTATGCATTGGACCCGTCGCCACAGACCAGATCCGCGAGTTTGTACAGCATACCGCTGGGGAGAAACGCATCGGCGTTTACGGACTTCATTAATTTGTTTACGTTTTGGGTTGCGTAAAATGGTTAGTATAGTGCATCGTTTGAGAAAAAATCTTGTCCTTGTATTTTTGTGCGGTCTTTGAGTATTGGCTGGAGATTATTTTTAAAATTAGAAAGAAAAAAAACAAAAATATTTGTGACCCGCACAGGAGACACGAGAAACAAGCATAAATGAGTGAAAAAAAATAGTATAGAAAATAGAATGTAGTCAATATACCGAACTCAGTAACAGAACAAGTGTCAAGAAAAAACAATTGCGTCGCCGTATTAATTTGACAGATATTATACCATTTTACGCAGCGTCATTATACCCATAATTTTTAGGGTTCCGTACCCAAACGCCGCTCGCACTCGCACTTTTCTCGGTTTTTTACTAATAAAAGTTAATAATGAAGAAAGTCTACGATTTGAAAAAGCAAAGCTTAACCCAACCATTTTTAATGTTTATTAGTAAAACCAGCCAACTGCGATTCGGACTCAAGCACGAAGAATTCCGTACTATTATCGGAAAAAACCGGCAAAAACATCACGTTTGTTGTATGGGAGCCCCACTCAAATATTTATTTTATTCTGTTTTTATTTGTTGTAATAGCGGCAACAGAAATACATTATCTATGAAAATTTCAACTGTCTAGCTATCACGGTTCATGAGATACAGCCTGGTGACAGACAGACAGACGGACCGCGGAGTCTTAGTAATAGGGTCCCGTTTTTACCCTTTGGGTACGGCTTAAAATTACTAATTATATGTATTTGATATAAGGATTCAAATTAATTAGGTTAAGGTGCGGAGGGGTGGCCCTTGGGCCACCCTTGAGCTGCGAACATGCTTGTTTTATTCCAAAGAACATTATGTGTAAATCATAAGATTATGCATCATTATTATTATGCCAACAGTATTATTGGGAATATACATTATGGCAAAGCATTTGTGCCTCATTATGATCATTTATGCTGAATTTCGTTATGCCTATGTAAATTATGGAAATATATTTTATGTTTATCATTTGTGAGAGAATTTTTATCGTTAAGTGGCATTAATCACGTCCTTTCACCTCGTGCTTAGATTGTATGATGACTTATTGTTTGCGTTGAAACATCACGCACACACTTATTTGCACAGAACCGTACAGGTGACTATAAACATAGAGATCTGACTGCAATTTATACCCCTTTCTGTACCTATGCATGGTACAGCCGTGCTATTCTTGATGAATCATGATTTTGAAAGTACTCAAGTATAATTTGACGAAGTAGCCAAATTTAAACGTTACAATTGATTAGATTTGTTTCGTATGTTTTGTAAGTCTCTATGCGAGCGATTTCTATACAGGCGAATAAATTGCAGATTTTGTAAGTATGTGAGTACCATGTTCGTATTTATCAAATGGATCAATATAACTTATTGCTTGAAATACTTTATATCTATACATAGAACAGCAGTTTTCCTCTAGATGAATCATACTTCATAAGGTACTCACATAAAATTAATGAATGAGTGTTTACCCAATATTGTAAAACATTTTTTATTTAAAAGAAGGTTTTTTATTTTAATGAAATGAGTAAGTGTGGAGTTGCATGTCCGTTCTTCTCCATAGCAAAGTACCTTTGCGAACAGCCTGCAGAATATTTTTATTGACTTTAACTTTTTACATTAAAAAGTGCCATTGAATGGTTTCATTGATTTGACTTTAGACTTTGAAAATTGACTCAACAGGCCGAGTGGTAGGTTATCACCGGATATGTGTATGAGGTCATACACGTTGTCAGGATGGTCGAGTGTTAGGTTTTCTTTGATAAATACTTCTTTTATTTGTTAAGAATTAAATTATTTATTTTTAACATCAAATAGTACTTAAAAGTTGTTAAATTGATTATCCTAGAAAATATTCGAATGTCAAATGACGTTACATCTAATGACTGTTGACGATTGGAGAGGGATTGATCGGACACGAGGCGGATTGAGTCTGTTCGTTAGTCTAGTCTGGGCGGGCCTGGAGGATTGTAGCGTTTACCGAAGTGGATATATTGTATGGATTTGAAGGTAACTTAGCGTGAAATGGAAAATAAATACTAGTTCAAAGTCAAAAATGTGTTTTATTGCTGAATTACCAACTACACGTGAGTATTATTTATTCTTGAGTATTGTTCTACCCACTGACCTACCTGATTTGAACTAGCTCTGTTGTCTATCTAGTGATCTATTACAGAAGTAAAGTAAACATTATACAATAAATATAAGTCACTGCAGACAGAACCAAATATTGAGATCCAGTTCCAAATGATATAATTCCGGATGCTTTTCCTGATATCGAAATTCTTATGAATAGTTTGAATCTCCAGAATAAGAAAGACATAGTTATGCTTTGTAAATAATGTCCTGAAAGAATAACATTGTGCAGAAAATCGGCCAGTAAAATTAAGCATATTTCGGCATTCTTCATTTTTACATCGCTCAAGTCATCAGCAAAAATTCTATAAATCCATATTGCGTTTATGAGTATCGTGTAGCAGAATACCCATAATTTATTTTTGTTTCCTATTGGTATTTTGTGATTGTATATATATGATTGTATTGCACTAAATATTTTGAAGAAAATCATCCAACCTTCTTCGTAATGTCGTTTAGACGGCGATAGTCTACACAGAAACGCATGCTGCTGTCCTTCTTTTTCACCAACACTACTGGTGAACACCATGGACTACATGAAGATTCAATCACACCGTCCTTCACCATTCCGTTGATCATTTCGTCCACTTCACGTTCCCGTGCCACTGGAATACGTCTTGGTCGCTGGCGGATTGGTATCTCATTTCCTGTATTTATTCTGTGTTGTGTGTTATGTCGGCATCATTTGTTGAGAAAATGTCGGTGAACTTGTTTAACATTTTCTTAGCTTAGTTTTTTCTTCTTCCGACCAGTTATTGCATCTATGCATCCAAACCACCTCTTCACAAGTGCCTAACATTGTGCCTTTTTTGAGCAATTTTCGAAATACTTCTGTTTCCATCAAATCAAATCAAATCAATTAATTTTATTTGCTCAAACATGAGTATCATACATACATAACAAATTGTCAGCATGAAGAGGTGTTAGGATATAAAATGATAGAACATCATGTTTATCTTGGGAAATGGCATGCAAATATTTATAAAGAATACAAACCAAAATACTTAATAGAATGTCATATTTAGTAAAAATAAGATAATAATAATAATACTAAAGCCTTTTATTTCCCAATTAACAAAGGTTATTTACTTACATAAATTTTTTCTAAACTAACTTAATTATTTCACTTAAACTATAGGTAATGTAATGAATTATATTTACAATCTAATATTTTATTTTATTGGGGAATCTAGCTTCGGACAAAGGCCTCCTCCAACTCATGCCATTCCGTTCTATCGGCAGCTAGTCTTGTCCAGGTTCCTTTTGCCACCCGTATGATATCATCGCTCCAACGACGTCTTGGACGGCCTCGACGTTGCCTGTCTTCTCGGGGCCACCAGTGAAGCACTCGCTCACTCCAGTGACCGTCAGTAGCTCGTGCTACATGGCCCACCCATCTCCATTTATATCGACAAGCTAATTCAGCGGCATCTTTTACCTTAGTTCTGACTCGTATTTCTGTGTTGCGCACTCTTTGAATTAGTTTTAGTCCCAGCATGCTCCTTTCCATTTTCCTTTGAGACACTTGAAACTTTCGTATTACTTCCTTTGTGAGCGACCAACATTGACATCCATATAATATACAGGTAACATTGTATTGTCAAAGGCTTTCTTTTTCAGTGTTATGGGTATTTTGGATTTAAATATGTGCTTTAGAGCCTAATATTTGCTCCAAGCCATTTTAACGCGTCTCTCTACTTCTTTCATTGTTTGGTTTTCGTCCCAGATATGTATATGTATCAACATAACTTATAGTGCATTGATCTACATTAATGGGTCTTCTATCTGCGTTTGTCATAATGCAGGTTTTACTTGCGTTCATTTGTAGTCCACATTTCTTGCTCTCTAGATCGAGACTTTGTAGCATCACTTCCAACTCATTATGATTATTGCTGAATATGATAATATCGTCAGCAAACCTTAGATGACCCAGTCTCTCGCCGTAAATTGACACTCCAAAGTTCGCCCAATCATGTCTTCGAAAAATGTCCTCCAGTAGTGCAGTAAAAAGGTTAGGTGATATGGGGTCACCTTGTCGAACACCTCTATCTATGTTGAATGGACTGCCCTTTCTTTCTAACCTGACGACTGCCTTGCTTTTTCTGTATATTGTTTGTAGTAGAGTAATATATTTGTGATGTACACCTTGTTTATGTAGAGCGTCCCATAAGGCTTTGTGTGAAATGCAGTCAAATGGCTTAGCATAATCTACAAATGCTATATACAGATCTCTACCAAATTCATTCAAAATCAAAAAATCAAAATCAAAATCAAACATTTTTATTTCACATAGGCCCACATGGGCACTTATAAAACGTCGACAAAATGTGCACGGTTCGGGTTGGTCGTTTCCTATGGAGAAGAACCGGCAAGAAACTCCATGGTTACTCTTTTAAAAAATTGTTTGGTTTTACAATATTTCCATGTTACAGCAGTACTTAGATGGGGGGACAACGCAGGCCCGATAATAAGTCGTAAGAAACTAAAACAAAAAATGATTATATAATAAATTAACAAAAGATTAAAAAAAGTAAAACGAGATAAAATGTTAGCAAATGTTAACAATCTAGAAATCTAGAAGGCTTACAATGTTCACACATTTACAAAACAATCGGTAAAATAATCTATACAAAGTATAACAAGACTAAATTTAACATGTGGCACAAATGTTGTTATCAGTGCTGTAACTATTCTTAGCAAAGGGCTATAAAGATAATTGAAAACCATTGTAAAAAGTCTTATCAAATGAAGAAAAAATGAGATTGAGAATAGTTAGAGATATCCACATATTTGTTGAGGTACCATGGAAGCCGCATGTTCAGAAGGAGCTAAAACCAAATATTTTTATCTTCAACGTAGTCCTTGATTTTATAATATGCTTTTTTAATAAGGAAACGTTTGATGTGATTTTTGAACTTTCCATCGGTCAGTTCTATAACTGACTTTGGCAACTTGTTATAAAAGCGTATACTGTTTATAAGAAAAGACTTGCTAGTTTTCGTTAATTTGAATTTGGGTATTACAATTTCGTGTTTACTGCGTGTATTTAAATTATGGAAGTCGCTTCTAGTTTTGAAAGCCCTCGATTTTTGCGGACATACAAAATTCATTCTAAAATATAAAGTGAAGGTAGAGTCAGTATATCGATCTCTTTAAATTTTTCTCTGAGGGACTCGCGAGGACCCATTTTATAGATCGCGCGGATTGCCCTCTTTTGTAATATGAAAATTGAGTCAACGTCTGCTGCTGATCCCCACAGCAGAATGCCATAAGACATAATACTGTGGAAATAAGCATAGTATACCAGCCTAGCTGTGGCTACATCGGTTAACTGCCTTATTTTCCTTACTGCATATGCAGCTGAACTTAACCTACCCGAAAGAGTTCTAATCTGCGCGCCCCACTGCAGTTTGAATCGATAGTAATCCCTGAGAATACAGTTTCAGCTATAACTTCAAGATTTTTACCGTCAAGATTTAAGTTAAGGTCACGTTGGTAAAGAGAACTAAAGACATTTAGTTTTTTTCGCATTCAGTAAAAGATTATTAGCTGCGAACCATTTTGAGAGAATAATTAGACTTTCGTTGACCTGTAAGACATCCGTATCTTTCCTATCTATTTTAAAAATTAGCGAAGTATCATCAGCAAATAGAATTATATCCGAAAATTTGGCCATCATAAAAGGGAGGTCATTAATGTAAACAAGGAAGAGGAATGGACCGAGAATTGAACCTTGAGGCACGCCCATCTTGACTAGAGACCCGGAGGACGTCGCCCCATTAACATTTATTTTTTGCTGTCTGTTTGATAAATAGGAAAGCACAAGATCAGCAGCTTGTCCTCAAATTCCGTAGTGGTGTAATTTACAGATTAGTGTGTTGTGTTCGACGCAGTCGAACGCTTTTGAGAGATCACAGAAAATGCCCCGGCCGAAAATGCCCCTCGACCTCTGCACATGCTACTTCACATAAGCGATCAACAGAGTAAGCACTGATATCCTTCCTTTCCTTATATTTGAGATGACTATAACAAAGTATCAGGGTACCATCAGCCACTGAGGATTTGTTGTACGCGCTGGCAACTGAAAAATTATTTACATTAAACAACATCCTATCTAAAACATAAGATATCCATGTGGTATTTATCTACTAACAATTCCACGTCTCAAATTTAACCGGCGAAGCCATTTATATTTTGATGATAAAAATCAGATGATGAGTAAAATATTACTATTCGTCTTCTCTTTTGTCGGCTCTAATTGTTTAAAGAAGCTACAGTGGTATTATCAGAAAAACTGGGTAATACTGTTAAATCACTAAACCTAGTCTCAGTTAAATCATCAATAACTGCGTGTATATTAAAGGCTAACAATAATGTCGACTATTTTTGGGAAGAAACATATGGTCCCGAATCAAAACAAAATCACTAACAAAATTGTTGGTGTCAAAAAACAATAAACGGTCACTATGACGACAAGATAAAATATGCATCAAGTAATTTAAACTAGAAATATATTCATTTTCCTGAACAAGTAACTTGTCAGAATAGGGCAATGCACAAAATATTAATTTGCCTAATCTTAACTTAAGTAGGGTGTCAATACCATTAACTAAGTCCCTTTTTGTTACACTAAGGCTATTTCCAAAAAGAAGTACTACAGTAGTTTGCTCATTCAATTGTGTCTGTTGAATTTTATGAATAATCTCATTAAATTGCAGTTTATGATAACAATGGATCACTATTGTATGTTTAGAATGGTTATTTAACATAGATCCAAAACCTGTTCCTAAACTATCAGAATATACTACGACATTATTTTTGGTGGGGTCAAAGTTGTTGCAGTATGAGCGATGGGTAAAGTTGTAGGAGCAACATGTTGTGACGTGAGAGGTGGCGGAACAGCAGCACAACTACAGGTGAGATTGTTAGTCAATGACTCATACCTCTCTGCATTACACTTCACCAGGTCCACCAACTCACAGGCCTCCTGCATGCGCTCACTTAACATCTGTTGACTACATTCATATTTACAAAATATTTCCTTCAGTGTATTTTCGCTACTCAATCATTCCCTTTGAAGGTTCTGGATGTCAACATCATACATTTGAGTACTATTTTCTAATTTACTATTACATATTGTAGCGTTATAAAATAAAAATAAAACTTTTTTAACGCAACGATAATTTTAAATTTAAAAAGTAAATACACCGAAAATAAAAAACCGGCCAAGTGCGAGTCGGACTCGCGCACGAAGGGTTCCGTACCATTTTCGTAACAAACGGCAAAAAAAACACGTTTGTTGTATGGGAGCCCCCCTTAAATATTTATTTTATTTTGTTTTTAGTATTTGTTGTTGTAGCGGCAACAGATATACATCACCTGTGAAAATTTCAACTGTCTAGCTATCACGGTTCATGAGATACAGCCTGGTGACAGACAGACAGACAGACAGACAGACAGACAGACGGACCGCGGAGTCTCAGTAATAGGGTCCCGTTTTCACCCTTTGGGTACGGAACCCTAAAAAGGTAAAAAGGTAAAACACATATTTTTTAAAACGGGAAGTAGTATCGCAATATTCGCAATAGACAATATTGTATTAATTATTTTTAAATATTAAGTATACATAAAACTTTTAAGTAGAATTTAGAAAAGGTTTAAAGTTAAAAGCTGAATTCACGTGCCTAATCTTCAACGCAGTTGCAACCGGTTTAATGATGGCATAAGCATACAAGTAAGTACCATAACATGATATAAGTAAGGTAATAAAAAAATTAACTACGGAAACTTAAAAGGTAAGCTAAGTTAAAAATTAAAAGAAAGAAAATTAAAAGAATGATAACAGCTATTCATCGGGAATCCCCGCTGGATGAAGCGCCTTTGGCAGTTCCTCTCCAAACACAATAAAATATGTACGGAACCCGTTCAAAGATGTTCGGAATCCCGAAGACTGCAGGTACTCCAGGGGTCATTCGTTCTGTCCCGGGGGTAGAAGCCGAAATCGGCTCAACTGATATCCGTTTTGATACAAGACGCAGAAACTCTTGTCAGCGACAAGGTTTTTTTATGATTAGCTTGTCTCCAGTCTTGGCAGGACCGCGCAGTCCTCCAGTCTGTCGCTCGGCAACTTTGAGGCATGCCCTGGTAGCGAAATGATATCTCTGACAGAGCTCAGTAGCAGCGACACGCGATCCGCGAGCTCCGGCGCGCTCGTGGACCTGTATATCAAGTACCCTCGGCCTAACGAAGAGGAATGTGCCATCCCCGCACAAGAATTGACATGGCCGTGGTCATACTGTTGCTGGCAGTTTTAAAACACACTTTTAAACAGTAAATATAAAAATACCAATGATAATTTAGTAGAAGATTTCAAAGCCAAACATTTCCTATAAAATCCCATCTGTCAGTCCTAGAAAAAATGTCTTCTGTTTTCTTGACAAACAAAATATGAAAATTTTAATAAATGTAACCAGCCTGCTTTGACAAATTAAAAAAAAGGCTAAAGCAAAGCGTCTTGTAGCGATCACGCTACAATATATGTAATTGGTTTTTTAAGTTTCTGAAATCTCTTCTAAGGTTAACATTATATTTGTAAATACTTTGAGTTTTTAAAAGATTCTTGTATTTCTTAATACTTTTATTAATTTTAATATATTTCTTAATTTTATTATGACTGCTTAGAATTGGACATTTAGCAAAGTTATCATCCACTGTAAGGTCTATGGTAATGGTGGGCCATTCACACTCGCTTGCACTTCGGATGCATTATCCATAAGCTCATTGTACAGGTTACTGGTGTTATAAACCTCTTCGCTGACTTTCAGCGAGTCGATGGAGGTAATAGGTGTACCAGAATCTCATGGCATTTTTTATTTTTTTTAAATTCTGATTTTCATATGGCAATGTCAATTGTCACCTGTCGAATCAAAGTACTTGATGTGTCAACCGCTGCTGAAATTTTTTGATATTAACTTGAAAGTTTGTTATTTTTGTGAAAATGTCGAAAAACCCACTTCGATCTCATGCGAGACATATTGTTTTCAATGTGTATCATAAAATAAGGGAAGAAGAAGGCGTAAATCAAACTCAATCTTTGATTTTTAAGTGCGTCGTAGAGTGAACCGGTAAGTTGGACTGACTTGTTTTGATACTTTTAGTTTAATTTATATTTTTCTTACTTAATTTTAATTTCATTCCATTACTATTATATGGTAAATCGTAGGTCAGGGCACATCGAATGATGGCCGGAAGGAAATGATTGATTTTAACGGAGATTGAGAATCTTTGACGTAAGAAAAATATTAAGTAATAATCTGCGCCCTGCAGTGGGACGTGTATATAGACGGGAGTTTTTGGCGGGATTTTGTCGAGTGAAGTTCAGTGGCTGTTAATATTATTTGCAAATTGATTCCTAGTGGATATTGTGATATATTATTGGTGTAGTTTTGTATCTCAACTGTCTCCGCAACTGGACAATTTGTAAAATCATTGACAAAAGCGATCTCGGGATAGTGGAGCGGTGTATTTTATTGTAGTATTGACTGCCTCTGCAAAGCTTACTGGGAAGACTGACTCGATACAATTTGCTGCCAAATACTCCAAAAAACATTAGAATCTGTTGCATTCTAATGCATACTAAAGAATAAATATAAGATCCAAAACTCTTTCCAAAGACGTGGCTAAAAGGTCCTAGCAACCAGGCCATAAAACTTACATAAAAACAAAATATATAGACCATAGAGTATAGTAATATAGACTGATGATGATGAATGACTTTAAGTAACATGATACATTTTATTATTTTTTACAGACTTTATACATAAAGAGATTGGTTTTAAATATGTTAAATGCCAATGAAAAAGAACCATTTTGATGGAGAGAGATGACATAAAACTACAAAGATACAAGTTTTTGAAATGCCAGTGGAGTTCATGGAATCGTATTCTAGTTTTCTAGTTCTGAATGAGGTTTTAATTTATTAGTATGATTTAAATGCTAAAAAATAAATTAGTACATAAATTAATATTCAATTGATTTATTTTTCCTATGTTAAGAACACGATGTATAACAACATTATTCATACACATACCTATAATACTCACAGTGGATCTTTGTGTCTCTGAATTGGTTGCAAGACCCCGCGCAGTAGCTATTTTTGTGTCAATGTTGAAGGTGAAGATAGCATTGTATAACTGTCTCTTTCACTCGCTTATGTATGTCACATAAGCTTACGGAGTTTCTTGTGCATTCTTCTCCATAACAAGCTACTTTCCGAATGCACGGTAGAATCAACTTTTATTCCATGTAAATTTTAATTGTGACATTCAAAAGTGCCGCTTGGTGGCCCAGTTGAAATAAATATATTTTGTCTTTTTTGTCATCGTCCTATCTCGCTTACTCTATGCAGTATACTCGATGACAAACTGTTTCTTACGCAATGGTTGGCAGGACCAAGTTCAAAGACACAAAGATCCGTTGTGACTACTATAATATAGGTACCTCATGTTCATTAATACTAAAGACATAAATAAAAATTAAACAGTATCAAGATCGTTTGATCCAATTTCCCCAGTATTGCATACAACAAATTTTTATTTCCCTTTTTGCCATGAGATTCTGGTAGACCTATAATGGTGTTATGAGCCTTGCATAATTCTGCTTCTAGTACAGATATACGCTTCAGTGCCTGGTCAGGAGTGTCATGGCAATGCTGAAAATCTGACACTAGTTGACGGAGATGGTGATGCTGGTCCAGTATATCCATATGCTGGGAGTGTAGTTCTGCAAGCTGGTTCTTGAGTTGAGTGTTTTTGTTCACTATTAATTCAATTTCAACTTCATTTTCCTCTCGTTCCCGCAGTAGCTTGCTGCACTCATTTCTTGATGAATCCAGCTCCCTCAGCACTGCTTTCAGTTTGTGACTCATGTCACGAACGGTAGCTGCCCGGGTCATCATATTGATTGTTTGCCTTAAGCGACACCTGTAATGTGACAGGAAACAGCTGAGTATGTGAAGAGAATACTATGTTAGTTAGAAACTTGAGAAAGTAGGAGGGTTTTTAGAGTTAAAAAGAAGTAAAATGTTTTAAAACAATAGAAAAGTTACAAAAAATTAAATAAAAAAGAATATGATTAAAAAAAAAATATGGAGGTACTTGAAAAAAAAAAACTAAGAACAAAGAAAAGCTATTTCATTTAATATTCTCATAATTAATTACAGGTAATACTTTAAGGAAAGGCTTTATTAAACATTGGTCTGCATTGCTTGATTATCTTAGATTTTTTATAGGGATTTCTAATAAGAACATTAGTTTGAGTGGGCACAAAGTCTATTTACAATGCTTACGAACTAGGGGCTTTACCTGTAATATTTACACTATATTAGAGATATATTATGTGTGAAGTAGGGTTTGCAGTGAATGTTTTGTCTGGGGCAAGTGTTTTCGTCTTCGATTTTGCTTCCACAGTTTGTCAAACAAAATGAGACATAAACTTAGCCGGTGTGTACTGGACGTCGGTCAGCGCTCTGAGCAGTGTATGAGTGGTGTATAGTATGTAAATAATACAGCAATAAATACGCAAATCAAAACAAAATACTCCCCCGGTTCGAAGAATTCAAATCCACAGTTCAAACGTTGACAGCCGGTACATGACTTAGTGCCTTAGTAGGGTTATGCTGCTGTTGTGTTGTGCCTGTGTCGAATAAATATATTTTTATTCTATTCTATTCTAAATATCAATTGTTATTTAGTTTTCACAATAAAACTGGTCACAAACACTACGTGTGTCACTTTATACGTCGATTCTAATATAAATAAAGGATTTTTAACAAATTAAACACAATAAAACAATAATTTTTAAATAAATAAGTTACTAGGCCGTTTTTTGACGACCTGTCGCCAGTGTTGCCAGTCGCAGAAAAAAATGTTATGTTTCTTCATAACCTGGTTCAGTACAAAAATATGGTCAGTTGTTGAGAACTTGCGTCGGAAGCCAGCCTGTTCTCTAGGTTGATTAAATTCAAGAGTAGGCATGATCCTTCTTAATATCGTTTTTGTGAAGACCTTGTATATCGCAGGTAATATACTGATTGGTCTGTAATTTCCCATATCTAGGGGGCTGCCTTTTTTGTACAATAAAGTTATAACTGACGTATCCTATTCCTCTGGTATGATCTCTTGACATATTATTTCGTTGAAGAGTGTTGTTATGATGGGGGTAAGGGGATCGATGATAGCTTTTACTGCATCGTTTGTGATCTCGTCACTGCCTGGACTTTTCATTGTCTTTAGAGATTTCAAGGATTCTTTTATTTCTGAAGTTAAGAAAGGAGGTACACTTTCAGTATCATCTTGGTTCATGTTTTGTACTTCTTCATTTATTACATCTTCAGCACTGTATAGTTGTTTATAGAAGTCTGATGCTATGTTGATAAAAGATTTCCTATTGGTCTTCTTATAGTTTGTTTTATTCTTCAGTGCAGCTATCCATGGTTTTGAAGTCTTTAGTCTTTTTTCTGCCCTCTTTCCTGAACTTCTTTGATCTGACTCTTCTTCTATTATTTTTTGTTGATGACTTTTAATATTATTTTTGATAGCTGCACTTATTTTCCAGTAAAGCCGGCTTAACTGTTTTTTCTCTTCTTTAGTAAAAAAGTAAAAAATAAAATAAATGTTGTGTAAATGTCAATAAAATAATACAAGTCAAAATTATGCTTCTAGAATGTCAATAAAAATTATTAAAAAATGTCAGGATATTAAAATATTTAAGAGGGGACTCTAGTGAGACTTTCACCATACAAACACATTCTGCTGTTTTCTTCGTGGATAATGGCTCTAGAGCAATGATTTGTTTCGATAAAATCTAGGTCTAATTAATACGTGCCTGTATCATTTGCTTTTTTCCAAAACATAATCACAAAAAGAAATATGATAATACAAAAATCAGAAAAAAATGCCCGTTTTTACCGCCATGTTCAGAAGACTTTCAGACAAAATTTATAAGTTTTTAACAAAAAAGGAAATGATAGGAGCATAGATATACTTTTCCTCTAAATTTTGATATAAGAATTTTTTAGATCAGACCAGGTTTCATGAAGAAAACAGCAGAATACGAAACGTCTTTTAGTCAAAGTTTTTGTAGGTAAAATCAGCCTGAGCTGCAGTTGTCCCTTTCGCATTTTACGGGGTGAGATTGGAGGTGACGCGACGGCAATAGTTTCTTCAAATACCTATTTTTCAAATTCCTGTTGACTAGAGTCCGCTCTTAACGTGCAAAATGAAAATGTCGTGAAAAATCGTGCAGATTTCAATAAATAATACAAATGAAGGATAATAGAATGTCAGAATATAATTAAAAAAAAAAAAAGATATTAAAACAATATGTCAAAATAAAATAATCATTCCAGAATGTCATAATAAAATTTTATAAGAATAACAATACCATAATTAATAACAATAACATAAACATTCAAGCATTTAACAGGAGTCCGTCAAAAAGTCAAATTGCTTTTTCGATTATAAAAAAAAAAAATATAAAAAAATGTATGCCTGACCTTAGATAGTTAATTAACGTGGCTTTCATACATACAAAAAATAAAATCAAAATTACAGTCTCTGACTGGTACCCTACGACGTATCGTTCGCTGCTTACCCAGACAAGTTCGCTATTGAATTTACTTCTCACTCGTTAAACCACATATTGACTACCTAGTTAAAATATGGGACGCCGCTGCTAGGTCACATACAAACCTTCTGCAAACTACTCAAAATAAACTACTAAAAAAGTTGTTTAATTATGACTACTTAACTCCAACAGACACTCTTTATAAACAAACCAAACTAATGAACATTACACAAACATACATTTACAAAACGTGCATACTGATTAGAAAAATACTTTAATGAGGATATACACACAAACATTACCTTCACCAAAACAAAAAAAAAACACAAAATGACATTAAGACGTGAACAAGACTTTTTACAACTACACTCAACCCGAACAAATTACGGCAGAAAAACTATTTTATATGAAGGATCCAAATTATTTAACAAATTACCAAGAGACCTTAAGGAATCCAAATCAAAGACTACATTTAAAAAGCTAATCAAACAATTAATATTAAAGAACGCACTTTCCTTGACATAGTTTCGAGCCACATCCAGTTGTGCTTATCCGTGTTTTAATTGTAACTGACGGTGACTTGTTTACCTCAATGTTTGAACCAGTGTCGAAATTTGGTTGGATATTGTTGTATTTTTTTGGGGAGAGAAGCTAGGGTATGTTTTGGTGGGAATCGCTGTTGGTGAGAACAGCATTACCTATAAAATGCCAAAAATAACTTCTGCTGTACTCGTGGCGGAGTACCGTATATAGCAGAGCCCTAGCCAGTCCGAGTCATCCACGTCCCCGTCGTTCTCCCTGGGACCTGCTGCAACCGCGCCGACGCGCGTCCGCCACCCCGAGTTGCAGCTGAGCTAACGGATGCAGGGCGAAGGGCGAATATTCTGCGCCTTAAAACAGAATCGTCTCACTAGGGAGGATACCCGAAATGAAACCGAGCACATCCGAAGGCTCTAAGGCGGCAGCCCCGCTATCGGATTAAGGCACAGTGGGCTAATCACTCGCTTGCCCGACAACTATAGATTCCTGAAACTGAAACAGTAATAAGAAACCGGACCGATTTTTTACCGACGACTTTTGGCTTGAAATTACGGACACGAATTGCATTCTGGAATGTACGAACGATGAGCGAGGACAGTCGACTGGCCCAGGCAGAAGCAGTAATGCTCAGCTACAAGTTGCAGATTCTGGGTCTAAGCGAGGTGAGAAGAAACGGATTTGGTGAGCTGAGAACGTCCGGAGGCTTGACTTTGCTGTATTCGGGAAAAGAAAGTGAGGAGGATGTGCGCGAGTATGGCGTGGGATTCCTTATTTCTAATACAGCTAAGAAAAGTCTGGTGGACTGGAAACCGATCTCAGACCGGATCATATACGCCCGTTTTAACTCAAGAGCACGGAAGATCTCCATTGTACAGTGCTACGCCCCAACCAATGCAGCACCTGAGGATACCAAAGACGATTTCTACAACGCCCTCAACGCCACCCTTAGGAGCATAAAGAAGCAAGACATCGTCATCGTCATGGGGGACCTGAATGCAAAGGTTGGGAGTGTTAACAATAACCGCGAACGGCATATGGGTACACACGGTCTTGGAATATGCAATGACAATGGGGATCGGTTTATCGAGTTTTGTCAGAACCACGACCTGACCATCGGAGGAACATTGTTTATTCATGGTGACCACCACAAATACACCTGGAACTCACCCGACGGAGTCACCAAGAACCAGATCGACCATATTGCCATCAGCTCCAAATGGCGTTCTTCATTGCTTGATGTCCGTAACCGTAGGGGCACCGATATAGATAGTGACCATCATTTGGTAGTTGCTGAAGTTCGGCTCAAGGTAGCGGTAACCCGTGCAACTGGAGAACCCGGCAAGGTAGGGCGAAGGTACGATGTGAGCAAACTTTTTAACTTGGACACCCGTAAGGCGTTTCGCCTTGAGCTGCGCAATCGGTTCTCTGGACTGGAGGATGCTGCAGACTCAGTGGACGAGGAGTGGAGCCGCATTAGAAATGCCTATACGGAGACCAGTTCCGTGGTCCTTGGATACAAGTCAACACATGCGCGCGAGGACTGGATTTCACTTCACACGTGGGGCCTCATTGAGGATAGAAAGAAATTACACCTCAAACTGCTTGAGACCCGTGATGATGCCGAACGAGCCGACCTTAACGCTCAATACCGCCAGAAGCGCAAAGCGATTTATCGCAGTACGCGTGCAGACAGAAGGCGGTGGGCTGACGATATTGCTGATCGTGCTCAAAATGCTGCGAACACCGGCAACTTGAGGGAGCTGTATAAAGCCACTTTGACCTTGGCAGGAAACAGAGGGCTTAAGAAGAAGCCGCTTAAATCCAAGGAGGGGCAGCTTATTGCGACTTCGGAAGGGCGGCTGCAACGCTGGCGCCAGCACTTTGAGGAGGTCTTCGGATCGTCGACATCTTTGACACCTGACGCGCTGCGGATAGGTTCTGTGCCACCTCGACCGCTCGACATTGATACGGAACCACCGTCAGCCTCTAAAGTGACTGAAGCGATTCTCTCTTTGAAGGCTGGCAAAGCACCTGGACTCGACCGGATTACGGCGGAAATGTTACAAGCCGACTTAGCCTCCGCTGTCGACGTGCTGACGCCTTTAATTGAAAGGATATGGACCGCTGAAGAACTCCCGGACGACTGGAACAAGGGACTTTTAATAACCGTGCCCAAGAAAGGTGATCTCAGTAGTTGCGATAACTGGAGGGGCATTACGTTGCTGTCGACTCCCTCTAAGGTCTTCTGTAAAATAATCCTTGATAGGCTGTCGAGGGCCGTTGAGCCTCTTCTGCGCGGGGAGCAGGCGGGTTTCCGTTCGAGCCGCTCATGCACGGACCAGATCAACACTCTTCGTATCATTCTTGAGCAGGCATCAGAATGGCAAAGGGAAATTTATCTTACTTTTGTCGACTTCGAAAAGGCCTTTTATACGTTGAAGTGGTCCAGCATCTGGTCCCGCCTTTTGGACATTGGAGTGCCGTCAAAAATAGTCCGCCTATTGGAGAGCATTTATAGAAAATATTCCTGCAAGGTGACTCACGAAGGACTCATTTCGGAGGACATCGCAGTGCACGCTGGTGTCCGTCAGGGCTGTCTTCTTTCGCCCCTACTTTTTATAATCGTTCTCGACGGAATCATGTTGCGCACTCACGATAGCAGGCGTCGCGGGATAGAGTGGGGATTGACCAACGTCTTGGAAGACCTGGACTATGCCGATGATCTATGCCTGCTGAGTCATACACACGCTGACATGCAAGCGAAACTGAATGACCTGCGCCAGGAGGCGGCGAAAACTGGGCTCAAAATTAACATCCGAAAGACTCAAGAGATGCGCACAGGTGTGAAGAATTCTACACCGATGTTAATCGGCACAGAGGTTGTGGAACGCGTCCACAAATTCACGTACCTCGGGAGCGTCGTGTCAGAAACTGGAGGAACTGAAGAGGATATCGCTTCTCGGATTGCCAAAGC
The DNA here is from genome assembly GCA_949775005.1 of Orthosia gothica. Taxonomy (NCBI): domain Eukaryota; kingdom Metazoa; phylum Arthropoda; class Insecta; order Lepidoptera; family Noctuidae; genus Orthosia; species Orthosia gothica. The sequence goes on from OX459035.1 coordinate 24,344,568, forward strand.
GCGAGCTACCTTTGCGCAGCTGAGACCTGTGTGGCAATCGCGGAAACTGACCCGAAGGGTTAAACTCAAAGTCTTCGGGTCTAATGTCAAATCCGTGCTGCTCTACGGGTGCGAGACGTGGAAGGTAACAAAGGACATCTCGCGCCAAATCCAGGTCTTCGTCAACCGATGTCTTCGTCGCATCCTCGGAATTTACTGGCCCGAGATCATCTCTAATGTAGAGCTGTTGGAGAGATGCAACGAGACCCCGATCGACCGACAGATCAAGCGGCGTAAATGGAGTTGGATTGGTCACACGCTCCGGAGGGATTCCGATCACATTCCTAAACAGGCCTTAGATTGGAATCCTCAAGGAAAAAGGAAGCGAGGCCGTCCCCGTCAATCTTGGCGACGTACCGTATTAGCTGAAGCGACAAGCATTGGAATGGCGTGGAGCTAGGTGAAGCGCGAAGCTCAAGACCGGTCTCGATGGAGGACTACTGTGGAAGCCCTCTGCCCCAGCTAGGGGACATAGGATCTTAAGTCAAGTAAGTCATTGTTGTATTTTTGGTATACCCTAAAAATTTAATTAATTACCTATATTGACCTACCTCTGTATTAACTCACAACAATAATTAATCTACCTACTGTTGTTTTTAATATTAACATGTAAGTGAATTATTAAAATAATTATATAAAGATTTCTCAAACCTCAAAGTTTCATTAATGTCATATTTATAAACGTCCTCATTATTACATGTTATAGTCACTGTGCTGTCATCTGCAAATAGGGTCATGGGGTAGTCAAGGGCATCAGGCAGGTCATTGATATATAGGATAAATAAAAGGCACGCTCCCTTGTGGGACACCATAAATAGCCGTTCGTTCGCCAGATACGTAAATTTCCTCTCTTTTTGTCTTAATATTTATTTTAATTATTTGTATAATTAAAATAAATATTAATGTTTTATTTTAATTCGTGTACTATTTTCTGTTAATTAGGTAAGACTCTATAAGGTTAAGTATGTTTCCAGTTCAGTCTGTTTTTCCTAAATCCCTTTTGCTCATCGATTAAAATGTGTTTCTTCTCAACGTATGAGTACATCTCCTCATAAATATACTTTTCAATAGATTTTGATATGGTAGGAATGAGTGCGATCGGTCTATAGTTGCCCATGTGTTCATTATTGTTGTTTTTTTGAAATAACGGCTTTACTATAGACACTTGGAATATATACCTGAACAGATACACATGTTTATGAGATAGCTCAAGTGGTTACTAATAAAGTCAGATACATACTTGATTACCTTTGTGGAAATTCCGTCATATCCTGTACTATTTGTGGCTTTAAGTGATTTTATAATGTTTTTAATGTCTATAGGTATACTCGGGGCAATATAAATTGAATCTCGACGTTTTGCTATATTGACTGAATTATTTCCTAAACATGGAATCGGTTGAATTTTGTCTACAAAAAAGTCGTTAAATGCGTTTGCTATTTCTTGAGGGTCATTTAATACTTTATTATATAAATTGATCTGTAATATTAACCTTAAAACTTTCGCGTTTCATAATTGAAAACAATATAATTATCACGGGAAATTAACACGGCCGAAACGTCGGGCGAAATAGGTAAACAAACAATCGAAATCATCGCGTTAAATTTCCCGTGATAATTATATTGTTTTTAAATTGATCTGTCTAATGGATTCCTTAGGGAAATGGCGTTTTGCTTTGTTTATTATATTCCAGGTTGTTTTTGACTTATTGGTAGAGGTTTTAATAGAATAATTGTTTTGGGCGATTTATTCTTCGTTCGGCCCGAAGGCACGTCTAATAAGTTTCATAACTTTTTAAATCTATTTTTATAGTTTAAGAAACTTGCCTTATTCGTTATATTTGGTTTTAGTCTATAACGCCACAGCAATTGCCGTTTCTTTTTGCTACATAATTTTATGCCGCGTGATATCCATCTAGATTTCCTTATAACCCATATAGTTGTCCATTTAAATGGAAAACACAGGTCATAAATAGTTTAAACGTGTCAATAAATATGTCAAATGCGTCATTAGAATTACCGGTTTCATAAATTTCTGAAAAAATAACTTGTTTTAAAATATATTTAAATTTAATCATATTTTCTGCATTAAAATCACGTCTTTTTATACGCCAATATTTTAAAATAGCAGTTTTTTTCACCGGGCACTTTATTATTTGAGCTGTGTGTTCTGAAAGTGCAAATTCAATCACTTCAGTTTTACATTTGGTTTTAAAGTTATGTGCGATATTGTCTATGCACGTTTGGCTATGTATCCTGGTTGGTTGTTTTAAAGCTAATGTTAGATTGAAATTTAATAAAAGACTTTCAAATTCCAATACAATATTATTTTTCATCATTACGTCAATATTAAAGTCTCCCGTCATTACAACATGCGCATATTTTTTGTTACATATGACTCGTAATATTTTTTCTAACACCCCATAGAATGTGTTTATATTATTTATTTTTGGTACCCTGTATACACACAAAATAACAATATTATACTGTTTTTAAGCTTACATGGTCAGAATCATTAGAATTAATATTATACTGTACTAGCTGTTGCCCGCGGCTTCGCTCCCGTGGACCATCCCACAGGACCCGTTTTCGGGATTAAAAATAGCCTATGTCACTCAGGAATAATGTAGCTATCTAATGGTGAAAGAATTTTTCAAATCGGTCCAGTAGTTTCGGAGCCTATTCGGTACAAACAAACAAACAAAAAAATCTTTCCTCTTTATAATATTGGTATAGATGAGCTCTACACCGCAACACTCTATTACACCAGTTATTGACAAATTAGCTATCTGTGGCAACTCTTTCCACTGATGCCCGTTTCTAATTAAAATGCACGCACCACCACGCTTACTATTTTTCTACAAAACACTGATCCTAAACAATAATTAGGTACATATATGTGGTTTTCGTAACCTGAAATGCTCTGTAATACACAGTGCGTCAATATGAATGTTCTTTTTTTCTAGTTCGTGTAGGCAAACAGATAAAGCATCTGTCTTTTTTAACAGGCCTGCTATATTATGATGCATCACGTATATACTATTTATTACTAACGAAAAAACTGTTTTTCTGTTTCTAGTACATGTTTGGGTTCGTGGGTCCTCGAAGACTGAGTGTTAAGACAATGTATGTTTCCAATTAAATTAAGAAGATTAACAAAAACGGTACGGAGTCCAAAGTTGTTTAGTTGACCAGATTGCCTAAAGAATGTGTTGTAGTTTTAGTCGATATTTGCATTTGAATCCAACACATATGCATACTTATGTTTCCCAACATTTTCATATAAAAGTTGATTAAATGTCATGACTCGCCAATTACACAAGATAGAATTAACATTATATTTATATGTTGGTAAACAGATAATAATGTTAGTATGTGATATGGCACTGAGAGTGTTCCTTATGTCTAATATTAGTTTAGAGTAGTTATTACTAATTTTAAAGTCCTGTTCACCAATAAAAATTACACAATAATCGTTCCTCGTGTAATCCTCAAGTTTATTGCTTAATCCTTCCAGGAGATAACATGTGGCTCCTCCTGGTGTTAGATGGTGACAAAAGTCCAATTGCTTCTCAATCGTCTCTTCTGCTATAGACATGGTCTTGTTCTGTTAATTAGTACTCAGAATGCATATTTTGTTCTGTTTATACTGTTCGTTTTGTTTGTTTTTAATTTTATGCAATAATGAAGACTTTTCACACCTTCAGTCGTAGTCACTCGGTTTTGTACACGCGCTGGGACTTTAAACGCTGTTCTTTGCCGTCGACTTTGCGTGTAGCATTCCCTCAGAACTATAGATTGATCCTGCTGTATTGGACGCTGTGTCTCCAATATTGTTGGAGGTCTGTGTTACGGCATTGTCCTTTTGATGTTTCGTTTTAGGATTAATAGCCAACTTTGTCGGAGTAGAAAAGCAGCTCGTTCTTATCGTGTTTCCTTTTTTTGCAGATTTCGGTGAAAAACTCTTCGTTTCTTATATTACCTTCTTATATGTCCCAATAACTTTTGGATATTGGCCTATGTCCATTTTTAGACGAAAGTGTTCACTGTTTAAGTTCTCAATCTCCTGATGGGCGCTTTCTAATTCCAGAGTCAATCTCCCAATTGTGTCTTTATAGCACACAATAGCGTCACTGCCATTTTCTGAAGTGTTAGGCAAACTCATTATTGTTGTGCCCATTAACGTCGAATTGCTGCTTTCGTTGTAAATATTATCGTTTTCGGACGGTAATATTATCCATGTCGGAGAAATTACAACGGAGAACATTGTAATTTTTTTTTTATTACAAATTTGAATTCTTTATTGATAAATAATATATACAACTGAATATTTCTAATCTTATGACTAATAACAAAACAAAATTACATACAAAGGGGAGAAGGAAAAGGGCTCATTGCGCATCAAAAAATTCGTCCACATCGATGTCAATGGGAAACGTGCCCAGAACGCTGGCAGCATTGCCACGTTGAATGGCAATGCTGATCCTCTGGCTGAAGAAAAGGCCAGCCCTCTGGTCACGTGAACAGTCGACTTACCGTTCACTTATGTCTCGAAAAACTCGGTGAGCACTCGGACCCCATGGACCTAATGTCTCAACCCCAAACGGCTCAAACATATAATTGCCAATAAATAATTGTAATTTACTTTTAATTGTTTTGAATTTATTATTGTTATCGCTCAAGTCATCAGCAAAGAGTAGTAGTGAGTATCATGTAGCAGAATACCCATAATTTATACTTGTTTCCTCTTGGATAAATATGATTGTATTGCACACAATATTTTGAAGAGAAAAAAAAATGCAGAGGAAAGTAAAATAATTCGCTACTGTTTGAAGTTCACTTTCAAGTTTGTTATTTGTAAGCTCTTGAAATGAGGCCTTTGGTATAATCGTGAGTTTTTGGGACATTGTTGTCATCTTCAAGGTTTAGTTGTTTGATCACTTATGGTTGACGGCAATAATTTAGTAAGCAGTCTGAAAGTTAATAAGCTTGCTTTTGGGATTGTCTGTCAAATTAATAACTCTATCGTTGTTTATTGATTGTCAGTCAACATTAATTAATGAACAGTAGTCTTACTCATGATTAATAATGTTCGACGTAAATAAATCACCTGAAACACAAATGAATGTATAGAAAAAAAACAACAAATTATTATTTTTGAGTTCCTCCCTTACCGATGTTGGAAGTAATTAATCAAATATGGCTATAGAGAAAATACCAATTTGAACTCAATTGCATTTGAGGTGTACTTTGGAAATAATGTCTAAAAAAATAAGAAATAACCGAATATTTAAACTTAGTGATCAAACAGGAGTTTTGTTGACTAATATTGTTGATAAAGATGTGCAATCTATGTTTCTGCCTTTCACTCTCATGCAGACTATTCTTCTAAGTCCAATTTATCGCATAAAGAACGATATCATTACTCCGAATAATCTCTTAAGTAAATGTCTGTTACTTTGTGAAACAGTCATATGTTTGTCTGTATGTTTGTATCGAATATTTGAGATACACAATATAAAAAGTGCTTTTACCATAAAATTGACTATATACGGCATTTATTATGACATCTGCTATCATATTTTCGGAATTTTTGTAAATTTTGTCATTATTCTCGTGGAAACGAAGACTAGTGTGCTATTTGTTTTGACCATTCAAGAAATCCACAAACTTCTCAACGATGAGTACAATTCCAAAACTTTTATCAGGAATAGTTGGATTAGTGTTACTGTAACTATTTTGCTTTACATAATCCTTTCCGTAGAATTGATTTATCAAGATTTTAGAATTGATAAAATTATGTATTTGGCGATTTTAATACAATTTGACGCTTATATTGTTTATGCAATTAGATTTATAAAGTTACTTCAAAATAAAATTCTTCTATGGAATTATAAGGTTTTACACTCCTTCAATGATCACCAAAATGAAACGTGTCGCAAAAGGCTATTTCAAACTTATCTCCAAATATTACAAAGTTATCAGCTTTATGAAAAACTGTTTCAACAAATGGTTAGTTAGGGACAATTATATTTCATGATTGTTTCTTTTCAATTGTTACCAATTTCTAGTTACATAATAATTTCATTTCAGATTCTCTTCCATACAGTTCGTAGTTTTTTGCAATCCTTAGTATTTCTTGAGATTATGATAGAATTAAATCAAGCGCCCAACGGAATAGAGCGTGTACGTAGTGAATATTATATAATTTGAATACATTTCTTGTTTTTTTTTTGTTAATGTATTGTAACTCGCCTCTTATTTATTTCCATCGCCATCACTTATAAGTTTTTGTGTTATATTTTTCAAGGGTATAGCATCATCATCATTTATGATGGCTCTCATTGGGATATGCAAAAACCTGATGTTACAAACTATACTGAGTCTGTACTGCGAGGCGTTTTATATAGCCATGGAAAATTCTCAGGACACATGCGCATATATTTTGCTGTCTAATTGCTCTGGTATGTGAAATTTTATGATTTTTCCTTATTGTTTATGAACGAAAAATTTCCTAAATATTTCTGATGAACAATGGAACATTGGAGAAACTTATGGTATATTCTATCGTTAACAGATGAAGACAAGAAGTTGTGCAAGAATGTGAGGCGTGTGTACCAAGCATCGTTCAGTAAGATGCGTGCCTGTCGACTTTTCTACGTAGACGTGTATCTTCTACTGCACCTGGCGGCACTTCTCACTAACTACATAGTTGTGATGCTGCAGTTTATATGTTCGTAACCTTAGTACCATAAAATGTTTTAGTGTGCATTAATTGTAATAACTAGGTACTTTCTATAAATTCAACTTATTTTTTAAGAGACAGCCTTAGTCTAGGTACCTATGTGTCAGGAAAGATGTCAATTCGCCTAGAATAGTAGTTAAAAGTGAAATGCACGTTAATAAACTTATGCAGGAAATATGACTATTACTAATTAATCATTCATGTAAAGTTTATAGCTCGAATTCATTTTAAATAAAGATTTTGTATAAATTAAAAATAACGAATATAAACTATATGTCAGGTTAAGTCAATAGTACGGACGTCAAAACATATCACAAGCACCCCACCTGGTGGCAAATCAAGAATAACGGCGCGCTTTTTCTAACCACATGCGTGGCGGGGACAGCAGAATATGGTAGTTGATTACTGACCGCCTTAGAGCTAACACATCGTAGAATCAGTGTCGATCCGTAATATTAGTAAGCAAGATTGTAACTGAGTTGTGAATATTTGAATAAACCCAGTGTATCGAATAATTTGTGTGATTTCATTTTCACGATTGTACCCATCTACCTGCTCACACACGATGTCTTAAACTAAGGGAATACATGCTGACAGCCCGATGGTTTGCATCTATCAGCCACCCTTGATGTGACATCAGAATTGGGATTCAATCGTGCTAATGATATCACGCGTAAAAACAAAGCTAGTAAAAATGGCAGTTACATTCTTGCAAAAAAATTGTGGTGTCAGTTGGAATGGAATCAGTTGTGGTTCGTTTTTGAAGTACATCAATTGCATACGATAAGTAGTGCACTTGCTCAGTAGTGCTGTGGGATTCAACCCTGAAAAAGCAGAGTTCACTACACCGTCCGGGTTCGTTTGTCGTTTTGTTTTGGTTCCACCAAAACTGAATGCAGTAGAAGTAAGCCCTTCAGCTTCACATCTATATGGCAGGAACAATGTAGGACTAATTTAGAGAGTCGTCGAGTTTTCTGCAATTACCCTCAGAATCTTGAATAATGCAAAACCAGTTTGGAGCTGAGCAGCAAGGAGACTAGCAACAATCAATGAGCAGCGTGTGGACGTATGGAAGGATCCATACACACTGATCTTTATGCCAATCTGGTGAGTCGTTTTCAATTTGTTGTTTATTTATTTATTAAAACTTCATGCAACATAAAAGTACTTAGGCGGACTTAATGCCTGAGGCATTCTCTACCAGTCAACCAAGGGCAGTGAAGAGATAGCACGGCAAGTACACCAAAAATGTAATAATAATATTATAAACGCAAAATGAGTACAAAATTTTGTAGTTAAAATAAACATACTTAAATATGTACTATAATAAATACTATATATAAAATAATATACATATATATAGAAACTAATAGAAAGGTGCATATTGAGATTACTCGAATCTGCTATTCGTTTATAAAATACTGCCTTTACTTCCGCTTAAATAATAATATAATAATAATAATAAATCTTTAAATTTCTTCTTTGCCGAATGGGCATCCATTTGAGTTCAGTTCTGCAGCTCGACACATGGTCATATTTCTGACTTTTTTATTTTTTCGATTTTTTATGACTCTGGTTAAGAGTGTTCATTATTCAAAATTCTGATTTTATTTAGGGTATGGCCTTAGTCAGGTCCATAATCTCATGTTAGTCATCGCTGGACAAGTTTTAGTGTTGCTGAAGAGTTATTATTCTACTATCACTGGTAATAGTCCTTAGCTAGCTGGATTACTGCCCTCTATTATGATCTCTATCACTCAAAGGTTTGCTGGAAGAACATTCCATTTGGAGTTAAGCTCGCCTTTGTACATGAATTTTACTATCAAATTGTTAAAATGTAATGTCATGTTGTACAATAAAGAATAAAGTAGCCAGCTATTATTTTTCAGACTTCAGAGCGATGTAGTAACATTGCTGTTCCAAACACATAATACTGGAAATTATGATAATTCGTAACGAAATTATTAGTTTTGAGTTATTGGAGTTTAATTATGTGATTTCTATGCTTCTTCTTTTCAAATTGAGGTTAAACTCTTTAGATAGGTTGAGCCTAGTATGTGGCGTTGTTAATTGCGACTAAAATGCCACTGACGCTACATAATTCATTGGATTCTATAAAGCCCTACCTACCTGGGCACTTGGGACACTGTAAGGTGTGATTCATGTATTGGACAGGGGTACGCGCAAGGTTGGAATGGAATACTCGGTGAGTCGCTTCAATGTTATTTCGATATTGAGTTCGGATGTTGTCAAGTGAAGAGATGTTATTTCGAGTTTTATAACCACAGGTTTAAGAGTGTTCATGTTTGATCATTGAATTGGTAGTGGTTATACCTAGCATTATCACTGGTTAATTAAAACACACTTACAAAAAAAAAAGTAGTTAATGAGTTTCCTATTGGCGGTATAGTTTCAACATTTGGTTCTGTACGAACTTTAGGATGAGATATCCCATAAGAAGGAAATTAGATATCCAAACTGACTGCAAAACTAGTGATTTTCAGTGGCAAAGCGAGTTAGTAATGTAATTTGCCCAACGCAATTGTATCGAGTCATTTACGTGTATTCAGAACAAATCTTATGTTGCATAACGATTTACAACCACCGTCTTCAGATCTGAATTCACTTGCTTATCTTTTTTTTTTGCTTATCTTGTGGAGGAGCCCGAGAAGTAACTCGGACACTTCGACCCATTGGGATCTATTGTGGTCCCCTAGATAATGTACTCCTCCCCAATCTCGTTGAAAACTCTTTTCATGAGTTTTTCAATGAGACTAGGAGATACGAGCCTATAGTATTCTGGTTTTGGATATCCAACCCCTAGGAGACCCATTCGATTACCAGCCCGTGCATCGCATGTGCACAGAAGGTGCTCCATGCGTTCTGTATGTTCCCAACAAAACCTGTACATGGGTGTCGCGGTTAGATCCATCTTCACAAGCATGTCGTTGGTTCCAAAGTGGCCAGTAAAGGACCCAAGCAGGCAGCAAATTTGCCCCTGCTCATATTCCAAATGCATATCCCGTGCTTTGAACTTAGAGCCCAGGAATTTCTTGCAGTGATGCAGATCGGTATTATACAGCCAATGTGTTCGCTCTCTGTGATCTACAAACTCCCTAAATTTAGCTTTTACGAGACACGTCGAAATGCCTACAAATGATTCTGGACCCACAAAAACATTTGCTGAGTCCTCTCTTGCCAGTTCATCTGCCACTTCGTTACCACATACTCGTACCACACTTCGTACACCACAGTTTTATCATTGTCCGGTACAGCCATCGTATCACTTTGCGCTTTAGCCTCCAAGTTTTACCGTAGGTGGAACGACACATGCCGAACACTCGTAGGGCCTTTGTCGTAAAATTTTCCACATGAGTTTTCCACCTGAGTTCTTTATCAAGCTTTACACCCAGATATTTAACTTCGGTGGACCAGGGCAGCTTTATTCCATTAAGGGAGGGCTCTTACTTTTTAATTGTCTCTTTCTCGTGAATGGAATAATATAATAAGCAAAGCAGTCATGCTTTGCTTGGGTTGATAGAGAGGTGATTCTTTTTACACCATTCCTCTGTCATCCTCACAGTGGCGTACCTATCTTACCCAGGGTTTACCCTGGAGCACAAGTTCAAGCTACGCGTTGGTGTATGCATGTACGCCCGGGACGACATCTGCTATCGGCGTCTCCGTGACCTCGAAGACTCAAATTACTCAGTGCTATGGGCCCTGGTGGACACAGGTCTGGATAAGATCATCTATGCCTGTGTCTACCGATCGCATAGCGGTGATCTGGAGACACCCAGGCTCACACAGTACCTTAGAGAGTCGGCAGATGTGGCTCAGCTACGGTACCCCTCCGCCCAACTAGTGTTACTGGGGGACTTTAATGCCCACAACCAGGAGTGGCTCTTCCCATACCAGTGCACTGACCACGCTGGACGAGAGGTGCGAAATCTTTCGATTGCGCTAAATCTCACCCAGCTGGTCCAAGGGGCTACGAGGGTGCTGGATGTTGATTCACATACAGCCAATTGCTTGGACCTTCTGCTGACAACTGATCCAGACCGACACTCAGTGTCGATATCATCACCTTTGGGTAGTTCTGACCACTGTCTGGTGAAGTCTGTATCCGTCTACTCCCCGCCCGATCCCAGCCCAAGAGGCACCCGGCGGGTATGGCGGTACAAGTCAGCAGATTGGGATGGTATGCGATCTTTCTTCGCATGCTATCCTTGGCTGCCCACTTGCTTGCTTCTCTTCGGATAACCCATCGTCATGCACTAACGCAGTGACGGATGTGTCGTGTCAGGGGATGGAGTACTACATTCCGTTCTCTGACGTAACGGTGTCCAGCGTTGACCTTCCATGGTTTGGTGCCGAGTGTGACCGCGCAAACATGGTTAAACACAAGGCGTACCTGGCATGGGTCGACACTCGTGTGCGCAAGGCAAATGACGTGAGTCACAAGAAGAGAGCCTTCAACAGGGCTGCCAAGTCCTGCAAAAAGGCGATGCGAAGGGCAAGGTTTTATATTAGCAGAATCGGGGACAAACTTGCTTCACACCCCGCAGGTAGCAAGGCGTTTTGGTCCCTGGCTAAATCGGTTGAATCAAACTTCTGTCGCCCCTCACTACCACCACTGCTGAGACCCGACGGGTCGCTGGCCCACTCCGCTGAGGACAAAGCAAACTTGTTTGCGGAATCTTCGCGTCTGTATACTGATGGCACGCGGCCCCCTGATTCTGCTGTTCGATGTGAGACGAGTATGTCGGACATTCGCATCCATCAGAAGGAGGTCTGTAGGGTGCTGCGTAACCTTGACGTGAACAAGGCTAGTGGCTCGGACGGGATACCAGCAATTGTACTTAAAACTTGTGCGCCTGTATTGTCTCCGATCTTGACACGCTTATATCGCCTTTCCATGGTAACTGGAAAAGTCCCGAAGGCTTGGAAGCAAGCTAACGTTCAGCCCGTGCCCAAGATGGGTAGTCAAGCTGACCCGGCCAACTATAGACCCATATCAGTAACGTCCATCCTCTGGAAGAGTATGGAACGTGTATTGAATAATAAGCTCCTGGCATACCTAGAAGACAACGACCTCCTTAGTGACCGCCAATACGGCTTCCGCCGAAACCGGTCAACTGGGGATCTTCTAGCGTATGCCATTCACATCTGGAGTGAGGCCATCGAGAAGCACGGGGAGGCGCTTGCTGTCTCTCTTGACATATCGAAGGCCTTCGACAGGGCACGAGAGCCTTATTGGTAAGCTTAAGGAAGCTTCGGTCTGTGTGACTGGATTGCAGACTTCCTGAATCGGTCCATCCGAGTGGTTATCGATAGCTGCTCATCCGGTCAGCGAGGTATTAACGCCGGAGTTCCTCAGGGGTCAGTGCTCTCGGCAACATTGTTCTTGCTGCACATTAATGACCTGCTAAAACCCGGAACCTTTGGGTATGCAGACGACAGCACTGTTTCTGAGAGATACGTGTCTGGCCCGCGGGCTACTGGGCCTCAAGTCCGGTCTCTTCGGGAGGCCATAGTTGAGCGCGTTATCTTTGGAGGCAGTCTCCGAATGGGGCGATGCCAATCTAGTCAGTTTCAATGCTGCTAAGACCCAGGCGTGTCTTTTTTTTCGCAAAAAAGAGCCAATTCCACCCGGCTTCAACCTTCCGTGGTGTAACCGTGCCGATAACAGACCATCTCGACCTTCTTGGTGTTACGTTAACATCGACCCTCGATTTTGGTCCATTCATTGAGGCAAAGGTTCAATTGGCTGCAAAAAAGTTGGGGATCCTTGCGAAGGTGAGATGGTACTTCACGCCTGAACAGCTGCTCAACTTGTATAAAGCGCAAGTTCGGTCATGCATGGAGTACTGCTCTCATCTCTGGGACGGATCTGCCAGGTACCAACTTGATGCACTTGAGTCGATTGACAGACGGGCCAAGAGACTTATCGGCAACGATGCGCTGGTCGACTCAAAGCTCCAGAGCCTTGAACACCGACGACGAGTTGCCAGCCTGTCGGTTTTCTATCGGTTACATTTCGGGGAGTGTGTAATGGAACTGCACAATTTGATTCCACCTAGCCCTTTCCATCATCGGACTACAAGACGTACGGCAATGCGCCATCGGTACATGGTGGATATTCCACCCATACGCACAAAGCGTTTTGAAAATACTTTGATTGTGCGTACTGCTAAGGAGTGGAATTCCCTGCCGGCGTCTTTGTTTCCTGATAGCTACAACCTAGGGGTCTTTAAGTCAAGATTGAATAGGTTACTTCTAGCCAAGCGTGCTTCACCTTCGACTACATCATCACTTAACATCAGGCGAGATAGTGGTCAAACGCGAGCCTATAATAAATAAAAAAATAAAAATTCTTCGATCAGAGTTGTTGTGAGATCCCTGTAACAGAAAGTACGTAAGGGCATTGCCTCTATACCGCCCCTGATATAGATGCAAATCCTCGCGTCATTAGTTGGACAGTCATAGAACACCATGCCCCCTGTCCCACCTAAGCATTTTATAGTCCCTTTGTACCAATAAGGTTCGTGTATCAAAGCAACGTCGTATATTACAGCTTCACTTGCCGAGCCAGAAGGGCAGTAGCGGCTCTGCAATAATGCAATTTGAATTGTACACACCTTAGTCCCTCCATCTTGGATGTGTTTGTGCTATTATAGAAGGGCCTCAGTTTTGAGGCTGCCCCTCCATCGCCTGGCTCTCCACGAGAGCAGCTGGCGACTCAATCCCCAGGGTATCGAGTCCGCCTCTGACGCCCTGGTCGAGATCTCTGACTCCTGCGCTACGTCGTGAGCAGAGACTTCTCACACTGCGGTGGTCCATCTTCGGAGGGCTCCATTCCTGCTTCCGCAGTAAGTACCTCTCCCTTGTCTTCTTCCAGGAGCTTGAATGAGTATCGTTCAATACCTCCTGGAAGAGAGTAGCCCAGAGCCTTGATGACCCAGCATACACCCCATCCATGAGAACGATACGAGGGATGACGGTCTGCTCAGTGAGAGAATTCATGACTTTCCAGTCATCCGTCCCCAAGGCAGGGTTAAGCTGCTGGAGTAATCGAATAGGCAGAGTCTATCAACGCCAAGTTGCGACTCTTCCATGCTATTTTGACTGGCTTTGGCAGGTCCTTGGCGTCGACGACCTTGAGTTTCAGGGAGCCAAGCCAAGAGCCAACCAGCAAGCTGCTTCCGAATTGTCGCAGGATACATGTACTGCACCCGCAATTCACTTGCTTACTTTCAAAGTGATAATATGTTCGCGACGATAGGTCGTGGTAGAGGAAATAAAAGAGAGTAGACTGTATAACAAGAGATGATGAAATATATTAAAGAAGAAAATAAATTATACAACGGTTGGTTGTTACAACCCGCCAGTCCAACAGCCTCAATTCATTAACTATAGCAACGTAGTCGACTTTTGTGTAGGTTTTACATTTTATGTTTTTAGGTGTTTTTGTTTTTCTAAACGAAATCATAACGCAAGAATGTCTTCCATTCCACTGTTACTGACAGTGGAATGGCAGACAGTAGTACTATAAGGACAGGTGGTTTTAGCGAAACAGTGGTCTAGACCATTATTATTCCGGGTCGGAAGTGCATGAGTAGCAAGCAGGCCGTGCAACGCGAGAAGGTCCATATAGTTGGTTGAGTTGTTTCCAGTATTGTCCAGTATATTAATGTTAATGTCACCCAGTAGTATTATGTTTTTGTAGTGCTTATAGCTATGTAAAATGTTGTCTATGGTGGTTAGAAAATTGACAATGTTTCTAAACGCAGGCGCTCTATATATAGCTATAATTTCAAGTTCATTTCTTTTTGTAGTGACCACCAGGCAGTTCAATTCGTCATCAGGCTGTGTTTTTCTACAACTATTGTTTTTAGTCCATCTCTAATATAAATAACTTCATTTTGGTTTAATTTAGTAGCTGTTGAGAAAGCCTGATATGAATCAATATTCCGTATACGTGTAGTTGCTGATAGCCAACATTCCATCAAAACAATGAAATCAAATCCAATATCTAATCTGTGCAGTAAAACTTGTTTAAAATTATGATTTAGACTTCTAATATTTTGTGTAAGTATGCAATAGGTGTTATCAGTTACGAATTGCGGCTTATAATTCTCCGGAATATCCACGCTACAAGCATTTCCAACATTGATAGTATTATTAATGTCAGAAGACAATTTTCTAATGTCATCCATTCTGTTGATGATTAGTTTGTAACTTTTAATTTATAGCAGCTGTAAGCGCGTGGGTTTCACACAACTTACATTAGTAGTTGTTAGTAGTTCCTTTGACGGAAAACAGTCGGTCAGTTGAACCTTATAACTTTAATTACTTTGTACATACAACATAATAGTTTAACCCTCTAACAAATAAACGCAGAATAAAGTTATACCAGGTATAAACCTATGAAAATGTATGGGTATACCTTTGTTATTCCTGGTATAACTTTATTCCGTGTTTATTAGTAAGAGGGTTAGACTATAGTTATCTAGTAGCATTGCGAGACGTTTACGGCGCGCGGTAGGGAGCGATGGGCGCGTGTGTCTTCGTTGGCGGTAGCGGAGCCAAAAGGGACGAGAGCGCGGCTCGCTCGACCCAGACGCGTTGCGGGGTGTGAGGGCGGGCGCAGGGTGTCCTATAGTGACGGGAAGCGCGGCGCAGACGAAATTCTGGTCGCGTAGTGTTGGCGCGAACATACTCCGGGGCCGGTGAAGTCCAGCAGGGTAGCGTGGACGAGGAGACGTTGGCGGCGAGAGCTTCCGTCGTCGTCGAAGCTGATGAAGTTGCGCCCTTGGCGCTGATGCTGAACTACAAGTGCAGCGACGTGTGGCGCTGTGTGCGGCAGTGAATGTGGATACAGAGAGCCGGTGTGGTGATGGCGTGCACGTGGAGCAGTATTAAGTTTTTTTCATTAAATGTTGTCTCAATTTTCTTTAAAAAGTTTTCTTCATTGATTGCTTATAAATGTGCGATAAACATCAGGATCAGTCTAGTAAGGGGCAGAGACGAGTGAGGGACCGCTTGATGGTGCCTCTGGTAGTCGAGATATCGGCGACGCGAGATATGCCGTCCTCTCCAGGATACAGTTTGGCAATTCGCCCCAGGCGCCAGCATAGCGGCGGTGTATTATCCTCCTGAATGAGGACTAGATCACCAGTAGTTAACTTAGCCTTGTTCTCGCGCCATTTCGTTCTTGTTTGGAGCTCAGGGATGTACTCCCGTTGCCACCGTGTCGAAAATTGCTGTCGCATTTTTTCGATGGCTTCATATCTTGTGCGGCACCGTGCGCAGTCATCGATGATTGGCGCTGGCGGTGCGGTCAGCGGCTGGCCGATCAGAAAGTGGCCTGGGGAGAGAGGAAGGAAATCTGTAGGACAAGAAGAAAGTGGGGACAGGGGTCGGCTATTCATTATAGCCTCAACCTGCGCAAATAGCGTGGACAACTCTTCGAAGGTCATATTAGTGTTGCCCATTACACGTTTGATTATATGCTTAGCCGATTTAATACCGGCCTCCGACAAACCAGAAAAGTGAGGAGCTAAGGTGGATGGAAATTGCAATTTATTTGCATGTTTGCTGCAAGATCACTAATTCCTTTCGCGTTTGATTTTAGGAATTGACCTACTTCCTTGGATGCTGCCACGAAATTACGCCTGTAGTCTGAGAATATCTCTAAAGGCTTGCCTCTACGTGAAATTAATCGTTTTAAACATGAAATAAATGCGTTTTTAAAGAGGTCGCTAACGGTCTCCAAGTGCACACACTTGAACCTAAAGCAGATGAAGAGACATAAATAGCATTTGGTTACGCGAGCACCACGACCTTTTTTATTTAGTATGTGAAAGGGCGAAATCCATCCCGATAGACTGGAAGGGAGGAGTGGGAGTGACTCGCTCGGGAGGTAGATTGCCCATCATCGGTGTAAGAGTTTGCCCTTTGTGTTGGCGACACACGACGCAAGAGCGCACGGTGCTACGGTAGAGCTGCCTGCCGTTGATCGGCCAGAAGGACTTTTGGACAGAGTACAGCAGTTGCTGAGGACCTGCGTGCAATAGGCGTTTGTGTTCCTCGTGAAAGATCAAAATGGTCATATGATGTTTATAGTCTAAAATTATAGGATGTTTTTTATCGTGGCTATAGTTGGAACGATCAAGCCTACCACCTACTCTCATAACACCTTCCTCGTCGAGAAATGGGCTAAGAGCTGATATTTTACCCTTAAGTATGGATTCATCTTTTATTAGTTTATATACTCTTCAGGGAATGATTGTTTTTGAGTCTCTTTGGCTAATAATGTTAATGAAGTGTTTATCTCTTGAACTGATAGAGGACCTCTAATACTGTTTTAGACATTGAATGTACCCTAGTACATATGCAAATATTCTCTTGATTCTGTTGAGAGTGGAAAAATCTTCAAATTGTGTAACTAGTGACTTGCTGGCGGTCGTCACGAGTAGGACCTTCATCTCAGGTAAGTTGGTTTTACTTGGTTTTTCTAGTGTTGGCCATTGATTTTTATCCATGCTGAGGTAGGACGGGCCTGACCACCAATCTGCAGGGACGCCGCGGGAGATGTAGTCAGCCGAGTTGGCAGCAGTGGGCACTTGACGCCATGAAGAATGGTTTGTATTCTCGCAGATTTCTACACCCTTGTTAGCAACAAAACTCTTCAGCTTGCTGGGAGTGCTGTTAAGCCATGCGAGTACGACACTGGAGTCACACCAGTGTATGCACGTGGAAATAGGGTACTGCAGGGAGTCCAAAGCAGTCTTCGTGAGATTTGCGGCAAGTAGAGCTCCAAGTAGCTCCAACTTTGGTATGGTAAGATGCGGTTTAGTAGGTGCCACTCTTGATTTGGCACAGAGTAAATGGACTGCTACGTTACCTTTGTTATCAGTTGATCGTAGGTATATGCATGCGCCATAAGCATACATGGATGATAGCGCTGGTAAATGAAACTAGCAGCAGAGACGAAATCAAACGTCAAAAAGGCAGATGACATAACGGAAACACGAATTATGTATTGTTATTGTAAAGATTTGTTTTTATTTGAGTAATATTTTAAAGTCAAAAATGGAAGGTAGATCACCGACTGTTAGTTTATTTAAATAAAATAATTGGTAACTATATTCGTTCTAAATATTTGTAAAAAGTATTATTAATTACTAAACAAATAATGTACACAATTACTGTATTTTTACAAACCTAAATCTATAATTAATTGATAAACGAATGTCACCGGATGTTGTTGCTGTGTGACGTCTTGTCATTTGTTGAAACGTATAAATAGGCTGGTTCTAGTCGAAAGAACTCAGTATTGATTTGTATTGAATTGAACTGTGCACATCTCATTATAAAATTAAGTTGTGAGACTTACTGTTGGTGTGAGTAATAAAAAGTGTATACAACATGTCTGATCGTTATCATTGGAGAACCCTGAGTACGCCCGCTCTTACATGGATGCATCACAGAAGGAGTGTAATTGAATTTCTTGTGGATTTTCACATAGCACTCTTCTTGGTATTGCCATTTCATTAAGCGATGGAAGGCTAGAACTCATTTTCTGCCATTCCTTTCGTAGATCGTCTGGGACTGGCTCATCCCAGGCCAATCCTCGCAGCCACAGCTGTTGCATAAGCATCTTCGGCTGGACAGTGGAAGGTGAAAGCAATCCGAGAGGATCGAAAAGACGATGATAATATTGTTCTTTTCGTTATCTTCTCTGTTGATTCGGGGCTTGGAGCTTCAATGGTGAATTGAAGAGAGTCGGATCGCGGGCTAACCAAACGCGGCCAACCTAAGCCAAGGGCACTGGATGCGTCACTCAAGCTTAACTTGCTCTGCAGGTCGACACGGGAGATAGGAAAGATGTCAGGGGCATTTGACCTGAATTTTCGGAGATGAAGCAGCCGCATTTCAACATACCGGTGACTGCATTCAGTATGTGCAGTAGCTCTTCTTTAGTGTCAGCTCCTGTTAGTAGATCGTCGCAATAAAAAGCCTTTTGAATTATTATCTTTATCTTATCGTCGTCGCAGTCTTCTCCAAGTTGCCACAAGCATTTAGTGCTCAAGTAGCTTGCGCTAGCGAAGCCATAGGTCACGGTGTTGAGCCGAAGTGTTCTTATAGGAAGATTTTCTTCTTCACGCCAAAGAATAAGCTGTAGGTCTCTGTCTTCTTCGTGGACATCGAGTTGACGAAAGAATTTATCGATATCTCCAGCTAATACGTACTTGTATAGGCGAAATCGCAACAGAATCGAGAACAAGGAGTCTTATACCTTGGGGCCAATCATTTGGATGTCGTTTATGGAAACGCCAGTAGATGTCACGGCGGAGCCGTCGAATACGACGCGCAGCTTGGTGGATTCGCTCTGCTCGGGCAGCACAGCGTGGTGACACAGGTAGTGGTGCCAACGCGGCGGGCGGTGGCGGCTGCTCTAGCGGAGCGCAGTGGCCCAGCGACAGGTATTCTGCTATAAATTCACAATAGGCTTGCTTGAGCTTCGGCTTTTTGCGGAATTTCCGCTCTAAAGAAAATAATCTTTGTCTTGCTCTATGATAGGAGTCACCGAGAACCTCAGTAGACTCTTTGGGTGGAAGCTTCACAGAGAAATGTCCATTTTTTTGGCGGGTGGTGTGTCTGAAAATGCTGCTCACACATCTTCTCACTATCACTCAGAAGAGGCCTTATTGGTAGCTCTTCTAGCTCCCAAAATCGGGCAAGTTGTTTATCTAGATAATTCCTTCTATACTTTAAAGGAATTCCTTCAATTTAAATGACCTAATTGTATACTTACCAAAATTTGCATGTCATTATGCTATGATTAAATATGTTAAGCTACTATTATACTACCATTGTAAGAACTTTTGTAACCATATTTATCTGCAAATAAATCTTTGACTTTAACTTTCAAAATACAGAGCGTAAACCTGCCTACCGGGGTCCATGGCGCGAGATATATTATGATTAATATGAATAAATACAATGGAATTTATAGTGACAATTTTTTTTAAGTAGGTTGTGATAGTTAAAGTAATTTATTGACATAGAATAATATGACATTAAAATTAGTGTGACATGCATTAATTTGACAGCTCTAATTTAATTTATATGATTGTTAATTTTATAACATGTAATTTATTTCATAGGAACTTTCTTTTATTTTATTTTTTTATTTTATTTCACTTTTGACATTTGTAGTATTTTGAATTTATTTTATTTTCTTTTGTTTTTTGAGTTTTTTTTTTTTTTAATGTTATTTTAATAATTATTTAAATAGATTTTCAATAATATAAATATTTGCACACCTTATCAGGTATGATACAGTGTACTTTATAAATATTTGTAACACCTTTTTAATTTTTGAACCTACCTGTATTAAGCAAATAAACAATTTGATTTGTTATTTTTAGATTTTAGGTTTTTTTTTTTAGGTTATATGAGATGCGCTACTCTCTTTTTAGCCAGGCTTTGCAAGTGCAGCAGGACGACTTCCATAACACACTTACGCGAAATTTGCTGCTGCTGAGAGCGGCTACGCTCTACTAGGGAGGACACCCGAAATAAAACCGAGCACATCCGAAGGTTCTATGGTGGCAGCCACGCTATCGGATTAAGGCACAGTGGGCTAATCACCCGCTTGCCCGACAATAACTGATTCCTGAAACCGAAACAGATAGAAACCGGACCGATCTTTTACCGACGACTTTTGGAATGAAAAAATGGACACGAATTGCTTATTGGAACGTACGCACGCTTAGCGATGACAGCTGACTAGCCCAAGTAGAAGCAGTAATGCTTAGCTACAACCTACAGATACTAGGTCTAAGAGATGTGAGGAGAAACGGTTTTGGTGAGCTGAGAACGCTCGGGGGCTTGACTTTGCTGTATTCAGGTAAAGAAAGTGAGAAAGATGTGCGCGAGTATGATGTGGGGCTTCTCCTTACTAATGCAGCTAAGAATAGCCTCTTGGACTGGAAACCCATGTCAGACCGAATCATGTGTTCCCGTTTCAACTCAAGAGCCCGGATGATCTCCACTATCCAGTGCTACGCCCCAACCAATGCTTCAACAGAGGATACGAAGGATGACTTCTACAATGCCCTCAACGCCACCCTTAGGAGCATAAAAAAGCAAGAAATCGTCATCGTCACGGGGACCTGAATGAAAAGTTTGGGAGTGTTAATACTAACCACGAGCGGCATTTGGGTACACAGGGTCTTGGAGTGTGCATCGAGAATGGGGAGCGATTTATCGACTTTAGTCAGAACCACAACCTTACCATCGGAGGAACATAATTCATTCATGGCGACCACCATAAGTACACGTGGAACTCACCCGATGGAGTCACCAAGAACCAAATTGACCACCTCGCCATTAGTTCCAAATGAGGGTCTTCACTGCTCAATGTCCGCTACCGCAGCACCGATATTGATAGTGACCACCATCTGGTAGTTGCTGAAGTTTGCAGAAGCCCGTGCGACTGAAGGACCTGGCAAGATTGGAAAAAGGTTCGAGGTGGGCAAACTGCATGACTCAGACACGCGTAAAACTTTTCAGCTGGAATTGCGCAATCGTAATTTTCTGTACTTGATGCCGCTACGGACTCATTAGACGAGGAGTGGAACAACATCAAAGTGGCCTATACAGAGACCGGCTCCGTCGTTCTAGGGCACAAATCGACTCATTCTCGGGAGGACTGGATGTCACAACGCACGTGGAGCCTGATCGAAGATAGAAGGAATCTTCATCTGAGACTGCTTGAGACCCATAACGACGCCATACGAGCAGACCTTAACACGCAATACCGTAAGAAACGCAAGGAAATCTATCGCAGTACCCGCAGATATAAGAGACGGTTTTCTTCTTTTTTCTTCTTAAATAAAACGTTGCCCCACACTAGGCATTTCTCCTGTATCGTGGGTGCGTTTACAAACATATAAACTCACATGCACAAACACCCAGAGCCGGAACAACTATCAGTAGGTCATACAAATATTTGTTCAGTGCGGGAATCGAACCCGCGACACGCAACGCAGCAGTCAATCGCTCAACCACTGCGCCAACCGTGCGCCCAAAAGTGCGGTGGGCTGATAGTATTGCAGATCGTGCTTAACAATCTGCAAACTCCGGTTACTTGAAAGAGTTGTACAAACCTACCAAAATCTTGGCAGGTAACAGCAAGTCTAAGAAGAAGCCGCTGAAGTCCTGAGATGGTCAGCTCATTGTGACGTCAGAAAGGTAGGTACTTCGCTGGCGTCAGCACTTTGAAGAGGTCTTCCGTTTGTCAGCTACATCGACGCCTGACGCGCTGCAAGTTAGTTCCCCACCAATCTCGACAGTAACACAGAACCACCGTCAGC
Source organism: Orthosia gothica (assembly GCA_949775005.1). NCBI lineage: Eukaryota > Metazoa > Arthropoda > Insecta > Lepidoptera > Noctuidae > Orthosia > Orthosia gothica. The sequence goes on from OX459035.1 coordinate 24,366,740, forward strand.
CTCAAGTTGCGGAGGCTACTCGTTGAAGATAGGCAAAGCACCAGGACTCGACCCAATAACTGCGGCAATGCTACAAGCCAACTTACCCACCGCCGTCGACGTCCTGACGCTGCTCATTGAAAAGATCTGGATCGCCGAAGAACTCCCAGAGGAATGGAACAAAGGTTTTCTTATAACTGTTCCTAAGAAAGGTGATCTTAGCCAGTGCGAAAACTGTAGAGGAATAACGTTGCTCTCATTTCCCTCTAAAGTTTTATGCAAGATCATCCTGGATAGATTGTCGAAGGCCGTACAAACCAGATCAACACTCTCCGTATCATACTGGAACAGGCATCAGAATGGCAGAGGGAGATTTATCTAACCTTTGTAGACTTCGAAAAGGCCTTTGATACCCTGAAATGGTCTAGTATCTGGTCCTGCCTACTTGACATTGGAGTGCCGCATGCCGCCGAAAATAGTGCGTCTGTTGCAGTGTATTTACAAGAATTACTCAACTTTATAAGGTTTACTCATGACAGCCTTTTATCGGGTGACGTAACAGTACACGCGGGTGGCTGCCTCCTGTCGCCGCTCCTCTTCCTAGTCGTTCTAGACGGAAATATGCTTCGCATCTATGACAACAGGTGCCGCGGCATAGAGTGGGGATTATCAAACGTCTTGGCAGACTTGGATTACGCCGATGACCTCTGCTTCTGCTGAGTCATACCTACGCAGCAAAGCTGAACGCGGAGGCGTTCAGGAGGCGGCAAAAACGGGGCTCAAAATAAACATCCGGAAGACTCAGGAAATGAGGACTGATGTGAAGAACCACTCACCGTTACTGATTGGCACCGAGGCAGTGGAACGCGTCCACGGGAGTGTCGAGTCAGAGACTGGGGGTAGTGAAGAGGACATCGCTTCACGGATCGCCAAAGCCCGAGCTAACTTCACGCAGCTGAGACCTGTTTGGCAATCGCGGATACTGACCCGAAGGGTTATATTAAATTCAAAATCTTCGGGCCCAATGTCAAATCCGTGCTGCTCTACGGGTGCGAAACGTGGTAGGTCACAAAGGAAATCTCACGCCAAATACAAGTCTGTGCGTCGCAAGTGGAGATGGATTGGCCACACGCTCCGAAGGGCTCCCGATCACATACCCAAGCAAGCTTTGGACTGGAATCCCCTAGGGAAAAGAAAGCGTGGCCATCCACGTCAAACCTGGCATCGCACCGTGTTGGCAGAAGCGACGAGCATCGGAATGACATGAAGCGAGGTGAAGCGTGAAAATCAAGATCGATCGCGATGGAGGACATCTGTGGACGCCCTTTGCCCCATCTAGGGGTTATAGGACATTAAGTTAGTAAGTAGCCGCTTGCGCCACCGTTCGAGCACGTGTCACCATTCCTGCCAGCTTAGCTCTACTACAGCAATTCCTAGCACGATATTGCCACTTTCACGGCAGTCGCAAATGCGGTTATAAACCTCCCAATAGGATGTCCAGCGGTGGAAAGCATGCTAGAAGTGTTGTTGCCTCAAACGTTATAATATAACGTTTGAGGCAACATCTTACTTCTTACTAATTTTATAAATGCGCAAGTTTGGATGGATATGTGTATGTTTATTACTTAATCATGCCATAACGGCTGAACGGATCTGGATGAAAATGGCACAGAGATAGATTATAATCAGTAATTGCACATAGGATACTTTTTATCCCAGAAATATGTTCCCTCAGGATAATTTTCGACATTCACGCGGGCGAAGCCGCTGGCAGAAGCTAGTAGAAAATAATGACAAGTATAAGACGATTATAATGATTATGAACTTTTCCGTAAGCGCTGATACGATCACTACATTAATATTAAGACGTTATTACTGTGATGGACCTTTTATAACAATAGCCAGCAATTCAAGTCAATATCTCAACCCACAGGCACTAGAAGATCAATAAGATGTTCCAAAAACCTAAAATTATTCCAATTCCCACATTTCAAGTGCTTCCCAATAATTTACTTGATAGAGAAATTCAACGGATAGTGTTTTCTTTTAATTTTGCATACCATCTATTTTTTTCTTCAAAATATCATGTCCGAGATAGTTACATTTATCCAAACGGAAATAAATATTATTTTCTGTCATTCTGCTATTTGTTGTTTGTAAATTCGTTGTCTATCCGACGATTATGCAATATTGACTTTTTGCAGTTAGATTTAGGTACGGATCATTTAGGAAATCACTTCGCACTGTTCGTCACGGCTCTCTTTTTCATTAGTTTCTCGATCGGCTTCACAATGATGTTCATTTTGGACATTGTGCATAAGCACAACAACGTCTCTCTTATCTTGATGATTCAAACTGTTCATAGAGGCATTGGTTATCGTAAGAATATTCGAAATTTCGTTCTTTGGAACTGGATCTTTCTCATAACTGCCATATTTTGTGATAGTATTTTAAGTGCTTTGCATTATATTACATCGAAAGAATTTCCTAATTTCGACAAACTCCTCCCAGGCTTGCTTTGTGACTTGATGTACATCACATTCGATGTCAACTTAGTGATCGCCACCCGAATTATAATATTGTTGAGGAATTACCTCGATGAGTGGATCAATAAAGTCTTAATGATTTATGATGAACAGGAAAATGACGGTCACTGCCACATACTGCTTAAGAAATATAAAAATATTTTAGAAGCTTACGATTTCTAAAAATCAATTTTCCAAGTATTGGTAAGTGTATATTTATTATACTGTTGTAAGTGTAACTTGTCCTAAATGATCTAAATTAGAAATCTTTTAATTATTAGTTTACTTTTACAACCAAAAATACTAACAATACCTATATTTTGATTTCCAGGTATTATTTCAAATAATGCAAGCGTTTTTCCATACTGTAGCTATGCTCGATTTGGTGTTTACTAGAATTTGTGCGCTTACTGAATCTGAAAAACAGATGTTTTTCAAACATCAGGTAAGTTAAGGTAAAACCATTTTACGATAAATTATAATGCAGAAATTGCCGGGATAAGCTAGGCTAGGCAAGTAGTCTTGGGGAATTGGATCGCTCGTAGAGGTTATGCATGGCGGAAGCCTATTTTGGACTTGGGTCTTCCGGCGGAAAGGAAGATGTTGATGATTTCAATATGCCATTAACTTTCCAGGGTACGGTCTTCGGTCTTATGACTGCTTCATACATAGTATTGAGTACAATTTTTGTAATTATACAAAGTATTAGCTGTGAAAAGTTCTACATAACTGTTGAGAAAGCTGTGTCAGCGTGTTTACAGCTTATGAAAAACAAGAACCGTTCAAGTAAGAATGAATCACGAGAGCTAACGATTTATATGATCTTCAGGAGATGACGTTCCTTTGAATAAATAATTCTAATAAAAAGTATATACTTTCTTACAGAGAGTCAAAAACATTTTAGCATGAACGTGATAACAGCAACTCGATCGTTCAGTAAGATAACCGCGTGTGGCCTGTTCTACGTCGACGCGACGCTAGCGATCAGTTTAATAGAAGGTATAATTAATTACGTTATTATACTTCTGCAGTTCTTTTTTCTTTAAAATCTGTGGTGTGTTGATTAAAACAGTTTAAACCCTAATTGAACACTTTTATTGCAATTTAACCTCTGACTACGATGCATCATCATCATTACAGCCTAAAGACGTACACTGCTGGACATAAGCATCCAGCAAGCGTCGGCTCATCGACTGGTCCTGTGCTTGCATCCTTATTAGCAACTGGATAGATACAAATAATAAAGGCTTGGGTAAATGTTCCTAGTTATTCAATCACACTTCACACTATCACACTAATATTATAAGGGCGAAAGTTGGTGAGTGTGTGTGTGTTTGTATGTTTGTTACTTCTTCACGCTCGAACGGCTAGACCAATATGGTAGGTTACACCCTGGATTAACAAAATGGACAATTTTTATTCCCGAGAATATAGAATAGTTACTTGATAAATATTTCATTAATAATAATATCCAATGCTTTGGACAAAACAAAATTTTTGCTCAGATAATCCAGTAATACCAATGAAAAACTCACAGTAGTTTTGCCTATTTTAATACAGGGTTACATACAGGCCGATAAATATTTGGTTATTTTGAAACTGTCTGCCTTTTTACTTGTGATAATTATTTATGTAAATTGCACTAGGAATGTAATTTCTACAAAATATAGAAACCTGAAAAGGTAGGAATAGAGACAACTAGATTAGATATTATATTTTTTAATTTGAGTATTACTAGAACAACAACTAGATACATTATAAAATGTGTCTAAGCGATGATAAGATCAGGGGGGTGACCATAAGCTCTTAGAGAATGGTTATTTTGAGTGTGTGTAAGGGACAGATTTATATGACTTATATGTATACAGCTGTCACTTATGCGACCTCAAAATAACCTTACTCTAAGAGATTATGGTCACCTCCCAAGGACAATTATTGTATTTCTTATTTCGATAGGTTTATAATGACAATATTTAGTATGGTTACGAATATGTCGCTAAATGGCTACTTTTTTACTTATAAATACGTTACGTATATGTAAAGAATTTTAATAGTCAATACACGTCTGGATCAGATATGAAGAAATAATTTTTAAAATTGGGTAATACAATCATTTAGGTTAGTCGAACAACAACTAGACACATCAAAATTCCTCTTAAGGTAGCACTAGTCGATCATTCTTCCATACAAACGAAGTCTGGCGATTACTCCATTGTTTGACGACATACATTAAAAAAAAACAATTTGTCCCATCATTATTCAGCCCTGTATGGAAACAAAAAAGTAAAAAATAATAATTAAAAGTTATGAGCATCGCCAGTTCCATATTTCAACACTAATTTTAAATCCGTACTGACCAAAAAATCAGTATGAGATATGAGCATTCCTATTGGCCTAGCGGCACTGGAGGCGCATGAATTATAGTTCACTACTATAATTCATGCGCCTCCTATACGCCCAGATTTTAATAAAAAAAAAAATAAAATAAAAAAAAAAACGTTTATTTTCAGGCGTCGAAGGCCCATAGCATGTTAGTAAAACTTAAACAACTATGTTAGTAGTCACACTTAAGCACACATGAAAACACAGACAAACACAGCCCCCACTTAGAGGAAAATTTGTCAAGTCCCATGTCTGACATGTAGCTTAACAAATCTATCCATTGTAGGCCCTTCTACCCTGTCTGAAAAGACCTTCAGAACGCTATTGCTGCTCCCCCTCACTCTGCGCAACACTGATGCCACTTTTTTGCGCATGATCGCGAAATAATCGTCCGTATGCGCATCAGCGAACATCCATGACGCACTACAGTACGGCGGAAGCCTCAACAGCGCCCTGAAGGCATTATTGTATTGAATGCGCAGTGCGCTGTCTGCTTTTTGGGTATGATTAGCCCACAGACCGCTGGTGTAGAATATTTGAAAAAACGCCTTAAAAAGTGTTATTTTAACCGGTACTGAACAACCAGCAAACCTGCGTGCCAACATGTTCCCCCTCACAGCCATCGCCCTGCGCTCTCTCTCCATATCTAAGTCATCAGCTTTAAGATCCTCCGTAACAATATGGCCCATATATTTAAATTGTGCTACTCTACGCAAAGGTGAGCCGCTGAGTACAGGCGGGACATTTGGGGGACTTTTATTTCTTCCTCTAAACACCAACAGCTCACTCTTTGCAGAATTATACCTGAGCCCATGCTGCACGGCGTATCTTTCACAAATGGTGAGTAATTTCCTAATCTTCTCCCTTTCTGTCCGTATAATATTTGACAGTGTGCTTTAACGCAAGTATTGCTCTCTCAGTAGATAGCCCCGCACGAAAACCAAACTGTGTGTTGCGTATTTTTGTATATCTACTGAGGTGCAAGTCAAGCACACTATCAAACACTTTGGCTATCACAGTTGCCAATGAGATTGGCCTATAATTCCCTTTGTCTGCTATGTCTCCTGTCCGATTTTTTACAATAGGTACAACTAATGTATCCAGCATCTCCTGTGGTAGGTAAGAATGTCCCACACATAGATTAAAAAACATAGTCAATACTCTCGGCAAGTGCACACCCGCATTTTGAAGATGCTCGATGCTGAGTCCATCGTGACCAGGTGATTTGCCCCGCTTCATACATTTAATTACTGTTTTTATTTCTGAACACGTAAATCTATGGGGTTTTCCTGATCGATAGGATTTAGCATCGTTCACCTCCACCGACTCAAGCGGTGAACTCACAATAAACTGTTCCTTAAGACGGTACCCTGACCAAAAAATCGGCATGCGATATGAGCATTCCTATTGGTATACGCCCAGATTTTAGAATAAAATCTTTATAAAATCGAATTTTGGTCTTTTGAAAAAAGTTTTACTACCAAAATGTTCGTTATTAAATTGTCTATCCATTAGTATTAGTACAAAAAATAATTAATGAACACTTTACGAGGAGATGCATGCTATCAATAATTATTTCTCATTTTTGTGTTTTTTTTGGATGGAGATTAGTGAAATATATACAACATTAAAAAAAAACGAAATCTACCATTTTAGAATCAATAATATGTAAAAATTTAATGTATTTTTGTTAATTGATATTTCTTTTTGAATAACGAGTAGATAGCTCCTAAAAACAGCACGAATAACGGCTTGCGCGGCGTTTTGCTCGGGGTACCGCCTTAAGACGGTACCCTGACCAAAAAATCGGCATGAGATATGAGCATTCCTATTGGTCTAGCGGCACTGGTGGCGCATGAATTACAGTAGTGAATACGCCCAGATTTTAGAATAAAATCTTTATAAAATCGAGTTTTAGTCTTTTGAAAAAAAACAATCTACAAAAATGTTCGTTATTAAATTGACTATCCATTAGTGTTAGTACAAAAAATAATTAATGAACACTTTACGAGGAGATGCATAATATCAATAATTATTTCTCTGTTTTATGTTTTTTTGGAAGGAGATTAGTGAAATTTATACAACATTTAAAAAAAAACTAAATCTACCATTTTAGAATCAATATTATGTAGAATTTTAATGTATTTTTATTAATTGATATTTCTTTTTAAATAACGAGTAGATAGCTCCTAAAAACAGCACAAAAAACGGCTTGCGCGGCGTTTTGCTCGGGGTACCGCCTTAAATATATTAGCTATGCCAGCATGGTCACTCTCACCCTCCACGCTAACTGGTAAGCTAGGAGAGATGTTGAGCTTTTTAGTGCCTTTCCAGAAAGATGAGAAACATTTCTTAGAATGGAGCGAGGCCAATACATCCATTTCTATTTTATCTTGGTTCTTCATGACCCATTTCAATTTTGATTTGAATATCCTACGACTTAACATCATATCCTCATAGATGGGCCCACTACTGGGATCTCCATACCAAACCCACACTTTAAACTTAGACCTTGCTTGAGTGTGAATTTCTTTGACATGCCTGTTCCATCCTTTTATACCTTTTTTTCTAACAGTGGCTTTAGAGACTCTAGTTACACTAGCTGCTTCACTTAATATAGATACCATGTCTTTATACATCGAATCCAACAATAACCTGTGGTCAGAATTATTACAAAAAATATCGGCACATAGTTCAAAATCCTCAGGAAAATCTAAACTTTGTAACTTCCTATTACACAGAGACGAGTATTCCTTTATTTCATCAGGATTTATTTCACCCCATCGAACCCCGTTAAGCGGTGATTTAATTACACAAGTTTTTAATCTGATAACATTTATATCACATTATATTTTCATTATATTTTCCAAAACGTATCATAAATAACCTCAATGTTTACAATTGTTTTTCCCGCCGCCTGTGTAACAAGACAGTGGTCTAACCAAACCAACGCTTACACCCGTGTGAGTCACTGATGTACGTGTACGTTTGCGATAGTATGCCTAAATAATCTAAGTCCGCACATGATAATTCCTGTTCACTACAAAAACTAATAAGTTCTTTTACTACAAAAACTAATAAAATGACTCACCCGGGTACGCGTTGAAATCCCCCAACACATAAACCGATTCGGCATTATTATTTTGTATAATTGAATACATTTCACTAAGACAGTCCGTAAAAAGTGGCAGATTCTCGCGACAGTCCGTCGGCATGTACATATTTATAACCAAAAAGCACCTGTTGTTCAACACTACATTCACTGCACATATACGGTCACTGACACTTTGAACTACCTTCACGTAGTTAAACGCAGTTTTACGCCATAGTATGGCAAGCCCTCCGTAGGGTCTCCCTTGACACATGCCAGCTGAAGTGTCCACTGAAGACTTTCCCGTGCAACTGAATTCCTGATCAAAACTATCAAGAAAAGCTAGACCGTGTGGATATAACCACGTTTCTTGTAACAAAACAATATCAGCTGATTTGCACAGTGAACGCACACAGTTCACCGACCTTTTAACATTTTTGCAATTGAATGTTATTAAGTTCATTTTTGAAATACTATCCATTTTTGGGTTTTGTTATTGCCTCACGCCCAAAAATTGTTTTATTTTTGTCTTCTCTTCTGTTCTTGAAATGGATAAAGCGCCTAAATGTCACGCCATCTGGCCATGTATCGTCATCTAGAAAAATGTCCAGCTTGTTTTTGTTAACAAGCACTTTAAAGGCATTGTATGGCTTTTCCTTCTTCATTGTAATTTTTTCAAGCAAAACTACCTCCGCCGTTTTATTTTTTATGTATGTGCATATGTCATCCACCGCTACCTCTTTGTTTACGTTGGAAATAAACAAATGTATTTTAACTTCCGCTGCTTTAAATTTCTCAGATAAGTCCGTAGCCGGGCATGGGTAAAGCCCATTTTACCAGTAAAACCATTCTTCAACCGCCGTTTTTGCACTAAAGTCCAACTATCTGTTGGTTTCTTGGGCATTTTCCCCTCACTCATTATTGCCATTTCCGCCATCGTAGGTCTTTTTAATTGACTGGTTTCTGTATGACAAACAGCTGATTCAGAAGTCACCTCGCACATTTCATTTTCCAATAGCGTTGAGTTAATCGGTACAGGCGCACCCGACACGGGGTGCGGGTCAGGTAACCTCCACGTTGGCCTAGTTGGTTGCTGGTCGCTTTCGGATACGTCCGGGGAGAAGAGCAACCCGCTGGGCTGGTGCACCCTGGGCACCGTCAATAACTTCCCATTCGTGGGTTCTTGTTGGCGGTGGCGAATACCTGACGGGGGGGGGCAGGGGGGGGCTCGTCGCTCTGGGTGTTCCCCTGATTAGCAGGAGACACTCCAGACGCGACACAGGGGTAGGTTGGGTAGGTAGCGGTAGGCTGCGGTGGGGCTCACTTCCAGGCCTCTGGGCGGGCTGCCTTCCCCTGCGGGGGGGAACGCCCGGGGCACCCCAGCTCTGCACCCTGCACTGCCCGGCTCTGCAGTGACCGGCTCTGCCCGCTCTGCACCTGGCTTTGCACTCGGCGCTCGTGCGGTTTGAGCTCACCGAGTGCACTGACCAGCTCTGCACCCTGCTTTGCCCGGCTCTGCATCCGGGCTTTGCCCGCTCTGCACCTGGCTCTGCAGCCCGGAATCTCTCCTGTGGGTGGGGGTGGCCGCGGCTCGGGGGCGGGAAGTGGGCCCACGAGGAGGACAACTTGTCGTTGCCGACCCTCCTTTGACGTGGGATGGTCGGCAGGGACAAGTCGATGGTAGGAAGAGGCGGCGGAGCGTCGGTCCTGACGCTTCGCCGCACACGCGGAGGGCGGCGTCTGGCCTTCGCGGATTCTGGCCAGATGCCGCATAGGAGGGGACCGTTAAGGTCCAGCGCGGTGAAGAGCATGGCGCGGCACACCGTCTAGGTGTGCCCAGCGGGGGCGTAGCTGCGCCATGCCCTGAGGAGGTGTTTGGCAGGTCCTCTCGCTTCCCGGTGTGGTGAATTCCATGTTGGGGAGCGGGGAGGCCTGGGCGGCGGTTGCCTCCTTTTGCGAGGACGCCATGTCGCAATACGATCGATCGTACGATCGCCTGCGCCCACCCCCTGGTGGTGATTAGCGGGCAGCAGGTGCGGGGGCGCCTGTCGTCTGCATTGCACAATCACCACCCTCGTCGGGCGGGAATGGCCGATCACTCACGGTCATTCCCGGGCCCCTCCACTGAGGGAGGGGCGTGCGGGGCCCGCCATTATGGTGGGCAGTCGTCGGCGGAGGACTGGGCGTAAAGGCTGTGCCGGTTTCCCAGTCCTCCTCCATAAAGACGATGCGGGAGTGCGCTGGTTTATTTTAGTGGGTATACCGGGCTTGCCCGGGGAGTCCCACATAGCCCGTCCATTCCCCCGATGGGCGGGTATGCGTAATGCATTTTTTTCCAGCGTTATCAAAAAAAAAAAAAAAAAAAAAAAGGCGCACCCGACACGATCTCCTCGGTGTGTGTGCAAGCGAGAGAGCGATATTTTGGTGACTCACAGCGTTCTACACTCGCACACCTCGTCATCTCATACCCGTCATCGTACACTGGCGCTGGTGATAAACCTACTGGCCCACTGTCAAGCAAATACCCTCCTCTTTTTTTCGCATTAATATTGCGTGCTAATAATGATAACGGGGGCCTGCTTGATCCCAATTCCAGTTTCAATTCATCCAGTTGAGTGACTGTTGCATATTTACATTTTATGTCACTGATTTCTGCACGTATAATCAACAGATCTTTTAATAATTTGGTCACATCTACATGGTCAAATGTTACTGGTGGTAGTTTTTGCAAGTCCCGCGCAACGAAGATCGGTATAAGATCTGGCTCCGTCACTTTGAAGACACTTATAATATCCTCTAAGTCTTTCAGTTTTTTTCCATCTTTGCGTCTGTTCACCTTTTTCTTGTTAGTTTTTATTGAACTAAACAGCAACTCCTTTGCACTATCCACCTCATCCACACTGAAGGATGTGTCACAAATCCTTATTAAGTTATCATTGGTCATCACATCTACTTTATTTTGTATAAAGGATAGAAGTTCACATATCACAATATTGCAATTCACACATTTTAGCGTATTCACAGACATTGTCGCGGAAATAGGTGGGCAGACCTATGTTCGACCCGGTCGCAAGCTCGTGCAGCGAGCGACTGAATAATATCTTTATAAAATCGAATATTATTATTATTTTAGAATAATATCTTTATGAAATCGAATATTGGCCTTTTGAAAAAAAAAACTTACTAAATGTTCGTTATCAAATTGTCTATCCATTAGTGTTAGTACAAAAAATAAAGAAGAACACTTTACAAGGAGATGCATGCCGTCAATAATTATTTCGCATTTTTATGGTTTTGTTGGAAGGAGATTAGTGAAACATATACAACATTAAAATAATTTAATCTACCATTTTAGAATCAATATTATGTAGACATTTAAAGTATTTTTATTAATTGATATTTCTTTTTAAATAACGAGTAGATAGCTCCCAAAAACTGCACGAAAAACGGCTAGCGCGGCGTTTTACTCGGGATAGCGCCTTAACGCATCTTTAAAAAAATATACATTTAGTCTTTTTTTTTTATGATATCCATACTCCCAAAGGTCTGTTTATAAAATTCGGGCGCACGGTTGGCGCAGTGGTTGAGCGATTGACTGCTGCGCTGCGTGTCGCGGGTTCGATTCCCGCACGGAACAAATATTTGTATGACCTATAGATAGTTGTTCCGGCTCTGGGTGTTTGTGTCTGTGAGTTTATATGTTTGTAAACGCACCCACGATACAGGAAGAAATTCCTAGTGTGGGGCAACGTTTTAAAAAAAAAAAAAAAAAAAAAAAATAAAAAAAAAAAAAAAAAAAATTACGCGCACTCGTCTTTGTACTAACTCATCGTCCATTTCGCTACAAATTTGAAAAAGTGCGAATTCATATATGCGAACTAGCTTCTTACTGCTCAACACAGCATCTATCTCTTTCGCAGGTATTGTCGGATGAGATAGCATGGATTTTAACCCTGCGCACAAAATAGTTCATGCCATCGACTAGGGCAACCTTAACCATGATATAAGGACATAAATAAATAATTTTATAAGTAGTATGTCTTCGTGGGATATGACTATATTTTCTATAGAATAACAAAGTGACCATAGTTTGAAGATTATAATAATATTTAAAAACTGGAAATGTTAACAAAACCTTCATTTCAAGTGCTACCTCAGAATCGACTCGAAAAAGAAGTTAAGGAAATAGCGCGTTCTTTTAACTTTGGGCTTAATATTTTTATGTTTTCCAACTATCATATTCATGATAATCACATTATATTGTAACCAAATTAACTTTAAATTACTACTGTCTTTCAGTTGTATAGTCTTTTTTAATTTGATGTGTTTCTATCGAATGTACAATACAGTCTTCGTTGCTTTTAATGCTCAGATGGTGAATACTAATAGTACTGACCCCTTCATCTATTTATTTCTTATAATTGTGTTCACAATAGTACATGCTTTCTGTTTAACAATAATATTCATTCAGGATATTGTGCACAAGAACAATAATGTCTTTCTTATTCTGAAGATTCAAACTATCTATAAGAGCATCGATTTTAGTAACAGTATCTGGAGCTATATTATTGGAACTGGATATCAATAGTAACTATAATCTGCATTAATATATTATAATCATTTGTTTTCACATCTATTTAATCTTATTACACGAATGTTGTTCAATTTATTTTTGATATTTATACCGATTTGACGTTTGTCGTATTTGATATCAATATGATTATTGCTATCCGACTAGTAGTGTTGTTGAGAAAATACGTTCAGAGGATGAAAGATTATCAGGGAAATGATGAACAATATCTGAAACTGCTTCAGATTTACCCTGATGTTTTTCAAGCTTACAATACTTTAATAACAATTTTCCAAATTTTGGTAAGTAATTTTTTTTTTTTAAACCGCTCCTGGTTTCTCCCCCATAGCCTCCTACTCTTCCCAGTGTGTTATCTTTCCAACCAATCCATCGTAAAGACCTTTAAGTCATCACGCCATTATTTTCTGGACCTTCCTTGCAAGAGAGAGGACGCGCTCCATCGCCCATCCTCTGGTTTCCACTGGCTCCAATGCGTAACGACTCTGACCCATTTGTCCTGATACATTTATTGATTATTTATTATATTCTTTATTGTACACCACAAAAAAATATACAGGACAAAAAAAAACATAAAAACAAGTGTACAATGGGCGGTCTTATCGCACAGGGCAATCTCTTACAGACAACCTTTGGATGGACTGTACGAGAAGAGAGGAATTTAGGGTTTTCAGTGTACAATATATCTTAAATAGATTGTGGCTGTTGTAGGTAGTTCCCGAAATGTCTGTAGGATTGTTTGGGCGTCACTTCCCCAGGTTTCTTCTTTCAAAAATACCATTGTTCCTATAACTCTCAATGTGAAGAACCTGGGGATTTATATCGACGGCACTCTTTAATGCTACTGGAACTCGTAAATGCTAAGTATGTCACGGGTATTAGATATCTCGAATAGTTATACGACTATGATAAAGCAAATACCTATAAATAAATAGTACTGATGAAAATGGTACCATCGAACTGATCTGATGATGAAGCCGGCAGGTAGGCACTGGAACTCTGAAATAAAACAATGTATCCTAGTCGTGTTTGGGCTTATTGGAATCGTCATGAGATGTTCTTAGGCTATATATAATTTTAATGGCAATCGTAGGCACCTATAAAAACTAAAAAGAGATAAATAAAAACCTTTTTAACAAAAAAACATACCGACTTTCAAAAAAAAAACACTGCAACGTGAAAAATAATTTTCTTTGCCGAAGTCGGTGTCAAAAACGTAAAAAAATAGGTACCAAAGACACCGACTTCGGCAAAGTTAGTTACTTTTCACATTGCAGTGATTTTTTTTAAAAATCGGTTTGTTTTTTTGATAAAAAGTTTTTTTTTTGTCTTTACAGAGAGCCAAGAATATCTGTGCAAGAGTGTGATATCTGAAAATCGATCATTTGGTAAGATGGCCGCGTGTGGCTTGTTCTATGTCGACGCTTCGCTACCGACATATTTGCTGGGAAGCGTCACTAACTAAGTAATTGCACTGCTGCAATTTAATTTTCTATAAATAAAAATTCTTTATTATGAGACTACATACATTGTTTAAGACATATCGTTGTGTTATTTCTGCACTATCATTGTATGCTGTTTCTATTTCGTAATATTGTATTGTACATACGGCCTAGACTTATGAGTTGTAGGTCTTCGGTTCGAACTCGAGCAGGCGCCATTACTTTGTGTAATTTATTTCATCACCACAGCTCTCAACTCGGTAAAGGAAAACATCGCGAGGAAACCGCCGATGTCCTAGAATCAAAAACTTGAAGATATGTGACATCTACCAATCCCCTCCCTTATGAGAGGAGGCCTGAGTCTCAGTAGTGGTAACATTAAAAAGGCTGTTTATGATGATGATGATAGATTCTATCTTTGTTTTGTAGTATTATTGTGTGAGACAAAAATAAAAAAAAATTGTTTATTCATTTATTATATGCTTTATTGTACACCTTAAAATAACATTACAAAAAGAAACTTAAATTTAATACAAATACAATGGGCGGCCTTATCGCGTTCCACGATCTCTTCCAGACAACCTGGTATGGACAGTAATAGTTTTTATAGGTAGGTTGGATGACGACGACCGCGTGGCCTCGAGCAGATATTTGTAATGATGTTCAGAGGTCTTATAACATTTGAAAACAAAAAAAATAAAATAGAGATATGGCTTATGTCCTTGTATTAAGATTGGACGGATCTAAACTTATTATCAATCAAATCTAATTTATTTATTTATTTTACAAAAAATAAATAAATAAGTGCACAAATTCTAAATTCTTGTTCATTATTATCCTAGCTTAGTCATGTTCATAACAAGGATTAGGATCTACAAGGCCAATAGTAATAAATTTAACAAATTTAACAAGTTATATAAGGCCCATTAAATTCGTTTTAGGTATGATAAGATCAAAGGCTCTTCCCAAAACTCATAAGTCATTACGGTAGCGCTTGTCAAACCCATACATTTTAAACTATATGACGTTGATAAAATGTCACTTGTCTAGACCCTATGTACTAAATAAATACTAGAATCTATTCATACAAATAATTACTATAAAGTTAGTCTGACGTTTCTATATAAAACTACGTCCAGTAATCTAGTATTCGGGCAGGCAGTTGAAGATGTTAGCAGTGTACAAAAAACATAACATTGTTCAAAAACAATCTTGCCAAGTGCTACCAAATAATTGCCTTGATAAAGAAATTAATGACGTAACTCGGTCTTTTAACAGTGTTCTAAAGATTTTACTATTTTCAAAGTACAATGTACATAATAGTCACATTTATTCAAGGGAAAATAAGCTTCAATTGTTTTTTTCATTTTGTCGTACTGTATTTTTGGTTTCGATGTGTTTCTATCGGATTTTCCCTGTCGGAGTATTCAAAGCAAATCTTGTACATAGCAGATATACCGCCTTATTCTTGTTTGCTGTTACTTTCTTCTGTTTGATACACGCTTTCTGCTTTGCAATGATGTTTGTTCTGGACATCATGCATAAGTATAACATCGTGGTTCTTATCCTGAAGATCCAAACTATCCATAGGAGTGTCGATTTCAGTAAAAGTATCCGGAGCTATATTATTTGGAACTGGGTCTCAATATTGATAACTATATGTATTGATATTTTTCTTTTGACTTATTTTTACACAATGTTTTATTACAATTTTAACTTAGAACTAATTCTCGACTGGTTTTGTGATATAACGTTCATTGCATTCGATATCAATTTAATAGTTTCCGTCCGAATTATAATATTATTGAGAAAATATCTTGAAAATTGGACTAATGATATCCTAAGGATGAATAATGAACACGAAAATGATGAGCAATGCTTAAAGTTTCTTGAGATATATGAAGATATTTTAGAAGCTTATAATTTGTATACAACTATTTTCCAGGTATTGGTAAGTTCGTAATTATTTTACATGAGCTATTATAACGGGCCTCTACGACGGACGGTCCGCGTGTGTGTTGTTACGCGGATCGTCCGCCTGAAAATAGGAAACTACGTCTGTCATGAATTTCTGCAAATTAGTATTTCAATATTGGTTTACAATGCAATGTTTTCTTTCCCAGGCGCTATGTCATGTATTAGATTCATTTTCTCGATGTCTCTTTTTTATGGAATTGGCCTTTAGCAAGATGAGTGGGATTATAGAATTAAAGGAGCTTGTAAGTACAAAAAGATTTTTAGTGTAAATTAATGGTTCTTTCTTCTTATTCATTGTCTTCATTTCTGAAGGTCGTGCCGTCCTGGAATGTGGAGTCACTCACAAGTTACATCCATGGTTGCATGTTTACGTTCTGATTTATTTATTTAACGCAACCGCAATAATCTTAGCAAAGGGTGCATTTACGGCAAAAAGGATTTGCTGTTACCGGTTTCACAGCGCTTACAGGCGCCGAATCGCAGATATTGTTATCGCTGGACGTAGGCAGTTTTCATACTTTGCAAACTGATGACAACTAGCATGCATATTAGGCATGTAGTATGTCTTATGAAGTGGCGTCCATTTTCCGCACTAAGACTGTCATTCGGTCCGTTGTGCGTACAAGCACAGAAGCTTCCTGGGAGCATCAAAGGCTTCGGGACCGGGAGGTGTTCTCCTCATTGTTCCCAGGATTTCTTTACGTTGAGATGCCACAGCCTTACATTCCAGGATGACGTGGGTGACTGATTTCTCGGCGTCAAGGCAGCCCCTGCAAAGGCTTTCTGTGACGCAATATTTAAAGTATATTTGGTAAGGGGATTATAGCCCGTAATTGTTCCTATGATTATTCTAAAGTTATTTCTAGTCAGTCTGAGAAGTTTTTTGTTTAATCACAGGTAACAATTCGGTAAAGCCAGTTTGACTGACTGCAGTCGGTTTCCCTTGACCACATCGGCTTTTATGAATTTCGGTCAATCTTTGGTGAATCTACGCACGAATCTGTGAGAAAGGCAGGGGGAAAAGTGGGCACAAGCCTAGCACTATCATATCGGAGCCTCTCTTCACAAGTTGATCTGCGGCATAATTGCCTAAGGATCCACTGTGTCCTTTGATCCACTGGAGGGTAATACGATTGGACGTCGATATACTCTACTGGGCTAGATGGTACTCAAAGATTAGTTTGTTTTCTAAAGCTTTGAGCACAGTCATACAGTCGGATAGGCAATTAGCGCCTTATGTTCACCCAAATTTCGCTATTTATGTGACTTTTCCCATGAACCCGATATAAATCCATTCTATGTGCTACTGCTTAAAAATACAGATGGTAAAACATAAAAAAATGTGTGTTTTATTTTCTAGTTTGTGCCGATTGAACTTGTGAAACATTCACAGTTAATTAAAACTGTGGGACTAGTAGTTATACATAGCACATATTGTGAGAAGTTCTATGTATCTGTTGAGCTGTCCAAGTAAGAATAACAGTACATATTCGTCAGATTATTAAATTATTTATATCTGATCATCATCATCTTCCTGCCCTTATCCTATGTTACTAGAAGTCGGTGCTTCATGTTTTCTTAGTTCTTCTAACCTGACTATAAAAAAAATGATCAGATTAGTGGTCGCTGCGGGAAATGCCACCCCTTCGCCCTTACGTAACAAAAGATAGGCAACCATGGTCACCTCCACTGCTACAGCTCGCACGGGTGAACCGAAAAAGAGGGGTGTTATAAGTTTCACGTGTGTTGCTGTGTGTCTGTGTATCTATGTATCTGTGTGTCTGTCTCTGCCAGCATAGCGCCTAAACGGATGAACATTTTATTTAGTTTTTTTTTGTTTAAAAGGTAATTTTGTAGAGAGTGTTCTTAGCTATGTTTGAATAAAATCGGTTTAGCCATTCAAAAGTAATGAGCGTTTTACTGTTTGAATCGGGATGTTTTCGCAAGATGAATGTGTCGGGGGTTTTTTTTCAATTGTACTTGTAAGCTTAGATATAACAATTTTCCATATTTCAATACAACCGATATTAAAATTTTAGATATTTTGAACAATGACATTTTACCCGTAGGTATTTTAATTTTCGACGTTCAAATATGTACCGATAAAATTATTATGGCAAATAAATATTATGCTTTGTATATTAATGCAACTCCAAATTATGCCAAAACTAATTAGACCAAATGACAGTTATGCTAACCTTTGCGTTATGCCAAAGTATTATTATTCCACAGTATTATTATGCTACTTGGCTCCCTCCGAAACATAGTTCGATGTATTCCACATAGAATACGTCACACCATCTATAACGCCTTAGTAAAACCACACCTACTATATCTGATTGAAGTTTGGGGCAATGTGGCCAAGACGAAGTTAGCAAAACTCCAAGTTGCACAAAAAAAACCGACCAAGTGCGAGTCGGATGCGCGCACGAAGGGTGCCGTACTATTATCGCAAAAAATGGTAAAAATCCCACGTTTGGTGTATGGGAGCCCCTCTTAAATATTTATTTTATTCTGTTTATTTTGTTTTATTGTGTTTTTTTTCTGTCTGTTCCGTTTTAACCCGTTGAGTACGGAACCCTTAAAATGATTTTAAGTACCCATATTTAAAATCAACTTGCAAAATTTGTGAGGAAACCAAAATAATGAAATACAATACATGTATTTTTATCCATAAGGCGCTCAACAAAAGTATACAGACTAACTTATCGTTTATTAAAGTAAAACAAGTAACCCAGTTGCCGAGCTAGTTTTCTGATTTTTTAGAAGATGAGTAATAAGGATGGCTAAAAAATGTTAACTTTTGAAGGAGCACAATTGTTTAACGAAATACCCTCATGTATAAAAAGGTTGCACTCATTCAATGCATTCATAACTCAATTAGCTGCATGTTTAATCACAAATAACACCCTACAAAGCTGAATGTATTTGATGGGTGCATCATAATTGCTACCGTGACGTCTGTGACGAATTTTATATAATTTACTTTAAGCATTGTTCTCATGTAAGTAACTGAGTCTTTTTTGAGAAAAAATATCTTTAAAACTAAACTTAATAAAAGTTATGCGAAAACGTTATGCCAAACAATATTATGCCTAAAAAATTTAGAGGTGGATTTCCAAATATGCTTACCAATAGTTTAAAACCAGTGTGGTTTCAAATTTCGGTAAAGTCGAGACCATATAGGATATCTTCTTCTTCGTCGGTACATTCTTGACAGAGTGGTCGTGGTCATCATGTTGCAGTGAGACTTCGAGTTGCCATAATTTGCCTAACGATGCGACGCCAACCCTCTCTATCGGCTATTATTCGTGTGCACTTATGCAATGGGCTGCCCACTGCAGACTACTAGGATATATAGGACCATAACATATAAAATAGGACTTAAGAAACTTATTAAAACTTTTCGGATTCTTGGTAAAATCTTCGATATTTTATTTGCTTTACTTTCTTAACAGTTTCCCTGTCCAATGAATCATTTATGATTAATTCTATTATTTTACTAATTGGACAGTAAACCTGTTAACAAGAGCTTTTAGTTACGTATATCAGTTCAGTAATAAATGCGTCAGAACGTGTTCAATCAACACGTGTAGGAACTGTGCGAGTGACATGCCAACTAGATCGATATCTCGAGGCAACAAAATTGCCGTCTCGGAGACTTTAGGATGGCACTCCCAAAATTATGTGCGTGATAGTCAGCTTCTACTTCGTCCGAATCGCCACAGAACAAATAATATTATAAAAAAATCAGTTCGCACATTTCGTGCCAGTTCAAGTTCGTGCGAATAAGCCAATAACCCTTTATTTTATTTCATTCCTCATAATCTCTCCTCATTCTAGTGAGTTATGTGAACATAAATATAAAGATCAGCTGTTTTATTGTTGAATTTTTAAAAGTCGTAGAAGTAAAATTGTTGTTTATGATGTTAGTATGTATTAATAACACCATAAACAACAGGGCTGGTAGACTTGTGAGGTTGTTAGTGTTTTATCAATAACTCTGTATATAATATAATATAATAATAAATCCATCGATCTACTCTTTGTGGGATGACAAAGAGAAGATCGATGGAGAGGAAGATGGATGGATTTATATACACTCCCTTTCTATCCTTCACCATTTTTATTCATACGAGTGCGGTTCCATCGAGAAATTTCAGCAAATTTACTCTACATATGTAGAGTAAACTTGCAATGTAGTATGCGTGCAAACTAGTGAACTATTATAATTGCCGTTCCTGTCTAACCTTGTAGATATAATTGAAGTATAGTTCTTCTTGAACTACAAAACTACAGGGACTGCGAACGAACTCTTTTAGTTCGTTTTAATAATTACTTCTTTTTTGTAATATAATTCTAGAACCGGTCTATATTCAATCTTTCGTTACAGAAAGTCAACAACATCTGTGCAAGAACGTCGTACTGGCAAATCGACGGTTCAGTAAGATGACCGCGTGTGGCCTGTTTTCTGTAGACGCTACACTACCGTTATATTTGATTGGACTTCTTACTAATTACGTCATCGTGCTGCTGCAATTAAATTTTCTGTGAAATGAGAATTCATATGTGTTTAATAAATATAGTTTTAAATGAACCATTAAATAGGTACTCATTTCGCTTAAGTAAAAAAATACCTAATAAACAAATAAGAATACTTTTTTAACAAAAAAAAATCCTAAGGGAATCTCTATATATGGGTGAAACCGCTGGACTAGTGTGTTACACTAGATTATTATTATATCGAGACCTGTATTTTACAATGAGCGTCTGTTTATCTGACTTCCACATCCCAGTAACTGGGTAACAGGATTCCTTTTGGAAAGTCTGGTATCAGATTTTAGGCTTCTGACTCCCCATAACGACAGTCAAAGATTGTGTATGAACAAAAACAATTAAATTCACACACATACTCGTATACAATTACGAAAAGACTCCAAATTTTAAAACTTATTTAATCTATTTGAAAGACGCTCTATGAGTCGACATCCAATGCCACATCAATGGGCTGTCTAGTATGTCGGCCAAAACAGCTACAAGGCTATTGGAGCTATCGCCCATTATCAGTTAAGCACCTTGCGCACTATACGGCCACGCCCACGACCAGTGGCCGCAACGACCAGGTTAAAACAAAAGAATCCATTTGCAGCCAAGTGCGCGACGTTCATGTGCTTTGTTTAGTTAATCTGGTCAACAGGTATAAGTATGGAACTGAAGTGAAATCAAAAAACGCCAATGAATGTAATTTTATTTAATAGGCAATAGGTAATGAACAACATACAGTTTTAATATGATGCATGTTTCCAGAAGGGTTAGGAACAGGTAAGACTTTTAGGTACGTGAGATGTGTAGGTGGAGACACAATAAAAGTCAATGTGGGTAGTTCGTACTCACGGTTTATATTGTCCGAATACACAAAACACGTAACACTTAGTATAGTTCTGAAGGCGACTAAGACGTGAGAGTTTAGGAGTCGCAATAACAGTAACGATCACGGCACAATATACACAAACAGATACGAAATAAAGTTCTCAGTAAGATTACGAAACACAGTAATTAGCAGGAACGCGATAACCGTAACGGGAGTCGAATATCGACTAGTGGTCGTCAGGTGGAAAGATATAGCCGAGGCTCGCAGTGCAGTACCGCTGCAGCCGTTGCGCGTTGGCGGTAGCGTTCAACCAGTCATCAGCCGAAAATATATCGTAAACGATATACGATGCCGTGAATGTCTCTCCACGGTGTGTTACTGTTATTATAATAATATATAAATTAATGTATTCATATTCTATTTGTATGTTGTATGTTTGTGTATTATATAAATAAATGAAGTATGTGGGTAAATAGTGTACCCTACAGACTTAAGTTAGCTAAGATACAAAAAGTTTGGTGTTTTAACAAAATCTTCATCTTACTAACATTTTATCATAGGTTCTGGCTGTTTGTGTATAAGAGAGTAGAGGTTTGTAAGCGCACCCACGATGCAGTAGTAATTTGCAGAGTCGGGCAAAGTTTGCCGGAGTCAATATTTCCTAATAGCTATAAACTGAAGGTCTCCAAGTCAAGAGTGAATAGGTTACTTCTAGGCAAGCGTGCTACACCGTATTCAGCTTCACCACATTATCTTCTACCATCAGATGATATTCTCGATATGCTCGCATTTGACCACTGAGTATGGTCAAATGCAACCCTATCAATAATAATACTAAAACATAGAATAATTAAAATATTAAGTTGTTGATGATAACAATAAAATAATCACTATTGTATAATGTATATGCGGTGGTGGCCCAGTAGCTAAGACTTCGCTTCCCGTGCTTGAGGCGTGAGGTAGTGATCATACGTTAGATATCATAACGTTGCATCTATGATCAGTAGATCGAACACACTGAACTTCTTGAATGAGGTGATCTGCTGACGGTGGATGATTTTGCAGATTCTTCTTTGTTTATCTGTAAATGGTTAAGGATGATTAAAACATATGTATATATATCTTTGTAGTTATATAAATATTAATCGCGTTTTTTCTGAATTTTTCTTAATTCAAGGAATAATATTTAAGAAACTGCATTTTCGCGGTTTCGATCTCGTAACCAATGAATCCCACGAAAGACGTATATTTTTCCGGGATAAAAAGACGCAAATAATACTCAGAGATTAAAGCTTTCCGCCAGCGAAAGAATTTAATGCAATCGGATTCGTACCTACACAGACTATCTCCTACATTACTATGTATAAGCAATTTTACCTATTTTAATCATCAACGAGAATTCCACTTAAGATGGACTCCGAAGAAGGAAGGCAGTGGTATGGTCAACATCAACATAATTATATTATTTCCAAATAATACCTAAGTCTGTGAGTCAATAATTCGATGGAATGTGGCATCCACCAACCCTTATCATTTATCATTATCATTTATTTGTTTAGTTCGCTGGTCAGATCAAATCAAGGTGATAACAATAAAAAAAAAAAATGGCGGTAGTCGTCACGCAAACATTGTGCTCCCGTATTAATTTGTCTTATAAATATTAATATTGAACTATTTAGTGACTAATTTACGACTAAGGTGAAGATAAAAGTGCAACCACCGTGTGAAAGTGTTATCTGAACATAATATCCACTAAAAACTAAATAATATCAACATTTTAATATGTGCCATACAGTACCAAAAATCTGTTTGCAATAATAATACTGTGTATCCTAACAGTCCATGATAACTTAAATAGC
This sequence comes from Orthosia gothica, assembly GCA_949775005.1. Classification (NCBI taxonomy): domain Eukaryota; kingdom Metazoa; phylum Arthropoda; class Insecta; order Lepidoptera; family Noctuidae; genus Orthosia; species Orthosia gothica. The sequence continues at coordinate 24,389,954 of OX459035.1, forward strand.
TATCATTCGGGAAGAAAGTGTGCAAAGGATCGATTATTGCAAACAATAACAAAAACAAGCTTTTAAATCGAAGTGACAGTTGCTGGGAAAAAATATTCAAACACAGTCATCTTATGGGTGGTCCATCCCTGTCATCGGTAACCAGGGCAGCGCTGCGCTAAAATGACGGCGAGGCCGGCGGCGGCGCGGCGCTCCAGGCCGCCAGCGCGACTGCGCCGCTCTCGGTCGCTATGCAACCACAGACATTGACATTTTGTTTATTTATAATTAATCATGTTTTTTTGAGTGAATTTTATAGTTATTAGTGTTTATACTTATGTGATAAGTCTTGTGTAAGTGTACCTACCCTTTTCTATTTTATGATTGACGCCGGCTGTAGCGACGCTGGAATAATTAGTGCAAGTCAACCTGTCACATCACTGGATGTTCAGCTGGTAAGGTGCCCACATTGCTCCCAGGCTCGTTTTTTCAAAGGCGAAAGGGGGCTTAAGATTCACTATGGCAAGGTCCACAAACCTCATAGTTTACCTTTGTGCCCCCCAGCCACATCCCCGACATCAACTCCTTTTGAAGAAACTTTGTGGAAAACATTGTCTAAATTCAAAAATTCCACTCCAGTCCTAAAAAGAGTTCCCCGGGGCGCGAGGCACTCTGTTGCTCAAAGTTTAGCGCGATGTGTTCGTCACGCGACCCAGCAGAACTCACAAAGTGCCTGGGAGCACTTACTCACCTTCCCTTATAGGATTCTGCATGTGCATAAAAATTTGGCAAATCAAAAATCATTAACAAACCAAATTAAAGAAAACTGCAACAATTCGGCCCACATTTTAGGCTCCAAAATACCGTTTTTTAATATTTCTCAGAAAGGCATTGTAATGACCGGGGTTCCAGTAAACTGAATGTTGAAATAAACACATAGGCACTTTAAACAATTTTACTTGGCAACACGTTTTAAATTTCCTTACTATCAAAATATTATAACACCTTAACATCTAAATAACGGCAAGTAAATAAAAATAATATATATATATAAAACAAAATCAAGAAAAACGAAATAAAGAAATATAAAAACAAAATAGCATCTTCAACAAAGCAAAAAGAATATCGTTAAGTTGGGCTCGAACTCGATGTCGAAAAACGTAAGTCCGAGACTATGCCACTAGGACAGCTAGCGAACCGTGGCGAATATGTCGATCGGTAGTTCGCAGTCAGTCGATGTGCTGCTTCATGAATCGGAGTTGGATTTTAATCCACAACAAATTATGTCTGCACGATAAGGGCGTTTCCGCAAGCTGAGGACAAAATGAAAACAATCAGTCTTGCAAAACGTCTCCAATTATCCCGTTTACAAGCCGCTATATAGACGCAAACACTTACCCCGTTACTTCCACTACTCGCACACAAATTCACAATCTTGCACCAATGACACAACGTACACAAAATCTGTAGTAATGTCCAAACATTGAAGGGTCTAATTACATAAATTAATGTAAATTAAACACAGAGCAACCGTTAGTGTGCTGTCTTTTCACCCATCCACATCGCCGGTATAATTGTTTTACTTCTACCGTCACTTGTCCGCCGTCCAAAACCAACATTATTAAACTCTTGCGCCGAGCCTAGTAACGCCATCTAGTATCGGACTGGAGAATTAAAATATTGATCATTACAATATCCCCTCTCCTCTAAAGAATCCAACCGGATTCAAACCAAACGTTTAAGGTCACAAGAATGCCATTTTCCTAAATCTTTGCCTCTGAAACTTTGTAATCTGTAAACGTCGCCTGATATCTTTTCTGCTATTACTGCTTTTTCAAACTTAGGGGCCAATTTAGACATAAAAGCCTTCTCAGCATTCGACAGGAGTTTAGTGCGTTTCCAAACTAGATCACCAACTTTATAGTCACATACGCGGCGTCTTTTGTTGTACTGTTTGCTGTTGTTCTCATGTGATTGCCGTATCCTTTCACAAACCTCTTCATAAATCTTACTCCTGAAGGCTATATTTCTTTCAAATTTTGCTTTGTCGAAAGTAATCGGTTCGTCTGGGTCAAAGCCATAGGGTTTTATGCCCTGGACCATCGTCTCGCGTCCAAAAAACAAATAGGCTGGCGTTTTTCCCGTCACTTCATGAACCGATGTTCTGATTGCATGTCCTATGTGTGGTATATACTTGTCCCATTCTTTGTGATTATCTTCAACATAAGAAGCTATAGCCGAGCCAATGACTTTATTTACCCGCTCAGTGGGGTTGGCTTGAGGATGGTAGTAAGGGGTATACCATAGTTTTACACCGTACCCTGAAACTAGATCCTTAAACTGGTTGGATACAAATTGCTTTCCATTGTCACAAACTATTACACTAGGCGTTCCAAACATTAAAAATATATGTTCCTCCAGTATTTGAGCTATAGTGGATGACTTTCCATTCCTGAGAGGATATAAAAAACAGAATTTGCTGAACCAGCATGTTATAACCAGTAGCATAGTATTGCCATGCTTAGATTTCGGAAACGGTCCCATTAAGTCCATAGATATGATTTGGAAGGGTTCTGTCACCTCTCGTTGCTTCCCCATTAACCCAGATGGCTTACTTTGTGAGTGCTTGTATTTTGCACACACTTCACATTTCCTTACGTAGTTTTTCATGTCCTGGATCATTGACGGCCAAAAATATTGCTGTCTTGCGCGGTTGACTGATTTTTTAACGCCAAAGTGCCCAGCTGTGGGGTCATCATGACATTCCTTTAGGATTCCTTGACGAAGTGTTTCTGGGATCACAAGTTTCCAACTATCATTTTCATCGGGAAATTGTCTTAAACTCAAATGTTTCCATAGTTGTCCTTGACTGACTTCCCAATCCGGGTCATTCTTCCCAGACAGCACCAAGTCCTCTTTTGATTTATACCACTCATCTTTTTCTTCTGGTTTTATCTCTAATATGTTAATTTCTTCTTCAATAGCTCTTGATAAAGCATCCGGCACAGTGTTATATTTACCCTTGCGATGGACTATTTCGTAGTCAAATTGTTGCAAGCGCATAGCCCATCTTGCCAAACGCCCATGTGGGTCCTTATTACGGTGCAGCCATTGAAGGGCACTGTGATCCGTGATGACCTTAAAATGATTCCCTTCAACATATGGGCGAAATTGTTCTACAGCATGCAGGACACTTAAAAGTTCTCGCTCAGACGCTGAGTAATTGCATTCTCTTGCCGACAGTTTTCGACTTGTGTAAGCAATGGGAACCTCCAGACCATCTGCTATTTGAATTAGAACTCCACCAGTCCCCCTGTTAGAAGCGTCACATTGAATAGAGAAGAGTTTTGTAAAGTCTGGCACTCTTAACACTGGTGTCGAAGTCAGGGCAGTCTTTAGTTTTAAAAAAGAATGTTCAGCCTCTCTATTCCATACAATGCTTTTATTCTTCTTGCCGCCCTTGGTTAGTTCATGAAGTGGAGCTGCGACTATGGCAAAATTTTCCACAAACCGCCTGACCAACTAGCCAGACCAATAAATCGCTTTAGCTCCGTGTAAGTTGTAGGCCTGGGATAGTCGAGTATGGCTTTTACTTTATCCGGGTCCGTGCGTAATCCTTCCTTGTCTACGATATAGCCCAAGTATTTTAATGATGATCTTGCAAACACGCATTTCTCCAGGTTGATCGTTAATCCTGCTTTCTTAAGTTGATTTTTTACATGAGACAACGACGATAAATGGCCGTCAAAGTTGTTATCACATATGATAATGTCATCCAAATATGTGAACACTCTATGTTCAAATTCCGGCGTGAACAAGCGATCCATTAAACGTTGTTGTGTTTGAGATGCATTACTTAGTCCAAACGGCATAACTTTGAACTGATAAAGTCCTTTTCCAGCGAGTCCAAAAGCAGTCTTTTCCTTGCTTGTTTCTTCTAGTGGTATCTGCCAGAAGGCTGATCGTAGAGCAAAAGTTGACAGAAACCGAGCATTTTTTAGACTGTCTAAGATGGTGGTAACTCTAGGCAAAGGATAAGAATCTTTTACTGTAACCTTATTTAACTGACGACTGTCGAGGCACAATCGATTCTTACCCGAAGATTTCTTCACCATTAATACAGGAGAACGCCATGAACTGAAGGACGGTTCTATCACATCATTGTCCAGCATGTCCTGGATTTCCTTCTCAAGTTCTGCCATAATTGGAGGAGCGAAGAGGTACTGTCTATGTTTGATGGGCAAGCTGTCCCCGGTGTCAATTCTATCCTTGATCAACGATGTTCTTCCCAAACCTTTACCAATCTCTGCTGCCATTTCCTCTAACAATTTGTCAAGGCGCTCTTTCTGTTGAACAGAAAGTTCTTCCCGCGAAATCACTGGTTGCGAGACGTTAATTTCCGTAATGTCAGCAATCGATTTCCCTGCCCCTATGGCTAAGTTAAATGACTCAAAAAAAATCATACCTAAAATAATATCATGCTTTAAGCAGCTCATGATATAAAAATCTACCACATTATATTTTCCCTTAAATTCAATAGGTAAATGAACAATGGAATCCATTGCATGGTAGGTGCCATCAGCCGTTGAGATCATTTCCTTGTCGACTTTATGTTCTGCAAACCCCAATTTCATAATTTTCTTTGCAAATCTCTGCGAAATCACCGAGACTGTGGCTCCTGAATCCAATAATCCCACAAATGACTGATTTAAAATTTTTATTTCAGCATAGTACCGATTGTCTTGACTGTGCTTATTAATATTACAGATCTTTCCCGTTTAAAAAAAAATTGAAACCGTATGTAGCCATTGCTGCCAGTCTTCCGAGGTAGAATGACTTAATTTGTCGGGGTACGATCGGCCAGCATCGACTCCGATTTGTCGTTTCCCTTATCGGTAGCATTGCATGAACATTTATTTGTCGTTTTCCCGAAACGTCCACATTTGTAGCAGAAAAGTCTTTGTTTTGGCAACTTACAATCCCTGAAACGATGTCCTGGTGCTCTGCAATTCCAGCATTTAGTTGGAAGTCCTTCCTTGTTATCTATGGCTGCCAGCTCAGTCGTGTTTTCATTTCGTGATATCTTCGAAGTACTTCCCTTATATGCTAAATCTCTTTCCAGAGAGTGATCAGTTTGAGTAGGTTCCTTGAAATTATCACAGTTTAACTTAGTGCGTTCAATAATCCTTAGCACTGACGTTAGTTCGCTCACTGAATCGAAAGTGTCTCGGCATATGGCCTTCTGAAAATAGGGTTGTAAATTCCTTCTAAGTATCAACAATTTTTGTGTTTCAGGAATGGTAGTGGGTAACCGATTAAACATATTCTGCATGATGGCTATATAAACCAAAACGCTTTCCTGGTTGCTTTGGGTTCTCCTTTTAATCTCCTCCAATAGCTCCTCTTGATAATACGGTTGCTGAAATGTGTCCAACAGTAGCCTTACTAATTGTGACCAATTTGTTACTGCACCTTTATTGGCCCTAAACCATATTAATGCTTCTTCTTCGAAGAAGTCTATTGCATATCGAAATAAGTCTTCATCGGCAGCATTCCGCGCATCTTTAAGTTCTTCAATTCTTTCCAAGAACGCGTTCACACTTACGGTGCCCGTGCCACTAAATTTGACACCCCAATCTTTAATGGGAACCAACTTCCGTTTGTGGAGGCCATCATCAAATGTGGAGGACCGCTGTAAGCCTGGATACCGTGAAGAGAGATTAGGTCTCTCTAAGGTGGTTCGTGGTATGTCAGTATTGGCAACGGTAGACTGTGAGGTACGTTTCTGGTGGATTTCCGTGTCACCATCCTTTGGTACGTCTCGGCTCTTCTCCAATTTTTCCATTATCTGCATAGCTTCTTCGCCCAGGGACTTCTGTAAGATGTCTTTATCATGTTGTGAAATTACATCCTCTTCTTCACTTTCTTCTTGCTCTAACTGCCTTAGTGACGATAAGGTGTCCTGGATGTTCTTTAGCAAGATTAAATGTTTCTCAATGTCACTGGATTCAGAAGGTATGATAAGCTTAGCACGGTTTGATAAGTGTGTCAAACGAGAGTGTAAACGTCTATACAACGAATGCTCAGGACTGTGCGATAATTCAGATATAAGTGAAATTATTGCCGATAATTTTTTATCACAAAATAATATTTCATTATGTGGGTTATCAATGCAGGATTTAGGCAGTTTAAAGGAAATAGTCGACTCGCCCGTCTGTTCTCGAACTAAAATTGCCCGCAAAAATTTCCGCATAGTCGCCACGGTTTTACAATCCGAGATCCCTCGACAAGCCAATTCAAACTCAAGCTCATCTTTATGGAGTGCATTAACATCCATGATTATACACAGAAATGAAATTTTTAATAAACAGTTGCGATATGACAATAACACAATAAATAAATAGGTCTCTGTTACGTTCACAGTTATGCAACAAAGCTTATCGAACTTACGAAATTACGTTAACAAAGGCGTAAGTACTAGTTACTTACTAACGTTTGTCCAGGACAAATACCTAAATGCACTGAATAACCATTACGATTATGCACCTTGTTTATCTTTCATTCAGTTAACCCGTGGGCGCCAATGTAATGACCGGGGTTCCAGTAAACTGAATGTTGAAATAAACACATAGGCACTTTAAACAATTTTACTTGGCAACACGTTTTAAATTTCCTTACTATCAAAATATTATAACACCTTAACATCTAAATAACGGCAAGTAAATAAAAATAATATATATATATAAAACAAAATCAAGAAAAACGAAATAAAGAAATATAAAAACAAAATAGCATCTTCAACAAAGCAAAAAGAATATCGTTAAGTTGGGCTCGAACTCGATGTCGAAAAACGTAAGTCCGAGACTATGCCACTAGGACAGCTAGCTTCTTATGAACCGTGGCGAATATGTCGATCGGTAGTTCGCAGTCAGTCGATGTGCTGCTTCATGAATCGGAGTTGGATTTTAATCCACAACAAATTATGTCTGCACGATAAGGGCGTTTCCGCAAGCTGAGGACAAAATGAAAACAATCGGTCTTGCAAAACGTCTCCAATTATCCCGTTTACAAGCCGCTATATAGACGCAAACACTTACCCCGTTACTTCCACTACTCGCAAACAAATTCACAATCTTGCACCAATGACACAACGTACACAAAATCTGTAGTAATGTCCAAACATTGAAGGGTCTAATTACATAAATTAATGTAAATTAAACACAGAGCAACCGTTAGTGTGCTGTCTTTTCACCCATCCACATCGCCGGTATAATTGTTTTACTTCTACCGTCACTTGTCCGCCGTCCAAAACCAACATTATTAAACTCTTGCGCCGAGCCTAGTAACGCCATCTAGTATCGGACTGGAGAATTAAAATATTGATCATTACAGCATTTGTGCTCATGTGGAATCCAAGTTAAGTGAGGGTGACATAAGGGGGGCGGCCAGACTACTGTTCAGCAGTGATGTGGTGGCGCCTTACTCTCCGGAGACTCTTGCAGCCCTAGAGAGTAAGCACCCAGCGCCTGCGGATGGTCTCACCTTCCCCGACCCACCCGTCCACCCCGACCCCCTCGTTCAGGATTCATCTTTTTTCCAAATTACAGCCCCACAGTTGATCGCAGCCGCAGCCTTTCCGGAGTGGTTATGCCGGTGGCCTCGACGGCCTGACTCCACAGCATTTGAAAGATTTGTTGAGTTCAGGCGCCGGGGAAGCTGGTGAGTCACTCTTGAAGGAGCTCGCGGTTCTGGTCAACTTAATGCTCTCCGGTGGCGTGAACGATGCCGTCGTCGATGTCTTGTACGGGGCTAACCTGTGTGCCCTGTGCAAGAGGGACGGCGGCATCCATCCCATTGCCGTCGGTTGCACCTACAGGCGTTTGGCAGCCAAAATATGTTGCAAGATGTACAGCGAATCGCTTGCAACTAAGTTCCAGCCCCTTCAACTTGGTTTTGGTTCCAGAGGGGGCTGTGAGGCTGCCGTACATGCCTTATCCTCATTTCTTAACTCAAAAAAAGGTGAGGTCATTCTCAAGGTTGACGTCAAAAACGCATTCAACTCCGTGAACAGGGACACTTTGTTGGCTGAAGTCAAAAAAGTACTACCCGAAATTTATGGTTTTATGTGGCAATGTTATAGACATCCATCAAAATTATTGTATAAGGACAACATTTTGGAATCTGCAGTTGGTTGCCAACAAGGTGATCCTCTCGGGCCTGTCATTTTCAGTTTAGCTATTCATCCCATACTCCAGCAACTAAATTCAAAATTTAACGTGTGGTATTTAGATGATGGAACGCTAGGAGGTGATGTTGACACCGTTTTGAATGACCTGCAACTCCTCAAACAGAAATTTAAATCCATTGGCCTGGAACTTAACCCCTCAAAGTGCGAAATTTATCTCTCTGACGTTACTGACAGACAATCGACATTAGATAAATTTAATGCAATAGACCCGCAAATCAAAATCTTAGAAAAAAGTTCCCTGCACCTCCTAGGTTCCCCAATTTTAGAAGAAAGTTTTTCATCTTTCATCGAAGACAAAATCAAACACTTTAATGATATTTCGGATAGACTCTCCAAAATTAATTTACATTCGGCATTCACCCTTATCAGATATTGTTGTTTCGGTCCAAATTTTATGTATTTTCTCCGTTCTTCTCCTCTTTGGAAGAAACCACAACTTTTGGACAAAATTGACCAAATTATTCGCAACACATTAACATCCATTCTTAATGTGGCCTTCGTCCACGACCGAGCGTGGCTGCAAGCCACCCTACCAATTCGTTTTGGTGGCCTCGGCGTCCGCAAAATTTCTAGTGTAAGCTTACCAGCGTTCCTGTCTTCTGTCCACAGCACTGAAAAGCTAACCAGAAAAATTGTAGCTCTTTCCCTGGTTGACTCCGAAGTGCCGTGCTTGACAGACGCAGAGGACGCCTGGAAAGTGGCTTGCCCGGATACGGATCGGCCCGAGAACCCATTTTCCCAGAGGCAGTGGGATGAGCCGCTCTGCAGGTTGGTACGGAATAACCTTATTAATACGTCTACCAATACTGCTGAGCGTGCCCGCCTGCTGGCTGTGGGTGAGTGGGAGTCGGGCCTCTGGCTTCAGGCACTACCGTCGCCTAACATAGGTACTATGCTAGGTGACACAACCTTCCGACTCGCTACATGCCTGCGTTTGGGCGCTCCTTGTGGGGCTCCAGATCGCTGTCAATGCGGTGAAGCAGTCGACTGCCTCGGTCACCATGGCCTATCTTGTAGTAAGAGTGCAGGTCGGATTGCGCGGCACGCTAGCATTAATGATCTCATCCGTCGTGCTCTTGCCACCGCCGGGGTGCCAGCTGTCTTAGAACTCAATGGCCTGGCACACGTCGATGGGAAGAGACCAGATGGTATGACCATAATGCCTTGGAAGTTGGGTAGGTCTTTGGTGTGGGATGCAACTTGCGTCGACACCCTTGCACCATCCCATCTTCCTAGCACGGTGGGCTGCGCTGGGGCGGCTGCTGCAGGTGCTGAAAACCTCAAACGGCGCAAATACAACAATTTAATTGGTAATTATGTGTTTGAGCCGTTTGGGGTTGAAACACTAGGGCCATGGGGTCCGAGTGCTCACATATTATTTCGGGATATCGCCAAACGGTTGGTCGACTCTTCTCGAGACCAGAGGGCTGGCCTTTTTTTTGGCCAAAGAATCAGCATTGCCATCCAACTTGGCAATGCTGCCAGCCTTCTGGGCACTTTTCCTGTTGACAGCGATGTGGACGAATTTTTTGACGCCCCGTAAATGTACATATCTTTATTCTTATTTTATTTCTAATATTAGTTTATAAATAATACTGTTCTTATGTATTATATTATGTAAATAAAGTTACAATATTTTTTATTTACATATTATTTTATAACAAGTAAAATTTCAAAATTTAAAGGTGATAACAGGACTTAATATCACCACTGCCCTGAGAAGAGCCGATGACAGAATGGCTTGGAAGCAGCTCGTCAGAGAATCCGTCAAAGCTTTCCAGGACGGGCTGTTTATGCTTATCTGAACATCGTCCTGACTGCAGCAGCACACAAGCACTTATTACTTCTTAGTCATGGTTACATAGAACTTCTCACTTTCGATACATAGCAAGATTTGTAAAGCCGTGCTCTTGACAAGCCACATTTGCGATATTACTGCAAACAGGACGAACTGAAAAATAATGTTTAAATAAATTTGAGCGCGCGCATCCTTATCGGCAGGACACGATAAAAAAAATGTCAACGTTTGTAAAATGGAACTCGTGCAATTCGTATCGTAATTGACAAATTGTTAGCGAACGTGCAGAATAAATTGTCTGTCGTGGACGAAAATACGTTAATACAAATCTGTGTATCTTCGTTTACCAGTGAGGAAAGAAAGCAGTCGAAAACGTTGATGTATGAAACGTTACGCTCAATAAAACGAAAAATAATTCGTAAAATAATGGGAAGGAAAAACGTGATTTGCTGGACATAATTTCGCTATTGAAAGTGGTGGAACCAGATGTAATACCGGTGTTTGTGGCCCGTGATGTTGGACGACTTCCCTCTATCCCATTCGACCACCTAGATGCTTCCCAACTGCTAAGGGATATGTTGGTACTACGTGAAGAGGTGAAGATCATCAAATCTAGTTACGTAAACAAAGACCAGCTAGAAGAACTCAGCCTTAATCAGGGTAACAAGTAAGGAACGCGATGTCTTCTATCAGCTGCAAGTACTCATAACATGATTAGTAAGTACCTAAGTCAGTAGATAAGACACCGTCAGTAATAAATTGTGATCGTGCAGATACTGAGAAAGACACAACAATATCAATCTCGACGTGCACTGATAATAAACAGCTGTGCTAGAACGAAACTGGTTTAACGGGTAAGGTGCCATTGCTCGGCGACGCGTCAACGCAGCGAGCAGATGATTCACGACAGCTACTCGATAGTGAAACAAATCTATCCACAGAGGCGAATAGCTATAGTTGCGCTACTAGTAAGACGTCGCGACCGCACTCGAGAATAAAATGTAATAAACCACAAAGCGAGATTGCTGAAGATTGACAGTACGTATATCGGAGGAACAAAAACCGAATTACCGATACAGGGGACAGTGACAGTGGTGTTGCGTGCGAAATGGTCGGCTTTAAGGCTGCCGATACGAAGACACCTATATTTATAACAAATGTACACATGGACACGCTGGAAGCCGATATTGTTAATTACATACATTCTAAGAAAGAAGTTCCTTAGATATAATTAACGCTAAAAACAGACGGACCACAAGGCATACAAATTGTTTGTAACTGATCACAAAGTACCTTTAGTTTTAGATGAAAACTTGTGGCCTTAAGTAATCAATTTTAGAAGAACCGTGTATTATAAGCAATGATATACGAATAATGTTTCGAATAACGTCGGCCGCAGTATTGAACGCAATGGATGTGCGCAATGTAAAAAGGTCTGTAAAAAACATTAAATCTGCATAATTGCTTTGCAAGAGACATGGTTGCAGCCAGAGGTGATACCATATGCGCATTTAATGCGCACCCTAAATCTTTGTTTATGAGTGAGCTGTAATACTTTTGTGAGGATCAGACACTTTTATGAGTGAAGCTCACGGTTGTAGGCGATGGCTAGACCACTGTACACACTCGGCATTAAGTTCTGTTATTGATGTTTACGTAAGAAATGGCGTACTATGGTCTGACCACTACCTTTTGATAGTGGAATATAAATTTGATTTGTTATCACCTAGGGTTCCTGATAATGTTATTGCTCACAATAAAGTTGTATAGGGGGAAAGAACCAAGGAACAAATTAATACATATTCCAATGAATGTCACAAGCGATTAAAATTGGTTGATGTTTCCGTATAATTAACTAGTTGTGGTGATACTTTTTGTAGTGAATCCACCCATAGGATTTTTATTGATAAGCTGTATTCGGATATTGTTTGTGCTCACAGTGAGTTGTTAATTTGTAGTGCGGCAAATAAGTTTGTTAGTCGTAAGAAAAACGCTCAAATCACAGGCTCGAATAAACATGTCAGCTGCGCTCTCAGGCTGGGGAGGCAGCACTTCCACGTATGGTTATTGTGTGGAAAGCCATCAACAGGCCCAGTGTATGATGACGTGCGAGAAAGTAGCGTATTTTTCAAATCGCGGCTTAAGTGGTGTCAGAACCACGTGGAACAGATAAAGATTGTCATAATTGCCTCTAAATATTCCGCGAAAATCACGATTAATTTTCGCGGTTTCAGGAAGAGCACTGATAAATCGAGCATTCGGCCAGGCCTGCCTGTTAGTGTGAATGGTCTGAGTGATGCGAAGGATATTGCGAACCTTTTTAGAAATCAGTTATTTTAAAGTCACCGCTAGGCAGCTCTTGTGAGATGCTGGATACTAAGCCCCGTTGTGGTAAGGTGGGCACGCGTTTCAGTGCCAAAGATGTGGCCAGGGTCATCAGGTCTACGTCTAGAAGTAAGCCTCCTGGACATGACGGGCTCAGTATCGAGCATTTACAATACGCCGGTCCTTACTTACCGAGGGTTTTGGCACTGCTGTACAATTTATGTAGGTATTGGTCGTTCGTACTTGCCCTCCAACCTAATGAGAACGATCGTGGCTCCAATTGTTAAAAGTAAAACAGGTTATCTTTCGGATAAGGCAAACTATAGATCTATTTGTCAAGCAACCATAGTCGCTAAGGTGCTTGATGGTCTGCTTGATACACAGCTAAACGAACATCTTGTGCTGCACGACAATCAGTTCGGATTTTGGCCAGGTCTTTCTACAGAGAGTGCAAAGTTGGTGACTCAAGCAGGCCGTCAGGTACTAAACAAAAAGGGGAACACATGTTCTGATCTGTCTAGGGCTTTTGATCTAGTTGCCTACGATATATGTATATATTATGAAGGAAACTTGAAGCTATAAGCTTGCCTATCGAGCGATATCTTCAGGCATTGATATGAAGCCAGATCAATAGTGTTCGGTGGGCGGGTGTGCTGTTAGAGCCTTATCAATTGGAGTGTGGAGTGAGACAGGGGGGGTTGACCTCCCTTGCCCTCTTCAATTTGTATATGAATTTATTCGGTTGTCAAATTGACGGTGTCTGTTTCAATAATTTAAGCTACGCGGACGACATGGTGCTGCCGATTGCGTCATTCAGTGGTATTTTTTTTATTGTCAATAGGCTCGCGCTTGATCACTATCTCACCTGATGGGACACTATTGGCCATACGTGAGCGTTACGCAACTGAACATGGTTTATTGTATAACGTTCAGAAAAGTCAGTACATTGTTTTTGACGCGGGTACCAGGTACCTTCCTGATGTGCCTCCCATGCGGCTAAACGGTGTTCCTATTGAGCGAATGGAACAATTTAAGTACCTAGTTCACTTGGTTACCACTGACCTCAAGGGCAATGCTGACATTGAAAGGGAACGCAGGGCTCTTTCCGTGCGTGCGAATTATGATAGCTCGCAGGTTTGCACGTTGTACTGCAGAAGTAAAGGTGACGCTCTTTAGAGCATTCTGTACCACCTTCTAAACTTGCAGCCTGTGGCAGAAGTATTCGCGGGCGCCGTATGGAGCCCTTTGTGTCCAGTATAATGACGCGTTTAGAAAATTGATGGAGTTGCCTTGGCGTTGTAGTGCGCCAAGGATGTTTGCGGCGGCGCGTGTGGATTGTGTATACGCGATAAGGCGCAAGCGCGTAACATTAATGGTGGCCCGAGTTATGGACAGCCCTAACAGGTTTCTGAAATTGATTGCTGACAGAGTGGACTGTCCGTATTCACTGCTGTCAGTTACATGTGTCACCGTATCGTGTTGTTTACTAACGCTTAGTTTTAATGGACATTGTTAATAATATGAGTCTTCGGTCAAATTAAAGTTTTTGAATTTGAATTAAAATTTAAATAGAAACAAAAGTTGATAGGGGTGCAAGTTGTAGCTAACAATAATATCGCTACGCTTTGTTCATCCCGAAGAAGGGTTAAGCTGAGATGTCATGTTTTTTTTTTAAAAGACCAGGGAGTGTGGCATTTTCACCGCCGTCATTACCATCAGCACATAGAAGTGCCCGTTACCTCTTAAAATATCACCCTGGTACCCCCTCTGTGCAACGCCTGTTAAGGGTAAAAGAGGCTCCCCTGAGCCTCGCTGTGCATGGATGCACGTGATCACTATAGAGGTATGTGTCTACATACATCCATAATAATGGCATAAAAGAAAAGAAGTTATAAGAGATCAGTTACTAGACACAATTTTTTTTTGGATGTTGTTAGGATAGATAGCAGGGTGAAACCAAGTTTGCAGCTTTGAAATACTTATTATGCTATCTACGTTGGACTCGATAAACCTCAACATTTTCGGTAATTTTTCAGGTTTTGGCTTAGAACTTCTAAAAGATGTATACTATAGAAAAAGTAAACTGTATTTTTAGCGACCAGAATGGAAAAACAAATTAAAAAAAAACAATTCAACTAACCTAAAATGAATTTGCGAAGAGGAGATAACAGACTTGAAAAGCTAGTCATTGTTGGCAATACCTAAGGAAAGAGAGCACGAGGCCAGTCGCCAACTCGATGGTCTGACCAAGTGAAAGAAGCTACGTCCTCAAGCAAATTCCAGCAGGTGGTGATGGCAACTTTGGACTGGAGTCGATGGAGGCAGTGACCACGATCCTCAGTAATGAGGGACCGACTGAAGAAGAAGAAGAAGAAGAAAATGAATTTATTTCAATATAGACTAAATTTTAACAATAGTTCAACTTATCAATAAAATTCGAGCAATCACAAACAACCGTTAATATTCTAAACACGAAACAATAAAATAAAAGCCAAAATATGGAACGAACTTACTGCAAGTAGCGTAGGTAGCAACAACCTTACCGTGCGAAGACTCAGGAGTAAATGACCGATACGAACGAACGAAGGACGATCGCTGCGCCCCCGTCAGGGCGCGGCAGGCGGGTTTTAGGCATGGCCTTTCTCCCGCAGTATCATTGTGTGCCCGTTACAACGGGCACAATTCAATTAAGTTAGCCTATCTTGGCTTGTGATATCATAGTGATAATGGCAGGTGTGAATTCACTGCCTGCCATGGGTGTGAATGCATTGTGTTCAGGGGGAGCGCCGCGATTGTCTCACAGCGCCGGGTTTTCACGGCACCTAGGCGACACATTCCCACCCAGTGGAAATCGAGGCGAACCCTCCAAAAGCCGAGTGAGAAATAGTCAGCGACTAGGTGCCGACTATGTTGGCGCGCCCAGCTTAGGATGTATGGTCCCCATGTATGGTGACACGCTTCCAGAGCTAGCCAGTTACGTCCCAGACTAAGGGGCCGATTATGTATGTTTGAACGGTATTGTACTGTGTAACAACGTTCATGTATGTAACGAAGCATGCACCGCGCGCGGTTTATAATTGTTACGTGTGTTTATATGAATGTCAGTCTGATGTATACGCGTGCGTGTGTGCCGACACGTATGTGTGTGAGCCGCCGCGCGCGGCCGCCAGCTTCATCTTTGTGTCAGTAATAAACGAAGCTCAGTACCAGTCAGTCGTATTATTGCGCCCCGCGCATATCCTTATATCTATACATATCATTGGCGACGAGGTGATCGATCCTCGCAAGAAACCAAAATGAGCACGTACCTGGGACACCTTAGAGCTCAACCACACGCATGCTGGATTAAGTACGATCACGTAACCTGTACCTATCAAAATGAGTACCAGTGACGAAAATATTGACATGGACTACCACATTTCTTTAGTTCAAGAACGGGAAGTACTGTGGGATAAGTTTCATGTGGATTTTAAAAACAATAATTTAAAAGCGAAGGCATGGGCAGAAGTTACAAACAATTTATTTCCAGAATATGATGGGTCCTTATTTTTCTTCATACTAGTAACATGACTAAATTTTCTTTAATTGCGTCTTCAAAGATCCTGTGATGCTCATAAAATAGTTTCCAAATTCATCTCTAATACCATTAGCTGCTGTCAATTCTTCATTTTGGGGTTGGAGAGAGTGAAACTCATCACAAATTATCGCCAATTTATCTTTTTGACGAACACCTTCCCGATCAGCCACAAAATTGTGTAGGACACAACATGCTTTTACAATGGCAGTAGCAAAATCATAGGATACGTTTATCGGTCTGTGAAAAATGCGCCATTTGTTTGCCATGATTCCAAATGCACATTCGACATATCTTCTTGCCCTGCTAAGACGATAATTGAATACCTTTTGTTTTACATCGAGATTTTTACCACCATAAGGACGCATAACATGTTTGCTTAATCCAAAAGCTTCGTCACCCACTAACCCATATGGGATTGGTCTATTAAAACCACATAGTGGCTGGGGATCAGGCAATGGCAGCTTCTCGCAAATCATTAACTCGTACAGTTTTGAGTTTTGAAAAACAGTTGAATCGCACTCTTTTCCGTATGCGCCAATGTCGACAAAAGTAAATTTATAGTTAGAGTCCACAACAGCTAGCAACACCATAGAAAAAAAAGATTTGTAATTAAAAAAGAGGGAGCCACTATTAGCAGGATTACACATGCGTATATGCTTTCCGTCGATGGCCCCGATGCAATGAGGAAAATTTGTTCTGACATTCGTGTGTGTGTGTGAGTGTTGTCGACGGTAACATTGAGCTCCGTAATAAGTTTACTTTAAAAATAAATAAACGCAGTGAAACCATTCAGACTAGTGATAATAACAAAGCGTGCATTGTGTAATACCGCTAAAAGTGTTATCCAAGCCTAACATCAAGATCCAACATAGTTCTAAAGTGAAATAGAATCTGGACTCACAAAAACAATTCGGTGAAAAGTAGTGCATTAATTATGTGTTTACAGTGCTTATTACTGTAAATATACATGTGAAAACTTCATTTCATCATATTCTGTAAACTATTATCGTGAAAAAACTTAAAATAAACAAATAAAACTGTCAAAAGTGAAAAATAACAGCAACTTTTAAAAATTCAAAATTTCATCCACCCACAGTAAAAATAACGAACTCTTGAAAGTAGAATACAAATCCATATTTCGCACCCAATATCAACTGCTCAAATAGCTGATTAGTTTACGTACCGACTTATATGCAGTGCAACGGGTCTCGAGTTCGAAACTCGTAAGCACCGACCACTATTTGTGTTTTCATATTGGTGGTATACAATTGTTAACAAAAATTGCGAATACAACATAATTTAATAACAGAAAATAAACTCAAACTTAAGTAATTTGATAATCAAGACTTGTGGCCGATTTCTGAATTAAGTATTCTACGCTAAGTACGTGCTGATCTCGATTTAAGCATCTGTCACCCTTGATCATCTGCCACTTTAAGTTTTCTTCGATGCTGAGCAAGGTTTGAGTATACGTAGTCAAGTCATGCCAAAGTATACCTTATGTCATACAAAAAACCTTCATTGACGATCAATTGGGTTTCACAACTGAGAAAAACACATTTGATCATTCTCGAATTCTCAAACCGTTGTCAACGTTACATCATCAGTGTAGCCAGATTGGGCGCCTTTTTGCCATTAAGGCTACTTGGAAGGGTGCCGGGCGACCAATTGTTACGAGCGGCGCAAATTAGGTTACCTCCAAAAAAAATAAGGCGATTTTAGGCGATTTCGGAATGAGACTATCTATTACAACATTATCTGAGGAATTATGTAAATAACTGGAAAATAAAATGCTTTTTTCACTATTTTTCATTATACTTCAGTCGCAACAACACAGGGAAATAAAGAAATGTAGAAAAATGATTTATGTGGAACCAATAATGATTATTGTGGCTAATGCATTTAAGTTTCGAAGAATGTTTCGTGGTATTAGTGAATAATGGTCGTCTTGAGTTTTTTATAAATGGAAAAACTAAATTTTCGGCGACTTAGGGCTCGTCGAATCTGGCTACACTGGTTACATTTGGCAGTTGATAGTTGACAAGTCTGTGCTTAAACGGTGATCAAGCGAAATAAATACAAAATAATATATAAACTTATAAAATGAGTGACGAAGAAGACCTTGTCTTCCTTGGAGATGCCTCCACGAAGACCGATGTGTTGAAGAAGACTGTTCGCCCTGAATTATTAAAAACATTAGATCGGATGCAAATATTTCACGCCTGATAGATCTCAGATGCTCGAAGAACGGATGGTCAATGGGGCTGTTAAGTTCTGGAGTTGCGACCGCGTGGCGGAATACGCAGCGCTTTAAGGCCTCCCTCTGTAGACTGATGACCTGGTTAAGGTCACGGAAATCCGATGTATGAAAGACGCACGTATGATGACTATGTTGAGTGAGATCTTCAAGAAAATATTCAAAATGTGCCAGTGTTTGTAGTCGACAGTAGCTTTTCCTGCGCGAAAACCGACAGTTATCCAGCAGGAATTATGTGTAAAGTGGAGATGGACCGATTATATGATGCGCGATAACCAAGGGACATGGAGAAAATTGACAAATTGGTACACAAGAGATGGGAAAAAATGCCGTTGAAGACAGTGTCATAGATGGAAATGGGATATGGGAAAGACCGCTGGTCCAAGATGTAGGCAAAAAGTGTAAGCGATGGTGCTCTGGGGTGTTGGCGAGTAGATCAGGACAGACCCCAGTGGAAACTGTTAGTGGAGGCCTATGCCAAGCACACTGAGATTAGGGACATTTTATAAACTACGTATAGTATTGTATAGACTTCAGTTTTATTTCTCTGATTCCAGAATAAAAGGCTTTGTTTTTCCGTTTATTTATTTTTATATCTATTATTTAATGTATTTGTTTTTTGTTATTATATCCTAGGTTCTAATTCTGATCATTGTGTGTTTTTCAAAGTATATATGTACTTCCAAATACGTTTAACCATTGAGGTGAGATTAACAAATATCCAAACATACAGACTTTCATACCTATATAGAATAGGTATTATTATTAGGATCCACAATACAAGAAGAGGTTACAATGATGAAATTGTGTACAGAATTTGGCTTTAGTATGATACGATTTCGGTATCAGAACAATAAATGTTGATAAAAACAACATGACAAGTCTCATTTATTTATTATTTTACAAAATAAGTAGGTAGAACACAGTCCTCCTTCATAATAGCAACACATATCCTATGGCACCGACCCTGGCTAATATTGTTTATCTTCGGAGGCTCTTCGATGGCTAGCAAAGTCTTTGGTCATGAAAATCCAGGTCACTCATTAAATTTTTTATCACAACAGTCCACATTTGTTGGTAAATCACAATTGCAATCAGATTCCGATGCATATGCACGATTTCTGTGTGTGTCGGTTCTGTTCTGGTTCTGTTCCACCTTGAAAGATCTTGTGAAGTTCTGAGTAAAATATTCTGTAGTTCTATGAGGTATCACAAGAACTAGCAACTGCTCGCCTGAACACATTCACTTCTAGTAATTATAAGCTTTAATTCTTGATTTCAGCAATAACAAATTATATTAGATATTATTTTCTTTCGATAAGACATCATTGACAAAATAAAAACGGTTGCTATGACAATCTAGAAGTAATTGACTAGTGCCTACGATCCATTTCATAGTTTTATAATAAGGTTGTATACATTTCAAATAGGTATCTATTAAATTGCTTACATATGAAAAATCAAGTTATTAAAGATTATAACGTCTTTAATAACTTGATTTTTTTTATCTTGAATGAAGTAGATAATATAATAAGAACGTATTTTTTATAGCTGTATAAAATTTATAATAGTAAATTTTATGCAATCTTGTGATATCTCGGATACCTTTTGTAAAATGGAACGTAAGAGTGAATGAAAAAGTGAATGGAACTTTGACTAGTGATGTGCCAACTCGGGATAAACACGACTCGAGTTAACCCGAGTTGAAATGCACATAACTCGAGTTGCGCAACTCGAGTTAGCGCAACGTAGCTACGTTAGTTAGAATTAATTATTTATTTCGTTTATTTGTTAAAACCACTTTTTACATATATACATATTTGATAGACAAATTGGATAACTTCCTCGAGAATGTACGAGATGAGGCACAACACCGAGGGAAATGGTAGGAATGGGGGAAGCCTTAGCCCAGGAGTGGGACACCTCTGGCCAAAAAAAAAACATTTTAAACTTATACCCTATTCGTTGGGGACAACTTTTTTTCACGTCAAACGGTTAAAAGATAAAGATAAAGATAAAGATATTTTATTTCCGACTAATTTAAAAAATACAACCTTGATCGCAAAATGGTTAGTTTTGTAGCATTCTTTAATTTGTTATCATAATAGTTCCAAAATCCTGGCTATTGTGATGCTTTTTAATGTTGGTTATTGGTTTTGCTTCTACGTTTTTTTTATACAAACTTTAATAATATTGATATTGTTGTACGAACACATTTAAGAAATAATGGTTTAAATGTTTGACATGTGTGTATTTGGTTGTTCTTTATGATATTTTATTTTGGATTTTGGTAATAGCAACTCGAGTTCGGAAGAATACCACTCAAGTCAACTCGAGTTAGCCGCAACTCGAGTTAACTCGAGTTGCACATCTCTAACTTTGACGGGTCCATACTTAAGTAGTTACTTAACTGAGCTAGGTAGATTCTCAATTCAGAAACGTAAAATACTCAAACGCTTCCTAAATTATTTGACAATACTCAACTGATTATTGCTGCTTTACTTAACTCAGAAACCGGCCCTACGAGACTTGTATTATGAACTTTCTGGAGAACATTACGCATCGTGTTCGAGGCACTCGGCGTGCTCGTTCAATGTCAGACTCACAATGCAATATCAGCCAGATTGAAAACGTAACACTGGATGACACCGCTTCCAGTCTCCCCGAGAGGTGCAACGTCGACACATACGACCAAGAATTAATATCTAAGCTAAAGGAACAAGTTGAGAAACTAACTCTTCAATTGAGTAGTGCAGAAGAAGAAATTGAGATACTTACATTGGAGAATAGTAACCTTAAAAAGTCAAACAAGGAGCTGGAAAAAAAAATGAACTTTACAAAAAAATAACCATCTCGCCTACTAAGAAAACCAGACAAACATCTTCTACTCCAAAAAAAAGGGAAGCGTTCCTTAACAAAATTACACAAACGGAGCAAGTAAATACGTCTGACAAAAAAAAAAATAGTAAGGGCACTCAAACCATAGCAATGGATACTAACGATTCATCTAAGGGAGAATCTGTGGTACCACCAGCAATCCTTCATACAAAAACCCATAATGAAAACTTGGGAAAAATAGTTAGTAAAATTTGTATTATAAGCGAAAATAAATATAATAATATACGTACAATTGCAGAAAATAAATTTGAGAATTAAGAAATATGTCATTACCTAACACCATACTCAGGAATAACTAATATGTTTCGCGACTTGGACCAAAGTTAAAGAAATTCACTATGAACGACTTCTGTATTATCTTAATTGGAGCAACAGACTTCAAATCTACTAAGGAATATTCTAGTATCATTCTCCACATAAGGAAAGTACTCGAAAATATTCAACATACAAATGTTGTTCTCTGCATGCCGACCTATAGTAGGTGCATAAGTAATGTTAATTTGTATAACATGAGAGTAGAAAATTTTAATAATCTGTTAAACCAAGATATTTTAGCACATGAACATGCCTACTTCATTGACTCGAATAAGAACCTTACTTGGGATTACAAAATGTAAAGGCAAAATACAGGATCAATAAATAATTACGGCATGCAAATAATTTCCAAGATTTCGCCGCGCTTATGAACTACATACGTGAAAATACCTCCGCAAATACAGAGGACAAGAAAATAAACAATATGGATGAACAACAAGCGCCTATGCAGTTTTTTCGATTATAAGAACCTTAACATGCTACATCAAAACATTGCGGGTTTACTGAATAAGAGCGGTGAGCTTACTGTATGTCTTGAAGAAATGTCAGAGAAAAATACCGAAATCGACATAATCTGTTTATCTGAACACTCCATGATAGCTGGCCATGATCAATTATTGTATATTCCTAATTACTCTTTGGTGGCATGCTACTCCAGAAAGGACAGCAAGAGAGGTGGTACATGTATCCTTGCGAAAAAAGGTCACCAGTTTAAAGAGCTTCAAGATATCGCAAAACTCTCCATAAATGGAATATTCGAATGTTGCGCTATTGATCTGACAATGTATAATACGATTATTGTTTGTGTGTATAGAGTACCAAAGTCCAACAACTTACCTGTATTCTTTGAGCAATTAGAGAAAGCAATGGCTAACCTTTGCACCAAGAACGAGCCGGAGCGTGAGTCACCCGTTTTGACACGAAGCTTGTGCCCTATCTCACTAATGAGCCTCTTGGCCTCAGTGCCCCAACCACCCATGGTCTCAACGGCAATGGGTACAAAATGATAGCGGCCCTCCAACGGTGCGTACTTCACCCTCTTCCTCTCAGCGGCGTTTTCCGCCGCCGCTGACGGCGAGAGGACGGTGCGACCAAGGTGGCTGGCGGCAACAGTGCTGACGCAAGTTGCGTCCCATATTAAGCACTTGCCGTTTTTCCAAGGCACTAGGGTCAGTCCATCCGGCCTCTTGCCGTCAGTCCTACACAGACCCGGAGGCTCCAGCACGCAGGGGACATCTGCCGACACCAATGCCCTCCGCACAATATCATTGAGCGCATGGTGACGCGGAAACCTCCCCGAGCAACGAAGACAACTCAAAGCGTGATGGCCATCGGCCTCCACCATGGAACCGCAGGTGCATCTGTGAGGTTCACACACCTTGCAGCCCAGGCGGAGGGCCACCGCCACCCGCAAAGAGTCGTCATCAAGCAACGTGCCCAGATGAGGCGAAGGAAGCGCGTGCAACCATGCTCCCGATTCCGGCTGCGACACAGCCCTGAGTCTGGCTAGATCAGCCCCCGAGGAACCCATCAACATCCGTTCCTGGATCAGCCCAGACGTGACATCGTCCCACGCGCGCTGAACATGCGTTGCGTCAGGACCTGCTGCCCCCATGCTGAGGACAGACCAGGCGGACCCGGCTTCCAACATAAACGGTATGTTTGCCCCGTCACCATCCAAAATTACAGAGACGAGGTCAGCCACCCCATGTGTCGACGCCAAGAAAGCCGGCAGACCTACATCCTTTACGCACCGCACCCCAAGACCCCCGCACCGGACAGGAAGAGTCGCCTGCCTCCACTGCAAATCATTAAAGGAGACATTCAGGATCAACTCAACAGTTGATTTTAGAGCACTATCAAAAAAGCATACCTCCTCAGGACATAGCCAGGTAGGGGTTGTCCGTAAGAGATACGTTACCTTTGGTAAGGCAAAACACATGCGCAACAACAAAATCGCAACGTGCGCGGAGAGATCCCTGAGACGCTCCCGAGCAGTAAGGAGAAGCTGCTCGCGAGAGGAAATGGCCTCTGGCACTCCGTCAAGAAAGATGGGAGATCCCAAAAGGGAAAAAGATAGAGGAGAAAGTTCCTTGAGGCCAGGTAAATGAGAACTGAAGCGTGAGAAGTGTATACGAGCTCCAACGTCACAGGGAAAAAATTCGCATTTGGAGGGATTCACCTCTAGACCCAGCTCCTTGAGTTAAGGAACGAGAACCTCCAGGTCCTGGCAAACCTCTTCCGGTGATCCACCAATAATACCATCATCTAGGTACCACAGGTTCAGAGACGACTTCAATCCAGAGATGACTTTGTGGATTGCTAAACTGAAAACAAGTGGTCCCAATGGGTCCCCCTGCTGCGCTCCCACTTGAGACGAAATGAGACTATCACTAAAGAATAGATTAGAAGGAGAGTAATAAACCTGATAGAGAAAGGGGTATAGAGAAGGAATTTTATCCTTGACCTCACTCAGAAGGACGTCTCTTTCCAGGGTATTAAAAGCATTGTTAATATCGAGTTTCAGCACCATGCAGCCCGAGTTCACAGGGTCCATGACAAATGCACGCGTCGCATGGATAGCGGCCTCGCACCCCCGACTCGTCCCGAACCCTAGCTGATGCGGCTGCAAATATTCGGACATAGCTACTCTTACGGACCGGCACGCCAGCTTAGCCGTCAATCTCCTAAACACACTGCCTATGGCTATTGGTCTCAACCCTCCGTCCTTTTTCCTTAGTGCGCAAAGAGAGGCACCATACAAATACGGACATACTAGCGGATTGAGCTGACCACTCATTAAGAAGTTTGCGAGCCTCGTCAAACACCCCAGCAAACGCCGCCCACTATCACCCGCTGAACCAGATGTTAGCTCTTTCAAATGCCCCGGACGAATTCCATCCATGCCTGCCGCAGAACCACTATAAAAAGACCTCAGGGCCAGCACGACGTCCTCCACTGTCGCAGTAACACTAGGAAATGACGAGTCCGGTGCCGATGGAAAATTAAGCGGACGTGACGGGCTTGGGTGCTTGGCCGCAAGGGCGCTTAGCGTCTCAGGATCGTGTTGCGCGAACGAGTCGTCTGAAACCAGCAACCGAACCGCCCCTCGGAGGTCCCCCTCGAAAACTTTAGACTCGATGGCTTTTCGAGACCCACACGACTTTGAAAATCCTGCCACGCAACCCGACTCATCCACAAGCTGGCCAGCACTAACCGACTCGATGTTTGCCTTCACCTTTGCCGTCATGTTTCCAGGAGCGTCCCTGGAAGGAACTCTCAGCGCACCGAACGCAAAAGTGAGAAGCGCGCTCCAGTCCTCTACACCGTTATCGCCAACGCACTTATCAATAATGTCGCACAGCTTGCCCGCCGCCTGGTTCCGCGCAGCCTTAGGAACGTGCCTAAGTATTGGCGTACTCACCTTCAAGGCCAAGAGCCTTTCCAGGGGGCAAGGGTGCAATACTAGCGGCACCTGGCTCTCCGGCAGGGAATCGGTGACAATAGACGACGCTTGAGGAGCGGCGACAAGCCGACGCGCACTCCTGTGCATACGGCCCACATGGACTTTGAGCCCATGCGAGCTAAACGCACGTGAAGACCCAGGACAGTGAGGACAAGAAAACATTGCGGACAGGGCACTCATTCGGGCGTATACAAACGTACAATATTCGCATGAACAACAAGTACAAAAAAAAACAATCTGGTTAAACTTACAACCAATATCACACAAAGCTCTGACAGTAATAAAACATTTAATATTAGTTCTAGTTATAAATGTAAAAAGTTAAAACATTTTTGATCAATAATATCCAATCAATAATAATAATATCAATAATAATTATTATAATATGATTAGAAATGTCATGTACAATGTCAATTAATAAAAAGGATAAAACAATAGATACAACCGTATCAATAAACGTAGTCAATGTAATGATGAGGTACTTCTCGATTTCATACATACGGGTAAATCAAGAAAAATATCGTCTTTACATAAAAATATTGCCAACATAATGAAGCATCACATTAAAAAAAAAAAAAAAGGAAAGCTAAGCGAAGCGCTCTCACGTCTGCAAACCGCAGAAACCGTTTCTTTAAGATAGATCCTGCCGTCCATAGGAGCCGGAACAGCTTGGCTGCAATTGCGGTTGTAGCGAGCCGAATACTAGCACTTCGCATATACAGCCACTTCGACTTCCATTTTTTGCTTGTTTCTTGTCGATTTTAAGTGATTCGATACTCTTCAAGTGGAGTTTGAAATATCATAGGTTTGTTTTGGTACTAGTAGTGTCCTCTATTGATGAACTTACGTACTGATAGCCCAAATGGTAGTCTTGATCGATAGGTGAGCGTGGATCGGTGTTTATTGCCGTAGTACTCGCAGCTTTTAAGAGATGGCGCTGGGTACGTTCTAAAGTTGGCGTCTTGTCAAGTCATGCAGGTATCAGTATTGTGTATTTAAACAATGTTTAAATTTTGTTTTATCTTCCACAAAAAATATTAATGATTAGTCCACACTTTATTCACGGTTTCACACGGTAATAAAGTTTCAAGGTGACAGCGAGATAGCAATCGGGGCGATTTCTTTCGCCCGTGTTATTTTCACTATTTAGCGTCATTCACTTGTTACAGACCAGTGTCTACAATATATGTTATAAGTCTTTGGCTCTTTTAACACTTTTCTTCCTTTCACGAAGCATCCGTACGAGTTTTATTTTTTAAAACGTAATAAAATACGGACAACAATGTAAACAGAAACACTGGCGCCTACCCTCGTTTTTAAGTCCATTGCCATCCAACGTGGCAATGCAGCAAGCGTTATGGGGAGTCATTCCCGCTCGTCCACACCCCGTCGTCCACACTGCGGACGACTGGGAATGTTGCGTTCTGTTCGTCTACACTGTGGACGAACAGAACGCATTATTCCCAGTCGTCCGCACCTCGTTTCATGTTTAGTTTAAGAGTCAGTGTTTTTTTTTTTTAACAGTTTGGCTGCCAGAGAACGAGACACAATAGAAAATGTATTGTTTGTCGGGCATCTGGCAGTTAAGGTGTTAAATTAAATAAAAAAAAAAAAAAATAAAAAAAAAAAAAAAATAAAAAAAAAAATAAAAAAAAAATAAAAAAAAAAAAAAAAAAAAAAAAAAATAAAAAAAAAAAAAAAAAAAAAAAGGTTTGTAAAATTGTACTATTACTGACAAAAATTGTAAATAGTTATGTTGTAAAA
Organism: Orthosia gothica; assembly: GCA_949775005.1. Classification (NCBI taxonomy): domain Eukaryota; kingdom Metazoa; phylum Arthropoda; class Insecta; order Lepidoptera; family Noctuidae; genus Orthosia; species Orthosia gothica. The sequence goes on from OX459035.1 coordinate 24,416,581, forward strand.
ATGGTAATGTTTAAATTATTGTAAATTAAGTTGATCTGTGATACAAATTACTGGGTTATTCCCGTTCGTCCACACCCCGTCGTCTACACTGCGGACGACTGGGAATAATGCGTTCTGTTCGTCCACAGTGTAGACGAACAGAACGCAACATTCCCAGTCGTCCGCACCTCGTTTCATGTTTAGTTTAAGAGTCAGTGTTTTTTTTTTAAAATTAAATAAATGATTTAACGGTTTAATTACTTTAAAAACAACATAACTATTAAGTTTTTTTTATTTAAAATCATCAAATGTTAAAATAATTAACAACAATTCTAGTTTTTATCACAGATCAACATAATTTACAATAATTAAAAGGCAATATTTTAACTAATATTTTGTTGGTATTATATAAACATTTTTAAAGTATATAATAACAACATAATATGTACTAAGTAGTGTTTAAATTCAACAGTATTTTTCATCACAGATCATCTTATTTTACAATAATTAAGGGCAACAACAAAGTAATTTGAGTCATTCCCGCTCGTCCACACCCCGTCGTCCACACTGCGGACGACTGGGAATGTTGCGTTCTGTTCGTCTACACTGTGGACGAACAGAACGCATTATTCCCAGTCGTCCGCACCTCGTTTCATGTTTAGTTTAAGAGTCAGTGTTTTTTTTTTTTAACAGTTTGGCTGCCAGAGAACGAGACACAATAGAAAATGTATTGTTTGTCGGGCATCTGGCAGTTAAGGTGTTAAATTAAATAAAAAAAAAAAAAAATAAAAAAAAAAAAAAAATAAAAAAAAAAAAAAAAAAAAAAAAAAAAAAAAAAAAAAAAAAAAAAAAAAAAAAAAAAAAAAAAAAAAAAAAAAAGGTTTGTAAAATTGTACTATTACTGACAAAAATTGTAAATAGTTATGTTGTAAAAATGGTAATGTTTAAATTATTGTAAATTAAGTTGATCTGTGATACAAATTACTTTGTTGTTGCCCTTAATTATTGTAAAATAAGATGATCTGTGATGAAAAATACTGTTGAATTTAAACACTACTTAGTACATATTATGTTGTTATTATATACTTTAAAAATGTTTATATAATACCAACAAAATATTAGTTAAAATATTGCCTTTTAATTATTGTAAATTATGTTGATCTGTGATAAAAACTAGAATTGTTGTTAATTATTTTAACATTTGATGATTTTAAATAAAAAAAACTTAATAGTTATGTTGTTTTTAAAGTAATTAAACCGTTAAATCATTTATTTAATTTTAAAAAAAAAACACTGACTCTTAAACTAAACATGAAACGAGGTGCGGACGACTGGGAATGTTGCGTTCTGTTCGTCTACACTGTGGACGAACAGAACGCATTATTCCCAGTCGTCCGCAGTGTAGACGACGGGGTGTGGACGAACGGGAATAACCCGTATTAAAATTACCGGTTAAGAAAAAAAAATTAATAAACTATTGGCGAAAAAAGAGACGAGACTATATTAAAGAAAATATGCAAATATTCAAAAATTATATAAAAACATTTCCTTTTTCCGAAATCTATAATACAAATAATCCTAGCATAGCTTATGATGCATTTTTGGAAGATTTCATGATGCTGTATAATTTATGTTTTCCTTTCCAAAACATTACAATTAGAACCAATGTGAAACCTTAGTGGGTATCACGTGGCATAAAAGTCTGTAGCAAGACAAAGAGAGAGCTTATGTGGAACTATAGGTTAAATCGCAATGAAGTAAATAAAATTAAATTTAAAAACTACTCTAAAATATATATCGGCGCAAAATCAACATCAATACCGACGTGAGGGCGTAATCGAGCGTCGAATAAATTATGATTGTTTATTTTAAGTTCAAATAACGTGTGATTGCTTATTTGAATATTTAAGTTGATAAAAATCTCTCAAATGACTATTTGTTTATCTTTACTCATTTTATTATCAAAATGATTAAAAACTAATTAATCTTTACTTCATAATCCATTTTGTGATTTGTAAAATAAAAACAAGAATTTAAAAACAGACAACAAACAAAGACAGTCTATTGACTAAGTAACGACTGTAACCGAAGTTCCGTATAAATACGACCGCCCGACCGTTCACAATTCATTCTAAGTCGAGTCGTTGGACGGTACGGAGCTCCGGAATATTGTGAGTAATTCTTTATTGTTAATAACTATTTATTGTGTGCCATTGTGTGTCATTATTGTGTGCTTTCTGCCAGCAAGAATATAAGTTGATACTCTTGAAGACAAGTCTTTAATTTTCAACATGAGTAACCAGCACCAACACCATGATGATAATGGAGATAGTGACGTCAGCATTGCTGACGTCACTCTTTTTAAAAATAACCAGGGGGCCCGTCCCCCGTCATATATAAAAATATAATTAATTTAACACAGCGAGCACAAAACAACCATAAAATAAATTCATCTACTAACAAATCTAAAGCCACATGGGCAATTATAAATAGGTCTAAACTCAATTTCACATCCATAAAAACAAATCATGAAACCATAACCAGGCCACAAGAGATAGCGAATGCTTTTAACAATTTCTTTATTGACAAGATAGAACCAGTACCAGACGCTGGTAAGGATGTAACCGTAAATATTTCCAAATCAAGTCAATCTATGTTTATGGCACCAAGTACTCCTAATGACATACTTAAAATTATAAGATCGCTTAAAAATACTACAAGTGTTGGATACGATGGGATCTCTACTAGAATCCTAAAGTATATCGCTTATCATATTTGTGACCACTTAAGCCACATCATTAATATGTGTATATCCACTGGATCATACCCGGCAGGTCTAAAAACTACCATTATTAAACCCATCTTCAAAAAAAACAATAAGCAGAGTATGAGTTGTTACAGAACCATTGCACTTATTCCTATAATTTCTAAAGTTTTTGAAAAATATATATCTTATCAAATTTATAACTATTTAGAAAAATTCAACATTCTCACAAGCGACCAGAAAGCTTTCCGCAAGAATAAAACAATAAATATGGCTATTTTTGACTTTATAAATAACGTCATGGGTAATGTGGATAAAAGGACGCACGTTCGTTGACGACGTATGTTCCATTTACTGCGACATGACCCAGGCTTTCGATTATGATAACCATGACATTCTCCTCCGTAAACTAGAAGCTTATGGCGTTAGAGGCAATGTATTGAATCTAATAGAATTTTATTTGAAAAATCTTAAGCAATATACAGAAATTTCTAAAATAAACACTAATACTAAAAATTAAGAAATATATGCATCAAAAAACGTATGGTTTAATATGGAGTACCGCAAGGGAGCGTATTAGGTCCATTGTTGTTCATAATCTATATAAATGACTTGCCATTAGTAACTAATTATCCAGTATCACTTTTTGCCGATGACAGCACAGTCACTATTAATTCTTTAAATAAAGATACGTACGAATATGAAATTAATAATACAATCAATTCAATAATTAACTGGTTAGATAACAATAATTTAAATATTAATCTTGAGAAAACAAAAATTATGTTCTTCAGTCAACGTTTAGAAACACTAAATATTAATGTTCAACATAAATTAGCTGTTATAAAAAAGTAGACACAGCCAAATTTTTAGGTGTAACCATTGAAAAACATCTCAACTGGAAAGCGCACACAGAAGAATTGAATAAAAAAGTATGTTCTTCTGCTTATGCCCTCTATAAGCTCAAAGCTAAAACCTATTATAAGTACCCATGCCCTTATAACTGCCTACCATGGTATTGTCGGCTCTCTATTGAGGTTTGGAGTTATATTTTGGGGAAACTCTACTAATAAAGAGAAAATTTTTAAGTCACAAAAACGGTGTATTAGGACTATGTTTGGTTTGAAAATAACTGATAGTTGCAAACAGTATTTTATTAAATATAACATTTTAAGTCTACCTTTCTTATTTATTTATGAAATAGCTAATTTTGTACGAACCAATCCTAACCTATTTAAGAAACAATCAGACGCGTACCAAGATCAACCACGGCATTGATGCGTAATAGTTATTTATGCTACAAGTGCGGAAGGTAGGTGATTTCCGATGAGTGGCATTTATTCACGAGCGAGCGAAGCGAGTGAGTGGATAAATCGACACAAGTCGGAAATCATCTTACGTACGTGTATCATACAACATTTTACTATGCATTGTGCGAGGAAATAAATAAATTAATAAAATGGCGAGCTTATTCAAGCGCGTTCAGCATATCCACAGATTAACTAATAGTTCCTCGGGCATATCTACTGCGCATGTGCGAATAGCTGTCACATCGTAACGCAATAAGGCACGAGCAAAATATACGTTCTGCCAAACATATTTAATGAATATTTAATAGTTATTTATGCTACAAGTGCGGAAGGTAGGTGATTTCCGATGAGTGGCATTTTTATTCACGAGCGAGCGAAGCGAGTGAGTGGATAAATCGACACGAGTCGAAAATCATCTTACGTACGTGTATCATACAACATTTTACTATGCATTGTGCGAGGAAATAAATAAATTAATAATATGAAATTAATAATATGAAATTAATAAAATTGGCGGGTTTATTCAAGCGCATTCAGCATATCCACAGATTAGCTAATAGTTCCTCGGGCATATCTACTGCGAATAGCTGTCACATCGTAACTCAATAAGGCACGAGCAAAATATACGTTCTGCCAAACATATTTAATGAATATTTGAAATTCATTTATTGATCAAAATCTAAATCTAGAGTAATTAAAACGCCTAAAATAAAGTATTAGTTTTATTTTACCTTTTATATGAATGATAATCTGTACATAACTATTTTTTTAAACTTTTCTCTAATAATAAAAACTCTATGCGTCGGGCTGACGTTGGAGTTAAAAATTAAAAAAGTACAGGAAAGTAAAAAGCACTAGTGAAAAAAAGTGACACTTTCCGCACAGTTTGGCTGCTTGGAAAACCGCTCTTTTCGAGGACATGCATTGTAAAATTAATTTATTGTTCAAAATCTAAATCTAGAGTAATTAAAAACGCCTAAAATAAAGTATTAGTTTTATTTTACCTAATATATGAATGATAATCTGTACATAACTAATTTTTAAAACTTTTCTCAAATAATAAAAACTCTATGCGTCGGGCTGACGTTGGAGTTAAAAATTAAAAAAGTACAGGAAAGTAAAAAGCACTAGTGAAAAAAAGTGACACTTTCCGCACAGTTTGGCTGCTTGGAAAACCGCTCTTTTCGAGGACATGCATTGTAAAAGTATTTTTTGTTTAGCACCAATCATTTATAATAAAATATCTAAACCTATTAGACAAATGCCTACTGATCTGTTTAAAATACATTTAAAATAATATCTAATAGCTAAATGCTATTATAACTTATCGGATTTTTTAAATGACCGCAATTAATTGAATTAATTCCTATAATTACGACATTTTCACATCCAAATCTGTCAATACAATACTTTGTTATGATTTTTATTAAGTTATTAATTTCATAGTTTGCTGTTGTGACTCATTTTTTTCTGTTATGGTTTCTTCTAAACCAAAAATATGTTGTTATGTACGCCATAAATGGCAAAACATGCAGATCTCTCTGTTATTATTTGATGTATATTTTATTATTATTTCGTTTATTATTATTATTACTCAAATTTAATTAAAATTCTGACATACCTACTGATTTTTAATGGAATTAATTTTATTTCTATTGGCTCAGATAATGACGTCAAGATTAATTCAGTTGAGTTTAAGACATTTTGCTCTTCTAAGGCCCTGCGCAGACGGCACACTTTTTGTGCGATCGAGTCTGCGGCGCACAAAAACTCTGCATGGCGCGCAAAAAGTCGGTTGCGGCTTTTTCACAGACTTAACACACACGACGCACATCTTCGATCATTTTGTCGGCAGAGCTGTAGGGACGTAGACGCTATGGAAATCGTGCAGAGATCGCGAAGTATTACTTTGTACATGAAGTACAGAAAAAGAATAAGAAATACAGAATTTTGGGTACATCCTATACTTTCGGCAAGATTACTGAAGGGACAGTTCCATACTAAACATTCAATTCTGAAACAACATCCGGCAATTTTTTTCAAATTTTATAAAATGTCTGTTACTACATTTGATGAGTTGCTATTTATTTTGAGACCTGCTTTGACTCATTCAGAAACATCGACCTCTGGCGCCATGATAATAGATCGCGTGCGTTACGTCCACCCCTAGCAAATGCAGATTGCCGACTAAAGTGTGCGCCGTCTGCGTTAGCGCGCGTTGAAGCAAACGTTAAATTTTTTTCACACACTTTTTGTGCGGAGCGGCGCGCCGCGGCGCGGTGCGGTCTGCCCGAATTACACGGATTTTTGTGCGCCGGACTTTTTGCGCGTCGTGTGCGTTACTGCATATAATTGCATAGGTTCTATTTTCACAGACTAAAAAGTGCGTCACGGATAGTCTGTCGTCTGCGCAGGGCCTAATGGTATCAAATATATGACGTCAAATATGAGTCGTCAAAAAAAACGACTGTGTAGATTTAATTAAAAAAAAAATAGTTTAAAGTGTTTTAACTAGGATTAATTAATATTAAATAGACAAAACTCAATATTGAGCTCAATTGCCAATCATTGTTGTGGTTTTTTGTTGGGCAACTGTTGAAAAACAAGGAAACATAAGCTGAGCTGTCAACTGGTCGCATCAACGGTGACGGATTTGAAACGGAAGGAAAAATCATCATTCCCGGGGAGTATTCTTGTCCTAATTAAGTGTATCTGCAGACTACACGACATCACAGAATATTGCTCAGTTATCTGAGCTACGTCCATCACACACTGGCACGGTTTATGTCTCCTTTTGCTTGACTATTTGTGGAAGCAAAATCGACGACAATAACATTAGCCCAGACAATAAACACTACAACATAAATTGACTGCACAAAATAAATAATAATCTGTTGGATTTCTATTAAAATTCTACCTAGAAAGTGTAAAAATCTAGTACAGAAATAAAGTAAAATTGTAGCCTAAATTTTAACAAGATCAAAGCAGTGTTTTCAATAGTTCTTTCTTTTGTTTTTATCAATTTAACTTTCACATTTAAGTCCTATTAACCATATCTATCTGTAATCATTATATTTTCTTAATTCTATTGACTTGTAAACTTTTCTTTAGTCAGTTTTTCTTTTTCTCATATACCTCCTACCTAAAAATATAAAATTATTTAAATATTAGAAAACTACTGCACTGTTCTTTAGTTTAAATTCCACATATTTTAGGTAATTAAGGAAAATGATGACCCGCAGCACTGCAATCAAAGAGCTGGAAGTAAAATTGAGAGCTTCCTTGAAGGAGCTGCAAGACTCCAAAGCATTAAATATAAAACTGCTCCAAGAACTTGCAGACAGTGAGGTGGAAGTCGAAAATGTGGTCCATAAGAACACATTCCTCAAAAGTGAACTGGCTGAGCTACATAGTCAGCACCAGGACTTAGCCGCACAACACCAGGTACTTCAGCATCAAGCGGCAAATTATCAAAAGTGCAGTGACACATATGAACTAACTTTGAACCGTGTTTCAGAACTTGAACAAGAATTGTGTAATGCCCATAAGGCCCTATCTATCGCTGAGTCTGCTAAGGTCAGCGAGCAGTGTAAAAAAACTAATAGTTTATATAATGAGTTAGTTGGCAGTTTTCAGTCAGAACCAGTGTGTGAGTCTGATTTTATAATAGATTTGACTGGTGAAGACACTATACCATTATGTCCTATTGTCATGAGTCACAATAAATTAAAAAAATATATTAAAATAAAAAAAAATATAAAACGGTCACGGAGAACGATGAAAAAACAAAATCTCTTAAAATTAAATATTTCTTTAAGAAAGGATCGTGTTAACATAACAAGCAGATTAAATACCTGTATGGGAGAACTAGATAAATGTAGGGAAAAGTATGATGTAGATACTCAGTGCCTCCAAAATGACTTACTATATAAGGAGTGTTTACTGAAGGATATTTTTAAGAAATATGAAAGTTCACAACAGCAATTGAGTGAGCGCTTGTTTGAGGCCGGGGAATTGTTGGACTTGGTGAAGTACAATGCAGAGAGGTATGAGTCTCTGATTAGTGCCTCATGCAGCTGTGCCAACCATACACCACCCACCCCGCTGCAAGGTGACTTGTCTCCACCAATGTTGGCACTTCCAGAAAAAATCTGTGTACCCAATTCACAGGAATATAAAACAATAATGTTTAGTGACGAAATAGGTTCTGGCTTTGGAAAAATATTAAATAATTACCTTAGCTACAGTTCTACAAATCATTGCTACCATAATATTAGTTTCAAGCAAATGATTAAAAAAATTATAAATTCGAATATGGATAATTATTCTACAATGGTTTTGTTGTTAGATAATAGTACTGGTATTACCAAAAAGGACATAGTGGGCGGTATTGACACCTTGTTAGGATTAAATTTAAGAAATCTGATGGTATGTGCTTTTCCATACTCTGATAGTTTCTCAGAACAGGAGAACAATCGTATTTTTAAATTAAATAACATTTTGCAAATGTTGACTTGTCATAACGACAAATTATTGTTTTTTGACACTAATATATTTATTAGTGGACTTAGAGTAACTCAGAGAGCTTTCTCTCTGTCATACAAATGTAGACGTAAGGTGATAGCATATTCTTTAAATAAATTGATAGGAAATCTATCAAATTTTATATTAATTGATGAGCCTGTGTTGCCTAGTTTAACTAGCAACATAGATTTAAACTAGTCCATAAGACAACAGAAGTTACCCCTGTAAATAATCAGTTATTATTAGAACATAGTAAAAAAAAGGTATCTTCTGGCAATGCATTTAGTGGTACAAAGCTGAGAGGAGAGCAACACTCTTTAAAATTATTAAATCAGAACATTCAGGGTTGCTCTTCCAAATTATTAGAAATTGAATTATTTTTAGAAAAAACCAAGTTTGATATTATTTGTCTAACTGAACATTGGTTAAAAGATCATGAAGTAAAGTCCGTTAATTATGAAAATTATTGTGTAGTTAGCCATTTCAGCAGACAACAAATGATACATGGCGGATCATTAATACTTATTAAAAACTCTATTAAATCTAAAGAAAGAAAAGACATTGTTAGATTGTCGGTTGAACACACCATTGAATTGTCTTGTGTTGAGCTTGATAAGCATATTGTAGTGTGCGTCTACAGACCTCCAAGTTACCAGAATCTATCTGTGTTTGACTCTGTAATGGAAGATGTGTTAAAAAAAGTTAGTACTATTAGCAAATCAATTGTCATATGTGGCGATTTTAACATTAATTTATTAGAGAATAACACTAACAGTATCAGGTTGTTGGGTCTTTTTAAATCATTTAATATGGAAAATGTTTTTATGGAACCAACCAGAGTGACAGGTTCTTCTGCGACTTGTATAGATAATGTTTTTTGTAATTGTGATTACTTTGATAAAGAAATTGTAAATAAGTTAGCATCTGATCACAGTGGACAAACAATAACGTTTAGTACCTACATACCTTTACAAAAAATACAAATAAAATTCAGACAAATTACTTGTAAAAATTTAGAAAAATTTAATAATACCGTGAATAGTAAGTTATGTGTTCAAAATTTTAATAATATAGTGGACCCAAATGAGTTCTATGCCGAATTTTCTAAAGTACTAAACACGCAATTTAATAAGATTTTTCCACTGAAAGCGAAAAGTATCTACACCAAGTTCGTATTTAGCGATTGGGCGACTCCAGGCATTCGTAAAAGCAGGGAAAAGCTATTTGAACTTTATGGCCTAAAGCAACATATGTATAATGCAAGCTTTGATAAATATGTTGCGAATTATTCAAAAACTTTTAAAAATGCATGCAAAATAGCTAAAGCGCTGTATATAAGCAATAAAATAAAATCAGCAGACGATAAAATAAAAACTACCTGGAAAATAATAAATAATGAAACAGGTAGAAAAAAACAGCGTAATACTGAAATTAATTTAGCGACTGCACATGGTCCCATACATTCAGATGTAGAGGTTGCTCAGGAATTTGAAAACTTTTTTGTTAATATTCCTTTTAAAACTACAGCAGCTTTAAACTCCTCACCCGTGCTCTCTGCTGACTTACTTAGAAAGAATGTAAATGCGTGCCCTTCGGAGTTTAAGTTTCAACATACAAACCCCCAGGCTATTTTAAAAGCTTTTAAAGATCTAAAAATTAAATCAACAGAAGATCTTTGGGGATTATCTGTAAAAGTATGTAAATCAATCATTGAAACTATTGCACCCTATTTAGCTTTCATTTTTAACACGAGTGTCGATCAAGGAATTTTTCCGGACCTCATGAAACACAGTAAAGTAGTTCCATTGTTTAAATCCGGGGATAGCAAGGAAGCCAATAATTATAGGCCAGTTTCAATTCTGCCGGTTCTCAGTAAAGTCTTCGAAAAGTTAATGCTCAACCAATTGTTGCGTCATTTTAACAAACATTCCATCTTTCATGATCAACAATACGGTTTCACCAAAGGGCGTTGCACAACTGACGCTGGCGTCACCCTAATAAAGAACATCTTTAACGCCTGGGAAGAAGCACAAGACGCCATTGGAATCTTTTGCGACCTCTCGAAAGCGTTCGATTGCGTTAACCATGAGACACTATTGTTAAAACTCGAGCACTATGGGATTAGGCATACGGCCCTTGAATTACTTAGATCATATTTGAAAGCCAGACAACTTAAAGTTCAGGTAAACGGCGTAAACTCACTAGGGTCTGAAATGACAATGGGCGTTCCTCAAGGCTCTATATTGGGTCCATTCCTCTTTTTAGTTTACATTAACGATTTGCCCCAATTATTACAAAATCAACCGAAGATCGTGTTATTTGCTGATGGCACATCTTTGATATTTAAAATAGATCGACGATCACAAAATCTTGATGATGTGAATAAGTCTATTCATCAGGTCCAAACTTGGTTCACGGCAAACAATTTGGTACTAAATGAAAAAAAAACCAAATGTATTAGATTCACATTGCCGAATGTTAGAAGTAGCGAATGTGACATCATATTGAATGGAGAAAAGCTGGACTATGTAAATCAAACAGTTTTCCTAGGAATCACTCTAGATGACAAATTACAATGGGGGCCTCACATAACATCTCTGGCAGGACGGCTGAGCTCAGCCGCTTATGCTGTTAGAAAGATAAGACAGTTAACGGATGTAGAAACCGCGCGTTTGGTCTATTTTAGTTACTTTCACAGCATTATGTCATACGGTATTTTACTGTGGGGTCGGGCGGCTGACATTGAATCAATATTTATATTGCAAAAGAGAGCTGTCAGAGCCATATATAAGTTAAGTCACCGAGAATCTCTTAGGGAGCTATTTAAAAAGATTAATATTATGACAGTTTCTTGCCAATTCATTTATGAAAATATTATGTATGTAAGGAAAAATTTAAATCTCTTTAGTAAAGTTAGTGATAGACACAATTTTAATACCAGAAATAAAGATAAGTTAGATCAACCATCATATAGATTAGCTAAAGTACACACATCTTTCATGGGGTACTGTGTTAAATTCTATAACAAAATACCTTGTGAAATATTAAAGTTAAATGAAAGAAAATTTAAAACAATAGTTAAAAGCACACTTTGTAAACAAGCATATTACAAATTAGATGATTATATTCAAGATGCTTGGAAACATGCTGGTCCTGCTCCATAGGCCTATCTTTGGTGTGGACAAAATCAAAATGGTTAATTTGTATTATATTCATAATTATAGTAACGCTTTATTTTTATTTTTTCTTCTTTTTTTGTTTAAAAAAATTGACTCGCACACTGTTCTGTTGTTGTTTAATTAGGTAATGTACCTATGTTTGCACTATTTGTAAGTACGTGAGGACCATGTTCCTATTTATCAAGTAAAGGAATTTACCTGTTAATGCTTGTAATTCTCTCATACCTATATGTAGTATAGTAGTGCTGGGTACATCGTCCTCACGTATACGAATTTATTAATGTATGTACCTATATAAATATTGTGTAAAACTTTTCTTTAAAAGAGTAAGTATGGAGTTTCTTGTGCGTTCTTCTCCATAACAACCTACATTTCCGAATGCACGGTAGAATCAATTTTTATTAAATGTAAATTTTAACGTTCAAAAGTGCCACATAATGGCCTACTTGAAATAAACACATTTGACTTTGACTTTGACTTTGACTTTGACGTCACCCATTTATCATCCGCCCAGCAATGGTCAAGCCGAAAATTCGGTGAGAACAAGTAAAAAAATGTTGAAATGTATATTACAAGATAACTTACCGGTACACCAAATTAGTGAAATGTTACTGGGATATTCATTTAATTATAGAAATACGGTGCATTGTACCACTGGGGAAACGCCAGCCAAGTTAATGTTTGGTAGAAATCTACGAACCCGTCTCGATTTAGTCATTCCTATAAGTAAATCAACTCATGACGAAACATCTGCGGTGCGAGGCAGAAGACAATTCACGATTGGCGATGTCGTTTGGACCCGATGGTACAGTGCACGAAAACAAACATGTCAGTTGGGAACAATAAAAGAAAGAGTAGGAAATAAAATGTACAACATTTATATTAACGACTTGGATGTTAACTGTATTAGACATGTAGATCAGCTGTTGAAGTATACAGGCAACAATGAGCCCACAACCACTAGTTCTGCACAGGTGTCTCATCGGCAACAATCGCCCGACATTTTGGCTACCACGAGTTCAGGCCAAATGACTGCATTACCAGCAGTATCTAGCGAGCCATCACCAGATGCGGAATGTGTCGGTGATGGGGAGGTATGGCGGGGTTGTGGGGCAATTGTGAGTGAGGGAAGGGCAGCTGATGGTATAGCTTCATCGCCACCTCTGGCAGCGCAGCTAGAGGTTTTGGATACCGAGGGCGCTCAATCTCGAATTATGGAGGAACGCGAGGTTGATGTACCACCAGCACCAGCACCCACACCCTCACGCCAAAAGCGTACTAGGAATATAGTAGATTATAAGAAATACGTTTAACCGTTTTGTTTTGTTTATGTGTAAACTTTTATATTGCTTACCCACTTACCCCTTAATAAATATTACGATGTCTGTGTACAATAATAAAGTTGTTTTAGTTTATAAGATTATAGTGGGTAAGAAGTTAAATATTAAATAAATGGTTAAATATGAAGTATATTAAGAATAAATATTGTCAGCAGGTTTCAAAATCTAAGTGTGAAGGAATGATGTATACGCGTGTGTTAGAATCATGAATGGAACTCTATATAAAAGTATTGATATCTACCAAGATAGCAAGCTTTGATTGTCAAGATGGTTGTTGGTTATTTACTGTGTATCAGAGTTCCAATGTGTGCGGTGTGTAAGGAAAGGGTTTTATGAATAAAAGCACAGAAAGACAAGACTAGGTATTTATTTAAGTTAGGCTTGTCAATTAATTCATATTTAGAAGGCTCGAAAGCTTACCGCCCGTTCGCTAGACTAGTTCTCGTGGGGAAGAAGGGCAAGAAACCCCACGGAAGCTGTTTCATAGTATTTATCGATATCTTTATAACCAAAAGTATTTACAATATTAAAGAATCAAAATAACAAGCATAAGGCAAAAGACATAGACTAGCCCTTAAATCAATATAACATATTAGGAATAAAGGCCATAATATGATATAGACACAGTTTCAACACAACCATTAGCAATAATAAAGATATAATATCAAATAACTTACGTTAGCCTTGTGTAGTAGACCTTACACCAAGTATTATAAGTAATACATTTCTAAAATAACTATATCTGGACTGTACTGGCTTGTAGTTCACAAAAAAGTAAGTCCGCTTATCAATTACACAATATTTTTATAACATCGGGTATATCTGTGTCTCAATACGTCCAATATGAGAAAATGGCGCGGTATCCCGCCATTTTCCATATTGCTTTAAATAATCTCAAAATAAGGTGAACAATAATCAATTCTTATGTATTGAAAATGTTTTAAAACGTATCAAGACAATTAAGGAATTTAATATCGCCTATTTAGTCATTCTTAATCAATATTCGAAAGAATATTGATACTAACATACAGTATTGTACTAATTGTTTCAAAAGACTTATAATACTAATGTAGCAATATAAAATCCAGGATACATCACAATGATCATTACAAATTACGTAATGATTTATAGGAATATCATCAACGTGGCTTAATATACGTTTAGAGTTATTTCCTGTACACAAAACAATATTTACTTAGGTGGGTACTCTTTTACATTTGTAGGTAGTTGATATCACAATAATAATTTAGGTAGGTACTTAGACATTTGTCGGTAGGTGCTTTATAAATATGACAGGTATGTATTATGTAGCAAACCAATACGACTTGAAAAATGAAAACTAACGATTTAATGACGTCATACATACTTCAAAATCTAACACGTGCGTGTGTGACGACACGTATGTGTGTGAGCCGCCGCGCGCGCCCGCCAGCTCCATCTTTGTGTCAGTAATAAACGAAGCTCAGTACCAGTCAGTTGCATTATTGCGCCCCGCGCATATCCTTATATCTATACATATCACAGTCATGTTTGTGTGACTTACAGTGTACATAGTGCCTATATTAACTTAGAACACTATATACACCGCATGCATGTAATCAGTGGAGTATTATTGTATGAACGAAGCGCGTGTTGTGATGTGCGGCTCGCTCAAGCGTCAATCCGGTAATGAGGCTGCGGGGACGACGACTTGGGGTGGAGCATGGGCGGGGCCTATGTATTACACAGGTCACGCAGAAGGCGTCGGGCGTCAGGCGGGCGCGCGTGCCATGGCGCTATCTGCTTGATATGAGGTTATGCAGAAGCATAGGCACGCGCAAACATGTTGGTTGAGGGGCGGGCGCAGAAGCTGTCCAGGCTCTCAATCCCCAGATCCCGTGTGATAACATCGTTCCTCACATAGCCAGGGGCATCCGTTATCCGTCGCAGCGTCTGGTTTTGCTGCGCACGGATACGCTTCTTATTGGACACGCTAGTGAGGACGTACCATGCAGGAGCGGCATATGTGATCACTGGGCGTATATATGTCTTATATACGCCCAGTTTAGTACGTAACGGGAGTCGGAATGAGAGCACCGGTTTGAGCATTGCGCGCACTACTCTAGCCTTAGCAACTACCTGTTTAACATGGCCTCCCATGTTGAGCCGCCGGTCGATGGTCACCCCCAGGTATTTCGCCTGGGGAGTCCACTCGATATCCATCCCCTGCAGCCTGAGGGGTGGTGGGAGATGGGCACACCCGACCAGTAGGGCCTGTGTCTTAACCACGTTCACCGATAACCGCCACTTCGACAGCCAATCGGGAAGCAGCTCTAGTACGCGCTGCATTTTGACGGCCGCGTGCCGCGCATTTAGTGAGGTGCATATATACGCGGCATCGTCAGTGCACAGCGCGAGTGTACTGTCCTGTGTCGAAGGAATGTCATCGGTGTAACATGAGTAACACAGAGGCGACACGCATCCGCCCTGTGGTACGGCTGCAGCTATAGGTTGGGCGCTGGATAGCGCACCGACGACCACCACCCTGTATGTCCTGTCTTTCAGGAAGGAAGAGACCACTTTTACAACGCAACAGGGCGCATTGGACCTAGACATTTTGTAGATGAGGCCCTCGTGCCAGACACGGTCGAAGGCCTTCTCCATGTCTAGGAATACTGCGACTGCATACTCCTTTTTATTTAGCGCCGCTGTGAGCAGGTGCAGTACTCTAGACAGCTGGAGCGTCGTGCTATGTGCCGAGCGGAACCCAAACTGTTCCGGTCTCGGTGTCAAGTGTGGTGTGAGGTGTCGCAGCAGGAGTGCTTCGAACACCTTGGAGATGGTGGCAAGGAGCGTGATGGGCCGATAGCTCTCGGGCTTCAGCACGTTATTGTGCGCCTTGGGCAGATTATGACGCGCCCCTCCTTCCAACACGAAGGAAAGGTCCCAGTGCGTAGTATCCCCGTAAACAGGCGCGCCATTCGGTAGGGCAGGTGGCGCAGCGCAGTATTGGTGATACCGTCAGCACCAGGCGCCTTCCTCAGTTTGGTACGGAGTATGGCGCGTCTGACAGCACAAGGCGAGAAGAAAATGGGATCTTCGTCGTGAGCTATCGGTGCTGCGAAGTACTCGACAAGGTGTTGCTCGACTGCTGCGACATGTTCGTAGTTTTCAGTCGGGTTCGGCTGGAATTGACGCTCCAGGTAATCGGCGAAGATCTCCGCGCGGTCTGGCGCGGTATATCTAGGCGCCCCGTCGTTGTGCAATAACGGGCACACCGGAGCTGGGGCACTAGACAGCTGCCGGCACAGTCAGTGTATTGCCGGCCAGTCTCCTTCTGTGGATTCAAAGTGCTGCTCCCAACTTTCGGCGTTGTGCGCCTGGAGCTTGGCCCGGACATTTTCTGCGTGGTGGTTTAGTTCCGCTTTCATTACTGGGCAGCGGGTTGTCTGCCACCGTTTGCGTAGGCGCCTAGTTTGGGCGACTAACCGTTGTAAGTAGCTAGGCAGGGGTTTCACGACTAACCCCCGCGCCTGCGTACTCTCGGCTGTTGCCTCTTCGTAGGCGCGTTGTATGCAAACGGTCATGTCCGCTGCCAGTCTGTCCACGTCGGTGGAGGTGGTAACGGGCCAAGTAGGGGTGGTGGTCTCTATCACTTCCTGAAATTTGGTCCAATCCGTTTTTCGACGTGGCGCTGGATGCGAGAGTCGGGTCGGCATCTCTGTCAGGACGACGAGTACTGGCTGACCGATACTCGCTCGAGCGCACGCTTTTATATTAATCGGTAGGTACCACCACTACCAACAATAAGTTCTCTTCTCTTCTGGCGCCGCCCTCGGCTGCACCTTGGACTTCTTCTTCAGGCACTGGCAGGCACGGCGGGCGTTTGATCGCTGTTTTCGTCCGACTTGGTCCCGTCCGTTGTCCAATTCCAACAGATGCACCTCAAGGCTCATCCACATCGTCAGGGTCGTCGTCATTGCAATCTGTATGAGAAACAAGTGGTTAATTATACGTGACAACTTGTACACCTTTGCCTATTCTGTCATTCATCACGCATATAAGGCCCTCATACAAAGATACATTTTCACGACCTAAATTAAACCACTTCACTTTCAGAATTACAATAAATAAAATATATAAATCTCAGTCATACTTATATTTTAACTTGTTCAAGTTTACCAGGACTGCGCCTGCCAGGACAGCGCCTGATTCATGTTCGGGGAACACGACTTCCGGGACAGCGCTAAATGCGTATACATAGTACACGACTTCCGGGACAGTGCCCAATGCTTATACATAATACACGACTTCCGGGACAGCGCCCAATGTGTATACATAGTACACGACTTCCGGGACAGCGCCCAATGCGTATAAATAGTACACGACTACCGGGACAGCGTCCAATGTGTATACATAGTACACGACTTCCAGGACAGCGCCCAATGTGCATACATAGTACGCGAATTCCAAAACCAGGCACTCCAGGGCTCCAGCCCCGGGGGCGCACTGAATCTGGGCTGCATCAGCAACCAGTTCCGACCAGTAAGGCTTAAACATACACCATACACGTGTTACTAGTACATATTTTTTTTTTTTTTTTTATTATTTTAAGTTATTTTTTCTTTCTCGTTTGTTACAAGCCTTGTTCATTTTCACTTTGTAAGTTATGAAGAGCGGGGCCTCCTAGTACAGGTATTTGATATACTTAAAAGGAGACCCTTGCGTAAGAATGATTGTAAGTGTAATGTGATAATGAAATAAAAAAGTTTTTTTTTTTTTTTTTTTTAATAAATTATAACGGTTCGGTTAAAACTTACTTTCAAAATATGCAGCACAACTCTCAGGACACCACTCGCCTTTCCAGGGTACCATGTACTGACCTTTTTTATTTTTTTTTTGTTTACGGGGGGAAACCTTCAAAAGGCGCCTGGAATTTTGGGGAAAGACCAGGGAGTGTGGGATTTTTACCTCACCAAAACAACCCCGGTGATCACCATCAGCACGTAGAAGGGACCCCGTGACCTCTCAAAAGACCACCACGGAACCCCCTCTGTGCAACGCCTGTTAGGGGACATCACTGAGGAGATAAATAATGCACCTCCCCTGAGCCTCGCTGTGCACGGCAGCACGTGACCACTGTGCCACCGTCTTTCCTGGAGTCACTTTGTGAGCAAACAGAACCCCCAATCTGACCGCCCATGACCTCGGAGTCCCGCCTACCTATGCAGCAGGCGGGGTTTCGGCGTTTTAGGCATCAAGGCGGTTGCCTCAACGACGCCTTCTTCTCCGAGTGGGATCAGCCCTCTCACGATCCCGCTCGGCAGCTTCCTTCTGTACCATCACCGTCTCACAGAAGGATGCCATTTCCCCCAGTTTTCTGTCTCACAACTGCTGGTAGAGACAGGTCTCGCCCGATCCTGGCGACCAAGACCTGCCGCTCAGAGGCCCACGCTGGACACTCCTCTAGCGTGTGCTGTGCAGAGTCAAGGTCGCCTCCACAGTGGTGGCAATTTGCCGTGGTCTCTCGCCCAATCCTATTCAGGTACTCACCGAAGCAACCGTGCCCGGTGAGTACCTGAGTGAGCCTGTAGGAGATGCGCTCCTCTCTCTTCAGCCAGGCTTCGAAGTGCGGCAGGACGGCTTCGACAGCGCGCTTGCGCGAGTATTGCGGCTGCTGTAGCCGTTCGCGCCACCGCTCGAGCGCGTGTCGCCGTTCCTGCCGCCTCAGCCTTACTATAGCGATTCCTGGCACGCTATCACCATTCTGGCGGATGGCGCGTATTCGGTTATAAACCCTCGCATCCATGTCCACCAGAATGTCCAGCGGAGGAAAGCGTGCCAGGAGAGTTTCCGCCTCAAAGGATACCGTTCGGTAACCTCGTGCGATACGAATGGCCATTTTCCGCTGCAGGCTATTAATTTTAGTCCTGCAGCGTCGGATACCTGATAATCGGCTTGACCAAACAGGTGCCCCGTAAAGGACCATCGATCGCACGACACCCGCGTAGAGGCGGTGAACTTCCTCCCGTGGTCCCCCGACCATGTACTGACCTGCGGCCTGAGTTGTCTTGCCTCTAGCTCCACTTAACAACTTCAGCTCATACCGATCACTTGGTAACACTTTAGTCACGCGGTATGGACCCCTCATGCCAGCGTCAACCTTCCCAGCAGACTGAGAATACTTTATTACGAACACCTGATCGTTAACCTGGAAAACTCTTGGCGGGTGTCTGACGATTTACCCGAACGTCTTGGCTCTCTTGATCTTTGTCAAAAGATCCTATAGCGGAGCTCCTGCCCAGTTCCCTCATGGCTTCTCGATTTGGACTGGAGTTTTCGGCTGCAATGTCACGGATCAGTGCACGAATCACAGGAGTGGTCGCGTAATTTCCGATTAACAGGTACAAAGCAGAGTACTGAGTGGTTTTCTGCTTTGTAATATTTAAAACTAACTGAATTTTACATAAACCAGACCAAGTAGAATTTTTGTTACTACTCTCGACTCGAATCATATTAAGGACCGTTCTTACATAACGCTCGACTTGCCCATTGGAGTGATGCATTTCAGGCGTTATGTAATGGATTTCACAACCCATTTCAGATACCCAATTGGTAAAAGCTGATGCTTCGAACATGCGACCACGGTCACAAACTATCTGTTTAGGTGTCCCAAACAAAGATACGGCGCTAATGAACACTCGTTTCAATTCGCTTGCATCCTGTCTGTATATAGGATAGATTAAACAAAACTTCGTAAAAGAATCTACCAAAACGAGTACAAACTTATATCCGTTGGACTCGGGTAAAGGACCGAATGCATCAAAATGAACCGCGTTGAAGGGAATGTCTAATTTTTCCCATGACGTAATAGGCTGACGCGGAGCTCTTAGAACACGCTTCTTGGAAATGCACATTAGACAATGGGAAGTATACTTCCTAACAAATTGTCTCAGGCCAGGAAACTAGAAATGTTTTAAAATAAGGTCATAAGTTTTATCAGCCCCGATGTGCTCGTGCTCGTCGTGAAAAACGCGTAATAAACTGAGCCGGTGCCCTTTAGGTATATAGCACAGTAAGCGCGACACTTCACCCACAGGCGAGCCGCGTGACCCATCATCACGCCCTTTCGATATTCAATCGCAAAATTTAAATCCTGCAGATAAATCCACCAGCGTGCAACCCGTTGAAGGAGATCTTTCTTACGCTCAGTGACCTTCAAAGCATTGCAATTGGTCACGATTTTAAAAGTTATCCCGATCAAATAATGACGAAAGTGTTTATTTATTTATTATAAGGTACACCAACAGCATTACATACAAAAGAGTTTATAGTAAACAAAGAAAAATAAAGGCTGGTATGTATGCCTATTACAGGTATACGCAGCTTACACTATATGGTCAGAAACACTAAATTATTTTAAAAATAACAAAATATAAATATACAAATATTAATATAAACTTAAAAAACATTTAAAAAATAAAAACATGCAAAATGAAAAACAGAAAATAAAAAAAAAACCCGACTGCTTTCAAAGCGAACTAAAGAGTCGGAAACAAGGAAAAATCATGCTGTGCAGTCGGAGGATACATATTCACCGGCTGGCTGACCAAAATCTGGTGTATCCTCCGCCTGCACAGCATGATTTTTCCTTGTTTCCGACTTTTTAGTTCGCTTTTGAAGCAGTCGGGTTTTTTTGATTTTTTGAATTAAGTTTTTTTATTTATAACTTTTTAGTTAGTTTTTTTTCGAATTAGATAGCTTTAAACATATAAGTGTTATATATTTTTGAAATCACCTCTTAAAACCCTTTATTTTGATACCCCACACAATGGGTCTGGAAGAAAAAAAAAATTGGGCCCCCACAATATGGCACCCAAAAGCCGCCATTTTTGTATTGTCCAATTTTAATGTAGCCTATGACACTCGCAGGGTTAAGACGCATCGATTGAGTATGAATCATCAAAATCGGCCAACGCGTTTGGTCTCTGGAACGCCATATAGGAACAAACATACATACATACATACTTACATACAAACATACATATATACATACATACATACTTACATTCATACATACATAGACTGATAAACACATTACCCTCCTTCGGCAGTCGGGTAAAAAAGAAAAAAAGAAGTTGGATAAATATGTTCGTAATTAGCCTAAGTTGAAGTATTTGCGCACTCCCGTACCTCCGAGACTGCTCATCTAAACTTATTCAATGAAGTACTATGTAAATCGGTATCTGGTGTTGTACAAAAACTATTATAGCTTCTACACATGCGGATAAGTGGAGCGTTCAGGCGTTGGTTTTGCGGAATGGAATATGTAGTAATTTTGTGATGGGATGTCTGTGTAGTTTTGAAGGGACTGAATATTGGATACATTCTACTAAATCACTGCACTTAATAAACCCGTTTGCTACTTTGTAAAGGAAAATCAGATCACGCGTACGGCGACGGTCATACGCATACGGACAGCGATGACTAATAAATTCCCGTAGATATACATGCAAGATGTTTAGTGAAAGCTCTTTGAATTATTTGTGAATATCTTTGCGAATGAATAGCGTAGAGTGGGTTCCAGGTGACACTGGCGTATTCCAACCGACTTTGCACTAGGGTGTTAAACAAAACTATTTTGGTCTTTGGTTGTTAGAAGCCTCTTGTGTTGCGTTTAACAAAACCCAGCATCTGCGCAGACTTCTTTACGACGTCGTTGATGTGTGGCTTGAACGTGAGCCCATCATCCACCAGAACCCCTAGATCCCGGATTTCTCCAACCTTTGCCAACGAGGTGTCGCATAGTGTATAGGTAGTTGGGAATACTTGGGAATGATGACTTTTTTCTAGAGAAACGGATGTGAAAGCATTTTTGGGGGTTTAAGGTCATATTGTTGGTTTTGCACCAATTTTCGACATTTGTTAAATCGCTTTGAATAGGTAAGTCTGATGTCTTCAGGCCCAGTGATTTTATTGTAAATCTTTAAGTCATCTGTAAACAACATTGTTTGACAGTGCCTGATATGATTTGTTATGTCATCATCAAATAGTAGAAACAAAACTGGGCCAAGGTGGGAACCTTGTGGAACACCGGAGCGTGCATAAAATTCGTATGAAACATAGCCATTGACAGCAACGAACTGAACGATTTACAAGATAGGATGCAAACCATCTCAACAAAGATCCGTGGACACCACTGACCTCAAGTTTTGCTATCATGAGTGGATGACTCACCTTATCGAACGCGCTTCTGAAATCTGTATATATTGCGTCGACTTCGTGTCCGCAATCGAGCGCTTCAGATATATCTGACTAAATTAGTCTCTGTGGAACGTCAATTTCGGAATCCATGTTGGCTATTGGAAAGCTTAGTGTCCAAGTAGTTGGTAATGATGGGACAAACGAGACACTCAAAAAGCTTTGAAAAACATAATAGGAAATAGGCCTGTAGTTTTTAATATTGCTGGAGTCGCCTTTTTTGTGTACCGGCACGATCCGAGCCTTCTTCCATTCTTCTGGAAATAATCCCGATTCTAAAGATCGATTCAATATTAGACACAGTGGCTCTGCAAGTGCTCTCCCACATGATTTAACAAAACTGGTGGAATACAATCGGGACCAGCACCCTTGGATGTATCAAGTTTCTTAATCTTCGCTAAAACTTCTTGTGGAGAATTTTTTATGTTACTAAGTACTCTGGATGATTCTTGGATGTTTGTTTTGGTACTGCCATTTGGGTCGGTGAAAATTGAAGAAAAATGAGAAGCAAAAAGATTAGCAATGTCATTACCAGTATTAGCTACTACATCGTCCATGTGCATTCTGGCTGGAATCACTGATGTACAGTGTTGCAGTGCCTTGACGACCGCCAACGTTTCTAGTTCATACGAATGGTATTTTGCCTCCGCACCCTGAGTGGCTTTGCTAAAATAGGCTACCACCCGTTAACCACCATCCGCGTGTACTTGTATAAGTACAGCACCATATCCTGCACTACTGGTGTCAGTGTGCAGCTTGGTAGGAAGGTTCGGGTCAAAAATCGTCAAAAAAGTATGGGCTCGCTAGTTGACCGTTTTATAAGATGTTACCGGACTTGATCTTGATCAGGTCCCCATTCGAATTTTAAGTCTTTCTTTGTGAGACGCGTGATACATGCAGTTTTTGTCGAGTAACCTTCGATATAACGCCGAAAGTAACCCGCAAGGCCTAAAAACTGGCGTACTTGTCCGACATTACTAGGGATAGGTGCGTTAACTAGTGCCTCGATTTTATGCGGCCTTACCCGACCGTGACTAATAACGCGGCAAGGTACTCTACTTTGGTGGTGGTTTCAAAGTTAGAGTGAACAGGCTTCTTCTGGGTAAGCTCACTCCATCGTAGACTCTGTCTCTGTCACCTCTGACCTAGACTAGAGTCAAGAGCAAACCCATCATTAATAAAATAAAAAAAGAGAAAAAAGCATTTGCGCACGTATATATATGTCGCATCAGGGCTGGCCGATTGATGCAAACCATCGGGAAGTCAGGATGTATTCCCTTAGGTTAAGACATCTTGTGTGGGCAGGTCGTTGGGTACAATCGTGCAAATGAAATCACAGAAGTTATTCGATACACTGAGTTTATTTAAATAGTCACAACTCAGTTACATTCTTGCTTACTAATATTACGGATCGACACTGATTCTACGACGTGTTAGCTCTACGGCGTTCAGTACTCAACTGCCATATCTTACTATCCCCACTACGCAAGCGATTAGAATAAGCGCGCCATTGCGTAGTTGTTCTTGCTTTGCCGCCAGATGGCGTGCTTGCGATTTGTTTTAACGTCCGTACTATTGACTAAACCCAACACGGCCATCCTGCAAGACAGGCGTCCTCGTCTGTTACTCATTGACAGGTTTTAACAGTGTATCGAATCATGTGGAAATCCTCATGGATGTCCTCAGCCCTTGGTGGAAGTTGAGGGGTCTGTCAGACTCCTACTGACTAAAACCACATGGTGTTCTCTAGGCCGTAATTTCTCTTGAGAGGCGAGCGTGGAACACAACACGTCGCCTTCTCGGGCCTCTCTCAGGTGACAGATCACCAAATCTATCACCCGCAGGCATCATCTCCTTGTCCTTGCTCCATGCCACCTCTTGTCGTGTTGCACTACACGTCCTCTTAGTCTACTCCGACCCGCCAGTCTCCCATCATACAAGGGATGTTTTTCTGAAACACAAAATTTCCAAACAGTATTCGCTCGTCCAATCCTGACTCTAACTCAAGAGTGAGGAAACATTTTGAAACAATCAAACATGATCATTTAAATCTCTGTTCACTATTGCAAGGAACGAGTAATTATATTTCCAATTTAATGAAAATAGGAACTTAATCATCGATTTGGTACCTAAAAGTACCTAATCTTCGTGATAAAAAAGTCCAAGTACCACTGATAGTCATTAATGTCACATTAAATGAAACAAAAGAAAAATTACACCAGGTATCTCTCCTAGCTATCTCATAGCTCTCTTCTCAATTACTCTACTCGCACATCCCTACGATGTCGAGTCAACTCAACTCTCTGAACTCAGAACCTGTTCACACAGAGATTTAGTCTGTCCTATGTTACGTCTATTCATCATCTACAATCTCAATTGGTACTTCAGCTTTGTGTATCTTACTAACACAATCTACGGATAGTAATCAAAATTAGAAAACCAAAATTATTTCAATTTTCGTAACGAAGGCTTGACGATTCGAATGTCATCAACATTAACATGGTGATCTCACCTCTCGTGTGACTATGCGAGTTTACTTTATTTTAACCTCATAACTCAACAGGAATCCTCTGTAAGGTTCCTTACACAAACGTGTTTTTTACACCGACTTACAGGTGCCCTACAGGCCCACAGTTGCTTTAAAGACCTCCAGTTGCCACACTGGCCTACAGCTGCCATAAAGGCCTCCAGTTGGCACACTGGCCTTTAGTTGCCACACAGGCCAACACACAACGCTCGGCTACTCCTGACCAAAATAGATCATTGGGTTCGTGATAATAGGGAAATTTTGGAACTCTGATCTTTAACTAAATCATTACCCTGGGCCATGTACCACAGTCATTCCAGACAAATTACAAAACTGCTGCAGCAAAAACTGCCAAGCTTATAGAAACCCTCGAGTAAAACCTCTAACGCCACGGCTCTATAGCCGACCAGCAATTATATTGCTCTCACACAACGGTCTCTCTAGACCCCGACCTCCGCAAGAATCCACTGGTACGGTCAAACATAATACGGCTGATAGACTCAATTACTCGACATCTTAAGCTTGCTCATCAACATTAAAATCCTTTAAGCATCAACATCGACTGGTACATGACCCGCTGGCATCTTCCTCATCCTACCTTATGCATACTGGTAGGTTCTAAGCGTACCTATTTAAAGTTTTCGGTGTATAACGATCACCATCCCGTCATAATCACCTATCGCGGACTTAATAAAGGACCTATTCGGTTTTCGTACTAAAGTTTCCCACACAACACTATTCATTAGAAAAAGGTTCGACGATCAACAATTTCAACTAAACAAAGTAATTGTAACAATTCTGTTCCTTTTTTTTTTTTTTTTTTTATATATTATAGGCTCGCGCTTGACCACTATCTCACCTGATGGTAAGCGATGATGTGGTCGACGGTGAAGCACGCTTGCCTAGAAGTAACCTATTCACTCTTGACTTAAAGACTCCTAGATTGTAGCTATCGGGAAACACAGACTCCGGCAGGGAATTCCACTCCTTAGCTGTACGCATAATGAAAGTATTTCCAAAACGTTTAGTGCGTATGGGTGGTATGTCTACCATGTAGCGATGGCGCATCGCCGTACGTCTTGTAGTCCGATGATGAAACGGGCTTGGTGGAATTAGATCATGCAATTCCATCGCACACTCCCCGAAATGCAACCGATAAAAGACCGACAAGCTGGCAACTCGGCGACGATGTTCAAGGCTCTGGAGCTTAGACTTAACCAGTGCCTCATCGCCGATGAGCCTTTTGGCCCGCTTTTCGATCGACTCTAGTGCATCAAGCTGGTATTTGGCGGATCCGTCCCAGAGATGAGAACAGTACTCCATGCATGATCGAACTTGCGCTTGATACAAGCTGAGCAGCTGTTCTGGCGTGAAGTACCTTCTAACCTTTGCAAGGATCCCCAGCTTTTTGGCAGCCAGCTGAGCCTTTGCCTCAATGTATGGGCCAAAATTGAGAGTCGATGTCAACGTAACGCTTAGAAGCTCAAGATGGTCAGTTATTGGCACGGTCACATCTTGGAAAGTTGGAGCCTGTTGAAATTGGCTCTTTTTAGCGGAAAAAAGACACGCCTGGGTTTTAGCAGCATTAAACCTGACCAGATTGGCATCGCCCCATTCGGAGACTGCCTGCAAGGACAGGTTCAAGCGCTCCACCATGGCCTCCCGCAGAGACTGGATCTGAGGTCCGGTAGCATGAGCGTTGGACATGTATCTCTCAGCAACAGTGCTGTCGTCTGCATACCCAAAGGTGCCGGGTTTTAGCAGATCGTTAATATGCAGCAAGAATAAAGTTGCTGAGAGTACCGACCCCTGAGGGACCCCGGCATTGATATCCAATTGGTCCGACGAGCAGCCATCGATAACCACCCGAATGGACCGATCTCTCAGGAAGTCTGCAATCCAATCACACAGACCACCGGGCAAACCGAATGAAGGAAGCTTACCAATAAGGCTTTCGTGCCAGACCCTATCAAAAGCCTTCGAGATATCGAGGGAGACGGCAAGCGCTTCCCCGTGCTTCTCGATGGCCTCACTCCAGATGTGAATGGCATACGCTAGAAGATCCCCAGTAGACCGATTTCGGCGGAAGCCGTATTGGCGGTCACTAAGGATATCGTTAGCTTCTAGGTATGCCAGGAGCTTTATATTAAGTAAACGTTCCATACTCTTACAGAGTATGGAGGTTACAGATATGGGTCTGTAGTTGGCCGGGTCAGCTCGACTGCCCTTCTTGGGCACGGGCTGTACGTCAGCTTGCTTCCAAGCATTCGGCACTTTTCCAGCCTCATACGAAAGGCGGAATAGGCGTGTCAAGATCGGAGACAGTTCAGGCGCACAGGTTCTAAGAACAATTGCTGGAATGCCATCAGGGCCGCTAGCCTTGTTCACGTCGAGGTGGCTCAGCACCCTACGGACGTCCTTTTGGTGGATACGAATGTCCGACATACTCGTCTCGCATCCATCAGGAGAAGGAGGGGGCTTTTTTTTTTTTTTTTTTGGGACAATCCCACCGCACTATTCCCAAACCACTGCAACTTAAGCTCTCAAGCAAGGAGGGGGCTGCGCGATTCAGACGTGAAGATTCCGCAAAAAGAGAGGCAAATAAATTTGCCATCTCCTCAGCGGAGTGTGCCAGCGACCCATCGGGTTTCAGCAGTGGTGGTAGTGAGGGACGGCAAAAGTTCGACTCGACCGACTTAGCCAGGGACCAAAACGCTTTACTTCCTGCTGGGTAAGAAGCAAGTTTGGCCCCTATTCGGCCAATGTGATCGAACCGAGCCCTTTACCATAATTCAAAGGCAATGCATACTCAACTCATAAACCCTCTTCAAAAACCCATCGCCACATGGTACGCATGAGATGCGGTCCAGAATTGGTCTTATGAGTAGACATGTTAATCAGATTTGGTTTCACTACCACAGTCATCAACTATGACGTCTAATTCTCAAAGAACTTGGTGATCGGGTATCCTTCTAACATGATTCGCGTTTTCTACTTAAAGTTTTTGGAACATACAGACTGTTAATAAGAGGGAAACAACTATCCCGGATATTATTAAGGAGCTTTACGAATTAACTCGGATCAATATCATTAAAATAAGATTATCAACAGTAACCCTTTACTATCGCTCACTAACTCGGTTGTTATGTAAGGAAAACGATCGCGAGATCTACTGCTATCATAATATTTACTTTGAAAGTAAGCAAGTGAATTCAGATCTGAAGACGGTGGTTGTAAATCGTTACGCAACAAGATTTGTTCTGAATACACGTACATGACCAGTACCGTTACTAACCAGATACAATTGCGTTGGCCCAACGATATTACTAACTCGCCTTGCCACTGAAAACGACTAGTCACTCAGTCATTTTGGATATCTTATCTGCTTCTTATGGGATATCTCATCCTAAAGTTCGTATTGAACCAAATATCGAAACTATTACCGCCAATAGGAAACTCATAAACTACTGGTTTTTTACTAAGTGTGTCTTAATTACCTAGTGTTGGTGCTAGGTATAACTACTACCAATTCAGTGGTCAAACATGAACACTCTTAAAAATCGTACTAGCATCTCTTCACTAGAGAACATCGACCTCACTATCGAAATAACATGGAAGCGACTCACCGAGTATTTCATTCCAAACTTGTGCGCGCTAGTAACGTTCGGCTACGACCTGCAAACTGCTTGCCTGCCGTTCCTCTACACCTCTTGACGGTACGTTCACACGGAGCCACGTTTTGCCGAATCTTATTTTCATCGGATCTGGAAAAACCGAATGTTGTATTCACACAGCACATCTTGCATTGCCGTATCCGACGGCCTCGTATAGAGATAAAATCTAATAACCGAATCTACCCCTGCGTGTATCGTATGAACGCATGTATTGAATGCGCTATACCACTGCACCGGATCTTACATTTTGCAGTACGGCCGGATCGGTTTTTAGTCGCAAAATCGGATGTCAACTTCAGCAAGATTCGGTTTTTTTGTCGTGTCTTGAAACCGAATGCATGTGTGAACTCATTCATTGAAATACTGTTGCCACTAAACCGAATCCTGCAAAAAACCGATTCGGTAGAGAAAAACTCGACGCCGTGTGAACGTACCGTCAGATGGTGACAAGTCAGCCTCCGCATACAGCATCTGAACCGCTAGCTGCTAGCCTGCAGCAGAGACTCCACTGCGACACAATGGTATCTGAAACATGAAAACATTACGAGAGTACTTGTTCACACAGTTATCTTAACTATACACAGGTTTGATGGAAATTAACCAGTGCACCGGTGAGGTAACCTAAACCAATCAATCTGCCTAGCCTTTTCCCAACTACATTGGGGTCGGCTTACAGTCCTACCGGATTCAGCTGAGTACCAGTCTCTCACATGGAGCGACTGCCTTTCTGACCTCCACAACCCAGTAAATGGGCAACACAGTACCCCTTGACAAGACCGGTGTCAGATCACAGGCCTCTGACTACCTGTAAAGACTGTCAAAACTCTTCAAATGACAGCCAGTACCAACGGCTTAGCGTGCTTTCCGAGGCACGGAGGAAACCCGGTATGTAGAAATGTTCACCCATCCACAGAATGACCTCGTCAAGCGTTGCTTAACCTTGATGATCGACCAGTGCGGCTGTTATTATATAGCCACGAGCATCTAGTAGTAGTAGTAACCTAAACCGGCATGGCCAAATAGGTTATTATGGACACCGAATGTGAGTGCAGATTTCCTGACCAAAACATGAACCACACACTACAGTGTACTAAGTGTCCAGGTAGATAGATACCACAATAGATCCCAATGGGTCGAAGTGTCCAAGTTTGTTCTCGGTCCTTACATAAGATAAGTGTCCAGGCAGGTATATGAGCTTTAGATAAACAAAAGAATGTCACCGCATTTTAAGAAGCAATTAACTAGGCCTGGTAGGGTTTACCACTTTTTAGAAAGTTTGGCCCTCCAACTACAAAAGAAGAATATGCTATGCTTCTTCTCAAACTTAGTCAATTCTCACTACATAAAACTATCACGCTACAAAACTAATCAAAATATTTCATTTGGAATTTTCATAATTTCCAGATTGAAGTGTAAGGTAGGTACGTCACTGTCACCATATCGTTCTAATTTCCAAACAATGACAGCCAGCCAAGGCCAGTCAAGGGTTATAGCCAGTAGAATAATAACTCTTCAACAACACCAAAACTTGACCATCGATAACTAACATGAAATTATAACCTAACACGGGCTACCCCGACGAACCACTGACCACCATACCGTACACAAAACCAGAATTTTGAATAATGAACACACTTTTCCATAGTCATAACAAAATGAAAACGACTCACCAGATTGGCATAAAGATCAGTGTGTATGGATCTTTCCACACGTCCACACGCTCCTCCTTGTCCTGTCCAACTCCTTGGTTGCTACTAGCCTTCTTGCTGCTCCGCTCCAGACTGGTTTTTTATTATTCAAGACTGAGGGTAGTCTCAACTGACACCACGATTTTTTTTTGCAAGAATGTAACCACAATTTTCACTAGCATTGTTTTTACGTGTGATCTCATTAGCACGACCGAATCCCAATTCTGATGTCGCATCAGGGCTGGCCGATTGATGCAAACCATCGGGAAGTCAGGATGTATTCCCTTAGGTTAAGACATCTTGTGTGGGCAGGTCGTTGGGTACAATCGTGCAAATGAAATCACAGAAGTTATTCGATACACTGGGTTTATTTAAATAGTCACAACTCAGTTACATTCTTGCTTACTAATATTACGGATCGACACTGATTCTACGACGTGTTAGCTCTACGGCGTTCAGTACTCAACTGCCATATCTTACTATCCCCACTACGCAAGCGATTAGAATAAGCGCGCCATTGCGTAGTTGTTCTTGCTTTGCCGCCAGATGGCGTGCTTGCGATTTGTTTTAACGTCCGTACTATTGACTAAACCCGACACATATATATATATATATACCAGGACACTCCCTGCTTTTATAAATGTACGCAAGGTATTATTGATGATACGCTGATACACAGTGGGAGAATTACTTAAGCCATACGGTATTTTTAAATACTCATTGTGAGCTTCCGTGGTTACAAAGTCTGTCCTATGGATAGAGTCCTCATCAATAGGAATTTGGTGGAAACCTGACGCCATGTCCAAAGACGTGAAGAATCTTGAGCTCCAAGCCGATCAATGTGGTCATCAATCAAGGGTAGGGGGTATCTATCCTTGACAGTAATGCGATTCAGAGCACGAAAACTCTACGCACATTCTGTCTGAACCATCCTTTTTCTTGACCAAAATGACCGGGTTTGCGTACTCTGAATCTCATTTTCTAATGATCTTTTTGTCTAATAGATCTTGACATATCTCGCGAACTTTAAGTTTCTCTTGGTATGACAAGCGGTACGGATGGTATGCCACAGGTACGTCACTAGTCAGTTTGATGCGCATTTTGCCAGTTTTTACCGTAGTGTTGGCGCTACCGGACAGTAAAAACGGAGTGAATTTGTCTATCACAGCAATCAACTTAACAAGTTCCGCACCTATGAGAGGTGTATTTTTTTGGTCAGGTTCATTAACACTCACAGCTTTTACTTTTAGTACCTTATCTGTTATATGAGTCAAGTACTGTTCATGTTTTGTGCGAATAAACGTGACACCATTGCGATTTACTACGTCAGTCCCTTTGATATTGGGTGTATTCATACACGACGCGGGTACTATGACAAAATCTATATCAAGCGAGATATTGCTTAATTCGACAGTCAAAGTGATGTATTTGCGAGCAACAACCTCTTTATCACTTAATCCTTTCAAAGAACACTTGATTTATTTACGCGAACAGGAAAAGTAATTTACTGCCGCTGATGATATCAACGATACATTAAGTGCACCACTATCTATAAGAATATCAACTGGTATACCCTGTATCACGGCTGTATTTATATCATTGCTATCCTTCGCGGTTGAAAGTTCGCTACACAAATTAACTTTACGTGGATTGTCATTGTTGCTTTGAGACTCGGTTCGAGCCTTAGCAAAACAGTCACTTTCTTTATGCCCTACCTTCTTACAGATATAACAAATCGGTCTAGCATTATTACTGCTACCGTCTTTATTATATAATAAGGGCCAACTACCGTAATTATTACATAATAATGTCCTAATTTTCTTAATTTTAAATATCTGATCAATAAATATGATTTTAAATACTTACCAGCAAACGAAACGCTTTCTCAAAAATATTGTAAGTTTGCAGTATTTTTAGGTATAAATCATACATTATCTTCCAATGGTGCTCACAGTCTGCATCGTTTCTTGATAATTGCACGTTCTTCATTTTTCTCAACAAAGTAATAAAACACGTTGTATATAGAATGTTAATATCAAAACATATACTGGCATAGTTACTTATAATTTCAACAAAATTGGCAAGAGATAAATTTATTCAGAAATAGACACTAGCAATATATAAGTGAAATTCAAGACGATGACATAAGTCCAGTTGGAGACTACCAAACTTTTCAGATATATGCCATCAATTTTTAGAACTCTATGGACGTGTTGGATTTTTAGGACTAAAACGATATTCTTATTAACGTTTATAATATTGGAGCAGTAGTTGATGATAAATCCTATGGAGAAAAAGAAAAAGTCATAGATGTTACACCAACCGAGAGTAATGGACAAACCCTGCCAGCTATGCATAATGATACGAAAACAGTAGACGATTACATTTCTCCCCTTAAAATGAGAATGTACAAAAATCTTTTCTTAGCTAACACCAATGGATAGTCTAGCAGGCCAAAATGATCTGTACCGGCTTGCTAGAGCTAGGGAGAAAAGAACGAGAGATGTCTATCAGATAAGATGTATAAAAGATGAGGCTGGAATGATTCTTTCTGATGCTGAAAAAAATAAGTATAACTGGAAGGAATACTTTGAGAAACTGATGCATGAAGAAAATAACTGGAGTAGTATGTTAGAAAATAAACCTGTGAATGAGAGGTTAGTGAGAATAGTCAGTATGGAGGAAGTAAGAATAGCAGTAAATGGAATGAAGAACGGTAAGGCAGTTGGTCCTGACGGAATACCAGTTGATGTGTGCAAGATATTGCGCGTCGATGGATGGTCGTTGTTAGCTTTATTCTTCAATACGTTGTTACGGGAAGAAGCCATACCTGATGAATGGTGCAATAGTTCGCTGGTACCCATCTTTAAAAACAAAGGTGATGTGCTGGAGTGCAACAACTATTTATTTATTTATAACTATGGAAAAATAAAGCTAATGGTCACATAGTATGAAAGTTTGGGAGAAAGTAATTGAATGGCGGCTGAGAGAAGAGAGTGAAATATCGCAGAACCAATTCGGTTTAATGCCTGGTTGGAGTACAACGGATGCCATTTTCGCAATCCGCCAGTTGTGCGAAAAATACAGAGTTGCACATAAAAACTTGCACTTGCGTGTTCATTGACCTCGAGAAGGCATACGACCGGGTGCCCCGTGAGGTTCGTGCCCCATGTAGCAGAGACTAGAATGTTGAGATGGATGTGCGAAGTGACAAGAATGGATAAAGTGAGAAATGAGTATATTAGAGAAAGTTTGAAAGTGGCGTCAGTGATAGAATAGTTGACAGGAAACCGTTTGTTCTGGTATGGCATGTAGTGAGGAGGGATGAAACGTATGTTACTAAAAGAGTTATGAATATAAATGTGGATGGAGAGGGAGGGGACGGCCATAGAAAAGATAGACGGACTGTGTGCGGAATGATATGAAATAAAAGGGAGTCAGTGATAGCGTGACGGGTGACAGGACGGTATGGAAGAAGAAAACGTGTTGCTAGAAAGCAAGCGGTAAATATTTATAAGTAGAAGTGATAAGGATGCCGTTCAGCGTAACATGACAGTACGTCACCGCGGCTACAATAAATTTACGGGAAGAAAGGCGTAATAGCTTGTACAGAATAAAATCTCTCCTGATTAGTTCGTATTAAGCGTTTACAGTATGTTGATATAATAAGCTTATTTTCAAAAACGTGGTTAAATATATTACTGTTCCTATTTGTTTACAAATTTAGCGTAAACATACGACGGTTGATCAAATTACTTTATCGTAGTGGGTCTCTGGAAGTTGACCACTTTTATTGCGCGCGTTGGAAACATTGCGCGTTGTTCAAGTCATTTAGGTTTATATTTTTGTAGTCTCATACTTAATTCCTGCATCAAGAATTAGAAGTTAAGCTTCTGTCGAACTACCTTTTACCTGTATAGCTACTATTTTAGCATGAAAAGCTATAAAACTTTTGGAGTCACGACAGTCGGTCGTTGTGGCTTGAATAATTTACAAGAACTCGAACTGTAACAGCACTATGGTATAAGTAGTGATGAGGCCGAGCACATGCACTGTCATCTCGGCATCTATCGTGAACAGGCCACACACTTCCATCTTCTTGATCGTGGCGTTATGAACTCGTTGGATATTCTTGCAAAACCTTTTTCGAGTTTCTGTGAAAAATGTGACAGTTGTACCATAGATTTTTTTCAATTTCATTATACTAACAAACAAAATTTTTTTTTAAATATCAGCTATTGCATTAAGAATGCCAGTGGGCACTTAACGTACAAACTGAGGTAAAATTTATCAAATATGAATTGTTTACTTGCAGATTTCTTGTTACGCACCATCTTCTGCAACTTTTACAGCACATGTATCAATTTTTTATCGCCTGCTACGAATTTTGCATTTATCATGGCAAAACTTTCCATTATCGTCATTTAAGCCAAAACACGTCCACTACTGGGAAAAAATAGGCCTCCAAATGTCGTCACATCGACCGGTTATGTGGTTAGCGCATCCGGCTGGCACCCGCGGCTTTACATAATGCGTCTTCTCTCTTTCTGCTTCGTTTGCTTACACAAGCGCGATTACAAAAGCTATCAATGTTTTTTACCTGAACATCTTGCCGAAGTAATGATTTGTATGCAGGTACTCTGAATTTCTGCCATACCCGAGTAGAACTTCTCACACTCTACGCTCAACGATACAATGAGTGCTAAATTTTTCAACACCCACGTTAGAGATATAAATGTTAGCAAGGCATACTGAAACAAAAGTATGAAATAGAAAATATCTATACTTAATTTATCTACATATATAACTATGTGAGTAAGCTTTTTATAAGTTACCTGAAAATCACCACGGTCTGTAGCTAGTGCCCTCAGATCTACACGTACCCAGGTATCCAATAAACTGTTAGAAAACGTGTGCACAATAAAAAATAACACCTGCAACAAACATCAATAATTCAAAAATAAGAGCAAGAAAATTCTTATACACAAACGCAAAAACTGCGAAATTTAAATTACACACCAGTCGTTGGAAGCTCTTCTCAACTATTTTGAAAATTTGTATAATGTCTACATAGCTTTGGAACATACTATCCCAATACTGGTCATTATCTGCATCATGAACAAATCCTGATGTCCGAAGTTCTTCTATACAGGACTTGAGAGCGTTACAGACGAGCTTCACACTCCGTGTAGCGTAAATAATATTCATGTCAAAACGGATGCAAGTATAAGTAGTCATAATATTAGCAATACCGACTTCATAAAAAGCAGCTTGATACATAACCGTCCAGATAAAATGGAAGCAATTAATAGCAATGACGCAGAACCAGTTATTGATGATGAAATACTTGAAATTACTACCGTTAACTTTGACGATCCGATGTACATTTTGAATTTTTAAGACGAATATTACATTGTTGAACTTCTGCTCAATATTGGTGAAGGTGTTCAAGAAGCCGCCAAGGAAATACAAGATAAAGTCGCAGATATTGAGTAAGAAATAGTGAAAGACTTCCACTCCAGTTCTGTTGGAAGTCATGAAAAACAGGAAGTAGATTAGAGCCATCAGGATTATCGAAGCGGACACTGACATAATGTTATAAAGGCGAGTATTGGGACTGATTATATTGTCCCGAATTTTATATTTCGAACAGACAAATACCGCTTGCATCATATTCATCGGTTTGAGTATTGATTGCATGTATTTTTCAACTACATGATTATGTAGCGTTTCTTCAGTTATTTCTTTCATTTTATTGGACTCATTTTTTTCACTAGATTCACTTACTAAATGTTCTACAACGACAGCAATTCTATTATTTAAATAACGTTTATGTTTAACATGCGGCATGTTTGGTACAAGCGGCAGTTACAAATAAATTGGAGTAAGCGAAAGAAAACCGACACGAATATTAATTATGATAAGTAGGTGTTTTGTCACTAAAATAAATAGTCTTCACGACTATTTTTTTTGTCACTGACATTTTCAATGCTTGATAAAATGTAGGTCCTATTAACCACGTATTGATTTCTCATGCCAAATCCCCATTTCGGTAGGCAAGGAATATAAATAATTTCTGATCGATAAAAAACAACTGCTCTAAATTAAGTTTGTACGCCGGAAAAAATTATGTCTATTCAGTGTCAAATGTATTTGCTAGATAGATAGCGCTAGTACGGGTATAAGTTTTCCATACGACGGCACAGTTGGCGCTGTGGCTGAGTGATTGTATGCCACGGTGCGTGTCGCAGTTTCGATTGCTGTTCCAGGTCAAGAAAACACTATCGCTGCGACGATCTTATCTTATCTTATCTTCTGGAGGGGCCGAGAAATAACTCGGACACTTCGACCCATGGGATCTATTGTGTTCCCCTAGATAACTTACTCCTCTCCAATCTCGTTGAAAACTCTTTTCATGAGTTTTACAACGAGACTAGGAGATATGAGGCTATAGTCTTCTGGTTTTGGATATCCAACCCCTAGGAGACTCATTCGCTTACCAGCCAGTGCATCGCATGTGCACAGAAGGTGCTCCATGCGTTCCGTATGTTCCCCACACAACCTGCACATGGGTGTCGCGGTTAGACCCATCTTCATGAGCATGTCGTTGGTTCCAAAGTGCCCAGTAAAGGCCCCAAGCAGGTAACGGATTTGCCCCCTGCTCATATTCCAAATGCATTCCCGGGCTTTGAACGTAGAGCCTAGGAATTTCTTGGAGTGTTGTAGACCGGTATAAGACAGCCAATGTTTTCGTTGTCTTTGATCTGCACACTCCCTAAATGTGGCTTTGACGAGACACGTCGAAATGCCTACATATGGTTCTGGACCCACAAAATCATTTGCTGAGCCCTCTCTTGCCAGTTCATCTGCCACTTCGTTACCATGGATTCCTTTGTGCCCAGGGACCCACATCAGTCTTACCCTGTTATGCTTCCCAAGCCTGTTTAGGGCCTGGATAGCATCCAGAATAAGTCCGGAGTCCACTTTGTAGGATGCCATGGCTTTGATTGCAGCCTGACTGTCACTAAGAATATATATGGATTTGCCTCTGGTTCCTCTATCTATATTATCTTGAGCACAGGTTATTATGGCATATGTTTCTGCTTGGAATACAGTTGCCATCTTCCCTAAGCTTCTGCTACATTTGTAACCTTTTGCGTATATTCCCGCTCCTGTACCTGATTCCATTTTGGATCCATCAGTGTACCGTACCAGACTATCTTGTTCTGGTGGATCGATGCCCTTCGTCCAGTCCTCTATTGTAGGGATTTGGACCTTGAAAGACCTTTCGATCACAAACATAGTTTGCATTTTATCGGATATCATGCTTGTTACCCGATCCAGGTCTTCTTTCCCATCGAACTTTGTATGGTTAGTCTTTGGCTTAGAGGCATCCCATAGTCCAGCAACAGCAAGACGATGTAATGTCTTCCTTGCCTCGAATTCAACCATCATATGCAGATGAGGGATATTAAGGTATCTCTCAATCGCTGCCGTAGGTGTTGTCCTAAAAGCACGGTGATGATACGTGGTGGACATCCCACCCATACGCACCAAATGTTTTGGGAACACTTTTATTATACGAACAGCAAAAGAGTGGAATTCCCTGCCTGAGTCTGTGTTTCCCGATAGCTACAACCTGGGAGTCTTTAAGTCAAGAGTGAATAGGTTACTTCTAGGCAAGCGTGCTCCATCGTCGACCACATCATCGCTTACCATCAGGTGAGATAGTGGTCAAACGCAAGCCTATTACATAAAAAAAAAAAAAAGCACCCGTGATGCCGAGACACACTGTTCTTTGTAACCTGGTAAGTGGCGCTTTTCAAGAGTAATCACGAATCGTCTCGCACGCAGGTTTGACGATTTCCAGCCTCCCGAACATGCCGGATTCCGTAAAGGCTTCAGCACCGTAGACCACATACATACGCTGCGGCAGGTTATACAGAAGACCGAAGAGTACAACCTGCCTCTTTGTTTAGCGTTTGTGGACTACGAGAAAGCCTTCGATTCGATCGAGACTTGGGCTGTACTGCAGTCTCTCCAACGGTGCCAAATTGACTACCGGTACATCGAAGTGTTGAAGTGTTTATACAAAAACGCCACAATGTCAGTTCGACTTCAGGATCAGACCTCGGAACCCGTCCTTCTGCAGCGAGGTGTGAGACAGGGAGACGTAATATCTCCGAAGCTCTTTACCGCTGCACTGGAGGATGTCTTCAAGGTTCTGGACTGGAGAGGGCTAGGCATCAACGTCAATGGCGAGTACATCACTCACCTTCGGTTTGCCGACGATATAGTGGTTATGGCTGAGACCATGGAGGACCTCAGTACAATGCTCGATGATCTCAGTAGAGCTTCCGAAAGAGTGGGTCTTAGGATGAACATGGACAAAACTAAGTTGATGTTGAATGCCCATGTTACACCCACTCCTATCAAGATTGGAGACTCTACACTCGAAGTTGTGGGCGACTATGTGTACCTGGGACAAACGATCCAATTGGGTAGGGCCAACTTCGAGAAAGAGGTCAACCGTCGAATCCGACTCGGCTGGGCAGCGTTTGGGAAGTTGCGCGGTGTCTTCTCGTCCAACTTATCGCAGTGTCTCAAGACGAAAGTCTATGACCAGTGTGTGTTGCCAGTGATGACATATGGCTCTGAGACGTGGTCGCTTACAATGGGCCTTATCAGAAAGCTTACAGTCACTCAAAGGGCAATGGAGAGGGCTATGCTCGAAGTTTCCTTGCGTGATTGAATCAGAAACGTAGAGATCCGCAAGAGAACCAGGGTTACCGACATAGCCCGCAGAATTGCCAAACTTAAGTGGCAGTGGGCAGGGCACATTGCTCGCAGAACGGATGGCCGATGGGGCAGAAAGGTTCTGGAATGGCGACCGCGAACCGGAAGACTTTGCGTTGGAAGGCCTCCCACCAGGTGGACCGATGACCTGGTGAAGGTTGCGGGGATCCGCTGGTTGCGAGATGCACGGAACCGGTCAATGTGGCGACGCTTGGGGGAGGCCTATGTCCAGCAGTGGACGTCTTTCGGCTGATATGATGAAGTGGCGCTTTGCACGAGGCAAGCTTTGTTCTTGGCCACCACACTATGCTGCCGTATGTGATAATAGGTATTATCATTGTCCGGTACAGCCATTGTATCACTATGGGCATTAGCCCCCAAGTTTTACCGTAGGTGGAGCGACAAATGCCGAACACTCGTAGGGCCTTTGTCGTAATATTTTCCACATGAGTTTTCCACCTGAGTTCTTTATCAAGCGTTACACCCAGATATTTAACTTCGGTGGACCAGGGCAGCTTTATTCCATTGAGGGAGGGCTCTCCTAGGTTTCCTAGTTCTCTTTTCCTCGTGAATGGAATAATGACTGCCTTGCTTGGGTTGATAGAGAGGTGGTTCTTTGTACACCATTCTTCTGTCATCCTCAATGCCTGTTGTAATAATCCAGAGACTATGTTCGGGAATTTACCATTAACCATTATAGCTATGTCATCTGCATAGCCTAATGTGTAGAATGGTCCGGTATTGAGTTTGGTAAGTAGCGAATCTACTACCAAGCACCACAGTAACGGTGACAGCACTCCGCCTTGCGGACAACCTCTTGTTGTTTTTGCACTAAGTCTGTGTCCCATCAGTTCCGATCTGACTATCCTGCTTCTCAGCATATTGTCAATCCAGTTGCACGTGGTATCATTGATGCATGTTCCTTTGCAGCTATGCGTATGGACTCAAATGTTGTCTTGTTGAAGGCTCCTTCTATATCGAGGAAAGCCCCGACACATATCTCCTGTCCCTCAAGTGCAGCCTCGGCTCGACTCGCAACATAGTGCAATGCCGTTTCCGTTTATTTGCCAGGGCTGTAGGCGCACTGTAGTTGATGTAGAGGGAATACTTTAAGTGGTACCTCTCTTAGGTACCTGTCTACCAGTTTCTCCAGAGCTTTTAGGAGAAAGGATGATAGACTGATGGGCCTATACACGCCTGTAAGCTTTAGCTTCCTCATATGTCGGTCTACCCACCTTCGGTATAAAGGTGACTTTGACCTCCCTCCATGCTTTGGGTACGTACCCAAAGGCTATGCAGGCTCTGTAGAGCTTGCTCAAATGGGGTATCAAAATTACTTTTTTTTTTTTTTTTTTATTACTTTTAATTTTAATTTATGTGACGTTCAAAAGTGCCGTTTATTGGCCTAATTGAATAAATATTTTTGACTTTGAAAACAGATGCCCCTTCTTGCAATAGTATTGGGTAGATGCCATCCGGACCAGGTGATTTGAGAGGCTGGAAGCCCGCTATGGCAAGCTTTAGTTTATTTTCATCTACCACTTTCTTTGCCGTGAGCCAGTTATTTTTGGACGTGTGCCTTGTGAGCTCGTCCCTTGTGACTGGTTCCTCTTCATCGCTGTCGCGCAGTATACATTCCGGGAAGTGAGTCCTAAACATCACGCCCAGAGTGTCCTGTCCAGTTTCCGTGAGATGCCCATTCTCATCCTTTATAGATGATAGTGGGTTTGTCTTAGTCATGCACACCCTCATTCCATTTGGCAGAGTTTCAATGGAGGTGCAATGCTGCCGCCAATTAGTTCTTTTGGCCTTGCGTACCGCCGTGTTATACCTTGTCAGCATGCTATGTTAGCCTGAGAAATCCTTCTTGGCTTTTGCATCATTAAAGGCCGACAGGCATAAAAAAAAAAAAAATACGTCAGGAAACACGATAGTGTTTCCTGACGTATTTTAGCTAGTTCAGGAGTCCACCATGGTACCTTTTTACAAAAGGCCTTAATCTCTGGGCAGTTATCTTCCCATGTACCGATGGTGCCCACCTTGATTCTGTCCGCTTCAAATTCTATATCTAGTATGGAATTAAGCTTACCTTTAGGGCTCCCTAGATTTATTTTTAGGTCCCTCCTGTACGAGTCCCAATTTGTATGCCTTGGGTTTTTCCTTCGTCTAGTTTCGGCTACTCCCGCCGTCCTAAACTTAAAGCATATATAATTATGGTCAGACAGAGAGATTTCGTCCGATACATGCCAGTTTTCAATATGACCGCTGGCCCTGTTTGAAGCCAGTGTCAGGTCTATAACTTCAGTTCTCGCCGAGGTCCTGAAAGTAGGTTTATTGCCTGCGTTAAGGATTTGTAAAGAAGAGCTTACCACAAAGTCCAACAAATCCTTCCCTCGTTTGTTGACATCTGAACTGCCCCAAACGACGTGGTGTGCATTCGCATCGCAGCCAAGTATCAGGTCGAGGTTTTCTTGGTTGCCGTATTCAACCAGTCTTCTGATTAGTGGTGTTACTGGTTCCTTTTGTTCATATGGGAGATAGGCAGAGGCAAGGATAATTCTCCTTTTCTATGTTCCCGTCCCCACTTGGATCAAAGCTGTTGTGAGATCCCTGTAACAGAAAGTACGTAAGGGCATTGCTTCTATACCGCCCCTGATATAGATGCAAGTCCTCGCGTCATTAGTTGGACAGTCATAGAATACCATACCTCCTGTCCCACCTAAGCCTTTTATAGTCCCCTTATACAGATAAGGTTCCTGTATCAAGGCAACGTCTTATGTGTTAATCTTCAGTTGCCGAGCCAGAAGGGCAGTAGCGGCTCTGCAATGATGCAAATTTATTTGTACACAACTTAGTCCCTCCATCTTGGATGATTTTGATGGACCTGTGTTGATATGGGAGGGCCTTAGTTTTGAGGCCCCTCCTCCATCGCCTGGCTCTCCTCGAGAGCAGTCGGCGACTCAATCCCCAGGGTGTCGAATTCCCCGAGGATGTCATCCTCGTGGTCTGCCTCCGACGCCCCGGTCTGAACCTCTGTCTCCTGCGCTGCGTCGTGAGCAGAGATTTCGTCGATGGCCTTATCGCGTTGCGGTTGTCCATCCTCGGAGGGCTCCGCTTCTGCTTCCACAGTGGGCGCCTCTCCCTTGTCTTCTTCCAGGAGCTTGAACGAGTATCGTTCAATTCCTCCTGGAAGAGAGTAGCCCGCGGCCTTGATGACCCCAGCGGACACCCCGTCCATGAGGACGATACGACGGATGCCGGTCTGCTCAGTGAGAATATTCACGACCTTCCAGTCGTCCGTCCTCAAGGCAGGGTTAAGTCGCTGGAGCAGTCGAATGGCCCAGGCAGAGTCTTGCAACGCCAAGTTGCGACTCTTCCATGCCATTTTGACTGGCTTTGGAAGGTCCTTGGCGTCGACGACCTTGAGTTTCAGGGAGCCAAGTTCCACATTGTGGATGGCACCTCGAAACCAGCAAGCTGCATCAGAGTCGTCGCAGGATACATGTACTGCACCTGCAACGACTCCGGGAGCAACCGTGAGAACAGGCAGAGGATCCGCTCGAATCGCTGCGACGATACTGCGAACTTCTTACGAACGTGCTCGCGAGCTTTTACTTTGAATGCCAATCAGTTAGTTGTCATCCTGATTTCTTGGGGGAGCGTATTCCATAGATAAATAGAGAGAACGAATAAACACAGTGACGGTAGTCAGAGGTGATGGTTTTGTGGAGAGCAAAGATTTTTATAACCAGATAACTAGGGGAATTGGAAAAGTCAAGAAATGAAAACAAGGTAGTTAGTGCCCATAGCTCTCTGCGCTGGCTTATGGGCAACCACTTTAGAAGTGGCTGATGCGCAGAGACATGATCATATTAACGCAGATTGAAAACAAATCAAATGCAGTAATTTAGAAGACGGTCAAGTGTGTTGAGGAGATCTGCATTCAGGTCATAATAGCACACGTTACCATAATCGATGATAGGATAAATTCGGATCTACACAAGCATGGCCTTCGTATTCGAAGGTAATAAATTTTAACTTTCTTAACCGACTCTCCATAAAAGAGGAAGTTATCAATTCGGCTGATTTTTATGTTTGTTACCTCAGATTTTTTTAATAAGTGAACCTTTTTGATTGATGATTCTTTTTTATTTGAAAGCTGGTGATTGTCATGTTGTCCCATTTAATTTTCATCAAGATCTGTGGAAAGATGCTCAAATTATTCCATTACCAAAGAAGTCGAATCCCACATCCTTTTCTGAGTTCCATCCAATATCCGTCCTGCCATTCCTGTCCATAGTCCTAGATTAATCCACGACCAAATTAGCACTTTCCTATCTAAAAATAATCTCCTCAATCCTTTCCAGTCCGGCTTCCGTCCTAGTCATAGCACCTCCATAGCTCATCTCAATATAAAGGATGATATAAGGTCAGCCATTGA
The DNA here is from genome assembly GCA_949775005.1 of Orthosia gothica. Classification (NCBI taxonomy): domain Eukaryota; kingdom Metazoa; phylum Arthropoda; class Insecta; order Lepidoptera; family Noctuidae; genus Orthosia; species Orthosia gothica. Next base: position 24,460,043 of record OX459035.1, read on the forward strand.
AAGCAGTAATCGGACTGTCTTGGCATTGCTAGACTTTAGTAATGCGTTTAATACTGTCGATTTCGATTTTTTGCTTGGCATTCTGCGCTCTCTGAATATATCTCCATCGGTGATTGCCTGGTTTCGTAGTTACCTGTTCGGTCGCCGGCAACGTATATGCATTGCAGAGACTTTGTCTTCCTGGTGTAGTACTTCTGCTGGGGTACCACAGGGTGGCGTTTTATCTCCTTTACTTTGCGCTGTTTTTACAAACTCAATCTCCAGTGAACTAACTTCTTCTTACCATCTACGCGGACGACCTACAAATTTATGCGCGAGCTTCTCTCGGACATCTGTCTTAGGCTATCGTTACAATAAATGGTGATCTGGCCCGCATATGCGAATTGAGCAAAAGGTATGGACTAATCGTAAACCCTACAAAGACGTAGCTCATAGTAGTGGGCAGTTCTAGGATGGTTTCAAGAATCGACTGGTCGACTCTTCCCCACGTTTTTTTCGATAACTCATTGATTCCGTTCTGCGAGAAAGTTAAAAACTTGGGGATATTCATTGATGGGAACTTCTCTTGGACTGCCCAACTGCAGGAGGTTAGCCACAAGCTATTTGCATCTGCTGCGTCTTTGAGGAGACTGCGTAATTTTCTTCCGATTGCCACCAGGATTGCGCTTGCACATCCCTTCTTCTACCCATCCTTGATTATGCTGATGCCAGCTATCTTGACCTTACTCAAGAACAACTTGATAAGATTGAGCGGCTTCAAAATGTTTGTATAAGGTTCATATTTGGTTTGCGCAAATATGACCACGTTTCCGAATTCCGTGTGAAGCTCAAGTGGTTGCCCATTCGCCTTCGCCGGAATGCTCATATTCTTTCTCTTTTATATAATGTACTATTTACTCCTCACACCCCTCTTTACCTCAAGAAGCGTTTCCAGTTTCTCCGCGATTCCCACACGAGATTTCTTAGGTCATCAGAGAACTTACGACTTCAAATGCCAACGCATTGCACGACTTTTTTGGATAAATCTTTTACGGTACAGGCTACTCGTCTATGGAATGCATTGCCAGATCCAATCATACGTGTTCAATCATTGCTTGTGTTCAAAAGACTTGTAAAGGAACATTATCTGTCGTTGTCTTCTTCTTAGCTTGTCAATTTCAAATGCATACTGTGATTATCAATAGATTGTCGTAATTTTTTGTCTTTATTTTTATTTGCTTATATATTAAGTGGGGATGTACGTATTTATGTATCTATTGCATAGATTATGTATTTATATGTGTATCTATTGTAGTATATAATTTTAGTACTGTTATTGTTACACCAATGACCGCCCCGTTTCATGTCCAAGCAATTACTGTCCATACCAGGTTGCCTGGAAGAGATCGCATCATGCGATAAGGCCGCCCATTGCCCAAAAGCTGGGGATCCTTGCAAAGGTTAGAAGGTACTTCACGCCAAAACAGCTGCTCAGCTTGTATCAAGCGCAAGTTCAATCATGCATGGAGTACTGTTCTCATCTCTGGGACGGATCCGCCAAATACCAGCTTGATGCACTAGAGTCGATCGAAAAGCGGGCCAAAAGGCTCATCGGCGATGAGGCACTGGTTAAGTCAAAGCTCCAGAGCTTTGAACATCGTCGCCGAGTTGCCAGCTTGTCGGTCTTTTATCGGTTGCATTTCGGGGAGTGTGCGATGGAATTGCATGATCTAATTCCACCAAGCCCGTTTCATCATCGGACTACAAGACGTACGGCGATGCGCCATCGCTACATGGTAGACATACCACCCATACGCACTAAACGTTTTGGAAATACTTTCATTATGCGTACAGCTAAGGAGTGGAATTCCCTGCCGGAGTCTGTGTTTCCCGATAGCTACAATCTAGGAGTCTTTAAGTCAAGAGTGAATAGGTTACTTCTAGGCAAGCGTGCTTCACCGTCGACCACATCATCGCTTACCATCAGGTGAGATAGTGGTCAAGCGCGAGCCTATAATATATATATATAAAAAAAAAAAAAAAATATGTATTAGACTTAAGTTTCTTTTAATTGATGTATTTTATGGTGTACAATAAAGCATATAACAAATAAATAAGATCTGATAAAGAACTTCGGAGATACACATCAGAACTATTCAATAAATGACCAAAAATCACTCGGATAGCTGCAATATAACCATTTCATAAGTTAACATCACACTAGTACGCTCTAAAGTGGTATGCATGTGTAAACAATTCACCCTTGTACATTTCTCATTTTTATTTTTTGTATTTTTGATTTAACTTTTTTTATTTATAACTTTTTAGTTATATGTTTAAATGTATCTAATTCATAAAAAAACTAAGTGTTACATATTTTTGAAATCATCTCCACACGATGGGTTAAGACGAAAAAAAAAAATTTGGGCCCCAACAATATGGCGCCCAAAATCCGCCATTTTTCTTTCGTCCAATTTGAATGTAGCCTATGACACTCGCAGTGTTAAGACGAATCGATTGACGTATCAAAATCGGCCAACGCGTTTGGTCTCTGGAACGCCATATAGGAACAAACATACATACATACATACATAGACTGATAAACACATTACCCTCCTTCGGCAGTCGCGTAAAAATAACTTCAATTTCGGTAGTCGATGTCATAAAACGAAGAAACGGAAACAGGAATACCGACTTCCGTAATTGAAGTGTTTTTATTTGAAAGTCGGTTGTATTTTTTTTAAAAGGTTTTTTTCATTTGCCGTGCTGGAAGTCAATATACCGGAGCCTAACAAACAACAGATAGAACGTGTGTAAAGGCACTTCCGATAAATATCGAAACGAATGTGCCTAACACACTAACAAAGCCATTAATTTATTGAAGTATTGATTAAATGTCAAAGCGTACAATTGTTTTTATAGAGCTAAATTAACAGTTGTACTACAATCATATTCCCAACATTGAACAGAATAGAGTTAGGGATAAACTCGGGTACAATCAAAGCTGCTTCAATGATTCCGTACAACAGTGAAGTATTGCTCACAAACCAAATTGAAAATGAATTTAAATCAGTTTTAAGCTAAATCCGCCAAATCTGATGCAAGCCCTTTTCATCTGTGCTAAGTACAAAATTCGCGATAAGTCCATCACTCCAATCTATAATTTTATTGGAGTCATCTGTGTGCTCATATTCCGAGGCTATTTGATCTATCTTTTTCTCAGCTCATTTGGCGGATTCGGAGAGGGTTTCTACATGCTCATTAACTGGAACGCTATATATCTTAAACAGCCTCATTAATATCAAATATAGAGATAAAAATGTGTTATTAGTTTCAAGAATTCAGCACGCTCTTACTCTCCTCAAAATTAATAGCGATTACCTCAGATTTTCGAAAATCTGCAATTAGATTTCTGTCATAAGTGTCAACCGTGAATAAAATCTACAGTTAATTGCTATTAAATAACAACTATTTATGTTGCTATATAAATAACAACATTCATAATTGTGTTAAGTTACTTTACTACAATGAGTTATGTTGTTACGCTATTAAATTACAGCGTCATCATTTTTGATATTAATGTCATGTCCAATTTGTTAGTTTTGAAACTATTCTATAAACTATTAATAGTGTGGGTCGAAGGTGTCCGGAGAAAAGAAAATATTTCAGATTTTGAAAGAGTCTTATTGGAAGATAAAATAAGATGTTTACGTCGACATTATGGAAGCATATAAGTTAGTTGAGAAAACTGTACTAACGAAAAGAAAAGGGTAATAATAGGGTTTATATTAACGACCACCTAACACTGGGCAATAAACTTCTGCTGAATAAAACCAAAGCCCGCGCCAGGGAACTAGGTTTTGAACATGTATGGGTTAGGGGTTGCCAAATTCTGGTGCAAAAAAACGCCACGTCTCCAAAACATCGCATCAAAACAGAGCAAGACCTAAAAAAGTTTTTATGTTAAAGGTATCGTTTCAACTTTCTTGCGGATTGTTTCAAATAACTCGTTTAGCTTCATCACGATTGAGAACCACAGGTGCGTGTTTTTCTATACATTCCACTCTCGCCAATCTTTTGTTTTCTTATCGCTCGGTGTCGGCCGGTCTGTATATCACTGTTGTTGTGATTTTGGACGCTATTGCTTATAGCACAAAGCTCAAAATTATTTAAATTCCTTTAATCATTGCTTTTGCCTTCCTACTTTATTTTGCACAGTGCTTTTTGTACCTAATTTTTATGTGACTAAGGTAATAATTTGTCAAGTTTCACCCATGTTTGTTTATTTTGAATTAACTGTTTATTTCCGGGATTTGAATGTACCTTATGTTTTACGTACCCATTTCACTTTGAACATATTTCTTACTTACGATGAAACCTATTAATATATATTACCAGAATGTACGGGGACTACGTACTATATAAAGTAAATTCTTCAGTGTTGTCTGTTTAGCTGAAACGTGGCTAACTGACGGAATCTCTGATTCTGAACTGTTCGATGACAGGTATCTCGTTTGGAGACGGGACCGGGATTATTCCAGAACTGGTCAATCTTATGGGGGGGGGGGTGTTATTATCGCTGTTAATCGTGAGCTGGTTGCGGACGTGCGTAATGAGTGGTGCTCGTCTGCTGAGGACTTGTGGGTCACACTAACATTGCAACAAAAGAAGCCTAGAGTAGCATATAAAATGCACATATTTGTGTTGCTTACATCTGTTGTCAGGGTCGGTGAAATTCATTGGTAGCTCAGTTGGCTAGTTTCTCGGATATCCTTGTAGATATAGTTCTAAAGAATGCTACTGACAAGTATTTTATTCTCGGGGACTTCAATCAGCCAAACGTTGTGTGTCTTCCTACCGATGATGGCACATCCTTGTGCCACTAACCTGCAAGGAACTGTCCAGTCTAACCTAATAGACAACTTTAATATCTGTTACTTATTACAGTACAGTTGTCACTCAAATATCAACGATAGGATTCTGGATCTAGTGCTATCTAAAAACGAAGTCAATGTTAGTTGCTGCGGTGATCCGCTGGTGCCCGAAGACCCGCATCACAAAGCTCTGTGCGTTACTGCGGGCTTTGTTCAGCTGCATAGTTTTTTTTTTATTATAGGCTTGCGCGGCTACTTTATTCTTGCTTCACATTAACGATCTGCTAAAACCGACCAGGCCGGACCCTATCAAAAGCCTTCGAGATGTCGCGGAAGACGGTAAGCGCTTACCCGTGCCTCTCGATGTCCTCACTCCAGATGTGAATGGCATACGCTAGAAGATCCCCAGTAGACCGATTTTGGCGGAAGCCGTATTGGCGGTCACTAAGGATATCGTTAACCTCTAGGTATGCCAGGAGATTTATATTGAGTACACGTTCCATAATCTTACAGAGTATGGAGGTTACAGATATGGGTCTGTAGTTGGCCGGGTCAGCTCGACTGCCCTTCTTGGGCACGGGCTGTAAGTCAGCTTGCTTCCAAGCATTCGGCACTTTTCCAGCCTCATACGAAAGGTGGAATAGGCGTGTCAAGATCGGAGACAGTTCAGGCGCACAGGTTCTAAGAACAATTGCTGGAACTCAATTAGACATAATCTAGACCAAGTAGGCTGGCAGAATGAATTGAGTAGGGGGTCGATGGAGGACGCTGTGTCGCATTTTTACGGTATTCTTAAAAGATTACATGACGCCTTTATACCAACAAAAAAAGTTATTCCCCGTGCCAAATGAGGGAGGGTCCCTGGTATAAATGTGTGGGGTATTTATGTTATACTTTGTGTGTGGTGAGCATATTAATAATTTAAAAGCATTGTTGAGTCGCTTGCGTGAGGCCGGTTTGAGAATTAATATAAATAAGTGCTCATTTATGCAGGATAGTATCATTTATGTTGGGTTTGTAATAGATAAACATGGCTTGCATCCGGATGAGAACAAAATTAAAGCAATCGTTGATGCGCCAAGGCCAACTGATGTCTCACAGCTTAGGTCTTTTCTGGGCATGGTGAACTATTACGCTAAGTTTATATCTAACCTAAGCTCAATATTATATCCCTTACTTAAATTGTTGCGAAAAATGGTTGAGTGGGTTTGGTCGTCTGATTGTGACGACAGCTTCAATAAAGTTAAAAAGGCTATTTTAAGACGCAAAGTATTAGTACACTACAACCCAGAACTTCCATTAGTTTTAGCAGTGGATAGTAGTTCTTACGGCATTGGTAGTGTGTTATCGCATAGATATCCCAATAGCGACGACCGTCCCATATGTTTTGCATCGCGAACGTTGAATTCGGCGGAGCGCGGGTATAGTCAATTAGATAAAGAAGCGCTAGCAATCGTAAGTGGAGTCATGAAACACCATCAATATATTTATGGTCGTGCTTTTATCATAAAAACAGACCATAAACCGCTGACATTTATTTTTGGTCCAAAGCATGGTTTGCCACAAACAGCGGCAAGCAGATTGCAAAGATATGCTACAAAGTTAGCAGCCTATGACTTCACTATAAAATTCGTAAAATCTAAAGATAATTATAACGTTGACGCATTATCACGCTTGCCACTGCCGTATCAACGAAAGATAGAAACGGGGCTGGATACGGTGTCATATGTTAATTACGTTGAAGAATCTATCCCTATTAGCGCGAGAGACGTTTCAAACAAAACACAGGACGATGAAGTTCTAAAAAATGTTTATAATTATCTAGTTAATGGTTGGCCATCAGTAATTACACGAAGCGAAGAAAAGCCTTATTTCAATCGAAAGGACAGCCTTACTATAGACAGAGGGTGTATATTATATAATCATAGGGTGGTCATTCCCAAGACACTTAGAAAGCAAGTTCTACATGAATTGCACGAGGGACACCTGGGGGTTGTCAAAATGAAAAACATATCTTGAAGCTACGTTTATTGGCCACAATTGGACAATGAAATAGAAACGTTGTGTCGCGAATGCAGCGCCTGCTTACAACAGCGCGATGCGCCGCCACGTGCACAGTTGCACCCGTGGGCTTTTCCTACGAGACCGTGGCAAAGATTAAATATTGATTTTGCTATGTTCCAAGGTAAATATTTTTTAGTTACGGTAGATGCATACAGTAAATGGATAGAAGTACAAAAAATTATAGGAACTAATGCGAACTGCACTATATCTAAGTTAAGAGAACTTTTCGCACGTTTCGGCATACCATCACACATCGTTAGCGATGGTGGGCCTCCATTTAGTTCGACAGAATTTACTAACTTTTTAAATAACAACCTTATAAAGCATACAATTATAAGTCCATATCGACCGGCCGGTAATGGGGCAGCCGAAAATGCAGTCAAATTAGTTAAACGGGCCATGAAAAAGGCAATTCACGAAAGAAAAGATGTAGACACTGCTATTTCAAAGTTTCTGTTTCAACATCGCAATAGCACCAGCGGTAGCTATGTTGGGTAGGAGATTACGAGGGCGTTTGGACAATATAATACCGTCCACTGAGCGTGCAGTGGAAGCGTCAGCAGAGCGAGCGGGGCGCGCGCGGCCCGGCGCAGAGCGGCACGTGCAGCCCGGCGAGGATGTGCTGGCGCGCGACTACCGAGCGCGCGCAGACAAGTGGGCAGCCGCTACCGTACTCAGCCGCACTGATCCGCTCACATACAAGGTACGCCTTGCCGATGGACAAGAGTGGAAGCGATATATCGATCAATTATTACCACTAAAACAACGTTACTCGCGACATTCCTTAACCAGTAGCACGGATAAGCTAGCTAAGATCGATGCTTCTGAGCTTAGCCGTGACGATCAAGTAGGTAATACTTCATCATCCTGTGTAGTCGAAAACGATCAGAATCTAGAAGAACTAGACGTAAGCACGGATATAATTCCCAACAAAATGACACCAGAAACAGCACCAATTTCTGATAAACAAACTGCTAGACTTAAGGCGGTACCCCGAGCAAAACGCCGCGCTTGCCGTTTTTCGTGCGGTTTTTAGGAGCTATCTACTCGTTATTTAAAAAGAAATATCAATTAATAAAAATACATTAAATTTCTACATAATATTGATTCTAAAATGGTAGATTTAGTTTTTTTTTAAATGTTGTATATATTTCACTAATCTACTTCCAAAAAAACATAAAAATGAGAAATAATTATTGATATTATGCATCTCCTCGTAAAGTGTTCATTGATTATTTTTTGTACTAACACTAATGGATAGACAATTTAATAACGAACATTTTTGTAGAATTATTTTTTTCAAAAGACCAAAATTCGATTTTATAAAGATTTTATTCTAAAATCTGGGCGTATTCACTACTGTAATTCATGCGCCACCAGTGCCGCTAGGCCAATAGGAACGCTCATATCTCATGCCGATTTTTTGGTCAGGGTACCGTCTTAAGCGTCAATGTTTATTCCAAGGCAAATACGCAAAGTGATTGTTACATAATGCCGTAATAACATTGAGTTCATGTTAACATTTAAGAATAGTATTATGGTGTATAAGATAGAATTATGTTTTAGGCACAAAGAAAGTTTACTTTGTGTGTTTTGCGTTTATTTTTTATATTTTGTTTAGTGTTAAGAATCAATAGGTAAACTACTGAAGGTGTTTACAATAAACATTCATTATTTTGTGTTTATGTTTTTTTTATCACAAGCCGAAAAGAGGCAGTTTATTTTCTTTTACGTTACATATTAACTAATAGACACAACTAACTGTATCTAATGTTTTAAAGGGGGAGGTGTGGGGTATTTATGTTATACTTTGATGTGGGTATATGAAAATAAACCAGTTGTCACTTGGAATTGTAGTATCATTGCTCGCTCCCGTAATTAATATCTATAAAACACTACTAAATGGAATCGGACATAGGTGAAAATCACAAAAACAATCAAATTCTTATCCCTCAGTCTTACAATACGGACAAGTTTCCTCGAGTGATGGTGATGAAATTTGTAATATGTTTAGCAAATACTTTCGTTCTAACTATTTACAGAATGCCAGTACTGATGGTTTGTCTCCAAAAAACAGGCTCAGTGACGGTCACCCTGTTGAGAGCTGCTCATCAGATATCGGTTCTGTTGAAATATGTGACGGCGAAGTATATAAGTTACTGAAACAACTCGATCCTAATAAATCCGCTGGACCCGACTTAATCTCGCCGGTATTCGTAACGAACTGTGCTAAAAGTCTCTGCGTCCCTTTCTCGATTCTGTTTAGACGATCACTTAACACCGGTGTAGTACCTGCAGTCTGAAAGTCGGCGTATATAACATCAATACACAAAAAAGGCTCTAAAACTCAGATTGAGAACTACAGACCGATCTCAAAGTTATGCGTGTTCGCTAAGGTCTTGGAGAAGATCGTCTATAGACAGGTTTATTCGGCTCTAAAGCAGTTTAGCGCACAGTAGCATGGTTTCTTGAGGGGTCGGTCAACAACATCATTCATTAATTAATTGTGTCATTAATTTTATGTAGTGACTTTCTAGCGGAGTCCATTTCAAAAAGGTCTCAAGTCGATGTTATATACACCGACTATAGTGTTTCGACCGAATTGATCACGATATTTTAACCCAGAAACTCATCTCGATGGGTATAAGGGGTTTCTGCTTTGTCCCGAGAGAATCCTTCGATGTTAATCGAGACTACACACAAGGCCGGTTTTGTGAGTGCACTGTTTGGACCCGAGAAAGGCCGAACAGGGCTTATATTTGCCATCGTGGTAAAAGGATTAGCCAATCGACAGAAGTCGACCGCCCAGGGTGCGCCGGACGTAGCAGAAGCTCGGAAAGTACGTCACTCGGGGAGGCTCCTTTCTTGCACCCCAAAATACCTCGGCATTACTCTGGACAGGTCCCTCAACTACAGAAAGAACTGCGAGAATGTCAAGTGGAAGGTGCATTCAAGGAATAACTTGCTTCGCAGCCTAACGTCCACCAGAGGGTGGCGTCTCCTCAAGTCCTGCGAACGACTGGCATGGCACTCTGTTTCTTCACTGGTGGCTTTGGTTGTAGTTATCATTTGTTTTAAACGAGTTATACCCTTCGAGCAGTGGCAAGTTCACGACATGGGATAGCCAACACTCTAACAGCACTATAATGTCACAAGACAACTTTAATCGTTTCAGGAGAGCGTGTAACTCTTGGATGTTGCAGTTTAGACTACGGATATTCTGCTGTAGAATATTTATATATCGCATAGGAGGTTGAAGATATTTATTTATTTATTTATTTATTTAATACTAGGAGAACCAACAGCTATAACAGATGAATAACAATTGTTTAGGAGACATAGAGCCAATTACAGGTTCTCACGGATAGAAACAGAAAAAGTAGTAGAAAACTTAGGATCACTAACAAACACGATTTATATGATTAAATAAAAAACAATACGAACTAAACACTTTTAAAAAAGTCAGCATTCAGCCGAGTGCGTGCCGAATAGGTTTTAGTGGTAAATGGGTCGAATGAGAACTCTTTACAAAGAATATTAAAGTCCTTACTCGCTCGCACCATGTATGAATTTCGCCTGTAGTTGGAATAAGAAAATGGAGTGGAGATAGGCGGATTAAATCTAACCGATCGCCTGGGAACATTGAAGCGCAGTTTATGCAGGAGATCAGGACAATCAATCTCGTTAGAAATAATTTTCAAAAGAAAAGTGCAATCTGCTAGTCGACGACGATTTATAAGTGGTTGCAAATGAAATTTCTTGCAAAGATTTAAGTAATTATCAGAATGATACGGTATACGCAGCCGAAAACATAGAAAGCGTATAAATCTTTTTTGTATATTTTCAATACGATCAATGTATTTGCCATAACAAGGGTTCCAAATTTGTGATGCATATTCGAGGTGACTTCTCACAAAAGAGCAATAAAGGATCTTCAGGGTCTTGGCCCTCTTGAAACACCCTGCGAGTCTCATAACAAAACCCAGTGACCTCGAAGCTTTGGCTACTATTTGCTCAATGTGCACGTTGAATAAAAGTTTGGAATCATGATATACACCTAGGTCGCGTACACCATCGCATCTCTGCAATAGCTGCCCTTTAAGATTATAAGTTGTAGGGAGAGGAACCCGTTTTCTGCTAAAGGAGATAACTGAGCATTTGACAGGATTCAAATCGAGTTTGTTAATCAAGCAATAATCATCCAGTCGCGCCAGGTCAGATTGGAGAGCATTCATATCATCAACTGATGATATAGAAGAAAATATCTTTATATCATCAGCAAAACAGAGTAAACTTGAGTTGTGGAAACACGAGTCGATGTCGCTTACATAAATTATAAAAAGTAACGGAGCCATCAAGGAACCTTGGGGAACACCACAGGGAACTGAAACCCAGCTCGACATGTAGTTACTGATAACAACAGCTTGAGATCTGTTTTCAAGGTAAGAAATGAACCAACGAAGAAGATCCCCTCTAATACCGTTGTTAAAAAGTTTTGATTTTAGAATATTATGGTCGATTCTATCAAACGCCTTACTGTAATCGGTGTAGACGACATCGACCTGCGCCCCATTGTCCATACTGTCCGTAAGAAAGTCATTGAGCAAAGCCAGATTAGATACTGTTGAACGGCCCTTAAGAAATCCGTGCTGAGAAGGGCTAAATGACTGACTCAACGCTGCGTAAACTTGGTTGTAGACCACCCTCTCGAAAACTTTAGCTAATATGCACAATTTGGAAATAGGTCTGTAATTAACTATTTCGTTTTTGTGCCCTTTTTTGTGCACCGGAGTTATAAAGGCAGACTTCCAGATTTGGGGAACAGAACATGAAGAGAGCGATTTTTTAAACAATAGAGATACTGGCAAGGCTATGGTTTTAGCGCACCCAATCAGAAACTTAGGTGATAGGTAGTCCGGACCAGCAGATTTAAATGGATCAATTTCACTAATAAGCTTGACTACAACATTAAGGTCAATCTCAATTGAGTGAATATCTGTGGTTATGTTGGGATTTATCACAGTTTGGGGAGGACAATGAATAGTAGGGTCATCTTTGTTATGATCAAGAAAAGTAGAATGAAAGTGGGAAGAAAATGCGTTACAAATAGATTCGGGAGAAGAAACCGTGACATCACCATACTTAAGGAAACTGGGCATTGCATTGGACTTAGATCGCTGCTTCACAAAGCTCCAAAAGCGTTTAGGATTCTTTTCAATGGAGGCCTCTGTATCAGCTAAGTAGTTGGTGTAACAATCTGCTTCAAGTTTATTAACCCGCTCACGTAAATGTTTGAAGGTCGCCTCGTCGGAAAGTCTGCCATACGTCTTAAATTTATGAAGATATTTAGCCTTCTCTTTAATCAGGCGTTTGAGTGCCGGAGAGTACCAAATAGGATATGAGCTGTGAAGGACTGTCTTAGTAGGAACAAACTTATTTTGGATATCCCCTATAGTAGCATAAAAGTAGTTTACGGCGTCATTAAGCGACATGTCAGAGAATACATTAATCCAATCAATAGCTGCTATATGAAATGCACTCCTCCGGTTCACAAGAAATAGGGACAGAAATATTAAACTGGTCAATGTTTTGTATTAAATCATTTGTGGTATTGAATGATGCGTACAATTATTACTTGTAAAAAGAAAGTACAAATAATATTTTTTGTTTTAATTTGTAAGTAAGATGAGAGCCGTATTTGTTTAGAGTGTACTGTAAGCCACTAATACACTCCATTTCTCGTGATGTGAAAAAATAAGTAGTGTAGATATATAGTTTTTAGTAGATATAGGAATATTATAAGTTTTTGTTTAATACTAATGTATTTCATGTAACTATGTATTGACAGATTTGTTATATTATAAATATATTGTTCATTGTATAATATAATATTGGTATATGCTGTAGTGTTTATTGTGTTTGTGATTTTGTTCATTGTGTAGCTTTGCAAATATAGTCGTCGACTGAAGTGTGTTATTAAGATGAAAGTGTAGACAGTTGTGTGCATGTATTTTAGAAATATGACACAAATGTATATCGGAGGAAGGTAAATGATTAATAGTTGGGAACGAAGAAATATCGCTTGTAAACTTATTAATTCAGTTTTGTTTCATTGTCAACATTTAGCTTCTGATTCAAATTTCAATTAGATTTTATTCGATTGGCAACACTGAGTTTTCTCCAATGTCCAATGCTAGTGAAGGATTTGAATCCTAGAGCAAAGTGACACGTGACAGTGACAGACAATTTGGAGGGAAACGCGAAGGCGCGCGGCAGCGCGGGGTTGACTTGGGTAGAGAGAACTGGAGACGGTACCGCGATCAAGTGTGATGAGTGGCATGATTGGTGCCGGTGGAGTTGCGTCTAAAAGTATCAGGCTACTGGCTAGTGAAAAGTGATTACAAACTGGCGCGTCAACTTGCTACTAGAATTGGACAATGGAATATCTCTAAAGCGGCATAAGTTACCTGCCTCGTGCATGCATAACCCACGATAAGCCCACAAGTACGAGGGTATATGGAAGGAAGCCCTCGTGTTTCCGACATCAGAAGTATGAACCAATGCACGCACAAGGCGATGATGGACCAAATGAGACGAGTAATGGCTGTCGCGCACTTTGGTGCGCTACAAAATGGCATGGAAGTACCTACCTAATGGAGACGTTTTGCAACTCGCCGGCTACTAGAGACAGGAATATCATGTTGCCCGAATTCAACCGAATAGTGTGGCATATCCTAGACAACATGCGAAGTCGGGTTGCAGATAATGTTAATGATGACATGGATGCCCAATCCTGACTAGATACCTACTGGGCAAACGCAACTGTGGTGTACAGATGTGCAGGGAAGTATAAACTTGAGTATTCTGACAATAATTAGTACCTATCTAATGCCTTGTGAAGTTTACCCACAATACCTATTGTTTTTCTTGGTATAAAGTGGCTAAAATTTAAAATAAATTTCTATTTTCGTTATGATGCTAAAAGAAACTTAGCCAGTTTCATACTGTCAGTGGAATTCGCATGAGAATAAGACGACTTGTGTAAATACAGTGCAAGAGAGCAAACATCCTTAAGCCACAACTTGATTCAACAAAACATTACGCTTGTGTGAAAACTTGCTCATAGACATGAATTTTTCAGGCATTCGTACAATATGCAACAAATAGCATGGACGTCTGAGCCCTTCAACATGGCTGCTGTGGATACCACAAGACCTTTTGTGACCAGCTGTGTGTGGTGATACAAGTGCGGAGCTCAGGTTCCATTTCAAAAGGCAACACAACCCGCAGCCTACAGCGCTATGAAAGAGGAAATTTAGTGGTGTTATACATGCCACTGCGGTGATCAATCCATTTATTATTTTCTGGTAGCATCTAGGAGTCTGGACTTGTGCATGTGAGCATGGTCGGCACTGCTGCCTGACCCATCCGGGAGTACAGGCTTAAGGTATGTTACTTTGATTGATCTGCATTCAACAATCTGTGCAGCTGTGCATTTTTGTGACAGCTGAAGTATGTATTGGGTTTGGATTTACCTAAGTTTTACAATTAATTCTTGCATTCATTGCAATCTATAACTATTGCATTATTTTGTTTCATGGAAATGTGTCATGTAAGTTACATAAAAAGAGTAAAAAAAAAAAAAAAAAAATTCAAACAGCGCTATCTGTGTAATGGTGTTGATACTGTATGTTTCTTTCAATAATCATCGAAGTTAGATTCGGGACCCCATTAGCCGTACTATGCTGCTTGAAATAACTTATTGAATAGGTGCATGAATTTTTTTATGATCAATTAAAAAATGAACAATTCATTTTTACATAGACAGAATGAGAAGTCAGTCCATGTCACGCCATCTATTGATATCCTTGCTTTGTTCGAGCTTTGAAATATTTTGTTTCATCAAGTATTTAATCTTTTTTATTCACCAACAAAATAAACAACAAAACGATTTTCGCAATTTTAAGTTCCTAATGTACTCGGAGCATTGGAACGTGGGGACGAAACGCAAAAAAAAAAAAAGAGATTTCATTACATTATTATGTTGTTAGAACAATAATACACAGTTTTGTGACCACTAGTGCTGTCACAAGCATAAACACAGATAATAAATAGGTTGTTAGTTTACTGACAATCGGGAAGTAAAGATATTAGCAATCCGTTTTTTTTTATATGTCTGAACACTAGGAATTTTAGCCATGCATTTTTTATTAATAGGTGTCACTTCAGATTTACCGTAAATATTACTACCACTGAGTTTGTTGTTGATTTGATCTCCAAGGGAATTTGTGAATATGCTATTCCTTGGAAACAACATACTTTCTAACTGTTCGCGTTGGTATTTTCAATACAAGTTTGAATCCAGTTACGGAACGCAAAAAGAAAAATCGTAATAATAGTCGACTTTAGCATCTTTGACCGATTGGGGTTGTTTTTACAACTAAATTAAAGTATCAGGTATAAGGGAACAATATTTATTTTGTTTACGTTGAATTCACTTATGTTTGTGATATACATTCAATTATTTTTAAAATGATATTTTGGTTCATATCAAAACAGAAAAATCTTATCTCGATTTTCTAGGGTGAAATATCGATTCGCTGGATCGATTTAGTACTGGATATCGATTGAAAAAACGTTTATTTATTTTTTTGTCCTTAAAATCGATTCGTCGATTAATCGATAACAGAACGTCATCCCTTGCTCATCTCTTTAAGACATAAAGACAGTGACAAGTGACAACATTCGAAAAAGTTTGAGGATACAAAACAAATAACTTTGATATGATTTTTAACATAAAAGTTACTAGATAAAGACTAGATTATTAATAAATCGTTACAAGGTGTGAGTCACTGTGAGGATTAGACTTTTAACTTTTGCATTGTTGCAAAGATGCAATAACAGTTACGAGCTATGTGATCAAGTTTATTTTCAGACCGGTGTTAAAGTTTAGTGAAATAGTTTGTTGTTCGACTCAATTTGCAATCATACAACCTGCAAACATCACGAGGATTAACGTTACTATAGCCTAGACAGTTGGCGTTTAGTTTTGTTGCTACCAATGGTTGAATTCAGGTAAAGTTAATGTCTGTAGTTGTTATATATCGCATTGTAGAGAACTAACCAACTGATAACATGTCATTCTAAAGATACCTACAAATAAAAATGATTTAAATTGACTATGGTGAATGACAAGTGCAACTAGACATTTAGATGGTGTCGAGAAGACGTGTTCAGGTATTATGAGATGCTCGAGAGCCAATAACTGTTCCAAGTCGTGGCTGAGGATGAGATAGATGTTCAATTGGCAACATTTTAATTCACATAGAACGGTTTCTCAGTTTCGTGGCTCAGAGAGATGACGGAGTAAAGAGTTTATTCGGCGTTTAAGTTGTGCATTCTGTGTAGCAAATGTATTTGCTAAGTTATTGTGAATTGTAGACCACGGATGAGATACTTGGGTTCTATTTGATATACTTGGTACATGGGTTTTTGTTTTTTTGGAGGAAACTAAGAATGGTTTCCTTGTTCTGTGTTGTTCAACGATGCTTGGCCTCGGTAATCTTGAACATTGTTCAAAAATTTTAATAATTGTAACATCTCTTTAAAATAAAGGTATTTGTGAATTGTGTGGTGTCATGTAGGAAGTCTAGTACCTACCTAACTTGAATAATAAGTTTGGAATTTAAAGTATACTGTCAGTAATGGCTGTGCTAACTTGTTGAATAGTTGAATAGTCTGTGCTGGTCATTGTGAACATACCTAACGTTATTTTGTGTTATTTCATTTAAGTTGGATAAGATAATGTTAACACAGATGTAAAGTCGGTGATGTGCGGTGCATGATTTAATTTTTAGTTTGCAAAATAGTTTTAGTACAACACTAAAATGAGTAAGTTCTATAGTAAGGTACCTAAAGGATTGATAAAAACATATAACTCAATTTACAAATTCGTGCTGTTTGTCGCTAAGGAGTACGGTTGTATGCTCACTTTTCCCTAATTTGAGAGATACTTAGCATAAAAGAATGATCACGATCCGATAAGTAGTTTCGGAGAAATGCGTGGACGAACATACATACATACAAACATACATACACTTATGATATTTTGCACACGTGTTTAGAAGCCCAGATAGCGTAACTTATTATGTGAATATTGTGCAGTTCCAATAATATTACATCCATACGTGTCAAATTGATTATCTCTTTATTTTTGAAGTCGGTAAATAAATAAATTCTGTTTATGTTTTGTTTGTTTTAGTGGTCTAAAACCATCTGTGCTTTATTGTCATAATGAAACCGGTTTGGCCATTGACATATATATTTGGGTTTAGGTCACAACGGTTGGATGGTTTCAAGCTCTGTAACAGACGTAGGAACAAACAATTTTTGTGTTTTATATATTAGTACAAATGGCTACCGAAACTTATTTTATTATTACTTTGGAAGTCCCCATGGATGTCCTCCGCCCTGGGGCAAGCGAAGGGGTCTGTCAGAGTCTAACTGAATAAAACAACACGGTGTTTTGCAGGTACCTTCGGCCGGGGCGCTGGAGTGCTTGCGCTTTTAGTCACGCTCCCTCGCTCCCCGGCCAGTTATTGGCCATGGTTACTTTTTGGTCTGGTTACTTCTGGTTGGCGTAACAAGTTTTCTTCTTCCATACCTCCCCGTCTTCTGTCACTCTATCACTAACTCCCTTTTCTTTCATATCACTCCTCATACAGTCCATCCATCTTTTCTGTGGCCGTCCCCTCTCTCTCTATATTTGTAATGACACGCACCAGGCTCGGATGGTGTCAGGTTGACCATGGGTCAGCAACAGTATAATTGCAGTATATAAGCGAAAAGTGCTAAAATCGTCAATTTCAGTATGCAGACGACAGCACAGTTGCATAGAGGTACTTGTCCAACGCAAGGGCTACTAGGGCGAGATCCGTTCTCTTCGTGAGACTATGGTGAAGCGCTTGAACCAGTCCTTGACGACGGGGAAGTCAACACGCAGGACCACATCGTATGCGAGATCACACAAGAGATTTTGTAAAACCGACCCCTGCAGAACCCCACAACCAGAGGAGAGCCATAGCCAGAACTCACGCTTGGCCAGGGACTTCATCCGTGTCTGGTGCTTGTGCCGTGTGGTACGTACCTACGTGAATTTTGGTTTATAGTGATTGGTGTATCAAGATGGCTGTTTGTATTTTACCTAAAAAGGTTTTTTTCTTCGTTTGTTTCTGTTTGTTTTTTTATGTATATTATTATTTAGTAGGTAGGTAGGTGGGTAGGTTGGTTAGGTAGGTAGGTAGGTTACCTATCAGAAATAGAGATATAACAAAAC
Source organism: Orthosia gothica (assembly GCA_949775005.1). NCBI lineage: Eukaryota > Metazoa > Arthropoda > Insecta > Lepidoptera > Noctuidae > Orthosia > Orthosia gothica. The sequence continues at coordinate 24,478,295 of OX459035.1, forward strand.
TTAAATTATTTAGATATGTAAGTTTCTCATGTAAGTGAATGCCATTGTAATTCTTTTGAGAAATAAAGATTCTTAACCGTAATATAAAATAAAAAAAGCAAAAATGTTTAGTAATTAACTTCGTCTAAATCGAGTGTAATCGCGTATTTTTTAAATGAAAATGGTTGTGTTTTGTAAATAGGTACTTACAAAACATAACCATTTGTCTGTAACTCGGTGTATTCAGATATAAATAATAATTCTAATTAGTCCGTCAGTTAGAATATCGAAAAATATTGGACACGTATTTTTTTATTTATTAAATCATTAAAAATTGATAAAGATAAAGCTCATCAAAGCTTAGGAGTTGGGATCGAGATGACACTTTACGTGACGTCACGCGGAACTTCAACGCACGTAGCAAGAAACTTGCGAATGCGATGCTTTCTTTTGATTGATCATATATACGCCGCACACTGTTGCCGTTCCGTCACACGCCAAATTTGCGCGCCGTTCATGTGCGATCTCGCAACGTTGCGTTGCAGCCTGATATACTTACCTAGTAATCAGTACTGAGTAGCGATAAAAATATCAATAATTTTATACCTATACTCAAGGAAGTATTGCGAGCTTCTGGCGGGTGTTTCGAGGGTCCCTTCCTAGGTACTGTAAGGACTTACCATTTGAGAAGGCAACCTACTTGCCTATTAAAACACTGGCAATATTTATTACTTGAAATATGTATGAATTTCGAACAGAATAGCCGTAGATGTTTTTTGTTAATTTTCAATGTGTCAGAATTGGATTGAAGCCGCCCAAAGGCAGGCATATTGTAATATTCTCGATAAATACATGAAAAATTAAGTTATTTCCATGTTTTACTGCTGCTTACCCTAGCTACCCCCTCACAGTACATACCTACCTGCCCTTCTTACCTTACATACACGACCTACCTACCTACTCACCCTATCTACCGGGTAGGTAGATCGAGTAGGTAGACAGGACCTACCCACCCTATCTATTAACCTACCCTAACTGCCTTACTCCTTACCTAGCTACCCAACCTAGGTACCTAACCTACCTACCTACCCTACCTTCAAAACCTACCATCAAAATAAATTCGGTGTCCGTATTCACTAATGCTAGGTTCATTTCTTATAAAACTACCAAATCTTTTTGAAAGCAAAATCGTTGTAAAAGGTAAAACAGAATTCTCTAAATAAATGAAATAGATACGATGCACACTCACTCACGTACGCGCAGTACTGAACAAATTCATTCATTAGTTCATTACCTACTAGCCGAGCGAGCGAGCGCCGATCTTCATTGAACTCCCCCGGTTCCCCCCGTCCCAACCCCGCACGATTCGACACCCCGCGCCCCTCATACCGCCTTGTTGTCTGACAAGCAAGTGAGAACGCGATAGCATTGAACGAAAAATTGTGTTTGAAAATTTCATAAAACTTGTTCCAGGAAATACGTGTTTTTGAATAAGTCTTACAAGTTTATGAAATAATTATTAGTCATTTAGAATCTCTATTACATTTGGAAGGTTTCTATGGTGATAATTTCTTTACTTTTACAATTTATGAGTACATAATGAACGGTCAAAGTTCAGGTAAAATTTGTGCAAAAAGCAGATTTTTGGAGGCTGATACTGAATTGGTTTCTCCAAATTTTTATTTTCTGCTTTTATAGAAACCTAGATATAGTGCACAAGATACCTATTAGTTCAAACAAATCAAAGATAGATGTGTTACAACGGCATAATCACGTACGAGCGTTTGTATGAAAATTATGTCGAATTGACCGCTCTTAAGCTAACCTGCTCACACAATGTGTCTAGTGTTTCGGTCACCGATCGACGTCTTAGTACAAATTTTTCGTCCGTCCAGTATAAAGAGACCTCTCAACTGTAATCATAGAAATAATTTCTCTCACTAAGACTGTGTTTTTCTGTGAGTTCTGGCGCTGCACGCTGGAGCTTGTGTAACGAACTCTTGATGCTTTCTTGCGCCCTGGTACCTCGCAGGTTTATTTTCGTGGTTATTTCGCGTAAATATCTGTATTTAATATTTAAAATAATGAAGTACAACACAGTGGACACGTCTTGACGCTTTCGCGATCCAAAGGGAAGCAAATTATTCCTCTAATTTTAATAATAATAATATTAACATGCAAAACATAGAAAGATGGATGTGAAGCATTCATGGTTTATGAAGCGAAAACTACATCAAACAATGAATTGATGACGAGACATAATTTTGTAAAGAACCTACTAAAATACACAAAAAAACATGATTAGCAACTTATGAATTTTATCAACACTTACCCAATACGGGGAATACTTTAACAAACTACATTATAAGGTAATTCTAATTAATTAAATAACTCAAAAGTCGCACGGTGGAAGTTACTGCTAGATAACCCGGTAGGGAGTCGAGATTAGCAGCGTGTGTTCTGGCAGACGGCTGTTTTCTAATGAGCCTCTCCGCTCGGGCCGAACGCAATGTTCACGCGTTGGCCAAAACGGGAGGCTGAGCAGGATTAGTGGTGAGCGAGTGAGACAAGACACCGTTGATCAGTGAAAATGCAAAATAATAATTGCTTAGATTTAGGAACCCACTTATGTTGGTCATTATACTAAGATAAGGTATTTACGTTGTTAACTAAAGTACAACGTTACAAAATATAGAATAGTTGTGTTATTCTGAGCTTCATCAATATCCGTTCAGTAGTTTTTGCGAGAAAGTAACAAACTTCCTGTTTGTTACTCTGAAACGCCCATACCCCCAAAAAGTTTCACATTTATAATGTCCTACTTATGAGTTTATCGATATTACTAAAAAAAATTGACTTTAATTCTTGCATATACTAAAAGATATTTTGATCTACCTGCATTACAATTAAAATTAATAATTTAATCACATTGTAACTCGCAAATAAGGATGAATAATGTTATTTATGAAGTAAGTGATTATTTGTGTACCTAGTTGGAAATGTATACAAGTGTTGTGATTGTGAGAATGGAGGAAGACTGTCCTACCGTGAGACAGTTTAAACTAGTACGGAGGACAGTGCGAATCATCAGTCATATCAGCAAATCGACAGTGAAATCATACTCGGGCAACCAAACATACCCATTTCGCCTTTGCTATTGTAATGTGTACCAACAATGTAACTATGTAAATTTGGTTGTATTAATGATATTTCTTGCAATAATTTTTTAATGTTTTAAATGTTTAATGATATTAGTTTTTTTTTTCTTTGTTTAATTAGGGACTTTTATAAACGCCATGCGTATGACAGTCCCATCATACCCTAAACTAAATACACACTATGTACCTACTATTTATAAGATTTGGGTCATGAATTTAAACAGACTCTTCGCTTCATCACCATTTGGTTGGGACATAAATCTATGGAACGTGCCTACGTCAAGTCGGTTCAACCTCAGGACCCTAAACAAATCGTTTCTTATAGACTCATACCGCACACAATCCATCAATAAGTGCTGTAGGTCCTCGACAACTCCACACTCGACACAATTAGGAGAGTTAACTTTTTTCATTAGGAACGCAAACTTACTACATGGAATGATATTAGTTACTAGCTACCACCCGCAGATCCGCCTGCGTGAAATTAGTATCTGCTTCACAAAAAATGTCGATGATTATGATAATAATTTATTTGTGGTTAAATTGCAATAAAAGTCTTAACTTTGGTTTTATTTAATCGTTTTAATTATAAACAAATCAAATATTTTAAAGAAAGAAGAACTGCAGAAGTACAATAACGTAATTAATTATACCACCTATCAAACTGATCGCTAGCGTCGCGTCAACGTAGAACAGGCCACACGCGGTCATCTTACTGAACGATCGAGTTGCTGTTATCACGTTCATGCAAAAATGTTTTTGACTATCTGTAAAATAAGACAACATTATTTTAATAAAAAATATTCAAACTAGTGTGCTATAGATGAATGGACTGTATGAGTGACTGTTGACAGGACGGTATGGAAGAAGAAAACGTGTAGCGCTGACCCCAAGTAACATGGGACAAGGGGAGCAAGATGATGATGATTTAAACTAGTGTCAAACTGAAGGCCGATTTCTGGCCGAAGCAAAAGACGAAACATCTTTAAAATCACACCCAAAAATATACGGAAACCATGTCAAAAAAGTGGAACGTAACAAAATGGTCTATTTCGTCTTATTTTAGTTGGTTTTTAAAATAACTATTTTCTGGCCATGATGACTGGCCGGCGCAATGGAGTTACCTGCCGTCCATTGCCTCTTCTATCGGTGTCTTGCGCATTCGTAACAGTTCGTTCAATTTCGGCACTTGCTTCGAAACCTTCGGCACAAAATAGTAAGTATACAGAAGGGCCACTCCCGCCGTTTAGAAAATTGACAGCTAAACTTGACAGATTCACTAGGGTTGCTACTATATTAATTCCGAATTAAAAAAAATAGTAGGTTGCCCAAGTCACGAACATAAATACATAGATTCGTCAAAACATACATCATATCATGCTTACATGCCTGTTACGTACTCGCACAGCACCCAAACCGCTGACAAGCGATTACCTCATTACCGCACATCGCAACAGCCGCGGACACGAGGCGCCGACGCAGCACAACGTGATGCAGCCCGACACCGGACATCGAGGCCCTCGTGGAATCGTCACTTTTGGCACGGCATCGGTCAACTGTCGTCTATTTCTAGGCCATTTTATAATTGTAATTTTATTAATTAAATTTAAGTTAAATAAATTTTGTATTTTTTTAAATCCTCCGGCTACAGCCTTCGTAATTTGCCTTAGAGGGTAGACAGGGCATCAAATATCCATTTAATATCACGAAACATTTAATATTACGCCACATACGATGAATATTGGAGAGTAAAAAGACGTAGTAATAGTGTAATAATGACCCCACTTAAAAAAATAAATTGTAAAAACCTCCAAGCTCGACAAAAATATAAATGTGGAAAAACAGGTACCTAATAAAATCAAAAAATCAAAGATGATCTTAAACAAGAAGAAAATTATGCTGTGCAGTCGGAGGAAACATATTTGTAAGCTGTATGACTTGAACCTTATTATTATGACAAGTTCCCAATTTCATCTATGGGCTTAAAATAATTTATTATAATCCTAGATAATGAATTTCTAATTTGTCAACTTGAAAGATTAATGACCTTTATCTTAAAAATAATTGAAAGAAAGAATTAAAAACAAAAAAGTAAATTCGGTCTGTAACAAATAATAAAGGTAACCCATCCAATGCAACCAACCTCGTTACAGTACTTAATGTATGAATGGCGTGACAAACGCCTGCACAAAGCAATCATGACAGCCGCGACTCCAACTCGGTCCAATATTGCCCAATATTCCCTGTAAAACCGAAATGTCAAAGTGAGAGTGGCCCCTCTGTCTGCGGCGCGCCGCCGCTTACGTACTTTGTGCCTTCGGCCTTGGACAATAGAAGCCGGCGGTCTGGCCGGAGCTGGGTATTTTTGGCCAAAGACAGGGAAGCCTTAGCCGAACATTCGATCGGACACGAATTCTAGGTAACATATCTTCTGAAGAGTATCTAACGCTTTGACTCTCGTAAATCATTCTTACTTGAACAGTTCCCGTTCTTCATAAGCTGTAAACATGCTGACTCAGCTTCTTCTATAGTTATGTAGAACTTTTCACAGCTAATACTTTGTATAACTACGTAAATTATATCCTTTACTATGTGTGAAGCAAACATGAAACCGATGAACATAGTCTGAAAAGTAAACTTATTATTTTAATCGTCATTTAAAATAATAATAATAGCCGAAAGAGATCCGAAACCGGCCATAAGCGTCGTCAAATCAACCAATCCTGAGCTTCCAGTTTTCGGTTGATTTGCCCACCTGCACAGGTAATTCTTGATAGAATTTTATATCTTTATAGCTTTTGCCAAGTAATATGTTTTGTTGGTGTATTATTGTCGCGGAGGACTAAATAATAATATTTCGGTTTTGGGCCGTTTAAAGTTAAAATAGCATCATGGTCATGGCATATTGTCATTCGGGTCTGAATCTGATCGCTGATCAAGTCTTTACCTTATTAGTATTCAACTAGTCAATTCTCACATAGTTACAGCGCAGTTAGCGTACAATCTGATTACTACTGCTTACTGTTAGCCTTTATCATCCTAATCTGGGTAAAGACCTCTCCCCTTGAATTACAACTCTTTCGGTCCAGGACTAGTGTGTAATTATGAACCAGTTCGATGTAATCATCGAAATGGTTCATAATTGCACACTAGTCCTTATTTTGCTCGTTCCATCATCTGCTCCACGTGTAATTCTAATTCATTGTAAATTGTTTTACTTAGACTTACCTGGCCTTTCGATAACGACTTTTGTTGTGCTTCTGTTAACGTAGTCAGAGTAGTAAAAGCCAAATCAAACAGAGCTATCGTACGGCAAAATGCTTGAAGTATTTGAAATAATACCTGAAAAATTAAATAGATTGTTATTTATTTGCCCTGAAGGACATATATATCTATTTGTATTTGTATTATTGATATATTTATTTTTGTATCATTGTATTCTTTGTCAGAATGCGATAAGGCCGCCCATTGTGTTTATTTTTAGTTTTAAGTTTCAATTGTTCCTGTATTTTCTGGTGCACAATAAATTGTATATAAATAAATAAGGACATAAATACATGGCTTTTATTGGCAATGTTCAGAAAGACCAGGTGCGCAGTACTCATAACCGTGATGTCTACATGTGAACACGTAAATAACGCACAAGTAGAATGTAAGGATCGCAGGTGACATTTTTTAGTTTAAAAGTAAGATAACATTTAAATACGTCCTTAGATCAAGAGACAAGCATTACTTACAACAGCATCACTTACCAATACTTGGAATATATTTTTATACAGATTGTAAGCTTCCATAATATGTCCATGTTTTTCAAGCAGTAGGTATGTGACAGTGGCTGTCATTTTCATGCTCATCATTCATCACTAGGACTTCATTGATCCACTCATCGAGGTATTTTCTCAATAATATTATAATTCGGATGGCAACCACTAAGTTGACGTCGAATGTGGTGTACATAAAGTCACAAAGCAACTCTGGTATAAGTTTTTCAAAATTAGAAACATCGTTCGATGAGATATAATATAAAGCACTTACAACACTATCACAAACTATAGTCGATATGAGAGAGATCCAGTTCCAAACAACGTAACTTCGGATACTCTTAGTAGAACCAATGCCTCTATAGATAGATTGAATCTTCAAAATGAGAGAGATGTTGTTGTGCTTATGTAAAATGTCCAGAATGAACATCATTGTGTAACCAACAAAGATAATAATCAAAATAAGCAAAGTGACGATCACTGCGATGCAATATCTTAAATTATCCCTTTTTAAATCTAACTGAAAAAGGTCCAAGTTGCGAATTCGTTGTATCCACAACGAAAGTACAAACAGCAAATAACAAAATGACAGAAAATAATATTTATTTCCGTTTGGATAAATGTAATTATCCCGGACATAATATTTTGAAGAAAAAAAAAGATGGTATGCAAAATTAAAAGACCACACTATCCTTTGAACTTCTCTATCGAGTCTATTGTTAAGTAGCACATCGAATGTGCGTATTGGAATAGTCTTACGATTTTGGAACATTTTTATAATTTTCTAGTGCCCGATGGTCGAGATAATGACTTAAAATGCCGGATATTCTTATTAAAATATTCATCAAAGTAAGAACGTTTGTTATGTTATGATCTTATCAATGATCAATTTAATTTAATACTAGTAATCGTCTTTTAGTCTTAATTGTTTTCTAAGTGTATGTTTAATAAGGGTTTCGCAGAGGGGGTTGGACGTGTTAAGCGTCGAGTTGAATTGTCTTCTCAACACTTTCTTTTCCGATTGGATCGAAGTTCTCATGATCCCGCTGAGCGGCCTTCTTCTGCACCATTGGTGCATATCTTTGCTAGCATAGTGAATGACCTCAAAGTGAGCCTATAGGAGATGCCCTCCACTCTTTTCAGCTAGGCTTCGAAATGAGTCAGGACGGCTTTGACGACGAGCACGTGTCGCCTTTCCTGCCGTAAGGCCGTACAACAGCTATTCCTAGCGTGATATTGCCAGTTTGACAAAAGCTGCAAATCCAGTTTTAAGCCTTACAATAGGTTGTCCAGCGATGGAAAACGAGGCAGGAGTGTTGTTGCCTCAAAGTCATTATATATAGAAAATAATGACAAGTAAAAGACGATCATAAATATGAACTTTTTCCGTAAGCGCTGATATGATCAGTACATTAATATTTAGACGTTATTACTATGATGGATCTTTTTATATTTCCGCCAATCCAAGTTATTATCTTGACCAACTGGCTCTAGAAGACGAAAAAAATGTTCCAAAATCATAACTATTCCCAGTTTTTAAGTGCTTGATAGAGAAAAAAAACGGACAGTGTTATTTTTATTTTGAATATTTTCATTTTTTTCTTATAAACGTCATTTCGGAGATAATTACCGGCAATAAATATTATTTTCTGACATTCTGCTATTTGTAATTGGTAAATTCGTTATCTTTACAACGAATACGCAACATGGACTTTTTGCATTAGATTTAGGTAGAGATCATTTAAGTACAACAACGTCTCTTTCATTTTGAAGAAACTATCCATAGACAGATGGAGAGGGCTATGCCGAGGGATACCGAGATAGCCTGAAGAATTAATAGATACAAATAATTAAAGCTTGGGAAAATGCTCCTAGTTATTCAATTACTTGATAAATGTTTCATTAAGAATACTATCAAATGCGTTGGACAAATCAAAAATGTTGTTCAAATTATCCTATAGGTCTGCTCTAGTAATATCAAGGAAAGGCTCGCGCTATCTCGCCTGATGGTAAACGAAGATGTGGTCGACGATATGAAACAATTTATCTAAACAGTAAAAGAAACAAACAACCCTAGACAAATAATAATTTTCAACCTTATAAGTCTACCTCACAGCTATTATCAAAATTCACGATCAACTAAGCTCTTAATGATAGAAATCAAGTGTGCTGTTTATCGATTTCAGTAAGGCCTGCCAACACGATTAGACATGACATGTTGTTGACAAAATTAGATAACTCAGGAGTTCGATGTCCGCTACTTGACTGGTGCAAGGACTACCTCCGCAATCGAACATATAGTGTTAGGATGAATAATGAAAGCAGTGATGCCGTTGGAGTCACTGAAGTAACGGCCCAAGGCTCAGTGCTTGGACCTTAACACTATCTGACATATGTCAATGACATGATACATGTGGTCAACCACTGTTCTGTCTATCAATATGCAGATGACACATGCCTAGTAGCTGCCCATAAATATTTAAATATAGCTACTCAATGGCTGCAGGATGATTTCACTCAAATTTCCTAATGGGCGCATGATGCTGGAGTGTTTCTCAATGCAAATAAAACGAAAATTATATGCTATGCGATAAGGCCGCCCATTGTATTTGTATTAATTTTAAATTTCTTGTTTTAATTGTATTTTAAGGTGTACAATAAAGCATATAATAAATCATCATCTTCCTGCCCTTATCCCATGTTACTTGGGGTCGGCGCAACACGTTTTCTTCTTCCATACCATCTTGTCCTCCGTCACTCCATCACTGACGCCCTTTTCTTTCATATCACTCCTCACACAGTCCATCCATCTTTTCTTTGGCCGTCCCCTCCCTCTCCATCCATTCACATCTATATTCATAACTCTTTTAGTAACATGCGTTTCATCCTTCCTCATCACATGACCATACCAGGACAAACGGTTTCCTTTTAACTTTTCTGTTACTGGCGCCACTTTCAAACTACCTCTTATATACTCATTTCTCACTTTATCCATTCTTGTCACTCCGCACATCCATCTCAACATTCTCATTTCTGCTACATGCAATCTCTTTTCATCCATCTTTTTCACAGCCCAACTTTCTGATCCATACAGTACGACAGGTCTAATCACGGACTTGTAAATTTTCCCCTTTAACTTGAGGGGCATCCGTGGGTCACAAGTTGTTCCAGTGACCTGTCGCCATTTCATCCATCCCGAGTTGATCCTGTGCGTTACGTCTCGGTCTACCTCGCCATCCCCTTGGACAAGCGATCCTAGGTACTGGAAGTCGGAGCATATCGGTATGGGTGTTCCAGCAAGAGCTATAGGCACGGAACTGGCGAGACCGCCAAAATCGCAGAAAAGGTACTCAGTTTTAGTTCTGCTCAATTTCAAGCCAACACTCTCCAGTCTGTGCCACCACACCTCCAATCTGCTCTGGACCTCTAGGCCACTCTCGGCGACCAGCACAATGTCATCGGCAAACAGCATACACCAGGGTGCCTCTTCCTGTATGTCTGACGTCAGTGCGTCCATTATCATCAAGAAGAGGTAAGGACTGAGAGCCGACCCTTGGTGCAAGCCGACTGCCACACTGAAGCTGCCAGTAGTGCCCACTTTAGATCGGACTTGGGTACTGCATCGACTGTACATCGCTTGGATCAACTGTACATACTTCCCAGGTACACCTTTCTCCTTAAGGGCCCACCACAAAACCTCACGGGGCACCCGGTCGTATGCCTTCTCGAGGTCAATGAACACCATGTGCAAGTTTTTATGAGCACCTCTGTATTTCTCGCACAACTGACGGATTGCGAAAATGGCATCCGCTGTGCCCCGACCAGGCATAAAACCGAATTGGTTCTGCGATATTTCAGTCTCTTCTCTCAGCCGCCTTTCAATAACTTTCTCCCAAGCTTTCATACTATGTGACTTTAGCTTTACTCCTCTATAGTTATTGCACTCCAGCACATCACCTTTGTTTTTAAAGATGGGCACAAAGCATATAATGAATAAATATATATACACATTAGCCCTAAACAAAAATAATGTATGTATAATTCATGTATTGTGTAACATTCTAAACAATCTCAGCATATATACACTCACCACGCTTTCCAATACATTCAAAACCACTTGCAGATACTTCCACCCATTCACATTCGTAACATACACTTTTAACACTCATTATATATTATACAAATTTGCCCTAAACGAAACTAACTTTAGGCACTCTTATTTACTTTTGCTGTATTTGACCACTACCCCACAAAATGTAACTCAGTCTGAACCTATAATTAAATGTCAGATGACCTGAGAAATCTAAATGAAATAGATGACATCGCGGTTGCAAAGTCGGTGACATAAATAATATTAAAAAAAAACCGGCCAAGTGCGAGTTGGACTCGCGCACGAAGGGTTCCGTACTTGGTAAATTGCGGTTTACGATTTATGACGTATTCAAAAAAAACTACTTACTAGGTTCAAACCAATTTTCGGTGGTAGTTTACATGTATATATAGTACATATATAGATATAGTATAATATATAGTACATCATATTTTTTTTTTAGTTTTATCATTCTCTTATTTTAGAAGTTACAGGGGGGGGGGACACATTTTCCTACTTTGGAAGTGTCTCTCGCGCAAACTATTCAGTTTAGAAAAAAATTATATCAGAAACCTCAATATAATTTTTGAAGACCTATCCATAGATACCCCACACGTATGGGTTTGATGGGAAAAAAAATAGTTTCAGTTTCAAGTATGGGGACCCCCAAAATTTATTGTTTTTTTACTATTTTGGAGTGAAAATCTTAATGCGGTTTGCAGAATACATTTTTTTTTATTTTTTTTTATTGTTTATTAAATATGTATTATGACAAAATATAAACAGAAACATCACAAAAACCTCAAAAGGTAAATCTACTTACTAAGTTTCAACAGCATAGTTCTTATAGTTTCGGCAAAAAGTGGCTGTGACATACGGACGGACAGACAGACAGACAGACAGACATGACGAATCTATAAGGGTTCCGTTTTTACGGAACCCTAATGATCTAACGTTAATCCAACAAAATATAAGAACTATTTATTGCAACTTTGATTACTTTGATGCCACACTCTCGGATCTTAATTCAGATATTGACGTTATAATATTTACGGAATGTCGCCTCAGCATAAACAAACCCGTTTCCTCTTTAAGAAACTATATGCATTATGCTACCACGTACAATTGTAATCAGAATTATGGAGTGGTCATATACGCCAAATCCAAGCTAAATCCAGTTTTTTAAGAAACATAGCCTAGATACACAAATATGTGGTTGTCTCTAACTATTCTCAATCTCATTAATTCTTTGTTTTTTTTCCTTCTTTTGATTATTCTTTTTACAATGGTTTTCAATCATCTTCATAGCCCTTTGCTAAGAATAGTTACAGCACTGATACCAATATTTGTGCCACATGTTAGATTTAGTCTTTTTTTTTATTTTACTTTTGTATAGATTCCTTTACCGATTATTTTGTAAATGTGTGAACATTGTAGGCCTTCTAGATGCTTGTTAACTTTTTAACTCGTTTTATTTTCTTTGGTTTAAATAATATGTAATCTTTTTTTTTTGTTTTCTTACGACTTATTGTCGGGCCTACGTTGTCCCTACATATCTAAGTACTAATGCTGTAACAAGGAAATATTGTAAAACCAAACCATTTTTTTAAAAGAGTAACCATGGAGTTTCTTGCCGGTTCTTCTCCATAGGAAACGACCAACCCGAACCGTGCACATTGTCGACGTTTTATAAGTGCCCATGTAGGCCTATATGAAATTAAAAAAAATGATTTTGATTTTTTTGATGCATATACCGGTAACCTTCACATCGGAATGCATCTAATTTTATTACCTCACTTAATAATTCATTAAAAATAATTAAACGCAATCGGAATATTATAATATCTGGTGATATAAATATTAACCTAATTATAAAAGATAATGAATCATCTTACGAATATCGGAATCGAGCCTCTTACCTTAACATGCTGTCCTCACATGGTCTTCTTCCTGGACACATAATTCCTACGCGAGAAAATAGCTGTCTTGACCATTTCGTTTTAAAGATTGATAAAACCAAGCTATCAGCCAGCATTGCAGTCTTAAACACTGCTATAACTGATCACGCCTCGGTCTTCATGAGCATATCCAATGTAAAAACTAGATATCGTTCTCCAACTATCAAAACCTTCAATAACTTTGAAGAAGCTGCTGAAAAGCTTTGTCTAGTCTGTAGTAGATATAATATCGATCCAACCTAAGTAACACCTAAGTATAACGTGTATGTATTGTGTAGTCTTTACCATAAGTGTATAACCAATATATATGGAGATCCTATGCTAATTGAGCCAGTAATAAATCATGTTCTAATCGATACGCGTGTTTCGTTTATAACTCCGAACCTTACATGGCGACCCTGCCAGTTATGGTGTCGTCGCGCAATAGTCGAATTTCAGTGACACGCAGAAATATGTGACGAACTTTTGAGTTTTTGATACGAGACATTTTCTTTTTCGATACTCTTTTCTTCTCTCCGAAAAATGTATCAGCCTAAAATAGAGAAAGATGAAGTATTTCTTAATCAACGTTCGTCAGGAGGATCCAATTCGTTGTCAATGCAAGAATATCATTTGTCAAACATCAGTATAGTTATGTTTATAATTTGCACATTGCTTGGTGTTGCCGGATTATACGTACTCTTCAGACTATATAAAAACTGCCATCAGTCTTGGATGCGGAATGAGTTTATGAGCCAAAGCTCGATGCGCTCATTTCGGCGGCCGAATCCTGAGGCCCGCGTCTGCTACCAGTGCCATCACCACCAAGATACACAACGTCAAGGTCAATCAACAGTGTAACCCAGTGAAGTGTGACAAAAAAAAAGGCTAGTGATGAGTGCTAATCAGTGCGTACATAATAAAAGTGAAGTATATTAAACATAATGTGACATTGGAGGACCGACAATTATTAACCAAAGTTAAGTTTTTTTAATTCATGTCAAATCTATATACCAATTGATATTAGAGACATTCAAATTGTTCACAAAGGCTAGAAATTAATTATTGCACTATTTACTGGGTTATGGCAACCGAAATCAAAGACATATATGATAAACTTAAACAGATTAAGGATAATTTAGTAAAATTAAGTTACTCGAAAAGGACCCAAACGATCTTACAACAAAAGTAAACAGAGGCAAATAAATTGCGCGGTTAATTTGATGAATGTATTCATATTTTATTAAAACAAATTGAGAAAAAACAAGTGTCCAGTACAGTCTTAGAAGAAATACAGTCATATGGCGATTTAATTAAAGAACTATATATTCAAATTTAAACATTTTGTTCAAAAGACTACGGCTCTGTTATTGCTTCTTCTTCTAAAGCTGTAAAAGAAATTGAAAGCAAAACTACCAACATGGAAAGTTTTAACTTTTAAACGGCTGTCTCGCTACTGCCTCTAATGAATCAATGAATCAATTAATTAATCATTCATTTATTTGCAATAAGTATTGGTACAGTGTAGGTGTTTAAGTAAGTTATAAATAGTTTCCTAATACATAGTCAAACATTTGACATGCAAAACATTACAATATATTCAATGCTAGGCTATAGTGTTTATGTCCAATGGCATAAATGATTTTTCTATTATTTTACAATTATAAGTTTAATTATTAATTGTCATCACATTAACCATTATGTATTTATAAATTCATTTATGGAATAAAATTGTTTTTCTATTAGCCATAATTTTAATTTAATGGTGACGAGAACGTCACCAAAACCCTTATAGATGCCATAGAGTTCTACAGCTCCTCGCTCACTGAGCAGGGTAAGGTCATGTTAATTAAATTTGTATTGAAAACTAGGCTCACTCAAAATGCAAAATTTTGATTAGGGAGCTCATATGACACATGTGAATTACTTATTAACGATATGCGTCATCATCTGCTCACTAAAAAATCAAGTACCGCGATACATAACGAGTTAATGCAAATACGACAGAATGTTCTTTCTATTAACGAGTACGGTAATCAAATTGAACAACTTTTTGTTGATTTAACGATTTCCTAAGCTGACTTGCAAAATCGTCATCTCAGCACCATCTTATCGGCGCGTAATTACACTGCTTTGAAGGACACAATAAGAGCGGCCCAGGATGAAGAATCGCCTGTAATCGTCAGAAAACGGATGCCTCGATGTACTTAGCCAATCGAGGAAGGAAAGGTAACTATAGATATTCAAGGAGCAATAATAATAGAGAACGTTATCGTCGCGCATATACCGATTCGTTTCGCGGTGGTGACCAGCAAAATATATCCAACGGCCATCAACAACCACGCAACGATCGTGATAGTCGTGCTAATATTCGGGGACAGTACAGTGGTAGACAGAATCGTTATTTTACACGTAGCGGCAATATAAAATTGGTAGAGAATACGAATCAAAACAACTCCGAATCGATCGAAAATCCGACCGAGAACTCTGGACCGCAAAATGCACAGGATTCACAAAATACAGAGCCGATCCAGTTTCAAGGTGAAAAATATGGTCTACTAATAGATTCCGGAGCATCATTAACAATTCTGAAATATGAAACTGTAGAACATTGGAATATTCCACTGCATAAAGAATGTGTGAACATAAATGGTATTGGAGGCAAAGTACGCACTATGGGATATGTTTTAGTTAAACTGCATATAAATGGGCAGGAGTTTATCAACAAATTTTATGTTATTGAGTCGTTACCTTGTGTTCAACATGGAATTATCGGAAGAGATTTTAAAAAAAAATAAAGTCAAAGTCAAACGAAGAATGTGTAGTTTTTTTTTTAACGTGGAGAAATGCTCATGCATACTGCGCTACCACGGGGAGATAGCGCAGTTATGTGGGACTCTAACCCACTAAAACTCCACGGTGTCCTCCTGTGCCGCTTATTGCGGGAACACGGGTACGCGTTAGCACTCACCGCGAACCCGCCGCGGCTGTCCGTCACCGGACCCTCCTCTGGGGAGTACCCCTCATCTACCGCGCACCAGAACACACTGTGCGCCGTGACCACCCTAGGGACCAAACCAGCGCATGGCTGCCAGACGACCCCTTGGTCCCCTTGTGACGGGTCAGGGTCAATGGCCCCGCCACCTACCATTTTTCGGCCGCAGGGGATAGGAAGAGCGGCCAACGCTATACCGGCACTCCTCCTCCCCTGCGGCCCCACCGCGTCCGACATCAGACGGTGGCAACCCCGTCTAGGCCGCAGAAGGTAGGGAGAGCGGCGCACCGCAATACCGGCACTCCTCTCCCGCTGCGGCCTCCAACCCTCAGCCGCAATATCGTATGGGTATGGGAGACCCCATACGACATCGCGGCCCGCCTCAGTTGCGATGTCGCCTAGGCAGCACCGCAACCTACATGTTGGCCGCTACGTCGTCGGCTTATCGGCAAAAGCCCTGACGAGCGGCCCCTCCTCGGGTTCCTCTTCGCTTCACCGTGGGTGACCAAGCCACGGTTACTGAGCCCCCCCGCATCGACAAAGCGGGAACCCACCGGGGGGGAAAATGTGTAGTCCTACCGGAAAGAATTATGTGAGGGCGTGTTTATGGCTGGAAGTATTTGCAAACCTAAAAACGGCCAAATTGGTATTCAAATATTAAATACTCGAGAAACCACAGTCAATCTTAACTATTTTAAGCTAGAAATACATACCTTATCTGATTATAATATTGGCGAATTAAAAAAAAAAAAAAAATATAGATGGGGATAGAGTACGTAAAATGCTTTCTGAGATTAATCTAAACCATTTAAATGACGAAGAAAGGTTATCAATCCAAAAAAAATGTGCAAAGTTTTCAGACGTGTTTTACTTGCCTAATGACAAACTTACTACGACGAACCTTTACAGCCAAACAATACAATTGAAACCAAATGCAGATCCAGTCTATGTTGAACTGAGGGTCAGGAGGCAACTCACACTTGTTACTTATATTTTTAAGATAATTAGGGGGAAGATACACAATGCGGATATATTGCGAAGGGTGCAACTAGTCGTGCCAGACGGGTATGTGGGTCGTCGTCGCCAGCCACGGTTGCTAGCGGTGCCGAGCGCGCGAACTAACTTGCTGCGTGAGGCGCCACTGACGAGCGCGTTCCGCACTTTTAACCTCATTGCTGATGACGTCGACATATTCTGTTGCTCTTTGGGTGAATTCGAAAGAATAGCTACCTATAGAATTTGTTATGGTACAAGCAGTAGAACTATTTAATTTGTAAGGGTACTACATTATCGTATTGTTTGTCTACTTAGATAACCTTATCTGTTTTGGTCGTAGTTTAGAAGTCCACAATTAAAATCTAATAGATATTTTAATGCGCCTTCGAAAGGTTAATTTAAAGTTAAACCCAAAGAAATGCGATTTCTTAAGAAAGGAAATACAATTTTTGGGCCATGTTGTTTCATCAGAAGGTATACAACCAGATCCGAAAAAAATTAAAGTAGTTCAAAATTATCCAGTCCCGACAAATGCCGACGAAACAAAACGATTTGTAGCATTTACAAATTTTTACAGAAAATTCATACCGCAATTTGCAGAAAAATCATTGCCTCTTAAGCGCCTTTGTCGCAAAAATTCACCTTTTATTTGGACGGAGGAATGTCAAAAATCATTTAATTCTTTAAAACATGCATTAATATCTCCAGCAATACTACAATACCCGGATTTTGATTAAATAATACATTTATTTTACATACAGATGCACCTGGTTATGCAGTCGGATCAGTATTATATATATAATAGCAATGATAAGCCCATTGCATTTGCTAGCCGTAATCTTAATAAAGCCGAAATTCGATATCCAACTATAGAGAAAGAGTTACTGGCTACCGTTTGGTCGGTAAAGTATTTCCGGCCATATCTCTATGGAAGAAAGTTTGTAATTAAAACTGACCACAAACCATTGGTTTATCTATTTAATATGACTAGTCCATCCAGTTGCTTAACAAAGTTTAGACTCTTATTAGAGGAATACGATTATATAATCGAGTATGTTAAAGGGGCTGACATCGCAGCTGCGAATGCTTTGTCACGTATCCGGATAACAAGTGATGAATTGAAGTCAATGAGCAAACATATAGTATCGGTACTTACTAGAGCACAAAAAAGAAGATTAAATGACGAAAATATACAAAGCGATGACGCAAAGGAGAAAAATATTACTCCAATAGAAATAAACGATCAACCCAAAGTTGTAGGAACAATGAAGAAACCAAACAATAGTATAGAATTTATTTTTACGAGTTAACAAAATTGGGATGCAATAAATAGGAATTTCAAACAAGGATCAGAATTATTTGTTTATGTGGTACAAAAGTAAATAATTTACGTAAACCCTATCTTCAGATCATATTGTGCACTAGATGCCTTTGTGAGGGAGTTGGGTTCGTTCTGTGGCCGATTTAAAATATGCGATTTATATATTATTAAAGATAATACTAATGCCGAACACATAAAATAATTAACGCACATTATAAATGAGACACCCGATTGGTCTGGGCCACGTTTATTTATTATAAATGGTGTCAGAAAAATAAGTGATCGCGACACACAACGAAACACACGAAACACAAACGATTATCATATATTGCCATCAAGCGGTCACGCTGGAATCAGACGTATGATAAATAATATAAAAAAGCGTTTTTTTTTGGCCAGGACTAGACAAAGACGTAGCTGATTTTGTAAACCGGTGTGACAAATGTCTACGTCAAAAACATTTTAAATCCGTAAAGGAACCCATGGTTATAACCGACACAGGATGTTGTGCTTTCGATAGAGTTTTTTTAGATTTAGTAGGGCCCTTAAGTAAAGATAATGATAGTTATGCATATATTCTCACACTACAGTGTGATCTTAGTAAGTACGTTGCGGCTTATCCACTAAGAAATAAAGATAGTATCTCAGTGGCGACGGCTTTCGTAAACAATTTCATCTTACGTTACGGAATTCCTCGGCATATTATATCTGACCGAGGTACTGAGTTTGTTTCGACATTAATGCAAGAAGTTTGCAAATTAATCCAAATAACTCAAATAACATCGACAGCTTACCATCACCAATCAATAGGAGGATTGGAAAATAGTCATAAAAATTTAATGTCATTCCTTCGAATTCAAACTAATAATAATCCAAGAAATTGGAGTATATGGCTACCATATTGGTGTTTTGCATTCAACACGACATTACATACGGAAACTAAATATACTCCGTATGAAATTGTTTTTGGAAAGCTTTGCAATCTCCCGAGTAATGTAAGTATACATTTAGAACCATTTTATAGTCATTACGACTACCCTAAGGAACTCAAATACAGGCTCCAAAAATCGCAATACGACGCCAAACAAAATTTGATTACTAGTAAGCATTTAAAAAAAAAAAATACGATAGTTATACGAACCCAGTTACGTACAAATCTGGTGATATGACATTACTCAGAAATGAACAATCTGTAAAGAAATTTGATCCACTGTACATTGGACCTTATAAAGTTATTGAAGATTGTGAACTAAATCTGAAAATTGATTATAAAGGCAAAGAAACATTAATTCATAAAAACAGAACTAGGCCTTATTTAAGTTAGATTGGGTATTAAGTATTTTATGTCGCAATAGATAAGAAAAATATAATATGTAAATGTAATCACTATAGGTAATAGTAATTGAAAAATGTACTGTAAGAATTAAGTTTAATTAGGAACTTTCAACATTTTGGGCCCATGAAAACATAAATAATATTATGTATCAATAAAAAAAAAAAGAAAAAATGTTTAATTCTTGGTTTCTTCTTTTTTTCATTTTCGGTGGGCATGTAGTAGATATAATATCGATCCAACCTAAGTAACACCTAAGTATAACGTGTATGTATTGTGTAGTCTTTACCATAAGTGTATAACCAATATATATGGAGATCCAATGCTAATTGAGCCAGTAATAAATCATGTTCTAATGGATACGCGTGTTTTGTTTATATCGCCGAACCTTACACGTCTTTACTAACATAATTTAAGAGCGGACTCTAGTCAACAGGAATTTGAAAAATAGGTATTTGAAGAAACTATTGCCGTCGCGTCACCTCCAACCTCACCCCGTAAAGTGCGAAAGGGACAACTGCAGCTCAGGCTGATTTTACCTACAAAAACTTTGACTAAAAGACGTTTCGTATTCTGCTGTTTTCTTCTTGAAAACTGGTCTGATCTAAAAAAATCTTATATCAAAATTTAGAGGAAAAGTATACCTATGCTCCTATCATTTCCTTTTTTGTTAAAAACTTATAAATTTTGTCTGAAAGTCTTCTGAACATGGCGGTAAAAACGGGCATTTTTTTCGGATTTTTGGATTGTCATATTTCTTTTTGTGATTATGTTTTGGAAAAAAGGAAATGATACAGGCACGTATTAATTAGACCTAGATTTTATGAAAAAAAATCATTGCTCTAGAGGCATTATCCACGAAGAAAACAGCAGAATGTGTTTGTATGGAGAAAGTCTCACTAGAGTCCCCTCTTAAGTACTACTAATACTATTTTTAAGGGTTAGCATATAATAATAATAAAAATCTTTATTTATACAAAAACCTTCAACAATGCTTCCATACTAGATGGCATGAATTTCAGTAAATAAAGGTCATACAGATAGAGAAAACTCTGACTCCTAAACTAGGAGATCCTGTGACTTAGGAGTCAGTGTTCTGCTGTCACTATGATACCAAAAACCTTTTACAAAAAGTGTGTTATGTCGGTATACAAAATCATGGCAAAGAATAGGTTTGAAAGTACAATAAAATTATTTCAAAGAATTAAACTAGAAGTAAGGGAATATATTAAACGGAGTTGTGAGAGAGTGTGCATAATATGACAGTAATGTAATTGTGTGTGTGGCGTGGAGGTGTGTATGTGAGTGAGCGTGTTTATGAGGGGGTGTAAGTGTACGTAAGGGTGTGTTTGTATATATTCGCCTGTATGTGTATTATATTGTTAGTATTTTTGTGTATCTTGCTGAAATGATTGAGATTGCGATTGATTAAAATGGGTAGAAGAAATTTTGTACGGCTACTGTTGGATGTGGAGTAGTTCTTCTGTTTGAACGTAGTCCTGATCCTGAAGCCAACTTTGTACCTTAGCCCTGACTTCATGGTGATTCCACCCAGTTATTTGAATATTTTTAGCAATATTTCTGTAATTGTT
This sequence comes from Orthosia gothica, assembly GCA_949775005.1. Classification (NCBI taxonomy): domain Eukaryota; kingdom Metazoa; phylum Arthropoda; class Insecta; order Lepidoptera; family Noctuidae; genus Orthosia; species Orthosia gothica. Next base: position 24,499,457 of record OX459035.1, read on the forward strand.
CCTCTTTCCCACCGGGTCCATGAAAAATTATAATAATGTTTTATATGTTTCTTAAATGAATTCTCAAGGGGTCCACGAGATATATCAAAAGTACAGTCAGTAAAAACAATTTCTAGTAAGAAGGAGCGGGTTGTTGAAAACATAACAAAATAAAATGCAGTCTTGAATGGTGACCATACCATACGTAATCATAAATTAGGTGCTTAGTAGGCGTTTCGGCCGCTGAGTTTCGTCCGATCCGGTCGAAGCAGGAATTTCATTATTATTAATATTTTTGATAGGTGTTTCGGATTAATTTTTTTTTAGAGGAAAAGTAACGTCAGCAACATAAAATCAGTAGAGAGTTTAATAACATGATAAAAATATAACTTCCTCTTTTGCTTTTTTATTTAGATATTGAACATTATAAGCATTTATGTCCAAACTACCAGGAGGCCAGAATCATGAAAAGGTCTTAATATTTGTGGGGCTGGCATCATTACGGGTAAAGACTAACTTAAGTACCAGGAGATTATAACCATGTGGAAGTATTACTGAGGCTGGCTGGAATCATGAGATTTAAAAATAGTACCGGGTGTTTTTTGATTCGGATCTTCTGGTACTCCGTTAGTCTCTACCGCTTATGGTTCTAGGCCCAAAATACTTCTTCATGATTCTGGCCTCCAGTAGTAGTGGTTTTTATCATTTTATTAAACTCTTAACGGATTTTAACAGATTTTTTTATTTTGACTTTCTAAGAAAGTAAATGTCCCAACTAAAAATGGTTTGGCCTACTAAGCCGAACCAGGCATGAAAGCATCCTAGGAAGCTGAATATTATGGAAAATATGTAAATAAACAAAACCGAACAACTGTGATTTTTTTAATGCTTTCGTCGGTTTTATTCTAAGATTGAGACGATTAACTGTAATTCTTCTGAAACAGCGTTGTTTTAAATTTCTTTTCGATTTGAGTCTACAATTGAGATGATTTATTGTGATTATTCAGAAACAGGGATTTCTTGAAATGCTTAAATCTATTTTAGTCTAAGATTGAGTTGATTTACTGTGATTTTTTATAATGCTTTAGTCTATTTTAGTGCAAGGTTTAGAAAAGTTCCTGTAATTATTCGGCAGCTCTGATTTTTTATTATGCTTAACTACATTTAATTGTAAGATTAACATGATTTATTGTGATTATTCTGTAACGGATTTTTTTAGTACTTAAATATATTTTAGTCTAACATTAAAATTATTTACTGTGATTTTTATAAAACTGATTTTTTAATGGTCATGACCATTAAAAAACCATGTGATACAGTAAATTTTTAGTTCTTAGTTACCTATTATTCAGTGCGATTTATTTCATAGAAATAGTAAACATTTATTCCTTAGCCATGCTTTTATTGCTCACTGTACCAAACATTCTCATGGACCCGTTGGGAAAGAAAATATTTCATATTTTAAAATGTCGTGGACCCGTTGGGAATTAATGTATGAATTTTATTTTTATGAGAACATTAGACTCGTGGACCTCTGGGAACAACCCTTTTTATGATGTAGAGGAGCACTAATAAGGTATTTTTAAATATTCAAACTTTAAGGGAGTGAACTAAAAAGGCATCTGTAGGATAAATTATGGATCACGCGATCGAAGTCGCGGGTGAAGTGCTAGTTATTAATATGTATATTCATGCCAAATTTTAGCTTTCAAATACTCATAGTCTCAGACAGATGGACAAAGCGAAAATATAAGGGTTCCTTGTTGACTTTGGAACCCAAAAACAATACAATAATTATGAATATATAAATTAACCAATTTTATTTTGTCTACACTTAAGATTGCCTTAAATTATTTGACTTCGGTTCATAACTGGTAACCTTTGAGCTATACTAATACAACAAGTGCAGATTCAAACCAGACCAAAAACATCCATTAAATAAAATAAATTTAATCAGTGCGCTAAGCGATCAGGATCTCACAGTGAACGATGGCAATATTTTATATGAAGAAGTTTTTTCAGTGGTTCAAAAATAGTTCAATAACACTTTTAAGAATAACACTAAAACTATATGCCCTAAGTTTTTATTCAGTGACTGGACGACTACAGGACTTATAAGCCTTAAGCCTTATAATAATACTGAAACGTTTAGTAAATATGTTGCTACTTGGGTTCTTCTTCGCTTCATCGTGGGTGACCAAGCCACAAGCCAGCCCAAAATGTTCAACAAAACAATTTTCAAAAGTTTATAATATTTGGAATTGAAAACTTGACTCGGTAGCGTAAGTCAATCCGTAAATTAAGCATTATTTGACAATCATATTTTTTGACCCTGTGTTGTCCCACAGCAGGGCAAAGGCAATCATTACCACTTATAAATTGTCTCGATAAAGTGACAATTTATCAGCGATAATAATCAGTACCTTCCTCAGCAATGATAGTCGGTAAGTTTTAGAACAAGTACTTTATTCATCGTTAAAACCTCCTTACTAAACCAAAAATCTATAAAAATGCGAATTGCAGAATAACGACAGTATAGTGAGTTACTAAAACCAACATTTTCAATGGAAAAGTAGCATCAACGTAGAACATTCCATAGACATTCATTTTGTAGAATGCCGCTTGATGTAGGCGTTTTATATTCTTACACATTTTTCTCTCAGCATCTGCAATATTAAAATAAATTATTTACTATTTTGTTTCTATTAGCGGACACATAAAATACTGATAATAATTTAAAAGTTGTCAGTGGAATAAGGAAAATGTTCTCAAGCAAGTTTTGAGTATGAATACGATTGAAGAAGAACAAAAACTTGATGGATTTACAAGTACTGTAAAATATGATATGGCTGCTGAGATGTAATACATTAAGTATATTTTTAAATAATATTTTTGGATTGAAATATACTTCATCATTCATCATCATTTCAGCCGAAAGACGTCCACTGCTGGACATAGGCCTCCCCCAGGCGTCGCCACATTGACCGATCCCGTGCGTCTCGCATCCAGCGCCTTCCCGCAACCTTAACCAGGTCATCGGTCCACCTAGTGGGAGGCCTTCCAACGTATCGTCTTCCAGTTCGCGGTCGCCACTCCAGAACTTTTCGGCCCCATCGGCCATCCGTTCTGCGAGCAATGTGCCCTGCCCACTGCCACTTAAGTTTGGCAATTCTTCGGGCTATGTCGGTAACTTTAGTTCTCCTGCGAATATCATCATTTCTGACGTGATCACGCAAGGAAATTCCGAGCATAGCCCTCTCCATTGCCCTTTGGGTGACTTTAAGCTTTCTGATAAGGCCCATTGTGAGCGACCACGTCTCGGTTCCATAGGTGATCACTGGCAACACACACTGGTCATAGACTTTTGTCTTGAGACTCTGCGGTAAATTGGACGAGAAGATACCACGCAACTTCCCGAACGCCGCCCAGCCGAGTCGGATTCGACGGTTGACCTCTTTCTCGAAGTTGGACCTACCCAACTGGACCGTTTGTCCCAGGTAAACATAATCGGCTACAACTTCAAGTGTAGAGTCTCCGATCTTGATAGGAGTGGGTGTTACATGGAAATATACTTAATGTGACATAACACACATATAATGGGCCCAAACACGATGTTGCCATCTTATCTGGTTGAGGAGTTGCTATGGCCATCTTCTAGCTCCATCATGAGAATAACACTTTTGCAATGTTTCCAAAGTTACATAAGTACGCCAAGTTTCAGCTTATTCAAAACCCAGGAAGTGCTTAAAAAATGGATTACTAACTGCCGAACACGCAAACAAAAGCATGATGATATAAAGCTTGTTGTAAAAACATGGCATGAGCTAAACTTTATTACCACTATAGAGAAAAAGATATAGACACTATTTTTGTCGCACTTAAAATTTTAATTGAACATAATTATATTTTTGAATTTACCTGTACAATCGCTACCCAGAATAAGCGTGCAGGAGGTTTGAACATCATCTATCGCAATGTAGAATTTTTCACAATACGAGGTCAAAATAATTTCATACATCAAACTCTTTATCACCTTGATATATGTGGTAATGAAGGATATCGCTGCTAAATACTGCAACAAAGATTAAATAAAAGTATATAGTTAGCGAAAATAACACATTTTTTATTATTATAGATAGGTTCGCGCTTGACCACTATCTCACCCGACGATAAGCGATGATGTGGTCTACGGTATAACACGCTTGCCTAGAAAAAACCTATTCACTCTTAACTTAAAGACCACGAGGTTGTAGCTATCTGGAAACATAGAACTGCCGGAGGGCAGGGAATTCCACTCCTTAGCTGTACGCATAATGAAAGTACTTCCAAAACGTTTAGTGCGTATGGTTGGGATGTTCACCATGTACCGATGGCGCATCGCCGTACGTCTTGTTTGTTTGTCTGTCGTATTTTTTTTGTATTCTGATGATGAAACGGGCTAGGCGGAATTAGATCATGCAATTCCATCGTCCCCGAAATGCAACCGATAAAAAACCGACAAGCTGGCAACTCGACGACGATGTTCAAGGCTCTGAAGCTTTGATTCGACCAGTGCCTCCTTGCCGATGAGCCTCTTGGCCCGTTTTTCTATCAACTCTAGTGCATCAAGCTGGTATTTGGCAGATCCGTCCCAGAGATGAGAACAATATTCTATGCAAGATTGAACTTGCGCTTGATAAAACTTCAGCAGCTGATCTGGCGTGAAGTACTGTCTTACCTTCGCAAGGATCCCCAACTTTTTGGCAGCCAGTTAAGCCTTTGCCTCAATGTATGGGCCAAACTTGAGTGTCGATGTCAACGTCACGCCAAGAAGCTCAAGTTGGTCCGTTATCGCTACGGTTACACCTCGGAAAGATGGAACCGGGTTTAATTGGCTCTTTTTCGCGGAGAAGAGACACGCCTGTGTTTTTGCTGCATTGGACTTGACCAGATTGGCATCACCCCAATCGGAGACTGCCTCCAAGGACAAGCTCCAGCGCTCGACCATGGCCTCACGGAGAGACTGGACTTGAGGCCCAGTAGCCCGTGCGCGAAATAACTTCTTCTTAACAAAATGAAATAGTAGACTTTTATACTCACAAACACATTTTCAACTTCAAATTCATATGATATTTTTAATATAACAATTGACTTTTGCAATTTGAGTAAAGCATCATAAAATAGCTCTATGCTTTGAAACGCGATCTGAAAAGTGAATTGATTACATATCGTATAAAGTAATCCCTATCGTCTATCGTCCCCTAGTCTTAGAGTAATGTGGCATACCGCATGCTGGAAAGATTTATTAAAGATCTCATAACAATCCAAAATATTTGCATAAGCTTGAAGCATTTTCCTGCAATAGTGTTTTATGTCGGTGAAGTCCATCGGTTGCATATTTTGAGCTCGAAGGTTCCATAAATCAACTTTGTTTTTTAACAACTTCATAAGTCTGATAGCGTAAGCAATGTTTAAATCAAAACATAATGTGGAAAACCCAAAGCAAAATATGTAAAAGGACTCAAATTTAATAGTAAAATAAGAGACAGTGACAATGAAACTACCGAACATTATAACGACAATGATCCAGTTCCAAATGATGAAGCGCTTAACAAAAGTCTTTTCATTAAGAAACCTGTGAATGTCTTGAATTTTTAAGACCAATGATATATTTAGTTTTGTTTGCCACACATTGACAGTATAATTTATGACAAATCCGATGAAATACAAAAACAAGTCGATATACGAGGTGATATACCCTATATTGTAATACATTCTTATATTTTTAGAGAAATGCATCTCGCATGTATTATGTATGAATACAATAATTGATAAAATCATGACACACGATGACACCAGTTTTGTAACAAGGCTGTTTGGATATATAAAGTTATCCTTTACACGATATTTGGGATAGAAAATAATATTTTGCATGATGTTTAGAGGCTGAAGCATCGCCTGAACATCTCTGTCGATCAAGTTGTCTGACGGTAAAGTTACATGAAAATATTTTTGTTTGGTAATATTGTTTTTCCCTCTCAAGGACTTCATTCTAATATGAATAACTGGACTCAAATGAATACTTAATCCTTGGAATAACGATTAAGAGATTGGTGACATTCAATGTACCATGTAATCCATTAAGGATAATTATATGAACCACTAGTATTAATAATATTACAAAATAGTTATTTTTTTAGACTGCAGTACTTCTAACATTAACCTTCGAAACGGGATATTTACCATGTTTACTGTACAGTACTTCTGTTTGGTGACTACTTTATAATGTCAAAACAATCAGACAACCTCTCGACAAAAACATAAACTGTAGCAGTACGAAAGTATAGTTAGTAAGTTACGTATCATTTTTAACGGAAAAGTAGCATCAACAAAGAATATTCTGCATTCATAAATCTTGTGGAATGTCGCTGGATGTAGGCGCTTCTTCTAGGGAAGCGTGCTTCACCATCGACCACATCATCGCTTACCATCAGATGAGATAGAGGTCAAACGCGAGCCAGCAGACAATAAAAAAAAATGTTTTTTTTTTTTTTTTTTTTTTTTTAATACATGTATCTGCGATCAGTGCCTAGCACTATTAGCAAATTTGGTGAGCGCGTTATGTCGGTTAGAGTGCGTCCCCCAGTGAGGGCGTCTCCTCATCGTCTATCTTTAGATTATTTTGTCTATAAAATATGATGTCCTTCCGCTTGAGGCGCTTTATGTAGCTACGTATCGTAAGCTGTGTTGCCAATGCATTGGGGTGTTTCATTAGCTTCTCCCGGTATTTTAGGCTGACGTTTTGGATTTCGTCCTTTATTGTGGGCATATTCAGATGGTCATGAATTTCCTGGTTTGTGATGTACCATGGAACGTTGCTAATTGTTCGCAGTATTATGTTTTGCATTCTCTGTAAGCATGAGACGGTTGAATTGCTGGCGCTACCCCAGAGTTGGACGCCGTACATCCATACTGGTTTCAGGATTACTTTATAGATGAGTAGCTTGTTATCCATCGACAATTTGCTGTTACGACCCAGAAGCCAAAGTAGTTGCTTGAAGCGAATGTTAAGTTCATCTCTCTTTTTTTCACATGTTGGTTCCATGTCAAGCGCCGATCGAGATGCAGTCCAAGATATCGGACACTGTTCTGTTGTGGTAGGGTGGTATCTTCCAGTTGGACAGGCGGGCAGTTGCCTTTTCGAAGAGAGAAGGTAACATGGACAGATTTTGAAGCATTTGCTTTGATACGCCAGTCCTGTAGCCACTTAGTTGTTTTATTTAGTGCATTCTGTAGGAACTTTGAAGCCATGTCCGGATCTTTGTCGCTAGCAAGGATGGCGGTATCGTCAGCGAACGTTACGATTGTGGTCTTATCTGCTTCAGGTAGGTCAGCTGTGTATATGGTATACAGCAGAGGACCCAATACAGAGCCCTGAGGAACACCAGCGCGTATCTCTGCAAATTTAGACATTTGATCTCCTTCCTTAACCTGGAACTGTCGTTCTGTTAGGTATGAAGCCAGAATTTGATGATAGCTGTGTGGGAGGTAACTTTTAATTTTGCAGAGGAGGCCTTCATGCCACACTCTGTCGAAAGCTTGCTGGATATCCAAGAATACAGCAGAGCAGTACTCTTTTTCTTCAAGAGTTTTTCTAACTCTTTCGTATACTCTATGGACCTGCTCCACTGTGGAGTGCTGCTGCCTAAATCCAAATTGATGAGCCGGTATGACGTGATTTTTTTCCAGGAAGGGAAGTATTCTGCGTAGTAAAAGCTTTTCGAAGATCTTTGACAGTATTGGGAGTAAGCTTATAGGCCTGTACGAACTGACTTCATTTGGTGGTTTGCCATCTTTGTATACCATTGCAATTTGCGATACTTTCCACAATTTTGGAAAGTATTGCACTCTCAGGATACCATTATATAGCATTGTTAGGAAGATAAATGCTTTCTTAGGTAGTTGTTTTATGATTTCCTTCGTAATTAAATCAAATCCTGGCGCTTTTTTATCTTTGAGTCCCACTGACACTCTCCAGACCTCTCGTGTAGTTATGGGTTTCGGCGGTAAGGTCATTTGATAATCTTGTTTAAGGATTTGTTCCACCTTTTTATCAAACTCTTTGTCGACCGTATCATTTGGGACGAAAACTTTGGAGAGGTGTTCTGCAAAAGCAGTTGCTTCCTCTTGTGGGGTTCTTGCCCAGCCAGAACCATACTTTAAAGGAGGTTTTGCAACCTGGGGTCTTTTGTAGTTTTTGGTGAACTTCCACAAGGAGTAATTCGTTGCCTCTACGGAAGTGGTTATTGCAGGAATGTTTTTACTCAATTCACGAATTTTTTGCAAAATGTCCCAGTAAATATTTTTCTCTTGATCTGGCATCAAAATACAGACTTAAGTAATTATTTAAGTTAGGTGGTAATATGTTAAATGTATTGTTTTATTTCATTATATGGTAAAAATTGAATTGTGTAGTATATAGATATAATAATGATTGAAATAATAATTAAATTTTATTATTAATAATATAATGTAATTGAAAATTTATGTAAGAATTTCATTAAATTGGAATTTGAATTTGCATGCCGTTAAAACGGTGAGACATGTAGCACTATGCAATATCATGAAATTAGCACCTCTGTAAACACCATGTTTCTAGCAAATAAATATTCTATTCTATTCTGTAGCAGACAACGATTCAAGTTGTATCTGTAGTGTGTTATCTCTCCATTCTTTTAATTTGTATTTCAGGTCTTCGGCGGCCTTATTGAAGTTCGTTTTATCTCTTCCTAGTCTGGTTAGATGCCACACTCTGCGTAGTCGTCTCTTTTCTAATAGTGCTGATTTTATTTCTAGCGGATAGTTAATGGTCTTGGTTTTACACTGGTTGTTTTCCGTGGTACTGATCCAGCAAGCCTTTTGTATAAGCGTAGTTATGTATTTTGCTGAGTCCTCCACATCATCACTAGTTTTAAGAGCCACTTTCAATTCCATATTTTTATCTATATACTCTCTGAAGTAGTCCCAGTCAGTATTCTTATTATGTAAGGTTTCTGGAGTTGTCATTTCTATAACATTTGTGCTTATAGTAAGTATAACTGGCGTGTGGTCAGACGAGCCGTCATAGCAGGATTCTATTTTTAGGTAGTTATTTGGTATACCCTTGATTATGAAGAAGGACTTCTTAAGGTCGGGTATTTTATTCGTGTCACTTGGCCAATATGTTGGCTCACAAGAGGTGATATGTCTAAGGTTGTTCTTATCAATGCTTAGTTTCAGCTGTCGGCCTCTGGTTGTAATGAGCCTTGATTGCAAGAAGTGGGAAAACATAGCTTCTGTGATTTTATGTTTGGGTGGGCAGTAAACTGCAGTCATGGTGAAGTTCCCAGATTTGTCTTCCACAGAAATCGACGTCGCCTGAATATGTTCCGTTTTGTAATCTGGCATCTGATGATGTTTGATGGTTTTCTTTATAACCACAGCAGTACCAGCATGGCCAGTTCCGTCAGGATGGTGCGTGGCGTAACATTGGTAATTGGCAAACTTTACAGATGTTTTGGCAGAGCAGTGTGCTTCGGATATGAGTAAGATGTCCAAATTCTGTGTCTCCATTAACAATGCCACTTCATCTTTATTTGGGGCAAGCCCATTTATGTTCCAAGTTGCAATGCGTAGTGTGTTCATTTTGACAACTTGTCAACAAGTTTGGCTATGAGGCTCATTAGAGTACCCATTTGTTGTAGGATAATTTCAAATTTTTCATTTTGTTTTAACAGTAATTGTTCTATTGTCAGGTGTTGTGTTGTGATTTGAACTTTTGACTCTTTGCCTGTTGAGGTGCTGTCTCGTGTCTCTCCTTGTAGGGTTTCAGCGTAGGATCTTTCGTCTCTGAGATTGTTGTGTTTAGGCTCTTTATCTGGCTGATTAAAACGGGATGTATTTGTGTATGGTTTTTTATCTGCGAATTTTGTTTTCCTCCTAGTTAAGATCTCCGTATACACTTGGCATCCTTTGTAGTTGGCTGGGTGTGGGCCATTACACAATGCGCATGTTGCCGGGACTTTACGGTCTTGCTTCTGGCATTCTGATGTCTTGTGGGACTGTCCACATTTAACACATCTGTATGGTCGCATACAGTAGTTTTTAGTGTGTCCGTACTGCTGGCACCTCTGACATTGGACTATTGTCTTTCTTTTTTTCGGATCTTCTATGAGGACAGACTGGTGATAGATATATTTTAACTCTTTAATTGCTTTGTTGTTAGGACCTGCCTCTAGGTTGACGAAGAAAGTTGAGGTGGGCTTCTTTTCAGGGCCGAATCTTGCATTTATTATCTCACCCGTTACTATATTTCCTGTAGCCTCTATTTCTTCTTTGATGATGTTTAGGGGTGTAGATGGGTGTAGTTTTTTAATAACTATTCTACACGATCTGTTATCCTTCCTGTTAAAGGTATGGCCAATTAGTCCATTCTTCCTAACAAGGCTAATTAAAGTTTTGTAGACCTCTGTGTCTGCACTGATTATTCGGAGCTGAGTTTTGCCGACAATTTTGTAGGTAAACTGGTCCTTTTCTGCTGCTGTCTCTAGGAGCTCAGTTAATTTATTAAGGTCTTCAACTCCATATAATACAATAGGTGGTGGTTTGCTGGGTTTCAGAGGCATCTCGTCTGTGATATCTATTGGTAATCCTGAGAAGCGGTTTGAGGTTTCCATTATTCCTACAGTTGGGCTAGTAGAGAGTTTTCTCTTTTTGTTCCTGTCAACAGGCACTCTTTGCCATGGAGGAGGTGGTGGTTGATGTTTGTCAGTTGCAGAGCTGACTGTTGCTCCTTTGTTTATATTATCTTCAGGGGGAGCTGAAGCCATGGTGCTGCTTCCCACTGAACTGGATCTCGGTCTTGCTAAAAACAAGCTAGGGTGGAACGCTTGTTGCACAAATACTTTTGCTTTGCTGCCAGTAGTATTTACCAACGCAGGGGCCTGGTCGCCTACCCCTGTGAGGTCTTCGGTAGTCAATTTCACACTCACAGGCCCGGGTACCTGTGAGCGCCGGGGTTCAGCCGGATCGCACGATATCATATTCTCTTTATTCGACATTTTCATATAAGTGGGTTGGGAGTGTAACCATGATGCTTTCCCAAGGCATCATGTCCACGCTTTCAGAGGGGATTTAGTCCCTCTAGGCTAGTGGAAGCCTGGAGACAGGTTACTCAACCGCCGCCTGTTGCTCGGCGTTGTTGCTTATTTAGCACCACCCAGGGGGCACGTGTAGGGGGGGGCTTGCTAGGAGAAGATGGTAAATCCTACGGACGCGAGCAACTTCACCCCCCAAAAAAATGTTTTTAAACAACTTTCTTTCAACTTGTGTAATCATTACTATATTTATTGTAGAAACTTGTATCTAAATATTCATATTTATATTCTTTATTGTACACAAAACAAAACAAACATATACAAATACAGAAGAATTACTTATGTATAAAGGCGAGCTTAACCCACAATTGGGTTCTCTTACAGCAAACCAAAATAAATTAGAAAAAATAACGAAAGCGCACAACAAAAAAAACTTATAAACAAATTAAAATTAAAATTCTTACTAATGTAACGCGACGAAAATATCAACACGTCATCACTGCTACCGCGCCGTTCGGCCGAGCCTACGAGTCATCACCTCCGCCCCGCGCAACGCGTCCCCTCCGTGGCCACAACCGCCTATAAAGCTTCTCTCAGAAGCCAGCAGCGGCAGTTCGAGTTCGGCACGCTTCGAGTGTACTCTCAGTATCGACTTAGGTCGGTCAAGATTACCTCGCCTCTTGCTGGACTTGGGCTAGCGGCGTATATTGGTTGTTTGGCTGTGTTGGTATCGTTAGCGGTCCGCACACCATTCAAGTAATATACAACGCGCGTAGGGACTCATTAGATATTTTCAACATTCCCCTGTTAGTTAGTATTCAATCTTGTTGATAACTTTATTGTACATACTGTATTAGTATTTTTATCCAACGTTTCTTCTTGTTATTTTAATTCTGCCTAAGATAGTTTAAATAAATAATTGTTTTTCATGAACTGTGGGTTTACTTTATCTCTCTACACATACCCCCCTTACAACTGGCGTCCCAACTCGGGCTCTTTTCCCACATGTTTATTGCCAATTGTCACTACAATTAGCTTCTCACCTCGGGCAATTTTTCGTAATACCCACAATTTTTATTTTATTTTTATTTTTCGTTAACTGACTTTATTAAAGTACCCACTAGTTTTTTCCCAAACTAGCTGTATATTTTATTATCGTCTTATGAGACTACCCTCTTTTTCGGTACTTTCGTAGCCTCTATCCATTTTGTTATTTTGTATTATGTATCATCACGCTAGGTCCCTTTTAGAGTAAGCAGAGTTAGTACATAGTACAAACATAGATGTCATGTAGTTTTGCATCATACACTGCCCGCTTCAACGGATCTCGCAGTACTACGTACGTCTACTAGCTACCGTCAGTACATTCAAGAAAAAGAATCCATAAGGGATGAGAATGCTATAGAGGGGCTTACACTGTTACTGGTTGGCGAAGCATCTGTTTGGTGGCAACAATGGTCAAGCGCACATAGATGCAAAGATGGTTTACGGCGTAGAGTACAGAAAGTCAGCTGTAGTACCCGTTACATTATGTGATTGGAGAATCCTCACAAATTGTATCGTGTTCACACGATAACCACACGCTCTTAGGAGTGGATAAAAATTCAGGATGCAAATATGTCCCTGAACATACCGCAATTATCATTTCACTTCTTGGATGAGCCTAACCAGAAGTAGTTTAATGATCCGAAGAAGAAGTTGATGCATCCGTGTCCACGGTGCATATGGAGGTAGTGAGAGTCAAGCCCGTTATCTCAAGAAGCTGTTTTGGTGCAGGGGGAGGGCACAACTGAGCACCCCGTGGAATATGGAAGTCGCTTTTGACTAAGGCGGAACGGAATTATTCCGCCACCAAGCGCGAAGCATTGTCTGCCATATGGGCTGTATCAAAGTTTAGAGGCTACATAGGAGAATCCTCGGTAGTATAGTGGCAAGTATCCCTGCCAACCAGCCCAGCGTCCTCGTCATGGTTGCGGCTAACGTCCAAAGCACCGCAGCTCGCTATCAAGCTGGCGTCACGTCGCGACTGGCCGTACATCATTCTGCGACATCATAGGCCCTGCTTCTATAAAGTGGTACACCCAGCAGAGCGTAACCTTCCTCTGCGTATTTACCACTCACCAGCATTGAGTCCATACAAGGGCTCAAACCTTATCCTATCTAATCTAAAATCATTTGCGCAGACACGGTAGACTGAGGAAGCAGAAGCTAGTTCCAGAAGCAGCAACTGGTCTCCTCGCCGGGGCGTCTTCGGGACCAGAGGGGGAGACTGTAACGCGACGAAAATATCAACGCGTCATCACTGCTACCGCGCCGTTCGGCCGAGCCTACGAGTCATCACCTCCGCCCCGCGCAACGCGTCCCCGCCGTGGCCACAACCGCCTATAAAGCTTCTCTCAGAAGCCAGCAGCGGCAGTTCGAGTTCGGCACGCTTCGAGTGTACTCTCAGTATCGACTTAGGTCGGTCAAGATTACCTCGCCTCTTGCTGGACTTGGGCTAGCGGCGTATATTGGTTGTTTGGCTGTGTTGGTATCGTTAGCGGTCCGCACACCATTCAAGTAATATACAACGCGCGTAGGGACTCATTAGATATTTTCAACATTCCCCTGTTAGTTAGTATTCAATCTTGTTGATAACTTTATTGTACATACTGTATTAGTATTTTTATCCAACGTTTCTTCTTGTTATTTTAATTCTGCCTAAGATAGTTTAAATAAATAATTGTTGTTTCATGAACTGTGGGTTTACTTTATCTCTCTACACATACCCCCCTTACACTAACTAAATACACTACACAAATACGTGTACAGCACACAATGCATAAACATCATACATACTTTATAATATATAACTAAAATACATACATATTTATAAGCCATTTTGACAGGAAATGTTCCCTAGTTCTTCTCCTGAAGATCTCTAACGAAGTGCAATCCCGTATGGTGTGAGGAAGATTATTCCTGAGGCGGACAGCACGAACAGTAAAAGATCTACCGTAATATCTAAGTGTCTAAATATTTTTCAAATTATGTATTTTGAAAGTAATACCTGCACAATTTGTTTTCAAAATGAGCGTGGATGAGCTGCCTAAAGTAGCCTCATATTTTATGGGGTACCGTATAAAATGTTACAATAAAATACCTCCCCACATTCTAGGACTAAATGAGACTGTGACTACACGTCATTTATCTCTATATTTTAATATTTAAAACTGCACATGCCTGGCCACGGGCATTCAGGCACCTCATAGAATATGAAATTCTATTCATTTTTAAAGGATAAAACAAATACCGAACCTTTTAGTGAAACTCATAAATTGCCCTTTAAAGTAAAAGGTGTCAAGACAAAAGTAATATTCCAATGAAATCCTAAAGAGACTTTGAATATCCCATTTCTAATACAAACCAGTCCCAAAACAATTAAGAATTTGCACAAAAAAGGTGATATTTGGAATCAATAGTCGATAGTCATGTCGTGGTAGCTATCGTAGAAACGAGTGCTAACTAATATTGTGTGAGCGAATGCCAGAATGATTGGGCAAGGTTTAAATCATTGTATTACATAGACATATCACGAATGTACTATTTTATTCTAGCTTGGTGTCACCTTGTATGTATCTCCACACCTTGGTAGATATTTGTCACTAGCATTTGGTCTAGGGAAGCAGTGTAGTCTTTCGTCACACGTTAAATGCCCTAATACATCATTTATTCACTACACAATTACTCATTTGATTATGAAATATTATTTACCTTTAATTTTGTATAAAATAGGCTATATGGCCGCTCTTAATTGGTCACGTACGACAACCAAATGTTAGTTGTTAAATACTGTTTCCTTTAGAAGGTCTAGCTTAGAACATTTTGCGTAATACTTGCTGTCGCATAGATCCAGGGAGAAGGGGTAGGCTTCCAACGGTAGGCTTCACAAAGAACCCAAAACTACATCGTCTAAAGACGCTTAGGGAACGTGTCTCGTTAAAACCACACCAAGCCAATTGTAGGCAATACTAAATTGTCACTAATTAGCGAGACACAATATAGGTAGGCTGCCGCTCCTAGCAGCCCCTTATATCCACAAAATGGGCAAATGGAAGGACTTGAGGAGCGACAGCTAAATCCGCTCGCCCGTACAACAAGTAACTATCACAATGAGTTCTGCTACAGACTGAGTCTACGGTACTACGGACTGTGGTGTATAGCCAGTAAGTGATCATGGGGCTAATTCCCCATTTCCTGCCTAGCAGTCGTTTACACTGCCACAGGGATATGCTGGCTTTTGTGGTGATATGGTTTATGTGTTTAGCCCAATTCAATTGTTTGTCCAAATAGATGCCCAGGTACTTGGTTTCGGTTGTAAGGCTTAGGGTTGTTCCGAAGAAGCGCGGCAGTTGCAGTGTCATCGGTTTCTTCTTTTTTGTGAAGAGAATTAGTTCAGTTTTTGTGGGGTTCACTGAGAGTTGGTGCTCGTTGCACCATTCCTCTACTATTTTCAGGGCTTCACGCATGAGATTGCATAGAGTGTTTTTGTGGGTCCCGTTTATTATTATCGTTATGTCATCCGCGTAACCTACGGTGAAATAACCTTTGTCATTGAGTGTTTTGATGAGGCTGTCAGCTACCAGGTTCCACAGGAGTGGCGAAAGGACGCCCCCCTGCGGATAGCCCTTCGCGACGAGGGCCCTTGTAGTGTCGTTAACCGTGACTTGAACCGCTCTCAGTTTGAGCATATTAGTGATCCAGCCCCCTAGGGTCGGGTCTATGCAGTGTCTGTCGAGGGCCGTGTTTATGCTGTTGAACATGGTCTTATCGAAGGCGCCCTCGATATCAATGAAGGCAGCCAGTGCTGAGCATTTGTGATCCACTGCGCATTCAATTTTAGAAACCACATTGTGCAACGCGGATTCAGTTGATTTGCCTGTGGAGTACGCATGCTGCTGTTTGTGCAGTGGTTTCTCCCGGAGAGGCCCATCACGGATGTGCCTGTCACAGAGTCTTTCAAGGGTTTTCAGTAAAAAGGATGTGAGGCTTATTATAGGTCTATATGCCTTGGGTTGCGTGTAATCAGTTTTCCCTGGTTTGGGTATGAAGATGACTTTCACCTCGCGCCATGCAAGAGATATGTGTCTATGTGCTATTCAGGCCCGATAGATCTCAAACAGCCACGGCGTCATTTCATAATCTATTTCCCACTGTAGCAGAGCTGGGAAGATACCATCCAGCCCCGCCGACTTGTGTGTTTTGAAAAACAAACGTAGGAAGGACATAGTCTTTGACCTGAAACCGTATAAAACAGACTTCTTCAGGAGACAACCGTGCTACATAAGTCCATACCTATATAATAAAATAAGTAAAATTACACAGTTACATAACTTACCGACAAAAAAACTAAAACTTACCATAGATAACTTCCTTCTCTCTCAAAATTATGAAAACACTGAAAATTTACTAAAACGTATTTAAAGTATAAAATAAAACAAATAAAATAATAATAATAAAAACCAGTCAAGCCCATGCACGCTAACACATACACATCCACACATACACACAAACACAACACACCACACACCAGAATACCACACACACACTATCTTCATACTCACATGTACTACTACTTACTTTAGCACCGCACCACACTTGTAATGGCAGCTCGAACACGGTGGTGACGGAAGTAACTGGTGCTTATAGCACAGGAATCCTCCTAGTTTAAGCCCAGTTGCACACATTTTGTATCTTGCCACTAACTTAATGATTCTAATTTAAGGTACAATCATTGTAATTAGGTTTAAGCCTTGAACAAATAAATATTGTTTATTGTTGTATGGTTGAAAGGTGTTGATAGCCCATTTTATTCGGTCTACTGTTACTATGTTGTGGGCACTTAACCAGTCTTGTTCCGTTGGGGTCCATTCGGGTTCAGCCTCCCACGTCCTGTCCTCCAGGACTTGGCAGTCTGGGAAGTGAGTTTCGAGGAGGACCTTGCTAGTTTTATAATCGGTTTGTGTATATGTGTTGTCGGGTTTTTTCAGCGCGCCGAGGGTACGGTCCTGGTCAGTTGATAGGATCTTCCGTACTGTTATATCTTAAAATACACGCGAATGCATATAAAATAATAATGATGACCACGCTGGTCGTTACACGTGGAACCGTCTTTGCATTGTCAGCGTTTACGACACATCGCTACTTTTCTAGAGCCGGATAGGCAGTGTGGATTTGAACGTCGTCGCGGATACGTACTTTTATTGTATTTACTGAAAGTCAATTAAAATTCTATTCCAGTGTTTAATTAATTGTTTTTTTTTAAACCATTTTAAGAACCACCCCGTAACAGTGGTGTCAGAAGTGGGATACTCAGCAATCGTTGGCTGGTATCCGTTAAACGATCCGCGGAGTGCGTCTTGACAAACTCTTTCAAAATCCTTCGAACTCTTACTAACTCTTACAAAATTAGTTGGTGTGCAAATCACAAACTCTACGAATTCCGAGGAACTGCGACAGTAAGTCTTACCACGTAAGCCTGCCACCCTCTGGCCTATCACCACCACGTGGTGCCACGTGTTTGCGCCGTGTGACTTCACAACGTGATTAAGCCTGTTCGTGCTTCTTATCTGACGTTGGTGTCAGGACTCGCAGCCACCATCCTACTCAACTAGGCACATACCTGGTTTACCTGGTGCCGTCGCCGTCGGCTCCGCTGCTATACACGTTGTCTGTGCGACACGTGTCCGCCGCCGCTCACTTTGCCGCTGCCGACGAAGTCCTGCTGCTGCCCTGGTTCCTGTTGAGCTGCGAGTGCAACATACCTGCTCTACTCAAAATCTACGATGTCCACACTCCTTCTCGCGGTGCTGCTCAAATAGCCTGCTCAAACAAAGTTTTCGATGACTTTGATTCGTTACAGTCATTCCTTCGCCAAAATTTTGGTGAAAGGAAACATTATAGCCATTTATTCTTCGAGTTGCAATCTTGTAGGTAACAACAAAATGAGTCAGTGTCACAATTCTCTTTGCGCTTAGAAACCTGTCTCACCGACATGCAGACCGAAATTCACAATTCCGAAACTACTAAGAAAGATCTGTCAGGTAGAATCGCAATGACGGAAGACCTAGCTCTCCACACTTTTATTTTTGGCTTAAAACCTAACCTCAGTAATATGGTGCGGTGTAGAAACCCTAAAACTCTGAATGATGCTATTAACATCGCGATCGAAGAAGAAAAAATTCAAAATTTCTCTCTAAAAATCTGCCCAAAAATCGCTAAAGCTTGTAAGTTTTGTAATAAACCTGGTCACTTAGAAAACGAGTGCCTGAAAAAAAACCGATTTCGGTCACAACCTCCAACTTCGTCTAACTCTCAATATCAACAAAATTCTCAGCCGAGTCAATCAACAGACGTAGTCTGTAAATATTGCAAGAAACCGGGCCATGATATCTCTCAATGATATAGGCGCAAATATAACAATTCTAGAAAGAATAACCCTTCGATTCAACATAACGTCACGGCTTTACCCGATCATGTTGAATCGCAGGAAGAAACTGAAGAATGTGCTGACGATTTAAACTAAACAGTCGGGTGTCGTTAGCGTGCCGCACTACGTCCGACCGTATTCAAGGCACAACAAAATCTCGCATTACAAACCCACAACTTCATTTAAATCATAATCAATCTAAATCTTTTAAATCAATTGTGACCAATCGACCGGGTAACCAGCCCCAAACTGAAGGTCAACTTCTAACCCATCCAGCTAATCGACAGGGTAGCCAGTCCCAAACCGAAGGCTACTCAAAATCTCGTGTTGCCATGCGACAGGGTAACCAGTCCCAAACCGAAGGCTACTCAAAATCTCGTGTTGCCATGCGACAGGGTAACCAGTCCCAAACCGAAGGCTACTCAAAATCTCGTGTTGCCATGCGACAGGGTAACCAGTCCCAAACCGAAGGCCACTCAAAATCTCGTGTTGCCATGCGACAGGGTAACCAGTCCCAAACCGAAGGCTACTCAAAATCTCGTGTTGCCATGCGACAGGGTAACCAGTCCCAAACCGAAGGCCACTCAAAATCTCGTGTTGCCATGCGACAGGGTAACCAGTCCCAAAACGAAAGCACACACACCTCAAATAAATCTCAACATATTCCGTCAGGAACCTCTGTCTCGTTGAGTCCTAATGCCCTACAAAACCAGGAGTCCGTCACTCCAATTCATGAAATTAAATCTCACAAAATCTCTCTACCCCACGTATTTCTCAATACCAATTTTTCAAACAAACGTCCTGTGTTTTCTTATCGACACTGGAGCTAGTGTTAGTATTGTTAAGCTTCAAAATTTTAATTCTTCACCATCCTTATCCAGTGATAAAATTAAACTCAAAGGTCTGAGTGAAGACGACTCCTGCTACGAAACTTTAGGGTCATTCACCATCGATTTCGAATATATTCTCCCTCCAAATTCTAAAGTCTGTTTTAGTCACACTTTCCACGCCGTCAGTGATAAAGTACGGCTTAATTACGATGGCATATTAGGTAATGATTTCCTACAAAAACTTGGGACGTTAGGTATTCTCAAAACTCATTGCTCATTGATGGTCATCTCATACCGCTAAACTTCAGTAAGCCTGTCTATACCATTCCGCCTCGCTCCGAGGTGATAGTTGAATGTTCTGTGTCAAACTCCTTAGAAGAGTTAAAATCCATGAAAGAAGGTCTAGTTCTTGATTATATGTATGCCAAAGGAGTCTACTTAGCAAATTGTATTGTTTCAGTTAAACCTAATCAATCAATCTGCCTAGCCTTTTCCCAACTATATTGGGGTCGGCTTCCAGTCTAACCGGATTCAGCTGAGTAACAGTGTTTTACATGGAGCGACTGCCTATCTGACCTCCACAACCCAATAACTGGGTAACACGGTCCCCCTTGGCAAGACTGGTGTCAGATCTCAAGCTTCTGACTAATCGTAACGACTGTCAAAGATCTTCAAATAACAGCCGGGACCAACGGCTTAACGTGCTTTCCGAGGCACGGAGGAAACTCGGTATGTTGAAATGGTCACCCATCCACGGACCGACCTCGGCAAGCGTTGCTTAACCTTGATGATCGACCAGTGCGGCTGTTATTATTTAGCCACGAGCTCCTCCAGCCAGTTCAACCTAATAATCGCATTAATATCTCAATACTGAATACCACTGAGTCTAAAGTCGTATTTAAAGATTATTGTGTCCATTTGATTCCCTTCGAAAACGTATCACTGTCCTCCCAATCGTGCAATCAAGATAATGTTCAATTTATTAATAATCTCGATGACGTGTCCTTACATAGATCACAACAAGTACTAGACCTCATCCGAACAGAAAATCTAAACCCTGAAGAAACAAAGATCCTCTTAGAATGTTGCTCTAATTACACAGACATCTTTTACCTTGAGGGCGAGCCCTTAACTTGCACTAATGCTATCGAGCATTCGATCAGTACTGGTGATGCTGCCCCAATTCACGCAAAATCTTATCGTTTCCCCGAGTGCCACAAAAGTGAAGTCGAAAGTCAAATAAAGAAAATGCTCGATCAGAACATTATCCGTCCTTCAAAATCACCATGGAGCGCCCCTTTTTGGGTAGTGCCCAAAAAGATAGACTCATCGGGTAAGCAAAAGTGGAGGATAGTCATTGATTATAGGAAACTCAATGATGTGACTGTTACCGAAGTTTATCCTATTCCTTTAATTACGGATATTCTAGACCAACTCGGTCATTCGAAATATTTTACTACGCTTGACCTTGTAAGCAGTTTCCACCAAATAAATTTAAATCCTAAGGACGCGCCTAAAACTGGCCTTACGGTAGTAGGAAACGAAATTTCTGGGCACTACGAATTTACAAGAATGCCTTTTGGACTAAAAAATGCCCCTGCTACATTCCAAAAACTTATGAATACTGTCCTATCTGGTCTTCAAGGTCTTCACTGCTATATTTATTTAGATGATTGTATTATTTATAGCCAAAACCTTCAATCTCACATAGAAAAGCTAAAATTAGTGTTCGACAGATTCCGTGAATTTAATCTAAAACTACAACCCGCAAATGCGAGTTCTTACGACATGAAGTTGCGTATTTAGGACATATAATCACCGACAAAGGTGTCTGTCCTAATCCAGATAAAATCCAGGCCGTCACTCAGTTTCCAACTCCTAAATGTCCTAAAGACATCAAATCTTTCCTGGGTTTAGTCGGCTACTACAGGCGATTCATTGAAAATTTCTCTAAGATATCCAAACCCCTTACTTCCCTTTTAAAAAAGGACGTCTCATTTAATTGGTCGGGAGAACAAGAACACGCTTTTACTATTTTAAAACAAAAACTAACCACAGCGCCTATTTTACAATATCCCGATTTCAGTCAACCTTTTGTGTTGACAACTGATGCCTCCAACTACGCTGTAGGTGCAATACTATCGCAAGGTGCGATAGGCAAGGACAAACCTATCGCATATGCGTCACGGACGCTTAATAAAGCCGAGGGTAATTACTCCACTACAGAAAAAGAACTTTTAGCCATTGTTTTCGGCGTACAAACTTTCCGTCGTTATCGGTTATATCCGTTGACTATCGGTTTAAAATCGTCACCGATCATAAACCTTTAGTTTGGTTATTTAATGTTAAGGACCCCGGCTCTAAATTAATTCGCTGGCGTCTAAAATTGGAGGAATATAACTACGAGATAGTGCATAAACAGGGTAAATTAAATTGCAACGCCGATGCTCTGTCGCGTTTCCCGCCTCAAGATAACAACGACTCAAATCGTCCCGTATGCGCCGTCGACGATAGTAACTCTCCAAATCCTTCAAATTCGCCCTACGACTGCCCTTCGCCGTCCACAACAGATACTTACGAAAAGTATCTAAAACTTATTAAACAGTCGAATTTTACTTTCGACACGGTCATTCGAGAATTCAAAGAATCCCTACTTAAGGCTAAATGCAAACTAATCGTCTATCCTACATCAATCGATTTAGACGATTCTGTACCTTATTGCAAAGAAATTATAGAATTATCCACAAGTCAACCTAACATCCGTGACATAGAACGCGAACTAAACACTTTTTACAACACATCAAATGACAACCATTTGTTCACTCACTTATTCGTGCGAGTCCACCATTACGACGAAATGTCGTATAAGGACATTTTTAAGTTATTAGTTGAATATAGGGACATGATAAAATTTTGGTACATGGAAGAGAAAGAAATTGCTATATCCGATTTTTCTGACCCATTCACAAAACTTTCTTATACAAAAGTCTATAATATTATAGCTTACGTCTTCCACAATACTGGGCTTAAAGTTAACATCTATAAAAATGCCATACTATTCCCTACACCTGAAGAGGTTAGAAAAATTCTTCGGGATAATCACGACTTGCCTTCTGCCGGTCACCCCGGCATCACACGAATGGCGGAAAGAATAAAATCCATGTACTGGTGGAAAAATATGCGGCAAGACATTGAAGATTATGTAAAAAACTGCAAATCTTGCCAAATTAACAAACCTTTACGTCAAACTAACCGCGCTCCTATGATTATAAATTCCACCGCAACAAAACCCCTAGAAAAGTTATTTTTGGATATAGTAGGTCCCCTTCCGGAAACTTACGAATTTAAATACAAATTCATCCTCACAATTCAAGACGACCTCACCAAATATTCACAAGGCTATCCACTAATGACATGTTCAGCAGACGAAACTGCTAAAAAGTTAGTTCATTTTATTTCTCATCTCGGTATCCCTAAAATGATAGTCACCGATCAAGGCACTAACTTTACTTCCGAAGTTCTTAAACAACTTAGCAAGTTATTTGGCATTAAACATATTCTAGCAACGCCTTATCACCCACAAACCTGCGGTGTTTTGGAAAGGAGCCACTCAACTTTAAAGGAATATTTGCGACCTGAAGTGGACTGTATTGTTGGTTCGGTTGGAGACTCGTTGAGGAAATGAAAATACTATCGTGATTCGTATCTTCAATTTATTCCTTACTTGTTACTCCTTGTAGAGTGGAAGACCGACTGTGTCTCTGCCTACAAGCGGGCCGGCTTTTATACAAAAACCGCTCGGCGAGAACAATGGCGCCCCTACTTTTCAACTGTATTCAAGCATGGCACCACAGAAATGCCGATTTTATAAAACTTATCTTACTTAAACATACACAAGTTATACATTTCCTTAATCTACATACTTAATTCTACATAGGAAAAATATAAAAGGTGTACAAAGATCAACACAAAAATCTTAATCTAGATTCCTCCTTACTCCAAGTATTAAACTATGACAATATACATAATCTTATCTAATTAGCTACCTTTTCTCTAAATCTTATGTATATTTCAAGTTTTATTATACTCCTACTCTAAAATTCACATGGCACATACATGTGTCATTTTACACACGTGGTCAAACACGTGGACATAACGTGTTCATTTAATTTTGTAACAAAGAAGAAAACTGCGAGACAATCCTAACTAACTATCTACCTTTTCTCTAGTTCTTATACACATTACAAGTGTAGATAGCTTTACTCACATGGCACCTACGTCAATCCTACTTTAAATATTCACGTGTTAATTTCTAAGTTACAAGAAAGCTAAGAGACAATGCTTACGGTACATTGTGTCCGGCCCTATCAGGTAGATACATTACAAGGGACGGAGTTCGTCTTATTTTCTCACGCCGTTTCGCGCCATGTGGCCATCCTTGCATACAAATTTTAATTACGGTCGAGCCCGAAACATTAAGCATTGATTTTAAATAACATTTTATAACATTGGAAAAGGCCGCCATTCATAGACTCGCTAAGAACCCAAAAATGTGCAGTTTTAAAAAACAACCATTAAGGAATTTAGCGTGGGAAGTGTCCATTTCTAAAATCACCACGTGAAAGCTCGCCGACGTTAACACGACCCTTTGTCAATGAAAACGCACATACATGGGACTTGTACTTAAACACGGCCATGTTTTCATACAATTCTAACGTCCATTCAACCACTAACTACTCTCCATTCGAATTACTACTAGGTTTTAAACCATACATTCCCAAATCCATCGACACGTTAGAAAATAACACATACACGGATTACGTCAGAGTATTGAATCATAGGTTGTATTATAGTAGGCAGAAAGCACTACAAAACATTCAAAATTCTAAAGAGGTCTAAACGTTATTACGATTCTCACGCTAAACCTATCACTTACGATGTCGGTGACTCAGTATATCTAAAGTGTCACCACAAGCAAAACAAAGTTCTGTCTCCAGTTTGGAAAGGTCCATATAAAATCGTTAAAATCAACGGGAACCACACCGTGACCCTCCTCATAAACCGTAAACATGTACGTCATCACTATGACGAAATTAAGTTGGAGTCTGACGTTGCAATACCTTGATCTATTTCAGGCACCTTGCTGCGGAATGTAGGTGTCATCAGGTCGTCACACCGATAACAAGCAGTTCCGGTTTATACTTCGATAAAATGATCAACTTTAAGTTTACCAACGATAATTGGAATGTAGTTACGTATTTAGATATTAGTAAAATACAATCGCACCTAGATATAGTTGAATCTCTTTTCGCTAAAGTTGGCTCTTATTGTAAAAACTATAGTTCATCCAAAATCCAGATTGACTGCCTAAATGCGTTAACAGCGTTGCAGAGCCAGCATGATAACAATATTAAAAAATATTCGTCAGTTTCTTATATCGTAAGCAATAAACGGTCCAAACGCGGTTTGATCGATGCCGGTGGATCCCTTTTGAAAACCTTTTTCGGCACATTAGATTCAGATGATGCAATCAAATTCTCAAACGCTATAGACCAAGTACAGACGGACGAAAAACAATTAGCACATTTGATGAGAGATAATATACATATAATCAAATCAACCATTACAACGTTTAATAGCTCAATATCTAAACTGAATGAAAATGAAAAACGGCTTAACAAAAACCTTGAAATAATCGATCAAGCTTTTCAGCAACTAACTAGTTCTAATGATAAGTTGGATGTCAAATCTAATATAAATACATTCCTCAACACTATCGGAAGCATCATTATTTCCTTGTCGTTCGACATTCAGGATATTAATAACGCGATTCTATTTAGTAAAGTCAATATTCTACATCCGACTGTACTTAGTCCTTATCAACTCTATAACGAACTTGAACGGAATATGAATAATATGCCAAGGTATTACGAACTCCCTTTATCTTTGTCATTACAAAATATTCACGATCTTATTGATATTTCGAGACTTATATCTTATTTTCATAATAACAAAATAATCGTATTTATTAGAATCCCGCTCGTCCTACCTCAAATATACAACTTTTACCATATAATCCCAATGCCTGTTCCCTATGACGTTGCGCAACCAGACACTTTCGCAATTATCGCTCCCAGTCGACCTTACCTTGCAATAACAATCGATCATATGTTTTACTCGTTGCACAGTGTAGACAAGTGCAAAGTGATTCGTGAAAAGTTTTACATATGTGAATTAGAAAGTGTATACTCAAGTGTCGTGAACCCAATCTGTGAAACTATTTTAATTACGGAATTAGTCAGTAAGCGTAAGTGTTTCATAAAATTAGTAATAATAGATGGATATTTGTTTTATCTGAACCAGGCAAATGTCATGTATCTTGTGAAAATGATGGCAGTAGCTTTGATGAAACTTTATTCGGTACAGGAATATTATCTTTAACCAAAAATTGCAAAGCCTTTTATAAAACTTTACAATTTGTGCCATCATCAAATTTTTTCGTAAATGTAAGCTCACATGTTGTTTCCAATTTCAACCTAGTTGAAGATGACTGTTGTGAAAGGAGTAGGGTCAACAATTCACTTTCACGTTTACCATACCTAAAATTAAACAATGTTAATAATCTAGACTCTTTACTACAAGCCAGTATGCACCAAAACTAGTTTGAGCAAGAATTAAATAACATTGAAGATCCGACCTACTTCCAAAAATATGGAGTTCATTATATGTCCTTAAGCTACACATTTTTTATCATATTCTTATTATACCTACTCTACAGAGGTCGAAAATTAATATGCCCAAATTCAAAAGCTCCATGCTGCATACAAATATTCAACCAATGTAATAATACCAAGAAAGTAAATAATCACAGTCATCCTCAACAAGCTATTGAACTATCTGTGTTTGAAGAACCTGTTGAGCCTGATCTGTCAACATCAAGGCCAACATCATTGAAAAGAAACATTTTGGTAACCAATAAACAAAATTAATCTCGTTACTAAATCTCGTTATGTTTTACTAAAATAGTATTATAATGTGCTTAGTTTATAAGTAACAATCTGTAAATCTCCAACGACGTCCAAATCCAATCCGCTTCAAATCTTAAATTTCGCATCTTTCATCTCAGATGCTCCATTTTATTCGGGACCACCACACAGACAGACAGCACGGATGGTAAACCATCAGACCAGACGAAGACACCGACGACGACTCTGACGAGCGACACGGACATTGCCCAGCTCGAGGAGGAGATGGCCCGAGCGGCAATGGCCGAAGACGCCGACACCTGGCTGGAACGAGCAACTCCTTGCCTCGTCGCCGGGCGACCAACACGACGACAGCCTCCGGTGGCAGCCCCAGGGTCAGGTATGTCCCGTAGCGGTCGCCACCGATGGTTGTCGCCCTGTACAGTGACCACCTGCTAATGTCATACCAGGTATTCTGACGGATCAGAATACCGTGGAGCCTGCCCACGTCACCTCTGTAGCGAGGGACGAAGAGCGAGGCTCGGACACGGGTGGGCACGTCGGTCTGCTTCAGTACCGTCAGTGTGAGGTCGTTGTCGGGTAATTTAATGTGCAGAACATTCTGGGTCAGCCAGGTCAGAGCATTCTCGTCCTCGCACCACAACTGCACCGTGCCCTCCGCTACCCGTGGGTATCCGCGGAAGGCCGGGAGTGGTGTCGTCGAGTCCGTGTCCAGAAGTCTGTCCTCCAGTGCGGTCTTTATGTGCTCGGCCTCTTGCCTAGTCAGTTCTCTACCGGGGTGGGGAAGGCAGATTGCTACCGCCAGCCGTGCAGGAATATCCTTCGTGGCCCGCGCGTAGGTTCTCTGCCCCCCCTGAGCAGAGTGAATTCTCACTCGCTTGGCGTCCCCCTGAAGTGTAATAGGCGAGGCTGTGTCGTCGGGGTGCTCCCTCTTCAGTGGTGCTGTCCCACTTGGTCCAGGCTGCAGGTTAGGGGAGCTTGACACGGTCTTTTTTGCTTTGCGTGCAGCTCCACCACGCTTGCTCCTGATGTGTCTGGGTTTTTGTTCGTCGTGAGTACGTGGGTCGGTTTGCGGCCCTGGCAGGTTCTGTCGCGTGCGAAGGCATTTCGCTCTGGGTTGCCCCTTCGCGCACCTGCCTCCGCTCACTTTGGTCCGCGACCGGCCGCTTTTCGCTCTGGGTTGTCCCTACGCGTACTTGCGGCTGGTCGCGTGGCCCTGCGTCCGGCCGCTTTTCGCGCTGGGTTTCCCCTACGCGTACTTGCGGCTGGTCGCGTACCGCCTCTTCAGCGTCCGATCGCGCTTCGCTCTGGCTAATGCCGTCGCTGGTATTACGCTTTCGATCGCCTACTTTACTCTCACGCGCAAGGACTTTTCCGCGCTTAGTCAGGGGGCGTACTCCATCAGCTATAGCCAGGAGAGTAGTGGGACTGCCAGTTCCAACATCTTTCCCTGTGTCTTTATGCTGGTCTGGGTCATTATCTGGGTAGTTAGTGCTGTTCCGCACGACGCTCTCTTGCCAGGGGTTCGTGGGCGGCATGCACCGTGTAGCGGGTGTTGTCGTCGGGGTCATGTTCGTAGGCGCGTTGGACGCAGCCTGTGTTGTGGGCGCTAAATCAACAGCCGGCCGCGAGAAGCGCGGCATTAGATCATCAACACAAAGGTAGATGCTCCCCCCATATTACGTTGGGAGCTAACCACCGAAGCGGTGTGGGATTCCCCGGCTTGGCATGTTGTAGGGGGGTGGGCTTTTTTGGAACCGAGGTTACCCTTCCTCGGGGATAGGAGGGAAGGATTAGATTATTTTGATGGATAGAGGTGTGGGTTACATGGGGTCACCCTAGGCCTGGGATTTGACCTAGGGATTTAATAATAAAATAAATAAAATAATAAGGAGATGGGCACATGGGATAGTGGTGTATGGGTTACCCTAGGCCTGGGGTTTGGCTTTCGGGAACTTCTCTTGTCCGGGATCTCCTTGGGAGATGCCCCGACCACGGGATCGCACCGGCAGCAGCAATGCAGCCACCAGCGGTCGGTCCCGCAGCCGGAGTCGGGCTATCCGCAACCTGCCCACCCGCTCGGTTGCATGAGAAGAAGTGCCTGGCAGTCCGGGTCACCCCACCTCGGATGTACGTATACATTCGCGTTGGGTCAATCCAGCCTCCCCCGAGTTCTTCTTAAAAGTATTATTGAATTCTGTTTGAACCACTGAGAAAACATTTTTGTATAAAATATTACCATCGTTCACTGTGAGGTCCTGATAATTTAACTTACCAATTAAAGTGCTGTTAAATTTATTTAATTTACCGGATGTTATTGGTCTGGATTGAATCTGCACTTGTTGTATTGGTATGCTGGACTCAAATTTTACCAGTAGCCCACTATGATCCGAAGGCAGACAATTCATAATGGCTTTGTTTAAGTATTCGCAGCAACAAAAAACATTATCAATACATGTAGCAGTAGTCACAGTTGTTCGGGTTGGTTCCTCAAACACATGCGACAAATTAAATGATTTGAAGAGATTTAATAGTCTACTGCTATCTGAATTATTTTCTAAAATAATTAAATTAAAGTCACCACAGATTATGACTAGTTTATTACCAGTTGCAAGTTTGCCAGAACATCTTACATCACTGACTCAAATAAACAGTAGTTTTTATAATTGGGGGGTCTGTAAACGCACACCATAACATGCTTATCCAGCTCAACACAGGACAGTTCGACACTTTGTTCAACTGATAGATCTACAATATCTTTACGAGGTTTTGATTTAATACCATTTTTGATTAATATAAGTGAACCTCCACGCAACATAACATTTGTGTTAAAACAGCTGCCCAAAGTATAATTTGCATATTAATAAGCATTGAATATTCCTTCAGCCAATGCTCAGTAAAACAAATAATTTCAAACATTGTCTTTTCTAAAAACAGTTCTATTTCCAATTGCTTTGCAGAAAAACCTTGAACATTTTGATGGAATAATTTCAAAGAATTCTGCTTAGCCCCTTTTTTTAAATTAACTATGTGAGAGCAAGAAGGTACCTTCTTGCTTGAAACGGATAAATAAAAACCGGGCAGAGGTTGGTTCAGATCTTGTATTCACAATCGTAAGAGAGAAATTAATGACAGGCAATCACTTATATTAACACATCCCCGCTGCTTGACATGGCTTGACTGAAGGGGGCTTCAACATGGCGGCTTAGCTTCGACGGGCTCGGCGGGCATTGGTCGGATACACGTAGGCTGACGTCACATCCGTTACATTCGGCCATCCTGGAAATATTGCTCCCGCAATGGAAACAAAAACATTCATTAGCTTTCAAATAAATCAATAAGGGCTTCAGTGTTAGTACTATTGTTACCGTCCGTTATAGATGCTTTACTTATATATGGTCTTAGCGCATTTACCGACTAAGCATCCGTGAGCTTTTGTAACCACGTATACTTTTTATGCCCTTAATCCAGTTTCTACCAGTCGACCTTTGGGTGATGCAGAGATAAATAGTGGTAGGTGCAATATTTAAAGTTAAACACGATACCTAAGGTAGGTTTATTCAAATACAAATACTAGGCGTAATGCTAGGGTTTACAAGGCGTAATGCTAGGCTTTACTAGGCGTAATGCTAGGCTTTACTAGGCGTAATGCTAGGCTTTACTAGGCGTAATGCTAGGCTTTACAAGGCGTAATGCTAGGCTTTACTAGGCGTAATGTTAGGCTCAACTTGACTTTACTAGGCCTGACTCTACTTTACTAGGCCTGACTCGACTTTACTAGGCCTGACTCGACTTTACTAGGATTGACTCGACTTTACTAGGCCTGACTCGACTTTACTAGGCCTGAATCGACTTTACTAGGCCTGACTCGAATTTACTAGGCCTGACTCGACTTTACTAGGCCTGACTCGACTTTACTAGTCCTGACTCGACTTTACTAGGCCTGACTCGTCTTAACTAGGCCTGACTCGACTTTACTAGGCCTGACTCGACTTTACTAGGCCTGACTCGACTTTACTAGGCCTGACTTGGAATTACTAGGCTTTTCTTTACAACACTAGGCTTTACTTTACAACACTAGGCTTTACTTTACAACACTAGGCTTTACTATACAACACTAGGCTTTACTTTACAACACTAGGCTTTACTTTACAACACTAGGCTTTACTTTACAGCACTAGGCTTTACTTTACAAAAATAGGCTTTACTTTACAAAAATAGGCTTTACTTTACAAAAATAGGCTTTACTTTACAACACTAGGCTTTACTTTACTTTACTTGGTTATACTTTACTTTACTTGGCTATACTTTTCTTTACTTGGCTATACTTTTCTTTACTTGGCTATACTTTTCTTTACTTGGCTATACTTTTCTTTACTTGGCTATACTTGGCTTTACTTGACTTGGTTCACAGGATAAACGTAACTGCATTCAGATTCCTAAGGATGTAATGATAGCTAAGGATGTCTTATGCATGTCAGTAAATAGATCAGTTGTACTCGAAGCAAAACAATATTTGTATTTGTTTAATCTATTTTGTTTTTACTGATAGACTATGCGGCTATGACATAGAATAAGAGTTTATTATAGTACCTCAGATCAGACAACAGTAAATAAGCACATACATGAAGTCACGCCTTTTTTCTATGAGGGTAGACAAACTACAGAACGCCATCTGCTATTATCCTTATAACTCTTGTTTCGTTTACGTAAAAACATTGTCATACACGCACATACACGGATGCTGGTTATGCAAACTAGTTTTATCCTTATTATTGAAAATATGGCGACGAAAACAAAGACGACAAACAAAGTGGCTTGGGCCTGAATAGAATTAGAGTTATCGATATTGCTAATATGGAAATGAGAAAGACAACGCACCTGGCTAACTAGCTGTGGCTTCTGGCAGACTGGCTGTGGCAACTGGCAGACCGGCTGTGGTTCCTGGCAGACTGGCTGTGGTTCCTGGCAGACTGGTTGTAACTCCTGGCAGACTGGCTGTGGTTCCTGGCAGACTGGCTGTGACTCCTGGCAGCTCTCGGCCCTTGTTTGGACCTCTTCGTGCAGTCACACGCAGCACATGTTGAATACTTTGATGCTGTCTTGCTCGGCGTGCAGTTGGGTCGATGGCAGAGTGTAGAAAACGCAGTGAAGCTCTTAGTGTCGTTCCGGCCGTGAATAACACATACTTCTTCGATTTTTCTACAGAGTCAAGGTGATCTTGCGGTTGTGGCGTGGATGTGTTATAAAACGAAGATTAATTTTTGTTCATACCACTTCTGAGTGAAACGGATAAATAAAAACCGGGCAGAGGTTTGTTCAGATCTTGTATTCACAATCGAAAAAGAGAAATAAATGACAGGCAATCACTTATATTAACACATCCCCGCTGCTTGACATGGCTTGACTGGAGGGGGCTTCAATATGGCGGCTTAGCTTCCGCGGGCTCGGCGGGCATTGGTCGGATGCACGTAGGCTGACGTCACATCCGTTACATGTTGGTTAATTTACTCCTAACTATTTCGTTATTGGTACCCTCCATTGTCCTACAAACTAGTTTAAATTATAAATATTAATAGCAGAATTGCTAACGTTATTAATGTTATTGATCACCTGTAAATTAGTATTACTACTAATATCAACTACAGTACATGACTTCGACATACTATTTATGTCTGAGTTTAAAGTAAAAGATAATAGCCTCGCTATTTGATGTCTTACCCTAAGAGGCAGATACACTGTATTGCCTGTCGACTTTAATTTATCAACAAAAATGTTGATGTCAAAAAAACTAATTTGTCACTGTAATGGCTGACAAGGAAATGAACATGTTTATTCAGCATATGAATATAATTATTTTGTCTACTAGTAGATTTTTCCAAATATGGAAAAGCACACAATATGATTTATTGCAATTCAATTTTATCAACTCAGTTACACACACAGTGATGTCATCTTTTTTTACATCCAAACTGTTACCTATAAAGACAGTTAAATTGGTATTTGATTTATATACGTGGGACACTCAGAAAGTTTTGCGAAACTAAAAAAAATTGTTCTATACGTACATATATTTTTATTAAATCTTTTCAAAGTACTTTCCACCAGCCTCTATACAAAGATTCATGCGCCTAAACCAGTTTTCAAAACACTTTTTCCAGTCCGCCGCAGACACCTCGTTTACAGCCTGCTCGAACGCAGCCAGCGCATCTTCCGGCGACGAAAATTGTATCCCTTTGAGCTGATTTTTTATTTTTGGGAATAAAAAGAAGTCACACGGTGCTAGATCAGGGCTGTAAGGAGGGTGACCCAGGAGTTTGACTGGCGTGCTGTCCAGGAAGTCCCTCGTTTTGAGTGCGGTGTGCGCAGGTGCATTGTCGTGGTGGAGCAGTAGCCCGCGGAGCCCTGTGTTTGGTCGCTTGTTGCTTATAACAGAGAAAACTTCTGGCAAACATTTGGTAGTATACCATTCGGCATTAATGCTTCTTTGATCCCGTAAGGGAATTGATACCAAGTGGCCAGTCAAATTAAAAAAGCTAGCGATCAAAATCTTACCCCCGCTTCTAGATCGCTTCACTTTGGTAGGCGTTGGCTCATTTTGAAACACCCAAACAGTCGACTGGCGCTTGGTTTCTGGGTCGTATTGATAAATCCAGGACTCATCACCTGTAACGATGTCGTAAACACGCCGAGACGAGCCTGCTTCAAATTTGTTAAGCATATCACGGCACCATTCCACCCGGGCCTGCTTCTGAGCATCGGTGAGGTTGTGCGGCACCCAGCGTGATACTATCCTTCTCACGCGAAGATGGCTGTGTAGAATCTCGTGAACGCTTCCCGATCCAATCTTCAATATGTGTTGAATCTCCTGATATGTAATTCGCCTATTGTCTTGGATTAAATTTTTCACTGCTAGCACGTTTTCTTCGGTAACAGCCGTCAAAGGGCGACCGCTTCTTTCGTCATCCCCCAAAGTTGGTCGACCGCGCTTGAATTCGTTATACCAACGATACACGGTTGCCTTGGAAGGGCCTTCATCCATGAATGCCATTTGAAGTCTATCGTACGATTCATCCGGTTTCAGGCGACTTGACTTGACTTGAAATCGTATAAAATCATAGCTCTAAAATGTTCCCGGCGCAGATCCATATTTCAGTGAGACACAATACTTTGAATTAACTCGCAAAAAATGTGGAGGGAAATTTTGAAATTGGAACTTACTTATTTTTACTTATAAATAATCATATTTTCGAAAAACATTATAACTGGCCAGTCTCCCATATATAAAAACTTTTTTTCGCAATACTTTCTGAGGGGCCTGGTACACTCTTTGTTACAGATTCCATGATATGCTTGTAAGATAACCCAGGCATACAATAATTCAATGTCGAATGATTCTGATTGCTATTTAATAATTTACCTAAAACTCTTCCAACACCATCTGTAAACTTAACCGAATGAGACCCATGATTACTGTTAAAGCATCAGTTAACTCAGCGCAATTTGTAGACAATAAGACATTTTAGCTATAAGTGTTTTATAAGGCGTTACTGTCTTACGGTCCAAAAATTCATGTACTGTAATTCGTGGTCGAATAAAAAAGGTGGATCACTGCGTTGTACATCCTGAGTTTTAATTACCAAAATTCCCAAGAAGTTCCTCCAGTTTTTATACATGGTCCATACGAACCGCATTATTATCTTCATACTAGCAAAGTGGAATAAGCTGGAATTGGATATTCTGGAAATTGGATATTGAATGAGTACCGGAGTGACGAGGTAACGGACACGTGTTTGGAAAAAAAGTGTATCGGACTATAAGTGAAATAAAACAGGAAGTTTTAAGCATTATATAATTAATCACATTCACCCAACACTCATTAATATTAAATCAGGTAAAATCAAATATAGGTATTAAGAACTTAAATAAGGTTAGTAAAATATTTTTGTATTACATTCACAAAGTTATGTATTTAATTTTTATTATTCTTTTGTGTATACATATTTACAAGGAATTATATACATAACGTTAGGTTACATCACAGTTGTATAATATAGTTAACGTGTGCTTAAAATACAGTACAGTAGTGTTATTGCTAACCTACATTAGTTAGTTATTTATTTATCAATATACAACTATTATTTTCTAATTTAAAACCTTTAAAATTCATTATTGCTTTGTAAACCTTTTAACAGGCAGATAATTAATTTGTTTGTTACGTTATTCCGTAGAAATAGTAAACCTTACATACTTTCCTACAGTAGCTATTATTAATATTTGCAGTGATACAACTTAACAGTTAAACTTGTACAATTAATAACTTGAGCTAGTTTTAGCTGACAATCTCATTAGTCACTACGATAGGTATTTGTTGTTACAATTTCGTTAACATTATAATTGTATAATTACAGGTCTACGACACTCTCCATTCGAAATGACTGAGATAAAAGAACTTAAAAGGAAGCGAAGCAGTTATAAAGGAAGGTTAACAGTATTTAGAACCTATTTGAGTAATCTACAAGATGCCGAAATAACCTCCTTTCAGGTAATGGAGTTGCAATTGCGAGTCGCCAAATTAGATGATCTTTTTGATGAATTTAATGAGGTTCAATTAAAATTAGAATGCTTGTGTGATAACGTTGATACTGAGACACTCGAAAGAACTACAATTGAATCTCAATATTATGGGTTGGTAGCCCAAGCTAAAATTATGTTACGTAATTTTCAAAATCTGAGCAAGATGAAATAAAATCGAATTGCAGTACTTCTAATGTTAAGCGTCAGTTCGTCAAGTTGCCTACAATCCAATTACCCAAATTCACAGGATCATATGATAACTGGCTCGAATTTCGTGATACCTTCGCAAGTCTCATTAATGGCAAAGACGACATAGACGAGATTAATAAATTTCATTACCTTAGGTCATCTTTATCGGAATCTGCTGCTGTCGTGATCCAGACAATTGAGTTTTCTGCTCAAAACTACAATGTGGCATGGGAGCTTCTTTGTGAGCGATTCGATAATGAAAGATTATTGATTGAGAATCACGTTACGGCGTTGTTCAACGTCGAGTCGATCACTAGGGAGTCCTCAACTGCATTAAAAGGTATAATAGACAATGTTAACAAAAACATCAGAGCGTTAAAAACATTAGGCGAACCTGTTAGTAATTGGGACACATTACTTATCCATATAATTCGACAAAAACTTGACACTACAACATTCCGAGAATGGGAGGAATACAAGGGACGTATCGATAAATCTAAACGAATCACTTTCGATCAGTTCATTGTTTTTTTGCGTAATCGGGCTGATTTAATAGAAACACTGGACAAGTCACGTCATTCTACAACTAACATAAAACAGAATAATAAAATAAAAGCCTTTGTTACGACACAAAACACTAGTAGTTCTTCATCAAATAGTTGTCCAAAGTGTAAAAGCGATCACAACCTTAATTCATGTCCACAGTTTCTATCACTAAGCGTCAACGATAGAATGGCTTTACTACCTAGCTATAAGGTATGCTGTAATTGTTTGCGTCACGGTCACTATCCAAATAATTGCAAGAAACCAGGGTGTAAAATATGTAAACGCAAGCACCATACGCTTATTCATAACACATACTTCAAATCAAAACCTGTTTCAAGCAAATCAACTGACGGCACGACTGATAAAGCTAAGGTTGAGTCATCCTGCACTGTTGACACAAACAATAGTCACGTTTCACTCTCAGCTAATATCTCTGCGCATTCGCATACGAGCAGCGCAGGCGACATCCTATCTATTGTCAACTGCGTTAGTGAGGTGCTACGATGTAAATAACAAAGAATATATAGCTCGAGCGCTACTCGACTCTGGTAGTTCGTCGTGTTTAATGACAGATAACTTATTTAATAAACTGAATCTGCCTTATTTAAACACAGACAAATCTATACAAGGCATAAATAAGTCTATATCGTATGTGGAAAAATGTGTCGTGTGCACATTAAATCGTTGCATGAATCGTATACTATTGATTTAAGGCGGTACCCCGAGCAAAACGCCGCGCAAGCCGTTTTTTGTGCTGTTTTTATGAGCTATCTACTCGTTATTTAAAAAGAAATGTTAATTTATAAAAATACATTAAAATTCTACATATTATTGATTCTAAAATGGTAGATTTCGTTTTTTTTTAAATGTTGTATATATTTCACTAATCTACTTCCAAAAAAACATAAAAATGAGAAATAATTATTGCTATTATGCATCTCCTCGTAAAGTGTTCATTGATTATTTTTCGTACTAACACTAATGGATAGACAATTTAATAACGAACATTTTTGTAGAATTATTTTTTTCAAAAGACCAAAATTCGATGTTATAAAGATTTTATTCTAAAATCTGGGCGTATTCACTACTGTAATTCATGCGCCACCAGAGCCGCTAGACCAATAGGAACGCTCATATCTCATGCCGATTTTTTGGTCAGGGTACCGTCTTAATATGTTTTGACTTGCCCACAATAACAGATAACGTCCCCGCTAGACAGGTACATGTGAATATACCGTCATACTTTCACTTAGCCGATCCGCATTTCCACACACCGGCTTCTATTGATATTATTATAGGAGCAGACGTATTCTGGAGTTTATTAGGATCAAATAAGATTTTACTAGGTGATGGGAAACCAACACTTTATCAAACTAGACTTGGTTGGCTAGTTTGCGGCCCAATTAACGGCGGCTATAGTAATAATTATTCATCTCATCTTTCATAAATTAAATGTAATTTTACTAATGTTAACAGTTATTATGAAAGTTCTTCCAGTTCGATTGAGTTAGATGACATCCGAAACCAATTGTCGCGTTTCTGGCAGCTCGAGGAAGTTTGTTATGAGTCATCGACTCATTCAGCTGAGGAGAAGATGTGTGAAGAAAACTTTATAAAAAACACAACGCGCTTGGCTGATGGCCGCTTTAGCGTTAAAATACCGTTGAAGGAATCTTCGAATAGTTTAGGCGATTCATATCATCGCGCAAAGCGATGTTTTCTGTCATTGGAGCGCAAAAATCTCAGCCAATCCTCACTCGATAAAATGTACAAAGATTTTATGACTGAGTACATTTCTTTAGACCATATGTCCGAGTGTACTATTCATGAAGATCAGCGGTCATATTTTATTCCTCATCACGGAGTACTGCGCGAGAGTAGTAGTACAACCAAATTAAGGGTAGTTTTTGATGCTAGTGCACCCACCACCTCTGGTCTTTCTTTAAATACAATACAGATGGTGGGGCCTACCGTCCAGGACGATCTGACCGCAATCCTTCTTAGATTTAGAATGCATAAGTACGTTCTTTCTGCTGACGTCGAGAAAATGTACAGGCAGGTGTCTGTACATCCTTCAGATAGGCACCTGCAGCAAATTATTTGGCGTGATGATGCTTCTAGTCCTCTTAAAACCTACCAATTGCACACAGTAACTTACGGTACGGCTAGTGCACCGTTTCTCGCTACTAGGTGTCTCAAACAGGTCGGTATTGAATGTCAGGATCAAAGGGTTGCAGAAGTTATCCTTCATGATTTTTACGTCGGTGACCTTTTGACCGGTACAGACGTGTTTGAGGAGGCTCGAATGTTGCGTCATAAGGTAACTGATGCTCTTGCATCTGCTTGCATGCCTTTAAGGAAATGGAAATCTAACGAACCCAGTTTAATTTCAGAACCATCTGGTGATTCTTGTTTTGATTTCCACAAGGAAAGTTATGTTGTCAATAAAACACTTGGTATTAGTTGGCAAACTAACACAGATGATCTGTGTTTTCCTATAAATGTTCCTGAATGCATAGAAAATACTAAGCGTGGCATGTTAGCAGTAATCGCGCGAATATTTGATCCTCTAGGCTTGTTAGCACCGAGTGTCGTGAGCATGAAGATATTGCTTCAGAAACTTTGGCTGGACGGGTTAAAATGGGATGACCAGTTATCACCTGAGGTTGGAACAATATGGGCGAACATAATTAAAGCCTTGCCTTGCCTTCATAATTTACGTGTTTCACGTCGTGTAGTCTGTGACGCATACAAACACGTTGAATTTCATATTTTTACTGACGCTTCGGAGCGAGCTTACGGCGCTTGTTTGTATATACGCAGTATCAATGAGCAGGGTGACGTCACGTGCGATTATTAACCGCTAAAAGTCGTGTAACCCCTATTAAACCAGTAACAATACCGCGACTTGAGCTCTGTGCTGCTTTGCTTGGTGCACGTTTATATGAAAAGGTTGCTAGTTCCCTTCGCATTAAACCATTTAGTGTAGTTTTTTGGACTGTCTCCATGATAGTTCTGGGTTGGTTAAAAATGCTACCTATAAAATTAAATACTTTTGTTCGCAACCGTGTTGCCGAAGTATTAGAATTAACCGTCCCAGGTACATGGAGACATGTGTCGACACACGACAATCCAGCTGATTTAATAACCCGCGGGGCGGAGCCTACCGCCATGCAATCACTGGATTTGTGACTTAAAGTATGACAATGCTACATGGCCACATCCTATTATGAATCCAGGCATCTTACTGGACATTAAATCTAATATTTTGATTAATTTAGCCCATGATCATGCTAACGCAGATTCATTTAAAGCATTAATCAAGTTTAATCGTTTTTCCAATTTAACTAGATTACAGCGTTCTATTTGTGACGTTTTTCGATTTATTAATGCATGTAAAAGACGTTCAGCAAATACATCATATTTAAATGTTCAAGAATTACAAAATTCGTTAAACTTCATTATTATTCAATCACAAAGGGAATCTTTGCCTGAATACAACTTACTATTAAATAATAAAAAGTTACCACATAAAAATCAATTATTAAGCTTAAATGTGTTTCTAGATATAAATAAAATTATTCGTATAGGTGGTAGATTACACAATTCCGAATATTCATTTGAAAAGAAACACCCAATCTTATTACAGTCCACTCATCACTTTGTGAAACTTTTATTTAGATTTGAGCATATCAGATTAATGCACGCAGGTCCTCAACTATTACTAAGTACAATTAGAGAGACTTATTGGCCGCTGGGAGGTCGCAATTTAGCCAGAGCCTGTTATCGTCATTGCGTTCGATGTCAGCGTCTAAAACCGCAGGTTGTTATCCCTCAGATGGGTAATCTACCATTGAGCAGACTCTCACCAGCTGACTTTCCCTTTCAAAGCGTAGGAGTTGACTACGCAGGCCCTATAACCTCGTCTAGTCGTCAAGGTCGTGGATGTAGATTAGTTAAGGTATACATCGTTATTTTCGTGTGCTTCACTACAAAGGCCATTCATTTAGAGTTGGCAGATGACTTGACGAGCAGTAATTATTTACAAGTTTTACGTCGGTTTATGTCTCGAAGAGAAAAACCTCGTAACATCTACTCCGATAACGGAACGTCGTTTGTAGGAGCCTACAACGAGATAGCTAATTTCTTGAAACGCAATTGTGACTCCATAACTGATAGTGCGGCTCAAGATGGTATTAAATTTCATTTTATTCCTGCTTACGCTCCACATTTTGGTGGTCTTTGGGAGGCGGGTGTCAAATCGACCAAATTTCATATGTTACGAGTGTTGGGCAATTGTCATCTAACATACGAGGAGCTTAACTCCGTTTTGGTACAAATTGAAGGAATTTTAAATTCTCGGCCGCTCACACCGTTATCGTCAAATCCAGAAGACTTGTTGCCTCTCACTCCAGGTCATTTTTTGTTTGGACGACCTCTCACGTCCCTTCCTGTAAAGGATAGCCGGGACTACTTCACTCATCACTTGACGCGCCATCAGCGCATTGAGCAGCTGCGGCAGCATTTGTGGTCAAGATGGAGCAAGGAATATGTCTCCGAGCTTCAACAGCGAGTAAAGTGGCATACCAGCAACGACAGCCTGAACCTGGACTCCCTCGTCGTCATAAAGGAGGATAACCAGCCACCGTTGAAGTGGAAGTTGGGCCGCGTTGTTGGTCTTCATCCTGGCACTGATGGCATAAGCAGAGTTGCCGACATCAGGACTCAAAATGGAACTATCAGACGGGCGTTCTCCAAGATTTGTCCATTACTGGAAGACAACTGTTGAAAGGCGAGCTTTCAACGGCCGGGGGCATGTTAAAGCATCAGTTAACTCAGCGCAATTTGTAGACAATAAGACATTTTAGCTATAAGTGTTTTATCAGGCGTTACTATCTTACGGTCCAAAAATTCATGTACTGTCATTCGTGGTCGAATAAAAAAGGTGGATCACTGCGTTGTACATCCTGAGTTTTATTTACCAAAATTCCCAAGAAGGTTCTCCAGTTTTTATACAATT
Source organism: Orthosia gothica (assembly GCA_949775005.1). NCBI lineage: Eukaryota > Metazoa > Arthropoda > Insecta > Lepidoptera > Noctuidae > Orthosia > Orthosia gothica. The sequence goes on from OX459035.1 coordinate 24,540,166, forward strand.
ACTATCACTAGATGCAAAGGAAGCAGTCTCAGACTGGTCTACTTGAGACACTTCCTGCGAAATATCAGTTATTTATTTATTTAAACTTCATGTACTATAGTGGTACATAGGCGGGCTTAATGCCACAAGGCATTCTCTACCAGTCAACCTTTATATATTATATATTTTATAGTTATGTCTTGGTCTTGGTCAAAGACACCGACCTGAGACACCCTCTCAGCCTGGGCCGGGCCCTCCGTTGCCTCAGGCTGGACAGCCTTCAGGTTTGAGACTATCTGACAATTACATTGACACATCACCAACTCATTTGCGGCCAGAATGTGTTCCTTTATTTGTAACTGCGAGCTAACATATTTATTGTAAAGGGAGCCCAGTTTGTCCTCGAGTACCTGAATATCATTTTGTAAGCGCTGTGTGTCAATTTCATATATTTTTATGAAAGAAAGAAAAGAAAAGAAAGAAAATGAGTTTATTTGCATTAAAACAAAAACACCTTAAAATTAAACAAAATATTTTTAAAACTATTAATGCCAAAAGGGCCTCAGCTCAGCATAATCTAATAAATTAAAATTTAATCTGGTAATTGTTTAATTTATTAAGCAGGTCAACACGTTCTTTTCTGAGTGACATGTTTTTTTTAAGAAAAGTTTGTGTTGTTTCCTGTACTGGGTATAATTTCTAATTATTTTATTAAATTTTGCATACTTTTTCAGTTTTTTATAACTAACTTTATACCTATTTGTCTCATTTAATACGGAATCTTCAGTCAGGTCAATAGTGGTTATGGAATGAGGTTTACCATTTGATTTTATTAGCTCACTATATAAATGGCATGTTTCCTGTACCTGAGTACATGACTGTTCGTTTTGCAATTTCTTAATTTGACAATTAGCATGAGCCAATTCATCTTCTAGGTCCCTAACTTTACCTAAAGCCTCCTCATACAAATCACTTCTACTATGGAAACCATCCGTGACTACCCGCAGTTGGTCTGTTGGTTGGTAGAATATAGATTTTGTCAATCAATTGTGGTTGTCGACAAACAGGGTGAGAAATATCCAATGTTGCAGTTTTAGCTTTAATCAAAATCGGGCGCTTGACCCCATTGATTGTTTTGTGCTATTGTTCTTAGTGATGATTTGGCCATCCACGACTACTTGGGAAACTCAGCCTGTATATGTACAGGAAGCATTAACGTAAAACCGATTAACTTAATTCATTGAAAACTTTGGTCAATACAGGTAAAGGTTACAAAAGGAAACAAATAAACTACAGAGTTATAGGTTCTACTTTGCTGCGACTTGAAGATACCACTCTATCATAATTTTTATCTTCAGTTAATTGACATTCCTTAATTTCGCCGTACAACATTTTAGGACGCTGCTATATATACTATGTTGTATGTCCTTTCATTTGGTGCTACACATTTTGGGCCTTGAACATACGCGAACATCAGCAGCTACATATAGCTGGCCGTAGGTAAACCATGGCTTTTCTAAATACGCCCCTGCTACCCTTGAGCTTGTTAATAGTAATAGCAAAACTAAGTTTGATTGGAAACTGGAGTCTTTTGAATTGAACTGATAGTTCAGTGGGGATTATTGGGATTCGACGTATGAACACGGTTTCTCCTCTTCTTAAACCTGTTAATATATTGGCACCTTATTGTGTAATACGAAAATACTAATAATCCCATTACATAATCAAAATAAATATGCAAATATCAATCATTTGTTAACAAAAACATGCCTGCAAAGTTTCAACCAAATCGGCAGCAAGTTTCATACAAAGATTTTTCCATTTCATCATCATATCAGCCGAAAGAGGTCCACTGCTGGACATAGGCCTTCCCCAAGCGTCGCCACATTGACCCATTTCCTATTAACCCCCTTAAAAATAGAATTTACAAAAATCCTTCGTTAAGTAACGTTTACTATTTTATTCTACCACCTGCCAAAATTCAGCTTCATGAAGAAAATGTGTACATGTTATCATCACAAACCCAACCCCCGTTGAGGGGTAATTAAAACAATCAATACACTTTAATTATTTGTTATGGAACTATTTTCGCAAAGTTTGAAGCAAATCGATCCCCATAGTGAGAAATTTCATACAAAACTAACCCCTTCCATTTCTACCCCTTTGAATTTTATGTGGAAAAAGTAGTTTTCAGGGTCTCAAACTCAAAACCCATACCAAATTTCATCTGAATCGGTTCATAATAAGAAGAAGTTGCATGATAATAAGTTATATACAAAACTAACTTTCCAACCATTTCTTCCCCTTCGTAATTTATGCAAAAAGAAGTAGCCTTTGTCCTTCTCAGGGTCTCAAAGTTTCTCCTTACCAAATTTCATCTAAATCGGTTCATAATAAGAAGAAGTTGCATGATAATAAGTTATATACAAAACTAACTTTCCAACCATTTCTTCCCCTTCGTACTTTATGCAAAAAGAAGTAGCCTATGTCCTTTTCAGGGTCTCAAAGTATCTCCTTACCAAATTTCATCTGAATCGGTTCATAATAACGAAAAGTTGCATGGTAAGAAGTTACATTCAAAATTAACCCTCTCTCCATTTCTCACCCTTCGTGTTTTATGCAAAAAGAAGTAGCCTATGTCCTTCTCTTGTTCTCAAACTATCTCCATACCCAATACCTTCTAAACGGGTTCATAATAAGAAGGAGTTGCATGATAAGAATTAAAATATAAAATTAATCCGCCCATTTTCTGCCCCTTCGTGTTTTATGAAAAAAGTAGCCTATCCTTTAACGGGTCTTAAACTATCTCCATACCAACTTTCATCTAAATCGGTTTAGCGGTTTAATACATTATTAATTATATTATAATATTATATATATATTAAGGATAGAGAAAGACATTGATCATGGCTCTGGAACCTCGTCGCGCGACCACAGTAATCGTTTGGCGGCCCGATGACGCTTCCAGCGTAAACATCACATATTTACCTTTTTTTGCCTTGGGATATGCTCATGCATACTGCGCTATCACGGGGAGATAGCGCAGTAATGCGGGACTCGAAACCACTTAAACTCCACGGTGTCCTCCTGTGAAGCTTATGGCGGGGATACGGGCACGCGTTTGCATTCATCCATGAAAAACAACACACCATGCAGTAACCTTGCGAGGGTGTTATGACTCTGCCTGGATTATACGCGGATTTTCTGTGCCATAGAGATGATAGTTTTGCTTAATTACATATTCACATAGCTTGCTCATGATGATTTTTGATGAAAAGTTGTCTTCCTTGTGGTCGTGATTTAGAATGGCTTGACGTATCGTAGGTTACACGCGCTTGTACGTTATCAGCTATATTTTGTATCTGTTTACTTCATAAATTTCGAAGCTAATTGTCGAAGGAAAAATTATAGCATCATCCGATAAAGTGACGAGTTTTGTGCCATTCTGTACTGTCTAGATATGGGTATTCCAATTAGTTTACGCTAACAAAGTCGTCATAAGGAAGTTAGAATTTAATTATGCACTTCTTTGTATAGCACATTGCTGGTTTTTCTGTCTGATGCCAATATGACCAGGCTGTACTGACTCTGGATAGGCAACGTAGAATTGCCCGTGTGAGATGCAATATTTCCTTAAATCTATGCCTGCCACCTTTAATGATTTATTTAGGGTCATTGCAAAGGAGGAATTGTAATCGTTTAAACTCAAAGACATAGATAGTCAGAGGTATCGATCATATCAGTGGTATTCGAGGTTTGAAAACTGTGAAACTGTGAAGATATCAGTGGTCTATCGATATCATATCAGTGGTATTCGAGGTATGAAAACTGATCGCCCTCGAGCACATCCAGTAGGAAGGAGGAGGTTGGTAGGAGGTAGGTATTATTCATACAAACTTTAAAAGCCTTTTTTTCCCATTTAAGGGATGACATTCAAAAAATGCTTAAGTACGTTTTTCTTTAATTGTATTCAAGAGCAGAAATACTAAGTTTCAAGTAATTTTGATAATAAACAATTTAATTTTCTTACTAACTTTAACACCCCTTTTTACCCCTTTAAGGGATGATATTCAAAAAACCTTAAACATGTGTTTGTTTAATTGATGATTTGATTGATTGATAACAGAAATACTAAGTCTCAAGAAATTTTGATGATAAACAATTTATTTTTCTTACAAACTTTAACACCCCTTTTTACCCTTTAAAGTGATGAAATTAAAAAAAATCCTTCAACATATATGTTTCTTTAATTGTGTTAAAGAACAGAAATACTAAGTATCAAGAAATTTTGATGTTAGACTATTTATTTTTCTTACAAACTTTAACACCCCTTTTTAACGTTTTAAGGAATGATATTAAAAAAAAAACCTTCAACTCGTGTTTCTTTAATTGTATTAAAGCACAGAAATACTAAGTTTCAAGTAATTTTGATGATAAACTATTTATTTTTCTTACAAACTTTCATCCCTTATTTAACTCCCTTAGGGGTTGAATTTCGAAAAATCCTTCCTTATTCCCTGTCTACACTACAAAGGGAACCCCTGTGCAAAATTTCAGCTTTCTGGGTCCAAGGGTTTGGGCTGAGTGTTGATCAGTCAGTAAGTCAGGACATGTCTTTTTTATTTGGTAAGGTACGTGGGACACTCAGAAAGTTTTGCGAAACTAAAAAAAATTGTTCTATACGTACATATATTTTTATTAAATCTTTTCAAAGTACTTTCCACCAGCCTCTATACAAAGATTCATGCGCCTAAACCAGTTTTCAAAACACTTTTTCCAGTCCGCCGCAGACACCTCGTTTACAGCCTGCTCGAACGCAGCCAGCGCATCTTCCGGCGACGAAAATTGTATCCCTTTGAGCTGATTTTTTATTTTTGGGAATAAAAAGAAGTCACACGGTGCTAGATCAGAGCTGTAAGGAGGGTGACCCAGGAGTTTGACTGGCGTGCTGTCCAGGAAGTCCCTCGTTTTGAGTGCGGTGTGCGCAGGTGCATTGTCGTGGTGGAGCAGTAGCCCGCGGAGCCCTGTGTTTGGTCGCTTGTTGCTTATAACAGAGAAAACTTCTGGCAAACATTTGGAAGTATACCATTCGGCATTAATGCTTCTTTGATCCCGTAAGGGAATTGATACCAAGTGGCCAGTCAAATTAAAAAAGCTAGCGATCAAAATCTTACCCCCGCTTCTAGATCGCTTCACTTTGGTAGGCGTTGGCTCATTTTGAAACACCCAAACAGTCGACTGGCGCTTGGTTTCTGGGTCGTATTGATAAATCCAGGACTCATCACCTGTAACGATGTCGTAAACACGCCGAGACGAGCCTGCTTCAAATTTGTTAAGCATATCACGGCACCATTCCACCCGGGCCTGCTTCTGAGCATCGGTGAGGTTGTGCGGCACCCAGCGTGATACTATCCTCCTCACGCGAAGATGGCTGTGTAGAATCTCGTGAACGCTTCCCGATCCAATCTTCAATATGTGTTGAATCTCCTGATATGTAATTCGCCTATTGTCTTGGATTAAATTTTTCACTGCTAGCACGTTTTCTTCGGTAACAGCCGTCAAAGGGCGACCGCTTCTTTCGTCATCCCCCAAAGTTGGTCGACCGCGCTTGAATTCGTTATACCAACGATACACGGTTGCCTTGGAAGGGCCTTCATCCATGAATGCCATTTGAAGTCTATCGTACGATTCATCCGGTTTCAGGCGACACTTGAAATCGTATAAAATCATAGCTCTAAAATGTTCCCGGCGCAGATCCATATTTCAGTGAGACACAATACTTTGAATTAACTCGCAAAAAATGTGGAGGGAAATTTTGAAATTGGAACTTACTTATTTTTACTTATAAATAATCATATTTTCGAAAAACATTATAACTGGCCAGTCTCCCATATATAAAAACTTTTTTTCGCAATACTTTCTGAGGGGCCTGGTATGTTCAGGAAACTATTACTAACCTCTGTGTGTGGTGAACTGACTAATAAACCTAAAGATGAATGAAACTAATAGGAATTGAATTGAAGGTACAAATACAGACCTACATAGACTACACCACACTATACACCACACTATGCAATACACTAACACTACTGTGCGTTCCGAGTGAGAGGACGGTCGGCGGCTTCGCTCATTGTGACGCGATTCCTGGGGATTGTGCTGTTGGCGGCGGAATGGTTTATTTCGGAATCTAGGGCTTAATATAAATAACTGACCCTGGGCTTTTGGGATGAATTATTGTGTTGCTAGCGGTGCGGTTTTGTCCGATTGTAGCTTGCGGGGGGTTAGTCGATTTTCCTCTCATTTGATACGCATTATACAATACTGTAACACACTCACACACAACTCCTCTTATACACTTCACAAGAGTTTTCAAATATTATGTATGTTTTATTGTTCTAGGTTTCTGTTGCAATTTTATTTTGTAAAGTTAATAAATTGTAAATCCGTAATTGGCTGTAATAATGGAACAATAAGTGTGTTAATGTATTTTTAAGAGCTTTGGATTTTGTGATTAATAAATAAATAAATAAATTTATATAGATTAGGTAAACGTCATCTCTACAACCTTCCATGGCTGTCATAACTCTCACGGTAAAAGTCAAACATTTAAAATTTAAATAATGCGCATAGAAACAAATGCTTTATTTTTATGGGCAAAATATACTTTATTCTATTCAGGGGTTAGTTGCCCAGCTTTTCTTTAAAAGTACATGTTTATAGCCGGAGGCCCAAACGAAAATTAAACATTTCCTTTCTTTGTTTTTTAATTTATTTAATACCTTTGTATTTCTATTCCAGTGACATCAAAAAGACTTTGGAAGAACACGAAAAGAATCATGCTTATCAATAAGAAAAAAAATGTGCATTTGGATTGTTTACAATCGATGCAGTGACATTTTACATTTCTATTCTACCATAACAAAATACATTAATGTACTATTGCAATTTGCTTTTCTATAAGCTATAAATTTATGTAAAAGTTCATTTTCTTATTCGTGTATATCAGCACGAATTATATACCTTCCCAGGTACAAAAATTACGAAAATTGCTCAAACAGGTGGCGTTCTGTAGTTTCTGTCTACCTTCATGGAAAAAAGGCGTAAGTTTATGTATGTATAAAATTATGTAAAGATTAGTAAGATATTAAAACATCCATTTAGAATTATGCTTTGTAAATTTTATTTCATCCAACGTACATAATCGCACAACAAAAGCTACATAATGCTTCCTGTTACGATTATTTTAAAGTCTTTTTCTTCGTTTACATTCATATCATCGTTTACGGTCATACAATAACGCTGGTTATGAGTTTTATGTACTTGTTTTTCTAAAAAAAAGCCCTAATATTATTTATATTAGGGCTTTTATATTGCTTTTTATTATATTATGGTATATGTCCGTTAAGAACATTATCACTCAAATAACTACATATATAACAATAAACTACTCATATAATATTATTATTATGTAGATGGTTTAAGTCACCCTTACTCAAGTAATTACAAAAATGCAAACTGCAACAGCACTACCGAATAGTTAGTGAGAAGTGCCATCAGACGTAATGGATGACAAATATCTATGTAGAACATGCCAAATATACTCATCTTGCTGAATGAGGCACGGTGCAAGCGCAGTGCATTTCTGCACATCCTCTTTTCTTCTTCTGTAAATAAATGAATTATTATTATTCGCTCGCGGCTATTGAAGGAGGTGGCTAAATAATAAAAGACGCACGGGTCGATCTTCTAGATAAAGCAACGCATGCCGAAATCAGTCCTTGGATGGGTGAAAATATTTACAGGGAGTTTCCTCAGTGCCTCGGCAAGCACGTTAAGCCGTTTGCTCCGGCTGTCATTTGAAGATCTTTGACAGTCGATACGAGTAGTCAGAAGACTGAAATCTGTCAGCAGTCTTGGCAAGGATTATCGTGTTACTCAGATACTGGATTGTGGAGGTCTGATAGGCAGTCGCTCCATGTTAAATACTGGTAATCAGCTGATTCCGGTTAGACTGGCAATAAAAAGTTTATTATATCTCTACGGAAAACCAAAGTTTTCATAGTTCAAAGCGGCATGTTGCTTAAAACGGCATTTTCATAGGTTATGATCCAATATTAGTGTAGGAATTAGTTACTTCTACCACAAATCAATAAATTTCGTATTTTACCTGTACAATTGGATGCTAAAACAATGGCACATGAATCCTTAGCTTTTTCCACTGTAGTATAGAACTCTTCTAGTTGCAAACTGAGTATTATTTGTAATGCTATATTTTTAGTTATCCATGCGTAAAGTAAGCCTTGTACGAAATGCTGAAAAATGTAAAATCATTGAAAAAAATTGGTTAACTAAATTAATAATTACGTATGAATCGGCGAAAATGGCGAAACAGGGTGTACTATAAGTGCACCTCTGCATTACCCTTAGAGGAATATAGGCGTGTTCTCTTAGTTATACATAATTGTTGTTGGGATAAAAACATATTGGGCAAAGTTTAAGCACAGTAAAATTTACACACAGTATGGAAACTACCTACAAACGCTCGAAACGACATAATCACACAAACATACGCACCGACGAGAGCGTGCCTTAATGGTGGTTTCGAGCGTTTGCAGGTAGTTTCCATACTGTTTGTATATTTATTCTGTGGTTTAAGGTTCAAAAGAAAATGTAAATTGTTGAGTATTTAACGTACAATTATATCATGCCTGTATTTCTCGAAGGATAAGGCGGAGGTGCATTTGACCGATAGTAGCTGACGAGCCTATTGTCATTAACTGTAAATGAATCTAGAATCCGAGCTGCTACTGAAAAATTACAAATGGAAACACTCAGTAGCACTTGCCCAGACCCAGGAATCGTAGCCAGGAACCTGATGATTAACTGTGATGATCTCGTCCAAAAGACCAACGAGGCAGTTGATCAATATTTTTTTTTCTTAGTAAAACGATTTAGACGAAAATCGTACAAACACCAAGACTAAATTTATATGTACTTACGGACTCATGAAGATTCAAAATAACTTTTAAAAAATCGATCAAGATTTGAAAGTTAACCAAATCGCTGAAGAAAGTTTCCGCTGTTTTGAAAAGAGTCTGAAAATAATAAATCAAATCAATAAAAACAGCTACAAAGTTTAAAATAAATATATAATCCGAAGTCGGTTACCTACACATAAAGAAAAATATATATTTTTGCCGGATAAAACTTATACGCTAAGTTTAAAGTAATTTATGACACTAGGCCCTATTTCACGAAAAACTTAACTCAGAGTTAGTTGCTAACACGAGAATAAGTTGAAAGTTTGTCACACATTGTCGATTTTAGTTAATTAGCTTGTTATCAGTGAATGAATTTTATCATCGGTATAGCACTTCAAGGCAAGGCAAGGGCGTAAGACAGGGTTGCATTCTGTCCCCCATCCTTTTTAACATTTATGGGAAGTATATCATCAGACGAACGTGTGCAGACTGGGACGGTGGGGTCACAATAGGTGGCACCAAACTTACTAACCTCCGCTACGCAGACGATACTACTCTACTAGCTGCAAATGAAACCGAAATGGAGAATCTCCTTGAAAGGATGGAAAGAATTAGTATGGAACTGGGGCTCAAAATTGATCATGCTGAAACTAAAGTAATGATAGTGGATCGCGCAAACCATCTCCAACATACAGGTGTCCTATCACTGGAAACCGTAAGTGATTTTATCTACCTGGGTGCAAGTATCAGCAATTCGGGGTCATGTGATAAAGATATAAAGCTGCAAAGAGTTTTTTTTTTTTTATAACCTGTAGGCTCGCACTTGACCACAATCTCACCTAATGGTAAGCGATGATGTGGTCGACGGTGAAACACGCTTGCCTAGAAATAACCTATTCACTCTTGACTTAAAGACCCCTAGATTGTAGCTATCGGGAAACACAGACTCCGGCAGGGAATTCCACTCATTAGCTGTACGCATAATAAAAGTGTTCCCAAAACGTTTTGTGCGTATGAGTGGGATGTCTACCATGTATCGATGGCGCATCGCCGAACGCCTGGTAGTCCGATGATGAAACGGGCTAGGTGGAATTATATCGTGCAATTCCATCGCACACTCCCCGAAATGTAACCGATAAAAAACCGACAGGCTGGCAACTCGGCGACGATGTTCAAGACTCTGAAGCTTTGACCAGCGCCTCATCGCCGATGAGCCTCTTGGCTCGCTTTTCGATCGACTCTAGTGCGTCAAGTAGGTATTTGGCTGATCCGTCCCAGAGATGAGAACAATACTCCATGCATGATCGAACTTGCGCTTGATACAAGCTGAGGAGCTGTTCTGGCGTGAAGTACCTTCTCACCTTTGCAAGGACTTAGCCAGGGACCAAAACGCTTTACTACCTGCTGGGTAAGTAGCAAGTTTGGCCCCTATTCGGCCAATGTGGTCGAACCGAGCCCTTCTCAACACCTTCTTGCAGGACTTGGCAGCCCTGTTGTAGGCTTTCTTCATTTCATTTCGTCACTCGCTTTGCGCGAACGAGCGTCAACCCATGCCAGGTACGCCTCATGTTTAAGCGCGTCGGCGCGATGACATTCGGCGCCAAACCATGGCCGGTCAACATTGGTCATTGTTACGTCAGAAAACGGAATGTAGTACTCCATTCCCTGACGCAATACATCCGTCACGTTGTCCGCGCACGCCGAAGGATCATCCGAAGAAAAGCAAGTAGGCTGCCAAGGATAACATGCGAAGAAAGATCGCATGCCATCCCAATCTGCTGACCTGTACCGCCAAACCCACCGGGTGCCTCTTGGGCTGGGATCGGGCGGGGAGTAGACGGACACAGACTTCACCAGACAATGGTCGGAACTACCCAAAGTTGAAGTTATCGACACAGAGTATCGGTCTGGCTCTGTTGTCAGCAGAAGGTCTAAGCAATTGGCCGTGTGCGTCTCATCGAATCAACATCCGGCACCCTCGTTGCCCCCAGGATCAGCTGGGTAAGGTTAAGCGCAAGCGCAAGCTTACGCATCTCCCGTCCAGCATGGTCAGTGCACTGGTATGGGAAGAGCCACTCCTGGTGGTGGGCATTAAAGTCCCCCAGTAACACTAATTGGGCGGAAGGGTACCGCTGCTGTGCCGCATCAGCCGCCTCACTGAGGTACTCTGTGAGCCTGGTTGTCTCCTGATCTCCGCTGTGCGAGCGGTAGACACAGACGTAGATAATTTTATCCAGACCTGTGTCCACTAGAGCCCACAGCGTCGAAAATCTTGGGTCCTCAAGGTTACGGAGACGCCAATAGCAAGTGCCGTCACGGGCGTACATACACACTCCCGCGCGCGGTTTATAATTGTGCTCCAGGGTAAACCCTGGGTAAGATAGGTACGACGCGTCTGACGGACTCGCTATCTGCGTTTCCGTAAGGAAAAACAAACAACAACAGCGCTGGTTTTTCAGTCTCCAGGTGGTAGTGGACTGCAGAGAGATTTGAGTGCAGACTTCTAATGTTGATGAGGTGCACTTTGTGGGGGAGGGGGTGCAGCCGCTGTTTATATCCTGTATTCTTTTTCCTTGGCATTTTCATTTAAAGAAGAGTGAATGGAGGAGAGGAGTAGGAAGTGAGACGAGGTTCCACGCTGCTAATCTACAGACACGCACTGAAAGGACGCCATCATTGGGGCACTAGCCCGGAGACTGCGGGGACGCCCGAGCCCCCCCGGAATGTCTATCGGGCCCTCCCATCTGGTCGCCAACCAGCACGATAGTGCATTCCGGGATTTTTCGACAGTTAGCGGGGATTTTAGTTAAGGACGTCCCATCCTCAATGGCAGATACTGCCTTTTTGCATGCATAATTCTGTCAAAACATTAAAGACGAGATGCCACTAAATGAAGACGACTTTATTAAATCAACCAAAATTATAAGTAGGCGTTCGCTAGACAACGGCCGGAAATGGATAGGCATTGAATTGGAGTCCTCGGTCCGGAAACATTTGGTTTCAACTAAAGACAAATTATTTATTGATTGGGCGACTTGCCGTTTCATTGATGATGTCGACGTGGTTCGTTGTGTCCATTGTCAACAGTTCGGTCATGTTAAGAAACACTGCACTAATAAATCACCTACCTGCGCTAATTGTTCTGAGGCACATGAAACCAAAGACTGCCCGCACAAGGACAATTTAAATTATACACCGTCGTGCGTAGCGTGTAAACGTTCTAAGAGACCTTATAACCATCGTTGTGGTTCTCCCGAGTGTACTACTTATAAACTTAGGCTCGAACAACTTATCCTCAACACCAAATACTAAAATAATGGATAGATTAACCATAGGCCAATTAAATCTCCACAACGATAGGGTGGCAATTTCTGAACTAGACAAACTAACAATCGATTATAACTTAGATATAGTGCTTGTTCAAGAACAATACCAAAACGCGCGGTTATGTCACAAAGTAGTACAGTTGGATGGCAAAGCACGAGCCGGTATTTACGTGACGCGTTCTTCTAACTTTACAGTAACGTCTTTGCGTAACCTTATGACACCCCATTGTGCCGTTGCGGAGGTCTCATCGTCTTCTTTTAAAGTTTACGTTGTGAGCTGTTACTTTCAGTATTCAGACCCTGTTGCTCCTCATATACATAACCTCCGTCATGTCTTGCAGTCGCTCGCGGGCTGCAAAGTTATTGTTGGCGCTGATGTTAATGCGTCTTCGACTCTTTGGTATGGCAAAGTTCGGTCTACAGATTATGAACGACGCTGCGCTGTTGAAGATTTCATTGCTGAAATGAATCTGTCTATTCATAATACCCCTGACGCACCACCAACTTTCTGCAGCCAAATGGGCGAATCTTGTATTGACGTCACACTTTCTAGTGCAGACGTACGCTTGGATAGGTGGCGTGTCCTACCGGACGCGTCTTGTAGTGATCATCGCTTGATCGTGTACGAATTTGTTCCGGTTTTTACTCAGGGTACGTCACATGTCATTGGTAACTTCAGGTATAAATGTAAGGGTGCTAATTGGGAATTCTTTAGCTCGCTTCTTGCGTGTCACGCCAAAGACTTCACTCGTGATGGGCTGTCAGCTGAAGAAAGTGCTAAAATTATGTCAGACACTTTCACTTACTGTGTTGACATTGCCATTGGTCGTGGACCTGTGACCAATATACGTAGATGTGATTGGTGGTGTGACTACCTAACTGAACAGCGTAAAAGTTATCGCCGAGCGCGTAAACATCTTAACAAGCTTAAAAAACGTAAAGTCACCGGTGACCCTCTTTCCATTGCGTTAAATACGTTTAGAGTTGCCAGGTCCCGCTCTGTAGCATCGGTGGAAAAATCTAAGGGTAATTTATTGCGTAAAATAGTAGAAAAATTAGATAAAGAAGGTCCGTGGTCTCCTTTATATCATGAGTTTAAAGCTAATCGATCAGTCGACCTCGCGTTTGTTCAGAACATTAAAGTTAATAATAAACACACCACCAGTATTGAGGAAACAACTGAAGTTTTGCTGAATACTCTTATACCTGATGACTTGCTTGCTAGTGACAACGACTACCATCAACAAATCAGAGCGTGGGCAGCTGTACCACCTGAATCACCAGCGTCAGACCTTCAATCCACTGACGAATTTATTAACGTTGTCAAGAGGTTACCACTCAACAAGCCATCAGGTGAAGATAAAATATCTAATCGGATGATTATAGAAGCGTGTAAAACAGCCGGTGATGCGATTTTAACCGTTTACAACCGTTGTATTGCGGAGGGCGTATTTCCTCGTATATGGCGACGCGGATTTATACGAATTATCCCGAAAAGTGGCGACAAACCCCCGGACGACCCTAAGTCGTACCGGCCCATAACATTACTTCCATCTTTGGGAAAACTCCTGGAGCGCCTTATCGTTCCACGTTTGCTACCGGACGGACCAAAATTTTATAACAATCAATTCGGTTACACTACTGGAAAATCTACCGTAGACGCGGCCCTTACTGTTAGGAAAATAGTTAATACATCTGAACATAAGTACGTAATTGGGATTTTTCTAGATATTTCTGGGGCTTTTGATAACGCATGGTGGCCAATGCTATTACTTAAAATGGAAACTCGGGGCTGCTACAGAAATATATATAATCTAGTTTACTCTTACTTTTTAAATGGTTCCGCGAAACTCAAACTCGGTCATCATTCCATGTCGAAGTCTCTCACCATGGGTTGTCTTCAGGGTTCGGTTATTGGTCCACCTTTATGGAATTTAGGCTTTGATGATTTCCTCGCGATTCCGCTTCCTAGCGGCTGTTCATTAACCGGTTACGCGGACGACGGTCTTCTGCTCATTCAATCAAGTACTCGAGCTGGACTCGAGAACTTGGCTGACACTTGCCTACGATTAATATCTCAGTGGGGCGATCGAAACCGCCTGACCTTTGCTCCGCACAAAACTTATCAACTCATTTTGAAGGGTAATCTTAAATCGTGTCCTACTATTAAATTTAATGACGTTCCCGTAAAAAGAAAGCAGTCCGTGTGCTATCTTGGTCTAGTGTTAGAGAGGAATTTTGCATTTATAGATCATATTAAAATAGTCGGTGAAAAAGCAAAAAAAAATTTCTATGCCTTAACGAGAATATCTAAATCTACGTGGGGTCTGTCTTTTTTAACTTTAAAAACTATTTATGGGGCTACTTACTTGGGTTGTATGTGCTATGGGGCGCCTGTTTGGGCTGATAGGGCCACCATAGGGGCGGTACGACGTAAATTACTTCAAAGTCAGCGTTTGGCTTTAATATTCTTATGCAAAGCGTACAGGACGGTTAGGCCACAAGGCCTTACCGATACTTGCTGGTGTACTTCCGGTCGACCTTGAAGTGCAGCGACGTGCTGCAATGTACTATTCCGCACGAGAGACCGCGGACGCGAACTTTTTAACGCGGAGTGACCGTGAGAAAATCTCTAGATTATTTAAACCACCTATTGACGTCTGGGAGGAACTTTTATCCGAATGGCAATGTAGGTGGGATAATTCCATCAAGGGCCGACACCTCCACCAATTATTTCCAACCGTTCGCGTGCGGCTGGCCAGCACGTGGCTGGAAGTGGATCACTGTGTTGCCCAATTTCTCACGGGACATGGTAACTTTAAAAGTAAATTATTTTCTTTCAAGCTCGTTGCATCGCCTTTAAGTCAGTGTTCTACATCTAACTGCGAATATGTACAATCTGCACATCATATCTTATGGGAGTGTATTCTTTGGCAGAATGAACGTAATATTATGTTGAATAATGTACAGGCTGCATCAGGAGTTGTTTACTATACGGACCTTGTGGAAACTAGAATAAATTTCCGTGCGTTCAAGCGTTTTTGCCATACCTATTATTGGAACCAAATATAACAGCTCACAATGTTAGGACCCATTAATATATATTAATGCTAATTTTTTATCCGTGGTGCTAGGCAACTGAGCTTATCCCAGATGTATATGACCCTTTGTGCCTATTGGCCTTGTTTGTTCTGTCTCCTGCTTGATATGGAGGGAAGTGGAAATTTACATTTTTCCTACTCCTCCGTTATTCTTTTCTGATTAATTTCGTTGCGGGATCCAAGACAGGTAAATTCATTCTCCGGGACTTCGTCGAGCTTCATTGCCTCGGCGCTTTTCTGCGACACCCATAACAGCGCGCGCCAGGCTGGTCTGCTTGCAGTGGAACAGCTATCTCGACCCAACTCCTCTAGATGGCTACACTGAGCATCGTAACCGGAACACGGCCAGGCCGCTTGGCGGTACGACTTTGCTCAGTGGGTGGTCACAAGCCTTCGGCCGAAGCCTATCACCAGTTGTGTCACCTGATTTGCACCACCCGGGTACCACGTGTAGGGAATCTAAGGGTACTCTCCTACGGACGTGGGTGACTCGGCCCCCAAAAAGAGTATGTAGAGACCGTAACATTTTTAGAAATTGCCAGCTCCCTGGTGTTCTCCATCTTCAGTTACTCTTATCTATCTCCACTTTTATATGAATGATAATTTAATTATATTTTTTTAAACTTTTCTCAAATAATAAAAACTCTATGCGTCGGGCTGACGTTGGAGTGAAAAATTAAAAAAGTACAGGAAAGTTAAAAGCACTAGTGAAAAAAAGTGACACTTTCCGCACAGTTTGGCTGCTCGGAAAACCGCTCTTTTCGAGGACATGCATTGTAAAATAATTATATGATATGTTCTTAAATTAAAACCAATGTTCTACAGGTAAATTTAGCCGTACTCACCGTTAATTGAAAATGCTTTTGAACGATCCTATAGCATTTGAATATTTGGGTATAGGCATCAAACATTCTTTCACAATGCACTCCATAATCACCATCCTCAACTGGATTTAATACTTGTGTGTTCCACAGAATAAGTTTGTCTGTTAGAAGCCTCATTAATCTGATTGCATATATTGAATCAGAGTCCAGAGCGAACAGAAAAATCATGTGAGAAATGGTATACCATGGAGGATGGAGATATTTAATGTTCATATATATAGCAGAACAGATAAAAAATCCGATGGCAAAAGTGACATTGATCCAACTAATAGTAACAAAAGTCTCACTACTGTCATTTTTAAGAAACCGGTGTAGTTCTTGAAAGCACAAAATAGTAAGTATACAGAAGGGCCACTCCCGCCGTTTAGAAAATTGACAGCTAAACTTGACAGATTCACTAGGGTTGCTACTATATTGATTCCGAATTAAAAAAAATAGTAGTGTGCCGAAGTTACAAACATAAATACATAGATTCGTCTAAACATACATCATAATTATCATGCTTACATGCCTAAGAGGGTAGACAGGGCATCAAATATCCATTTAATATCACGAAATTAAACTTATTTGTCATCTTGAAAGATTAATGACCTTTATAACTTAAAAATAATTGAAAGAAAGAATTAAAAACAAAAAAGTAAATTCGGTCTGTAACGAATAATAAAGGTCCAATGCAACCAACCTCGTTACAGTACTTAATGTATGAATTACGTGACAAACGCCTGCACAAAGCAATCATGACAGCCGCGACTGAGCTCGGTCCAATATTGTCCAATATTCCCTGTAAAACCGAAATGTCAAAGTAAGAGTGGCCCCTCTGTCTGCGGCGCGCCGTCGCTTACGTACTTTGTGTTGAAAGGTTAGCACAAATGTAACGTTCTTCTTCGACTGAATGAAAAAGGTTATATAGTTCATGATGAAACCCGCAGTAAAAAAAATAATATCAAAGGTTGACGCGAAATATAGAAACTGTATAGGTTGGTACCGTGTCATGTTATTGTCTAGCAGTACGATTATCAAATTATAATAGTGGGTTGACAAGATAAATGCTGTCAAACACAGTGCAATGCACTTAGTCACTCGATTATTAGGAGTAATAAAGTCGTTTTTGATTTGATACTTTGGATGCAAAACTAAAATTTGCATCAGATTCAGAGGTAACAGCAGTTCTTGTATATCTTTGTCGACTTTGTTTTTAGGAAATTCTTTGATGCGACAATTTTTTGGCGGAAAAGGCATTTTATATTTTTTTTCGTATGATATGAAACGGGAAATATTGTCTGAACTAAAATATAATAGATCCGACTGACGGTCCACACATGCTCCATCACGTTAAAATTTAAATGAATTAGTTGAAATGTTTATATTTATTTAATTATATGATTGAGAATGGGCGAAGACAGTGGGTATATTATTTATTTTTCAAACAATTAATACCACTATAATCTATCGAAGTAATGCGTCCTTCATAATTCTTGTAATGGTTATTTTGGGTCATCCTTTTAACGATTCAGATACTATTGTTACTATAAGAATAACGAATATAAATGTGGATGGATAGAGAGGGTAAAGGAAGGTCAAAGATAGATGTATTGTGGAGTGATATTAATGAAAAGGGATCATCGGTGCATATGTTAATTGAGTAACAAACATACATCCACACATCCATCCAAACTTTCACATTTATAATATTTGTAAGACTAATGGAGTTGATCATATAAATGCACAAAGATATAATTAAGAACAATTGTTTTAGACATTCAGATAACATTCTTCAATAATCTTCTATACATACAAAAGACAATTTCCTGACTGACATTATCATCGTCCAGCCTAAAACACTATTGATAGAAGTTTGAATTTTTAGAGGATGTTCGTTTTATACTGTTGGCGTTACTTATGAAAGGATTTTTGGATATTCATCCCCTAATGGGGTGAAATAGGAGATAAAAGTTTGCATAAAATCTGTCATTTTTAATTTGAAATGAATGTAATATGGTATTTTGCCTCTAAATCTATACCGATATTATAAAGAGGAAATATTTTTTTTATTTGTTTGTACCGAATAGGCTCCGAAACTACTGGACCGATTTTAATAATTCTTTCACCTATGGAAAGCTACATTATTCCCGAGTAACATAGGCTATAATTTTAACAGGAACGAAGCCGCGGGGTTCAGCTAGTATAATAAAATAAGTGTTTAAGCTATTTTTGTTTATATATCCATTAAACAGGTAAAAAGGGATGTTAAAATTTGAGTGAAAAACAAAGTTTGAAGGCAAAATTACTTGAAATTTAGTATAACGACTTCAAAATAATAAAACAAAAACACTAGTTTGAGGATTTTTGAATTTCATCCCTTAAAAGGGTATAAAGGGATGTTAAAGTTTGTATGAAAACTAAATTGTTTATTATCAAAATTACTTGGAATTTAGTATTTATGCTCTTCAATACAATTAAAGAAACAGGTATTTAAGGCTTTGCGTGGATAATTTCGCGCCGAATTTTCTATCCGATTCAAAATTTTAATTCGACATGCGCTCTATTCAAAAATATTTTATATAAAAATAATTATGATTGAGTCTTTTATTGTTTGATTCTCTCAGAAGGTTGATACAAAGTGCTTAGTGTATTTTTATGTAAGTATGTAACGCAAGCGTAGACAAATTTAGTTTTGGGGAACCAACAACTTTATGATTATTCGTTATACATATTGAGTAATGAGTTGAATAGGTATATATATAGGTTAGGTATCGGATTCGGTCAAGTTTGATGTAATGTTATAAAAATTGGTTATTCTATAGATACATTTAAAAGTTTATTTTCATTCTTATTAAGAAAATTAGTTTGATTTGTGTTTACATCTGCATGCATCCTGATGCCTGTGTTACGATTTATTATGGGTATTCTTGTTCCTTTCATCTTTATATATCGTTATCTCAATTGTCAGTTCCTCTGTAGCCATCATTTTTCACACAATCCATCCATATTTTTTTTACTCTTCTTCAACCCCTTTAACTACCTAAATTTACAGTCAAAACTATATTTAGTGTTGTCTTCATGTTCCTCATTTAAGCACATCATTATGTAAAAACCATTAAGCCGATTTAACCCAATTTTTCGGTCATCAATCCCACTCTCAGACTGCAAGACATACAAACAACAATACAATTCTATGTTCAAACTAATATTTATTTTATTACCGAATCATAAAAAGAGATTGATAAAAATTGAAGATAACAACTTGTTCTACTAACCGTAAGACCGTTTCTAATAAATCCGAATGATCAAAATGTTGATTTATGAGACGAGGAGGTAATCATTTTCACATTTTAATATATTTTGGTTATCCTCTGATATTGGCAGGGTATTTTTATTATGATAACTGATCATTTTTTGAAGGGATTTAGACATACCTGTACAATTTGACTTTAAAATATGTGCACAAGAATTTTGAATACGCTTAAAAGAAATGTAGAACTTCTCACAATGAAGGTTCAATGCAACTTGCAATGACAAAGCTTTAATTATTCAATAGCATAACCTCAGTGATATATATGGCTGTAAAAAAATAAAATTCACACAGAATCAAATAATTATACAACTTATAACTGTTTTTCATACTTACACAGAATTTATAAATTCTTAAAACCATTAGAAACATCTGCATTTGTAGTAGATGATAATAAAAGAAAGTTGTTGATTGAAACAGAATCTGAACAATAAACAGTAAGGGTGCGTTTATACGAGAATAATTCATGCCGCACGGACGGTATCGAATAACTGACCGACGTTGTTATTGAAGCCAAATATGCCCTTTTTAATTAACAGCTGTTTAAAAGAGCCTTTACTCTTTTAATTTCAATCTAAGCTGTCAAGCAAACAAAACAAGAAAATCATGTACGTCGCACATCTTCGTATTATCTGAGGTCTCTGTTTGAACGAAACAAAAGTTTAGACCGCGCGGTTGCATGTTTCTGAAGAATTTGAATATTGTTATTTAGTTAATAGAATCCAAATTCGCTACTAAAATTTCGAAAAACCACGCGGTCACCACGCAGTTACCCGTCGAAGACTTTCGTATAATGTTACTGGAGGCTTAGATTTGAATATAGCTTGGCACATAATATACAGAAACAATTGAATTCTTACTTACCATTTGTTGAAATAAAACCTTGTAGATCTCATAACAGTCCATTATTTAAGCGTAAGCCTGAAACATTTTTCTACAATAATCGTCTTTATCCCTATCCTCCATGCTTTGATATCGAAGAGCTTGAATATTCTATAGATCAACTTTATCTTTTAGCAGCTGAATGAGTCATATTGCAACAACGTTAGCGTCAAAACATAATAATGTTATACCGTCAAATAAGATACTACGTAAGATATAAATTAAGCACGTACAAAATATTGTTATGCCACTGATATATACTGATACAAACAAAATGACAGCAACCTAGTTCACAATAGTAAAGTATTTGAAGCTGGACTTATCATTGAAACATCTGTGAACATTTAAAATTTTTAAAACAAATGACATGATCTCATTTGTAAAGGAAACACTGATTTAAATTCATAAAAAATCCCACGGTCAATAAAATGCATTTAATGTAGTTCGTCATACACATGGATCTGAACAAAATGCTAGGATTAATCAAGGATGTACAATACTATCGATATAAATAACATCGTGGCACATAAATACACAAAATTAGATAGTCGACTGTTAGGAACTATACAGTTATCCTTTATGCAATATTTAGGAAAACACTGAATAGTTTGAGCATTGATTGCACATCTTTGTCAATGAAGTTGATATATACAACTGGTACACGAAGACAATTGAGGTCAGATTGTATTTTTATTGTTTTTATTTTGTTGTCTGTGTGCCATACTTCAAATTCTATTTGAAGTATTTGTGACGACACTAAATCATGAATTTTAATTTTTCAAGTCACAATGGTTTTCTACATAATACCTGTCATACCTGTCATATTTACTAAGCACCTACCTAGTATTATTATTTATACCTACCTAAATTATTATTGTGTTGTCTACTTCCTACTAATGTAACATTTTATGGAGTGGGTACTCCATATAAATTAATATTGTTGTGTGTACAGAAAATAACTCTAAACTTAAATTAAAGCCACATTGATGATATTCCTATAAATAATTACGTAATGTGTAATGATCATTGAGATCTATCCTGAATTTTATATTGCTATTTTAGTATTATAAGTCATTTGAAACAATTAGTACAATAAAATAAATAAATAAATAAAATTTATTTATTCAGGTAACTTACAAAACCCATTTTACATTAAAATAAACATCAGAATAATAAAAATAAAAATAATGTCAGATAAATACCGGTCAAAAACAAAAAGTAATGTCAAATCAAGTCACAAGTAAAGTCAATTAAAATAAAGTAAAATAATGTCAAATCAAAACAAAATAAAATTACCCTAGCTACAATAATAAAAATAAAATTAATTAAAACAATACTGTCTGTTAATTTTTTCGAATATTGATTAAGAATGAGGCAATATTAAATGCCTGAATTGTCTTAATATGTTTTAAAATGGTTTCATTATGTAAAAGATCACTAGATAGACAACAGAGCTAGTTCAAATCAGGTAGGTCAGTGGTCAACATGGTACTCACATACTTACAAAATCTGTGATTTAGTCGCTTATAGACAAATCTGCAGCTTATTCGTATATAGCGATTTATTCGCATGTAGTTAATTCCCGCGATTTACGCGCCTGTAGGTAAGCCCGCGACTTATTCGCAAATTTAATAGTACTTCGATTTATACACCTGTAGACAAATCCGTGACTTATTCGCATAGAGCGATTTATTCGTATATAGCGATTTATTCGCCTGTACGTAATTCCCGCGATTTATGCGCCTGAAGGTTGTAACGTTACGTATAGCTCAGTGGAGCTATACGCAAGTCACGTTTATAAAATCAAGATAAATATAGAATAAAATTAATAAAAAGGATATAGAAGTATAAAACTAAGGGCCGGCTTCGCGCGACGTGGGCAGGTATCCAGGCAGCAGGTCGGGCAAGAAGTCGTAGAATGTCCGAGGTAGACAGGTGAGCAGACACCACGACGGACAAGCAGGCAATCGGGCAGGTAGTTAGCAAAACGGTTAGGCAGACAGCTGGACGGACTGGAACTCTTCAAAACGTCATGGTATGCTCGAGAGAGACACGTGAGCAGGCACCACGACGGTCTAGCAGGCACACGGTCAGGAAAGGCAGGCAAGTCAGCAGTGAAACGGCTAGTAGCCAGATACGTAGGTAAATCATACACGGTATAACACTCACAGTATATATTTTAGAGCACTTCACAAAATAATAGTTTTACATAATAGTTTCACAGGTTTTGAGAGTTTTCAGAATAGACAAACACATTGTATTATAGTACCCAGTAGCTAACCGTCTTTCGGGGCTCAGTGCAGATTCCTAAACTGAAAAGCTGAAGCCCGTTTTTCACTCGTTCTGCCATCCCTTCTAAATTTCAAATTCAAATCTCAATAAGACCAGAACGAATAAAAACGGCTTTACAAAGGCGGGTCAGTCTGCGCTGACCTTACAATAATGTACAACTAGCTTTCAGGAAAGGTCTAGGTAGTCTATGGTACCTATGGTATGTCTATGGCTTAAGAAAATAAAATAGACAGACAGATGTCATGTCAGATGAAAATGTCAGAGTATAAAAAAATCCGTAATTTTGCAAATAAGTAATATAAATTAAGTTAAAGAATACAAATCAACCAGAGATAACTAAAAATATGCTTTACAGGTAATAAGAATATCAAAGAATACTTATAAAAGAGTTACAAAAAAATATACAATATCAAAAGATATGAAGATGGTTTGTAGAGTGTTGTAAAACGTAAGTAGATGTGGAATAAATACCACAAGGTAAACCCGCGACTTATTCGCAAATTTAATAGTACCTCGATTTATACACCTGTAGACAAACCCGTGACTTATTCGCATAGAGCGATTTATTCGCATATAATATATCTTTATTATATCGAATTAAATTGTAATGTAATTCGATAAAATAATTTTAATTAATGTATCTTTCTTCTTCTTTCTGTATGTTATCAATGATTTCAATAATGTAAGTAATAAGCAATATTGTATATATTTTAAATCGTTCTGTAAAAAAATATAATTATAATGGTAATGTTACTATAATAATGTTATAATGTTAATAATGTAACTTGACATTTTATTATAATTTCTGTTATGATTTCAAATTAGTAAATTTTATTGAATACTAATGTTCTCATGTATATTTAAATTTTATTTTATTTCATTTCGTTTTGATTTTATTTTGACATTATTTTATTTTAATTTCAAATTATGTATTCTAATTTAATTTTAATTTTATTTTATTCCCTTTGATTTCACTTTATGTTTGTTTAAATTCTTATTTTATTTTACTGGACCGATTTTAAAAATTCTTTCACCTATAATTTATTACCAAAAAAAATAGAAATCATTTTGAAAATTGCAATAATATAACCCAAAGTATCAATATTTTGCCTTCAAAATTAATTATTTGGCGTGCGCTGAGAAAACTATTGATGATACATACCAATTATGTACTACATGAATAAAGAACTCATGATTTACTACAAAAAAGACTTTGAGAGAATATATCTCACTATCATAGTTTAGTCAGAATAGCAGCTTAGTGTTCTAAAATTTAATTAGATCGCCGATAGAAACAAAAGTTGGTTACATTCGTATTATAGTATTAGGGCCTCGTTCACCATCTGCATTTAAAGTGTCGAATACGCTAACCGCCAGTCAAAGTCACCCGTAACGTCATGTACGAATTTCACGACGTTCGAGTAGCACTAATTATAAGATTAACTGACCCATATCTTACTTGCCATGACATCTGCCCATTAGCGAGTTTACCCATTACTTAAAAGTTGTCCGTTGTCATTTTGTGTAGATTGCTATACAATTTGTTAATAAAAATGGATTTATTTGACTTGATTGATCATCAATTGGATGAATTAGAACATTCTACGATGACAACAAGTACCTAGGATTGGTGTATTTAAATGCTGTGTTGATTATTTTACGGGCCTAGTTGTCACTAATTTTTGCTGGAATTCGTCTATTGAATTATGCAGTAAACCAAGTGCTTAACCTTATACAACATAAAATAATCCTTAGATCGCAAGATAATGGGTATTTTTATATTTAAAGGTGTTTTACTAATAAACTATCAAATCTACTGAACTTGTGAACAATAGGTTATTATAAAATATTAAAACCACATGGATACCAAACCAGACAAAAAACACCATAAATATAAAAAAGAAAGATAGAAAAAGTGTATAAATGCGCCAGGCACGACGCATACCCTAAAAAAAAAGTACAAATGACTATTGACATCTGGCAATGCCATTTGCCGAGTAACATTGACGTATTATTGAACGAATATAACGCAAGATTTGTTAAGGCATTCACTTAACCAGTACGTTGTTACTCGAACCTATAATTTCGTTTGTGAAATTGACAAAAGATACTCGGAACTTTTACGTGCCACATAACGTTATCCTGGACATAACTAATCAAAGCTTTACTTGGAGATGGTGAACGAGGCCCTTATTCTTATTTAAATAAATTTAACAAATTGGTAGGTAGGTAGGTGGGGTAGTGTAAATAGGGTATGTAGGATAGGGTAGGTAGGTATGTAGGATAGCGTAGGGTAGGTAAGTTGATCTGTAGGGCATTTTAATAAGGTTGATAGAGTAGGGTAGGTAGGTTTATCGGTAGGGCAGGTGAGTAGGTTGGTAGGTAGGTAAGGTAGGTGGATGGGTAGGTAGGTAAGGTAGATAGGTAGATGCTAGGTAGGTAGATAGCCAGTTGATGGGAGCGAATTGCGGGGGTCAGCTATAATATTATAGCTGACCCCCGCAATTCGAAAAAAAAATACAAAAAAAAAAACGAAAAAAAAAGAAAATGATAAAAGACGAAAATGGCTGACTTACTGACTGATCGATCAACGCACAGTCAAAACCACTAAGCCTTAGCATGAAATTTAGCAACAAGGTTCATCATATGTCGTAAGTGAGCACTAAGAAAGGATTTTTGATAATTCTACCCTTAAGAGGGTAAAAAGGGGTTTGAAAGATTGTATGAAAAATCGAATTCCAAAATTCTTGAAACATGGCATTAATAGTAATCTAAGTAATGATAAAGGTGCCATTATTAGTTTTTCAAACCTACCCCCAAATTATGATATAGGCGGTGTGAAGTTTGTATGGTATCCCAAAAGATGATTAAGGCGATATTAAAGTGTTTTTGAAGAAACCTATTTCTTGGGTTAATAAACTTGAAACTTGACTTAAATACCAACCTAAATAAACAATATAAAGTTTATCATTATAAGCCTTTTGAAACAACTCCCAAAAGACGATTTGGGGTGTGTTAAAGTGTTTTTGAAGAATCTTATTTCTTAGGTTAATAAAATTTTAAACTTGACTTAAATACTAACCTAATCTATACCAATATTATAAAGTGGAAAGATTTTTTTGCTTGTTTGTTTGTACCGAATAGGCTACAAAACCACTGGACCGATTTTAAAAATTCTTTCTTCTATGTAAAGCTACATTATTCCCGAATAACATAGGCTATAATTTATTTCCAAAAAAAATAGAAATCCTTTTGAAAATTGCAATAATGTAACCCAAACTAGCAATATTATGCCAATAAAAAAAACATTATTTGGCGTGCGCTGAGAAAACTATTGATGATACATAAAAATATGTACTACATGATTAAAGTTCTCATGATTTACTACAAAAAACTTAATTCAAAAAATCAAAAAAACCCGACTGCTTCAAAAGCGAACCAAAAAGTCTTAAACAAGGAAAAAATCATGCTGTGAAATCGGAGGATACATATTCGCGGGCTGGTTGACCAAAATCTGGTGTAAACTCCGCCTGCACAGCATGATTTTTCCCTTGTTTAAGACTTTTTAGTTCGCTTTTGAAGCAGTCGGGTTTTTTTTTGATTTTTTGAATTAAGTTTTTTTATTTATAACTTTTTAGTTAGTTTTTTTTCGAATTAGATACATTTAAACATATAAGTGTTATATATTTTTAAAATTACCTCTTAAAACCCTTTATTTTGATACCCCACATGATGGGTTTGAAAGAAAAAAAATTTGGGCCCCCACAATTTGGCACCCAAAATCCGCCATTTTTCTATTGTCCAATTTTAATGTAGCCTATGACACTCGCAGGGTTAAGACGAATCGATTGACGTATGTATCATCAAAATCGGCCAACGCGTTTAGTCTCTGGAACGCCATATAGGAACAAACAAACATACATACATACATAAATACTTACATACATACATACTTACATACATAGACTGTTAAACACATTACCCTCCTTCGGCAGTCGGGTAAAAAAGACTATGAGAGAATATATCTCGCTATAACTCTATACTTAACTATAAGTCACAATGGAAGCTTAGTGTTCTAAAATTTAAATAGATCGCCGGTAGAAACAAAGTTGGTTATATTCGTATTGTAGTATTATTCTTATTCAAATATATAGTTTAACAAATCGGTAGGTATATAGGGGGTAGGGTAAATAGGGTATGCAGAATAGGGTAGGTAGGTATGTAGGATGGGAAGGGCTCTGTATGTACACTTTTGCGGTTGCACAACGACAAGCTTTACTTGCTTGGTAGCGTAGATACAGGCCTACCTTGCCGCCTACCTTGCCTCCTCCCTCAGAGGCGGCAAGGTGGCGTGGTCTTGAGGGCGAGCGCTACAGTCGTGTAGATCCTCAAGGCAAGTCTGGTGGTTATCCTTCACGAGGTTGCCACCCTGTTATTTGTCTAATTCCTAAAGAATTAGACGTAACTAAAACCACCGGGTCAACTAACGCAGGGGTGACGAAGTCATGCCCCTGGGTGTCCACTATCGAACAAAAGCAGATGGTGGATAGTTATGACCTCCCGCGTGTTTGCGCCGTGCGCGGGGACCCGTAAGGAGGGATGAAGGTATCCTGGTGGTTGAGTGGAGCAGGTTGCACACAACACACCACTTTGGTCTGGATTTCCTCTCACACGGGCGGTCTTGGAGTAGCTACCCACGATCAATCGGATGAGGCATCCCATTAACGGGCTGTCCATGCGAGGGTCGGTTTAGTGAGGGGGAAGCTGCCAGCGTGGCGTGGGGTCTCGGGATTGGTTGTCCCGTGATCTTCCGTCGCGTGCGGGCTCGTCAACTTCTTACTAGACTGCCCCTATACCGAAGGAGTAGCTCTGGCGTTGTTTGTGGAACGAGTGACATCCCCGACTGAGGGCTCCATGGTGGGTGGAGAGCTCCAACGGTGAATTTATTTAAGCAAAATACATGGATTCTGAGACAACTACAAACAAAAAAAAAGGTGAAGCAATTTAATGGTGGAGGAGGAGGGTGTGAGCCAGGTTGGCTCACGTACCGGTGATGCGAAGTCGCTGGGATTTACTCCCAGCAGGTCCCTTGCACCTAAAGTTAAAAAGCGCGCACAATTCATGCGACCAGCTACCCCGGTTGCCGGTGAGGTGGTTAGTGACTCCTGTGAGTCTTCTTGCTCGCAGACGTCGCAAACCTTTGAGTCATCAACAAGGTCGACAAGATCCCGCACTCGCAAGCGCGCATAGCCGTTCACGGCTAAGAAGAAGTCAGCTAAGTCGCTAACAAGCCGCTGACCGACGGTCGAGAGCAAGGCGGAGACTCTGAGCCAGGAGCCCGCCAGCTAAACAGGCGAAAACTCGAGCAACGGTACATCAGAGCCTACCAAACTCAGAGATGTTGGCCAAGACAATGCAGGCGCAACCAAAAGTAGAGCTTAGCGGCTGCATTTTTTATTTATTTATTTTATACTTCATGCACACATACGTACAGAGGCGGACTTAATGCCTTAGGCATTTTCTACCAGTCAACCTTATGAACAGTCTGAAGGCTATAGAGGAGGTTGCGAACGAATCGCGCAACCTCAAAGGGGATTTTGTCCACAGCCTCAAACTGGCAGCAGTCACAGTACAGGCTGCGGTAGCTAAGTTGGCCTCGCGATCAGTTCTTGAGGTCAAAGTCAAAAGACTAGAGACGGAAAATGCGGACCTAAAGATTCAGCTTTCAAGTTTGTCCGCACAGGTCGAGAAGCTGACAGCGGAGGTCAGCCTTCTAAGTCGCCAGGGTGACTTAACAGGTAGCCCCACTGTAGCTTCATCGACGGGACCTAGTCGGGCCAATGCGGTGCCCGGGTCTTTTCAGTCAGAGGAGTTGGAGGCACAGTTTCGGCGATCCATAGCTCTGGAGATTGGGGGCATGGTAGATGCCAAACTGGCGGCTTTAGAGAGGAGGTTGCTTCCGGAGAAGCCCTTCCGTCCGCCACTCGCTGCCGACTCTAGGAAGGCTCCATCATCGTCTGCTCAAGAACAGGCGATCGTCGATCCATGCCAGGTCCCTCACTTCGCAAAAATTAAGAGGAAGGGCAAGGGAAAGGGTAAAGAGGCGGCTCCTGTGCTGGAACTGCCTGCTGTATCTGCGGCGCCTACTCAGGCCTCGCAGGCGTTGAGGGCTGAGTCGGAGACCTGGTCTACTGTGGTGGGGAGGAAAGCAAAGTTAAAGACTCCCCAATCCAGTGTGAAGCAAGGTGCCCCGTCTGCCACCGTGCCATCGTCTAGTCTTACAAAGGGCAAAAAGCAACCGGTGAAGCTGCCTAGGGTTCCCACCACGGCAGCTATAACGGTGTCGATAAGAGAAGGGTCAAACACCAACCTCGGAGATGTCATGTTTGCAATGAGGCAGCGAATCCGTTTGGCCGATGTCGGCATCGATACCGTTGGCCGAAAGAGGGCAGCTGATGGAGGAATTATTATAACAGTCGCGGGCGCCGATTCCTCCAACAAGGCTGACAGTCTTGCCAGCCGTATGCAGGAGGTCCTTGCCGAATTCGACGTGAAGATTTCACGTCCAACAAAAAGAGCTGAGGCAAGGATCATAGATCTCGACGATGCAGTTACGTCGGAGGAAGTGGCAGCTGCAACTCCCGGAGTGGGCGGTTGTTCCACCGAAGACGTGAAAGTGGGTGAAATACGTCGTCCACCAGCTTCTCTAGGGCACGTCTGGGTTCGTGCTCCACTTGCGGCAGTAAAAAATCTGGCGTTCGAAAAGCGCATGCGTTTAGGGTGGACATCGGTAAGAGTTCAGGTTTTTGGTTTTTGTGCTTCCGTTGCCTCGAGGCCGGGCACGTCCGCAGCCAGTGCACGAGTGTGGTTGACCGGAGCTCCCTGTGCTATGCTTGTACCCACACACAAAGCGAGGGAGTGCACTTCACCAACCTTGCGTTGTTCGCTATGTGTGGACCAGGGCCTTCCGTCGGATCACCAGCTTTGAGGCAAGAAATGCACCCCGCGCAAGAAACGACCTTTGCTCGCTCCCGCTGTGTCACAAGGATCGGCGCTGGCACCACTGAGTGCGGGCCCTGAGGAAGTCATGGACACCTCGCCTTCCCAGCCCTAAAGGTCCTCCAGTGCAACCTGAACCACTGCCGCAACGCGCAGAACCTTTTTATGCAAACTGTTGCAGAGTGTTCGGTTGCCTTAGCGGTGGTAGCAGAGCCCTATGGCCTTCAGGACCATTATCGCTGGTTCGGAGACACCGTGGACTCTGTTGCCGTTTACTGGGCTGGTGGAGACGGAGGTCTTCACTGCTCCCTACTGGATAGTGGGCAGGGATTTGTTGCAGTGGAATGGGGACCTCTGGCCGTAGTGGGCTGATACGTGTCGCCCAACATTTCCCTCGCTGAATTCGAGGGATATCTGGACGGAGTTGCGAACTGCATTCGATACAAATACTCACCCCGTCCGGTACTTGTCCTGTGTGACTTCAACGCTCACTCCAGAGCTTGGGGAAACACCCGGGACACGTCGAGGGGACACGTGGTACAAGATTGGGCGGCATCGCTAGACCTCCGACTTTTAAATCGGGGGTCCATCTCCACATGCGTTCGGTGGCAGTGGGAGTCGATTGTGGATCTCTCATGGGTGACTCCCTCTGTTGCCCACATGGTATCGGAATGGAGGGTAGCGGAGGAGATGGTCACGCTTTCTCACCATCCCCATATCATCTTTGATGTGACACTGCGCCCCTCCGATAGCCCGAGCCATCCAGATTTTAACCCACCGAGACATGCTCATTGCAAACCATCCTTCCCTATCCATACACATCCCGTCGATCCTTAAATCCCTAGGTCAAATCCCAGGCCTTTTTGTTTTTTTTGATAACGCTGGAAAAAAAATGCATTACGCATACCCGCCCATTGGGGGAATGGGCGGGCTATGTGGGACTCCCCTGGAAAGACCGGTATACCCACTAAAATAAACCAGCGCACTCCCGCATCGTCTGTGTGAAGGAGGACTGGGAAACTGGCACAGCCTTTACGTCCAGTCCTCCGCCGACGATTGCCCACCTTTATGGCGGGCCCCGCGCGCCCCTCCCTCAGTGGAGGGGCCCGGGAATGACCGTGAGTGCTCGGCCATTCCCGCTCGACGAGGGTGGTGATTGTGCAATGCAGACAACAGGTGCCCCCGCACCTGCCGCCCGCTAATCACCACCAGGAGGTGGGCGCAGGCGATCGTACAACCGCCCTCGCCCACCCCCACCGCTGCCTCCTTTTGCGACATGGCGTCCTCGCAAAAGGAGGCAACCGCCGCCAAGGCCTCCCCGCTCCCCAGCATGGATTTACCACACTGGGAAGCGAGAGGACCTGCCACACAACCTCCTCCTCAGGCCACGGCGCAGCTACGCCCCCGCTGGGCACACCTGGACGGTGTGCCGCACCGTGCCCTTCACCGCGCTGGACCTTACGGTCCCCTACGTTGCGGCATCTGGCCCGCGAAGGCCAGACGCCGCCCTCCGCGTGTACGGCGAAGCGTTGAGACCGACGCTCCGCCGCCTCCTCCCACCATTGACTTGTCCCTGCCGACCATCCCACGTCAAAGGAGGGTCGGCAACGACAAGTCACTACCTCCTCGTGGGCCCACTTCCCGCCCCCGAGCCGCAGCCACCCCCACCCGCAGGAGAGATTCCGGGCTGAAGAGCCAGGTGCAGAGCGGGCAAAGCCCGGATGCAGAGCCGGGCAAAGCAGGGTGCAGAGCTGGTCAGTGCACTCGGCGAACACAAACCGCACGAGTGCCGAGTGCAAAGCCAGGTGCAGAGCGGGCAGAGCCAGTCACTGCAGAGCCGGGCAGTGCAGGGTGCAGAGCTGGGGTGCCCCGGGCGTTCCCCCCCGCAAGGGAAGGCGGCCCGCCCAGAGGCTTGGAAGTGAGCCCCACCGCTGACCTACCGCTACCTACCCAGCCTACCCCTGTGTCGCGTCTGGAGTGTCCCCTGCTAATCAGGGGAACACACACCCAGAGCGACGCGTACCCCTCCCTCCCCCCCGTCAGATATTCGCCACCGCCAACAAGAACCCACGAATGGGAAGTTATTGACGGTGCCCAGGGTGCAACAGCCCAGCGGGTTGCTTTTTCCTCCGGACGTATCCGAAAGAGACCAGCAACCAACTAGGCCAACGTGGAGGTTAACTGACCCGCACCCCTCAAATCCCAGGCCTAGGGTGACCCCATGTAACCCACACCTCTATCCATTAATTTCCTTCCCTCCTATCCCCGAGGAAGGGTAACCTTGGTTCCAAAAAAGCCCACCCCCCTACAACATGAACATGCAAAGAGACGAAATTGATACCCAGGTGGGTCCCGGCCAAGCCGGAGAATTCCACACCGCTTCGGTGGTTAGCTCCCAACGTAATATGGGGGGAGCATCTACCTGCATTGTTGATGATCTAATGCCGCGCTTCTCGCGGCCGGCTGCTGATCTAGCGCCCACAACACATGCTGCGTCCAACAAGCCTACGAACATGAGTCCGACGACAACACCCGCTACACGGTGCATGCCGCCCACGAACCCCTGGCAACAGAGCGTCGTGCGGAGCAGCACTAACTACCCAGATAATGACCCAGACCAGCATAAAGACACAGGGAAAGATGTTGGAACTGGCAGTCCCACTACTCTCCTGGCTATAGCTGATGGAGTACGCCCGATGACTAAGCGCGGAAAAGTCCTTGCGCGTGAGAGTAAAGTAGGCGATCGAAAGCGCAATACCAGCGACGGCATTAGCCAGAGCGAAGCGCGATCGGACGCTGAAGGGGCGGTACGTGACCAGCCGCAACTACGCGCAGGGGCAACCCAGCGCGAAAAGCGAACGGACGCGGGGCGACGCGACCAGCCGCAAGTACGCGTAGGGACAACCTAGATCGAAAAGCGGCCGGGCACGGACCAAAGTGAGCGGCGGCAGCTGCTCGAAGGGGACACCCAGAGCGAAATGCCTTCGCACGTGATAGAACCTGCCAGGGCCGCAAACCGACCCACGTACTCACGACTAACAAAAACCCAGACACATCAGGAGCAAGCGTGGTGGAGCTGCACGCAAAGCAAAAAAGACCGTGTCAAGCTCCCCTAACCTGCAGCCTGGACCAAGTGGGACAGCACCACTGAAGAGGGAGCGCCCCGACGACACAGCCTCGCCGAGTACACTTCAGGGGGACGCCAAGCGAGTGAGAATTCACTCTGCTCAGGGGGGCAGAGAACCTACGCGCGGGCCACGAAGGATATTCCTGAACGGCTGGCGGTAGCAATCTGCCAGTCAGTTCTCTACCGGGGTGGGGAGCACCCCGGTAGAGAACTGACTAGGCAAGAGGCCGAGCACATAAAGACCGCACTGGAGGACAGACTTCTGGACACGGACTCGACGACACCACTCCCGGCCTTCCGCGGATACCCACGGGTAGCGGAGGGCACGGTGCAGTTGTGGTGCGAGGACGAGAATGCTCTGACCTGGCTGACCCAGAATGTTCCACACATTAAATTACCCGACAACGACCTCACACTGACGGTACTGAAGCAGACCGACGTGCCCACCCGTGTCCGAGCCTCGCTCTTCGTCCCTCGCTACAGAGGTGACGTGGGCAGGCGCCACGGTATTCTGATCCGTCAGAATACCTGGTATGACATTAGCAGGTGGTCACTGTACAGGGCGACAACCATCGGTGGCGACCGCTACGGGACATACCTGACCCTGGGGCTGCCACCGGAGGAAGTCGAAAAGGTAATGGGGTGGGAGCGGCGAATATCGTACCTCTTGGGGTCGATATACGTACGTTTCTGGCCCAAGACCCGACCCTCCGACACACAGACAGACAGCACGGATGGTAAACCATCAGACCAGACGAAGACACCGACGACGACTCTGACGACCGACACGGACATTGCCCAGCTCGAGGAGGAGATGGCCCGCGCGGCAATGGCCGAAGACGCCGACACCTTACCGCCCGCATCACCTGGCTGGAACGAGCAACTCCTTGCCTCGTCGCCGGGCGACCAACATGACGACAACTACAGAGAGGTGGAGGCGGAGGGACTATCCGATGGATCCACCATACCTCCATCCCCACCCCTCAACATCATCCAAACCAACCTCCAGCATAGCCAAACTGCCACGGCTAGCTTACGCAGAGCACTGGAGGTAAAGCCCCGAACCATCGCACTGATCCAAGAGCCGTGGATCAGGAAAAATAGTATATGTGGCCTCAGTAACATTGGAGGTAAGATAATTATCGACACACGCGGCTCAGACAAGCCTAGAACTTTCGTGTACATACCCAATGAAATTCCCTTTACGACACTGACTGAATTCTGTTCCAGAGACCTGACAACTGTCAGGCTCCATACTGTAGGTAGCGATCCAGATGTTGTACTAGCCTTGGCATACATGCCAGGCGAGGACACAGATTGCCCGCTTAAGGAGCTGACCGACCTGGTGCAGCACTGTGAGCGCGCCGGTCTAGACCTGATCATCGGCACCGACTCTAACGCCCACCACCCGCTCTGGGGCAGCGGCACAATGAACTCCAGAGGAGAGGTACTATCCACCTTTTTATTCTCTACTAATCTTAACATTGTTAACCGCGGCACAGAACCCACTTGGGTCACGGTCCGGGGACAAACGATCATAGATTTAACACTCGCCACAGAAAACGCGACAAACCTTATCACAAATTGGCACGTATCGGATGAGCTTTCTTGTTCAGACCATAGAAGGATCCACTTTACTCTAACTACAAACACTAAAAAACCCGCACCAAGGCGAAACCAGAGGCGTACCAACGTTCCTGGGTTCAAAAGCCTTCTAGCCTCACTATTAGCTGAACATCTAGCACTGGTAACCATAAGGGACCGAGCACAATTAGAACACACCGTAACAAAATTATCCGAATACCTAACAGAAGCTTACCAGGCATGCTGTAAATCAAGAGCGCCACAAAGCAGGAACGAGAGGAACCCCTGGTGGAACGCTGAACTTGGTAAACTCAGAGATACGCTGCGTAAGCAATTTAACAGAGCAAAAAACACAAGACTTCCGGAAGACTGGGAGATATACAAAGAGACCCAATATGCATACAAAAAACAGACTAGAACCGCCAGGAGGATGGCATGGCGGAAATCCTGTGAATCCATTGAAACAAATAACGAGGCAGCAAGGGTACGGAAGATCCTATCAACTGACCAGGACCGTACCCTCGGCGCGCTGAAAAAACCCGACAACACATATACACAAACCGACTATGAAACTAGCAAGGTCCTCCTCGAAACTCACTTCCCAGACTGCCAAGTCCTGGAGGACAGGACGTGGGAGGCTGAACCCGAATGGACCCCAACGGAACAAGACTGGTTAAGTGCCCACAACATAGTAACAGTAGACCGAATAAAATGGGCTATCAACACCTTTCAACGATAGATTATCTGACGCCGTGGCTGTTAGAGATCTATCGGGCCTGCATAGCACATAGACACATACCTCTTGCATGGCGCGAGGTGAAAGTCATCTTCATACCCAAACCTTTAAGTAACCTTTAAGTATGCCAAACCATTATCAACTGTTTTAGAAAGAGTGGAATTCAGAAAAAGGAACCAGCTTCCAGATGAGAAGATACAGGATTATATGCTGGAATTAAGAAAATTAGCAGGAAAATGTAGGTTTAAGGACTTGGATGACCAATTAAAAGAAAAATTTATAGAAGGTGTTAATTCCAAAACCATTCAGTTCGAATTGCTGAAAAACGAAGCAGAGATATCACTTGAGAGATGTGTGGAGGTGGCGCGCACAGTAGAAGCTGCCCTGATGCATACAAACAATTCAAGTGAGATTAGACAAAATAGGAACTTAAGTGTAGAGACGGAAATTTATAATTACCAGAAAAAGACAAACCCCGTATACAAACGAAATAAAATTAATATAGAACAAAATACTGGGGTATGTTATTGTTGTGGAAAAAACAATCACAAAAAATCAGAGTGCAGTTTGAACAAGAAATACTGCTCAGAATGTGGGCAACAAGGGCATATTTTTAAAATGTGTTCAAAGAAACAACGACTCCGACAAACTAATGTTTTGGAAGTTGCTTTATCAGAAGTTGCTATCAGCCTGATGTCTAATATTTATAAAGTTTTTGCCAAAGTTATCTTGGGTCGAATAACCAAAAAGCTCGATGAAAACCAGCCTAGAGAACAAGCGGGATTTCGTAGCGGATATTCGACTTTGGACCACATACACGTAGTCAAACAACTTTTCGAGAAAGTCAAGGAATTTAATGCGAACTTTTACTGCTGTTTCGTGGATTATTGCAAGGCTTTTGATTCGCTTGAACATGAAATGATTTGGCAAGCTCTTAAGATCCAGGGAATTGAAAATAAATATATCAGAATCATAAGCAATGTATACCGGCCCCTCAGAAAGTATTGCGAAAAAAAGTTTTTATATATGGGAGACTGGCCAGTTATAATGTTTTTCGAAAATATGATTATTTATAAGTAAAAATAAGTAAGTTCCAATTTCAAAATTTCCCTCCACATTTTTTGCGAGTTAATTCAAAGTATTGTGTCTCACTGAAATATGGATCTGCGCCGGGAACATTTTAGAGCTATGATTTTATAC
Organism: Orthosia gothica; assembly: GCA_949775005.1. NCBI lineage: Eukaryota > Metazoa > Arthropoda > Insecta > Lepidoptera > Noctuidae > Orthosia > Orthosia gothica. The sequence continues at coordinate 24,576,549 of OX459035.1, forward strand.
GATTTCAAGTGTCGCCTGAAACCGGATGAATCGTACGATAGACTTCAAATGGCATTCATGGATGAAGGCCCTTCCAAGGCAACCGTGTATCGTTGGTATAACGAATTCAAGCGCGGTCGACCAACTTTGGGGGATGACGAAAGAAGCGGTCGCCCTTTGACGGCTGTTACCGAAGAAAACGTGCTAGCAGTGAAAAATTTAATCCAAGACAATAGGCGAATTACATATCAGGAGATTCAACACATATTGAAGATTGGATCGGGAAGCGTTCACGAGATTCTACACAGCCATCTTCGCGTGAGGAGGATAGTATCACGCTGGGTGCCGCACAACCTCACCGATGCTCAGAAGCAGGCCCGGGTGGAATGGTGCCGTGATATGCTTAACAAATTTGAAGCAGGCTCGTCTCGGCGTGTTTACGACATCGTTACAGGTGATGAGTCCTGGATTTATCAATACGACCCAGAAACCAAGCGCCAGTCGACTGTTTGGGTGTTTCAAAATGAGCCAACGCCTACCAAAGTGAAGCGATCTAGAAGCGGGGGTAAGATTTTGATCGCTAGCTTTTTTAATTTGACTGGCCACTTGGTATCAATTCCCTTACGGGATCAAAGAAGCATTAATGCCGAATGGTATACTACCAAATGTTTGCCAGAAGTTTTCTCTGTTATAAGCAACAAGCGACCAAACACAGGGCTCCGCGGGCTACTGCTCCACCACGACAATGCACCTGCGCACACCGCACTCAAAACGAGGGACTTCCTGGACAGCACGCCAGTCAAACTCCTGGGTCACCCTCCTTACAGCCCTGATCTAGCACCGTGTGACTTCTTTTTATTCCCAAAAATAAAAAATCAGCTCAAAGGGATACAATTTTCGTCGCCGGAAGATGCGCTGGCTGCGTTCGAGCAGGCTGTAAACGAGGTGTCTGCGGCGGACTGGAAAAAGTGTTTTGAAAACTGGTTTAGGCGCATGAATCTTTGTATAGAGGCTGGTGGAAAGTACTTTGAAAAGATTTAATAAAAATATATGTACGTATAGAACAATATTTTTTAGTTTCGCAAAACTTTCTGAGTGTCCCACGTACAACAGTAGCACAGCTAAAATAAAAGCAGAAAGAGAAGGCGAAGAAATAAAAATTCAAAGAGGTGTCCGTCAAAGAGATCCGTTGTCACCGAAGTTGTTTACTGCAGTTCTGGAGAACGTTTTCCGTCAATTAAATTGGGAAAAAGAAGGACTGTCAATTGACGGAGACAACTTATCACATTTAAGATTTGCAGATGACTTGATAATCTTTTCCAACGACGACGAACAAAAAACGAACTACAAGAAATGCTTGGAGAACTAGATGAGGAAAGTCGGAAGGTAGGACTGATTATGAACACTCAGAAGACTAAAGCTATGACGAACGATACAAAATACCCAATCACTATTAACAACAACACCATTGAATATGTTAATGAATACGTTTATCTAGGCCAAATAATCTCGCCGTCTGACATCACTTCAAAAGAAATAGAAAGACGAATAGGCAATGCTTGGAAAAGGTACTGGAGTCTAAAAGAAGTGATGAAAAGCAGTGAAACAAGCATGACCATCAAAAGGTAACTTTTCAACACCTGCATACTCCCTGTACTTACATACGGATGTCGAACATGGGCCCTTACTAAAGCACACGCTCGAAAATTAGAAGTCTGCCAAAACGCTATAGAGAGGAGCATGATAGGGAAAAGATTATCGGACAAAATAAGAATATCAGCAATCAAAAAACAAACAAAAACAAAGGATGTTTCAGTTACAATAAGGAAACTTAAATGGAAGTGGACGGGGCATACTATAAGAGGACGAGAGAAATGGTGTAAAACTATAATGTACTGGTATCCAAGACACAAAAAAAGAAACCGAGGTAGACCATCTAGGAGATGGGTGGACGACATTAAAGCAGTCGCGGGCAGCTCATGGACCAGAACAGCTGAAAACAGGAGTCTGTGGAGGCAGTTGGAGGAGGCCTATGTCTATAATAGACAAACAGACAAAAATGATAATAATTAAACTAATTCAAAAATTTAATTTATTAAGGAAAATATTGTAATGAAATTCATATTAATACTATTGTTTAAATATATTAAATAATTATTCAAATGAAATAATAATAGTGCATGTAAAATTTTAGTATTTTGTCTGAATAAAGGCTCTTTTTATTTTATTTTTTTATTATCAGAAAAAGAAAACAAGGAGGATGTGGAAGTGGACATAAAGAAGTTATATAGTGAACATGACACCTATACTGTAAATAGTGTAAGCAGGGTACCACCTTATTATTTAACAGTTAATGTAAATGGACAAGACATATCTTTTTTACTGGACACTGGTTCAGATGTTACAGTTATTTCAATGATAGATAAAGATAAATATTTCAATTCATTAAAATTAGTAAACTGTAATGTATTATTTAAAAACTTTGATCAAACTATAACACAACCCTTAGGGATGATACAAAATATAACCGTAACACATAGGGGACTTTATAAAAAATTAAATTTGTATGTTGTAAAAGCCAAAGTCCCGAAAGTAATTGGCAGAGATTGGCTGAATGAATTCGACCGAGTAATCCGAAGCGAACGAGGATCGCCCTTCAGAAGCTGTTTGATTCCGTCATACTCGAGGGAAAAACGCCACGGGCATGGTGCAGGGGTGTGGTGGTCCTCTTCTTCAAAAAGGGTGACAATGCCTGGCTGAAGAACTATAGGCCCATCTCACTTCTTAGCCATGTCTACAAGTTGTTTTCAAGAGTCATCACGAATCGTCTCGCGCGCAGGTTTGACGATTTCCAGCCTCCCGAACAAGCCGGATTCCGAAAAGGCTTTAGCACCGTAGACCACATACATACGCTGCGGCAGGTTATACAGAAGACCGAAGAGTATAACCTGCCTCTCTGCTTAGCGTTTGTGGACTACGAAAAAGCCTTCGATTCGATCGAGACTTGGGCTGTACTGCAGTCTCTCCAACGGTGCCAAATCGACTACCGGTACATTGAACTGTTGAAGTGTTTGTACAGAAACGCCACCACGTCAGTCCGTCTTCAGGATCAGACCTCGAAACCAATATTTTGCCAGAGTGGCGTGAGACAGGGAGATGTCATTTCTCCGAAACTGTTCACTGCTGCGCTGGAGGATGTATTCAAGGTTCTGGACTGGAAAGGCCTAGGCATCAATGTTAATGGCAAGTACATCACTCATCTTCGGTTTGCCGACGACATAGTGGTCATGGCTGAGACCATGGAGAGCCTCAATACAATGCTCGATGACCTCAGTAGAGCTTCCGAAAGAGTGGGTCTTAAAATGAACATGGACAAAACCAAGGTGATGTTGAATGCCCATGTTACACCCACTCCTATCAAGGTTGGAGACTCTACACTCGAAGTTGTGGACGACTATGTCTACCTGGGACAAACGATCCAGTTGGGTAGGGCCAACTTCGAGAGAGAGATAAACCGTCGAATCCGACTCGGCTGGGCAGCGTTCGGGAAGTTGCGCGGTGTCTTCTCGTCCAACTTACCACAGTGTCTCAAGACAAAAGTCTATGACTAGTGTGTGTTGCCAGTGATGACATATGGCTCTGAGACGTGGTCGCTTACAATGGGCCTCATCAGAAAGCTTACAGTCACTCAAAGGGCAATGGAGAGGGCTATGCTCGGCATTTCCTTGCGTGATCGAATCAGAAATGTAGAGATCCGTAAGAGAACCAATGTTACTGACATAGCTTGAAGAATTGCCAAACTTAAGTGGCAGTGGGCAGGGCACATTGCTCGCAGAACGGATGGCCGATGGGGCAGAAAGGTTCTGGAGTGGCGACCGCGAACCGGAAGACGTTGCGTTGGAAGGCCTCCCACCAGGTGGACCGATGACCTCGTGAAGGTTGCGGGGATCCGCTGGTTGCGAGACGCACGGGACCGGTCAATGTGGCGACGCTTGGGGGAGGCCTATGTCCAGCAGTGGACGTCTTTCGGCTGATATGATGATGATGAAGATGATGACAGATGGGTTTAACAATACCGTTTTTATCTCTATTAGATAAGACTGCTCCCAGGCCAGTTTCAGATGCATCACATGTCAAAATCAGTGGCAGTAGTGGATCATAATGTCTTAAATTTTTTGCTGATGCCAAGTTTTTCTTTATTATTTGAAAAGCTTTGTCACATTCCGGTGACCAGCTAAATCTATCTTTCTTTTTACAATCATATAAAGGTGTTAAAACGGTTGCCATATTTTCTAAAAAACGGGCATAATAATTAATCTTACCCAAAAATGATTTCAGTAATGTCAAATTAGTGGGTGCTTTTGCTTTTAATAATGGATCAATATTTGACTGTATAACACTGATACCATTTTTGTTTACACGGTAACCAAATACATCTAAACTAGTAGTAAACAACTTACATTTTTCTAATTTTAACTTAAATTCACTTTCTTTAAGTCTACTTAAAACCTTAATTAAAATATTAAGAGTTTCTTGCAAGTTGCTTCCCTTAATATAGATATTATCTATGAATACAATAGTGTTTGGAATCTTATCCAGTTTTTTAGTCATTAATCTTTGAAATGAACCAGGTCCTGTGCTAACTCCAAATGGAAGATAATTATACCTGAAGGTACCAACTTCTGTTACTATAGTAGTGCAATCTTTACTTTCAGCACTAATAGCTGCCTGTAAATATGCTTCCTGTCCAGTTCGCAGTAATATTCGCCATGTTTGAGTTTGTTCAATATGTCATCAACATGAGGCAGTGGAAAATGATCTGGCTGCAAAGATGGATTAACAGTTAGTTTATAATCACCACAAAGACGAACTGAGCCGTCTGGTTTCAAAATCGGAACTACTAGTGTGCCCCATTCACTTTGTTCTACTATGCTAATTCTCCATTTTTAAGCAATTTTTGCACTTCATTATTCACTTTTTTATGTAGTGCCAGTGGCACACGCCGAACTGGTAAGCGTTTTGGTACGGTGTTTGGTTTTAATTTCAATATTATTTCCTCACCTTTGAAGTTTCCCCAACCCGGGCTAAATATCTCTGCAAACTGATTCTTTACCAACTGTTGTGCATCTGTAATATTTTGTAACATATTAGTTCCAATGTCTAAATTACACTGCAATTTAGGGGGCCATAATTTTAATTCATTCAGCCAATCTCTGCCTATTACTTTCGGGACTTTGGCTTTCACAACATACAAATTTAATTTTTTATAAAGTCCCCTATGTGTTACGGTTACATTTTGTATCATCCCTAAGGGTTGTGTTATAGTTTGATCAAAGTTTTTAAATAATACATTACAGTTTACTAATTTTAATGAATTGAAATATTTATCTTTATCTATCATTGAAATAACTGTAACATCTGAACCAGTGTCCAGTAAAAAAGATATGTCTGGTCCATTTACATTAATTAATAATGAGGTGGTACCCTACTTACACTATTTACAGTATAGGTGTCATGTTCACTATATAACTTCTTTATGTCCACTTCCACATCCTCCTTGTTTTCTTTTTCTGATAAAGCAACTTCCAAAACATTAGTTTGTCGGAGTCGTTGTTTCTTTGAACACATTTTAAAAATATGCCCTTGTTGCCCACATTCTGAGCAGTATTTCTTGTTCAAACTGCACTCTGATTGTTTTTTTCACAACAAAAACATACCCCAGTATTTTGTTCTGTATTAATTTTATTTCGTTTGTATACGGGGTTTGTCTTTTTCTGGTAATTATAAATTTCCGTCTCTACACTTGAGTTCCTATTTTGTCTAATCTCACTTGAATTGTTCGTATGCATCAGGGCAGCTTCTACTGTGCGCGCCACCTCCACACATCTCTCAAGTGATATCTCTGCTTCGTTTTTCAGCAATTCGAACTGAATGGTTTTGGAATTAACACCTTCTATAAATTTTTCTTTAAATTGGTCATCCAAGTCCTTAAACCTACATTTTCCTGCTAATTTTCTTAATTCCAGCATATAATCCTGTATCTTCTCATCTGGAAGCTGGTTCCTTTTTCTGAATTCCACTCTTTCTAAAACAGTTGATAATGGTTTGGCATACTTATCCTTTAATTTATTGCACAGTTCAATGAAAGATATTTTCATTGGTTTATCTGGCGTACATAAGTATGTTAATGTTTCAAACACTTTTGGGGTTAGTTTCGTAATTAGTAGTGGAACTTTCTTGTCTTCGTCAATTTCATTGACAATCATGAAACACTCCAGCTGTTGTTCAAAAACTTCCCATTTTTCACCATCAAAAGCCTTAATTTCGCCGCAAAGTGTCATTTTTGGTCCTTTAAGTTCGCCTTTTGGTTCCAATAACTGTTTTCTCTTGTTATGTGTACTCAAACGTTGTCGTAATTCGTCGATAGTTTCTTGTTTTCGATACTTTAACCCCTCTTCCTGCAATATTAGCTGTAGTTCTTCTTTATTGCATTGGTAAATATATGTTTTTTTTCCTGACCTGATTAAAATAGTATTTTGCTCAAAACTGATTTTATTTTCTTGGTCTGACATATTTAAACAACCGTGAAGTTCGTTATATCGGTATCCGACATCCGTGCAGTTGGTACACAGAACATAAAGTTGGTAGCTCTTTCAATCGCAATATGGCGTCTTCTAATTTTTGCAAACTGGCGTCTTGTTGCCAACTTCACACAGAAGCTTTAATATTTTAGAGTATTTTCTATCTTTTAATCCCTTAAAATTTTGATCACCTTTTATTTTAATCGATGCACTGTTAGTTCTTCGCTCGTCGCCAATATGTGGTATCTCAAATAAACTCATAAATTAATTAATATGTATTTATTCAATACAGAGCTGCACATGACATTATGGATGATGGTAAGAAATAGAGAGCAAAACTAAGTGCGAGTGAGCAAGGTAGTTAAAAGACTGCGTTCCAAATCTCACAGTTGCTATTATTAGTTTTTCGAAGCTACCCCCAAATTATGATTTAGGTGGTGTGAAGTTTGTATGGAAAAATCTGATACCCCCAAAAGATGATTAAGGCGATTTTAAAGTGTTTTTGAAGAAACCTATTTCTTAGGTTAACAAAATTTGAAACTTTACTTAAATACCAACCTAATAAACAATAAAGGTGTCATTAACAGTTTTTGAAACGACTCCCAAAACACGATATGAAGTTTGTTTGACCAAAGAAATCAAATCAAATTTCTTGGGTTAATAAATATGAATCTTGACATAAATACCAACCTCGATAAACAATTAATGTTATCAATATTATGACTGTTTTGCATTACAACAATATAGGTATTATGTGTGGATAAAACATAATATGGTGTTGAGTTAGAAGAAAGCTATCTGTAAATTCTGCCTTTACATGGTTATCTATGGATAAAACCAAATTGTCCATGGTTTTATACCTGTCTCTTTCTCTCCAGCCAGCATGACGTTGAGAGTGACGATGACAGTTAGCTTTAGCTGTCAACTTCATAGGGTCTTCAACTCACCAGCAAGAGAATTGCTGCAACACTATATGTTTTACCCACACATAATACCTGTTTTGTTGTAATGCAAAACAGTAATATTATGTGCTATGCTAAAACATATGGTGTTGAGTTAGAAGACCTGTTTGGTATCTGCTGATGATAAACACAAACGCTATGATGAACAACTTACAAAACTGTTCTGAAATATAATCAGTTTTATTATACACTTGTACCATTCAAGTTAAATAAAAAATAAAAATAAATTTCTGCAAAATCAACATAAAATTAATTCTAAATTATTCTGTCAAAGAATTAATTCTTATAGTCCCCACAAAAATATAAAAAAGCTTTTTAATACAAATTCAGCCAACATTGAATGCTGATAATATATATTGAGTTATTTACTGGCAAACAATACTTAAATTTAAGTTTTATTTAGTACTTTTCCAGTTAATTTCCTGTTCAGATCTACTTTCTAAACATACTTCTAGGCTACTCTAGAGGCCACAGTTGACCTAATAGGTACTGCCCGGTGGGTTACTAATGTTAGTATCTTTAAAAAAAAAATACCCACACAAATTGCAATATACTAGAAGTACTAGAAGCAGGTTTAATATTCCCTAACAGACAAATAAATAAACTTGTGACTGTATATGTGTTTGACCATAAATACACAATGGTCTAGGTGTTTCCGCAACAACCTACTTGACAGTATATTTATATCTTACTTTTGATAAAATCTTTGGTCACAGAGTCATCTTTTCTTCCGCAGACATTACTATCACTATGGTACTAAGTACCACTCTAGACCTAAAAGGAAACACGGAGTAGTTCCCAGGCCAATATGTTGTCACGGCCATGTCCGAACGATCACTGTCGCTCTACATGACCCATATCGACAACATACGATACACTAGACTCCACCCAGTACCAACAGGTACTTGTGTATCATTTTAAGTAAACAAATCATGACAAGATCCGACACGGCCATCCTACGCGGCACACGTCCGCGTGTGTAAATCTGCAATACCAGATATTTAAAACACAGAATACTACCGTTCGGTCATTCTGGCTTCAATTAACTAAGAGAGATCCTTAGTCTCACAGCCAGCCCTGTGGCTTCGGATAGCTATCCCTGTGACCATCACAATAGTCATCCTTGTGATCTTCTCACAACTATAGTCAACCCAGTGACCAAACCTCGTACCAACCCGGTGGCTATAGCAGTCATCTCAGTGACCCAATCATAGTCAACTCAGTGACCAAGTCTCGTAACCATCCCTGTGGCTACAGCAGTCATCTTAGTGACCCAACCATAGTCAACCCAGTGACCAAGTCTCTTAACCATCCCTGTGGCTACAGCAGTCATCTCAGTGACCCAATCATAGTCAACCCAGTGACCAAGTCTCGTAACCATCCCTGTGGCTACCGCAGTCATCTCAGTGACCCAACCATAGTCAACCCAGTGACCAAGTCTCGTAACCATCCCTGTGGCTACCGCAGTCATCTCAGTGACCCAACCATAGTCAACCCAGTGGTGACCAAGTCTCGTAACCATCCCTGTGGCTACAGTAGTCATCACAGTGACCACTCACACAACCTTAGTCAACCTGACCAGGTTTCGTAACCATCCCGGTGGCTACAGCAGTCATCTCACTGACCACTCTCACCACCGTAGTCAACCCAGTGACCAGGTCTCGTAACCATCCCCGTGGTTACAGCAGTCATCTCAATGACTACTCTCACAACCATAGTCAACCCAGTGACTAGGTCTCGTAACCATCCCCGTGGCTACAACACACTACAATGCTCACGATAGAGCGCACTTGTAATCTGCACAACATTTTGAGTACAAAGTCTCTTAACGCATAGTTAAAATAGCTCATCAAATTAAATGGCACATTAAAACTTAACTTTGTTATTTCGTTCTTTATTCTTAATCAAAACTACAGCTCAAAAACATTTTGTCTATTTATGCTCTATCAAACCATCTTTATCTTACTCAACAGTTTGCCTACCGCACTTCTAAATACGAACTACCATTTCTACATACTTGTCATAAAGAACAAAAGTCTCGCTTCTTGTCTATCGTCAGTTCGAGTGGTGTACTAATTTACACACACAAACACAGTTGACACAAATATTTTTTCATAACAGACCTTAACGCAAGGTCGTATCTTTATAGGCTTCAGTATGCTCAATACACTACATTCCAGTTGCACGTATAAGACGCGAAGAGTTAAAGGTTAACTTTTGTTTATAACTCTTAAAATTTATCCGATAAAACTCTGCCTTAATCAACCTCTATCAAACCATCTTTATCTTACTCAACAGTTTGCCTACCGCACTTCTAAATACGAACTACCATTTCTACATACTTGTCATAAAGAACAAAAGTCTCGCTTCTTGTCTATCGTCAGTTCGAGTGGTGTACTAATTTATACACACAAACACAGTTGACACAAATATTTTTTCATAACAGACCTTAAGGCAAGGTCGTATCTTTATAGGCTTCAGTATGCTCACACTACATTCCAGTTGCACGTATAAGACGCGAAGAGTTAAAGGTTAACTTTTGTTTATAACTCTTAAAATTTATCCGATAAAACTCTGCCTTAATCAACCACAATAATGGAAGAGACTCTAATAGTGTTAACACTATTATTCATTACCTATGAGCTACTTTTATGTCAATAAAATTGGTACCACCATATCATAAGAGAGTAAAGTCATGTCGTTATCTGTCTATAGTTTTTTTTTAAATATTTTATTATTATTGTGGTACGGAATGAGTACGATGAATTTGCAGATTTAGTTATTTTTAACAAAAACTAAATCCTAGTAGCCAATATTTTAATTTTAATAAATTAAGTTGCAATAATGAGGTCAAATTGTGTGTAAGTATGCCATTGAAACTCATTTTTTTTATCTTACAGTATCTTTACTTAACAGATTTGTCTGCACTATTCTTTGCAAGTAACATGCCTTCTTAAGCAAATGGTTACCGTTCACGTTTAACTACAATAGGTATCTTCATCAAAGATAAACAAGCGATTCATCAACATTGATAATATCATCACAACATAAACTACTGTTAGAACATCTTGTTTCGCTAATTCACTCTCTTCTTCGATACAAATTGCTACATCGAAAATCGGAAGACCAGATTTGCTTCCAACAATCTGCTTCTAATTTTGTCATCAAAACTTCATTATAATGTCGTTGTCGTACACACAGTCTTTAGGAGTAAAGCCTATACCTACGTAACATTTGTTTGGCTTTCCGGCACTCTACTTCAAAATCAAAGGATTAAAACCAAACCACTACCTTTGTACTCTAGACCTAAAGTCAGCTTTAAAGTTGACTCGTTGAGTCGTTCTATACCTAACGGATAGATTTATCTGTCGTAACAAGGCATTTTCATTCATGTAAAATACTGCCTTAAAAGTTCAATAGCATGCACCACCATTAAATGCCAACTCAATAGTACCGAGAATCCGCAACATTAGTTTGCTATACCACAAGTAAAAGTAAAAACCAGGCTGTGCTCCATATCATCACGATCAACAGCATCAAAATGAGTATCACAATAAATTACAAAACTCACTAGTTGAAATTATTTTTGGGATAGCCTTGATATTTGGTCTAAACCAAGTCTCATGTACGAAGTTAATTAACCATCAACAGGCAGCTTTTAAATCAATTTGCCAAAAGAAGCAACTAGACCTAAACTGTCTCAGCTATGTTATAGTGTCAGGGTATGGTAAGCAGCTAGTGATTATCATTCAGCATGAGTTTTATAATCACTACCGTATTCTATCTCATAGTCTTAAAACTCAATAAATACTTTCAGTAAAATAGCAATCCGTTTGGTTTACGAACCATGTTAATACTTGTACTACATTATAGTCTTTCTAACCATTGCTCTATCGATGCCAAGCCGACAGTCTTACCGCTAACGTAAACAATTACTTAGTTCAGTTTCTACGAGTCTGCAACAGTGGCTCTTTGAGCTATTCTGGTCATGTTACAAAGGCCCGAATGTGTTATTTGGCACTCATGTTGCTTATCTGGTATTATGAAAGTTAAGAGCAATCGTTTCTACAATACAAAGACTTGAGCCGCCATAATAATCAAGCTCTGTAAAACTTTGTTTAGATTAGGCCTTGAGTTCTCAGTGGTTCAACATTTATAAACAAAGAACATTTGTTATTTTCATGACCAATCATAATAACATAGCTGAAATCTAATCCTTATGACTTTACATTATTCATAATCTCACAATGCAATCTGTTGTGTGAACTTTATACTTTTTCCATTATTGGTTCAGTAAATAATTTCATAATAATGCTTTCTGACTGGGCTGTCTCTGAGTAATTTCCAACGGAAAAACCCAATAAAATCCTGCCCGACCTTGGAATCGAACCCGGGACCCCGCACGCAGCAGTCGCGCTAGTTGGCACGAGGCCAAAGGGGCAATTAACAATGAAGTCGATGTAAACTAAGCAATAACACAAAACCAAACATTAACCACAAATTAATTTGACGTACTTTTACTTGACGTAAATTTAGTTGCACGCAGTTGCTCAGCTTACCAACATAAACACCCATCCTTGATGCACGGCAACTCGCCGTATCCTACTGCTTCTTCAAACACCAAACTGCTGCTCGTTAATCTGCTGAGTGCCTTGTAAAAGCCTCCAGATCAGCGCTCACATTGATGTTATCTAATTTTTTCCCATTCGTTTCACTACCACATCGATATTTGGACAACTTTAATTGCTTGGCTGACACCGACGTCGCCATTACACTCTAGGTACACACCTTTTTGCTTTCAATACGTAAAAGCTCGTCAAGTAATAACAAAACATCACGCCCGCGTTGTCCGTAGGGGAAAGCAGAGTTACTCAAGCAAACACAGACAGTACATAACATATCACCAACCCTTGTAAGTGGCTGTTGTTATAAATCAACTGATTCTTACCGTAAAGAAATTCTCAATTTCTGACCAAGCGTGATAACAACAGAGCAATACTGACTCCGGTGTTCAATGTCTCTAAGATGTTTTAGCAAATTTAGATGTAATTCAATTTAATCAATCTTAATTGTAATGAAACAAATTGAATAGTGTTATCATAAAAGACAAACATTCAATGTAAATGACAAACATATCGCAATAAAACTTCAAAATAACAAAGTCACTTAGTATAGACTTCAAAATGCATAACAGCACTTCACGAAACCGAGAAATACGTTTCATCAAAGAAATATAACCAATGGTAACGACTCACCGGATATGTCACCATTCCTCGTTCTCACCTAAACACACTATTTCACATCTTTGTCAGTCTGACAACATAGGACAAGATAGCGTATAGATATCCCCATGTTTCACATTTAAATTGTTGTGTCCCATGGTATAATATTCTCAAAATGGGAATCGAACCCAATCAGGTTGATTGAGTCTCTATATAGCTCTGTCCAAGTAATAAACACCCGAATATGTATCAACACAACAATGTAGCAGTTCTGTTATTCAACATTCCACCCGAAAATCAATTCTCACTGTTTACACTCATCAGGAGATTTCTCAGCCCGCTCGTATCTCACTTCTGATCGCAGATCCAGGTATATAGGATCTTGATTTGAACTATTTAGTGACATACAGGTGTCAGATTATAGTCGTGGGCGCAGAATTTGGGATACGGGTAAACTAGAGAAATATCTCCTGTAACTTCTATACAGTTTAATTCGTTACCGAGTCAATTACTATCACTATGGTACTAAGTACCACTCTAGACCTAAAAGGAAACACTGAGTAGTTCCCAGGCCAATATGTTGTCACGGTCATGTCCGAACGATCACTGTCGCAGGTCGCTCTACATGAACCATATCGACAACATACGAGACACTGGACTCCACCCAGTACCAACAGGTACTTGTGTATCATTTTAAGTAAACAAATCATGACAAAATCCGACATATAAATCTTACAACTTGAGGCCAACAATATGTATATACTTGTTCAGCTAGTGATTTCAAGAAATGAACTTGAATTTATTCAATTCTTTGTTAAGTTGGTAAGCCAAATAAATCAATAAATGTTCAGCTTTAGACTGAGTAGCTAAAAAAATAAATAAAAAAAACTGGGTAGTGAAAAGAAAAAATATTTTTAAATTAAAACTGCTGATGCAGTTTAAACAGGCAATTTATGCAAAAAAATAGTTCTATAAGTACCAAATAATCTAGCAGCTTGTTTGGCCTTAAGATGCTTTTGGATATTTAATGGAATCACACCAGAAAAAACATCTTTTATTGGAACCTAAGACATAATATGTTGTTAAAGTAGCTGTCCGCCAGTTACTTCTTAACAACTTCTGTTTAATCCAGTGAGCTATTTGGTTAGCCCTCCTCCGTTTTTTTAAGACCAACTGGTAGACTAGGGTGAAATCGCATGGAGCCCGAGCTACTAAAAACCTTCCGCTTGTTCTTTATCGGAGTTAGCTCTGCTATGACCCTCGCTTGCAGATTGGGAAACCAGAAACCTGGTCCACATTGGTGTTTTTAGGATATACATTCCTCTTTGTCACTGTTTCAGTGAGCTAGTATTAAGCTGAGTGGGTAGAATGCCCAGCCCGGCTAATAGTCCCAATCTAGGCTGAAAATGTCGCAGAACCATCACTGGAATCCTTTGGTACGACAGCCATCTTTCTTGACGTGAAACAATTTACGTCTGGGACGCCCGACATTTTGAACATAGCCTCCGCGGCCTAGGGCAGAAGGCCCATATTTTGAATTGAAATACAGCCTCGGCGGCCTGGGACAAAAGTTGCCACACTCTAGTATGTACTTACTAGATACTTTGCAATTCCTTGACAGGCAATCTGCAATTTCGATTTAACTACTAGGAAGGTAAGTGGCTAAGAGTGTTACGTAAAACTGCTCTACAAATCTTAGGAGCCCATTTGTAGGCCCTATTAGAGTAGAGTCTGTAACCCCCCCCCACTCCCCTCCAGTCTCTGAGGTATGTAACAAGAGTCCCGCTGTTCGACTGTAAGTAAAACCCTCATAGTCCTTTATGGGGTGAAATATCTGTGCGCTTTGAAATGCCTCGCTAATAAGAAGTTCAGTAAATAGCTACTAGAGTTAGATCATTATTAAGATTCCTAATCTATAAGTAACTCCCTTTTCTTCAATATCCTTCCTGACAAATTAGTGTGGAAGTGAAGTGAGTGCATTCCCTTTAATTCTCAATGTTAGAATTTATTTAAATGGCGCTAATTTCTCAGATAGTTACGGACTATTTATTGAGCAAGGGTGGATTACTTTGAGTCTGGTACAGCCATGGCCAGTGTTGAACTGTAATCTATAACTTTAAATCGCGGTCTGAGGTCTTGTTGAATAGGGAGAGGGGGAGTATTAGAATAGAATAGGTCTTTATTTGCTTAGAATGTAGGTACATAAAAATAAGTTGTTACATTATAAAATAGGATCCATGTACATTCTGCTTTAATATAGCATGCAAATGTGGTACAAAGTATAGGTTACTAAATACATTACAAAAAATCATCATTTAAGAAATCCTGCACTGAATAACAACATTTATCTACAAGTAATTCTGTGAAACTTTTTTTAAACTTTTGCAACGGTAAGTTTTTAAGTTGATCAGGTATTTTATTAAAGATTACAGGAGCCATACAGATAACATTTCTTTTTAATAAGCTAGTTTTAAAAGCGCCCGTGCATAATAGATTCTGGTATTGGGATCTCATAGCTGTACTTCGTTTTCTAGTTTCTATAAAAGTTGCAAATAGACATCGATTAGTTATTACAAATATTGCTAATTCAAGGATATAAAGGCATGGGAAGGTTAATAATTTACGAGACTTAAATATAGGTACGCAACTGTCTGTTACTTTAAGACCAAATATAGCTCTTAGACAGCGCTTTTGAGCTCTGAAAATGCTTTCTCGTTCACTACAGTGACCCCTAAATATTATACCAAATCTTAATACAGAAATTACTAGACCATGGTAAGCGACTAATAGTGTCGGCAAATTTACTTTTTTTGACAAATTATGCAGCATATATGCGGTTGTGCTTAAACGTTTACATATATCTTCCGCTTGCGACTTCCAAGTAAACTGACTGTCAATTATGATTCCTAAAAATTTTGTAACGTTTACTTTTTCTATAGGTTGACCATTGTAGTTTATATCCATATCGCCCGCAGCTATTCTTTGGTAAAAGTGCATGATTTTAGTTTTTTGGAGATTTATAACTAAATTATTATTATCAAGCCACTTTATTAGACTACTAATTGTATTGTTAATGTCATTTACATATGATTCTTTATCGATACATGAAACAATTGATCTGCAAATAATATCATAGGATGGATTATATGACGTGGCAGGTCATTTATGTATACTATAAATAACAAAGATCCAAGGACGCCACCCTGTAGGACACCATATTTTATTTCTCTAAAAGACGATCTAGATTTTAATTCCTTTTTAGATCCTAAACACAAGCTCGATATCTCCGTACATTGTCTACGTCCTTTTAGATAAGTTTTTATCAAATTAAGGGCATTGCCACGAATACCGTATGCGTGAAGTTTTATTTCTTTCTCTTTCTTTGTTCTGATAGAACAATTTTAAAAATTCAGTTTTCTGTGACAGTAGTTAACATGTAACTCTATTAAAAAGCTCTGAGCTTAATACGGAGACACTGTTTTCATTACTCTATATATTGGAAACAGATATAATTTTATCATGCGTCTAAAAACCAGACAAAGCTCTTTGAGGATGTTACATTCCTAACAAACTTGTAATAATGTATGTGCGATACCGAAGGTGTGCCCTCACATGGTAATCAAGTTAAAACATAACTAGCATAATCACAACTAAAAGTACATCCCTGCTTATTTCCTCCGAGGAAAAAAGGGTGATGATAGCTAATGTTATGTTGATTTGTACATGTACTTTATTATCACATTGTATTGAATATTGTTTTTGGTGTACAATAAAGAATTAAGAATTGATTCAAAGATAACAATGTTCTCAGTGTCTCCGTACCCAGAGAAATAGGCCTCATAGAATTTCCGCAATCCAATATATATATTTTTTTATGCTCACCTCTTTAAATTTGATGGTGCTCAAACATTAAGCTTCTCCTAAGAAAAACTGTCAAATATAGTTGTGCATTTGAAATCTGGAGGCATCTCCAGTATACTCATGCCATCAGTAAATACAAATAGGCCTGATGATTTATTTTCACTTACATTTTCATTTCCAATCATCATAAAGTTACCTACAAGAGAAAAAATGACCATACCTGCTTGTGAAATTGAATGAACATGTTCCACTAACAAAAACAACCTGAGACCTCCGAGGTCAAAGAAGGGGTATAGTACAACCTCCTAGTTATATTTTATTTAGTTCATTCATTATAGAATGTCTGCATTGATGATTCAAGTGGTCTCTTATATTTCTCTTTTGTTGTAGGTGAAAGATAATGTGAATAACATGGCAGGTTGTTTTTTATTATCTTAAGTACCTGATATTTTATACAAATAGTTGTGTGAATATTAAAAAGCAGGTATCTTTATGAATGGAAAGCAGACAGTTTTAACAACAAATTATCAAATTATTCAATATTCTAATTTAGTAACATTATTTTCTTCCTGTTGTTGCCATAATAGGACAACATTCTCTAAATTTCTTGAATCATAAGTGTTTATTGATGTATTGTTTTAAAACCAAAAATAAATATGTTCAAGGTATGTTGAACCTAAAGAAGCTGTAGAAGCTTGCACGTTGCAAAGTCTCTTGGTTGAGTAGATTTTCTTATTCATTGTCTATGATTTCCAATATCTTCAAATATAATGTGGCTCAAGAGGCCTATTTACTGCTCACAATTTATTTATCATTGTAGTCTTTGAGGTTTTTAACCTTGAAGTAACTATGTATGCGAGCATTAAAATCATTTGAGTTGTTAAAACCGACTCAACAGTAGTAGCCCAGTTGTCCTGTATACCTGACCTGGATTGTTATTATTGTTCCAAATTTAGTTTGACAACCCTACTAATAAATGCTCAGTTAGTCAGCGGCAGCCAAAATAATCTTTGTTTTTGCCAAAATATCACAACTCCTTCTAAAAGTTTATACAAATACAAGATTATACAAAGTCTTCTTGTAAAGACTGTCCTTCCTTAAATTGGCAAACCAAATTTCTTTCTTATAATTGTTATTTCCCATATTAGTAATGAAATATTTAAATGGTTATTATTAACCTTGTAAGTACCTAAATAGGTCGGTACTCAAAGAAAGTTCATTAAACGTGTCATAGGTATTTAAAAAAAAATGTGACAAGTATGAAGTCGAATCACTTATCTTATTAATAGTCAATCAAATAGAGATAATATAATATCTCTAGTTTTTACGCACACAGTTCCGAACAAGATCAATCCGAACAAAGTGTCAGCTTTCATACTTGTACAGACTTGTTCTTAAGTTAAGCATTTTCATCCTTTTCGGGCGGAGGTGATACAATGCCCTCATCCTCTGGGGTTGAAGATGTCGTCTGGACTCGTCAGTCCAGAGTCAGATCGCCTATTCGACTAATAATAATATCTATTCGAAATTTGGTCACCTCCAACACTTACCGGGACTTTTTTTTCCGTAATCATCAAATAATGCTAAAACACAACTGAAAAACACTGACACGTATTCTAAAAAGACACCGTATGTTGTAATACAATCATATATCGTATTTCCACACATTTTTTTTTTAACTTTGAAAATTTTCCTTCTTTACCGGCAAAAATTTACAAACGCTATGAAGTTGACAGCTAAAACTACCTGTCATCGTCACTCTCAATGTCATGCTGGCTGGAGAGAAAGAGACAGGTATAAAACCATGGACAATTTGGTAAGTTTTTACCCATAGATAACCATGTAAAGGCAGAATTTACAGATAGCTTTCTTCTAACTCAACACCATATGTTTTAGCATAGCACATAATAGTTTTTTTAAACCACCCCTACAGACGATTTAGGTGGATCTACTGAAACGATTTAGACGAAATTTGGCATGGAAATAGTTTGAGATCCTGGGAAAGACATAGGATAGTTTGTATTCCCTTGGGATGATAAAACACTTTTTGCGCGGGCGAAGCCGCGGGCGGAAGCTAGTGTTGTATATCTTCAAAGTTCTTCACCAAATTAAAATGAGACCAATTTCGGAACATACTTATTCAAACAAAAATAAAAATCTAAAATCGGTCCACAATTGATGAAATATCGGTGAACATACACAAAAAAAAACGTGAATTTGAACATAGAACCTCCTCCTTTATGGAAAGCCGGTTAAAAAGAGCAAGTAATATTAAAAATTATATCATTGATATCGTTTGGGATTTTTTTTAAATAATGCTAGGCTTTTTATAATTTCATTTCTGCTCTTATTTCTGCATACTTGGGATCGTGGCAAAATGTTTTCATCCATTCGCCCTGTTAACAGTCATGCTATCATTCACTCCCTACACTGTTAATACATTCCTTACTGTATCTCTGGCCAGCCATATCCTCTCCAACCGTCAGGTGTATAACTTTATGCTCTTTTTAACCGAGTTTGCAAAAAGAAGGGGTTCTATGTTCGGCTGTAAGTTTGATATTTTTTTATTGAACTCAAATGGCAGCGGCGACGTACGAAATTGAATCGCACTGAACTACTGTGGTAGTGCATAACTTGATGTCCAGTTCAAACAGATCGTTTCTGTGGTCTGCCCAGTTATTTCATATTAATTGATTTTTAACCGACTTCGCAAAAAGGAGGAGGTTATCAATTCGACTGTATATTTTTATGTGTTAACCGATTTAAAAAATCTTTTTTTATTTGAAAACTTGTGCTTGTCATGTGGTCACATTTAAATTTCATCAAGATTTGATGAAGAACTTTGGAGACATACATCAAAACTCTTGAATAATAGACGGCAAATCACTCGGGATAGCTGCAGTCGGATGTCCGTTTATTGTTTACATTTAACATCACACTAGAATGCTCTAAAGGGGTACGCAGGTGTGAACAGGGGGGTGACCACAAGCTCTTAGAGTAAGGATATTTTGAGATCGAGTAAGTGACAGTTGTATACACGTCATATACATCTGTCCCTTACACACACTCAAAATAACCTTACTCTAAGAGCTTGTGGTCACCCCCCAGTTCTCCCTGGTATATTCTAATTCCACCGTTTTTTTGTTAGTTTCACTTTTCTGGTTTAAAAATATCCCCTAAATATCCCTAAATATCCCTGATCGACCGCGAGGAAGGGGAAGACCGCCCGCCACCTGGTGGTCAAACATGCAGAAAGAGGTCCGGAAGGAGAACCTGAGCACTCAGACAACCCAGAATAGAGCTCTCCGGCGCAGACGTACAAGGAGACTCGACCCCAGCTGAACTGGGAAGAGGGTTGGACAAAGAAGAAGAAGACTTTTCTGGTTTAATCAATTCTGGCTACCACAACTAAAAAGAGAAAAATAACTTCAATTTCGGCAGTCGGTGTCAAAAAACAAGAAACGAAAACAGGAACACCGACTGCCAAAATTGAAGTTATTTTTCACTTTGTAGTGTTTTTGTATTTTGTTAACACATCTCTATATGCTGGCAATTTGTTATGAATGTTTGACCAAATAAACAATGATTTGATTTAATATTGGTATTTAGTATAGAATTTACATAGGTTCGTCAGCAAAAGAAAAAATATGGTATCGTAAGTATGTAAAAAATAAAACAAAATAGCTTCTAAGTGTATGTTAATCCAGTTTACAAACACAAAGAACAATGACAATATTTTGAATTGTTATACAAATGATGTTTAAAGAAAAGCAAACTGTAACAGTACAACAGCGTAGTTACAAAGAAGTGCCAGCAGATGTAATGGATGACAAACATCT
Organism: Orthosia gothica; assembly: GCA_949775005.1. NCBI lineage: Eukaryota > Metazoa > Arthropoda > Insecta > Lepidoptera > Noctuidae > Orthosia > Orthosia gothica. Next base: position 24,596,993 of record OX459035.1, read on the forward strand.
ATGTAGAACAGGCCTAAGACCCTCATCTTCCTAAATGATGCACGGTGCAACCGCAGAATATTTTTGCATAACTTCTTTTGATGTACTGTAAACATTAATTATTAATTTCTTTATTTTTCTCATATTCACAAACACAGTACAAAGTCATTGCAACACTTAATTGAGACTGGTGTCTGCCGTAGGTAAAACCTGTATTACAGATCACCAGGCTTATCCTCCATCAGACAACTTACTTATGACTAAAGACTGTATTAAAATAACATACAGGTCGTACACAGTAAAACATAAAACAAAAGTGAAACAAAATGAAAAATTAAATCTTAAACAATTGTGGTGGCAAAAGTGACTGAATGTGGATTTGGGTTAGGGGGATGAGTATGTGTGGATGTGGTTAGTGAGAGTGAAAGAGTGTGTGTTTGAGGGAGAGAGTGTGTGTGTGAGTGAGAGTGAGAGAATGTGTGTGTGAGTGAGAGTGTGGGTGATGGTGTGATGGGTATGTGTTAAATTGTATATCGTTCCATGACATGTTAACGTTAACCTAATGGTTTCAATAAGCGTTTGGTTGCATTGTAATCAATGCCATAACAAGTAAAAAGATACTGTATTGTAGAAGATAAAGGCAGTAAAAAACCATAAAGCAATTACTGCAAAAGTTACGTCACCTGTACAGTGTGATGCCAAAATGAATTCACATGTATTTTGTACATTTTTGACAGCTTCATAGAAAGTCTCGAGGTGCTGACTGAGTAAGATTTCAAAGACATAGTTTTTTAGTATCCAGGAAAAAATAAATATTGACAAGGAAGTACTCGAATTTTTCTGCTAGAAAGAGAAAACAATATAGGAATCTCGGAGAGGTTTAAAACGGGCGCTAATCGTTTTTCGTATTTTTCATGCCTCACATCATCATTCTGCTCTAAATAATCTTGGGTATCTAATTACAGACATAATAGAAAAAGCACAGCTTAAGTACACATGGTGTACAATTGACACTCAAGAAGTGCAGCTTCCTGCGTCGTTCACTGCAAAACATTGGCTATCCTCAAGTATCGCCACTTCGACCGGTCCTGTGCTTCTTGCATCCAGCAGGTTCCCAAAGTCTAAACAAGGTCATCGTTCCACCTTGTAGCAGGCATTCCAACGCTGCTCTCATCATGATTTTAGGCAAAAGATGTTGACTGTTGGACATAAACCTCCTAGGTACAAAAATTGCCTCACTGGCTAGTCCTGTACTCCTCGCACTCCTTACTTACTTACTGGTGGAAGTGGGTCGTTGACCTAGTGGTCAACGGCCAACTTCGCGGAAAACCTACCCGTGCTGAACTTTCCGGTATGCCATCACGACATTGCGGTTCCATCGGCCATCCGTTGTGCGAAAAATGGTCCCTACTCGCCGTTTAAATTTTGTGATGCCTGGGTTCTCATGCGAATATTCCTTAAAAAAAAATTGCCTTACCCCTTTATTTTGGAGCTGGTATTTTGAGAATTCGATCACAATTTGAATATTTACCAATCCTTGGCAGAATATTTCTACAGTTTTATACAATATCTGAAATTCATAAAATATGAATTGCAATACACATAAAATAAAAATATAACGAAAATAACTGAATCCATGTGCACAAAATCCGTAAAATAGCAGCAAAGTTTATTGAATACATATAAAATAATAATTATAATTTTCACTTACCGGGAGCTGATAAATATTTAAAATAATCTCATAACACTTAAATATGCGGATATAAGCCTTAAACATTCTCTCAAGCTCTTGTTTACTGCAAGGATGTTTTTTTTTCAATAAACAATGATTGTTCCACAAAACAATCTTATCAGTCAGTAACTGGGTTAATCTCATTGCGTATATTTGATTTGTATCAAGTGTCACCGCCAGTATTACGTAAAATGTGACATCCAAGAGATGATTCAACAAAACGCATCCATAAATTACTATAAGGATATAAAACACAAAGAGTGAAGCGACACTAATCCAAGTTCTCGTAATGTATCGTTTGAGGCTAGCTTCGTTATTAAGAAATCTGTGCACTTCTTGAAAGTTCAAGACAAACAAAACACTCTTCTTGGAATTAATGTAGTTCGTAATCAAGTTCATGATAAAGCCCACACACTTGAAGTTAAAGTCGAAGACAGATGCAAAAAATAAGTAATTGATTGAGTTGTATCGTAGGAAATTCTCGTCAAGAAGAATTTCTATGATACGACAAACGTATGTAATCAAGAACAGTGTCGCACCACTTATTAATATAGACTTATTTAAACAATTGTTTGGATTTATTAAATTATTCTTGATGATATATTTGGGATTTAGCATTAACATTTGCATCAAATTCAGAGGCCTGAAAATTCGTTGAACATCCATATCGATGTCATTACGTGAAACAGTATGATCGTTTATCCCGATTTCTTTGTCAACATAATTTCTATTTAGAGTTTCCATTTTGTGTCGATTTCAGTCTTTAAACTCATTAGGATTAATTTAATAATCGTTAATTTCCAAAAGTGTTTCTTCACAAAATGTTTGAACCGAGACGATTGGAAGGAAGAAGGGGAGGCCTTTGCCCTGCAGTGGGACAGAATAGGCTGAAAATAAATAAATAAATAATGCTTACAAAAAGGGCTGGGCAATATTACAAATATTAAAGTAAGTACAATTAAACCTGTTAGAAGAAGGTGCATAAACGTTCTTTTCAACGTTCATCACCTTATTGCTCCAAACATTTAATATAAAATTTCTAATACATTAAAGTTCTTATCGTTACTGTCATAACTTGGTGTTGGAATAGCAAATATTAATAATTGACGTAGTTAAAAAGCTATTGATCTAATTTTGACAAATCTATCATATAGATTATTTTATCAGTAGTTTAACTGACACAAGTTTTTCATGATTAAACTAGCTGACGCGGTGAATTTCGTGCCACCTACATTTTATTTTATTTTATTTTTTTATTATTTTTTTTTTATTTTATTTAAGCGAATAAAACAATATTTGGGTTTTAGCGCCGTTGAGCAGCAATGTTTTTGTTCAGGGACATCATTATGTACAACGTATAATATAAATTAGCAACAGTAGAATTTGTATAATTAGAAAAAATAACTTAACTGCTCAATTCAAACCAGGAAAAAAAGCAAACTGCAGTAGCACTATAGTAATAAGTAAAAAGGGTCGTCAAATGTAACGGATGACAAAAATATCTATGTAGAACAGGCCACATAAACTCGTCTTGCTGAATGACGTACGATGCACTTGTAGAATATTTTTGCATAACTTCTTGAGATCATCATAAAAAAAAAGGATTAAAAAAGTATATTTAATATTATTGAATAGTTCATAGAACATTCATATTTCATCAGTTATGAAAACTACTGTCAGAATATATCTGCCTCGTTGGTCTAGGTGCCAAATGGAAAGTACTACTACTGAGCGTGAATCAAACCCAGGACATCAATTCCTTGTTCTGATTCATGCTTCATTCAAACTGTTATTCAGTTTTCCATCTTAAATTTTGCAGTAGCTAAGGAATCTTCATTAAAAATATTAACTTTGTTGAAAGGACATGGACAGATTTTGTATGGGCGTCGGCATAGTTATCGAATTTAATTTACAACAATGGTTCGTGCTGTTTTATATTCGTGAATATGAGCACATTCAATTTCTATAAATAAAAAACTTCAAGAACTCGTCACAACAACAGACTAGACGAAAACATTATCACTAAACCTATTATTCAGATCGTTGCAATAAGTGTACAGATAATGATCTCGCTATTAAAAAAACGCCAGGCGCTTTAAATTAGCAAATAGTTGTGAGAATACAGTTATCTGATATGGTTTTAGCATTCTATATTTATTATATTCTTTATCGTACACCACAAAAATATATATATAGGACAAACAATCATAAAAGCAAGTGTACAATGGGCGGTCTTATCGCACGGGGCAATCTCAGTAATTTAAACAAAGTAATGGACTGCTAAGCTGTAATGATTAGCATGTTATAAACTGAGCCTGGTTGAGCCTCAAAAATGTGGCATTAATAACAAAAATTGCTTAACTATTTTATTTCTTTTATGTATACTTCTAAAGGTGCCTTAAATATATTTTTATTAAATCGCAAAAACAAACTGTCACTGTAAGAAGTGAACGTTGCTTTTAAAGTTTTTGAAGACATAGACAAAAACATCAAGTCTGACACATCGGCTGTCAAACACGTCGCATTCCGTTTTAAGTATTTTATTTTGTGTGAAATAAAAAAAAACTAAAAAACTAACGCATCAAAATAAGAAAAAAACATTTTATTAAATGCAAACAATACCAATAGAGACAGTTTCGTGTGAATAAAATGTTCTTAATAAGAGAACTTGTCGTACAATTCACGTCTAATAACTTACGTGCGTGGTGAGGAACGTCCAATAATATATTGTTTATCTTTCTCTATGGTCTATTATGGCGGAAAGTGACACACGGTACTTTGATTCGTCTTGCATTACTTTTTATTTTGAAATAAAATCGTCAAGTTCAGAGAGGTAAGAAACTGTGTAATAATTCTTTTTTTTTTATACAATATTATTTATTATGTATTTGTAAATAGAATGTACTTTCTGTCCATGTCCTTTGTCACCATTAACGAGGCACAAACCTAGTCTTCGAGCTGCAATAGCATTTTGCCTGATTTATGACCTGAACATTTCTAAAAGTTACTTAGTTATTAGTTAGTTAGTTTTTACAAAACATTTGTTTATTGATTAGCGTTACGTTTTCATCGCATTTGAATCTTTATCGTCATCATAGATACTTAAAAAATTCGAGTAGTTATAGAATATGAGTATCGTCGTGGCAGCAACGTGGCACAAAAGGCACGCAACATCAACGATGTTTGCGGAGCGAACACTAAAAACGAACGCACTACCCATTATTGTTTTGCCCTCTTACGTTTTGCAAAATTTCGACCTGAAAAATGAACACCGTGGTCGTCCGAAAACTTTGGTCGTGGAAGCTGATGATACTCAATCTACGGCTGAATTTGCTACCAGCTTTCGACTTGAGCATCAAAACAATATTGGTCCATTTGCGTCAAATTGGCAAGGTAATAAAAGTTTCACAAATAGGTGCTCACCGCGTGCGCAACCTCATGCTGCTCAGCAGTCAGTCTCCAAGTTACAAGATCTGGGGTTGGAAGCTCTCCGTCACCCGCCATACTCACCAGACCTTGCGCCTACAGACTTCTACTTTTTCCAGAATTTGGATAACTTCTTGGCGGGAAAAAAATCAATACCCGAATAGAGGGAGGCAGTACAAAATGCCTTTGAAGAATTTGTTGCCTCCAGTCCAGCTAATTTCTTCAAGAAACTGCCACTGCGTTGGCAAAAATGCATCGATTGCATGACTGATTACTTTCATTTGTAGAAAAAATATGGAAAAAATATAACGTTAACTTATTTAATAAAAAACCGGCCAAGTGCGAGTTAGACTCGCGCACAAAGGGTTCCGTACTATTATCGCAAAAAAACGGCAAGAAAATCACGTTTGTTGTACAGGAGCCCCACTTAAATATTTATTTTATTCTAATTTTAGTATTTGTTGTTATAGCGGCAACAGAATTACATCATCTGTGAAAATTTCAACTGCCTAGCTAAAACGGTTCATGAGATACAGCCTGGTGACAGACAGACAGACAGACGGACCGCGGAGTCTTAGTAATAGGGTCCCGTTTTTACTTTTGGGTAACCCTAAAAACGGCTTACAGCAAAAATTTAATGAAAAACAAAATTCATAGTCTAACCTAACATAATAAACTGGACGAGTTTGGTTGTTTGTTTATTTTAACGCGCTAATCTCTAGAACTACCAGACGCCACACTCATGAGGAAGGTTTTAGACTATATATAGGATTACGCTTAAGTTTTTGGCTTGTCTTAAATGTTGATATTTATAAAGTAAGTCGGACGGGAAGTGGAAAAAGCGTTATCGAACTGCTATATCCACGCGCGCGCTGGGTTAGTGTCTAATTATACGTAAGTACCATGTACTCGTACAACAAAGATATTACATCATTAAAAAGATAACCAGTCTATATAGACATTATAGACTGGTTTTACTTTTACCAGGCCCCTCAGAAAGTATTGCGAAAAAAAGTTCTTATATATGGGAGACTGGCCAGTTATAATGTTTTTCGAAAATATGATTATTTATAAGTAAAAATAAGTAAGTTCCAATTTCAAAATTTCCCTCCACATTTTTTGCGAGTTAATTCAAAGTATTGTGTCTCACTGAAATATGGATCTGCGCCGGGAACATTTTAGAGCTATGATTTTATACGATTTCAAGTGTCGCCTGAAACCGGATGAATCGTACGATAGACTTCAAATGGCATTCATGGATGAAGGCCCTTCCAAGGCAACCGTGTATCGTTGGTATAACGAATTCAAGCGCGGTCGACCAACTTTGGGGGATGACGAAAGAAGCGGTCGCCCTTTGACGGCTGTTACCGAAGAAAACGTGCTAGCAGTGAAAAATTTAATCCAAGACAATAGGCGAATTACATATCAGGAGATTCAACACATATTGAAGATTGGATCGGGAAGCGTTCACGAGATTCTACACAGCCATCTTCGCGTGAGGAGGATAGTATCACGCTGGGTGCCGCACAACCTCACCGATGCTCAGAAGCAGGCCCGGGTGGAATGGTGCCGTGATATGCTTAACAAATTTGAAGCAGGCTCGTCTCGGCGTGTTTACGACATCGTTACAGGTGATGAGTCCTGGATTTATCAATACGACCCAGAAACCAAGCGCCAGTCGACTGTTTGGGTGTTTCAAAATGAGCCAACGCCTACCAAAGTGAAGCGATCTAGAAGCGGGGGTAAGATTTTGATCGCTAGCTTTTTTAATTTGACTGGCCACTTGGTATCAATTCCCTTACGGGATCAAAGAAGCATTAATGCCGAATGGTATACTACCAAATGTTTGCCAGAAGTTTTCTCTGTTATAAGCAACAAGCGACCAAACACAGGGCTCCGCGGGCTACTGCTCCACCACGACAATGCACCTGCGCACACCGCACTCAAAACGAGGGACTTCCTGGACAGCACGCCAGTCAAACTCCTGGGTCACCCTCCTTACAGCCCTGATCTAGCACCGTGTGACTTCTTTTTATTCCCAAAAATAAAAAATCAGCTCAAAGGGATACAATTTTCGTCGCCGGAAGATGCGCTGGCTGCGTTCGAGCAGGCTGTAAACGAGGTGTCTGCGGCGGACTGGAAAAAGTGTTTTGAAAACTGGTTTAGGCGCATGAATCTTTGTATAGAGGCTGGTGGAAAGTACTTTGAAAAGATTTAATAAAAATATATGTACGTATAGAACAATTTTTTTTAGTTTCGCAAAACTTTCTGAGTGTCCCACGTACATAACAGGTCGATTATTGTGGTGTTCTACCGAAAGAGAAATCACATAAATTAACGTCTTTGCTGCTACTGGAAGTCCTAAACCTCCTCAAGCAAAGCCAACGATTTGTGCGCTTTTAGCATCCAGTGGCTTCCATGGTAATTGACGGTACATTTTGACGCCTAGCTTGGCAATCCCTTTTGTTATTTCTATAAATCTATCTGCGTAGCTATTCCCAATTACATTGGAATCGGCATGCTTTATAATCGGATGCAGCTGAATAACAATCAAGAAACAGTTACAAAAGTTTGAGTTCGTCGCTGATAACCTATCCAGGAACAACGAGGGTCCAATTTAAGGAGTAGTCGAGTTTTCTGCAACTGCCCTCAGAAACAAGAGTAATGAGAAACCGCTGTTACTACACCGCTGCACCGGTTAATTTCCATCAAAGCTGTGTATGGTTAAGATAACTGTGTGGACATGTACTCTCCTAGTGTTTTTTATGTATCAGATACTTTTGTATGATGGGAGACTGGCAGGACGGAGTGGACTAAGAGGAAGTGTGGCTCAACACGACATGAGATGGCATGGAGCAAGGATAAGTTGATGGTGCCTACTAGTGATAGATTTTGGGGGTCTGTCACCTGAGAGAGGCTCGAGAAGTCGACGTGCTCTGTAAATGGATTCACATTAAACATTGGATGTATAATCATGAAAATCATTAATAGGCAGAGTACATCTCATTTTCACTCAAATAAGCCTCAACACGCTAGGATACATTGTTTTATTACGGAGTTTTAGTGCCCATTCAATGGTTTGTCTTCGTCGCCTCTTACGACACCTATGGGAAGACATGGGATGGTGAAATTATTTTTTTACGTCCGACACCATACGGTACTGTGTAGTGTATATTAATAACTAGCTGTTGCCCGCGACTTCGTCTGCGAAGCATTAGTAATTCGAATAGCTTATTTTTTATATCGCGGCATAATATTGTATGTTTTCCATACAAACTTCTACCCCTCTTTCCACCACCTTAAGTATGATTTCCGGGATAAAAACTATTCTATGTCCTGCCCAGGGTCTCAAAATATCGCCGAACCAAATTGCATCTAAATCGGGTTCAGCGGTTTAAGCGTGAAAAGGTAGACAGAGAGACAGACAGAGTTACTTTCACATTTATAATATTAACTCCACCCGCGACTTCGTTCGTGTGACGGCAACCAAAAATAAGCTGTTATTAAAACAAATAAAAATGTGGTTTCGTAAATTTCTACGATTTATAGGTTTGGGACGATTCGTTGTTTGGCTTAAAGAATAATACATTTTAGGTTACTGCTACAAAGTAAAATCCGCCACTTAAAACTTAATATACTCTTTTTCTCTTTTTGTTTATGTTAGTTAGATTGCTCAGTAAGATGCCTCAAAAAAACTAACATCACTTAACCCTATCAGGAGGGAGGTAGTTTTAAAAAACGTATCATGTAAATTTTTATTATTTAATTATCGCCACGGAATGAGATTGTTCATACAAACAAATTTCCCCCTTTTCACCCCCTTAAAGGTTGACAGTTCAGTGGCGACTGCGAACCGGAAAACGCAAATAAGGAAGTCCGACCTGGTCAAGGCTACGGGAGTCCGGTGGATGCGAAACACACAGGACCGATCAGTGTGGCAGCCACAGAAATCTTAATAATAAGGCAATAGAAGTCGCATAGACGCGTGACCTTGTCGCCGCGCTTATGTGTTGGAGGACACAAGTGCACGCGGAGCGTTTGTTGCGGTTTCTAGTGTTATTTGAGACGCGGCGCGACGCGCGGAGAGAGGTAAACATGGTGTTTTGCAGCATATCCAACTGCGGAAACTCGTCCAAAACTTGTAACTTAACAAATAAAGGAATAACATTTCATATGTAAGTACTTAATTTTTGAAATATTTTCGTTTTTTAGCAAATATAGACAAATCAAATATTTTCACTATCACTACTACGATTTATCACAAAAAACGATTTTTTTGTCAAATCAATAACCATTAACGCTTAAGCTTATTCATGTCTACTATTACTACTGCTAAAAGCAGCAATGAAATTATAGTCATAAGCAATAAACAAAAATCGCCGTTTGCGTAAATTCTAGGTACAAGCCGCATGAGTTGGCCGAGAGCCGAAGGCCGAGAGTGAGCACGCAATATCATTTTTTGCTTTTCGCACACGTTTCTTATTGGCTGCAGGAGTCACGCCCCCTGACATTATGCGTTTATAAAAAATATTGCGTAATGTCATCGCATAAAGTTTAATTTTGTAGCAGTAATGCAAAGTGCATTTGTAGGTGTAATTGTGTAACTATTTTTTGTTTATGTAGTAGTAGCTGTGACCCCGGCTACACTCGTCCCGATATAAAATTTAGTACTATAGCATTTCTATTGCCTTATTATTAAGATTTCTGTGGTGGCAGCGCTTGCGGAAGGCCTATTATTTATTTATTTATTTATATACTCTTTATTGTACACCAGAAAATACAGTAACAATTGAAACAAAAAACTAAAAATATATACAATGGGCGGCCTTATCGCATTCTGCGATCTCTTCCAGGCAACCTGGAATGGACAGTGAATGCGTGGACAAGACATGGGGTTGTCAGTGGTGCAACAATACCAACAAAGAATACAATGATAATAAAATTAATATAACAATGATACAAATACCAATAGATACATATGCCATGTAATAGATACATAAATACATACATATTTGATATATAAGCCGTGAAAATAAATGTCGTATGACAATCATAGAAAAAGTGTAAGTCAAAATACTATGAGCACGATTACAGCGATAAGTAATGTTCCCTGACAAGTCTTTTAAACACAGGCAACGACTGAGCACGTTTAATCGGGTCAGGCAATGCATTCCACAGACGAGCAGCCTGGACAGCAAAAGATTTATCCATGAAAATTGTGGAATGCATTGGCATTTTAAGTCGCAAGTTAACTGATGACCTTAGAGATTTCGTGTGGGAATCGCAGATAAACTGAAAACGATTCTTGAGGTAAAGAGGGGTGGAAGGAGTAAAGAGCACATTAAACAAAAGAGAAAGAATGTGAGTATTCCGGCGAAGGCGAATTGGCAACCACTTGAGCTTTTTTTTTTTTTTTTTTTTTTTTTTTGGCCTATGTCTAGCAGTGGACGTTTTTTGGCTAAAATAATAATGATGGTGAAAGGTTGGTTTGCCGGAAATTTCTTCTTCGTGCTCCCCTAGATCCCTACATCAAAAACGAAACCTAGTCCAGTATGATTCTTAACAAACTTTTACACCGACTTTATCATATTTAGGTTGGTATTTATGTCAAGTTTCAAGTTTATTAAACCTTCAACTGTCCATTTCCAGACACAATAGAAATTACCATTGTTCTAATCCGATTCGGTCTGGTGGACAGATGACCGGTAACTGAAGTAATAAGATTCTTAAAAAAAACTTTAACACCCCTAAATCGTCTTTTGGGGGTAGTTTCAAAAAATAATAATAATAACCATTGTTATTCATTTAATCATAATCATAATCATTTTTATTTGTGTAACGTAGGTAGTAAATACAGTTCTTAAATTAAAGTTCGTAGGTCGCTTTGTTATGCCAAGAAGCGTACAAATATTATGGTTACATGAGAAATACAAAGAAAAACAAAATATTATTCATGCGAGAGGTAAACATAAGTTATTTGGTAGGTATGTCAAAATTAATAGAATATTATGTTAAATAAATAACAACAAAATTATAAATGTCTCAATAAGGAGTAATTTCTAGTCAAAAAAAAAAACATTGTCATGCAAGAGGTAAATACAAATTATTTGGTAGGTATGTCAAAATTAATTGGATCTTTTATAAATAACAACAAAATTATGAATGTCAAAATATGGAGTAATTTCTGCAGTCAATGCATAAATAATAATCATAACTTACAATTAGTCACAATATTCAATTAAAGATTGTTTCTCCAGTCAAATCAATAGATAGGTTACATTATTTTATCATTCAGAAATTCATCAGTTGTATAATAACATTTTTCAATTAGTAACAGTTTTTTTCTTTTTTTGAAAAGTGTAACATTCAAATTTTTTATGGCATCTGGTAATTTATTATAAATGCGCGGTGCCATGCCTAAAACGCTCTTACTCACTAAGGCAGTCTGACAACGCTGATTGCTTAAAGAGTTTGCGTATTGGCTACGAATCGGAACATCTCGTAACGTCGTCACCTTTTCGAATAACCTCATGTTTGTTTTAACGAAAACACTAATTTCAAAAATCTATAATGAAGGTAAGGTAAGTATTTTAAGCTATCTAAAGAATGGTACACAGCTATCATCAATTTTAAGACCACACATTGATCTTATGCATTTTTTTTGTGCCCTAAAAACGACGTTTTTATCAGTAGAATTGCCCCAAAAAATTATACCATATCGCAAAATTGAAGCTACTAAGCCGTGATGTGCTACTAGCAGCGAATCTATATTTATTTTTCTCGAAATTTGGAAAAGTGCGTGTGCTGACTTATTTATTTTCTTACTTAGGTCATCTATGTGGGCCTTCCAGTTAAGCTGGTTATCAAGAAATACACCTAAGAATTTTGCTTCTTTAACTTCTTCAATGTCACAGTTGCTATGTCTGATATTTACTTTTGGTACTTCAGTTCTTTGGTGAAAGTGCATTATTTTGGTATTCTTTAAGTTTATAACTAAATTATTTTTGTTACGCCAATCAATTATGTCCGATAGTGTATTATTTATGTCATCTTGATAAATATTGCGATCAAAACATTTCATTTTTCCTCTCCTCGGTCCACGGTACTGATAAATTAACCAGTAACATCTTACCTTCCTCACTGGTTGATTTTGAGGTACCGCGTTTGACCGATGCGTTGAACGCTTAGAAAATGGCTTGTCCCAATACGGATCTGCCCGAAAACCTGTCCTCACAGAGACGATGGGATGTGCCGCTCTGCAGTATTATACAGAATAACCTTATAAATACATCGTCTAGTACTGCTGAGCGTGCGCGTCTGCTGGCTGTGGGGGAATGGGAGTCGGGTTTGTGGCTTCAAGCACTCCCGTCATCCACCATAGGCACTATGATGGATGACTCTTCGTTTCGGCTAGCGACCCGTCTACGCTTAGGCGCACCTCGTGTTGCTCCGCATCGGTGCCATTGTGGTGAAGCTGTCGGCAGCCTTGGGCACCATGGCCTGTCTTGTTGCAAGAGCGCAGGACGCATAGCACGGCAAGCCAGCATCAATGACATTATTCGTCGGGCCCTTATCACCGCCAGCGTACCAGCTGTATTAGAACCTAGCGGCTTGGTACGTGATGATGGGAAGAGACCAGATGGCATGACATTGGTGCCGTGGAAGATGGGTAGGCCTCTGGTGTGGGACGCAACCTGTGTCGACACCCTTGCGCCATCTCATGTTCCTATTTCGGCGGGCTGTGCTGGCGCTGCTGCTGCGGCTGCTGAGGCCCTCAAGCTGCGCAAATACCGTAACCTAATTGGTAATTACAGTTTTGAGCCGTTTGGGGTCGAAACGCTTGGGTCATGGGGCCCGAGTGCACGTCTCCTTTTTAAGGAGATCTCTCGCCGACTGATCGACACTGTGCGTGACCAGAGGGCTGGCTCTTTCTTTGCGCAAAGAATCAGCATTGCCATTCAACGTGGCAATGCTGCCAGTCTTCTGGGCACGTTCCCGGATGACAGCGATGTGGAGGAGTACTTCGACGCCTAAGTGTATTCTTCTTTTGTATATAGTGTAAGTAGTTAGGTTTAGTTTTTTCTTTTTTTTGTATAGTTTACTTTTGTTTAGTGTTTAAGTATGTACATATTTACACCTTTGTTTTGACAAATAAATATTGATATACATTTCACTATTGCAGTACTGTCACCTTGTTTGAGTCACTTTTGGCAGATCATTTATATAGATCAAGAAAAGAGGTGGCCCAAGGACCCTACCCTGTGTGACACCACACTTTATTAATCTAGAATGAGAAAAAGAACTCTTTTCAAATTTTGTTTTTTCGCATATTCTTGCAATCTCTGTACATTGCATTCTGTTGGAGAGATAAGATTGGAGAAGTTTTAAAATGTTTCCTCTGATACCGTAGCAATACAGTTTGTTTAATAAGACGTCAAAATCAAAATCAATTTTTTTTATTACATATAGGCCGTTCCGTATGGTGCCGGACGTTAAGAATTTCACCATCCCATGTCTTCCCGTGGGTGTCGTAAAAGGCGACTAAGGGACAAACCAGAGAATGGGCAGCAGCGTTCTCTGTGCTCCTATAACAACCATACTGCGATCGCCAATCCGCCTGCCAAGCGTGGCGATTATGGCAAAACCCCCCCTATGAATAGCACAAATAAAAAATGGCCCCTAGTGCCCGGCAGCCCGCCTACCCTCGACTACGGTAGCGGTCGAGGTTACGGCATGGCAAGGGGTGCTAAGAATCTCCGGACGAGATCCGGCTACCCCAACAATCACCGACGACTGGACCTGGCAACGTACAACACGCGCACACTTCGGACCGACGAGAAGATCACCGAGCTCGAAGAGGAATTGAGCAGGTTGCGATGGAGCATTATAGGGTTATCTGAAGTCCGAAGAGAGGGGGAGGACTCGATAATCCTCAAATCCGGTAACCTGCTCTATTTCCGAGAGGGTGACCGGCAGTCCCAAGGTGGTGTCGGGTTTATCGTCCACAGGTCCCTTGTGAACAACGTGGTGAAGATCGAGAGTGTGTCGACCAGGGTGGCGTACCTTATACTCAGAATATCCTCTAGATATTCGCTGAAGGTCATACAGGTCTACGCCCCAACCTCGGCACACCCCGACGACGAGGTAGAGACCATGTATGAGGATATCTCCAGAGCCATGCATGGTTTCAAAACTCACTTCACCGTTGTCATGGGGGACTTCAACGCGAAACTGGGCAAACGAGACGAGGATGAGCTGCAAGTGGGGCAATTTGGAGTTGGACGACGGAACCACCGGGGTCACCTACTGGCCAGTTTTATGGAGAAGGAGGGCCTCTATATGATGAACTCCTTCTTCAAAAAGCGTGAACACCGGAAGTGGACCTGGCAGAGCCCCGATGGTGCAACAAAAAATGAGATCGACTTCATCATGTCAACCAAGAAGCAAATGTTCAATGATGTCTCTGTGATCAATTCGGTAAAAACCGGGAGCGATCACCGCATGGTAAGAGGCACATTGAACATTAATATTAAGCTTGAAAGGTCTCGACTGATGAAGTTCACGCTCCGTCCAGCACAGGTCCAGGTCCAAAACCCCGAGAGCTTTCAGCTCGAACTCCAGAATCGTTTCGAGTGCCTGGGGAGCTCCGTGGACGAATACAGCGACGGGTTCGTGGAAGCTGTCCATACGGTCGGGTCTAAGTTTTTCAAGACCCGTCGTACAGATAGCAACAAAAAGCTCTCTGATCATACCCTCAAGCTTATGAAGGAGAGGCGTGAGATGATCCTGCAGTCTTCAGATGAGGCGTACAAATACCGGCAGATCAATAGACAGATCTCTAAATCCTTGAAAAGAGACCTCCGCCGCTTTAATACCGAGCGTATTAAAGACGCGATTGAGCGAAATAAAGGCTCCAAGGTGTTTTCAAGGGATCTGTCTATTGGGCAGAGCCAGCTCACGAAACTGAAGACCGATGATGGCAGGATTGTATCCGCCAAACCGGAGCTTCTGAGGGAGATCGAGAGTTTCTATGGGCAGTTGTACACGTCAACCAGTAAACCCGTTGCGAATCTAGCAAACGACCCAAGAGCTAGATTGACCCGACACTATACCGAAGATATCCCGGAGAGACGTCAGCCTGTACGAGATTAGGATGGCTCTGAAACAGCTTAAAAACAACAAGGCGCCGGGTGATGACGGAATCACGGCTGAACTCCTGAAGGCGGGTGGAAAACCGGTCCTCAAGGCCCTTCAGAAGCTTTTTGATTCCGTCATACTCGAGGGCAAAACGCCACAGGCATGGTGCAGGGGTGTGGTGGTACTCTTCTTCAAGAAGGGCGACAATGCCCGGCTGAAGAACTATAGGCCCATCTCGCTTCTTAGCCATGTTTACAAGTTGTTTTCAAGAGTCATCACGAATCGTCTCGCGCGCAGGTTTGACGATTTCCAGCCTCCCGAACAAGCCGGATTCCGAAAAGGCTTTAGCACCGTAGACCACATACATACGCTGCGGCAGGTTATACAGAAGACCGAAGAGTATAACTTGCCTCTCTGTTTAGCGTTTGTGGACTACGAGAAAGCCTTCGATTCGATAGAGACTTGGGCTGTACTGCAGTCTCTCCAACGGTGCCAAATCGACTACCGGTACATTGAGGTGTTGAAGTGTCTGTACAAAAACGCCACCATGTCAGTCCGTCTTCAGGATCAGACCTCGAAACCTATCCTTCTCCAGCGAGGCGTAAGACAGGGAGACGTAATTTCTCCGAAACTGTTCACTGCTGCGCTGGAGGACGTCTTCAAGGTTCTGGACTGGAAGGGGCTTGGCATCAACGTTAATGGCGAGTACATCACTCACCTTCGGTTTGCCGACGACATAGTGATCATGGCTGAGACCATGGAGAGCCTCAGTAAAATGCTCGATGACCTTAGTAGAGCTTCCGAAAGAGTGGGTCTTAAAATGAACATGGACAAAACCAAGGTCATGGTGAACGCCCATGTAACACCCACTCCTATCAAGATCGGAGACTCTACACTTGAAGTTGTAGACGATTATGTTTACCTGGGACAAACGGTCCAGTTGGGTAGGTCCAACTTCGAGAAAGAGGTCAACCGTCGAATCCGACTCGGCTGGGCTGCGTTCGGGAAGTTGTGTGGTATCTTCTCGTCCAATTTACCGCAGAGTCTCAAGACAAAAGTCTATGGCCAGTGTGTGTTGCCAGTGATCACCTATGGGACCGAGACGTGGTCGCTCACAATGGGTCTTATCAGAAAGCTTTTAAGTCACCCAAAGGGCAGTGGAGAGGGCTATGCTCGGAATTTCCTTGCGTGATCACGTCAGAAATGATGATATCCGCAGGAGAACCAAAGTTACCGACATAGCCCGAAGAATTGCCAAACTTAAGTGGCAGTGGGCAGGGCACATTGCTCGCAGAACGGATGGCCGATGGGGCCGAAAAGTTCTGGAGTGGCGACCGCGAACTGGAAGACGATACGTTGGAAGGCCTCCCACTAGGTGGACCGATGACCTGGTTAAGGTTGCGGGAAGGCGCTGGATGCGAGACGCACGGGATCGGTCAATGTGGCGACGCCTGGGGGAGGCCTATGTCCAGCAGTGGACGTCTTTCGGCTGAAATGATGATGATGATGATGATGATAGGCCTACATGGGCACTTATAAAACGTCGACAATGTGCACGGTCCGGATTAGTTTCCTATGGAGAAGAACCGGCAAGAAACTCCATGGTTACTATTTTAAAAAAATTGTTTGGTTTTACAATATTTCCATGTTACAGCAGTACTTAGATGGGGGGACAACGCAGGCCCGATAATAAGTCGTAAGAAACTAAAACAAAAAATGATTATATAATAAATAAACAAAAGATTAAAAAAAGTAAAACGAGATAAAATGTTAACAATCTAGAAATCTAGAAGGCCTACAATGTTCACACATTTACAAACCAATCGGTAAAATAATCTATACAAAGTATAACAAGACTAAATTTAACATGTGGCACAAATGTTGTTATCAGTGCTGTAACTATTCTTAGCAAAGAGCTATAAAGATAATTGAAAACCATTGTGAAAAGTCTTATTAAATGAAGAAAAAAACAAATTGAGAATAGTTAGAGACATCCACATATTTGTGCCGTTTATGAGTTACCAGGGAAGCCGCATGTGCAGAAGGAGCTCAAACCAAATATTTTAATCTTCAACGTAGTCCGTGATTTTATAATATGCTTTTTTAATAAGGACACGCTTGATGTGATTTTTGAACTTTCCATCGGTCAGTTCTATAACTGACTTTGGCAAGTTGTTATAAAAGCGTATACTGTTTATAAGAAAAGACTTGCTAGTTTTCGTTAATCTGAATTTGGGTAATACAATTTCGTGTTGATCCCATTTGAATTGAAGTGAGACAACATCTGGTCCAGCATGATTTTTTCATAGATTTTACTAAATGCTGGAAGCACAGATATAGGTCTATAATTAGAGGGATCACTCTTACAGCCTGATTTGAAAATTGGTACTACTTTACTGTGTTTCATTAAGTCAGGAAACGTGCCGCTGTCCAAACATTGATTGAATATGCCTGTTAGGACAGGAGCAATTGAGTCAATAATATCTCCAAGAACCCTAACGGATATCCCCCATAAGTCTTCAGTATTTTTTATATTGGGCCTTTTGAACGCGTTTTTAATTGTATCAATACATATTGTTTAAATCTAAAGGTTGGTAAGTCTTTAGTAAAGTTTGCCTTTAGAAGAGCTTGAGCTAATTTAGATGAGGAGGGAAGAGACTTCGTAACCTCTAACAGAATGTTGGTAAAGAAATTTTCTAATGTCTCAGCGACTTCTTGCTTATCAGAAATGGTTTGATTAGTTATTTTCAAAGACAACTCATTCTGATCGCGTAGTTGTGTCTTTCCGGTTTCTCTATTAATTACTTGACACACAGTTTTTATTTTATTATTAGAAACACCAATTTTGTTAATTATTATTTGAGATTTTGCTTGAGCACAGACTCTTTTGAATATTTTGGAATAGTTTCTAACATAAGTGTGGAAAACTGGATCGGAAGTCAAAGATTGTCGTCGTGCTTTACATAATCGAAGGCTTTGGTCATATCTGTGTAAATAGCACAAAGAGGAGCTTTTTGGTCTACTGCTAACAGAATGCCACGCAAAAAAACAAAAATAGCCATGTTGATCGTGGTATTCTTTTTAAAGCCATTTTGTTCCTTGCACAATAAATTAAATTTATAGTGCTAGGAACGAAGTGCAATAGATAGCTGTACAGTGACTTATAAATAATCTTTTCGATAATTTTGGAAAATACAGAATTTTTTGCTATTGGCCTATAGTTCTTCATATTACTTTTGTTATCCTTTTTTATGAAGTGGTTTAATAATAACTTTCTTCAAATCTTCAGGATAAATTCCATCAACAATGCCAAGGTTTAATGTGCGCTAATACGGGTGCTATAAGTTCGTTTACAAATTTTATCACCTTTGTTGACATTCCGTCAAACCCAATTCAGTACTTGTATTTTTAAGTAATCTTATAGCCGAAACAATGTCGGTTGTTAGAACCGGTTTCATAAACATTGATTGCCTTGTTACATTGTCCAATTTACTATCAAATTCCATATTAGTTTTAATATTGTTCTCGATTTGCATCTATAAAATAATTATTAAATGCATTGCATGCAATGTCAATAGGTTTTGAAAAGGTCAGGTCACAATTATTAATGGTCATTATTTGTTCTTTAGGAGAGTTATTTTTGGTCTATTGACTATTTGCCATGTAGCTTTTGACTTATTCTGCGAGGTTTTTATAAAGTAATCATTTAGTAAGTTTAGGTCAGTATTTGTGGCAAGTTTCAAGTTTATTGACCCAAGAAATCAGATTTTTCCATACAAACTTCAACACCCCCTAAATCATCATTTGGGGGTAGTTTCGAAAAACAAATAGTGTTAATTTTTATAATTTTCTTAGAATACTATTTGTGCTAAGTTTCAAGAATTTTGGTCAAAAGAATTAGATTCTTCATACAAACTTTCAACCCCCTTTTTAACCCCTTAGGGGTGGAATTTACAAAAATCTTTTCTTAGTGCACACTGACGTCACTTGAGGAACCTTTCTGCCAAATTTCATGCTTCTAGACTTAGCAGTTTTGGCTGTGCGTTGATTGATCAATCAGTCAGTCAGTCACCTTTCGCTTTTATAGATATAGATAATAAGGATCGAGCGAGGTATATTCCAGGGCGATAGTTTGAGTCCACTTTGGTTTTGTCTAGCCTTGAACCATCTAAGCATGCTGCTGGAGAATTCAGGGCCAGGCTATCGGTTGAAGAGAGGTGCTCAGGCTATATCTCACCTCCTACACATGGATGACCTGAAGCTCTTTTCCCCCAGCAATCATCAGCTGATGGAGTTATTGAAGCGAACTGAAACTTTTAGTAGCGCCATCAGGATGGAGTTTGGTGTGGACAATTGTGCGTTCATGCATGTAAAGCGAGGGGAGATTGTGGAATCCGTGGGAATTCAACTCGCGGATTCCATAAACCTGAGATCCCTCCCTCCAAACGAAACCTATAAGTATTTGGGTATGTCGGAAGCGTTAGGTATCAGCACTACTGACATGAAGCAATCGTTGAAGGAACGCTTCTTTGGCCGCCTGAAAAAGGTTTTCAATAGCCTTCTTTCGGGTGGAAACAAGGTGACCCAATCGTTAAAGGCGCGCCCTCTAACGATTGGGTCATGCTGGTATTGATGTACTCTTTCGGCATACTCAAACGGATCGGATCGGATCGGAACGGATCTTGACGCCCTGGATAGGCGGATCCATACACTGCTGATCAAATGCATCACCCACGATCGTCGGTCATGAGATTTTATATAAAGAAAGAAAGAAAGGTTTTTTTTTTTTTATATCCCGTGGAAGTGTGAAGGCCGAGGCTTTTTAAATGCCAAAAACCTCCACAACCGCGAGATATGCAATCTCAGGGAATATTTTCTACACGCCGACGTGGGAATGCATCGAGATGTAGTAGCAGCTGACAATGGATACACCCCGCTCTCCTAGGCGAATGAGAACTGGCGCAAGCCTTTAGTGCTTGACACTAACGACCGCAGGGGGCTATGGCAGAGTAAGGAGCTTCATGGACTTTTTCCGGGCCCTACATGGGTCCGATGTAGATCAAAGTCAAAGTCAAATATATTTATTCAATTAGGCCAATAAACGGCACTTTTGAACGTTACATAAATTAAAATTTAAAAGTAATAAAAAATTATTCTACCGTGCATTCGGAAAGTAGATTGTTATGGAGAAGAACGCACAAGAAACTCCATACTTATTCTTTTAAAAAAAAAATGGTGTTTTAAGAAACTCCATACTTACTCTTTTAAAAAAAAAATTGGTGTTTTACAATATTTACATAAGTACATACATTAATATATGTAAGGACGATGCACCCAGAATAACTCTACACACTATACTACGTACAGGTATAAAGTATTAAAAAGCATTAACAGGAAAATTAATTAATTTGATAAGTAGGAACATGGTTCTCACATACTTACAAATATTACAAACATAGGTAAAATACCTAATTTAACAACAACGGTACAGTGTGGGAGTCAATTTCAAAAAAAAAAAAAATGTGTACAATAACTATGAATAGGAATATAAATTAACAAATGATCTGATTTTGTCTACGTCAAAGATTGCCCTATGGAGCAGGACCAGCATGTTTCCAAGCATTCTTATCTTGAATATAATCATCTAATTTGTATTATGCTTCTTTACAAAGAGTGCTTTTAACTAAAGTTTTAAACATTTAGTTCTAATCAGTCAGATCAGTCAGCGTCCATAGCCTGGCTGCGTTTAGATGATCTCTTTGGGGTAACCGAAGGTTTTGTTGTCTGTGCAATTATGGACGAAGTTATCATGACAAAAAACTACTGGAGATGTATTGTGAAAGATGGCTCGGTTGACATCATTCAGGCATGTCAACGGCCGGGTCAATCAATCCGCCACATTATCTCTGGTTCTTCTCGTCAAGCTAACGAAGAGTACTTGTATAGGCACAACCTTGTAGCCAGGATTATCCATCAGCAACTTGCTCTGAAATACACTCTTGTGGCATCGGAGGTAACGTACTACAGGTATGTACCCGACCAAGTTCTCAAAAACGGCAGTATCACATTGTACTGGGATCGGTCCATCATCAGTGATAGGACTATTGTAGCCAATAAGCCTGATATAGTGGTGGTGGACCGAGTGGAGGGCGTGCAATGATTGTTGACATTACCGTCCCGCAAGACGGGAACCACGTGAAAGCCGAGAAAGATAAGCAAATCAAGTATCTTGACTTTGCTCGCGAGGTTGTCGACATGTGGGATGTGGACACAGCGATCATTGTACCGATAGACGTGTCAGTCAATGGCTTAAAAGCCACGAGCCTCGACCAACACCTTCGGAGTCTCTCGTTAGGCGGCTGGGTCAAGGGCCTGATCCAGAAAACAGTATTACTGAGCACGGCTCGTATTGTTAGGAGGTTTCTCTCTCTAGAGCCCTGACCGCCAGAAGCTTGGACTTCGTTCCCGATACCGGTCGGCCTCTATTTTTTATGTTTTTAAATGTTTTTATTTGTATGTTTTATAATAAATGTTTAAAAATGTAGTTAATAAGAATAATTTGAATAAAGCACATAATTATAATTAATAAAAAAGCCTTTATTAACAATCTTTTGTGTTACATTTCATCTTATAACTACTTAAGTACTACAAATATTAAAACATGGTTGTTTATGAAAGCAACGTAATTAAATGTTATTTTTTTGTATTAGACACTGGTTGTTGTAATTTCGTGTAGTGTATAAATAGTGAACAAATAATAGCAACAATACTGTGCTATACATGTAACACGTGGACTGTGTGTTTTAAAGTATCAGGCTCCTGGAAAATGCTACCGAACTGTATGAAAGTGCAAATTGACACTATTCTTACTCATAAAATTATACAAAATAATAATAACTTAGAGTTAAATTGCTTATTAATCTGTTTAAGCTAGATTTTAATCTATTTTTTTGTTATAGGCTCGCGTTTGACCACTATCTCGCCTGATGTTAAGTGATGATGTGGTCGAAGGTGAAGCACGCTTGCCTTGAAGTAATGTATTCACTCTTGACTTGAAGACCCCTGGGTTGTAGCTATCAGGAAACAAAGATGTCGGCAGGGTATTACACTCCTTAGCTGCACGCACAATGAAGGATTTTCAAAACGCTTTGTGCGTATGGGTGGAATATACACCATGTTCCTATGGCGCATTGCCGTACGTCTTGTAGTCCGATGATGGAACGGGCTAGGTGGAATCAAATTGTGCAGTTCCATCGCACACTCCCCGAAATGTAACCGATCGAAAACCGAATTTAGAAAATAAAAAGATATATGTTTCTAATACCATCTTGTTTTAGGGCTTGTTTTCCACCATACACACATGCGAGGTAGCTAGGCGGAGCGAGGATCACCACCTACGTTCGGATTGCTAAAGACTGAACTGTAGTTTAATGGCATAATAGCTTTGAAGGTTTTTATTCAATTCTGTACTATGATGTCATTGTTTGTATTAATTTTAATCACGTAAATAGGGTGTCATTTGTTTTGACACGATGCGGAAGTATATTTTTTCAACAAAAGAATTTTTGGTTTCTAACAAAACGCACCAGATCATTTTGTTCTATTACGAGTACGACCTTTGCTATTGGTTTTATCTGTATACGGTATTCGCTCTGGTTTACGCTTGCTGCGTTAGCGTATTTATAAAAAAAATTGTTGAAAATAAATAAGCTTTCTAAATAAAGTAGATTTATTATGTATCTTTTAATTTACTTATTATTGCCATTCATCCATGATAATATGGCAAATTGCAGAATTACAACAGTGTACTCTACCATCAATCCATTAAACTTCTGAGGGAGAGTTCCATCGATCGTGAAGATCCGACAGGCAGTCATCTTGTGGAAGGCTGCACGGTTCAGCCGCTGCACGTTCTTACAAAGCTTCTTTGCTTCCACTGCAACAGACATAAAATAGTATCGTATAAATAGGGCTTTTACAATCGAAAAAGTTAACGTTTAAAATGATTAGTGTTGTGATTAATAGAATTAAAAATGTTCAGAGTCTGCAATGGCGAACCCGCCTCGACCAAGCGATATGATTATGTATGAGGAGAGGTCTTTGACCTGCCGTGGTACAGAGACAGGCTGATATTACTATAGTCTTACCAGTACTTTGAATGCTCCTTAACATCCTACAGCAAGCAGCGTCTGCTTCATCGACACTCATGTAGAAGAACTCGCAATAAAAGTTGAATATACTGACAAAAGCAACATTCTTAATCAGCCAAAGGATGATGATCGTTACAAAGGTGTCGGTTTGAACCTGTAAATCAAAGTGAGCAAACTATAGTTCTTTCTCCAAGTTTTGATAAGAAACTCATCAGTATTCCCATTTCCTTATCCTATAATACCCCAAATAGTTGGCGCAAACACGCTTTCTTCTCATATTCTCGAGTTTTAACCGACTCTCTAATATTCGCTTCCTTTGTTTACTTGTTTACTTGTTTTCTCCCCTTACACAATCCTTGTTTATTTGACGTTATTTTATCAACGTGTCAACGTGTCAGATGATTCACAAACACTGATGAAACTATAGAAAATAAATGAACACTCTCTCAGGCGCTATGCATCTATTTCATCTTTTTTCACTTGCCCAAGATAAAAAAAAACTTTTCAACTTTTCTACCACTGGCGTCATCTTTAAACGTCTCATTTTTTGCAATTCTCTAACTTATCTTGTTATTTTTCTCTTCAATAAAATAAATGTTCTATAATCCGTCTTCAACATGGTGTGCCATGTTTGTGCAAAATATACTCACCACACCGTAATGTGTGACTCCTGATTTTGCTATTTCTACTATTGTTTGGAGATATAGTAGACTATGAAAAAATGTGTCAACTGCTTGAAATAAAGTCTGAAAATAATTAACGAAGTTCACCATTAGAAAAACGTATTTTTTTTAAACACGAAATATTAAAAAGTTACACTTACCGCATACTTAAATATTTTCTTGAAAATATCAAAAGCTTCCATTAAAGTAATATAGGCCTGGAAAAGCTGTTTACATTTTTTATTGTATTTCTCTTCTTCTGACCCTAAGCATAGTTTACTATAGTATTCGACCTCGGACATCCATGAAATGATTCCATCTCTTATTAAGGAAATTAATATAAAGCCATACGTTAATTGCACGTCAAAATACATTAATGAATATAAGAATACAGCTATTTGGAAACTACGGGTGAACAGCACACAGATAGTGAAGAAAATAAAATGCCGAAAAACGCCGAACCAGTTTCTAATGATAGCCATCTTTAAATTCTTATAATCGACCAATCTAAAAGCTGTTTGAATCTTCAATATTATTTGCACGTGGTCCTCTCTTTGAATAATATTGAGTATGTAAAATAAGACAAAAGGAATTACCAGCAAGACTATATTGACCTTAATAAAAATAATGATAAATGGATTAGATACTTCGTCAATATTCACTAAAGATATTTTTCCAATATGAAAAATAACAAAACCAATGGTTCCAATGAACGACACGATATAGTAAGGAGCACGATGGTGCCTGATACAGTTATACTCAATGGAGAACCTTGACAGGAACAACATATGCTGAAAGCAGCGAAAGGGAAGGAGCATTTTTTGGAAGCTTTTGTCCAAGAAATTGTTGGTAATAGGGTTTATTTTAATATTTGCCGTCATGACTAATTCAAATTATAAACCACACGAGTGATGGGTGTTATACGAAAAGTGGAACTATTTTTTTATAATTATCGTTTGTCTCGGGTTTGACCACTACCTCGCCTGATGGTAGGGGATGATGTGGAAATAGAACTGTCGATAAAATAAGTTTTAATTTGTTAATTTCAGTAATAAATGTTCCATTTACTAACAAAGTAATTCATTTTAAAAGGCGTGTCGTTTACTTTGACATTATTTGAAGTATATATTTTAATTGAACAATACGTGAAACAATGTTTAGTAAATTAGCTACACTTCGGGAAAAACATAATTAATTTAAATTCAACTCAGCCTATCGCATTCCACTCATAGTCATAGGTTCTCTCAAGCTGCGCTTTAACACCTAAATAGTCCTCCGTCTTTCGCATCCTGGTCTCTTGGAAGTCACAATATTCCTGCAGGGGAGTGTGCCAAGTTGTCGCGAGTCTTTCACCCCCTGCTCACGGGTGCAATACCGTGGCCTGCAAAAAAAGGGGCCGCCTCTGAGTGGCGATTAAAAGGCTAACGTGACAGGCGACAGGCGCGCGCCTGCTCAAAAGTGCTTAGCATGCTCCCTGTATGTATAATGACCTACATGTTATCTGTAGGGAAGTCCCTCCCAGTTTCCTCTCTAAGGTCATTAAAGGTGAACGCGCACCTATCCACGCCGCAGGAGCCGCACGCGCCGCAGTCATCGCATTTTATAAATCTTTATATGATATCGTACGCAGCCTCGCGCACCTACCCGCGCCGCACGAGCCGCATTTCAGCAAAATGCTGTAGGTATACTGATTCCACCAGCGCGTGTGGATGACGTCATCAGATTCGGCGGGCGATGCGGGCGGCGCGGAAACATGATCCGTATCCGTATGAAAATATAGTTCAAGATGTACAGAAGTGGATACAATGCGTGCGGCGCGTTCGGTGCGCATAGCGCGGGGCCTTGGGAAAATGCGATGACTGCGGCGCGAACAGGTGCGCGTTCACCTTTATCCAGCTATATGGAATGCGTCTCAAGCGCTACGCTCATACGCACTTATCGGTGGGTTATCGGTGCTTTCACAAGCATTGTAGTCCAATGCCACTTCAATTTGCGTCCTGCAGTAATTTATTAACTTACCAACGTACTTATATTGTCAAATAAGAAGTAGCAGGTAAAGGCGATTGGGTCTCTAACTATGGCAAATCGCCCCAAAACCATAAGATATACGTCATCGGAAAGAGCTTTTTAGAAGATCATTATTTTGCTTCTTACACGACTTTTCTTGATTGTTAGTTCATTAATAATAACATAAATAGAAAACAAATTTTGAGCACTGAAGTTAAGTTTTCAAAGCACCCATGCTTAGGTAATTTACACCATAAGCAAGAACTTTTTAAGAAGAACTTTTGCTACTTAACAACTTAGGCCAATTATTTATAAGTCTGTTTAGTGTTTATGACCTAAATAGGTGATTCATTAGACACTGAAGTGAGCGTTTTTGTTCAGAGCCCAATAGCCATAAGTTACGACAATGTAAGTACGGTCTAAAATGTTTCACTGCGCATACGATTGCTAAGAGTTCTTTTTCGATCGTTGGATAATTCCTTTCGGCTTTTTAATTTTTTTTTCTGTTATTATCTTGCGATCGGCTTTCCAAGCCATTTGCAGATGGGATGTGCGCGTGATTGTCAAGTGAGGTTCGTCCTCCCAGCGGAGGAAACCACCCCTTCATTATTTACTTGCTTTATTTAACAAGGTCCCATATATATTGGCGCTTAAGCCTTCTGTTATCCAATGGCACATTTAGAGCGGTAGCTAAGATGTTATTGTGCGATATTATACGGCTTTTGTATCTCATTGTTTTGAGCTCAATTTCCTCTTTTACGGTTGTTACTTGGAGATGCTCGTGGAGTTCGCTGGTTTTAAGAAACCAAGGTGCATCTGATATGTTTCTAAGTACTTTGTTCTGAAACCGCTGCAAAATTTCCACATTGCTATTTTTTGCTGATCCCCACAGTTAAATACCATATGACCAGACGGGTACTAATACTGCTTTGTAGATAAGGAGTTTGTTCTCCAGAGATACGTGTGAGTTCCTCCCTAAGAGCCAATTAAGTTGTCTGAGGAGTATGTCCAGCTCATCGCGCTTCTTTCCTATATGTGCTCTCCATGTCTGTTTCCTGTCTAGGTGCATGCCGAGATATTTTGCAGTTTCGTTATGAGGCAGCACGTCGTTGCCAAGTTTGACAGGGGGGCAGTTTTGCTTCCTTAAAGTGAACGTCACATGTGTTGACTTATTGGCACTCGCCTTAATGCGCCACTTTCCCATCCATTCATCCACTTTGTCGAGGTGTTCTTGTAGTATAGCAGAAGCCACATGAGGATCCTTATCACTGCAAAGGGCGGCAGTGTCAACTGGATAGGTTGCGGAAACTACGTGTTCAGACGTGGGTATATCTGCAGTGTAAATAAGATATAAGGTTGGGCCCAGGACTGAACCTTGGGGTACACCTGCTGTTATAGTGTAGAATTTTGAGTAGTCGTCGTTCACTCTTACTCGAAATAGTCTATCCTCCAAGTATGATTTCAGAAGAGAGTATAAGTTGTGAGGCAGCTGACTCTTTATTTTAAACAACAACCCCTGATGCCAAACCTTATCAAAAGCCTGTTGTACGTCAAGAAACACGGCAGAGCAGTACTGTTTCTTTTCTAGTGCTTCTCTTATAGAGTTAACTACTCTGTGTATCTGTTCCACAGTGGAGTGACCGGCTCTGAATCCAAATTGGTGTGGTGGTATAATGTTGTTTTCATGCAGTATTTGTCTCAACCGCCGTGAAACAAGCTTTTCACATAATTTTGAAATTATAGGCAACTGACTTATGGGCCTATAAGACGCTACTTGGTGTGGTGGTTTGCCCGCTTTAGGTATCATGATTATTTCGGATATCTTCCACACTTTTGGGTAATATCCTGTTCTTAAAATGCCATTAAAGAGCTGGGTAATAAAGACTACGTCTTTTTTGGGAAGTTGTCGTAAGATCTCTGCTGTCACCAAGCAGAAACCTGGTGCTTTTCTAAGTTCCAATTTTTTTATCTCTTTCTGAACTTCTCGAGGCGAGCAGCTAGGCAATGGGAGACTGAGCTGTAGGTCTGCATCCAGATAGTCCTGGATTTCATTGTCGATACCTGCGTTACAGTCATTTGGAGTGAAAACTTCAGCTAAAAAGGAGGCAAAAGCCTCGGCACGGTCTTTATCAGTTTTAGCCCAAGTGTTATTTTGTAGTTTAATAGGGTTTTTGGCCAGTTGGGGTGCTGTTTTACTATCTTTTACAGTTTTCCACAGTGAGTATTCGTTTTTAGCTGTTGCATTCAAGTTCTCTAGTTTATTCTTAATTGTTTCATTCTCAATCTATTTTAGGTACTGTTTTAACTCGATGGCTGCCTTATTGAAAGCTCTTTTGTCCGAAGAATGACGGGTGTTATGCCAAACTCTTCTTAGCCTTCTTTTTTCTAGAACCTTCGTTTTAACCTCTTTAGGGAGATTTTTGGTACCGAATTGGCGATGTGTCTCTGGTGTGCATTTCCATGATGCAGTCTGTATTAACTGAGTAATATACACTGCAGCTTCCTCAATTTCCTCATTTGTTTCCAGAGCTACCTTCAAATTTACGTTATTCTCGATGTAGTCTCTGAATGCCTCCCAGTCTGTCTTATTATTACAGAGATATTGCCTCATCGGTCTTTCAATTAGGTACGTACTTATGGTAGCTATCACTGGGGTATGATCTGAGCTACTATCTTGGCAACTTTCTACACCCAGGTATAAGTTGGAAAGTCCCTTATATACGAAGAAGTCCAGCAAGTCAGGTATTTTATTCGGATCTGTCGGCCAGTACGAAGGTTCTCCTGTGCTCAGGGTATTTATGTTGCTGTCATTTAGGCTCCTTTTCAGCTCTCTTCCTCTGGGTAGAGTCAGTCGCGATCCCCAACTAGTGTGCTTAGCGTTCCAGTCTCCTCCACATAAGAATCTTAAAAGTTTTAAAGTAGTCCGAAAATCTTTCCGCTTTTGTCGCATGCCTAGGTGGGCAGTATACCGCTGAGAGGACTAGCGAACCTTGCTTATCGTGCACAATTATAGAAGTTGCTTGTAATTGGTCAGTTTTATATTCCTGAAGAACTTCATGCTTTATGTGCTTTCTTACAACGATTGCGGTCCCTGCGTGCGCTGTACCGTCTGGATGTTGTGTGGAGTATGTACAATAGTCCTTAATCGAAAATATATGATTTGATGTTAGGTGCGCTTCAGATATAAGCAAAACGTCAATTTTTTCAAGATCAAGGAGTATTTCCACGTCATGTTTGTGTTTTATAAGTCCATTAACGTTCCACGTTGCCACTATGTATGCACACATTTTATCGGACTAACTTGCTGATAACTGATGTAAGAAGAGTCATCATTGATGACATTTGATCTAAGAGTTTGTCTAGCTTTTCAGCTTGTTGTGTGAGTAGAATTTCTAGTTTGGAATCTGTTGTTGTATGACTGTGATTTTTGGTGACTTCTGCGTAGGTTAGGTTCTCCTCACGATTGCTATTTAGTTTTCTTTGTTTATGTTTATCTGGTTGTAGTGGCTCTTCTGAATTACTTTTTCCCCTTTCGAAGTTAGGTTGTGTCAATGGCGGTTCCTTTGTAAATCTATTTTCTTATTTTCTGTGCATAATCTCTTGGTAGACTTCGCAACCCTTATAATTAGCAGGATGAGCACCCTCACATAAAGCACACCTTGCTGGTGTGTTCCGGTCTTTCTTTGGACATTCCGAGGTCCTGTGTGCCTGTGCGCATTTGACACAACGATATGGGCGCATGCAATAGTTTTTGGAGTGCCCATATTGTTGGCATCTTTGACATTGCGGGATAGAGTATATTTTCTTAGGTTCTTCAATTGTGACTTTTTGGTTATATATTGATGTTATGGCTTTTACTGCACTTTTATTGGGACCGGAAACAAGATTTACGAAGAATGTTGACGTTGGTTTTTTCTCAGGTCCAATTTTCACGTTAATAATTTCTCCTTGTACCTTGTTATCAGTGTTTTCTATTTCCTCTATTATTGCATTATGAGGTGTTGTATGGTGCAGATTCTTTATAACAAAGCGATAGCATCGTTGATCTTTCCTATTGAACGTATGACCTATGAGACCCTTTTCACGGACTATACCAATAATTTTCTTGTATGATTCTACATAATTATATTTGAGCTGGTAATTCTGAGTTGGTTTTTATTTATGATTTTAAAGAGATATTCACCTTCATCAACAACTGTATTTATGAGTTCTGACAGTTTGTTGACATCTTCGACCCCATACAATATTATGGGTGGGGGTTTAGGTACTCGTTTTTCTTTCGGTAGGTCTTCAGCATCTTTAGAGTCAATCTGTAGAACGCTATATCTATTGGAGATTACAACTTCAGGTGAGGGCGATTGTGAGAGTTTTTTTCGGCTTTTTAATGATCCTCTAAATGATCCTCCGAATTTAAATGATCTTAGTTAAGCAATTTTAAAAGCGCCTTTACCCTTTCCGCGTTTTTAATGGACTTTTCGAATGTACAAATATTATAATCCTTTGCTAAAAGTATTGTTGGTTTTAGATCCTGTAAATATACATCAGTTTCTGTGGTATTCAAAACACGAACAGGTATTCACCCGTTTATCGGAATTACTAATGTAATTGCTAAATACAATCCTTTTTTTAACTCGGATGTGCAAACAACACACTCCTGTGAAATATTCTGCAGTTGTAAAGTATTGTGACCAAAATCAAAAACTGATTTATATTTATGTAAAAAGTCTTGGCCCAATATTCCGCTAGCCTTACATGGCAACGATTCGAATACGAAGAATTTATTATTTAGAATCTCATCACCCATCATAAATTAAGATAAACATATCCGATGGCTTGGACTTTGCCGCCGATACCATTAACAACAATGTTCTCATTTTTTATTGGAATATTTTGCTTGAGTACATGCACATGTTTGATAGCTGAATTTGATGCACCGGTATCAATTAGCTACGAGTGCGAATAATCATTCTTGTCTAAGTTTAATTTTATATGACATGTGCTGTTACTCGTACATGACATAATTTGTATTATTATTCACGAAAAAACTTGTCGGGTATTTCGGAATCTTGAGACCGTATCTGACTTTCTCGCGAATCTGAGTCTGCCAAAATATGTATTTGTTGCTGCTGCAATTGAGAATTCTTTGTTTTGTTATAAAATGTCCTACCTCTGGTTCCTCGATAAGATCTAGACGCACGATCACGGCCCCTGCCTTGGTCGCCTCTCCAGTTGTTGTCTTGTGGTGGAGACTCATCCTGAGACAGCGCTCGTACTTGTCCTCGTCCTGATGACTCACCTCTGAAATGTCTGTATTGACTTATGTAATTCCTATTTTGATAAAAGTTATTACGGTGCATGGTCAAAATATCAGCTGACATCGACGGGGATGGAACCTTTTCGTCTATTGCTGCTTGAACGGCATCGCTCAAACATGAAAAATTTCTTGCCGCTATTATGGTGCTTAGGCGACGATTTTTCAATCCGTCAGCAAAACTTTTTATGGCCTGTGTTTCATTTAAAGGCTTCAATACACTGTAGCTGGCCTCATTTCCTTCGGATTGGGTAATCGCCAGGTTTACAAACAAATCTGTAATTTCCTTGCCGAACTCGTTTACGGAAAGATCATTTTGCCTTTTTTTTTTTCTTTCTTTTTTTTTATGGGTCTTTTACGCATAGCGTAAGTCAGTCCCATCGTATCCTAAACAATTATACTTTCACAAAATTTAAACAAATCCTTCGCATCGTCATCATTTTGCCTTATGTTCAGTAATTTATGCTGCAAGGCCGTTGCTGACTTTTTAGGCAGCAATTGGGATTTAATCGCCTTAATCAGACTATTCACACTATCATATTTATTATTTAGTTTCAGCTTAGCCGCTTGTGAAAGACGACTTTTTAAAACAAAGTTTATAAGTTTAATCTGACCTTCTTGATCGAGCTCAGATTGATAATACTTTATTCCGTCAATAAGTTGCTTTACACTTGTCTCGTCATCTGTTAAAACGGGTAGTAGTCTCAAAGCGATTTTTAATTCAAACTTAGCCATGTTTTCTACCTTATCAGGGCTCTTCTATGTTAATGGAATAGTAAATAAATCTAATATACTGTCATATAAACTAAAAAAAGATGTAACCAACTGGTCAATTTTAAAACATTTATCTTCCTTTAGGCTTGGTTTTAATTGTTCTAACCTTTCCAAACCAGGGTTAAACAGACTTATAATTTTTTTATTTTCAATATAATTTCACCCTGTCGCCTATTTGGCCCAATTTTCACTAAATATGTTCTGATTTTGTTAAGCTCATTATTTAAGTGGAATAAATGTTCATACATTACACTTCAATACAGCGAAGAGTAGGATTATTGGAATTATCGTTGAATGACACTTATGCACGCACACACGAATTCGCTTGTACGCACTAGCACTCGTATGATGTAATTCGTAGATGCCCAGCACTATCTACTTTTCCGGAATGTCCTTGTTTGTGTCACTTGATCGATACTTGCACACCTCACATGCAACTTGCAGATCTCGACAATTCTTGGCTCGATTTGATGATTGCCGCAAAATGTGTCGCGTCAATTGTTCCCTCATCCAAGACTGATGGCACCTTTTGTACAGCCTATACAAAATGTAGGCAACTCCGAAAAATAACAGCGTACATATGACTATAAGCACAATGCTTATTGTGGATAAATGTACTTTGAACTCGTGCGTACATGATTATCAAATGTCCGTCCTGTCTACGGTCGCCATATAAGGACGGGACTTTAAGGAAAATGAAACATCCCAACGCTGAGTAAACACTAAGTATATTTGGTGCATTGATACATCTTATATGCACTCACACATGCATAATATAGTGTACTTACATACTACGTCACAGCCTGAGAGACACGATACGCACATATTGAAATGTCATTTCATTCATTTAGCATTCGGACAACATTTCGCTTGCACTACAGCGCCGTCTCCTATCTCTGTCCTTGTCTATCGGTAACTGTAGGTGATGGTGATGATACTGAAAACAGATGTGTGAGTTTCGGTGCATGTAGTCGTGCGCCGAGCCCAGGTTTTCGAATCATGCTTCGGCCTAAAGTTTTTATAAAAATTTAAAAATATGTTGTGAGATTTTAGAAATCTGTAAAAAGTATAATGTTTGATAAATACATTAGGAAGTTTAAAAATATCAATAGGTGGGATACGATGGATATTACCTAGCGGTCGCTTGCATGAGCGCCGTCAGATACAGATGAGTACCAGTGTTTTACATAGAGCGACTACCTATCTGGCCTCCACAACCCAGTTACTGGGTAACACCATACCCCTTGGCAAGTCTGGTGTCAGATCTCAAGCTTCTGACTACCCGTAGCGACTGTCTAAGATCTTCAAATGACAGCCGGGACCAACGGCTTAACGTGCTTTCAGAGGCACGGAGGAAACTCGGTATGTTGAAAATGGTCACCAATCCACGGACCGATTTTGAACGTAGTTTATTTTACTTTAATTCTTTTAATATTAGATATTGCAATATGTTATGAAATGGTATCTCATACCTTTAAACGAGCAATTCTTGTATGTACCCAAAAGTTGTAGTAAGCTTAATAATGTACAATTAAAGAAGCAACTAAAGCCGTTTCCAAGTAACACGGCCTACTATAATATTAACGAAATTATCGAAGAATTATTTATTTTGACAGTTGATAAATTTTACATAAATTTGATTTGCAAATTGATTTTGAATTTGAAATTTAATTGATATTTTTATTAAGATTATATAATTATACATTATTCCTATTTGATATTCGATTGATATTTCAAATTTAATATCATCATAGACATAAGAATTAAAACTAATTATAAATTCAAAAAATTGGGGGTTTTCTAAAGTTAAAATAACACCGATCTGTTGGTCCCGTGCTTCTCAAATCCAGCGCACCTTCTCTCCTTCATCAGGTCATCGTTCCTTGAGGAAGGCCTACCGCCAATAGGCGTCACTTAATTTCCAGTACCTGGGTGACCGAGCTCTGCTCAGGTGAAAATAAGAAAACGTCGTTTTCTGAAAAGGAAACCTAGCTAGTTCGGTTTATCGCCCCCGAAACCCCCTGCATACTAAATGTCATGAAAATCGTTGGAGTCGTTTCCGAGATTCAGATTATATATTTATATGAATTGCTCGTTTAAAGCGCACCTAATTGTTGCTGGCCGGGAAGACTGCCCTGCGTGCGCGGGGCGCCCAAGGGCCCCGTTGGCATCTGCGTCATATTGTGTCAGTGATATTTTTTGTGAAATATAGTTTTAAGTGCCTATTTAATTTTTTTATGACTTATAAATTTTGCCTGTAAGTTTTGTATTATAATTATTAATTTATATGCTTAATAATTACGACAGTAGCGATGCCGTACGAAGCGCTTGTCAACCTGCCACATCACTGGATGCCCTAGTCAGATGCCCTCACTGTTCCCAAGCACGGT
The DNA here is from genome assembly GCA_949775005.1 of Orthosia gothica. Classification (NCBI taxonomy): domain Eukaryota; kingdom Metazoa; phylum Arthropoda; class Insecta; order Lepidoptera; family Noctuidae; genus Orthosia; species Orthosia gothica. Next base: position 24,631,561 of record OX459035.1, read on the forward strand.
TTTTTAAAGGTGAACGAGGATTGAAGGTACATTTGGGTAAGAAACACAAAACCCACAATGTACTTTCATCATGCCCAACAATACCCAGTACTGCTACACCTGATTCACCCCCTCAACCCCTTTGGCAAACGCTTGCAAAATTAAAAACTTCAACGCCATTTTTAAAAAGAGTTCCTCGTGGCGCGAGACCATCCGTGGCATCGAGCCTGGCACGCTGTGTCCGCATCGCCATCCGAGAGAACTCATTAAGTGCTTAGGAGCATTTACTCACCTTCCCGTTTAGAATCCTACATGTGCAAAAAAATCTGATTACCAAAAAAACTTTAACCGCTCAAATCAAAGACAACTGTGCGGCTAGGATCAGCTTCAGCAGCGATGTGCTTGCACCATACTCTGCAGAGACACTTACAGCTCTGAAGAGCAAACACCCCGCCCCGGCAGATGGTCTCACCTTCCCCAACCCCCCCGATCCTGAAAACAACATTTTGCAAATTACAGCCCAACAACTGTGTGTGGCCGTAGGCTCCTTCCGGAGTGACACGGACACCCCAACATTTAAAAGATTTAATGTGCGCAGGCGCCGGGAAAGCTGGTGAGTACCTTTTGAGGGAGCTGACGGCCCTCATCAACCTCATGCTCTCCAGCAATGTGAACGAAGCCGTCATTGATATTTTGTACGGGGCAAATCTATATGCCCTGTGCAAGAAGGATAGCGGCATTCATCCCATTGCCGTAGGGTCTACATACAGACGTATCGCAGCCAAAATTTGCTGTGCTTTTTTACAGCGAAGCACTGGCCAGCAAATTCCAGCCCCTACAGCTGGGCTTTGGGTCCAAAGGGGTCTGTGAGGCTGCGGTACACGCTTTATCGACATACCTCAACAGCAATGAAGGTGAGGTCATACTCAAGGTTGACATAAAAAATGCCTTTAATTCCGTAAACAGGTATACCTTGTTGACAGAAGTTCAAAAAGAAATAACCACAATTTATAGTTTTCTATATCAATGTTATAGGCACCCCTCTAAATTACTCTACAAGGAAAACTTTTTGGAATCAGCTGTTGGTTGTCAACAAGGTGACCCTCTTGGGCCAGTTATTTTCAGTTTGGTGATTAACCCAATCATTCGGCAACTCAATTCTAAATTCAATGAATGGTATTTGGATGATGGAACCCTAGGTGATGTAGATACAGTCTTGAACGATTTAACTTTTTTGAACGATAAATTTAGCTCTATTGGGCTAGAACTTAATCTTTCGAAATGCGGAATTTTCCTCCCCCAAACTACTGACCGACGGACTACTTTAGCAAAATTCAACGCCATAGCACCTAATATTAAAATAACTGAGAGAAATTCTCTTCACCTCCTGGGTTCTCCTATTTTTGATGAATCCTTTCCAAATTTCATTGAACAGAACATACAAAATTTTAACAATGTCTCGGAAAGACTTTTCAAAATTAACATGCATCCGGCCTACACACTTATCCGATATTGTTGCTTTGGACCAAAATTTACTTATAGACTTCGCTCCTCTCATTTATGGAAACACCCACAACTTTTAGAAAAAGTAGACCAAATTATAAAGAACACACTTTCATCTATCCTAAATGTGTCCTTGGACGACCGAGCATGGCAACAAGCCACGCTTCTCATTCGCTTGGGTGGCCTCGGCGTCCGCAAAATTTCAAGTATAAGTTTACCAGCCTTCCTCTCCTCGGTCCACGGTACTGATAAATTAACCAGGAACATCTTACCTTCCTCACTGGTTGATTTTGATGTACCGTGTTTGACCGATGCATTGAACGCTTGGAAAATGGCTTGTCCCAATACGGATCGGCCCGACAACCTGTCCTCCCAGAGATGATGGGATGTGCCGCTCTACAGTATTCTAAAGAATAACCTTATAAATACATCGTCTAGTACTTCTGAGCGTGCGCGTCTGCTGGCTGTGGGGGAATGGGAGTCGGGTATGTGGGCTTCAAGCACTCCCGTCATCTACCAAAGGCACTTTGATGGCTGACTCTTCGTTTCGGCTAGCGACCTGTCTACGCTTAGGCGCACCTTGTGTTGCTCCGCATCGGTGCTATTGTAGTGAAGCTGTCGGCAGCCTTGGGCACCATGACCTGTCTTGTTGCAAGAGTGCAGAACGCATATAACGGCACTCCAGCATCAATGACATTATTCGTCGGGCCCTTATCACCGCCAGCGTACCAGCTGTATTAGAACCTAGCGGCTTGGTACGTGACGATGGGGAGAGACCAGATGGCATGAAATTGGTGCCGTGGAAGGTGGGTAGGCCTCTGGTATGGGACGCAACCTGTGTCGACACCCTTGCGCCATACCATATACCCATGTTCCTAGTTCGGCGGGCTGTCCTGGCGCTGCTGCTGCGGCTGCTGAGGCCCTCAAGCGGCGCAAATACTGTAACCTAATTGGTAATTACAGTTTTGGGCCGTTTGAGGTCGAAACGCTTGGGTCATGGGGCCCGAGTGCACGTCTCCTTTTTAAGGAGATCTCTCGCCGACTGATCGAAACTGTGCGTGACCAGAGGCCAATTCTACCAATTCTGCCAATTCTAGGTAATTTTTTAATTTTGTTCTTATTGTTAAAACGTTTCAATGTTTTTTATGGAAATATTTGTACGCCGATACTTGCGGCTAAATATGATTAGACTCAAACTATGTAATATCTTGCGTGCTCTTGTATGTATACATTGTTTAAACAAATAAATAAATCTAATCTAATCTATTCGGTTCATTTATAACGAAAATATTGCCTTTAGTTTTATTATTTGCAAAATGTTCCCTTCTAAATGTAATGATAAGTTTTTCCATAAGGTCATGTTTTTGTGATGAGAAATCAAGATTATGATTATGATTATTTTAAGGACATGACAGGCAATCGTGAAGTCCGATATGTTTATTATGGATAAATATGATAGTTAGTTGATGTTTATTTATGTTTTAAATACAAATATAATTAATACCGTTAAATCAAACAAAGGGAGAAACATTATATCTATTTTATATTTTATTTCTTTCAAGAACGAAAAAGACACCACTTCATGTAAAAATATAACATTGTTTTTTTTTATAAAAAGGAACAAACGATTAATTTGGCTGTAGAGTTCTCCAAGCTCCACAAAGAATATAGGTATGTATTGGAAATAAAACACAAGGTTTGTATTTGGGTACATCAAACGATCAGTGATCACAACGACCGCTCTCTCTGGTGGATGACAGCGAAAGTGAGAACCATCTTGTCGGGGTTGCCCTCACTACCCGCTTTATGCACATTACACATTACATCTTTGATTATGAATATTTTCCGATAAACAGGAAATGGAGAAAGGACAACGAAAAATTAAAATAAAATATGTCATGGGAATTTAACGCAATGATTTCGATTGTTTATTTACCTATTTCACCCGACGTTTCGGCCGTTTTGCAACGACCGTGGTCCCGGGTAGACTGGTCTCTCGGTGTACTGGTGTTCGTTGGGGCAGAATTTTTTATAATCTTCTCTCACATTTCTACACACAACACTGACCGTGTCCTTATTCTGTCAGTTTGCCGTGATATATTGTTTTCCAATTATGAAACGCGAAAGTTTTAAAGTTAATAAAGAAAAGGTAGTCGGATTATGTGAGCAATGACTTAAAAAACGGGGAATGAATGATAGTGATTATTGACTGCGAAGAATAGGTGCAGAAACGGGATGTGCTAACTGCGGACGATATGGTCTTAGAGAAATGCAAACTGCAGCAAAACAAAACATAGTTAGCAAGTAACACTAACAGTTTGAACAGGTATGAGGCTTCAATGTTAAATATACGACATGCTTTTAGCTTATTGAATTTCGCTCGATATAATCATTTAATATTCTTACATAACCTCATCTCGACATCTGTAATGATTGCAGAAATAGGTCAAAGTAGTACAATATAAATTACAAACCATCAAAATATAAATGATAAATGACTTTATTTCTGTAATTTGGTTTGTACAAACACTTTAACATGTCTAACATATTTAAAAAAAAAACTAGATGAGGTCGGCGTATAGTTTTAAGTAAACATACCTGAACAATTCAAATTCAAAAGACGTCCGCAGGAATCTTGAACATTGGTTAGAGACAAGTAAAATAACACACAGCATAGATTCAATGTAATTTGTATTGTCTATGATTTGATAAACCAACGAGTAATCACAATGTTATCATAAAAGTTAAATTTTGCAAAATACATTCAACAAGACACGTTAATTAAACTGTCACTACGTTTTCAATAATGTCACAACAAATAACAAAAAATAATAATACAAAAACCTAAAGTATCTTATATTCTTATGAACCGACATCGGATCGTAGTACATTTATTGTGTAAATAGAGATTAAAGGCAAATGGTGTTGGATAATAATAAATTTTCAAGAGATAAATCATAAAAATACTCACATAGGATTTGCCAGTCAATGCAAATAATTTAAAATCATATATATATAAGTATCTGAACGCTTATAAGATAGTGAAACAAGAACACTATAGTATTAAACACGATCTGGAAAAATAACATGTTAAAGAAAACAACTTTAATAATAATTTCATATTATTGTTCTATTATGTTTAATGAATTCTGACTTACTATTTATTGAAAGAATTCTTTGTAGATATCATAACAGTCCAATATATTTACAAAAGCTTGAAACATTCTTGTTCGGTATTTTCACCGAACAGCTTACTTTGCAATATCGGTCTGACGCGTTAACCTAGTTTTATTATATTATAGTCAGTGCACTTTTGTCTACCACGTTAGCCGGGTGTATTCAAACATCTCATTCAACATTCATTAACATTTTGTAACATTTTAGTCATTAAGAACATTCGAGTGTAAGGAAATAAATAGTGTTTCACGTAAACAAATTTTTGGTCCTTCGAACCGGATCACGCGTTGCGTAATTTCGGAAATTCGGAATTTCGGTGTGCGTGACCTGAACTATCGTAACAAATAACACTGTGAGTACGTTGTGAGGCGGTCGGAGAGAACATTGAAGCAGAGCAGTGGAGCAGCAGCAAAGGCTGAGTACCAACAGCGGAGAAAACATGTAATAAATTTCCTTATTTATAGTCAGTTAGAAGTTCTATGCACGAATTTGTGAGAAAGGCAGGGGAAGAAGTGAGTACGGGCCTAGCACTATCATAACGGAGCCTCTTTTCGCAAGTTCATCTGTGGCATCATTGCCTAAGGATCCACTGTGCCCTTTGATTCACTGGAGGGTAATACGATTGGACGTCGACATCTTTAGGGCTAGGTGGTATTCAAAGATTAGTTTGTTTTCTAAAGCTTTGAGCTAAGCCATACTGTCGGATAGGCATTTAGCACCTTATGTTCACGCACATTTCACTAGTTATGTGGTCGTTCCATGTAACAGCAGTGAGAGTTTTTCCATGAACCAGTTATAAATCCAGTCTATGTGCTACTGCTTAAAAAATATAGATGGCAAAACGTAATAATGTGTGTTTTTTTTTCTAGTTTGTGCCGACTGAACTTGTGATACATTCATGGTTAATTAAAACTATTGGACTAGTAGTAATACATTGCACATATTGTGAGAGGTTCTACGTATCTGTTGAGAAAGGTCAGACTGCGTGTATACTACTTCTGAAGAATAAGAACTGTCCAAGTAAGAATTACAGTAGATACATATTCGTCAGATTATTGAATTATTTATCATCTTCATCTTCCTGCCCTTATCGAATGTAACTATACGTAGGGGTCGTTACTTCACGTTTTCTTAGTTCTTCTATTCTAAACATTTAAAAAATGGTCAGATTAATGGTCGCTGCGGGAAATGCCACCCCTTCGCCTTTACGTAACAAAGGATAGGCACCCATGCTCACCTCCGCTACTACAGCTCGCACGGGTGCCTATGCATTGTTACAGTGGGTGAAGGCTGCCCTCCCTTCGCGCCTCCGGTTGTTTATATAAACTATAGGGATAGTCAACAGACTACGTGCAGTCGGGGTGTACCAATGCGGTTCTGGAACATATTCGATCTATTTTAACTCATTAACTATTTAATGAGTTTCATTTGTATTTTGAATGTAAATATAATGAACTTAAGTCTATTAAATGTTTATTTAGAATTTATTTTTAATCAGTCGATATATAAATCACTCGCCATTTAAATTTTTCATACATTTTAAGCTTAGGTATAATAATTTTCCATATTTCGGTACAACCGATATTAAAATTTTCGATGTTTTGAACATTGACATTTTACCCGTAGCTATTTTAATTTTCGACGTTCAAATATGTACCGATAAAATTATTATGGCAAATAAATATTATGCTTTGCATATTAATGCAACTCCAAATCATGCCAAAATAATTAGACCAAATGAAAGTTATGCTACCCTTTGCGATATGCCAAAGTATTATTATTCCACAGTATTATTATGCTACTTGGATCCCTCCGAATCATAGTTCGATGTATGCCACATAAACTGCGTCACACCATCTGTAACGCCTTAGTAAAACCACACCTACTATATCTGATTGAAGTTTGGGGCAGCGTGGCCAAGACGAAGTTAGCAAGTCTCCATGTTGCACGAAAAAAACCGGCCAAGTGCGAGTCAGACTCGCACACAAAGGGTTCCGTACCATTATCGCAAAAAATTGCAAAAGTCACGTTTGTTGTATGGGAGCCTCTCTTAAATATTTATTTTAATCTGTTTAAACTATCCATATTTAACATCAACGTGCAAAATCTATGAAGAAACCAAAATAATCAACATAAGACAGCTATATATTTACAATACATGTATCACACTCAACATGAATTCATAGTAGACACAGACGCCAGGAAGACTGGAATCGGCGGGGTGTTGTCTCAATGAAAATGAGATCGTGAGGTTTTAATAGCGTATACTTCAGGTATAGTGGTTTTTTATTCTTATCTTTAAACGTAATACATAGTTGTCTTTGACTGATAAAACAATCCTGAAAAACACTTAATTTCGATTTGAGTTTATAAGCAGCGAATTGTATAACAAAATACCATTATATATAAAAAGGTTGCACTCATTCAATGCATTCAAAACTCACTTAGCTGAGACACATAACACCCTTCCTTAAAGCCGAATTTATTGAATGGGTGCATCATAATTGCTGCCGTGACGTCTGTGTAGAATTTTATATAATTCACTTTAAGCATTGTTCTCATCTAAGTTACTTTGAGTCTTTTTAGGGCTCCGTACCCAAAGGGTAAAAACGGAACCCTATTACTAAGACTCCGTGGTCCGTCTGTCTGTCTGTCTGTCACCAGGCTGTATCTCATAAACCGTGATAGCTAGACAGTTGAAATTTTCACAGATGATTTATTTCTGTTGCCGATATAACAACAAAAACTACAAACAAAATAAAATAAATATTGAAGTGGAACTCCCATATAACAAACATGTTTTTTTTGCGATAATGGTACGGAACCCCTCGTGAGCGAGTCCGACTCGCACTTGGCCGGTTTTTTGAGAATAAATATATTTATACCTAAACCTAATAAAAGTTTTGCAAAAACATTATGCCAAACAATATTATGCCTAAAAATGTTATGCCAAGAAAAGGATTCCCAAATATGCTTACCAATGGTTTGAAACCACTGTGGTTTCAAATTTTGGTAAAGTCAAGACCATATAGTATATATACGACCATAATATATAAAATGGGACTTAAGGAACTTATTGAAACTTTTCGGATTCTTAGTAAAATCTTCGACATTTTATTTGCTTTACTTTCTTAACAGTTTCCCTGTCCAATAGATCATATATGATTCATTATATTGTTTTACTAATTGGACAGTGAACCTGTTAGAGAGCTTTTAGTTACGTATATCAGTTCAGTAATAAATGCGTCAGAACGTGTTCAATCAACATGTGTAGGAACTGTGCGAGTGACATGCCAACTACATCGGTGTCTCGAGACAGCAAAATTGCTTTGCCTCGGTGACTTTAGGACTGCGCGCCCCAAATTATGTTGGTGACAGTCAGCTCCTACTTTGTGTGAATCGCCACAGAAAAATAATATTATTACAAAATGTCAGCTCGCACATTTTGTGTGAATTCAAGTTCGTGCGAATAAGCCAATAACCCTTTCTTTTATTTCATTCCTCATATTCTCTCCTCATTCTAGCTAGTGATGCGAACATAATTATATGGATCAGCTGTAACAGGGCTGTAGCCCTGTGAGGTTGTTAGTGTTTTACCAATAACCCTGTATATAAATCCATCGATCTTCTCTTTGTGGGACTACAGAGAGAAAATGGATGGATTTATATACACTCCATTTCTATCCTTCAATATTTGTATTCATGAGAACATTTTTATTCCATACAGAGTTTTAGCATGTTTACATGCTTACAAACTAGTGAATTATTATAATTTCCGTTCCTGTCTAATCTTTTAGATCTAATTACAGTATAGTTCTTCTTGAACTAAAAAACTACTGGGGCTGCGAACTAACTCTTTTAGTTTGTTTTTGTAATTACTTCTTATTTCGTAATATAAAATAAGATTAAATTAAATCTTTAGTTACAGAAAGTCAACAACATCTGTGCAAGAACCTGGTACTGGCAAATCTACCGCTCGGTAAGATGACCGCGTGTGGTCTGTTCTCTTTAGACGCTACGCTACCAAAATATTTGATTGGACTTCTCACTAATTACGTCATCGTGCTGCTGCAATTAAATTTTCTGTGAAATGAGTATTTATTTGTGTTTAATAAATATAGTTTTAAATGAACCATTCAATTGGTACTCATTTTGCTTATATAATACATTGTACATGAAACCGCTGGACCAGTGTGTTACACTAGATTATTATTATAGTGTTACCTGTATTTTACAATGAGCGTCTGCTTATCTGACTTCCAAATTCCATTAACTGGGTAACACAATTCCCCTTAGCAAGACTGGTATCGGATTTCAGGCTTCTGACGACCCATAAGGACAGTCAAAGATCTACTGTTGAAAGCTGAGACCACCGGCTTAATGTACTTTTCAAGGCACGGCAGAGTCTCGGTATTTCAGGACCAACCTCGGCAAGCATAGCTTGATTGACTTTTGCAGCTGTTATTATTACAGCTCCTCCAGTAGATTAGAGAGGCGGCTGGCATATTTTATAAAATTATAATAATATATTTTATTTTCAGACCAGAGTCCATATTAAAATTATACGTTACAACACCTACACAAAAACAATTACATTCACACACACATACAAATTCTAAATTAGTCCAAATTTCAAAATGTATTTAACATATTTGAATTTCGCTCTATGAGTCCATGTCCAATGCCACATCAATGAGCTGTCTAGTGTGACGGCCACAACAGCTACAAGGCTGTTGGAGCTATTGCCCATTGTCAGTTAGTCAACAGGTAAAAGTTAGGAACTGAAGTGCAAACAACAAACTCCAATGAATGTTATTTTATTCAATAGATAATGAACAACATACGGTTTTAATATGATGCATGTTTCTAGAAGGGATAGGAACAGGTTAGACTTTTAGGTATGTGAGATGGTGTTGGTGGAGACACAATAAAAGTCAATGTGGGTAGTTCGTACTTACAGTTTATATTGTGCGAATACACAAAAAACGTAAAACATAGTATAGTACTGAAGGCGAATAAAATGTGAGAGTTTAGGAGTCACAATAACAATAATGTTCACGGCACAATACATACAAACAGATACGAAATAAAGTTCTCAGTTAGATTATGAAACACAGCAATTAGCAGAAACGCGTTAGCCGTAACGGCTCAACGTTCAACAAGATATCAGCCGACAATATATCGTAAACGGTATGCGATGCAGTGAATGTCTGTCAACGGTGTGTTACTGTTATTATAATAATATATAAATTAATATATCGATATTGTATGTGTATCTTGTATGTTGTGTATTAAATAAATAAATAAACTATGTGGGTAGATAGCGTACCCTACAGACTTAAGTTAGTTAAGTTACACAAAGTTTGGTGTTTATAACAAAATCTTCATCTTACTAACATTTTATCATAGGTTCTGGCTGTTTATGTATATGAGATCAGATGTGCGTAAACGCACGCACGATACAGTAGTAATACGTATAGTGGGACAAAGTTCGGCGGAGTCTATATTTCCTGATAGCTATAAACTGAGGGTCTTCAAGTCAAGAGTGAATAGGTTACTTATAGGCAAGCGTGCTTCACCGTTGACTACATCATCATCTACTATCAGATAATATACTCAGAGGTCAAACGCGAGCCTAAAAATGATAAAAAATATAATAATAAATTAGTTAAGTTGTTGATGATAACAATAAAATAATCACTATTGTATAATGTATATGCGGTGGTGGCTCAGTAGCTAAGACTTCGCTTCTAGTGCTTAAAGGACGTGGGTCCAAATTCGGGCAAATACCAATGTGAGTTTTTCAACCCATATATACTTTCTAGATATATCTTTGACATCGCTGATAACGGTCAAGGAATATATCGTGAGGAAACCTAAACTTATAGTTAATATAAGTTTGAAACCGCAACCCGTCGTGAGCAATCATGGTGATTAATGCTCATGCCTATTTGTATGAGAAGAGGCTTTTAGTCTGCAGTAGGACAGTAACAAGCTCATATGATTATAAGTTGAATTGCAACAGGGTAAGCGTGTAGGTTGTGATCACGTTAGATATCTGGAAGGGCAACGTCGCATCTACGACCAGTATACCGAACACGCTGAACTTCTTGAATGTGGTGATCTGCTGACGGTGGATGTTCTTGCAGATTCTTCTTTGTTTATCTGTAAATGGTTAAGGATGATTAAAACATATGTATATATATTTTTGTTTTTATATAAATATTAATCGCAGTTTTTAAGAATTTTTCTTAATTAAAGGAAAAATATTAAAAAAAAAACATGTTTCGCGTATTCGATCTCGTGACTAATCGATTCCGCAAAAGACGTGTATTTTGCCGGGATAAAAAGACGCACATAATACTCAGAGATTAAAGCTTTCCGCCAGCGAAAGAATTTTATGCAATCGTATTGGTACTTACAAAGACTATCTCCTACATTACTACATACAAGCAATTTTACCTATTTTAAACTTCAACGACAATTCCACTTAAGATGGACTCCGAAGAAGGAAGGCGGTGGTGGTGGTATCAATATAATTATATTATTTCCAAATAATACCTAAGTCTATGAGTCTAAAATTCGAAGACATGTGACATCCACCAACCCGTACTGGGCCCTCGGGTGATAACGGCTCCCTTTCTCTCACAGAGAAGAGGTCTGTGTCCTACAGTGGGTACATAGCTGATTATATTTGTTGTAGTTCGCTGGTCAGATCATATCAAGGTGATAACAGGATTCAATGTCACTACTGCCCTGAGAAGAGCCGATGACAGAATGGAGCTCTTCAGAGAATCCGTCAAAGCTTGCCAGGACGGGCTGCTTATGCTTACCTGAGCATACTCCTGACTGCAGCAGCGCACAAGCACTTATTACTTCAGTCATGGTTGCATAGAATTTCTCACTTTCGATACATAGCAAGATTTGTAAAGCCGTGCTCTTGACAATCCACATTTGCGATATTACTGCAAAAAGGACGAACTGAAAGAGAATGGTTAAATAAAATTGCGCGCGTGGATAATTACCGGCAGAACGCGTTAAAAAAATTACAACGTTTGTGAAATGTAACTCATGCAAGGTCGTAATCGACGAATTGTTAGCGTACGTGCAGAATAAATTGTCTATCGTGGACGAAAATACGTTAATCATAATCTGTGTATATACAAGTGAGGAAATAAAGCAGTCAAAATCTTTAATGTATGAAACGTTATCCTCAGTGAAACGAAAAATAATTCGTAAAAATGATGGGAAGGAATAACGTGATTTCTTGATTTCGCTATTGAAAGTGGTGGACCCAGATGCAATACCGGTGTTTGTGGCCCGTGATGTTGGAAGACTTCCCCTTTCCCATTCGACCACCTAAATGCTTCCCAACTGCTAAAGGATATGTTGGTACTACGTGAAGAGGTGAAGATCATAAAATCTAGTTACGTAAACAAAGACCAGCTAGAAGAACTCAGACTTAATCAGGATAACAAGCAAGAAACGCGATATCTTCCATCAGCTGCAAGTACTCATAACATAGTTAGTCATCACAACGAGATAACACAGCGGGGTGAATGTGTCGCATCTAGCCAAATATTATCCAAAAGTATCCCTGAGGATAGTTTAATAAGACACCATCAATAATAAATTGTGATAGTGCAGATACTGAGAAAGACAGAACAATATTAATGTCGACGTGCACTGATAATAAACAGATGTGCTCGGACGAAATCGGGGTAAGGTGCCATCGCTCGGTGAAGCGTCAACGCAGCAAGCAGATGATTCACGGCAGCTACTCGATAGTGAAGCAAAACTATCCACAGAGGAGAATAGCTATAGCTGCGCTACTAGTAAGACATCGCGACCGCACTCGAGAATAAAATGTGTTTAACCACAAAGCGAGATTGCTGATGATTAGCAGTACGTAGGTCGGAGGAAAAAACGGAATTACCGATACAGGGGATGGACTGGTGTTGCGTGCGAAACTGTCGGCTTTAAGGCTGCCGATACGAAGACGCCGATATTGTTAATTACATACATTCTAAGACACAACAAAGAGTTTCCTTAGAGATAATACACGCTAAAAACAGATGGACCACAAGGCATACATTTTTTTTTGTATCTGATCACAAAGTATCTTTATTTTTAGATGAAAACTTGTGGCTTCAAGGAATCAATTTTAGAAGATTCTTGCATTATAAGCAAAGATATACGAATAATGTTTCAAATAACGTCGGCCGCAGTATGGAACGCAATGAATAGATTATACAGAATGGTATCGTTCAACTGTAAAAGTGTAAAAAGTTCTGTAAACAACATTAAAGAACTGTGTAGACCTGCCGATATAATTGCTTTGGAAGATACATGGTTGCAGCCAAAGGAAATACCATATCTTTGCACCATTTACGACAAGTTTAGAACGGGAACGTCAGCTGTTGACATCACGGCAGGCATATTACGCGGTCGACCTTACGGCGTTGTTGCTCTGTTGTGGAAGAGTAACGAATTTCAAAATGTGTCAGTGTTACAGTGCAATAACTCTCGTGCATGTGTAATAAAAATAGTAACTAACAATAGGCCTGTTATTGTGATGGACATCTATATGCCTACCGATATGAGTGATAACTTGCCGGTTTACCGGACTGTCTCGGTACGGTGAGTGCTGTAGTACGCGCTTGTAGTGTTGAATCAGTATTTGTTTTGGGGGATTTTAATGTGCACCCTAACTCTTTGTTTATGTGTGAGCTGTCATGCTTTCATGAGGACCAGAGATGAATTTGTGTTGATATAGACAAACTGGGGTTAACTAGTGATACCTACACTTTTAAGAGTGAAGCTCACGTCTGTAGGCGATGGCTAGACCACTGTGTAGTGTGAGGACTCACCAATTAAGAAGGCAACCTACTTGCCTATTAAAACACTGGCAACAAGTAACGTCTTGAAAGGTAAATGAATTTCGAACAGAATATAGGTGAAGATGTTTTTTTGAAAACAATATAATTATAACGGGAAATTTAACGCGATAATTTCGATTGTTTGTTTACCTATTTCGCCCGACGTTTCGGCCGTGTTGCAACGACCGTGGTCCCGGGTAGACAATCGAAATTATCGCGTTAAATTTCCCGTTATAATTATATTGTTTTCAATTATGAAACGCGAAAGTTTTAAAGATGTTTTTTTTGTTGAGCTTGGATGTCAGATTTTGATAGAAGCCGCCTAAAGGCAGGCATATTGTGGAATTGTCTCTAAATTTACCAGATAAAAGTGATTTCTGAGTTTTAATTATTAGCCGCTGGCTGCGCTCCCTACAGTAGTCACACACTCGGCATTAAGTTATGTAATTGATGTTTACCTAAGAAATGAAGTACTATGGTTTGACCATTACGCTATGATAGTGGAATTTAAATTAGATTTTTTATCACCTAGGATTCCTGATAATGTGATTGCACACAATAAAGTTGTATAGGGGGAAAGAACCAAGGAACAAATTAATACATATTCCAATGAATGTCAAAAGCGATTAAAATTGGTTGATTTTACTGTATAATTAACTGGCTGTGGTGATATTTTTTGTGGTGAATCCACCCATAGGATTGTTATTGATAAGTTGTATTCGGATTTTGTTTGTGCTCTCAGTGAGTCATCAATTTGTAGTGCGGCAAATAAGATTGTTAGTCGTAAGAAAAACTCTCAAATCACAGGCTCGAATAAACATGTCAGTTACGCTCACAGGCTGGGGAGGCAAAACTTTCACATATGGTTATCGTGTGGTAAACCATCAACTGGCCTAGTATATGATGATATGCGAAAAAAGAAGCGCATTTTTGAAATCGTGACTTAAATGGTGTCAGAATCACGAGAAACAGATAAAGATGAACATAATTGCCTCTAAAAATTTCAAGCGTGATTTTCGCGGTTTCTGAAAGAGCACTAATAAATTGAGCATTCGGCCAGGCCTGCCTATTAGTGTGAATAGTGTGAGTGATGCGAAGGATATTGCGAACCTTTTTAGAAATCAGTTTTTTAAAGTCACCGCTAGGCAGCTCTTGTGAGATGCTGGATACTGAGCCTCGTTGTGGCAAGGTGGGCACACGTTTCAGTGCCAAAGATGTTGCCAGAGTCATCAGGTATACGTCTAGAGGTAAGTCTTCTGGACATGACGTTAACAAGACTCTGGTCCTAACTTACCGAAGGTTTAGGCACTGCTGTAAAATTTATGTATTGATCATTCGTACTTGCCCTCCGACCTAATGAGGACGATCGTGGTTCCCATTGTTAAAAGTAAAACAGGTGATCTTTCGGATAAGGGCAACTATAGACCTATTTCTCTAGTAACCATAGTCGCGAAGGTGCTTGATGGTCTGCTTGATACACAGCTAAACGTACATCTTGTGCTGCACGAAAATCAGTTCGGAGTTTTGGCCAGGAATTTCTACAGAGAGTGCAAAGTTGGTGACTCAAGCAGGCCGTCAGGTACTAGACAAAAAGAGGAACACCTGTTTTCGCTTGCTGCCTCGATTTGTCTAGGGCTTTTGATCTGGTTTCCTACGATTTATTATGGAGGTAACTTGAAGCTATAAGCTTGCCTATCGAGCTTATAAGTATCTTCAGGCACTGGTATGGAAGCCAGGTCAACAGTGTTCGGTGGGCAGGTGTGCTGTCGGAGCCTTATCAATTGGAGTGTGGAGTGAGATAGGGGGGGTTGACCTCCCCTGCCTTCTACAATTTGTATATGAATGCCCCGATTGAGGCGCTTAGCAGTCAACATGTCGGTTGCCATATTGAATTTGTGTCAATAATTTAAGCTACACGGACGACATGGTGCTGCTGATTGCGTCAGTCAGTGGTATTAGGACATTATTGGCTATATGTGAGCGTTACGCAACTGAACATAGTTTATTGTATAACGTCCAGAAAAGTCAGTACATTGTTTTTGACGCGGGTACCAGTTACTCTTGAGCGAGTGGAACAATTAAAGTACCTAGGTCACTTGGTTACCACTGACCTCAAGGATAATGCTGACATTGAAAGGGAACGGAGGGCTCTTTCCGTGCGTGCGAATTATGATAGCTCGTAAGTTTGCACGTTGTACTGCAGAAGTAAAGGTGACACTCTTTAGAACATTCTGTACCACCTTCTACGCTTGCAGCCTGTGGGAGAAGTATTCGCAGGCGTCGTATGGAGCCCTTCGTGTCCAGTATAATAACGCGTTCAGAAAACCTATGGGGTTGCCTTAGCGTTGTAGTGCGTCAAGGATATTTGCGGCGGCGCGTGTGGATTGTTTTTACGCGATAATGCGCAAGCGCGCGACATCAATGGTGGCCCGAGTTAAGGACAGCCCTAACAGGGTTCTGAAATTGATTGCTGACAGAGTGGACTGTCCGTATATAGTTCACTGCTGTCAGTTACATGTGTCACCATATCGTGTTGTTTACTAACACTTAGTTAATAACCCTATATGAGTCTTCGCTCGAATTAAAGTTTTTGAATTTGAATTTAAATAGAACAATAAGTTTATAGGGGTGCAAGTTGTAGCTAACAATAATATCACGCTTTGTCGATCCCGAATAAG
Organism: Orthosia gothica; assembly: GCA_949775005.1. Lineage (NCBI taxonomy): Eukaryota > Metazoa > Arthropoda > Insecta > Lepidoptera > Noctuidae > Orthosia > Orthosia gothica. Next base: position 24,647,777 of record OX459035.1, read on the forward strand.
GGTTAAGCAGAGATGTCAACTAGTTTTTTTTTTTAAAGACTAGGTGATAATTCACCTAGTTTCTTTAGAAAAAAAATTCCACACTCTAATGAGTGTGGAATTTTCACCGCCGTCGAATTTTCAGGGCCCGTTACCTCTTAAAATATCACCCTGAACCCCCTCTGTGCAACGTCTGTTAAGGGTAAAAGAGGCTCCCTTAAGCCTCGCTGTGCATGGATGCACATGATGACTATAGAGGTATGTGTCTACATACCTCCATGATAATGGCATAAAAGAAAATAAGATACAAGAGATCAGTTAGGTAAAACATGTTAGGTCCCAAAAAATTTAGTGTGCTGATTTTTTGGATGTTGTTAGGATAGATAGATACCAATAGGATGAAACTAAGTTTGCAGCTGCGAAAGACCTATTAAGCTATATCTACGTGGGACTCGACTAACCTCAACGTTTTCGTTAATTGTACAGGTTTTGGCTTATAACTTCTAAACAATGCATACTATTGAAAAAGTATACTAAACTTCAAACATTGACCTTTGTTCTCAATACTGGCGTAGTGGGTTTGTTGTTTTTCTACCTATGTAGGTTAGCAACCATCGGCATCGGTGAAGTTACTAAGTTGGAGGTCACCGTCGCCATAATACCAATTATATAAAAATTACTATTAGGGCTACATTGATGAAATTAATTTTATTGGACATTCATAACAAAACCTGCATGAAACAAATATTTAAACGACGTAAATATAGCTGTTTCAGGTTTGGCTGTTTTTGTATGTGAGTTTTAATGTTTGTCTATGCACCCATAATACAGAAGACATTCCTAGTGTGGGCAACGGTTCCAACAACTTACTTCTTGTCCACTCTTTGTCAGCTCTTGTTTCATTTGTAATAATATTGCAACGGTGATAAGTCCGTGGCAAACGGTGTGTACTATATAATAAAGAACCTGAAAGTTAAAAAAGATAATTACTCTCATATTATAATATTCAAATTATAAACTTCAAAACGAGTTTATATTGACATACTTTATAAACACAATACAGAAATTTAAAAATATAATCTATACTAATATGATAAAGCTGAAGAGTTTGTTTGTTTGAACGCACTAATCTCAGGAATTACTGGTTGGAATTGTTTTTTTTTTGTGTTTGATAATTCATTTAACGAGGAAGGTTATAGGCTAAATAACATTACGCTACGACCAAACAGGAGCTGAGCATAAATGAAAAATGTTGCATAAACGGGATGCGCCCGTTGCGTGCGCTGTGTGAGCGATTAAAGTAACGCAACATTCATGTATGTAGGGTAGGTAGGGTAGGGTAGGCAAGTAGCCAGTTGACGGGAGCGAAGCCGCGTTGGACAGCTAGTCTTATTATAAGACTTTTTCTCTAACAAAATAATGCTATAAAACATTTTTTTTATCACATCTATTCAAAAGAGCTAGTTTATTCCTTGTAAACAGGGACCAAAATATCGCATTAATCTCATAATGCCGCACTCAGAGACATTTAACGGTTACTTAACGCGCTCCTTAGTATAGATTTTGTACCAAAAATCTCTACTAAGGAGAGTTTTAAGTACCATTCGTAAGTAAAATTCGTGTGATATTATTAAAAACCTAGCCTACGGCGCGGTTTTAAACACACTCTCATGTTTTAATACCCCTTATTATGCAACGGTTTCATAAACTACTATTACTAAACAGGGCCGAAAGTTGAAACGTGTATCGTATATATTAATTTTGGCAAAATGGATTGTTTTTATTGTAAATCTTCACTCATTTATTTTTTCTAGTCGCTTGCCATAGGCTTTTGTCCCAACGCCGTCGATCAGCGAGTAGCGAGTAAAGCTAGAAACTAAAAACAAGTTGGTGAGGAGCAAGTAGTGAATATGTAATTCCAAAAGTTTTACCACTCGGCTATGAACGAGTGTTTATGTGCGACGAGAGATTACTCGCACCAGTCGCTCGGGGCGGCCGCATTGTAGGTAGAAATGACCGCTGCTGGTTGGTCTCTGGGCGTGAGTTCTGACCACCAAGCGAGCAAGCGAGCATCGCTGAGCAAGAATAACTGCGACAAACTTGTGGTGCAGTGCGGCAGTGTGGACAGCCAGCGATCAACTATTACTATATGTCTCTTTTATTTACACGGGATCTTATATCGTTTGTTCGTTTCTGCAGCGAGAAAATAGTCGAAAGCTAATCGCTTCGTCACCGGTGTGGGATAGTCAGAAATGGGAAATTTGAAAAAACACCAGAGTTGTATGATACCATTCGAAGGGACAATAAATATAAAATAATAAAACAACACGACTGTACCCCGCGAAAGGTGAAGCAGAGGTGGACTTACAGTAAACCACACTTCGCCGGTAATATTTAAGCCTCATGTAATAGGAGGCGAGCCTGTTGCCATTAACCGGGCACAAACCCAAATTGCAGGCTGCTACTGAGGAATTGCAGAGGCAAAAACCCAACAACTCTTTGCCCAATCAGAGAATCGAACTCATGAAATCATGCTCCGCAGTAGCACCACTAGACCAAAGAGGCATACAATAAATGTATACATTTAAGCACATTGTTTTGACACATTCAGGGGAATGATGAGCCCATATGGAGTAAGTGGAGGATATTTCAGGGCGACAGTTTGATTCCACATTGATTCTGCTTAGTCCTGAATCCTCTAAGTACATTGCTGGAGGATTCATATCTAGGCTGCCGGTTGAGAAGAGGTGGTCAGGTCATATCTCACCTCCTTTACATGGATGAATAGAAACTTTTTACCCCCAACAAATTCCAACTGACGGAGCTACTGAATGTAACTGAAACCAATGAGGACAAATGTGCAGTCATGCTTGTAAAGCGAGGAGAAATTATGGATTCCAAGGGAATTCAACTCTCTGATTCCATACATCTTAGACACCTCTCCTCGACCGAAACTTATAAGTATTTGGGTATGTCGGAAGCGTTGGGCATTAGCAGTGCCGACATGAAGCAACTTTTAAGGAGCGTTTCTTTGGCTGCCTGAAAGGTGTATTAAATAGCCTATTACCGGGTCGAAATAAGGTGCGCGCCTTCAACAGTTGGGTTTTGATGTACTCTTTCGGCAAAATTAATTGGATTCAGACCGAGCTTGACGCCGTGTGTAGCCTCAGAGATTACATTTTAAAAGCTGAAGTCTGTATGCATCGGAATATGGTCGCAGTGGACAAGAGACTCACCCCGTTGTCCATGGCTAAAGAAAACTGGCGCAAGCCTGTAATACTAACTACTGATGACTATGTCATGGTAGTATACGTGATGATACTAACGTCCGTATCCTGGCTACGTTTCAGCGACCTTTTTGGGGAAACTGAAGGCTTTGTCTGTGCAATTATGGGAGAAGTTATCCTGACGAATAACTACCGGAGACATATAATGAAGGACGGGACGGTTGATGTGTGTCAGGCATGCCACCGTCCGGGTGAATCTATAAGACAAAATATAGTTGGTTGTTCTCGTCTGGCTAACGGCGAATACTTACACATGCATAAACAAATGAAGAAATAATGAAGGATTGTTCACCAGCAACTTGCTTTGAATTACAATCTAGTGGATTCTGAGGTACTGTATTACAAGTATGTGCCCGACCCAGTTCTCGAAAATAACCATGTCACGTTGTACCGGGATCGGTCTATCATCACTGATAGGACTATTGTTGCCAATAAGCTGGACATAGTGGTAAAAGACCGATTAGCGCGCCGCACAATGATAATCGATGTCACCATCCCGCAAGACGAAAACCTCGTGAAAGCTGAGAAAGAGAAACAAATCAAGTATCTTGACTTAGCACACGAGGTTGCTGACATGTGGAATGTGCACTCGGCGATCATTGTGCCGATTGTCGTTACGGCCAACGGCGTGATGGCGAAGAGCCTCAACGATTATCTGTCGAGGCTGTCATTGCGTGGTTCGATCAAGGGTCTGATACAGAAAGCAGTACACATCGATACAGCTCGCATTGTGAGGAGATTCCTGTCCCTGGAGCTCTAACCAACGGTAGCTTGAAACCTGCTCCCAACACCGGTGGACCACCATTTTTGTTAGATTTTCAAATGTTTTTTTTAATGATTTGTTTTTATAAAGACATATTTAAAAAATTAAATGTAAAGTGTGTACAAAGTTAAACAAACGAAATAATAATAATAATGGAATGTGGACTCAAACTATCGCCCTGGAATATACATCACTCGATCCTTACAGGTTCGCTATTCCTTTGGATATTTCGACATCCTGGATAGCGAAGGACTTTGCTCCAATGCCCCATACACGACATCAGGAAAGTGCGTAGAGTTGTATCTATTTTATACAATTCTAGCACTCTTATGAGCCATGTATGAGGCACCGAGTCATAGTCCTTCTTATTATCTATCCAAAATGTCGACAGATCCTTGCGGGAACGCCGAACGTGTTGGATAATGTCCATAAATAAACTAGGAGTAGCTCCTTAGTACCGCGGACCTGACCATAGGACCCGTTCCTACATCCATTCTGAGAGAACGACATGATGGAGTTGTTGTTTGGTTTTGCCTAGCCCTGAATCCTCTAAGCATCCTGCTGGAGAATTCAGGGCTAGGCTATCGGTGGTAGGAAGGTTATACCTCACCTCCTTTACAGGGATGACTTGAGCTATTTTCCCCCAGCAATCTACAGGTAATGGAGTTACTGAAGGTAACTGAAACTTTTAGTAGCGCCATCAAGATGGAGTTTGGTGTGGACAAATTTGCGGTCATGCATGTAAAGCCAGGGGAGATTGTGGAATCCGTAGGCATTCATCTCGCGGATTCCATACACCTGAAATCCCTCTCTCCAAACGAAACCTATAAGTATTTGGGTATATCGGAAGCGTTAAGTATCAGCACTACTGACATGAAGCAATATTTGAAGGAATCAATAGCCTTCTTTCGGGTGGCAAAAAGGTGCGCGCCTTCAACGGTTGTATCATGCAGGTATTGATGTATCCTTTCGGCATACTCAAATGGACTCAAACGAGCTTGATGCCCTGGATAGGCGGGTCCGTTCACTGCTGACTGCATATCGAATGCATCACCCACGATCGTCGGTCATGAGATTGTATATCCCATTGTATTGTTCGGAGGTTCCTCTCTCTGGAGCCCTGACCGCCGGTAGCTTGTTCGCTTGAACTTGGATTCCCGATACCGGTGGGCCTCTATTTTTGTTTGTTTTTTTTTTATATAATTAGGTTTTCAAATGTTTTTTATTTTGTTATTTTTTTAATTAAGAAATATTTAAAAATGTAGACAATAATAAAATAAATTAAATTAAAGAAAAAATGATAATCTATCTCTGTGTCAAATTTCACCCAGATCCGTTCAGCCGTTCCAGCGTGATTGAGTTAAAAACATACACACAACCATCCAAACTTTTGCATTCATAATATTAGTAAGATAAAGCAATCAGATAATAATGGACCAACTTTCTTAATTTTAAATATCTGATCAATAATTATAATTTTGAATACTTACCAGCAAACGAAAAGCTTTCTCAAAAATCTTGTAAGCTTGCAGTATATTTAGGTATAAATCATACATTATCTTCCAATGGGACTCACAGTCTACATCGTTTCTTGATAATTGCACGTTATTTATCCATACACTAAGCATTTTTCTCAACAAAGTAATAAAAAACGTTGCATATAGAATGTTAATATCAAAACATATACTGGTATAGTTACTTATAATTTCAACAAAATTAGCAAGAGAGAAATTTATCCAGAAATAGACACTAGCAAAGATATAAGTGAAATTCAAGAAGATTACATAAGTCCAGTTGGAGACTACCAAATTTCTCAGATATATGCCATCAAGTTTTAGAAATCTATGGACGTGTTGGATTTTCAGGAGTAAAACGATATTGTTATTAACGTTCATAATATTGGAGCAGTAGTTGATGATAAAGCCTATGGAGAAGAAGAAAAAGTCATAGACGTTACACCAACCGAAAGTAATGGACAAACCCTGCCAGCGGTGCATAATGGTAAGAAGATAGTAGAATATTACAGAGCAGAATATAGAAGCAGAGGTGATTCCTAGGACGTTGTAACGAGTAGTATTTGAAGTGATAAAGTTGTCACGAATAGAATACTTCGCGCAGATGAAAAGACTTTGCATAAAATCTAATGGTTTCAGTCCCAATTGTAAATCTTCTTCGACTACGTTATTTAACAACACTTCTTTATATTGTATTGTTGGTATGATCTTGATAAGTACATTTTTTATTTTTGGTCTTCGCTTGATTTTGGTGCTTGAAATCATTTTTGATGCACTCGATAGCTTTCTGTTAGTAAGACAGTTGATTTCAAGCTAAAATATGTGAACGTTAATGAAAAAGCAATCAATTAACTAAGTTATTGGGTTGTCTGTTGGTTAATTAAAAGAAATGGTCATATTTGCAGTTTGTGTAATTGAAAAGTTTGCAGTGACCTCTTTTCACACTAACGCAGGTGTGCAGGCGTCTCTGCATCGACTTACCAGTAACTTTAACGAGAACTTCCATCATATTCATATGATCGGTCTTTCTGCTGGGCTGGTAAATTCAAAGAAAAAATACTTAAAACACTTAGTCAGTCTAATGATTTAATTCGGTTTTAATGATAGTTTCACGCCTGAACAGCTGCTCAACTTGTATAAAGCGCAATTTCAGATATGTATGGAGACGGAGCTGCCAAATATCAACTTGATGCACTTGAGTCGATTGACAAACGGGCAAAAAGGTTTATCGGCAACGATGCACTGATCGCCTCAAAGCTCCGGGAGGCCATGGTGGAGCGCTTGAACCTGTCCTTGCAGGCAGTCTCCGAATGGGGCGATGCCAATCTGGTCAGGTTTAATGCCGCTAAAACCCAGGCGTGTCTTTTTTCCGCTATAAAGAGCCAATTTTACCCAGATCCAACTTTCTGAGATGCGACCGTGCCAATAACTGACCATCTTGAGCTTCTTGGCGTTACGTTGACATCTACTCTCAATTTTGGCCCTTACATTGTGGCAAAGGCTCAGCTGGCTGCCAAAAAGCTGGGGATCCTTGCAAAGGTGAGACGGTACTTCACGCCGGAACAGCTACTCAACTTGTATCAAGCGCAAGTTCGATCATGCATGGAGTACTGTTCTCATCTCTGGGACGGATCAGCCAAATACCAGCTTGACGCACTAGAGTCGATCGAAAAGCGAGCCAAGAGGCTCATCGGCGATGAGGCGCTGGTCAAGTCAAAGCTCCAGAGTCTTGAACATCGTCGCCGAGTTGCCAGCCTGTCGGTTTTTTATCGGTTACATTTTGGGGAGTGTGCGATGGAATTGCACGATATAATTCCACCTAGCCCGTTCCATCATCGGACTACCAGACGTACGGCGATGCGCCATCGATACATGGTAGACATCCCACCCATACGCACAAAACGTTTTGGGAACACTTTTATTATGCGTACAGCTAAGGAGTGGAATTCCCTGCCGGAGTCTGTGTTTCCCGATAGCTACAATCTAGGGGTCTTTAAGTCAAGAGTGAATAGGTTATTTCTAGGCAAGCGTGTTTCACCGTCGACCACATCATCGCTTACCATCAGGTGAGATTGTGGTCAAGCGCGAGCCTATAGGTTATAAAAAAAAAAAAAAAGCTCCCAGAGCCTTGAACACCAATGCCGAGTTGTCAGTCTGTCGGTTTTTTTGTTGAAAAATGTGAACTACGCTATAGTGACGCTGTGTGTGTGCTGTGATGTGTACTACGCAGATATTGACTTAAATATAAATGTTAGTAAGACCAAATTAATAGAATTTAACTCGTATAATACTAAACAATTAGCTGTAAATATTATATATAAAGATGCAAAAGTACAACAAGTGGATGAAATCAAACTTTTAGGTATTAATATAGACAAGAATCTCAATTGGAAAAGCCATGTGGAACATATATGTCAGAAACTTGATAGGTTTGTGTTTGCGTTACAAAATCTAAGACAAAATATTTCTGTAGAAGCTGCTCTTTCAGTTTACCATGGCTATGTGTCATCTATTCTAAGCTATGGACTTATCATGTGGGGTAACTCGACTGATACCGACAGAGTTTTTAAGCTCCAGAAACGTTGCATCAGGATCATAAACAAGGCATAGTTTTTAGATAGCTGTAAACCTCCCTTTAAAAAAAAGTAAAATTCTTCCACTGCCCCGTATGTACATACGAGACATCTGCATCTTTACAAAGAAACACATACATTATTTTATGCAACATAGCGAAGTTGTGCCAAGACTAAAAAGGGCTAAGTTTCGCAACCTATTATATCATCCATTTTAAAAACATTACCGCAATAATTTTAATTCATTTGGTATGTTATTATAAATTAATATACACATATTATACAATATTTTTTGTAAATATCTTTATGACCAGATGGATGATATAATAGGTTGCGAAACTTAGCCCTTTTTAGTCTAGGCACAACTTCGCTATTTTGCATAAAATAATGTATGTGTTTCTTTGTAAAGATGCAGATGTCTCGTATGTAGTGGTCGTCGTAGTGGAAGAATTTTACTTTTTTAAAGAGAGGTTAGCATTTAGAAGTTCCAGTGACCGTCTGTGGTCTTTTCATCAGTTCCTCTTCACCAAATGATACTTTCTGACTGCAAATGATTGCATTGTTGATAAAAATACCAAAATCGCTATATGTTTGCATATAATATTTAAGGTGTTCCCTCAATTTCTCTAGGATTCCATCATCAGATCCTGACCTGATGATTATGGGACCAACTAAGAAGTATAACCTTTCAAACAATAGAAGAATTTTTGAAATCAGTCCAGGCGTCTTTGAGTAATCGGGGAACATAAATAAAAAATAAAAAATATTCCGACGAATTGAGAACCTCCTCCTTTTTTTGAAGTCGGTTAATAAATAGTGAATAATTTACTTATTAAATGAGTAATTGAAATGATAATTAATGATAATTGATACACGTACATGGATTAATAGTTAAATCAGCATTGTAAACAAACATTTTATTTGATTTCAATTGTTTTCATTTTAATTTATTTGATTGGCATTTTTAATTTTAATTATTGACATGTTAATTTATTTTATTGATATTTTTATTTTATTTTTTTAATTATTGTCGAGTTTATAATCTGACAATTGATAGTATTGGAATATTAGTTATTGACATTTAAATATGTGATTGACATTTAATTTTTAGTATTGGCATTTTTAGTTTTAATCATTTATATTTTGATTTACCTAATTTTATTTTTATATAATCTGACCATTGAAAGTAAGAATTTAGCATCAATGTTGTTTTGGTTTGGTCTTGTTTTAATTTTTATCGAGGTAATGTTTACAATTGTATATTGAAAATAAACCGTAATCGATCATTTAAGAAAAAAGAACATTCAATCACAATGAAAGGTAGTCCGTTCATTCGGAGTAGCAGGTGCACTCGCTCTCCACCCACTATACCCGTACCAGCAGCCGTACTCGCAGCCGTACCCGCAGCCGTTTTCGAAGCCGATCCTGCCTCTCAGGAGCCTCACCACAAAACAAATGATACCCTTGAAATGATCTCGACGCCAGAAATTCAGAACTGGTTGGTGACCATCGAGCAGAACCTGAAGGAGGTGTGCACTATTGTAGCCGACGGTCAAATGAATACGGAACAGAAGCTACATATCAATGCCTTATGCTGTATAGTATGTCACGGCACATCGCAAATGGCCGTACACTACCAGTTCATCAAAGCGAGAGCTGTCCAATACCACCATGCTACGCAAAGCTTTGAGAAGCAACTTTACCTATCGAAGCAACTACAGAAACTTAAGCACAGTATCGGAGAATTTATGAGACCTGCTCAGGGAACATCTTTTTCGGACATGGTAAAAAAAGGAGCCAACAATTTTATACAGCCAATAAATTTAAGTTCTGTGGCCATCTATCCTAACGACAAATTTAAGACCAGCGATGAGACAAAATCGCTTGTCCAAAAAATTATCCATCCTGAACAGACGAAGCTCCACGTGAGAGGCCTGCGCAAGACGAGGAACGGGGGTGTTATTATCAGCACTGAGACAAAGGACGACATTGAGAAGCTGAGACAATTGGTGCAGCTAACGAAGTCGGGCCCAATAGTTGTCGTTCCGCTGTCATCATCATCTTCCTGCCCTTATCCCATGTAACTTGGGGTCGGTGCAACACGTTTTCCTCTTCCATACCGTTCTGTCCCCAGTTACGCTATTACTGGCACGGAACTGGAGAGACCGCCAAAATCGCAAAACAGGTATTCAATTTTGCTTAACTGCTCAATTTCAGGCCAAAACTCTCCAGTCTGCTCTGGACCTCTAGGCCACTCTCGGTAACCAGCACAATGTCAACTGCAAACAGCACACACCAGGGTGCCTCTTCCTGTATGTCCGACGTCAGAGCGTCCATTATCAACAGGAAAAGGTAGGGACTGAGGGCCGACACTTGGTGCAAGCCGACTGCCACACTGAAGCTGCCAGTATTGCCAACAGTAGACCTAACTTCGGTACTGCATCGACTGTACATCGCTCGAATCAACTCTACATACTTTCCAGGCACTCCTTTCTTCTTAAGGGCCCACCACAAAACCTCACGAGGAACCCGGTCGTATGCCTTTTCGAGGTCAACGAACACCATGTGCAAGTTTTTATGTGCACCTCTGTATTTCTCGCACAACTGGCGGATTGCGAAAATGGCATCCGTAATACCCCGACCAGGCAAAAACCAAATTGGTTCTGGGATATTTTAGTCACTTCTCTCAGCCGCCTTTCAATAACTTTCACCCAAGCTTATATACTATGTGACATTAGCTTTATTCCTCTATAGTTATTGCACTCCAGCTCATCACCTTTGTTTTTAAAGACGGGCACTAGTGAACTATTGCACCATTCATCAGGTATGGCCTCTTCCCGCACTAACTTATTGAAGAATAAAGCCAACCACGTCCATCCATCTACGCGCAATAACTTCCATACTTCAACTGGTATTCCGTCTGGACCAACTGCCTTACCATTCTTCATTCCATTTACTGCTATTCTTACTTCATCCACTAACCATTCTCACAAACCCATTGTTCCGCTGTCATAAATATCATTAATAATTTAGATTTAAATAATTTCTCTGTGTCCGAGTCTAAAGTTTGTGAACAATATCTACCCGGCTACAAAAATCCCTTAACGTTGAACTAGTCGACGGCACGAACTACTTTGTGCGCGGGCGATAGAAATAGATGCTGTGATGAGCAGTAAGAAGCTAGTTCGCGTACGAATTAGCACTTTTGCAAATTTGTGTCGAAATGGATGATGATTTAGGATGAAAAGGAGCGCGAGAAATTTTATACACAGACCTTTGGGAGTCTAGAAATTATGAAAAAACAACAAAATGTATATTTATAAAATAACATTATTTGCATTGTTGAATTACTAATCTATCCCTGTATGGAGGCTGTTTAGTAATTATCCTTCTTCTTATGGTATTTATTTCCGCCCAAAGATGCGTTAAAATAAGTGTTGAGTTATGGAACTTTTGACGCTCATAACTTTCAAATATAATTTTCATTTTGAACGTACATCGTCAAACAGTGGAGTAATCTGTAGACTACGTTTGTATGCAACAATTTTCGACTAGTGTAACCTTAACCATACTTACGCAAAATATTCGCAGTATTTTTAAGAATTTTGATAGCTTTAGTACATTTCAACAACGGCTAAACATAAATTGTGACATTTTTGTTTTAACTGAATGCAGGGCTTGCGAAGCAATATAACATACCAGTAATTCCGGGATATAGTAATATTAATTATAATCAAAACGAAGGAGTGATAGTTTATGCATGAAATCATCTAAATATCTCTGTTGAGGAATTAATAAAAAATAAGCAATTCAGGCATATTTTAGTACCACCACTGACTTATATTTGCCGCATTTGTTTATCTTCCGGTATTTTGCCTGAATGCCTACAAAAAACACTAATTCTCCCTATCTATAAATCAGACAGTAAATAGCTAGTGACAAATTATAGACCTATTTCTTTACTGCCTTGTATGTCTAAAATATTAGGAAAAAAATATGAAAAAAAGATTGTTCAGATATCTGGAGAACAAATCAATTTTATCCAAGCGCCAGTTTGGATTAAGGCCTAAAATCTCAACCGCCGATGCCGTACATCATCTGACTGACAATCTAGCACAAGAACTTGACAAGGGTAACCACACAGTAGGAATTTTCCTGGACCTCGCTAAAGCTTTTGACACAGTTTCCATTCACACCCTGTTGCACAAGCTTGAGACCATTGGTGTAAGAGGAACCCAGCTGAAAGTCTTTAAAAGTTATTTGGAGGACCGTACCCAATGTGTAAAGATTGGCAATGTTCTCAGCACTGATAAGAAAAACACGTCATTTGGGGTTCCCCAGGGAAGTGTTTTAGGCCCAACTCTTGATATAGTAATAATTGGTTTTATTATAAAACAAAATAAAAACTTCTATGCAAATTTGAAAAAAAAAAGTTTTAAGATCATTTTTACTTGTTCCGCTAATTTTTCTAGTGTGTGTAGATTGCATAAACTACTATTACCGTTCTTAACCGACTTCCCAAAAAGGAAGCGATTATCAATTCGACTGTTTTTTTATGTTTGTTACCTCAGAACTTTTTGATAAGTGAACCGATTTTGATGATTCTTTTTTATGTGAAAGCTGGTCCTTGTCATGTGGTCCCAGTTAATTTCATAAAGTTCTGACGATGAACTTCGCAGAAAAACATCAGAACTCTTCAATAAATGACGGCAATTTACTCGGGATAGCTGCAATCGCATATCTGTTTATTTTTTACACCATTTCATAACATAACATCACACTCGTACGCTCTAAAGGGATATGCAGGTGTGAATAATTCACTCAGGTATATTCTCATTTCACCTGTTTTGTTTAAGTTTCATGTTATTGGGTTAATCTATTATGGCATCATATTGCGCATTATAGGTACCAAGCCTATAAAACTGGTCGATTATGTACCACAACAAAAAAGTGAAGAAAAAAAAATTATACAAAAAACACAACCTTATTTTTAAAGGTATTTTTCATTTACCGTGCCGGCAGCCAATACCCGGAACGTAACAATCGACATATAGAACGTGTGTAAAGGCACTTAAGATAACTATCGAAACGAATGTGCCTAAGCACACTAACAAAGCCATTAAATTATTGAAGTATTGATTAAATGTAACGGCTTACAATTGTTTTTATAGAGGTACATTAACAGTTGTACTACAATCATGTTCCCAACATTGAACAGAATAGAGTCAGGGATAAACTCGGGTAAAATCGAAGCTGCTTCTATAATTCCGTACAACAGTGAAGTTATGCTCAGCAACCAAATTGAAAATGAATTAAAATCAGTTCTAAAGCCACTTAATCTGATGCAAGCCCTTTTCATTTGTTCTAAGTACAAAATTCGCGACAAATCCATCACTCCAAACAGTTTCATCTACAATTTTATTGGAGTCCTCTGCGTGTTCATATACCGAGGCTATTTGATCTATCTTTTTCTCAGCTCATTTGGCGGATTCGGAGAGGGTTTCTACATGCTCATTAACTGGATCGCTATCTATGACAACTTATTTTACTCATTTGGGTTCATCTTAAACCACCTCAGTAATATGAAATATAAAGACAAAAATGTGTTATTAGTTTCAAGAATTCAGCACGCTCTTACTCTCCTCAAAATTAAAAGCAATGACCTCAGATTTGTGAAAATCTACAATTGGATTTCTGTCATAAGTGTCAACAGTGTTTATATAACAACATTAATAATTTTGTTAAGTAACTTTACTAACATGAGTTATGTTGTTACGCTATTAAATTACAGCGTCATCATTTTTGATATTAATGTCATGTACACATCTTTAGTTATGAAACTATTAAATAAACTATTAATAGTGTGGGTCGAAGATGTTCGTAGAGCAGAAAATATTTCAGATTTTGAAAAAGAGTCTTACTGGAAGATAAAATACGATGTATACGTCGAGATTATGGAGGCATATAAGTTAGTTGAGAAAACTTTTGGTGAGCTTGTAAGTACACATTTTTCCAATGATGTTTTGTAATGATTATTATTGATAGGCTCGCGTTTGACCACTATCTCACCTGATTGTAAGTAATGATGTGGTCGACGATGGAGCACGCTTGCCTAGAAGCTCAAGATGGTCCGTTATCGAAACGATCGAACCCCGGAAAGGTGGCGCCAGGTGGATATGGCTCTTTTTTGCGGTAAAAGACGCCAGGGTCTAACCACCAAATTGGCATCGCCCCATTCGGAGACTGCCTTCAAGGACACGTTCAAGCGCTCAACCATGACCTCCCGGTGAGACTGGTTCTGGGGCCCTGAAGCCCGTGCGTCAGCAACAGTGTTCTCGTCTGTATATCCAAAGGTAGGCATATCATTTATATGGAGCAAGTACAGTTGCTGAGGGTACCGAACTCTAATATCCAGTTGGTCAGACGAGAAGACCCATTATTCCGGAACTCCGCAATCTAAACACACAGAACACTGGGCAGACCGAATGAAGGAAGCTTACTAATAAGGGTTTCGAGCCAGACCTTGTCAAAAGCCTTCAACATGTCGAGGGAGACAGCAAGCGCTTCCCTTTTGAAACTGGCCAGATTTGCATCACCCCATTCGGTGACTGCCTTCAAGGACAGCTTCAAGCGCTGAACCATGACCTCCCAGTGAGACTGGAATTGTGGCCCTGTAGCCCGTGCGTCAGACACGGATTTCTCATCAACAGTATTGTCACCTGCATAGCCAAAGGTTTTAGAAGATTGTTTATGAGGAGCAAGATCAACTGATCTTGGTGAGAGTACCAACTCCTTAGAGACCCCGGTATTAATATCCAGTTGATCAGATGAGCAGTCATTTATGACCACTCAGCTTCTACGTATGCCAGGAGCTTAAAGTAGAGCGCCCGGTACATACTCTTAACTCAACTCAACCCGACTGCTCTTCTTGGGCATAGGCTGAACGTTGACTTGCTTCTAAGCATTTGGTAATTTTCCAACCTCTAACGAAAGTTGATAAAGGTGTATGAAGATTGGAGACAGTTCAGGCGCACAAGTTTTGAGTACAATTGCTGGTATCCCGTGAGGGCCTTGTTCACGTTAAGGTTACAGCACCCTACGGACGTCCTTTTGGTGGAAACGAATTTCCGACGTGATCGAGGCACATCTATCTATCAGGATAGGCAAGGAACTTCGCATCACCAGAATTGAGGGGAGACAGAAGTTCGATTCAACTAACTTAGTCAGGGTCCAAAACGCTTTACTACCTGCTGGGTATAAAGAAAGTATATTACCCTATCCAGTTCATGTGGTCAAACCGAGCCCTTCGCATCACCTTCTTGCAGGACTTGGCAGCCTTTTTGAGGCAAGTGAGAGCTTTCAACAGCTCTCTACGTCTGATCGACGTCACTCGCCTTGCGCGTCGACCTATGCTAGGTATGCCTCGTGTTTGAGTTTTATAATATGATAAAGTGGAATTTTGTGGTTTTCTTGCGTGATCAATTCAGAAATGAGGATATCTGCTGATGGACCAAAGTTACCGACATATCCCGAAGAATTGCGAAACAGTGGGCAGGTCAAATTGCTTGTAGAACGGGTGTTCGATGGGACTGAAAAGTTCTGGAGTGTACACGAAGACGTTCCGTTGGCCTCCACTGGTCTTCCACTAACTGAATCGATGATCTGGTTAAGGTTGCTGGCATCTGCTGAATGTGAGACGCACAGGACTGGTCGAACTGGTAACACTTAGGAGAGGCCTATGTTCATCAGTAGACGTTTTTCGGCTGAAATGATGTTGGTGATGATGATGAATTTGATAATGTTATTATATTTACAGATTGCATTTCACATAATAAATACAGCGAGCCACGGGCTGATAAGCGTAGCCACGGTATTGGAGATGCAAGTACTGCGATTAAATAGAGTTTTAGTAAGTGTTTCCTTAACGATTTTTTTATATAACCTTAATTGTGTAACACTCACTAAGTGAGTGAAAGCTAAGAAGTGAAGTTTGTCCCTTAAAACACAATAAAATCTTTCCAAGCCATGACGAAGCAATTCATAAATAGGCACAATGCGCGTGTTATTATAAATAAGCGGGTTTTCCTTCATTCAACCTTTGAAATTTCAGATAAACTTAAAGATATGAGAGCTTTACATATTGTTTAGGCTTAACTAATCTAGTGTAAAGTTAATAAGGATTTTTTGACAGATGTCGGCAGAAAAGCTGTAAACAACTTTACATAGACAATTAGTTATAGTGTCCTTCACTATGACTAATTGTCTATGTAAAGTTTATTGGTTTTGCCATACACAAGGATTTAGTAGGTATATTCTGTATACTCACAACTAATTTAATTTCATCATGTGTTTCTTTTTTCAGTTCGGTTTACTGATAATTGCTTCACAAGTATGGTTGATTCAAAATATAATAATTCTTACAACTTTGAGCGTTAATTGTGAAAGATTCTACAAGGCTCTGGATTGTGTCCAGGATGCAATTATACCACTGATGTATTCAAGCAGATGCTCAGGTATATTATATATCCTTTTATGTATTTTACAAGCAACAAGGAAAGCACGTAAAGTCACTGGAGCGCTCTATCTCTCCCTGTGACTCCAGACAAGTGAAATTTTATGCGTCGAAGAAATTACAGAAATGTATAGGTATGCCAAGCGCTATCGATATATCAGGTTATAAATCCTCACAAGGCTCAAGACAAAGTCGAATAGAATCTAATTTGATTAGAGCTTCTGCGTCTCTGCTGAGAACGGCCTAGTGATCGATAGTCGGTCCAGTAGATTTCAATATTTTCATGTTTTTTGAATATAAACTTTATATATTTTTTTTATGGATAGTTACTTTATCAATTTATTTTTCACAGATGAGCATACACTCTCCATATTTAAAAATATTCAACGTTTGCAGAGGGCTTTGTTTAAGAAAATGAACGTATGCGGCCTATTCATTGTGGACGCCATGATGTCTTTACGTCTCTTCAGTTTTATCACCAGCTACACTATTGTTCTGATTCAGTTCGAATTTCTGTAGTTATTTTTTTAAGTTTAAAAGGAAATTTAAAATTTAAACTATTAATAATGTAATCTCTGTTTTCATTCGCCTGCTGTTACATTTTTATTTCTTCTGCATACAACATCTTTGACAGATATGTTGATTTCTTTGAACATAGAGTTAGCGAAATATATTTTATCTTAAAAAAAAATCTAACCACTTTTTCATTCACTCCCTTTTAATTCATATTCTTTCTTCTTTTCATTTTCATTCCTTCCTTTTCCTCTACATTTATTTTCATTTACTTCTTAGGTAAGCATACTTAATTGTAGCATACTTCATCACATTTTAAATATACCATCATATTTTTATATCTCTGGCGCTCTAAGTTATATAAAATTAAATAATTTGTAAAATTAATGTATCGTTTCATTTGCGTCTGAAATTGAGATTAGATCTAAGAAAAAAATTAAAACTGCTGTTAAAAATGTAAACATTTGAAGAAATGATAAGCATCGCTTCAACATGGAGAGAGACAAAGGACACTAGGTACCTACTAAAAGATAATGCGATGACAAAAAGTAACTTAAAACAATTGGCTTAAAGAGACCGAATTGACGTCTTACCAAACTACTTGCCTTTACATTGACAGGTGTGAAGTACCCAGTTAATAAACAAAAAGACTTTATACGACATCGAACATGTTTTCTTGTGCTATCGAGAATATATCATCCAAACACTACAATGGAGTATCAGGCAATAACTCAATTGAACAAGATTTACAATATTCAATTTGACCTTTGAATTTGATACAAGATAAATTACAGGGTATCTACTATGTACAAGATAAATTATGTAGCATGAAATAAAAATGTGTCGGGGGTTTTGAAATTTTGAAATTTTACTTGTTTGACTACATGTTATTTCAAATTCAAATTTATTTAATCAAGAGATTTTTTACAAAGTTTTAGCATTATCCCAAACTAGGAAAGCCTGTATCTTGGGTACCAATTATGAGGACTTACCATTATTATGCAACTAGTGAATAAATGACGGGTTTAAAGCGAGGGCCATAAATGAATCACGAGCATAGCGAGTGATTCAAGTGTAAGAATCCTGAGCGATGTGAGTGATTCATGGCCCTGGATATAAATCCGTTTTATTCAAAAGTTGCGTACTATACTTTATACCATGACTACGAGAAAAATATAAAAAAACCCGACTGCCGTACGTAGTCTTTTTAGTTCGCTTCTTAGCTGTCAGGTTTTTTTTTTTTCAATATTTCATTCCAAATGAAATATTTTGATTAGTTTTGTAGTATGTTAATTGGCTGAGGCTACAGTAGGCAGCGATTTGCGATGCGACTGGAAGAGCGAAACGAGAAAAACATGGTATGGCTACATTACAAGCGAAATTCCGGCGTATATTCGGCGATGACATGGCTACAGTATACATGCTCAACAACGAATTAGCAAGAGCGATTCATGCGGCTACACTATAAAAAGAGAAAAACAGCGATTTCGCAGAGAGTTCGCTAGTTCATCGCATTTTAATGATCTTAAAACATTTGCGGCGACACCGTGTCAAGATGGCTACATAGAGGGAGCACACACAGGCGACACATGCGACGCGCGCGGGGCACGAGGGGAGGTTGTTTAGTTCGCGGCATTCACACAGTCGAAAGGTTGCTGTAGCTTTGTGTAAACGTAACGTGTATTATTTTCAATGTCTTTGTCAAAACCAAACCTTGTATTTTTGCTTGAAAGCTCTTACCTCAAGTACGAACTATTTTCGAAAAAGAGATTGTGTTGGATTCACGAAATAAATAAAGAGCGCAGTAAATATGGAGAATTTCATCATTTGTATGAAAAACTACGTCAGTTTCCAGAAAGATTCTTTGAATATACAAGAATGAAATTTGAGACGTTTGATTATATTTTGGCAAAGATTAGAATCCATATCACAAAGAGTGATACGAGTTTTCGGAAATGTATTTTACCAAAGGAGAAATTGTTTGTGACAATCAGGTAAGCAATAAAATATTAATTATTAGGTAATAAGTTTTTATTTCAATTAAATCAATCAAACAAATTCTACTATAAGTTTTTATTACGTGGTGAACATGAACAAAAAATGTAAGTAATGATTGTTTAGGCACACCACTCACCAAATACACATGTGTGCGGCATAATAATAAAATTTAATAAAATGTGGATGTAACTGATACATTTGTGTGACGTATTTGATGTGTTGTTTACTAAATAAATGTGAAAATACGATAAATCTAGTTATGCAACCTGAACCGCATCGAGTAATCACTGTGAGAGCATGAAATGCACGATTGCAGTTTAGGGTGGCCCTTCCAGAAAGTTCCATGCATTTCTGTTAATTTAGCACTTTAAGTAGCCGTGAGTCGAAACATGTAACCGATAGGATTAGAACATTACATGAGAGCATCCGCTTCTGCTCACACGTATTCATATTCTTTTATTTAATCGTCATAACGCTCCCAAAAACTTGACTGGCGCAGCCGGTAGAATCGCCGAATATAAGCTGCGCCGTCCTTCGCGTTTTTTTCGGAATAAAACTTTTTCGTGCAACGCGTTCGGGTGGCCTTGAAGGCAGCTGTGGTGATTCTACGAACCAAACAAATTTGTCAAGTCGGAGCTGAAAATGAGAAAGGCGAGCTGGTGAGTCCAAATTTTCACCTTCCTTTCCCATTTCCTTTTTGTTATCTTGCGATTAGAAGTCTCGCGTTATAACGTTATCTGGTTTTGCATAAAATCTGTAAGGCTAGTTTTTTTTAATATATAAAAGTTATTTAAAGTGATATTACAATAGAAATATTTTTAATGAATAACAAACATATATTATTCAGATAAATTGTTTAAAGTTCTATTTGATTTATGATTAAAATGCTAAATGCTAAATGCATGTAAACATGCTATTCCAAATAATACACAAACGTTTAAATTCGGAACAAATAATTATAATAAGCCTATTAATAATGATACACCTATTTTCACACAACCCAAATTATATTTAGGTAACTCCCAAGGTCAACAATTTGGGACGCATACTCCACAGTTTGGATTTCAAGGTCAAACATTTGGTTATCGCCCGCAACAATTTGGGATGCGTCCGCAACAGTTTGGGATGCGTCCGCAACAGTTTGGGATGCGTCCGCAACCATTTGGGATGCGTCCGCAACAATTTGGGATGCGCCCCCAATATTTTGGGATGAACCCCCAATATTTTGGGATGAACCCCCAACAATTTGGCAATCAACAACATTTAAATAATAAATCCTTACAGCTATTTGGCAACCAGAACCAATCGTTCAATAGACCTTCACAGTCGTTTGGTATTCAGCAACCTAAACTTCAATCTAGTGACGTCACAATGCATACGGCGCCTCCGGCCCAGGTCTATAAGGGATATAAATTAAATGAGCTTGACCTTGATCATTACGATGATAGTCAGTTTCCCTGCGATTACCAATGTACTCACGGTACAACCCAACACGAAGAAGTACTTTCAATGCCAGCATTTCCGATTTTTAATGTTAATGAAACTCACAAATTTCATATTTATGAAGTCGACCCTAGCTTCAATTGTTTACTAGGTAATGATATTTTACATAGTGTAGAGGCACTAATAGATTTGAAAAACGAGGTCTTGAAAACTAAAACTACGGTGATACCAATTATGCGCGATAAGAATAAACATATAATAGAGTTGGCAGCTCGATCAGAACAAAGAGTTAAAATACCTGCAAATTATCATTCTGGTAATGCTATAGTGGATTTCAGAGAATTTGCGGAAGGGGTGCGTATGCCCTGCGCTTTAGTTAAATGCAAGGACGGTTACTTTACTACCATAATTCAGAATACCATTGATAAACCATTTAAATAAGCCGTTACTAAACCATTCGAAGTAGAACCGTATGAAAGTAATATAAATGATTGTGATGTTAATAATTTTAACGAAATTGAAAATATTGAAATAGAAAAATTATTAACAGATAACTTACAAAAGCTTCGTCTGAATCACATGTCAGCTGAAGAAAGTAAAGCCATTAGTGCATTATGTTTAGAATATAAAGATATATTCTACTGTGATTGCATTCCATTAAGTTTCACGAACCAAGTCAAACATTGTATTAGGACAAAAAACGAAGATCCTATTTACGTCAAACCATACAGACAACCCCCTAGTCAGTCGCAAGAAATAAGAAATCAAATCGAGAAGTTACTTAAAGAAAATGTTATTCAGGAATCTCATTCACCTTGGTCAGCCCCAGTTCATTTAGTCCCAAAAAAGAAAGATGCATCAGGAGAAATAAAATATAGAATGGTAATTGACTACAGACGGTTAAATGAAATAACTGTTGACGATAGATACCCACTTCCCAATATCACTGATCTGTTTGATAAATTAGGTAAAAGCACATACTTTACGACATTAGATTTAGCTAGCGATTACCATCAGATCGAGATTAACGAAAATGATAGAGAGAAAACAGCATTCAGCACTGAAAACGGACACTTTTAATTCTAAAGAATGCCGTTTGGTCTTAAAACCGCTCCAGCGACCTTCCAGCGAGCAATGGACAATGTTCTAAGAGGGTTGCATGGAATCCATTGCCTGGTTTATTTGGATGACATTATAATCTTCTCAAATTCACTTGCAGAACATATCCAGAAGTTAAGGGCAGTTTTTGATCGTTTGAAGTCAAATAACCTTAAAATTCAACTTGATAAGTCCGAATTTCTCCGGAAAGAAGTCCTATACTTAGGTCATGTTATAACTGATGAGGGCCTTAAACCTAACGATGATAAGATTAAAGCAGTTCTTAACTACCCACTGCCAAAAACCGTGACAGAAATAAAAAGTTTTTTGGGCTTGATAGGCTATTATAGGCGGTTTATTAAGGATTTTGCGAAAGTAACACAACCATTAACTAATTGCTTAAAGAAAAGGAATAAAATTATTATAAATCAAGCGTACATAGATTCTTTCCAAAAATGTAAAGAACTTCTTACTAACGCACCTTTACTCCAATATCCCGATCCCGATAAGCCTTACATCCTAACTACCGACTCATCGTCAAATGCCTTAGGGGCAGTACTATCGCAAGGCGTCGTAGGGTCTGACAAACCAATAGCTTACGCCAGTAGAACCTTAAGTGACACAGAGACCAGATACAGTACTATAGAACGTGAACTTTTAGCGATCATTTGGGCCGTAAAACACTTTAGGCCCTACCTTTACGGTAATAAATTCATCATTTATACAGACCATAGGCCTTTAGCCTGGCTCTATTCCCTTAAAGAGCCGAATAGCAAGCTCACTCGTTGGCGACTTCGTCTTCAAGAATATGATTTTGAAATTAAATATAAAGATGGAAAGCAGAATACAAACGCTGATGCCTTGTCTCGTATTAAATTAAATGCATTAGGTTCCGATAAGGACGGATTATCTATGAAAGTTAATGTAGATAAAAAAGAACAAACACCAAAAAAAATCCAATCTACTCGCAAAATAGAAAAAGTAATTGATTACGATAGTGATGACTCTAGAACAATTTCCATCTCGGATTTATCTGCTACTCTAACAGCCAGTTCTGAATGTGATACAAATGAACCAATTCCACTTGACCCTGTTATAGATAAAACATCTACTGTACATTCAGCTGAAGACATGGAATCAATTGGTATTCCAATATTACAAGAAGCAATAGACACTAAACCCAACCAGATACTAGTTTTTACATGGCACAAAAACGATATCCAAGTTACAGATCTTTCCCGTGAAAAACAAAAAATTCTTGAAGTATTTTTACCAATAAAAAATGAGGAATTAATTAAACAGTTTTTAAAAGAATATGTTAAATATAAAATTAAATACTTTATATATTTTGAAAGCGCAGAGCATAGGAAACAGTTTAACAAAGTTATTATACAGTTATTTAAAAGGGGAATGGTAGAATTCATGGAATGTTCAGAGCGTGTAGTTTTTGTTGAAGATGAAAACGAACAAAAAGAAATAATCTTACAACACCATGAAGGAAAAACTTGTCATAGAGGTATAAAAGAGACCATGTCCAGGATAAGACGAAATTATTTTTGGAATAACATGCAAGAGACGATATCAGCCGTAATTAATAATTGTGAAGCATGCCGTAAAACCAAGTATGACAGAAAACCCATAAAGCCTTTTCTACAATTAACACAAACACAAAATGCACCATTTCAGGAAATTTTCATAGATATTTTTGCTATAGAATCTGTATATTATCTCACATTAGTCGACGCATTCAGTAAATTGGGACAAGCAATAGAAATATCAAATCGATCTACACCCGAAATAATACGTGCACTTATTAAATATTTTTCTCTCTCTCTATAGGAATTAATGATAATGTACAATATACAATTACACATCAGTACACCTAATAATCCTAATTCAACAGGCATAGTAGAGCGTTTCCGTTCGACTATCATAGAAATATACCGTTTAGCTAAATATGATCGAAAATGCACTGATGCAGCCTCCGTTATGACCTACTCAATAATGGCTTACAATCATACCATACATACAACGACAGGTTTGACACCATTTGAAGTTGTTTTCGGTCATACTGATTCAAATTATATATTAAATGCAAATTTCGAAAAAAACTATACACAGCAATTATTAAAAGATCATGCCAAGCGTACTAAACGTCTCTATAGTTACATATCTGATCAGATGATAGAAACAAAGCAAAAAATTAGAAATAGCAAGAGTGGTGAGATAAGCAAAAAGTTTGAAATAGGCGACACAATTTATGCAAAAGAGGTTAATACCAGATTAAGTAAAGACAAGCCACGTTATAGGAAGGCAAATGTCAGCGGTGATGTAGAACAAAATGTAATCCCTGTTACAATTGGAACTAGAAAAACAAAAGTCCCAATTAAAAATGTTAAACGTCCTCCGCAGGTGGTGCCTCACGCTATTGGCAGTAGCGCAAATAACATGGGCCCTCCAACTTCAAAAGGTTGAGAAAAACCCCGGTATCCTTCCCGTGAAACAAGGGCAGGCGTTTAAGCAAGTAGATAAGTGGTTAATTATAAAACTTTTAAATTTAGATAGCTTAGGTAATGATCTAGAATTAAGTTTAATTAAATACAATGAATTCAGTAAATTAGTAGATGTTAACAAACCTTACAGCCATGAGTTTTTAGGTATTCGTACTCAAACGGATTATCTGAAGGATAGGACGATTGAAAAATTTCAGCAACTTGTACCATCTAAAAGATTTAAACGAGGACTAATTGATCCACTTGGATCGATGATAAAAATTGTTACAGGTAATTTAGACCATAGTGACGCAATTCGATATGATTCGCTCATCTCTCAGTTAAAAAGCAATCAATTAATATTAGATAATAAAGTAACTTTGGTCTCCAAAATGTTAAATTCTTTTGTTAACAGTACAGAAATCTTACATAACAATACTTTAATTTTAGATGAACGTTTAAAAAGGATCGAGAGATTAGTTAAAAATATGATTACAAAAGAAGAAAATTTTATTTACTCTACTTACATTTTAAGAATGTTTAATATGTTCTTAACTAATTTTAGAACAATTAATATAATTTTAAGTGAGATTGAAACGGCCTTAGCCTTTAGTAAGGTGTCTGTACTGCATCGAGCGATTGTTAATTCCACTGAATTACTGCAAATGTTACAATCTATAGCCAAGACTGAAAATCTGTTATATCCTGTGAATGAAAATAATTTAGTTAAATTTGAAGATTGTTTTACTGTTAAAGCTTTTATTAAACAAAACCAGATCACGTTCATAATAGAGATCCCATTTATTGAAAACAGTACTTATAGTTATTTTAAACTTTACTCTTTACCTATTTTTAACACAGATTTAAACGAAACTGTAATAGTATTTCCTAAATATCCCTACCTTTTGGTGAAAGACTCAGATTACTTACCAGTCGTGAGAGCCTGTGAACAGATTTCGATAGATGACAAATTTTTATGTACCGACGATGATGTGTTGACCCATCTAGAGCCATTATGCGAAGAACAATTGATGAAGTTCCACTCTAATACGAGTGCATGCGAGCAGCATACAATCGACATTGAAGATTTGAAAGTTCAACGAATTGGCCGCGGAAGTTGGATTCTATATACAAAGAATAACATTATAGCAAGTAGAAAATGCTATGATGACACCATGAGCCACAAGTCTCTACAAGGAACATACATAGTTACCCTGGACGATGCTTGTAAGGTTAACGTTGGGCACATACATCTACAAAATTACAAATTTTCTGTTACACACCTGAATTATCCAATAACTCCAATCATTAACCTACCAGAGATGAAGCCTGAAAAACGTACTAATAGTGTCAGTGCAGTGAATATGAAAGGTATAAATCTAGATGAGCTGAAAGAATTAGCTCAAGTAGTGAAAATGAGCAAAGTGAAATACATCGAAAATGATAGTGCGGTTGACACGAAAAATATTAGTTTAGGTACGGTAATTCTATATGTAATTCTGCCTTTAGGATTAATGATCTTTCTTGTTTTTAGATATAAAATCATATTGTTAAATTGTCTGCGAAATCATCAGAATCCTAACAACTCTGATAATTTCGTTCTTGAGGAGGGAGGAGTTATGCAACCTGAACCGCATCGAGTAATCACTGTGAGAGCATGAAATGCACGATTGCAGTTTAGGGTGGCCCTTCCAGAAAGTTCCATGCATTTCTTTTAATTTAGCACTTTAAGTAGCCGTAAGTCGAAACATGTAACCGATAGGATTAGAACATTACATGAGAGCATCCGCTTCTGCTCACACGTATTCATATTCTTTTATTTAATCGTCATAACGCTCCCAAAAACTTGACTATCTATTGTATGATTTGTAGCTTTGGTTTGTGGTGCGCCCTAGATGATTATTATAATTTACAATTGTTGTGTACTGTAACCTGAATATGGATATGAATATGAAGAGTCGGGTACAGCGGACTCATCCATGATGGCTTGGATAACTTTTTGACGAACTCTGTTTTTTTGCATGGCAATAAAAATGGCATGAAAATACTTTGAAAAAGTGATTATCTTCCATATCATAAGTGGCACTTTCCTGTATATCTTTGTTTAAATTTTGCTCCAAAATTTTTAGTTTCTTATTTTCCAAGTCCAGGAAATCTTGTCTTATGTCCTGGACGTTCTTACGTTTAGATGAAGTTGTGGATGATGAATCCATAGATATATCCGATTCTTGACCGGTGTGTGTGGTACCTGTATTAGTTTCTTCGTCTTCATCTTGCAAATTTCCGGTATTCCGTTCAGGAATCACTTCATCTTTTAGAAAGTTCAGTATTTCATAATACGGCCAAGTTGACGTGGCTGGATCATCATCAGCTCCAGCTCCTGATCGTGGATTTGGAATTTTACGCAATTCTCTTCTATGTGTGTCCTTTAAGTTCTTCCATTTCTTTTTTAACTCGATATCTGAAAATTAATTACAGATTTTTATCAACGGGGCTGTCATTTCGAGCTTTGGCGCAGTCGATTCGCCTAGGAAGATTAACGGTATCAACTATTGTCTATGAAACCTGCAAGGCAATTTGGTATCAACTATCACCAATACATATGCCAAAACCAACAGAAGAAATTTTGCGAAGTTCAATGAATGATTATTACAAAATGTGGCAATTTCCTAATTGTATGGGTGCAATTGATGGGAAACACTGTCGCATTAGACAACCTCCCCAAACAGGATCTGCTTTCCATAACTACAAACGTTATTTTTCAATTGTGTTACAAGCTGTGGCAGATGCAAATAGAAGATTTTAACAATAGAAGTGGGGGGGCGGGGATCCCAAAGTTTTTTTTTTTGAATAAACTGCTGAGTGAAGGTAGATTACATATGCCACAAAACCAACGTCTGCCCTCCTCTAATACTATTTGTCCCACCTTCCTAATAGGGGATGAAGCATACCCTCTAAAACTGTACTTGATGAGGCCGTATCCACAAAGTGTCTTGGACGATCAGAAATATCACTTTAACAAATGTTTATCTAGAGCTCGAAAAACATTTTTTTTTTTTTTTTTTATTGTTTATTAAATATGTAACATGACAAAATATAAACAGAAACATCACAAAAACCCCAAAAGGTTTGTCCGGATGTTGAAACACTTATAAACAATCTTAATACTAACGAGACATAAATAATTATAGTTTTGAAAACATAGTTTATAAAAATACAAATAACAAAAATTGTGAGGTACCTAGTTTATAAAAATACTAAAAACAAAAAATTGTGTGGTAGTTAGTAAATAATACCTAGGATACTAAGAAAAACTACGCCGGCTCGGGTCAGGCAGCCCATCAACACAAAGATTGAATGAAATTTATACAGGATGATGCAATTTCAAAGAGAATCAAAGAATTTCTTGTATTTATTTATATAATTATTATTTGTTATTAATTGAATGTGCTTTTGGCATAACTTATAAGAAATGGCAAATATTAAATAAGACTATTGAAACGAAAAAAGGACATGCAGAAATTATTATAAAGACGTGCTGTTTATTGCATAATATTATTATTGATAAAGAAAAACCATCTGATTGGGATTATACCATCAATCTATCTTCATCTGGAAGGGTCAGGAGGTCGGGCCGTATCAACAATCAAAGTACAAATAACGCCGTAGTGTTAAGAAACAAAATAAATCCATATTTATGGGACAAGCAATTACTGGGACACTAGTTATTGTTTAAATCTTGTTTTTCACTGACCCTTGTTTTAAATAACAATAAAATAGTTACCTGTACATTCTGGGCATTTCTCCTTTATTTCTGCCCACAAACGTTTAATAACTACTTTATTTTTGTGTGCTCCATGTTTAGCCATCCATATTGCAGGACGTGCTTGAATTTCGGATACAAACAAGTCAACGTCCATCGTAGATTCATAGACAAACCTCTTTAGATGAGCGATCAAAACAAACTGGTTTGAACGTGTCGCAATGTCATGAGCGAGCGCCACGTCCGTCCCCCGTCTCCCGCACCTCGTCCGATGTCCGTAGCGTGATTATGTAGCCACTTGACAGCGGACCCACTAAAACAGTAACTTTGAACATCTCGCAAAATTAATCGCTCATTCATTTAAATTCGCTCTAATAATGTAGCCATTTAATATAACTGACGAGCATTTGTTTTTTACGCTCTGAAGTACAGTTGTAATGTAGCCGCTATCATAAAAATGACTCATTTGAATCGGTCGTTTTCTTAGAATGCGATCAAATCATCCATCGCGGTTTACTATACGCATAATGTAGCCACACGCATATTTAGCAGCACTATTGAACTAGTCGTGCAAGTGAGAAATTTTCTAATAAATTCGCTTCAATTTCGCTCTTATGTTGATGTAGCCGATGCCGTGATTTCAGTAATGTTGTTCCTATCGCATAAAGAAATCAAAGATACCTACTCCAGTGCACCGGTTAATTTCCATCAAAGCTGTGTATGGATAAAAAAACCGTGTGAACATATACTCTCGTAATATTTTTCATGTTTCAGATACCATATTGTGGCGTAGCCTGAAGCCTCTGCTCAAGGCTAGCGGCTCAGATGCTGTATGCGAAGGCTGACTTACTCACGAACTTTAGGATGAGATATCCCATGAGAAGGAAATGAGAAATCCAAAATGACTGAATAACTAGTCGTTTTCAGTGGCAAAGCGAGTTATTGATGTCGTTGGACTATCGCAATTGTATCTAGTTATAGGTCAACCAGAATCTCATGGCATATATATTTTTTTAATTGTGATTTTCATATGGCGATGTAAATTGTCACCTGTCAAATCAAAGTACTTGATGTCTACGCAACTGGACAATATGTGAAATCATTGACAGAAGCGATCTCAGGATAGTGGAGCGGAGAATTTTATTGTAGTATTGACTACCTCCGCAAAGCGTACTGGGAAGGCTGACTCGATACAATTTGCTGCCAAATACTCCAAAAACCATTAGAATATGTTACACCCGTATTCTAATGCATACTTAAGAATGTTAAAATTGCACTGAAGACGAGGCGGTATGGTCCAAGATCTTAGCCTGCCCGAAAGGGCGAACAAAAAAAAAAAAAAAAATGTACTTGATGTGTCAACCGCTGCTGAAATTTTTTGATATTATCTTGAAAATTTGTTATTTTTGTGAAAAGGTCGAAAAACCCACTTCGATCTCAAGCGAGACATATTGTTTTCAATGTGTATCATAAAATAAGGGAATAAGAAGGCGTAAATCAAACTCAATCTTTGATTTTAAAGTGCGTCGTATTGTGGACCGGTAAGTTGGACTGACTTGTTTTGATACTTTTAGTTTATTTTATATTTTTCTTACTTATTTTTTATTTCTTTTCATTACTAAAAAGGAAGAAATGGCAACAGTAATGTAACTGTTACTAATTCTTCGACAAGATATTGATTTTAACGGAGATTGAGAATCTTTGACGTAAGAAAAATATTAAGTAATAATCTGCGCCCTGCAGTGGGACGTGTATATAGACGGGCGTTTTTGGCGGGATTTTGTCGAGTGAAGTACAGTGGCTGTTAATATTATTTGCAAATTGATTCCTAGTGGATATTGTGATATTGTGATTATTGGTGTAGTTTTGTGACTCAACTGTCTACGCAACTGGATATTTTGTAAAATCATTGACAGAAGCGATTTCGGGATAGTGGAGCGGAGTATTTTATTGTAGTATTGACTGCCTCTGCAAAGCTTACTAGAAAGTCTGACTCGATACAATTTGCTGCCAAATACTCTAAAAAACATTAGAATCTGTTACATCCGCATTCTAATGCATACTAAAGAATAAATATAAGATCCAAAACTCTTTCCAAAGACGTGGCTAACAACCAGCCTAGGTCCTAGCAACCAGGCCATAAAACTTACATAAAAAAAGTATATATAGACTGATGATGATGAATGACTATAAGTAACATGATACATTTTATTATTGTTTACAGACTTTATACATAAAGAGATTGGTTTTGAATATGTTAAATGCCAATGAAAAAGAACTATTTTGATGGAGAGAGATGACATAAAACTACAAAGATACAAGTTTTTGAAATGCCAGTGGAGTTCATGGAATCGTATTCTAGTTTTCTAGTTCTGAATGAGGTTTTAAGTTATTAGTATGATTTAAATATTATATAATAAATTAGTACTTAAATTTATATTCAATTGATTTATTTTTCCTATGTTAAGAACCCGATGTATAACAACATTCTTCATACACATACTTATAATTCTCACTCACAGCGGATCTTTGTGTCTCAGAATTGGTTGCAAGACCCTGCGCAGTTTGTGTCAATGTTGAAGGTGAAGATAGCATTGTATAACTGTCTCTTTCACTCGCTTATGTATGTCGCATCATCCTATCTCGCTAACTCTATGCAGTATACTCGATGACAAACTAGTTCTTACGCATTAATTGGCAGGGCCTACTTCAGAGACACAAAGATCCGCTGTGACTACTATCAAATAGGTACCTCATGTTCATTAATACTAAATACATAAATAAAAATTAAACAGTATCAAGATCGTTGAATCCAATTTCCCCAGTATTGCACACAATAAATTTTTATTTCCACATTTGCCATGAGATTCTGGTAGACCTTTAGTAACGGTACTGATCATTTACGTGTATTCAGAACAAATCTTGTTGCGTTACGATTTACAACCACCGTCTTCAGATCTGACTTCACTTGCTTACTTTCAAAGTAATATTATGATAGCAGTAGATCTCGCGATCGTTTTTCTGTTATGAAAACTGAGTTAATGAGCAATAGTAAAGGGTTACTGTTGATAATCTGATTTTAATGATATTGATCCGAGTTAATTCGTGAAGCTCGTTAATATTATCAGGGTTAGTTGTTTTCCATTTATTAACAGTCCGTATGTACCAAGATCATTGAGTCGAAAGAGCGAATCTTATGAGAAGGATCTCCGATCACCAAGTTCCTTGAGAATTGGACATCATAGTTGATGACAGTGGTAGTGAAACCAAATCTGATTAACATGTCCAATTCAGGACCGCACCTCATGCGTAACATGTGGCGATGGGTCTTTGAAGAGGTTTCATGAGTTGAGTATGCATTGCCTTTGAATTATGGTAAAGAGTAACAGAATTGTTACAATTACTTTGTATAGTTGAACTTGTTGATCATCAAACCTTTTTCTAATTAATACGAGTAGTGTTGTTGGGGAAACTGGTACGAACACTAGATAGGCCCTGTATTAAGTCCGCGATAGGTGATTATGACAGGATAGTGATGGTTATAAGGTACGCTTAAACATACAAGTATGCACACGGTAATTGGAGGAAGATGCCAGCGGGTCATGTATCAGTCGATGTTGATGTTAAAAGGATTTTAATGTTGATGAGCAAGCTTAAGATGTCGAGTAATTGAGTCTATCAGCCGTATTATGTTTGACCGTACCAGTGGATTCTGGCGAAGGTCGGGGTCTAGATAGACCGTTGTGTGAGAGCAATACAATTGCTGGTCGGCTATAGAGCCGTGGCGTTAGAGGTTTTACTCGAGGGTTTCTATAGGCTTGGCAGTTGTTGCTGCAGCAGAAGTTTTAAAGTTTGTATGGAATAACTGTGGTACATGGCCCAGGGTTATAATTAAGTTAAAGAATATTTCAAAAATTTCCCTATTTTCACGAATCCAATGATCTAGCTTGGTCAATAGTAGCTGAGCGTTGTGTTGCAACTGTCGGTCTTTGTGGCAACTGTGAGCCTGTGTGGCAACTGTGAGCCTGTGTGGCAACTGTGAGCCTGTGTGGTAACTGTGAGCCTGTGTGGCAACTATGAGCCTGTGTGGCAACTGTTGGCCTGTGTAGCAACTGTAGGCCTGTATGGCACCTTGGGTCTATGTGACAGTTTATCTGGTGTTTAAGGAACATTACAGAAAGTTTCTTTTGAGTTAGGAGGTTAAAAGAAAGTAAACTCACATAGTTACGCAAGAGGTCAGGTCAGCCTGTTATCGTTGATGACGTTCGAATCGTCATACCCTCATTACGATAGTTAAAATAATGTTGGTTTTTCTAATTTTGATTACTATGCGTAGATTGTGTAAGGAAGAGACACAGGGCTCAAGTACCAATTGAGATTGAAAGTGAAGTTGATAATGAATTGACGTAACATAGGACAGCCTGAGTGTCTATGTGAACAGGTTCTTAGGTCAGAGAGTTCAGTTGATTCGACATCGTAGGATGAGCGAGTAGAGCAATTGTGATTGCTAAGAGAGCTATGAGATAGCTAGGAGAGCTATGTGATGGCTAAAGATCGTTAATAAGATACCTGGTGTCAATGATATTCAAATAAACAGATACGTTATACACTCACAAAACAATTGAAAAAAGTGTTCCGCGCAGCAGCGGCAGCACACATACACACTTTTCATTCATCTGACATTTCACTACAATGTCGAAAGGGATGGCTTGATAAAACAAACAAGAAAAAAAGAGGCAGCTAGTGTTTGTCACTTGCGTGTGAATGTAAACAAACATTATTCTGACAACCAATGTTTTTTCTTTTTGTAACATCCAAATATCAGAAAATTAGGAAAAAAAATTGAAATAAATTAGTAAATTGAGGTGTATTGCGTATTTACATATGGTATGAGATCCCTTCTGTTTTATGTAATTTGGTATTATAATTGGTACACTTTCTAAATACACACGATGGCATTTTTTTAATTTTTGTTTTTGTTTCAACAAAGCGAATCGCTCTTCGCCATGCGTGACATAAACTAAAGACTAAAGGTTACAATTGTCTACTATTCGAGTCTTCACAATGCGCGCGCTTATAACATATCTGTTTATTTGAATATCATTGCCTGGTGTCTTATTTCTTTTGTTTCATTTAATGTGACATTAATGACTATCAGTGGTACTTGGACTTTGTAATCACGAAGATTAGGTGCTATCAGGTACTGGATCGATGATTAAGTTGCTATTTTCTTTAAATTGAAAATAGAATTACTCGTTCCTTGTAATGGTGAAAAGAGAGATTTAAATTATCATGTTTGATTGTTTCGAAATGTCTAGAGTATGAATAAAAAATCACTCTAGAGTATGAGTCAGGATTGGACGAGTGAATACTGTTTGGAAATTTTGTGTTTCAGAAAAACATCCCTTGTATGATGGAAGACTGGCGGGTAGGAGTAGACTAAGAGAACGTGTGGCGCAACACGACATGAGATGGCAGTGAGCAAGGACAAGAAGATGATGCCTGCGGGTGATAGATTTGGGGATCTGTCACCTGAGAGAGGCCCGAGAAGGCGACGTGTTGTGTTCCAAGCTTACCTCTCAAGATAAATTACGGCCTAGAGAATACCATGTGGTTTTAGTCAGTAGGAGTCTGACAGACCCCTCAGCTTTCCCCAAGAGCTGAGGACATTCATGAGAATTTCCACATGATTCGATACACTGTTAAAACCTGACAATGAGTAACAGACGAGGACGCCTGTCTCGCAGGATGGCCGTGTCAGGTTTAGTCAATAGTACGGACGTTAAAACAAATCGCAAGCACGCCATCTGGCGGCAAAGTAAGAACAACTACGCATTGGCGCGCTTTCTCTAACCAATTGCGTAGTGGTGATAGTAGAATATGGCAGTTGAGCACTGACAGCCTTAGAGCTTACACGTCGTAGAATCAGTGTCGATTCTTAATTCTTTATTGTACACCAAAACAACATAAAATACAGTGTGATAATAAAGTACATGTACAAAGGCGACCTTAACTCAATGTTGAGTTCTCTTACAGCAAACCCTAGGGTGACAGAGAAAGATGACATTATAGTGGGCAGGATCCAGTGTACAATTTTAAAAGACTTAAATAAGGTAAAAACTGACGACGAATAAAATAAAATATACTTACTTAAATATATATTTTTATATACATACTAGTATCATGTCATTGCGCTAGGAAATAAAGCGTAATATTTGTAAGCAAGATTGTAACTGTGAATACTTGAATAAACTCAGTGTATCGAATAATTTATGTGATTTCATTTGCACGATTGTACCCACACACGATGTCTTAACTTAAAGAAATTACATCCTGACTTCCCGATGGTTTACATCTATCGGCCAGCCTTGATGCGACATATACATACCTATATAGACTAATAACAAATTACCCTCCTTTGGCATTCGGGTAAAAGAAAGATTTGAGCGAAAAGTACAAGGAGTTATGTGTCGAATATTTTTTGCGCAAGGAGGTTGTTTGCGCATTGAGTTGGAGTTTGAATATATAAGTGTATTCTAAATTCAAACACCAAAACAGTGATTAAAAGTGCTTTTTATTAACTGTTTTCAGTGAATAAAATAAGATTTTTAGAGGGGGAGTGGTATAACAGTATATTATGCAACTAGTGAATAAAGAACGGATTTAAAGCGAGGGCCATAGATGAATCATGAGCAATTGAAGGATTCTAACGACTAAATCACGACCAAAGGGAGCGATTCATGATGATTGAATCATGAGCGACGCGAGTGATTCATGGCCCTCGATAAATCAATTTTATTCAAGAGTTGCATACTATATTTTATACCATGACTACGAGAAAAAGAAAGATTTAAGCACAAGGAATATTAATAAATACAAAATAAATGGTTTATTTCCTTCAAAATTTACAAAAAATGTGAAACCCTGACCCCTGAGCTAGGTAACAGCACCTGTGTTTCAAGGGCCGGTGACGACCTCCGTGACGTTACATATTTATAATTAATTAAACACCATTGCAATTAGTATTAGAATTACAATCAAAATAAGTATTCAATAAATATCCTACACTAAAATCAAAATAATTATTAAAATCCAAAATATAAACAAAA
Organism: Orthosia gothica; assembly: GCA_949775005.1. Taxonomy (NCBI): domain Eukaryota; kingdom Metazoa; phylum Arthropoda; class Insecta; order Lepidoptera; family Noctuidae; genus Orthosia; species Orthosia gothica. The sequence continues at coordinate 24,682,821 of OX459035.1, forward strand.
TTGAAATTGAAGAAGTTTGAAAGTCGAGTATTCTCTGCATAAGAAGTTTGTATCGAGTTTTTTTTTGCGCAAGGAGGCGCAAGGAGGTTATATAGCATTAAGGCGGTACCCCGAGCAAAACGCCGCGCAAGCCGTTTTTCGTGCTGTTTTTAAGAGCTATCTACTCGTTATTTAAAAAGAAATATCAATTAATAAAAATACATTAAATTTCTACATATTATTGATTCGAAAATGGTAGATTTCGTTTTTGTTTAATGTTGTTCAATTTAAAAATCTGGGCGTAATTCATGCGCCACCAGTGCCGCTAGACCAATAGGAATGCTCATATCTCATGCCGATTTTTTGGTCAGGGTACCGTCTTAAGATGAAGGTTGAATATATTGGTGTGTTCCAAATTCAAACACCAAAACAGTGATTAAAAGTGCTTTTTATTCACTTATTCAGTGAATATAATAAGTTTTTTAGAGGGGGAATGGTATAAACATTTTTTTAAACGTGTTTGGTAAAATAAATAGTTAAATTACACGAAATAAAATAAACAGAATAATCACACAAAAACATAAAAGTTGCAAAAATTTAAGCAGCATGTAATGTAATGAGCATGTGTGAATGTGAGCGTAAGAGTGAAGATTTGAGTGACTGGGAGATTTTTTTTTCGTGAGTATGTGTATGAATGTAAGTTTAATAGTGAGGTATAAGTGGGTGGTTTACCTGTTTAAGATTAATTTTAACACATTTATTAATTTTTCAGCTTCGTCATATGAAAGGTTCAGCAGCCATGAATTTAGTTTAGTTTTGATATGTTTCCGAGTGAGATTTCTGAAGTCGCACTTATTAATCACCTCATTATAAAAATTATGGTGAAGAAAAAGTGGAAGCCTTTGGGCGTAGGCGGATTTAGCTGCAGGAGTAGGAATCCTGAACTTGCGTTTGGCTTGTAAAATAATTAGATCACTCCTTCTAAAAGTTCTGAAATCGGTCTTTGTTGTAATATTCAGAATGTACATTTTTCTAACGCTCATCAAGGAAGCCTCTGAGTATAAGCTATGTGTAGGAAAACGGTATGGCTTGAGTAAGAAGGTTTTGAGAACTGCGCGTTGTGCTCTTTCGAGGGTTATTAGGTGAAATTTTGTAGCTCCTCCCCAAACTACTATGCAATATTGTATCAGCAATTGACACAAAGCTATATAGACAAGTTTTTTTAGTTCTACAGGTGCACAATCCCGTTTCATTCTCATAACATAGATTTGCTTCCGTACGCGTTTTACAAGTTCCTTAATTTGAGGTTTGAATGACAGGTGCTGGTTGGTGATAACTCCTAAGTAACTTATTTCGTCTACTCGGCCAATAAAACTGCATGAGCATTGGATGCACATGAATATGTTACAACAACCTTCTCCGTGGATTGTAATTCCATGATGATGATCTCTTAGATTCATAATAAACATTTATGTGAAATTTTTTAAACAGTCGTTCTCAAGTATGACTCGTTATCAAAATCGAATACGTGCTTATTGACCTGAAAATAAGTGAAAACGATCTCAAAAGAATTACAATGTACAACTCGATTTGGGTTTATTTTCTAAATATGTATTTTTCTGCTTCTTTATTTATTGCTTTTCTTCTATGAAAGTGAAGTGAAGTGAGTGTGTGTTTGCTTCAGTTCATCCCTTTCTTTTGTTTGATATATATGTTGTATCTGCCACGTCACTGACTAAATTGTTGGAGAAAATGCTTCGTGTGTGTATTAAAAATGTCCAAACTTTGATTAATGTTGTGACTGAGAAACGAGAAGACTACTTGAGATTGATGTTCGATCTGTATTTGAATATACAAGAGACTTATTTGATGATAGAAAAGACATTTCGACTTCAGGTAAGATTTGACATAATACCGGATAAGATTAGATTATATTATTGGAGAAAATTTAAGAAGATCTGGTGAAGGCCGCGGGATGAGCTAGATTTGAGACGCACAGGACCGGTTCATGTGGCGATGCTTGTAAGAGTTCAATTTCCAGCAGTATATGCAGTGTATTTCGGCTAAAATAATGATGATGGCCCTCATCAGAAGGCTTAAGGTCACCCAAAGAGCAACAGAGAGGGCTATGCTCGGACTTTACTTGCGTGATCACATCAAAAATAAGGATATCTGCAGGAGAGGTGATATAGCCCGAAGAATTGCCAAATTTAAATGAGCGGGCAGGGCACTTAGCTCGATAGGGCTGAAAAGTTCTAGAGTGGCGACCGAAGTTGCTGCGTTTAGGATTTCTATTTAGGGTTTGTTGTTTTACATGTATCTAGATATGTGTTTATTATTGTAACATTTAATTTATTAATATGCATGTATATGTAACGCCGAACCACTACGAACAACCTATGAATTATAGGACCACCATCATCAACTCCAATCCAAACCCTAGAGGCAATTCCTTCATTCTTGATAGAAACGAGTAAACTTCAATAGCACACATCACTGGATTGAAATTCAAATTATTTATTTGACTTAAACTTAACTTATGAAGCTAAAGCCACATTGTGTGGCTCGCTGGGTTGCTAGGCCCTCGTCGGTCTCTGGAGAAGACCAAGCAAGAAACTCCAGGTTACTCTTTAAAATCTTTTTATAGTTTACAAATCACTTTATAACAATTAGCGTTACAAGTTTATTAGGTTTTCAAACATCTAATCAATCAGATTTATTAAACAGTTGTTATTTTACACAGTTGGCACTTCCATATTGTTTTTGTTAAGACACAAATTACTTGGATAGTTGAATAAATCTAGCAAACAATACTAAAATGTTGCTCAGTTAATTATTTTAACATTAAACAACCCCAATACTCACAAATACAAAGTTGTTTGTAGATTATTATTGAAAAAGGGGTGCGTATCACATCATATAAAGTTATTTGATATATTTTCATTTCAATAACGTTCAAAAGATATAATAAACGTGAGTTATACCAACTGTGGATATCATTTCTTTAGAAATAACATTTATATACTCTAAAACTTATTTCGTATAACGTTATTGGATATAACGTTTATTTAATCGAAAATTATTAGGCCTATCGTTTAAAATATATAATATTGATACCATCTTTATGGTTAACACCCCGATTCAAACAATCCGACCCGGATGGGTTATATTAGGATAGAAGGTTAAGGCGGGAGCGGAGTGGAATGCCAGGTCTCCTCTATATTGGTGAATTATTTGGGTTAGGTTTGGTTAGAACAGTGACCATTAACGCGCGAAGGCGAACGAGTGAAGCGAGCGTGCTGTGGGAGCGGCGTGACAGAAACGAATCGCTGCAAAATCGACTCCACGTAATCTTGTCTACCCTATCCCCAAAGTGTTATTTAAAATCGCGTAGGCGCGGAGGGTCGAGGCGGCCCGCGAGCTGAGGAGCAGGTGGTTTTAACACTCGCCGCCGCGGCTGAGACTGGCCTGCGAAGCCAGCCAGCAAGGCGAAGAGGCGGTGGTGAGCGTGAAACACATCTGCGACGATAAGCTCGCTTGGGACCGCCGGAGCCCCGCAGCGTGGGATCCGTGACAGAAACCATGCCTGCTGCATGTTGCTTGCTTGCTCGCATGCTGCATGCATGCATGCAGGCTGCATGTGTGGTGTATGCTTGTTTGCATGCCTGCTGCATGCATGGTGTATGCTTGTTTACAAGCCTGCTGCATGCATGATGTATGCTTGTTTGCATGTTTTTTTACAGGGAAATGGCCTTTTATCATATTAGACTAAATAGGTTTTATATCTTTTGAGTGATATATCAAACGATTTTATATTCAATGTATGTTATGCTTATAAAAATGAGTTACTTTAAAATTATATCTGTCGTTTATTATATTAACTGATCATTATATCAAATAAATAGATTCAGTAGTTATATCTTGTAAATATTAGAGATTTTGTAATTTTAACATATATTACTTACCCTTGAAATAGTCATCCCATCACAAACTATCCAAGCTATCCCTACTCATTATTACATAGCTGTGTAAAATAATCTTATGACTTTTTAGTATTTAATCATTTACTCAAATTAGTTTAGTTCTCGTATTAAATTATTAAATCTAGTTATTAGTCATGGAAATTATAACATCCGCCATTGTTGACAACTTTACGTAATAAGAATAACATTAGGTCATAATCAAACACATTTACTTCGTCAAATGTGCAATAGTTAAAATGAGAACAAATCTAAAAGTCCTACAATAAGTGTCCCGTTTTATTTAAATATCTCGTATTAATTAAACATTGAAATTAGCTTATCAAATGATCTTCATTCAAACAGATCAATAACTGATTTCAAAATAAGCCAATAGATGGTGCTGAACACAAAACCCAACTTAAAGAGACATTGCAATAGTTCTACTGGTATCTCAGAGATCACAGGATTAACGAGTTTGTGTTAATTGTCAATTAAAATGATTAATTAGGATAAATTTGGGCGCACGGTTGGCGCAGTGGTTCGATTCCCGCACGGCACAAATATTTGTATGACCTAAAGATAGTTGTCCGGCTCTGGGTGTTGTGTATGTGAGTTTATATGTCTGTAAACGCACCCACGATACAGGAAGAAATTCCTAGTGTGGGGCAATGTTTAAAAAAAAACTAAACTAAAACTAAAAACTAATGAAAAAGCAAATTCACGCCTACGCGTTATTTCGCGTATTAGTTCTATTTTTTTGTGAATTGTTTGATATGTTGTTTTATTGCCCCTCTAGACACGGTGTCTTTATTTATTTTTTTCAACTCTCCTCCTCCTCCTCTCGCAGTTATGCTGGAAGAGATTTCTTTAAAATAAGTTTACCTTTGTACCTATTTTCTGTTCCTTCTTCATCTTGTTTTTTTGTTATGTGTGTATACATTAATGGTTAAATAAATAAATAATGCATGCATCTCACAAAAGGTGACTAAAATAATGTATTGAGGGCGAAAGCGATTGTTTGAATACAGAGCGAAGCGGAGGATTCTAGAGTAGAATCACGAGCGTAGTTAGAATTTCAAAGTACGTCGCTCGAGGTTAAATAATTTTGGTACCGTGTGGCATACTCTGCTTTTCATCCCCCTCTATGAGAAAAATAAATAAGAGAACCAAATTTATATTAATATTAGACACGTTTTCTCAAGTTTATTGCTTTGTTTACGCTGTTTTAAATAGGATGGCCGCGGCGACAAAGGTTGATTCGGTGGATCAACTCAGGAAGGACGTTATTTAATATTTTCAACTACGCGCTTGCAACTTTTTGCCTTATATCCTTCTGCGACACCACTGGATTTCCATCCGCTTTCGATTTGTTTGGTAGTAAATTGATTATGACAGTTTCTGCGCTAAATTTTACACTTTTTGGTTTTAAGTAATATTTCACTTTCACTGCTAGAACTCACGTTTTATTCAATTTGTGTGAATCAAACTAAAATTTTCTGTAATATTTTGATAAAGCCCGGTTCCCGGGTCCCGTTTTTACCCTTTGGGAACGGAACCCTAAAAAACGAATCAGATGTTCCCACGTATTTTTATTTATTTGGTTTACCAATGCCATGTCAGCAGGCGCGCTTTTTTATTACCGGCCAGGACTTTACCAAAGCGAATTGCGTTCAAACTTTGTAATTAAATTGTGTTCCCAATTCAAAAGTCATTTCGTCCCTGTTATTAAGTGCGCCGGAATGGCCCATTTTGCTCGCACTTGTCGAAGAACCTTCTTCCTTGCCTCTTTTCGAATAAATATATGGGATAAAAAAGGGACAGTTTTCGGTACGCAGCCACCAAATGCTGGAACAATATCCCACCTCCAAAAAAGTATAGTAAAAGTTGCTCGACATTCAAATTAAAATTAAAGTTGTTTTTATTAAATCATCAGAATGAATTTAAAGATGTTCGTGCTGACACGTCAGCCATTTAAAGCACAATAGATATTTTTTGTTGTTGTTATTATTGTACCCTATGCATTTCTCAATTTCGGCATTGTTATCAATCAACTTTATATATTTTTAAATTTTATCAATTCTATACATCTTTCAATTTTACCAATGTTATTAATTTTATACTTTTGATCATTGTTACTTTTTATTATTGTTATATTTTTATTTCTGTTTTGTTTATGGGCACATAAAATTTTTTTTTTGTTGTTTTATTATAATTAATAGTCGCACAATTTTATCTTAGGTGGTTTTTTACAAAAAAATAATTGTATACTTATTATAAATGTTTGTCGGTGTTTTCGAGCGTATGGCACTCGTGGGCTGCAGCTGAAAATCAGCGTCAGGTAGTATACCCTGTGTTACCATTTGGCATTATGCTGAGCTGAGGCCCTTTTGGCATTAATAGTTTAAAAAATATTTTGTTTAATTTTAAGGTGTTTTTGTTTTTAATGCAAATCAACTTGTTTTTCTTTCTTTGTTTCTTTAAAAAATATTATTTACCAAATCCAACCTTTATTTTAAAATCCCTGTTCAATGATATCTCACATGATGTGTGGGGCGAAAAACTGACTGCGTGACCCCTGTTGGGCACCATATTCAATTTAATGTGACGTGTCATAGCCTATTACCAGCGAACAAACAAGATACTCCCAACCACACCTCATTTGAATTTAAAAGTTACGAGGGAACAGATGAACATACATACACACATACTGGTCAAAAACATAATCTTCCTATTATGTATCTTTAAGTAAAAATTACATTCATTTTATATTTAATTGGTTTAATGATATTGACAGTCACCATAAGATGACATAGTCAAAAAGAAGTTAATGTAAGTTTAAACAAATAAGGCCATACATAGCACTTCCCCTTTGCTTCGCCAAAATCGGGTAAAACTAGAAAATAAAACATGTTTGATATACATCAACATTAACATCAACAGCCTTTTTAACTGTTTCCATTGCTGGAACTCAGGCTTCCTGTTATAGAAGGGGCCTCCTCTTTTATATTTATTAAAGTTTATTTTAAAACACTTCTATGATTAAAAACCTTACCACAAAATGTTATTATGTCAAGTCTATCATTAATTTTGTTTCACGATCATAAATCACTTGGAAGGAATCAATGTAATAAAAAATATTATGTAGGTACCGGGTTTCCTCCTAATTAATTTCAAACGATGGGATCAGACCAATATAATGATCATTTTCGTTTGAGAAATTGTTATTCAAGCTATGTTTATGAAAAGAAGAAATAACAGAATTATTAATTTCAGAGAACAAACGGAAGTTTTGTCAAATAACATCGTTGATAAAGATGTACAGTCTATGTTTTTGCCTTTCACCCTTATGCAGACCATTCTCTTAAGTCTTAAATATGACATCAAGAACAATGTCATAAAACCAAATAATAACTTCAATAAAGTTGTGTTACTATGTGCAACATTCATATGCATGTCTTTCTATTTGCTTAGAATTATTCAAAACGTGTATACGAAAACACAATTCTTATCTAAAATTCAGCTATATTTTTTGTTATACCATTTTTGTGGATTTTTACTTGATTTTGTGGTGAATCTCATTCAATCTAGGCATTATGTACAGTTTATTTTGACTATCCAAAAAGTACATAGATTTGGTAATAAAAAATCCAGCTTTCAGAAATTCATTAGGAATAACTGGATAAGTGTTACAACGATTATTTGCTGCCACATTATTATTTTCAGTTTTAATTATGTTTTGTACCCAGATATGCCATTTTATGTTACTTTTGGCAGAATAGCTACTATTTATTTTGACGCTAACATAGTTTGTGCAATCAGATTTATAAAGTTGTTCATTGGAGTCATCAGGTTTTGCACTCGTTCAGTGATAATCAAAATGAAATATGTCACAAACAGTTGTTTCAAATTTATCTCCAAATATTAAGGAGTTACCAGATTTATATAAATATGTTTCATCCAATGGTTAGTGAGTTGAAATATTTTAAACTTCCTATATCTTAACAATTTAACTTAAACCTTGAAAGCGAGTTAGAAAAGTTACAAAGAGGAAATCCTTTCATTTGCAGGTTCTTTTTTATACGGTACACAACATATTCCATCCCTTAGTGTTTCATAAAATATTTGTAGTTGATACAGCAATTAGTGGAACTGGCAGTGTGTATAATGTAGGTATTAATTTAAGTTTTATTATTTAACTAGCTGTCCCACGTGGCTTCGCTCCCGTCAGCTGGCTACCTACCTACCCATCTACCCTACCTACCCTACCCTACATACATGATTGTTGCGTTACTTAAACCGTTTACGCAGCGCACGCAACGACCGTATTTTAAAATAACTATGGAAGAAATCCCGAAAAATTAAACACCGAATGATTGTTTGGTCAAAAGTTTAAAATCCCGAAAGCTTCGAATCCCGAAATTCAAAATCCCGAAATTACATCCCAAAGCCTAAAATCTCTAAGACATTACAAAAAAGCAGCTTAACATAATAGGTATGTTTGATACCAATAACATAATTAAAACAAAAGTTTAATTGATAATCATACATATAATTAGGGAAAAAAAGAAGCACGTTATTACAAAAAATATACCAAATTTTTTGCTGCAAACATTCAACGTATTGTTTAGCGAATATTATCATGTCGAAAAACGGATTAGAAGTTTTCAAGCGCTTGCCGGCTGCTGCCACGCCATCGCTCGCTCGGCTCGCGCTCGGTTTGTCACAGTTCTAACCTAAACTTTTTTTTTTTTTTTTGATCACGCTGGGAAAAAATGCATTACGCCCATTGGGGGAATGGGGAATGGGGCTATGTGGGACTCCCCGGAAAGACCCGGTATACCCACTAAAATAACCCAGCGGCACTCCCGCTTCGTCCTAATGGAGGAGGACTGGGAAACTGGCGCAGCCTTTACGTCCAGTCCTCCGCCGACGACCGCCTATTCCACCCGGCTCCATCTTTCCGTGGTGTAACCGTCCCGATAACGGACCATTCTTGGTGTTACGTAAACATTGCCACTTTTGTCATCATAGTGAACAGATGTATCGGGCAATTATTAAAATAAACAAATAATCACTTGTGAAATCGCGACCTAGTGTTGTTGTCGACCTAGTTTTGTTTTTGACCTGTGCTATTCATTGGGTATTTGTAAAGCGTGTAAATTTTGAAAATGACCCGTGAACGATAATTTAAGAAAAAACAACATTCAATCACAATGAAAGGTAGTCCGTTCAGCCGGAGTAGCAGGTGTACTCGCTCCCCACCCACTACACCCGTACCAGCAGCCGTACCCGCAGCCGTACCCGCAGCCGTACCCGCAGCCATTTCCGAGCCTCACCAAAAAACAAATGATACCCTTGAAATGATCTCGACGCCAGAAATTAAGAATTGGATGCTGACCATCGAGCAGAACCTGAAGGAGGTGTGCACTATTGTAGCCGACGGTAAAATCAATACGGAACAGAAGCAGAATGCTGTAAAGTATGTCACGGCACATCGCAAATGGCCGTACACTACCAGTCCTATAAAGCGAGAGCTTTTCAATACCACCACGCTATGCAAAGCCTTAAAAAGCAACTTGACCTATCGAAGCAATTACAGAACCTTAAGCAGAGTATCGGCGAATTTATGAGACCTGCTCAGGAACTTCTTTTTCGGACATGGTAAAAAAAGGAGCCAACAATTTATACAGCCAATAAATTTAAGTTCTGTGGCCATCTATCCTAACGACAAATTTAAGACCAGCGATGAGACAAAATGGCTTGTCCAAAAAATTATCCATCCATAACAGATGAAGCTCCACGTGAGAGGCCTGCGCAAGACGAGGAACGGGGGTGTTATTATCAGCACTGAGACAAAGGACGACATCGAGAAGCTGAGACAATTGGTGCAGCTAACGAAGTCGGGCCCAATAGTTGACGAGCCTTATAAAAAAAAGCCTAGGGTGGTTATTATAGGAGTGCCGACATCCATGCCAGAAACAGAGGTTTTTACTTGTTTATACCATCAAAAACTGGCCACGAAACTGTAAGAAAGCAGCCTTGAGACGTTTTTGACCTCAATTAAGTTGAGCCACAAGTCAGGTAAGAAGGACGATGAGACCTGTAACTATATGGTAGAAGTGTCTGCAGTGATACGCAAAGCCCTGATGTCAAAAGACCGCGTGTTTGTGAATTGGTCTCAATCTATGCTCTGTTAGAGATTTTACTTTGGTCACACGGTGTTATAAGTGCCAGCAGTATGGACATGCTGCCAAGTCATGACGGCAGGCTTCCTACACCTGTGGTCACTGTGGCGATCAAGGTCACTCTATAAAAAATGTCCGAAGAAGGCAGATGATCCAAAATGCGCTACTTGCTTGCATTTCAAAAAGCCCGACAAACACAACACAGGTTTTGCTGACCGCAAAACAAATGGCTGAAAAAAGGTACATTAATTCCATTGATTATGGAGGTGCCTAAGAGCGCTGTAAATTGGTTATTTTTCGGACCTTTTTTATTTTATTGTTTTTTCTATCTTTTTTACGTTTGATATATGATTTTTTCAATTTTATTTCGTTGTTCCGCTGTCATAAATATGATTAATAATTTAATTGATGATTTAGATAATTTCTCTGTGTCCGAGTCTAAGGTGTGTGAAGCTGAAAACTGTAAACAATATCTATCCGGCTACAAAAATCCCTTAAGCATACTTACGCAAAATATTCGCAGTATTTTTAAGAATTTTGGTAGCTTTAGTACATTTCAACAACGGCTAAACATACATTGTGACATTATTGTTTTAACTGAATGCTGGCTTGCGAAGCAATATAACATACCACTGATTCCGGGATATAATATGTATATAAGTAATATTAATTATAACCAAAACGATGGAGTGATAATTTGTGCAAGAAATCATCTGAATATCTCTATTGAGGAACCAAATATGCACGACTGTAACAGATTGTTAATTAAAATTGGGTCTGAATTTGCTATACTAGCGCTATATCGACCGCCCTCTTTTAAAAATACCACCAGTTATACTGACTCTCTGAACGACACTTTGCAAAGCCTATCATCCTTCAAAAACACTATTTTAACTGGCGATATTAATATAAATATTATTTCTGGTAGTGCTAATGCACCTGCTCAGAAATATCTCAATGTATGCGCCTTTCATGGCCTGCTCCCCGCACACAGTTTTCCTGCACATCACAGTGGATATTTTTTGGAACATATCATGCTTAAATCGATTTTTTCCTTACTTGCACTTGTTGTTAATTCGACAATAACCGATCATAATACTGCCCTAGTAACCCTTAATTGTGAATTACCTAAATTAAACAATCGAACAATTACTAAATTAAATGTAAATAAACTTGAAGAAAATTTACTCGTCATCGATTTTGAGCCAGTCTGTAATTCCGCTGATCCGTTTTGTATGTTGTATGTATTAGAAAATGTTCGACATGCAATTCAGAAAAACATAGTTTTATCGCAGTCGAACAATAAAAACACAACTTAAAATCATAGATTACGCCAGGTCTTATTCGCTGTGTAAAACATTTAGATAAACTGCTTTTGAAAGCAAAATCTAATCCAAATGACGTAATACTTCAATTGTCGTACAAAAGATACAGGAATTTTTGCAATGATATTCTGAGAAAAGTTAAATACAGCTACGATACAATTGAACTGGAAAAGGCTGGCACAAATAGTAAAAATGTCTGGAAATATATAAAAAATGTAACATATACGTAAAACAAAATGAGTCATCATCATTTATCACAAGCACATTCGTCACACCTGACATCTGCTAACACAGCGAATAATTTATTTGTTAATGTTGGAAAGTGTCTGACAGAAAAAGTTCGGGGTTAATCACAATCACATTATCTAAGAGGCAATCCTTTTATGTGTAGCAACACTTTAACATCCTTTGGGCTGCTGGATACTGATGAGACTGAGGTAGAAAGCATAATGAGGACTTTGAAATACGACTGTGCTGTTGGATGGGATAACATATCCAATTTAATTATTAAGCAATTCAGGCATATTTTAGTACCACCACAAGCATTTGTTTATCTTCAGGTATTTTTCCCGAATGCCTAAAAAAACACTAATTCTCCCTATCTATAAATCAGATAGTAAAGAGCTAGTGACAAATTATAGAACTATTTCTTTACTGCCACAAGGCAGTGTCTAAAATATTAGGAAAAAAATATGAATAAAAGATTGTTCAGATATCTGGAGAACAAATCAATTTTATCCAAGCGCCAGTTTGGATTTAGGCCTAAAATCTCAACCGCCGATGCCGTACATCATCTAGCACAAGAACTTGACAAGGGTAACCACACAGTAGGAATTTTCCTGGACCTCGTTAAAGCTTTTGACACAGTTTCCATTCCCACCCTGTTGCACAAGCTTGAGACCATTGGTGTAAGAGGAACCCAGCTGAAACTCTTTAAAAGTTATTTGGAGGACCGTACCCAATGCGTAAAGATTGGCAATGTTCTCAGCACTGATAAGAAAAACACGTCATTTGGGGTTCCCCAGGGAAGTGTTTTAGGCCCAACTCTTGATATACTAATAATTGGTTTTATTATAAAACAAAATAAAAACTTCTATGCAAATGCAAAAAAAAAAAGTTTTACGATCATTTTTACTTGTTCCGCTAATTTTTCTAGTGTGTGTAGATTGCATAAACTACTATTACCGTTCTAATCGACTTCCTAAAAACGAAGCGATTATCAAATCGACTGTTTTTATGTTTGTTACCTCAGAACTTTTTGATAAGTGAACCGATTTTGAAGATTCTTTTTCATGTGAAAGCTGGTCCTTGTCATGTGGTCCCAGTTAATTTCATAAAGTTCTGACGATGAACTTCGAAGAAAAACATCAGAACTCTTCAATAAAGACGGCAATTTACTCGGGATAGCTGCAATCGCATATCTGTTTATTTTTTACACCATTTCATAACATAACATCACACTCGTACGCTCTAAAGGGATATGCAGGTGTGAATAATTCACCCAGGTATATTCTCATTTCACCAGTTTTGTTTAAGTTTCATGTTATTTGGTTAATCTATTATGGCATCGTTTTGGGCATTATAGGTACCAAGCCTATAAAACTGGTCCATTATGTACCACAACAAAAAGTGAAAAAAAATCTTTTTACAAAAAATACAACCTTATTTTTTAAAGGTATTTTCATTTAGCGTGCCGGCAGCCAATACCCGGAACATAACAATCGACATATAGAACGAGTGTAAAGGCACTTAAGATAACTATAGAAACGAATGTGCCTAAGCACACTAACAAAGTCATTAAATTATTGAAGTATTGATTAAATGTAACGAGTTGTACTACAATCATGTTCCCAACATTGAACAGAATAGAGTCAGGGATAAACTCGGGTAAAATCGAAGCTGCTTCTATAATGCCGTACAACAGTGAAGTTTTGCTCAGCAACCAAATTGAAAATGAATTAAAATCAGTTCTAAGGCCACTTAATCTGATGCAAGCCCTTTTCATCTGTTCTAAGTACAAAATTCGCGACAAATCCATCACTCCAAACAGTTTCATCTACAATTTTATTGGAGTCCTCTGCGTGTTCGTATTCCGAGGCTATTTGATCTATCTTTTTCTCAGCTCATTTGGCGGATTCGGAGAGGGTTTCTACATGCTCATTAACTAGAACGCTATCTATGACAACTTATTTTACTCATTTGGGTTCTTCTTAAACCACCTCAGTAATATCAAATATAGAAACAAAAATGTGTTATTAGTTTCAAGAATTCAGCACGCTCTTACTCTCCTCAAAATTAAAAGCAATGACCTCAGATTTGTGAAAATCTACAATTGGATTTCTGTCATAAGTGTCAACAGTGTTTATATAACAACATTAATAATTTTGTTAAGTAACTTTACTAACATGAGTTATGTTGTTACGCTATTAAATTACAGCGTTATCATTTTTGATATTAATATCATGTACACTTCGTTAGTTATGAAACTATTATATAAACTATTAATAGTGTGGGTCGAAGATATTCGGAGAGCAGAAAATATTTCAGATTTTGAGAAAGAGTCTTACTGGAAGATAAAATACGATGTATACTTCGACATTATGGAGGCATATAAGTTAGTAGAGAAAACTTTTCGTGAGCTTGTAAGTACACATTTTTCCAATGATGTTTTGTAATTATTATTATTGATAGGCTCGCGTTTGGCCACTATCTCACCTCATCATCTGCCTAGCCTTTTTCCCAATTATTGTTGGGGTCGGCTTCCAGTCTTACCGGATTCAGCTGAGTATCAGTGTTTTACATGGAGCGACTGCCTATCTGACCTCCACAACCCAGTAACTGGGTAACACGATACCTCTTGGCAAGACTGGTGTCAGTTTTCAGGCTTCTGACTACCCGTAACGGTTGTCAAAGATCATCAAATGACAGCCGGGACCAACGGCTTAACGTGGTTTCCGGGGCACGGGGGAAACTTGGTATACACCGACCACTATCTCACCTGATTGCAAGTAATGATGTGGTCGACGATGGAGCACGCTTGCCTAGAAGCTCAAGATGTTCCGTTATCGGAACGATCACACCCCGGAAAGGTGGCGCCAGGTGGAATTGGCTCTTTTTTGCGGTAAAAGACGCCAGGGTCCTACCACCAAATTGGCATCGCCCCATTCGGGGACTGCCTTCATGGAAACGTTCAAGCGCTCAACCTTTGTTTTTGCATATCATTTATGTGGAGCAAGGACAGTTGCTGAGGGAACCGACCCCTAATATCCAGTTGGTCAGACGAGAAGACCCATTCCTCAGGAACTCCGCAATCTAAACACACAGACCACTGGGCAGACCGAATGAAAGAAGCTTACCAATAAGGGTTTCGTGCCAGACCTTGTCAACAGCCTTCAAGATGTCGAGGGAGACAGCAAGCGCTTCTCTGTGCATCTCGATGGCCTCACTCCAAATGGCATACCTAGAAGATCCCCAGTTGATCGATTTTGGCGGCAGCCATATTTGGTGCTCACTGAGGTTGTCATTAGCTTCTAGGTATGCCAGGAGCTTACAGTTGAGCACCCGTTCCATACTCTTATAGAGGATGAGTGTTACTGAGATGGGTCTGATGTTGGCCGGGGCAACCCGCCTGCTCTTCTTGGGCATAGGCGGAACGTTGGATTGCTTCCAAGCATTCGGTACTTTTGCAGCCTTCTAATGAATGGCGATATAGGCGTATCAAGATCGGAGACAGTTCTTGTGCACAAGTTCTGAGTACAATTGCTGGTATCCCGTCAGGGACTCTGGCCTTGTTCACGTCTAGGTTAAGTAGCACCCTACGGACGTCCTTTTGGTGGAAACGAATTTCCGACGTGATCGAGTCACATCTATCTATCAGGATAGGCAAGGGACTTCGCATCACCAGAATTTAGACGTGAAGATGCCGCAAAAAGAGAGGCAAACAAGTTTGCTTTCTCCTCAGTAGAGTGGGCCAGTGACATATCGGGGTTACAGCAGTGATGGTAGTGAAGGGAGACAGAAGTTCGATTCAACTAACTTAGTCAGGCACCAAAACGCTTTATAACCTGCTAGGTATAAAGAAAGTATATTACCCTATCCAGTTCATGTGGTCAAAACGAGCCCTTCGCATCACCTTGCTGCAGGACTTGGCAGCCTTGTTGAGGCGAGTGAGAGCTTTCAACAGCTCTCTACGTCTGATCGACGTCACTCGCCTTGCGCTTCGACCTATGCTAGGTATGCCTCGTGTTTGAGTTTAATAATATGATAAAGTGGATTTTTGTGGTTTTCTTGCGTGATCAATTCAGAAATGAGGATATCCGCTGATGGACCAAAGTTACCGACATATCCCGAAGAATTGCGGAACCGTGGGCAGGTCAAATTGCTTGTAGAACGGGTGTTCGATGGGACTGAAATGTTCTGGAGCGTACACGAAGACATTCCGATGGCCTCCCCTGGCCTTCAACTAACTGAATCGATGATCTGGTTAAGGTTGCTGGAATCTGCTGAATATGAGACGCACAGTACTGGTCGAACTGGTAACACTTAGGAGAGGCCTATGTTCATCAGTAGACGTCTTTCGGCAGAAATGATGTCGGTGATGTTGATGAATTTGATAATGTTATTATATTTACAGATTGCATTCAACATAGTAAATACAGCGAGCCACGGGCTGATAAACGTAGCCACGATATTGGAGATACAAGTACTGCGATTTAATAGAGTTTTAGTAAGTGTTTCCTTAACTATTTTTTTATATAACCATAATTGTGTCATACTCACTAAGTGAGTGAAAGCTAAGAAGTGAAGTTGGACAAACTTAAAACACAATAAAGTCTTTCCAAGCCATGACGATGCAATTTATAAATAGGCACAATGCGCTCGTTATTATAAATAAGCGGATTTTCCTTCATACAACCTTTGAAGATATACTTAAAAATATGAGCTTTACATATTTTTTAGACTTAACTAATCTAGTGAAAAGTTAATAAGGATTTTTTTGACAGATGTCAGCAGAAAAGCTATACACAACTTTAAGTAGACAATTAGTTATAGTGTCCTTCACTATGACTAATTGTCTACGTAAAGTTTATTGGTTTTGCCATACACAAGGATTTAGTAGGTATATACTGTATACTCACAACTAATTTAATTGCATCTTGTGTTTCTTTTTTCAGTTCGGTTTACTGATAATTGTTTCACAAGTATGGTTAATAAAAAATATACTAATTCTAACAACTTTGAGCGTCAATTGTGAGAGATTCTACAAGGCTGTGGATTGTGTCCAGGATGCAATTATACCACTGATGTATTCAAGCAGATGCTCAGGTATATAATATATCCTTTTATGTATTTTACAAGCAACAAGGAATCGAAGTCGATACTGGAAATATGAAATAACGTAAGGGACAAAACTAAGGTTTTCAGGAGAGCAAAAATAAGATATATTTCTTACAAAACCGACTATATTTTTTTAACTTTATGATTTATATAAAAAGTGTCTAGGACAAAGTTTCTTAGATTTCTTCATTCTTTGAAGCTAAAATAGTAAAAAAAACAATAAATCCTATAGTTTTAAAGATAGCATGTCCCTTACGTTAAATAATAAGGAACACGGCTGATATACGTTAATAAAAAATTTGATGTAAATGACAGCATTGATGTATGGGACATTAAAGGAAATAAACATTTAGAGTTATTAAAAGTAAAGGTCTCTTAATGTTGTACCATATATTGCTTATGCTTTTAACAAATTATAAAAATATAATTTTAAACATTCGTGACATACTATGCCTATGCCATATATAAGTTTTTAAACTGTGTTGATGACTGTCATGGTCACTAACAAACAGTAAACATGGTAAATAGCCCGCTTCTAATGTTAACGTCTATGCCATATAGTTTATAGTTATGCCTGTTTTCTCGTTTTGTTTTCTTCTTCGGTACTACATCTTCTTTTTCATAATCTACTTTCATTTTTGACGCCTGCGGGAGGCCTACCTATGTCCAGCAGTGGATGTCTTTCGGTTGAAATGATGATGATGATGACTACATCTTCTTGACTATTGTTACTATTAGTTTTCATAGCTTTCTTTTCCTCCTTCTTGATTTGTTTTTCTTACTATCAACTGAACTGTCTGAAAGTTCATCTTTTTCTGACTAAAGGGCTGAGTTTGTTGAAGAAAAAATTGTTGTGTCTTTCGTCAAATTTCAAAATCATCTAGATCTTCATTTCCTAAAATATCATCTCCTTGAATCAAATGAATAAAAGATGCAACGGGTTCAAAAATATGCATGTTGGCTGGTGAATTAAGGATAGCATTACTTCAGACGCAGGGGCTTCTGAAGTCATTCTATGATCTATTTCATTCACATTGCATTGAAATGATACTACAGAGTTTTGTGTATTGTGTGGTAGTGTTATTGAAATATGATTCTCAAGCGTTATCAGTGTTAACGCTATCTCAGGCGCCGCTTCTTTATCCTGTTGATGTACATTGCTTGGAATTATTGGATTTGAAAAAGTATCGGCAGTGATGTCAAGTTCCTTTCCAATAATTAATTTACTTATCTTGCAACATACAGGTACATAGCGAACTTAATATCTGAGGCATTCTCTACCAGTCAACTAAGGCTAGTGGATAAATAACATGGCAGGTGCATAAAAAAAAAAGATTATATATTATGTATAAACATACATATTTCTATTAATTTATATTATATACATACCTGCATATATAAATTAATATAAAGGTGATTGAGACGACTAATTTAAATAGCGTAGAAAATAATGCCACAACTTCCGATTAAATGCATATTGACTGGTGGCCATCCTGATATCGAGAGGAAGCGCATTCCAGAGAAGAATGGACTACATATGAAAGAAAGAATGGATACAATCAGAAGTATGTGAAGGACAGAACAAGAGATGATTGTCAGACGAACGCAGATTCCTAGCGTGTGAAGTACACAGATATTAAAAGTGAGGGATGAGATAAGAAGTAGATGCGGAAGATAATGGTATTAACATCTGCTTTATCCTGTTGATGTACATTGCTTGGAATGATTGGATATGAAAAAGTATCGGCTGTGATGTTGGTTACTAATATTATGTTATTGTTAAAAGGATCCATTTTCAAGTATGGTATAAACATCTGATTTGTATGAATAGGGTATTCCAGTGACACACGGGAACATTACATTTGATACATAGCTTTTTCCATCAGAAAAAGAAGATCCAAAAAGGTTACGATTTTCTTTGAAATATGAATGTAATCGAGATAGAGAAAAAGTTGACGTATTTATAATTTCATATCCCATATCATTTTCTAGACTCATCTCATTACTATTATTCGGGATAACGACGTTTGCTTTTGTTGGTTAAGTCTCCATTTCTGTATCGCTATTCTTTATTATACTTTCCAATGAATTTATTGCTTGTTTTTCATGGTTTGCAGAAGAATTACACCTGTTAAAAAATAATTCGATGATTGAATACCATCGTGTAAAAACGTAATTTTAGACGTAAATGACACATAAAATCCGTATTGCTATATAGCTCAAACAAGTTGCACCGTTTTGCGTGTGTGATAGAGACGCATAATAATATTCGTTTAGATAAGTTTTGTGGAATTGTACGGATCACGCAGTCCAGTGTGATGTAATGGACATGTCAATTTATTTTCGATGATGACAAATTAACGTAATGGCCAATATGATTATGATAATTTAAGTCACAGTTTAATGTAAGGGACATGGTATTTGTACCTTCTCAGGGAACACTTAATGTATAAGACTATACTAAAATATCTCAAATTATGGTATAACTTATGTGACCTGTTGTAAAATGTACCCAACTTTGTTTAAATGTAAATACCAATTAATGTGAGTAAAGAGACTTACATAAGTTTTTATACAAATATTTATTAGAAATGTCATATACAGCTAGTTTCTAGAAAAAAAAGGCTTAGGCCTACGGAAAATATGTGATGTAAGGGACTTTTTTTCGAGATATCGGTATTTTAAGTATACCAATCGATAGAGCAAGAAATTTCGAATCTAACGATATATATAACTCATTTTCGACAAAATGTACCTTACGTTATTTCATATTTCCAGTATCGACGTTATAAATCCTCACAAGACTAGAGACAAAGTCGAATAGAATCTAATTTGATTAGAGCTTCTGCGTCTCTGCTAAGAACGGCCTAGTGATCGAAAGTCGGTCCAGTAGATTTCAATATTTTCATGTTTTTTGAATATAAACTTAATAGTTTTTTTTTTATGGATAGTAACTTTATTAATTTATTTTTCACAGATGAGCATACACTCTCCATATGTAAAAATATTCAACGTTTGCAGAGGGCTTCGTTAAAGAAAATGAACGTATGCGGCCTATTCATTGTGGACGCCATGATGTCTTTACGTCTCTTCAGTTTTATCACTACCTACACTATTGTTCTGATTCAGTTCGAATTTCTGTAGTTCCTTTGAAACTATTAATAATATAATCTCTGTATAAATTCTCCTGCTGTAACATTTTTGTTTGCTTCTGTATACAAAATCTTTGATATATATGTTGATTTCTTTGAACGTAGAGTTAGCGAAATATATTTTACTTTAAAAAAAAATCTGACTACTTTTTCATTCACTCCCTTTTAATTCATATTCTTTCTTCTTTTCATTCCTTCCTTTTTCTCTACATTTATTTTCATAAATTTCTTAGGTACAGGCATTGCAGCATACTTCATCTAATTTTAAATATACCATCATATTTTTATATCTCTGGCGCTCTAAGTTATATAAAATTAAATAATTTGTAAAATTAGTGTATCGTTTCATTTGCGTCTGAAATTGAGATTAGATCTAAGAAAAAAAAAAACTGCTGTTAAAAATGTAAACGTTTGCAGAAATGATAAGCATCGCTTCAACATGGAGAGAGACAAAGGACACTAGGTACGTACTAAAAGATAATGCGATTACAAAAAGTAACTTAAAACAATTGGCTTAAAGAGACCGAATTGACGTCTTACCAAACTACTTGCCTTTACATTGACAGGTGCTAAGTACCCAGTCAATAAACAAAAAGACTTTATACGACATCGAACATGTTTTCTTGTGCTATCGAGAATATATCATCCAAACACTACAATGGAGTATCAGGCAATAACTCAATTGAAAAAGATTTACAATATTAAATTCGACCTTTGAATTTGATACAAAGCCTTCTAATCTTATATTTAGCCTTAGCGCTAAATATAAGATAAGAAGGAACATCATCAGTCGAATCAGTTGCCTCTACAAATTTACCCGCTGCACCGGCTAGTGTTATATTTTGTAATATTTTTATGTGTCAATCTGTACTATTTGATCTTCGTACGTAGGGTACAGTACGTGGGACGAGTACGAAGTGGTATCTCGATGCTAGCCTTGACGGAAAAAGAGGGGGGTTATAAGTTTTACGTGTGTTTTTGTGTATCTGTGCGTCTGTCAGTGGCTTCATAGCTTCTAAACGGATGAACCAATTTTGATTTAGTTTTTTTTGTTTGAAAGGTGATTTTGTCGAGAGTGTTCTTAGCTATGTTTAAATAAAATCGGTTCAGCCGTTTAGAAGTAATGAGCGTTTAACTGTTTGAACCGGGGTATTTTCGCAAGATACCGTGTCATAATTACAGGTTCAATAGATTGTGAATCGAAGCGTATCTACTATGTACAAGATAAATTATGTAGCATGAAATAAAAATGTGTCGGGGGTTTTGAAATTTTACTTGTTTGACTACATGTTATTTCAAATTAAAATTTATTTAATCAAGAGATTTTTTATAAAGTTTTAGCATTGTCCCAAACTAGGAAAGCCTTTATCTTGGGTATCAATTATGAGGACTTACCATTATTATGCAACTAGTGAATAAAGGACGGGTTTAAAGCGAGGGCCATAAATGAATCACGAGCATAGCGAGTGATTCAAGTGTAAGAATCCTGAGCGATGTGAGTGATTCATGGCCCTGGATATAAATCCGTTTTATTCAAGAGTTGCATACTATACTTTATACCATGACTACTAACTTTTTTAAGATAAGATAAGATAATTATTTATTTTGTAAAACATGAGTACAGTGTAAAGGTCTTATGTTGATATGAGTTGGCTACATGTTTTGCCATTTATATGTAAGATTTAAATTATCTTTGTTTATAGACAGTATATGTTCTTGTGGTAAGTTGAATTTGGTTGATTTTTTAATAACTTGCCAAGCAGCTTTTGACTTATTTTTTGACGTATTAATGTAGTGGTTATTTTGGGCTTTTTGAGTTAAGTTTATTATTTTTCTTTAAGTTGAAGAGTATTTTTTAAACGCAAGTTTATTTTTTGTATTAGGATTTAATCTATATGTCCATTGCCTTTGCTTTTGACTACAGATTTTTATTCCACGAGATATCCATCTTTTCTTTTTATTAGTAAACACAGTCACAATTCTATTTGGAAAGCATAATTTGTACATTAATGAAAATTTGTACAATTTTTATTTATAACTTTTTAGTTAACTTTTCTTTCGAATAAGGTACATGGAAAGATATAAGTGTCACATAATTTTGAAATCGCCACTTAAAACCCTTTTTTTTGATACCCCACACGACGGGTTTAGAAGGAAAAAAATGTGGCGCCCAAAATCGGCCATTTTACTATTTCCCAATTTTAACGTAGCCAGTGACACTTGCAAGGTTAAGAATAATCGTTTGACTCAAAAATCATCAAAATCGGCCAACGCGTTTGGTCTCTAGATCGCCACATAGGAACAAACATACATATATATGTCGGGTTTAGTCAATAGTACGGACGTTAAAACAAATCGCAAGCACGCCATCTGAAATCTCTATAATATCTGAAATTACATCCTGACTTCCCGATGGTTTACATCTATCGGCCAGCCTTGATGCGACATATACATACCTACATAGACTGATAAACAAATTACCCTCCTTTGGCATTCGGGTAAAAGAAAGTTTTGAGCGAAAAGTATAAGGAGTTTATATGTCGAATATTTTTTGCGCAAGGAGGTTGTATAGCATTGAGTTGGAGTTTGAATATATAAGTGTATTCTAAATTCAAACACCAAAACAGTGATTAAAAGTCCTTTTTATTAACTGTTTTCAGTGAATAAAATAAGATTTTTAGAGGGGGAGTGGTATAACAGTATATTATGCAACTAGTGAATAAAGAACGGATTTAAAGCGAGGGCCATAGATGAATCATGAGCAATTGAAGGATTCTAACGACTGAATCACGACCGAAGGGAGCGATTCATGATGATTGAATCACGAGCATAGCGAGTGATTCAAGTGTTAGAATCATGAGCGACGCGAGTGATTCATGGCCCTCGATATAAATCCATTTTATTCAGGAGTTGCATATTATATTTTATAATGTCCATGACTACGAGAAAAAGAAAGATTTAAGCACAAGGAATATTAATAAATACAAAATAAATGGTTTATTTCCTTCAAAATTTACAAAAAATGTGAACCTCTGACTCCTGAGCTAGGTAACAGCACCTGTGTTTCAGGGGCTGGTGACGACCTCCGTTACGTTACATATTTATAAATAATTAAACACCATTGCAATTAGTATTAGAATTACAATCCAAATAAGTATTCAATAAATATCAAATGATAAATGATTTTATTTCTTTAAGTTGGTTTGTACAAACACTTTTACATGTCGATCATATTTTTTAAAACTAGATCAGGTCGGCGTTTTCTATCTGACTACTCTGAGAAGAAAGGCCGAAACAAACTCAGAGGTCACAGTCTCTTTTAAAGTCCTGACAAAATCTTGGTTATATCATGTGAAGACCATGTAGACAGATGTCTGAAATGGTCTTTTGAGGAAAGAACCAGCCAGATTGAGTGGACCTGTCCAGTCAGTGCACGCATTTGTCAATAACCGAGCAGCTCAACTCAGAATTTAAGGAGCTCAACGATTCGACGAACAATACCAAAGAAAGGACATTCGGGTAGGCCGCATAAACTACTCAAACTGCCAGACCATGAGTAAAAACTATTTAAGATAAAATAAAAAACATTAAAAAAAATCCACATAGTCTTCACATTCACAATAATAAAAATAAAATAATATAATACTTTAAAAAGTAAATATTCTTGTCATTGCAAAAAAACAAAAAAAAAAAATTATTTATATATTTATTTATTTAAACTTCATGTACAATGGTGATACATAGGCGGACTTAATGCAGCAAGGCATTCTCTACCAGTCAACCTTTGGGTAAAAAAGAACACAACAGTGGTAGGAGTACAAAAAAAAAAATGAACAATTATTAAAATTGGTTATTAAACTATACTAATAAAATACATAAATAATATCAAATAAATAAAAACAAAATTCACGGTGCAAAATATAAAAAAATCAAAATTAATTGGAGCAGCTCAATCCCAAGCCTTTTTGTCCTCAACGTCCTAGACTAAAATCAAAATAATTAATAAAATCCAAAATATAAACAAACTCAACATTGAAATTGAAGAAGTTTGAAAGTCGAGTATTCTCTGCATAAGAAGTTTGTATCGAGTATTTTTTGCGCAAGGAGGCGCAAGGTTTTTTTCTTTTTTCTACGTGGCGTCTCGCAAACAGTCAAAGTGACCGACATAAGCTTAACCGGGCTTCCCTGTGGAGACTTATCTCTTAGCCTCCGGCCAGGCTTCAAAGTACTAAACCTAAAGCGACAACGCTGAGGGCTACCCCAGTTGGGGTCGGACCTCGGCTCAGGGCGTCGCTGGGGGGGACAGCTAAGGCCGGATCTAATAAAGTGACTCTACCATCCGTTCGGAAAAGCCTACGTGGAGAAGAACGGACATGAAACTCCAATAATCTCTAACTAGATTTTAACTAATGCACAGCATCGCGGGCTGGCTTGTAGAATTTGAAAGGGACTACGCGGCGAGCCTCGGCGGCGAGGACGGAACGAATACGGTCGTTTTGTGTATGCTAATTAGAATTCAAATTCAAATTGTTTTTTTGCAAGAAAATACACAGTTTACAAGGGAAGATCTTACAGCCTTAACGTCATTGTATTCTGCCTGCAAGCAAGCGTGAATATTATTTATGTTTAAATGGCATTATTATGCAGAAATATTATTAGTACATTATTATCACATTATTATCATATTATTATCACATTATTATCACACATTATTATTACATACAAATGTTATCAATTTATTTACAATACATTAATAATCAGAACAAATATTTTTATGTTCCAAAAATTCCTTGATGCTGTAAAAACAGTTTTTTTGTAACCACTCTGACACTTTAGTTTTAAAAACATTGCCTTGCAACAATTTCAATTCGTTTGGTATCGTATTATAAACGATTATACACATATTGAACATATTTTTCTTTTGTGTGCAGCTGGCTGATATAATAGGTTGCGAAACTTAGTCCTTTTCTGTCGTGGTACAACCTCGGTATGTTGCTTAAAATAATTCATGTGGTTTTTTGTGTGCAGCTGGCTGATATAATAGGTTGCGAAACTTAGTCCTTTTCTGTCGTGGTACAACCTCGGTATGTTGCTTAAAATAATTCATGTGGTTTTTTGTAAAAGTGCAGATATCTCTAATATACATACATGGCAATGGCAGAATTTTAAATTTTTGAAAGAGCGGTTTACAGCTATCTAAGAACCATGCTCTGTTTATAACCCGGATGCAGCGTTTTTGGAGCTTGAAGACTCTGTCGGTATCGGTAGAGTTACCCCACATGATTAGACCATAGCTTAGAACAGATGACACGTAACCATGGTAAGCCGCAAAAGCTGCTTCTACAGACACATTTTGCCTCAGCTTTTTTAAAGCAAACACGAACCTATCTAATTTCTGACATATATGCTCCACATGGCTTTTCCAATTCAAGTTTTTGTCAACATTAATTCCTAAAAATTTCAATTGATCCACTTGTTGTACCTTTTCACCATTACACAGAATATCCAAAACTAATGGTTTGCTATTATAGGAGTTAAATTCAATTAATTTTGTCTTGCTAACATTTATATTTAAGTTATTATTTTGCATCCAACTTATTAAATCTTTTAGGGTCTTTTCCGTAGCTGATTTGTAGTCACTTTTATCCTGACATTTTATAACAGCTGTAGTATCATCTGCAATAAGTATACATTTCTGCAAAGTGGCCTCTGGAAGATCGTTTATATAAAGTAAGAAAAATAAAGGACCGAGAATACTTCCCTGAGGCACGCCACACTTATTTACTACCGATACTGATTTGAACTTCTCTTTGGAATATAGTCTGTCACTTTTCTTTACAATTTTCGATATTTCGGTACACTTCTGCCTGTTTCCTAGATAACTAGATATCCATTCATGTGCTTTTCCTCTAATACCGTAGAATTCCAATTTGTTTAGTAGCTTATAATGGCTAACAAAATCAAAGGCCTTACTCATATCCAAAAACAGGGAAACCGCAGGATCGCCCTTGTTAATACTATCTATTACATGTTTAACCAAGTTAAAGATTGCAAGAGCAGTTGAGCTACCTTTACGGAAACCAAACTGATCTTTGCATAGTATATCATGCGTACAAGCATTGCCTTCTCAAAAATTTTCGATATAATCGGTACTATCGTGATAGGCCGATAATTATTCGGTTCTGACTTGTTTCCATTTTTAAATAGTGGTTTCACAACAGACATCTTAAGCTGGTCAGGAAATACACCTTCCAAAAAAGATAAATTTATAACATGTGCTAGTGGGTGACATATCCAACTAGCACAAGCTTTCAAGACCTTTGTGGCGATGCCGTCATACCCACTAGTTTTGCTATTGTTCAGGGACATAATTATTTTATACACTTCCTTTGCATCTACAGGATTCAAGAAAATAGTATTTAGGTTTTTGTTTATTTGTTTAGGTTTGCAATTATTGGAATTACGAGAATTTTTAGGATTATTAAAATTATTAGAATTAATGGAATTATTAGAATTAATGGAATTATTAGAATTATTAGAATTAATGGAATTATTAGAATTATTGGCATTATTAGAATTTAAAGGCAGATTAGATGTCAAATTAATAAAGTAGTTATTAAATATATTACAGATGTCTGATGGATTATTATATGTTACATTATTAAAATTTATTTCGTCAATGTCATTTTTATACAAATTATTACCCGTTATTGTTGAGGAGATTGCATTCCATGTAGCTTTACATTTATTTTTATCCCTTTGTATACGTCTTGTATTCATAAGTTTTTGCGCTCGCTGTGCACATCGCCTAAAAATATGATTATAAACTTTATGGGATTTTTCATTTTGCTTTTTATTTATTTTACTTGTTTTAAATTTTAGATATAGCTGACGTTTTGTTTTGCTAGATTTTTTAATGCCTTTCGTTATCCAGTTTTGTGAAACTGGTTTATTATTAAGCTTAACCTTAATAACCGGAAAGCACAGATCGTAATAAAATTTAAAAGTTTCATAAAAAATATTAAAGGCTTCAGTTAGAGAGTCCGAGTTAAATGTTTCTGAAAAAGAAAGAGCAGACATACACTCGCGAAATTTATGAAGGTTTTCTATGCAGTAGTCACGCCTCAATTCTGACCAACACGTTATTCTTTTGCGTATATCCGTTGTTATAGTAATTGATTGTAATCGGGCCAGAGTGTTCGTACTATTTACGAACCCATTGACCGTCCTTATAAATAAGGCTATCTAGTTCCCTAGTGATGCACTCGTACCTCTTAAAGAGGGCACTGCATGAAGCGGGGTCGAGAGTGCCCGCATTCCGGATTTCAGCATCCAGAGCACGGGCCTGAGGGGACATAAAGCGCGTACTCCATGTACGCGCTGATAAAAGTTCTCAGCAACGCTCAAATATGACCTTTGCTCAGAGGGGGCGGGCGGTGAGGTGGGGGGCGGTGGGGGGCGGGCACTTAGCGGCAGAGGTGGTGGAGGCCACCCTCTGACTTTGTGCAGACATGGGGGCAACAGGGGCCGGAATAGGAGCTGAGATGGGAGTGGCCATCAGCGCCGGAATGGGCTGGGATAACTGAGGAGCCACACTCAGGTGGTTCAGCTTACCCCATGGGGAAGTTCTCTGAGGGGCTAGTCTGGGGGGGAGTTGAGAGGAGGGGGCTGCTAGCGCTTGTCGCGCAGCGTGAATCTTGGCCATTTTTGGCGCAAGCTTAGGGGCTTTTGGGCAGCCCCGGTAATTAGCCGGGTGCCCGACCTGACCGCAGAGCACGCAGCTGGGAGGCCCCGTGCATTCTGCTCGGTCCTTGGCATGGGGGCATTCTTTCGTGCTATGATTGCCCAGGCACTTGTCGCACCTGGGGGTAGCATAGCAGTTGGTCTGTGAGTGACCATAGAGTTGGCAGTTGTGAAACTGACCAACGACGTGGGGACGGTACGGCTTTTCGATAGATATGCCCGACAGGGAGCATACTATCTTGATGCCAAAAATGGGGTTATGTCTGTCGGTGTGGCTGCAAACAACCAACACCATGTCGTATTGTTTTCCACCTCTTGCTTTATGCAAGCGGTGGACTTCAATGACAGGGACTTTCTGGGCTAACAAATCTTTACGGATTTCCTCCGTAGAGATTTCTTTGGGAATTCGGCGAATCACCACTCGGGTGGGCCTCTCTTCCGGGAGGGAGTAGGTGTGGAACGAGGCGTTCACACCTTTCAGGAAGCGAGTTAACTCTCGGTAATCTCGGGACGTGGGGACCTGAATCCTGATGCCTTGCTGGCATGCAGTGGCCTTGGAGTAATTGATTTTGCGCTCAATACAGGCGCTAGAAATAGCATTCCATTTCCCTTTATCCTGAAGATAAATGGGTGGAGGAGGAGGAAGTTTCCTAGTGGTATTAGTGTTAACTACTACCATGGGACTGGGCGAGCGGTTTACCCGCTGAGAAGCGTTAGCGGGGGCGAGGGCGGGGGAGGGTTGCCTGTCGGGCGAGGCCGGCGGCACAACTGACTGGGGCGAGGTTTTGGCTACAGCCTTTTTGGACTTGGTAGCGTGAGAGGGGCCCGTCCTCTTTTTCCTCTTGCCCTTCGAGTTTTTGGTGGATTCATTATCGGAGGAGGAGGACACGGTGTCGTAGTCCTCGGAATCATCAGGGATATCGGCTATCTGGTTAACAATTGAGTTAACGAGCTTAGCTGCTGCTTCCCACTCATCATCGGTGCTAAGGGCCACTTGCATCGGAGCGGGGGAGTCGTATTCATCATCAGCCCATTTGGACTTGGACTTGGCCTGTGACTGAAAGGCAGCTACGCGCTGCTTGTACTCAGCGTACTGACGTTTGTCAGCAGGAGTGACTTTACGGGGACGGCGTGATTTGGACTTCACGGCCGGAGCCTGAGGCTTGAGGGGACTGCGCTCTCTGATGGGACTGAGCTCTCTGAGGGGACTGCGCTCTCTCCCAGAGAGGGGAGAGTCTGGCTTTAAGGTCTCCACCGGGGAACGGGTGGGCGACCTGGACCCGGAAATGGGTCCGACAAAGGGGGAGGGCGACCTAGGCGCATCGTGGAACACCCTAGGCGCGGGGGCCTTGGTTGGCGCGGGGGCCTGGCTAAGCCTACGAGCCTGGTACTCGGCCTCGGCTTTCTGTTGTGCCTCGGTGGGCGGGATGATAATATAAGATGGGAGGGCATCAATAAGCCTCCATAGGGCAGCACCGTATTTTAAACGGATTCCGCAGTCTTGCATAAGATTCTCCCTAAGGAGCTTTATGGAAGCCTGCAGCTGTTCAAGCTCTTCTTCATCTAATCTGTCCGAAGACATTTTAGAGGGTAAGGGACCTCCCCGGGTGGGTGGGCCCGGGGATGTGTGAAACCTACCCTCCCAGTCGGGTGAGACTGGGAGGTGAGTTCCTGGTGAGCCCTAAGCTAGTAAACCAGTCACCAATCTTATTGGGTGACAGGGGTCCTAAGGTACCGGTGAACCCACTGAAGGTGTACCGAAAGTCTGGTACGTAGGGGTAGACACACCCTACCGTACCAGGTGTAGCCGTGGAACAGAGCAGGGGTTGACTAGGCTATCTACCAAGGCCAACTGATCCTGCTCCCGACTCCTTCTGACTGCCGTGCTCTGAAGGAGCTTGGTGAGTGCGAGGGTACTGCACTCCACTTGGCTTCGTTAGCACCGTAAGGTATCCACCAAGGACCACTAAGTCGTGGTTTTAACCCAGAAGGGGCCAGAAAGATGTCATTACTAGTAACCTAAGTTACTAGTAGGACACCCGAGAGCGGCGCGCGGAGACGCAGCGACCGCAGTGACGTCACGCAGGGGCGCGACGAGACGGAGGGTGGGGGCGCGGCGTGGCGCGCGGTGGGGCGGCGAGCAGCAGAGCGGCGAGCAGCGGGACGTCCTCTCGAGGCGGACGGCAGGCGGTGAGTGAGGCGCAAGGAGGATATATAGCATTAAGATGAAGGTTGTTCCAAATTCAAACACCAAAACAGTGATTAAAAGTGCTTTTTATTCACTTATTCAGTGAATACAATAAGTTTTTTAGAGGGGGAAGGGTATAAACATTTTTTTAAACGTGATTGGTAAAATAAAAAGTTAAATTACAGGAAATAAAATAAACAGAATAATCACACAAAAACATAAAAGTTGCAAAAATTAAAAAAAGAAGAAGTTTCCAATTAAATATTAAAATTTAAAATTTCCAACGAGTGCCGTGTCACTCGTTCCACTAGAATCCCCTATTTCAGTCCCCCAGGGGATTGTACAGCACTCAATGTTCCACTACGATCCCCTATGCAGGGGATTCTTTATGTACTAATAAGTTCTATTCCTTTAAAGTCCCTTTTGCGAGCAAGGCAAAAGAGATGCACCCAACAAAGCAAAGACAATATATGGCGATATAGCAGTAAAGTCAAAGCGGGATAAATTATTATTTATCCGAATAGACATTGAATACATGCGGCTACTATGAAATATCTTGCCAATATCGCTGGGCTACACTGCAAGATTTCAGAAACTGTTACACTGTGTTGAGCGATATAATTGGCAACTTAGCGGCTATACAATTGCAGCAAGAATTTGTCAAAAAACTAGTCTGTTTACAGACACCTTAATGGAATACATCCTGACTTTCCGATGGTTTACATCTCTCGGCCACCCTTGATGCGACATGTATATGTTGGATCCTGTCATGATTTGTGTAGTTAAAATTAGACACAAGTACCTTTGTTTGGTACTGGGCAGATCCTGGTTCGGGTATGGTGTCAATATGGGGCATGAAGAGGGAAAATTAATACCCGATGAAAACAAAAACTTTAACAATACCAAATGATAGAAGTAGCGAATGTGACATCTTATTGAAAGGAGGAAAACTGGAGTTTGTAGATCAAACAGTTTTCCTTTAGACCAGAAATTTATCGTCAGTTTCAAATTATTTTTTGTTTATTTTATATTAGTTTTTTTTATACGCACCTAACTAAAGAAATTACCTATTAGGTACAACTAAACAGTGTTAAATAAAAAACTTTTTACAAAAAAATACTACTGACTTCCAAATAAAAACACTATAAAGTGAAAAATAACTTTCTTTTTGGAAGTCGATGTCTTTGGTAGGTACCAATATTTTTCGTGATGGACACCGACTTCTAAAAAGAAAGTTATTTTTCACACTGTAGTGTTTTTATTTAGAAGTCGGTAGATTTTTTTTGTAAAAAAGTGTTTTTATAATTTTCCCTTTTTAGTTGTACCTAATAGGCAACTTCTTTAGTTAGACGCCTATAATGCTAGAATGGATTACTCGAACATCATGAAACTTTAACATAACCGGTGAAATGAGGGAGTACCAAGGTGAACTGTACACATCTGCGTACCCCTTTAGAGCGTACTGACGTGATATTTTGTTATGAAATGGTATAAGCAATAAACGGAATAATGGGATGTAAGGGGGTACATTCACGATCTCAGTGCCCCAAGTAAACCTCACCTGCTCGCGGTGCATCCTGCTAATTAACAAACGAGGCTCTGACGTCAACCGACAAATGGCGGTATAACCATTTTAACAAATCTTCGCAGCTAAGTGGTACAGACTGGTGATGGGCAGCAGCGTCACCAGTGCGAAAAGCTGCGATCTGCGATCGCCAACCCGCATGCCCAGCGTGGCGATTATGGGCAAACCCTCCAATATGACAAGTCAAAATCAACCACGGCCCCCAGTTCCCGCCCGCCCTGCTGTTATACCTGATTATGGCGGCGGTCACGGAGACGGCAGGGCATTCGGGGGTGCGAAGAATCACCGGGTTACGGATGGCCGCCGAACCCAACTGACCTTGGCGACGTATAATGGACGCACGTTACGGCTTGATGAACACCTCGTGCAGCTTATAAGGTGGCACGTTCAACAGGTTTAATACCGGCAGCGATCACAGACTTGTTCGAGGCTCCTTGAATATCAATTGCAAGCTTGAGAGAACTCGTTTGATGAAGTCGCCGCCCCAATATGCTCCATGTTGGGATCTGAAGCGTTCCAGTCAGACCTGGAGAACCGTTTCGCTGCCGCGGAAACCGCAAATAGCGTTGACCAGGCGCTCGACCAAATGGTGGAAATCCTCAGGGAGGAAGGTGCGAGATTTTGTAAGATGCGGCGTACGGGCAGGAAGTCTAAACTTTCGGAGGGAACTTTGAAGCTTATGATGAACCGACGTGAAAATCCACCGGTCACTTCGTCAGAATAGCGGGCACTCAATAAACATATAAGGAAAATGGTACGACGCGACCTCCGACGAGTCAACACGCTCTCTATAGAGAAAGCGATTGAGCAAAACCGGGGGTCGAAAGTGTTTGTCGAGTCACTTGGGAGGAGCCATCTGACGAAGTTGACTACATCTAATGGGAATATCGTCGTTTCGAAGACGGAGATTCTTTCGGAAGTTGAAAACTTCTACGGCCAATTGTACGCATCGCATGCATCTCGGCATGATCCCAAAAATGAGGATTCTAGAGCCACCTTAACCCGCCATTTCACAGAAGACCTGCCTGAGATAAGCCAAGATGAAATCGAGGCGGCTCTCAAACAGCTTAAAAATGGAAAAGCCCCGGGCGAGTACGGGATCACTACCGAGCTACTGAAAACGGGAGGACGTCCGGTACTGAAAGAGCTTGGGGAGCTCTTCAATTCTGTCCTGTTCTCTGGGAGAACTCCAGAAGCGTGGCAAAGGTCATTCTGTTCTTCAAAAAGGGTGACAAAACCCTTTTGAAGAATTATAGACCCATTTCGCTTCTTAGCCACGTATATAAGTAGTTTTCGAGAGTCGTCACGAATCGTCTAGCGCGAAGACTCGACGAGTTCCAACCACCGGAGCAGGCCGGGTTCCGAGGTGGATACAGCACCATACACCACATCCACACAGTGCGGCAAATTATACAGAAGTCCGAAGAATACAATCGACCCCTGTGTTTTGCTTTTGAGGACTATGAGAAGGCTTTTGACTCTATCGAAACCTGGTCTGTTTTGGAGTCTATGCAGCGATGCCAAGTGGACTGGTGATACATCCAAGTGCTGAGATGTATTTATGCAAACGCAACAATGACCGTTCAAAGTCAGGACCGGCAAACTAAGCATATCTCACTGCGTCGAGGGGTTAGACAAGGGGACGTTATTTCCCCGAAATTGTTTAGCAACGCGGTGGAGGATATGTTTAAGACGCTGGACTGGGAAGGACGCGGCATTAATATAAACGGCAAGTACATCTCACACCTGTGATTTGCGGATGACATCGTCATAATGGCAGAGTCACTGCATGACTTGCAGCTGATGCTGGACGGCTTGGCTGGTTCTTCTGCACGCATCGGTCTCCGGTTGAACTTGGACAAAACCCAGGTTATGTTCAATTCACACGTCACTCCGGGATCGATTGTGGTCAATGGTGGTTCTCTCAAAGTTGTTAGAGAATACGTTTACCTCGGGCAAACTCTGCAGTTTGGTAAGAACAACTTTGAGAAGGAGGCTAATAGAAGAATACAGCTGGGCTGGGCGGCGTGTGTGGGAAGACTATCCACAGAGCCTGAAGACCAAAGTCTTCAACCAGTGCGTCCTACCTGTTATGACCTAAGGTGCCGAGACGTGGACACTCACAATACGGCTGGTTCATCGGTTCAAAGTTGCTCAGCGAGCTATGGAAAGGGCTATGCTCGGAATCTCTCTAAGGAATCGAATCCAAAACGAGGTGATCCGGCAGAGAACCAAAGTTGTCGACATAGCTCACAGAATAAGTAAGCTGAAGTCGCAATGGGCCGGCCATATAAGTCGTAGAACCGATGACCGTTGGGGTAGACGTGTTCTTGAGTGGAGACCACGAACTGGTAAACGTAAGGTGGGACGCCCTCAGGCTAGGTGGAGTGACGATCTTCGCGGGGTGGCTGGTAGCAGCTCGATAAGAGTTGCCTAAAATCGAAGCAAATGGCGTGCAATTGGAGAGGCCTATGTCCAGCAGTGGACTGCTATAGGCTGATGATGATGATAAGCAATAAACAGACATGCGATTGCAGCCATCCCGAGAGATTTGCCGTCATTTATTGAAGAGTTATGTTGTATATCTCCGAAGCAAGGTTTAAAGATATTTATTTCCCATTAGAACTTATAAAATATAACAGTTCACTTATAATGAATCACTCAGTTCTTCCATAAACCTGAGATCCCTCTCTCCAAACGAAACCTATAAATATATGTGTATGTTGGAAGCGTTAGGTATCAACACTACTGACATGAAACAATCGTTGAAGAAACGCTTCTTTGGCCGCTTGAAGAAGGTATTCAATAGCCTTCTTTCGGTCGGAAACAAGGTGCGCGCCTTCAACGGTTGGGTCGTGCCGGTATTCAAAGTCAAAGTCAAATGTATTTATTCAACTAGGCCAACAAGCGGCACTTTTGAACGTCAAACAAAAATTAAGATTGAAAGGACATGGACAGATTTTGTATGGGCGTCGGCATAGTTATCGAATTTAATTTACAACAATGGTTCTTGCTGTTTTACGTTCGTGAATATGATCACATTCAATTTCTATAAATAAAAAACTTCAAGAACTCGTCACAAGAACAGACTAGACGTAAACAGTTTCATTAAACCTATTATTCAGATTGTTGCAATAAGTGTACAGATAATGATCTCGCTATTAAAAAAACGCCAGGCGCTTTAAATTAGAAAACAGTTGTGA
Organism: Orthosia gothica; assembly: GCA_949775005.1. Classification (NCBI taxonomy): domain Eukaryota; kingdom Metazoa; phylum Arthropoda; class Insecta; order Lepidoptera; family Noctuidae; genus Orthosia; species Orthosia gothica. The sequence continues at coordinate 24,717,480 of OX459035.1, forward strand.
GAATACAGTTATCTGATATGGTTTTAACATTCTATATTTATTATATTCTTTATTGTACACCACAAAAATGTATATACAGGACAAACAACCATAAAAGCAAGTGTATAATGGGCGGTCTTATCGCACAGGGCAATCTCATTACTAGTCATTTATACAAAGTAATGGACTCCTAAGCTGTATAATGATTAGCATGTTATAAACTGAGCCTGGTTGAGCCTCAAAATGTAGCATTAATAACAAAAAATAGCTTAACTATTTTTTTTTTTTTATGTATACTTCTAAAGGTGCCTTAAATATATTTTATTAAATCGCAACTGTCACTGTAAGAATTGAACGTTGCTTTTGAAGTTTTTGTAGACATATACAAAAACATCAAGTCTGACACATCGGCTGTCAAACACATCACATTCCGTTTTAAGTATTTTATTTTGTGTGAAATAAAAAAAAAAACTAAATAACTAACGCATCAAAATAAAAAAATCATTTTATTAAATGCAACCAATACCAATAGAGACAGTTTCGTGTGAATAAAATGTTTTTAATAAGAGAACTTGGCGTACAATTAACGTGTAATAACTTACTTACTTACGTCTAATAATATATTGTTTATCTTTCTCTATGGTCTATTATGGCGGAAAGTGACACACGGTACTTTGATTCGTCTTGCATTACTTTTTATTTTGAAATAAAAACGTCAAGTTCAGAGAGGTAAAAAACTGTGTAATAATTCATTTTTAATTTTTTTTATACAATATTATTTATTATGTATTTGTAAATAGAATGTTCTTTCTGTCCATGTCCTTTACAAGTAATAAAAGTTGATTCTACCGTGCATTCGGAAAAATGGAGCTTGTTATGGAGAAGAATGCACAAGAAAGTTCATGAAATTATACACATTGATATACTCTTTCGGGATACTCAAATGGACTCAAACGGAACTTGATGCCCTGGATAGGCGGGTCCGTACACTGCTGAATGCATATCGAATGCATCACCCACGATCGTCGGTCATGAGATTGTATATCCCGCGGAAGTGTGGAGGCCGAGGCTTTTTAAATGCAGAAAACTTCCACAACCGCGAGATATGCAATCTCAGGAAATATTTTCTATACACCGACGTGGGTATGCATCGAGATATTAACCATAACTAATTTTTATTAATCAACTCTAAGCATGGACTCTTCGTAGCGAGAAAGTTTTTCACGAGTTCCTGGAATTCTTGGAGAAAAAGTCACAGCACTTGAAGCGTCTCGTCACAAGCAAGAACCAGCCAACCAAAAAACCACGCCGCATCAATCATTTCCATACAGCAACCACAACCCAAACCAGAAGATTTTTGTTCCAAGAAATAACGATCAATCAGGCAACAAAGAAAACAAAAATTCAAATGCATTACACGTGTCGCGGTCGATAACCTGTGCATTGTACAATTCTGACCACGGATTGTGACGTTGGCCTGATTTTTTGCAAATGACGCACGAGTAAAAGTTAAATAAGATTGAGCAATTAAATTACTGCAAAAACTGTCTATGCAGTCATAACAATAAACTATGTCAATCGAACAAACGATGTCGCAAATACTTAGCTAAACACAATACACAACTTCAGGAAGCATTGGAAAAACAAAGTCCAACTGCGACAGCAGAAGGAACCACCAACAATGTTGCAACTAAAAATAGCACATCTAGGTCATCTCACGCGTCATGGGATGACATATCAGAAATAATTTAGCCACCGCTATAGTAAACCTCTTACTATAGCCTCGCTAATTCTTTGATAGCGGACGAAAAGGATCACTGTCCTGACATAATTTCTAACTAACAATTTACTTCGTCAACAAAAGTCGTTTTGTGCCTTAATCGTTGATAAGGGCCCTGGATGCTACGGTGTGCCCCCAATATTTTGGAGGAACTGTGCAAAATCTTTTTCATCTCGAATTAGTCATATTTTTAATATTTCTTGAAAAGAATTCACCTTCCCAAATGAATGGTAAAAAACTCCAATTCATAAAAATGGTTCTTGGAAAATGATAGGACATTATAGGGGTATTCCTATACTAAATACAAATGGTAAAGTATTTGAAAAACTGGCTATCTATCCATATAAAAAAAAATTGTTCTTGAGAATATAGATAGCGGGGGGCAGGTTGACGTGATCTACATACATACATAAACTCACGCCTTTTTCCCATGGGGGTAGGCAGAAACTACAGAACGCCACCTGCTACGATCCTTGGATGGATTTCGAAAAAGCTTTTTATCGTGTGGATCATGTCATCTTGCTCAGTAAGCTGTACAGACTGGGTATTATACGCGGGTATCTTTTACGATGGGTGCAGTCGTATTTATTTAAACGCTCACAAGCAGTCGTGCTAGGAGGTTACCGTTCCAAGTTTATTCAAATCCCTAGCGGTGTACCACAGGGATCTCATTTAGGACCTCTTTTTTACAGCGCATATCTATTTGAAATCACTGATTATTTTGAACACTCTTATCACTTAATGTACGCTGATGACAAAATAATATTTTATAAAATAAGAACACCCAATGATTTTCAAGAGGATCTTAATCACTTAAATAATTATCACACAAAAAACAAGATCACTGTAAACGTTGAAAAGTGTCAATGTATCAGTTACACGCGTAAGAGTTCCAAGGTCTTTGCAAGAGATCTGACTATTGGGCAGAGCCAGCTCAAGAAACTGAAGATTGACGATGGCAGGATCGTATCCGCAGAACCGGAGCTTCTGAGAGAGATCGAGAGATTCTATGCGCAGTTGTACACGTCAACCAGTAAACCCGTCGCGGATCTAGCATAAGACCCTAGAGCTAGATTGACCCGACACTACCGAAGACATTCAGGACGTCAGCCTGTAGGAGATTAGGATGGCTCTTAAACAGCTTAAAAACATCAAGACGCCGGGTGATGACGGAATCACATCTGAACTCCTGAAGGCGGGTGGAAAACCAATACTTAAGGTCTTTCAGAAGCTCTTTGATTCCGTCATCCTCGAGGAGAAAACGCCACAGGCATGGTGCGAGAGTGTGAAATATAGGACTGAAGAACTATAGGCCCATCTCACTTCTTAGCCATGTCTACAAGCTGTTTTCAAGAGTCATCCAGAACTGTCTCGCACGCAGGTTTGACGATTTCCAGCCTCCTGAACAAGCTAGTTTCCGTAAGGGCTTTAACACCGTGGACCACATACATACGCTGCGGCAGGTTATACAGAAGACCAAAGAGTACAACCTGCCTCTCTGTTTAGCGTTTGTGGACTACGAGAAAGCCTTTGATTCGATCGAGACTTAGGCTGTGCTGCGGTTTCTTCAACGATGCCAAATCGACTACCGGTACATCGAGGTGTTGAAGCGTTTGTACAAAAACGCCACCATGTCAGTTCGACTTCAGGATCAGACCTCGGAACCTGTCTTTCAGCAGCGAGGTGTGAGACAGGGAGATGTCATATCTCCGGAACTGTTTACCGCTGCACTGTAGGATATCTTCAAGATTCTAGACTGGAGAGGGCTAGGCATCAACGTCAATGGCGAGTACATCACTCTCTTTCGGTTTGCCGACGATATAGTGGTCATGGCTGAGACTATGGAGGACCTCAGTATAATGCTCGATGACCTCAGTAGAGCTTCCGAAAGAGTGGGTCTTAGGATAAACATGGACAAAACCAAGGTGATGTTGAATGCCCATGTTACACCCACTCCAATCAAGGTCGAAGACTCTACACTCGAAGTGGATGACTATGTCTACCTGGGACAAACGATCCAGTTGGGTAGGGCCAACTTCGAAAAAGAGGTCAACCATCGAATCCGACTCGGCTGGACAGTGTTCGGAAAGTTGCGCTGTATCTTCTCGTCCAACTTACCACAGTGTCTCAAGACGAAAGTCTATGACCAGTGTGTGTTTCCAGTGATGACCTATGGCTCTGAGACTCGGTCGCTCACAATGGGCCTCATCAGAAAGCTTACAGTCACCCAAAGGGCAATGGAGAGAGATATGCTCGTAGTTTGTTTACGTGATCGAATCAAAAATGTAGAGATCCGCAAGAGAACCAAGGTTACCGACATACCCGAAGAATTGCCAAACTTAAGTGGCAGTGGGCAGGGCACGTTTCTCGCAGAACAGTTAGCCGATGGGGCAGAAAGGTTCTGGAGTGGCGACCGCGAACCGGAAGACGTTGCGTTGGAAGGCCTCCCACCATGTAGACCGATGACCTCGTGAAGGTTGCGGAGATCCGCTAGATGCGGGACGCACGGGACCGGTCAATGTGGCGACGCTTGGAGGAGGCCTACGTCCAGCAGTGGACGTCTTTCAGCTAATATGATTATGATGACTAATTACATATTACGTTTGTTTTTAATTAAACTGAGCTTACGTCATTACTTTTAAAATGGTATACTTTGTAACATAACATTATACAAAAATAAATAACATCTTATCTTAACCAAAGTATTTTAATTAAGAACAGTTTTGTATTATTTTTATGAATTACATGTTCTTTGTTATCTTTTATAAAATTTACATTTGGTGATACAACTTCAATGACTCGACTCTTACATATTAACCGATTTACATAAAAAAACAAAATCAAAATCAATAGTAGATTAGTAGCCAAGGGCTGTAAGGCATCATTTGCAGCCCGAGATATTTAGACGCACGAGCGCAGCGAGGGCGCCTATAGTTCGAGGGTGCAATTGGTGCTTACACCCGAGCTAACTATTCTGCTTTACATCTCAATTGTGAGGTAAGTAGAAAAAACCGGCATTACAAAAACAAAACTTTTTTTTTTTTCTATAACGGAATTGAGCTTTGCCGTTCGATATTTAAAATTGATGACTATTATACTCAAAGACAAGGCTGAATAGCAAAGCGACCTCTTTGGTCATTGGGCTGAATGCATGATGTCTATTGTCATATTGTCTATGATGGTTAGATGTACGCGAACTTTTTGAAAGAAAAGTGTTTTTTGAAGGTTGTAGATAGATTTATGTTTGAATTTTCTGTGCTCCAAATAAAATAATGTATTACGTAAAGTAATTTTAATGAACTTCTATGAATATTAACAAGGGAATGACAGTGACAAAAAAGAAACAAAAAATATAATAATTTAAAAGATCAAATAAAGACTATAGTGGCCTATCTAAAAAATCTACGAAAGAAGGTTTATTATAAAACTAAATAGTTCCAACACTTCCCCTACTTCTGAATAGATAATAGGCCATCATAAACGTTAAACTAAACCTAATCCTTTCGTTAAACACAGATGTCTTTGCTTAGATAAAAACTTAGTTAGCACGTCAGCCTTCATTTCATTTGTGGGTACATATTCTATACTGATCATACCACTAGCAACAGTATCCCTTATAAAATGATGTCTGACATCAATGTGTTTTGTTCGCGAGTGATGAATGTTGTTTTTTGTTAGCATTTGAGCTCCCTGATTATCGCTGTAAATACAGACACCATTGTCCCAACCAAACACTTCCTTCAATAAGTTTTTGAGATATATTGATTCTTTAGCAGCATCACTAAGAGCCATATATTCGGCCTCAGTCGTTGACAAGGCTACAGTGCGCTGTTTACGAGATTCCCACGAAATAGGTCCATTTAAGTAAAATACATATCCAGTGTAGGATCTCCGGTCATTTAGACATGCGCCATAATCTGCATCAGTATATCCCGTAAGTGCTAGTGTATTTTTCTTCTGGAATTTAAGTTTAAGATTTATTGTCCCTTTCAAATAACGTAAAACTCTTTTTGCTGCATTCCAGTGGATTGTTCCAAAGTTACTGTTAAACTGGCTTAACACACTTACAGCATGTGTAATGTCTGGCCTAGTTCCTACAGACAGATACATTAGAGATCCAACCAGTCTTTGATAAGGTAAATGTTGAGCACCCTCTTTCTCTTCATTTGAGGGATTCACTAATTTCAGATTAGGATCAGCGGGTGTACTAGCAGGTTTTGCATCAGTCATTGCAAAATTATCTAGTATTTTTTTAATATATTCTTCTTGATCAATGGTTATTCCATTTTCCTCTTGAATGATCCTCATTCCTAAGAAATGTTTTAAGTTTCCCAAATCCTTGACCTTAAAGAATTGTTTAATATTATTTTTAAAGTTTTCTTTCATGTCAGCATTATTGCTGAGAATGCAAAAATCGTCAACAAAGATTGCGACAATTAAAATGCAAGTTCCTTTAACTTTATAATATAGACAATGATCATGTTCAGACCTTTTCATACCAAGTTGCATCATTGCTTCGTTAAGTTTGAGGTTCCACTGTCTAGGCGCTTGTTTCAGGCCGTAAAGTGCTTTCTTTAACTGGCATACCTTCCCCTTGTTGCACTCTTTGGTGAAACCCTCAGGTTGTTCCATAAAAATTTCTTCATTTAGATCACCGTTGAGAAACGCAGTTTCAACATCCATTTGATCCATTTTAATATTCCATTGTGCTGCGAAAGCAAGTAGTAATCTTACCGTTGAAAGACGTGCGACAGGTGCGAATGTTTCATCATAATCTATGCCATAAGTTTGTGTAAACCCTTTGGCTACTAATCGCGCTTTATAGCGTACGTTTTCCCCGTTTTCATTTTTCTTAATCTTGAATACCCATTTACAACGAACTGTTTTCCTATCTTTAGGTCTATCAACAAGGATCCAAGTCTCATTATTTACAAGTGAGTCATATTCGCTTTGAAGAGCTTCTTGCCATTTATTTTTATCATCAGAATAAATAGCTTCCTTATAAGTTGAAGGCATATCATCTTCTACAGCTTTGTACAGAACTATATCTTCTGGCCACTTTTTCGGGATTCTGTTTCTCAATGGATATCTCGTAACGGGTTGTGAAACTTGATTGTTTGTATTATCTGGAATCTCTGCTACACTGTCATGAAATTCCTCTTCAGTGTTGTCATTTTCAGGTACATTAAGTTCTGTGAGCTGTGTTGAAGGTTGAGTCATAATTTTGTTGGCTTCTCCTTCAGTTGGTGTACTTTCAGATTTTTCTTGAATTATAATAGGAATGGATTCTGTTAATTGAGTTCCAACTTTATCAACAATATTATTTTGGTAAGTAGACTTTGATTTGAACAGAAAATCGTTTTCAAAAAATTTGGCATCTCTTGTTCTGATAAGAATTTTTGGATGTTCGGGATCAACTACTCTGTATCCCTTAGTTTCAGTGCAATAACCTACAAATATGCACAGTTTGGCCTTAGCATCAAATTTCTTTCGAAGATTATTTGGTATGTGCGCATATACTCTGCATCCAAAAATACGTAAATGAGAGAGATTCACTTTTCGTCCAGTCCAGATTTCTTCAGGGGTTTTCCCTCTAATTGATTTAGTAGGTAAGCGATTTTTCAAGTAAGTCGCTGTATTAATGGCTTCTCCCCAATAAGTCTTAGGTAGACAAGATTCTGAAAGCATAGATCTTGCTTTCTCAACTAAAGTTCTGTTAACTCGTTCAGCTAAACCATTTTGCTCTGGATTGTAAGGAACACTTGTCTGGTGAACTATACCCGACTGTTTCAAAATTTCTTTCATTTCGGAATTCAAATATTCACCACCATTGTCAGAACGTAAAATTTTTATCTTTTTATCAGTTTGGTTCTCGACTAAATTTTTAAATTCGCGAAACTTTTCTACAACTTCCGATTTTTGTTTAATTAGGTAGGTAAATGTTTTTCTAGAAAAATCGTCAGTGAAAGTCACGAAATATGAAGCACCTCCCAAAGATTGAGTACTCATAGGTCCGCAAACGTCACTGTGAATAATTTCCAGTAAATTTGACGATTTTGAATCCGACATTTTGAAAGGTTGCTTAGAAAGTTTACCTTCCACGCAAGCAATGCAATTATCTTTAATAGATCCAGCAGGTTTTGGATACTTGACCCCATGAGCTAAGTGTAATCTTAGTAATTCCATACATCTGAAGTTCAAATGACCAAGGCGTTTGTGCCATAAATCAGCTGAATTATCTTTAACTTCTGTTAAATTCGCCTGAGCAATAGGTAAATCAAGTTTGTACATACCATTGACGTTTGAGGCTGTGTATAAAACTTTTCCGTATACCTTACACGTGTCACCATCAATAATTTTTCCGCCAGATTTAGAAAAAAGTACGACATTTCCTTTCTTTACCAATGAGTTCACTGAAAGCAGATTCGTTGACAAGTTCGGAACATGCAAAACTTCGGTAATGTTGGAAGTGTTTAGTTCTACAGTACCAATGGCATCTGAAAGAATTAGTTGATCATTAGCTATTCTAATACTTTTCTTGACAGGTTCAGTATCATGTAGCCAATCACGTCTATTGGTCATATGACTCGTAGCCCCGGAATCTATAAACCAGTCATCACTCTTCACAAAAGGCGACATATTAAGAATTGGTTTACAAACAAAAGAATTTACAAAAGATTCACTAGCTTCAGAATTATCAAAATTAGAATTACTTATTGACTGATCATCAACCATAAGTGTTACCTCACAAATATCTGCCTTTTCCCCTTGTAATTTAGCTTTGAGAACTCTGCAATTTGCTTTTATATGCCCTGATTTTCGGCAGTAATTGCAAAATATGTTCTTGCTGTCTCTATTAAACTTATTATATGATATCACTAAAGCACTATCTTCACGTGTATCACTGCTGGTGGTTAGATTATGGCTGTCTTCTTTCAGAAGTGCAACAATGACATTATCTGATGTCAGTTCAGAGCCGGAATGTTCCAACGCCATGACAAGTGGCTTAAATTGATCTGGTAGACCACATAGCAGTATAATTGCGAGAAACGAATCATCAACTTTTTGATTTATTTGCTGTAATTGTTGATGTGTCGACATAATCTCATTTACATACATTTCCATGTTATCAATATAACGACAGTTCATTAATCTTTTCATTAACGTGAGCTTTCTAATAAGTCCGCTGTCTGCGTATGTTTTTTTTTAAGTTATTCCAAGCTTCAAATGCGGATTTAGCTCCCATTATTTTAGAAAAGACTCTTTCGTGGCAGCACAAGCCAATTTTAGAGCGGGCTCTGTCATCGCAGCGTAATATTTCTTGTGAGCTATTTTCCAAAGGTGGGTGCTTCACGCAATCCCATAGTCCACAATCAATCAGCATCATTTCCATTGAAAATGCCCATGTCGTGTAGTTCGAACGTCCTTCTAATTTGTTAAAAGATGGAGTACTTACTGTGTGTGTAGTTGAAACATAGGGTACTACACTAGTATTACTTGCATTCGTATGATGAAGAGGTTTTGCACAAGAATCTCTCTCCATTTTTATTTTCGAATCTCTGTAACATACTATTATAAGGAGTTTAGACTTTTAGAGCTCTGGGCCCATAACCTGAAGGTTGTAGATAGATTTATGTTTGAATTTTCTGTGCTCCAAATAAAATAATGTATTACGTAAAGTAATTTTAATGAACTTCTATGAATATTAACAAGGGAATGACAGTGACAAAAAAGAAACAAAAAATATAATAATTTAAAAGATCAAATAAAGACTATAGTGGCCTATCTAAAAAATCTACGAAAGAAGGTTTATTATAAAACTAAATAGTTCCAACATTTTTTTATTATTATTTACCGCCCTAGGGCTTTACTAGCTACATTATTACCCTAGAGCGCTAATGCGTCACCTACAAGCCCCATTTGGAGGTAATAAGAACCTACTTAAAAACGTGTTCAAAAGTCTCAATATAAAAAATACTGAAGACTTATGGGGGATATCCGTTAGGGTTCTTGAAGATATTATTGACTCAATTGCTCCTGTCCTAACAGGCATATTCAATCAATGTTTGGACAGCGGCACGTTTCCTGACTTAATGAAACACAGCAAAGTAGTACCAATTTTCAAATCAGGTTGTAAGAGTGATCCCTCTAATTATAGACCTATATCCGTGCTTCCAGCATTGAGTAAAATCTATGAAAAAATCATGCTGGATCAGATGTTGTCTCACTTCAATTCAAATGGGATCCTGCATAGTCAGCAGTTTGGTTTCACGAAAGGTAGGTCGACTACGGACGCGGGAGTAAAACTCATCAGTCACATTTTGGAATCTTGGGAGAAGTCCCAGGATGCCATTGGCATTTTCTGTGATCTCTCAAAAGCGTTCGACTGCGTCGACCACAACACACTGGTCTGTAAATTATACCACTACGGAATTCGAGGACAAGCTGCTGATCTTGTGCTTTCATATTTATCAAACAGACAGCAAAAAGTGAATGTTAATGGGGTGACGTCCTCCGGGTCTCTAGTCAAGATGGGCGTGCCCCAAGGTTCAATTCTCGGCCCTTTCCTTTTTCTTGTTTACATTAATGATCTCACTTTTATGATGGCCAAATTATCGGATATAATTCTATTTGCTGATGATACTTTGCTAATTTTTAAAATAGATAGGAAAGATACGGATGTCTTACATGTCAACGAAAGTCTTATTATTCTCACAAAATGGTTCGCAGCTAATAATCTTTTACTGAATGCGACAAAAACTAAATGTCTTAAGTTCTCTTTACCAAATGTACCACAACGAGACCTGAATTTGAATCTTGACGGCAAAAGTCTTGAAGTTATAGCTGAAACTGTATTCTTAGGGATTACTATCGATTCAAAACTGCAGTGGGGCGCGCACATTAGAACTCTTTCGGGTAGGTTAAGTTCAGCTGCATATGCAGTAAGGAAAATAAGGCAGTTAACCGATGTAGCCACAGCTAGGTTAGTATATTATGCTTATTTCCACAGTATTATGTCTTATGGCATTCTGCTGTGGGGATCAGCAGCAGATGTTGACTCAATTTTCATCTTACAAAAGAGGGCAATCCGCGCGATCTATAAAATGGGTCCTCGCGAGTCCCTTAGAGAAAAATTTAAAGAAATCGATATACTGACTCTACCATCACTCTATATTTTGGAATGTATTTTGTATGTCCGCAAAAATCGAGGGCTTTTCAAAACTAGAAGCGACTGACATAATTTAAATACACGCAGTAAGCACGAAATTGTAATACCCAAATTCAGATTAACAAAAACTAGCAAGTCTTTTTATATAAACAGTATACGCTTTTATAACAAGTTGCCAAAGTCAGTTATAGAACTGACCGATGGAAAGTTCAAAAACTACATCAAACGTGTCCTTGTTAAAAAAGCATAATATTATAAAATCAAGGACTACGTTGAAGATAAAAATTTTGGCTTTAGCTCCTTCTGCGCATGCGGCTTCCCTGGTAACTCATAAACGGCACAAATATGTGGTTGTCTCTAACTATTCTCAATCTCATTAATTCTTTGTTTTTTTTCTTTCTTTTGATTATTCTTTTTACAATGGTTTTCAATCATCTTCATAGCCCTTTGCTAAGAATAGTTACAGCACTGATAACAATATTTGTGCCACATGTTAGATTTAGTCTTTTTTTTTATTTTACTTTTGTATAGATTCCTTTACCGATTATTTTGTAAATGTGTGAACATTGTAGGCCTTCTAGATGCTTGTTAACTTTTTAACTCGTTTTATTTTCTTTTGTTTAAATAATATGTAATCTTTTTTATTTGTTTTCTTACGACTTATTGTCGGGCCTACGTTGTCCCCACATATCTAAGTACTAATGCTGTAACAAGGAAATATTGTAAAACCAAACCATTTTTTTAAAAGAGTAACCATGGAGTTTCTTGCCGGTTCTTCTCCATAGGAAACGACCAACCCGAACCGTGCACATTGTCGACGTTTTATAAGTGCCCATGTAGGCCTATATGAAATAAAAAAAAAATTGATTGATTTACTTACCGAACATGAGAGATGTTAAATTTCTGTATTCAATTAGGCCAATAAGCGGCACAAAAAAACAAAATAATTTTTCTTAATTCCTTTTTAATAATTAATTATTTCTAGCTTCAGCTTGTGCTCTTTGAATTCTGTATTTTAGCTCCAAAGGGTTAAGCATCCGGATTATATAAAGGATCAACATATACATTTTGTGCTATATTAGATAGTAAATTCAAATTTTCCCAAATACTAACTCAAATGGAGTGTATTTTGTCTCAGAGTGTATTTTAGTGTTAAAAGAAAAGCACCAGAATGGAAGCCAACTGCTCCAATCTGTTTTGTTATTGTCACACTGAATTCTAGGACAAGCTCCTAGAACCTTATTTATGAATATTTTCCAAACCTCCCAGAGATTCATGATGATAAGCTGTTTGGATGCAGTCTATTTATATGCAACCTATTGCAAATCTCAGTGAACACTGATAACATAAACTCTGTTCCCTGATCTGTTATTGTCTCTCTAGGGATACCATACCTCAGAATAAAATTGTTTACAAAAAACCTAGCTACAGAAACAGTATCCTTCTTTTCTAATGAATAAGCTTCGACGTATTTTGTTAAATGACATTGTAATGTGAGAATATACTTTTAGTTTAAATTACCTACATCTAAAGTACCCAATAAATCTAAACTAACTCTTTCAAACGCAGTAGATGCCGTGGATGTGATAACCATCGGTTCCTTCGTATGCCTATTGGAATGCTTTTCAATCTGACAACTTCTACACTTCTTTATGAAGTCTGTTACGTCATTACACATTCCTGGCCAATAATAGTACTTCCTTATATTATTTAACATTCTTTTAACCCCGCGTGGCCACTTGTGGGTAACAGATGGAAGTCATTCAAGATCACAATGTTCGTGTCTTTGTCAGTAACTCTTGTCTAATCTTGAATAACAAGTAGCTTAGGAATATCATTTAAATGACTTAATTACTCTATAATATTGTTTACACAAATTTCTTTGCGCTTGTTTTTAATTAATATGAGCTCATTTAATTTGATTTGCTTGCAAAAACGTTGTGATTCTCTTGCTAACACACTTACGGTCGATAACGATCGAGAAGTTACAAACATTGCTGATTTTTCAGGCACGAATTTGCAGTTACCATTGTCACTAGTGAAATGTTCTATCTGATTTATTGTATTTTTATTACCAAATAGTATCAATTTCATGCTGTCAATTGGTCGTTTGAGAATTGCCCCAACCTTAGGTTGATCTGGCCTTGGCGTAGGGGATACCACAATAGTCATGTCGTTGTTGTCACAGTCAGTACGTTACCTTCGAGTCTGTGTCCTTGTCATGACCGATACTACATGCTTACCCATAATGCTGTTGGATGGAATAGGTATCCGGCTCAATGCATCTGCAGCTGCGTTTTGCCATCCTGGGACATAGCTGATTTCAAAATCATATTTTTCATTTTTCCTCAAGATATAATCTAAACTTTGTCAACCGGCTTGAAGGATCGGTCATATTAAATAAATAAATCAACGGCTTATGGTCTGTTTTTATGTAAAACTTTTTTCCATATAAATAAGGTAATATAAGGTCTAAAATGTCGAACCGCCAAAACAATAGCAAATAACCCTCTTACTAATAAACGCAGAATAAAGTTATACCAGGTATAAACCTATGAAAATGTATGGGTATACCTTAGTTATACCTGGTATAACTTTATGCCGCGTTTATTTGTAAGAGGGTAAGTCTTTAGGCGCTCCACCTACTGCACCGTGCACCGTCGCGTAGCGCGGGATGCCAGATTTTACCATTGTATTCAAGTATCTCAATTTATATAGAAATCACGCCTAGCACAGCACACTGCCGACGCGGAAATGCGCGGGAAGGCGCCCCGCGCGCAGTTTCTGCCAATCTGCGAGGAGCGCGGGGCGTACCGCGGCTTGACCCACCGGCTCCGCAGTCCCGTGAATTTATTTAGCGCGAGGTCGTCGTAATCTGCATCACCGCGGGGGAGCAAGTAACACCGCTAAGTAAGGCAGATCTGCGCCTCCGTCGCCGCGCGCGTTATCCGTCACTCCGCGCACCGCGATGGGACGCATCTTCGGCACCCGGCAGCAACGTTTCTTTTCTGTCTTCTTATTTAATGTTTTCACATCCTCAAACTAATTCTTGGATTAGGTTTCTTCTATATTTTTTTAAAATCTTTGCTTTCTTTCTTCATATTTGTCCGTCTTCACAAACTTCTATCAGTAAAAATCTTCATGATTTCTTCAACAACAGACGTCTTCGCTTTTCACGTAAGTTCGCAAAATTTTAATTGCTGGCTAAGGGTCGCTATGTATTAGAGTGATGTAATCGAAATAAAAGGGAAGTGTTTGATTCAACGATTCGTGTAATAATGCCCATAATTGTGTGTGCAGTTACAAATATAAGGTTGGGCGAGCTGCAGACTACACCCGCAAATAGGTGATGTGAATGCTCGGTTTGACCACATAAGCCGTATGCCACCGTTTTGGTCCCTGGCTAAGTCAGTTGAATCGAACTTCTGCAGTCCATCACTACCACCACTGCTGAGAGACTGACGGGTCACTGGCCCAATCCGCTGAGGAGAAAGCAAATTTGTATGCCTCTCTTTTTGCAGGATCTTCACTTCTGGATTCTGGTGACGCACGGCTCCTTCCTTCTCCTGATGGATGCGAAACGAGTATGTCGCATATATTCGCATCCATCAAAAGGACATTCGTGAAGTGCTGCGCAACCTCGACGTGAACAAAGCTAGTGGCCCCGACGGGACTCCAGCAATTGTTCTGAGAACCTGTATGCCTGAACTGTCTCCGATCCTGGCACGCCTGTTTCAGCTTTCGTATGAGACTGGAAAAGTGCTGAATGCTTGGATGAAGGCTAACGTTCAGCCTTTGGCCAAGAATATGCCATGAACATCTGGAGTGAGGCCATTGAGAGGCTCGGGGAAGCCGTCTCTTTGTACATCTCAAATGCTTTCGACAGGGTCTGGCATGAAAGTCTTATTGGTAAGCTTCCTTCATTCGGTCTGCCCAGTGGTCTGTGCGATTGGAATGCAGACTTCCTAAGGGACTGGTCGATCCGAGTGGTTATTGATGGCCGCTCGTCTGACCAACTGGGTGTTAATGCCAGGGTTCCTCAGGGATTGGTTCTCTCAGCAACACTGTTTTTGCTTCACATAAATGATCTGCTAAAACCACCTGCACCTTTGGGTATACGGACGAAAGCACTGTTGCTGAGAGATACGTGTCCGACTAGCGCGCTACTGGGCCTCAGATCTGGTCTCTCCGAGGTGCCATGGTTGGGCGCCTGTCTTGCCAATCTGTCCTTGAAGGCAGTCTCCGAATGAGACGATGCCAATCTGGTCAAGTTCAATGCTGCTAAGACCCAGGCGTGTCTGTTTTTCGCTAAAAGGAGCCAGTTCCACCCGGCTCCTTCTTTCCGAAGTGTGACCGTGCCGATAACGGACCGACTTGAGCTTCTTGGTTTAACGTTGACATCGACCCTCAATTTCGGCCCATTCATTGAGGCAAAAGCTCAGCTAATTGGCAAAAAGTTGGGGATCCTTGCGAAGGTGAAACGGTACTTCACCCCGGAATAGTTGCTCAATTTGTATCAAGCGCAAGTTAGATCATGCATGCTCTCATCTCTATCATCTAGAACGGATCTACCAAATTCTGCACTAGAGTCGATCGAAAAACGGGCCAAGAGGATTATCGGCAATGAGATACTGGTCGAGTCTAGGTTACAGAGCCTTGAACATCGGCGCCGAGTTGCCAGCTGTCGGTTTTTTATCGGTTACATTTCGGGGAGTGTGCGTTGGAATTGCATGAACTAATTACTCCTAGCCCGTTCCATCATCGGAATACAAGACGTACGGCGATGACATACGGACATACCACCCATACGCACCAAACGTTTTGGGAATACTTTTATTATGCGCACAGCAAAATAGTGGCATTCCCTGCCCGAGTCTTTATTTCCTGATAGCTACAAATTGGGAGTCTTTAAGTCTAGAGTGAATAGGTTTCTTATAGGCAAGCGTGCTTCATCGTTGACCACATCATCGCTTACCAACAAGTGAGATAGTGGTCAAGCGCAAGCCTATCCTATTATTAGTAAAAAAATAAATAATAAGAACTGAAAGTGAAGGGATAAATAGGGAAATAAGTTGTTAGGGGTGCATGTTATAGCTAACAATAATATCACGGTTTGTCCATGCCGAAAAAGGGTTAGGCAGATATGTCATGTAGATATCTTCTTTTTTTGGTATCAGGGGAAAACGTTCAAAAGGTCTTTTGGGGAAAAAGACTAGGGAGTGTGGAATTTTCACCTCCGTAATTACCATCAGCACATGGAAGGGCCAGGGACCTATTAAAAGTCACCCTAGAAACCCTTCGGTGCAACGCCTGTTAAGGGTAAAGGAGTCTCCCTTGAGCCTCGCTGTGCATGGTAGTACGTGATCACTATAGAGGTATATGTCTACATACCTCCATGATAATGGCAAAAAAATATAAGAGGTCAGTTATTTAAAATATCTTAGGTCGCAAAAAAGATAGATAGATAACAACAGTGTAAAACTAAGTTTGCAGCTTTTAAAGACCTATATGCTATATACGTGGGGCTCAACGAACCTCGACGTTTTCGGTCATTTTTCAGATTTTGGCTTATAACTTCTAAATTGTACATACTATTGAAAAAGTAAACAGTATATTTTAAAGTAAACTAAATTGCTACAATTAAGTACAATATAGCTCTTTAGGTCCGGTTCCAATATGTCTCAAGATATTTCAAACATTGACCTTAGTTCTCAATACTGGCGTAGTGTGTTTGTTATTTTATCTATGTATGTAAGTTAACAACCACGGTGTTACTAAGTTGGAGGTCACCATCACCGTCATCAAAAATTATGTCAATTAAGGCAATACTGATGAAATTACTTTTATTGGACATTCATAACGAACGATAGCCGCATGGGAAACATATTTATATGACCTAAAGATAGCTGTTTCAGGTTTGGCTGTTTTTGTATGTGAGTTTTAATGTTTGTCTATGCACCGACAATACAGAGGAAATTCCTAGTGTGGGCAACGGATCCAAACAACTTCCTGCTTGCCCACCGTTTGTCAACTCTTGTTTCATTTGTAATAATATTGCTACGGTGATTAGTCCGTGGCAAACAGTATGTACAAACATAACTTTGCCGGTTATATTTAAGTCCCATATAATAGGGGCGAACCTATTGCCATTAACCGGCCACAAACCCAGATTCCGGGCTGCTACTGAGAAATTCCAGAGGAAAAAACCCAACAACACTTTGCCGTATCAGGGAATCGAACTGAGGACCTCATGTTCAACAGTAGCGGTACATGAAGTCGTAGTGGTGACCACTAGACCAGAGATGCAGACAATAAACCTAGCCTATGTACTTGTATGTTGCATGAAGTTTTAAATAAATAAATGTATCATCATTAAATGCATTGTACCTTAGAAAAGAAGATCACGATACGAAAAATATTATTTAAATTATAGGTTCTGCCAGTGGCTTCGATCGCGTGAATGTCTAAAATTATTCCGAGGGAAAATATTCCCGGGGTTAAAAGTATCCTATGTTCTATTCCAGACTATAATGTATCTCTGTGCCAAATTTTATCCAGATCCGTTCAGCCGTTCTGGCGTGATTATGTATCAAACAAACATCCATACATCCAAACTTTCGCACTTATAATATTATTAGTGAGATTGTAAGATGAAACCAATTAGATAATAATGGACTAACTTTCTTAATTTTAAATATCTGATCAATAATTATAATTTAAAGTACTTTCCAGCAAACGAAACGCTTTCTCAATAATCTTGTAAGCTTCTAGTATATTTACATATAAATCGTTCAATATCTTCCAATAGGACTCAGTCTGCATCATTTCTTGATAATTGCACGTCCTAAATCCATACACTAAGCATTTTTTTCAACAAAGTAATAAAAAACGGTGCAGGCCGCTAAAAAATAGGTAAGTCAATAGGTAGATAGTAAGTGAAACAGGTGGACAAGTTAATAAATATATTTAGTAAATAAACACACAGTAAATACGTAAGTCGGGTACCGTCCCTTGGCAGCACTTGGCAGACGCGGGGACCTGTCAGCATAGGCTCAGCGATAAGCCGCAGGAACTGTAGCAGCTACGGGTGCGCAGGGTAGGCTGCGCAGGCACTGGTTCGCGTGGCGATAGGCCGCAGGTAGGCAGGCCAAGACCTGGGCAGCGTGCGTAGGCAGCCAGCAGGCAGCTTGCAGCGTGCAGCAGTAGGCAAGGGTTCCAGCCCTTATCCCGTAAGAAGAGCCCTGGAAGCACCATAGAGTGCGCATCTTAGATGCGGTGCAATTTGCAGCAAGCCGCATGCGATGTACCAGCTTCTCCCCTTTTTAAGCCAAGAAACGTTGTGGGAAGCATTGAAGGTGAAAACTCAGCACATTGCAGCGGTTTACAGGTAAAGGTGTGCAAACACAGAAAGCACATTGCTACATGCAAAGTTAGGTTATGTATGAACATTTTTTTTTTTGTTATCTATAGGCTCGCGCTTGACCATAATCTCACCTGATGGTAAGCGATGATGTGGTCGACAGTGAAACACTCTTGCCTACAAATAAACTATTCACTCTTGACTTAAATACCCCTAGATTGTAGCAAAAAATAAACGAAAAAAAAAAAGTAAACTTGATCACATAAAAATAACACAGTGAGGTGTAGTGCACACCACCTCGATGCAGTAGAAATGCATACATATTACAATCTCTTGTGCGCTGGACAACTCCTCGCCACAATGACGGCGCGAAATCAGAAACCACATAGTTGATTAAATCATTATAGGTAATCCTGCGCAGAGAACAGGCATAATTACTTAACTAATGTGGAACTTACCCTATGTCGGGGCACACAGAGTCCTGAGGGTCAGAGGATAGCTTTCATCAGCCAAGCCAGCAGAAACAAAATGACCGAACGATAGCGTCCCGGAGAATCCGAGTGGATCCGCGTTTTTAGTGATGTGGTTAGGAACCGTAGAAACTTACTAATTGCTTCTCAATTATTTTCACTTGAGATCCTCACAACGTTACAGTACACCGGCTTCGGAGAGAGGATTTTACCTGTATAAAATCCGCTAGAACTTACTACACTTTTTGTCCTCTATCTAGTTCAGTAGCCAGCCAGTTACACCTTTGGTTGGATTCCTACCTGATTTGTAAGTGTTTTATGTTTATTTTGAGTTGAAATACTCTGTAGAATACCTATGGTGTAGGGCCATTGGTTGGTCGGGTAGGGCAGGTAGGGTAGGGTAGGTAGGGTAGGGTAGGGTAGGTAGGGTAGGGTAGGTAGGGTATGGTAAGTAGGGTAGGTTAGGAGTACTACTGTAAGAGTATATAATATATACTCTTATATATATACTATATATGGTGGGTAGGTAGGTAACTCGTTGACGGGAGCGAAGCCACTGGGGTCAGCTAATATAATTACATGTTTGTATTGCCTTTTTTTTTAAATTATTAATAGCAATATGAGTAGCTTTTATTTGGTGATTATCATAGTTGGGAATTTATAGTGTATGATTTATATTGTTTTGGTTTTTTATCTATCTTGTTTGTTTATTTAATTTTTAGTATTTAGTTTAGACTAGTGCATGTTACGGTTAAGTTAATGTTTGTAGCAGAAGTTGTGTCTGTTTGTTGTGACCTACCAGAACTAAACTTAGTTTCTAGTTTGGTAATTTGTGATTCTAGTGTATTATATTTTTCTTCTATTTTTTGTTTTAGTAATATGTTCTCTGCGTTGGTTGGATTAATGCGGGCTAGTCGGTATTTGATATGATTTTTGTAAGATATACCCTTTGCTAATTCCGCTTCATTGTTAGATTCACCTAGACTCAATTGGTATTCACCTATTGTTGCCTTTACCGCACATAAATCCTCATTTTCATCAATGCCTGATTCATGTGTGTCTTCAATTGTATATTTTTAACACAAGTTGTTTATTTGTTTCCTTAAGCTGAGGCAAGTACCAATTTCACTGCCCCGTGTCAAGACTTCATATTCTAATTCAGCCTTCCTTAAGTGTATTAAATTATTCGGGTGAGTTCCCATTATTACAAAAATAAACAATTAGTAGGGCCGAATAATAACACAACAACTTAATTCTATACCGCAACGATGTACAAAGAGCAAGCGTGCTAGGGATCGGTTCAGAACAGTGTGACAGATAGTAATATTAAACTTGGGCGCCACTGTAACGGCTAGGTCTGCGCAAGGTAGCCAGTGCACCCCCCCGGAGGGTTCCCGCATTGTCGAGGCGGGGGGGCTCAGTAGCCGTGGCTTGGACAACCACGGTGAAGCGAAGAGAAACCCGAGGAGGGGCCGCTCGTCAGGGCTTTTGCCGATAAGCCGACGACGTAGCGGCCAACATGTAGGTTGCGTTGTTGCCTAGGCGACATCGCAACTGAGGCGGGCCGCGATGTGGTATGGAAGGCATCGCGGCTAAGGGTTGGAGGCCGCGGCGGGAGAGGAGTGCCGGTATTACGGGGCGCCGCTCGCCCTACCCTCCGCGGCCTGCACGGGGTCGCCACCGTCTGATGACGGACGCGGTGGGGCCGCAGGGAAGGAGGAGTGTCGGTATAGCGTTGGCCGCTCTCCCTATCCCCTGCGGCCGAAAAGTGGTAGGTGGCGGGGCCACTGTCCTGACCCGTCACAGGGGGACCACGGGTGCCATACACGGGGTCGTCTGGCGCCCATGTGCTGGTTTGGTCCCCGGGGTGGTCACGGCGTTCTGGTGCGCCGGTGATGGTGGGTTAACCCCAGAGGAGGGTCCGGAGACGGACAGCCGCGGCGGGTTCGCAGATGTATGCTAACGCGTTCCCGTGTTCCCGCCATAAGCGGCACAGGAGGACACCGTGGAGTTTTAGTGGGTTAGAGTCCCACATAACTGCGCTATCACCCCGTGGTAGCGCAGTATGCATGAGCATTTCTCCAAGTAAAAAAATAAAAAAAAAAAAAATAAAAAAAAAAGGTTAGCCAGTGCAGGCCGCTAACAAATAGGTAAGTCAAATGTAGTTTATGGTGTACAATAAAGTATATAATAAATAAATAAATCGATAGGTAGATGGTAAGTGAAACAGCTGGACAAGTTAATACATATATTTAGTAAATAAAATTCTACAGCTAGATCGCGGGTACGTAAAGTTACTATTCTATTCTGTTTTGATCACTATCACCCAGTAAATACGTAAGAAGGGTACCGTCCCTTGGCAGCACGTGGCAGACCCGGGGACCTGTCAGCACAGGCTCAGCGATAGGCCGCAGGAACTGTAGCAGCTAGGGGTGCGCAGGGTAGGCAGCGCAGGCACCGGCTCGCGTGGCCGTAGGCCACAGGTAGGCAGGCCAAGACCTAGGCAGCGTGCAGGCAGCTAGAAGCGTGCAGCAGTAGGCAAGGGGTCCTCAGCTCGTACGAAGAGCGCTGGAAGCACCATAGGTGCGCATGTTAGAAACGGTGCAATTAGCAGCAAGCCGCATGCGATGTACCACCTTCTCCCCTTTTTAAATTACATACAAATTGTATTAAATTACCATAAATAAATAACAACATTTTAATTCACCTACTCAGAGAATTTCACTTTTTTTGTCATTCTTTATCGTCCCATAGCTGCGCAAATGTCTCCTCCATAGAATGTTGACGGTGTGATGTCTTTTCCCACCACTTATTTCTAAATTTTATTGTGATTGAATTGGTTAATAAATCAATATCACAACGTATAAATATTTAAAAAACCTTTTTACAAAAAATTACAATCGACTTCCAAATAAAAACACTACAAAGTGAATAAACCCACCTTGTCGTGATTTAATCTCAATATTGCACCTACCTTTATATCTCTGCATCACTCAAAGGTTGACTGGTAGAAAATGCCTAAGTCCGCATCTGTACGTTTGTGTGCATTAAGTACCTATTAAATAAATAAATTAAGTGAAAAATAACTTCGTTTTCGAAAGTCATTGTTCTTGTTTTTGTTTCTTCGTTGTTTGACACTGACTTTTGAAAATGAAGTTATTTTCACTTTGTAGTGTTTTTATTTGAAATTTGAAATAGGAATTTTTTGTAAAAAGTTTTTTTATTTTTCACTTTTTAGTTGTGGTAACAATCACCGGATTTTTCAATACCGGTATTAGTATGATCAATACCGTGATCACGGTATTGTAATATAACACAAGTTCGATAAGGATATTAAAAAAACCATAAAATTTTCGAATCAGTCTTTAATAAGGTTGTTTTCTGAAAATAATAATACAAAACTCTCTTATTAGTATAACAATTTGGTATTTATTGATTATAGGACTTGGAATTAGAAACGTAATCAAAACTTAAACCAAATCTAGACATTTTGCACGAAGGCATTCCACAAAGACTTTGTAAAGTACAAGTTTTTTTTTTATTATTATTATTGGTTCACAAATCGGGCAAAACAATTACCTTACACCTAAAGAATACCCTAAACTGTATGCCTTAAAATAGTAAACACAGCATGCATTATTAATGAATTTCCAATTTTACTTTGAATTTTCAAACAAAATAATTTTATTCTGTTTGAAAATTCAAAGTAAAATTATCAAAAATATAATTAAAAAAAACCAAAGCTAATTATCCTATTTGACTACTTATTCATTAACATTTGAGTGCCTATCCAAGCTCTTCTTTATTCTAATTTTGGCTGACGCCAAGTTAACATAAAATATGTCAAATCGCTGCCTCACCCCATTTTAACTGGAAAACATTCTGTAAAAAAGGAGCATGTGGTTTTAAGTTGGTTCTACAGTGAGGCATCTCAAATGTATGCCTATTGCATAAACGACTATTCTGGCGTGGTACAGCGAGTTGAATTCTCTCCAGCAAACTTTCTCAATCTACGTGAGCATTTACTAACTAATATAAGTACATAATATCCGCCGGTTTTTTTTCTAGAACATAAAGTCGACATTTTGAAGTGCTCCAATCGTGACAAAAAAAAATGTAGTAGAAGTAGTTTAAAGTTCTTAAATTGATTATTAAATTGAATTAAATTAAAATTAAATTAAATTATTTATTTCACAATCAACAGGTTTTACATAAAAGTTGTAGAGGACCTCTTTTAGGTATGGATATACCTGTGCCAGAGGACCTCTCTCTTCCATATCCATACATTACTTAAAGAGCCTGTTAACAACATAATCGTAATTAAACTAAAATGAAAAATTAAGTTAAAATTGAATTACATAAAATCAAAAATAAAATAAAATAATAATGAAAGAACTAACGTTAAAAATTGAATAACACAAATAAAGAATTAAATCAGTCAATAATTAAAATTAATTAAATAAAAATTGAATTAAATTAAATTATAATTATTTACACAGGCTAGTTGGTACAAAAAACGTTTCTGGACTCACTAATTTACTGAAGTAAACATCATAAGTAGGATTCCATACTGGACTTCCATACTCCAACACACTACGTATGATGCAGTTGAAAACTGAAATTGTGACACTAGGATCCCTAAATGCTTTGAGTTGTCTCGATATGAAACTGGACAGACGTGAGGCTTTCAGAACTACATTATCTATATGGTATCTAAACTTAAATTGGCAAACCATAAAAACACCTAAATCACGAATCCACGACACTGCAGCCAGAGGTACATTATTAATTGAGTAAGTTGCGTTAGTGGGTTGTCTTTTTCTAGTAAATTTGATATGCTTACATTTACTTACATTCAAAATCATGTGGTTCTCAGTGCACCACTTTGACACTTTATCAATTTCTGTTCGCAGTTTTACTATGTCTACTATTTGGTACAATTTTAGGTCATCAGAATACATGTTAAATTTATACTCTATTTCACTTGCCAGATTATTAATTAAGATTGAGAATAACAAGGGCCCCATGTGTGATCCCTGTGGTACTCCGGACGGTATAATATTTGTCTGAGATTTAAAACCTTGAACAACTACCATTTGTGACCGATTTTTCAAATAAGATTTGCACCAACGCTGCAAAGATCCATGAATACCCATGCCCATTATCTTATTCAGAAGAATATTGTGATCAATGAGGTCAAATGCCTTACTGAAGTCTGTATACACAGGGTGTTCCTCTTTACCCTCATCAAGTGCATCCGCGATATCACTGATAAAACACAAAATATACTCATATGTACTTTCTAAGTTTATCTTGGACGTCACAGGCAACGGTGAAGGAAAATATCGTGAGGAAACCTGGACTTACATGTTAATGTAAGTCTGAAATAGCCAAGTCAGAGGCCTGTGGGGTTTCCCAGAGGCGGCTTAATTAACTCTGACACCAGAGGTGGCCACACCTCACACGAAAAGAAGAGGAAGAAAAAGAACACAAAATTTTATGTTGTTGACTTTTTAGGCAGAAAACCATGCTGCGCAGGATGCATCTGTTGCTTAACATGGCAATAAATTTTCTTTACTACGAGTGATTCAAATACTTTTTCAAACGATGAAAGTATAGAAAAGGGGTCGATAATTTGAGACATCAGACACATCGCCGTTCTTGAAAATCAGGGTCATGCGAGCAAATTTCCATTTACTTGGGAATATACCTAGACTCAGGGAGCAATTATAAATCTTGGAGAACGGGTATAGTAAACATATTGCACAATTTAAAAATAAAAATAGGTGGAATACCATCCAAACCAGCACCTTTATTGTTGTCTAGATCGGTGAGCGCTTTGAGTATCTCTGAATCAGACAACACTATTTTACAGAAAAAAATAGCACTACTTGCATCCATATATTCTTTGTTTGAATAATTAGGAGCAATTCTTAACGTTCTATACACTGACTTGAAATTTGTTCTGCTGCGAAAAGTTCACATATCTCTTGACCATTATTAGCATGTTGTATGTTGTCATACGGTTAGGCAGCGAACTGCTATTGGACTTTAGGCCATTTACATACGACAAAGAAATATTTGGGTTTAGTACGGAGGGTATCAGCAGCATAATTTTTTGAAATTTCGGAGACGCACACAGTGTTTAATCATAGACTCACATCTATCTCTAAGCAGCTCATACGTAAACTTGTCCATCAAATTTTTATTCTTTTTGAAACGTTTATGTTATTTTGATTTTTCCTTTAGACATTTAATTAGTGGTTTAGTGTACCAAGCTGGATATCTCTGGTTACGTATGCGTGTAATGGGCGTGAACTTAGTGATTATTGCATGAATTGTAGTGTAGAAGATCTCTACTTTATGATCTACATCCGTATCCACAGTGTCTTTCCATACTTCGTCCCATGCAACAGTAGCCAGTTTATTATTTAGAGCATCGCAGTTACATCTGTTAAAGTTAAGCGAAGGAGTAGGGTACCGGAGACACTTATTGTTATTACAGAGGTTTACTGTAAATACAATTGGTGGATGGTGCGGATCCAGCTTAGACAAAGGTTTAGAAACTTGATGTTAAAGAGATCTAGACTTATTATTATCTAAATGTAATCAAATATAAAATCAACATAGTTATTATTATTTCTGGAACTGTAATCAAGCAATCTATTGGAGTTCATTTTAGTAATATTCTTATAATTATAAAATAAAAACTATATATACCTAATAATAACTATATAATAGCGCAAAATCAGATTTCAGTAAGTTGGCATCGCGTTTGCAAAGTTCCAGTACTGTCGCTTTGACCACAGAAAGATTGTAGTAAATATTTTTTAAAGTTATTAAATCAAATTCGTCTAATGAGAAATCGGAGTTAAATTTTAGATCGATTAAAACTTTTGATACACAATAATTTAGTTTCAAAAAGCGCCCAATCATTTCAGCCATACTGCTCCATCTAGCCTTGCAATATAGTATCAAAGTCATGCCTTTTTATGCATGTCAACCACATATTTTAACAAATCGTAGTTGACATTGGAGATATTAAAATTTTACGATTTTTTGTATTTCTGAAAATAAAAAAACGTAATGTATTTTTTTATTTTATTTATTTATTTATTCAAGGCACATCAACAACACAAACACAAACATGGACATATTACATTTTCTGGGGTCTTATTCTAGTGTCTATGTCAATAACAGATGTGCACAGCAATTTTATCTATAAAGTAAAAGATTACAATATTTAAAGTGGAAAAGGGTCACAATATCAAATGCTTCAATTCTCCATGAATTCGTGGTCGTTTTTACAAAAAAAAGCGATCGCGTATTCGCGTGATCCGTTGAGAATTGAAACAAACCCAATAAAAACGAATATTAATATTATACTGATTGCCAAGAACTTACATATTGTTTGCCAAGTACGTTTTGGGCAAGACACGCAAAGAGGCAGCAGCAGCAACGACGACGCCGACACGGTTAACCAAACTATCATAAATACGCAATAGATCACACAAGTGTGAGAGTAACATCACATCGTTAATTATATCACATAATACAATTTGCTGCTACTTATTACAACAAACCGCAATATTAGATATTTATGTTTGTAATACCGTAATCACGGTATTCACGCCAATACCGTGATTAAAAAGGACCAATGTATATCCGTGATAACGGTAACGGTATTACGGGAACCTGGAATACCGGTATTGAAAACCCAAGTACATACCCGAATAACATGAAACTTGAACACATCCGTTAAAATTAGTGTGTATCAGGCTTTTGTCTAAAACTAAACATAGTCAATCTTCTTCTTCTTCTTCTTTTCGTATCGACAGTTCATCAAATTACTTTATCGTAGTGGGTCCTGGTGGTGGCCAATTTTATTGCAGCGCGTTGTTCAAGTCATTTTCGGTTTGTTTTTTATTAGTCTCACACTTAATTTCTGAATCAAGAATTAGAAGTTAAGCTTCTGTCAAACTAATTTACCTGTATAACTACTGTTATAGCCTGAAAAGCTATTAAAGTTTTGAAGTGAAGTGGGGTTGAACGGACAGTCGTTGTGGCATGAATATTTTCAAGGACTCGAACTGTAACAGAACTATGGTATAAGTAGTGATGAGACCGAGCACATGCACGGGAATTTCAGCATCTATCGTGAACAGGCGACACACTTTCATCTTCTTGATCGTGGCGTTCTGAACTCGTTGGATATTCTTGCAGAATCTTTTGCGAGTTTCTGTGAAAAATGAGACAGTTGTAACATTGATTTTCTTCATTTTCATTATAGTAACACAATAATTTAACATAATAATTTGTAATGTTTTGAAAAATCAGATATTTGATTTAGAATGCCAGAGGGCATTTAACACACAAACTGAGGAAAAATTAACAACAGATTTCTTGTTTTGCACCATCTTCTGCTACTTTTATGGCACACGTATCAATCTTTTTATCGCCTGCTGCAAGTTTTGCATTTATCATGGCAAGCCTTTCCATCATCGTCATTTCAGCCAAAACACGTCCACTACTGGCAAAACAGAGGCCTTCAAATGTCGCCACATAGACCGGTTATGTGGTTAGCGCATCCAGCTGGCACCTGCGGCTTGACATTACTGCGTCTTCTCTCTTCCTGTTTCGTTTGCTTACACAAGCGCGATTATAAAAGTTATATTTTTTTTTTACCTGAACATCTTGCCGAAGTAATGATTTGTATGCAGGTACTCTGAAGTTCTGCCATACCCGAGTAGAACTGCTCACACTCTACGCTCAACGATAAAATAAACGCTATATTCTTCAACACCCACGTTAGAAATATAAATGTTAGCAAGGCGTACTTAAACAAAAGGATTACAGTTAATGTTTTGAAATAAAAATACAGAAATAAAGAAAACAGGTTTAAATAAAATGGATAGAAGTTGGTTATCTAATATCTCATAGCCATGTTGGTATTTTGTTCATATGGAAACTGCTTAGAAAGAAATAAAGAAAAGTTTGCCTACCCACTGATAGTATGTAGTGTGTCAAAGAAACTGGCATACCTATACATAAATTATGCTCAATAAAGACTTTAAACGGCTGTATAACTAAACTTAAATTATGTTAGTAAAGACATAATATAATTTCTAATTTTAACGCAACAACAATAGAACTATAAATTTCTATCATTGAAAGAACTTTCGCAATTGTATCAGCAGCACCTAGTGATGGAGTTCTAGAGCATATAATCATGCAAACAATTTCACCTAAATTTATAACATTAGTTCAGATGTACCAATGCTTAAAATTGAATAATATGTATACTAAATGTATTTACATATATAACTTTGTAAATCATGTTTAAGTTACCTGAAAAGCACGTGTGCGTCAGAATGGCTGGTTGTCTGTAACGGTTCGCGTCAGGCTGGTGACCAAAAATTGCTACTTTTTACTACCTATAGTCAACTAATTGCTACCTTACTTTGAATCAAAATAAAGGGACTTCAAAATGACCAGCCATTCTGACATCAGGATAGCTGGTCAACTCTCCGTTTGTGTAAACTATTCAAATCCGTGTTATTATTTTTACTCGAGTAATTACTACCTGATTGCTACTCTCACGTCTTTCAATGTACACCTTGGAGCTAGCTAGCTAGGTAGTAATTACTCAAGTAAAAATAATAACACGAATTTGAATAGTTTACACAAACGGCGAGTTGACCAGCTATCCTGATGTCAGAATGGCTGGTCATTTTGAAGTCCCTTTATTTTGTTTCAAAGTAAGGTAGCAATTATTTGACTATAGGTAGTAAAAACTAGCAAATAGGTAGCAATTTTTGGTCACCAGCCTGACGCGAACGGTTACAGACAACCAACCATTCTGACGCGTGCCCTCAGATCTACACAAAGCCAGGTATCCAATAAACTGTAAGAACACGTGTGTACAGTAAAAAATAAAATCTGCAACAAACGCCAATATTTATGAAATGAGAGCATGTAAATTCTTATACACTAACGCATAAAACTGCGAAATTTAAATTACCCACCAGTCGTTGGAAGCTTTTCTCAACTATTTCGAAAATTTGTATAATGTCTACATAGCTTTGGAACATACTATCCCAATACTGGTCATCATTTGCATTATGAACAAATCCTGATCTCTGAAGTTCTTCTTTTTTTTTACAGACGAGCTTCATACTCCGCGTAGCGTAAATCAAATTCATGTCAAAACGGATGCAAGTATAACTAGTCATAATATTAGCAATACCAACTTCATTATAAAGGACTTGAGAGCATTACAGACGAGCTTCATACTCCGCGTAGCGTAAATCATATTCATGTCAAAACGGATGCAAGTATAACTAGTCATAATATTAGCAATACCAACTTCATAAAAAGCAGCCAGATACATAACCGTCCAGAAACAATGGAAGCAATTAGTTCTGCGTCATTGCTATAATTAATTAATAGCAATGACGCAGAACCACTTAGTGACGATGAAGCAGTTGAAATAACTGCCGTTAACTTTGACGATCCGATGTACATTTTGAATCTTTAGGACGAATAATACATTGTTGAACCTCTGCTCAAAATTGGTGCAGGCGTTCAGGAAACCGCCGATGAAATACAAGATAAAGTCGTAGATATTGAGTAAGAAATAGTGAAAGGCTTCCACTCCAGTTCTGTTGGAAGTCATGAAAAACAGAAAGTAGATTAAGGCCATCAGGATTATAGAAGCGGACACTGAAATAATGCTATAAAGGCGAGTATTGGGACTGATCACATTGTCCCGAAGTTTGTATTTAGAACAAACAAATAACGCTTGCATCATATTCATCGATTTGAGTATTGATTGCATGTATTTTTCACCTACATGATTATGTAGCGTTTCTTTAATTATGTCTTTCATTTTCGCTATATGTATGCCTATAATATTTGAGGAGTTCCCTCGATTTTTCTAGGTTCCCATCATCAGATCCTGATTTCCTTATCATGGCACCACCCATGGGCTTTCCAACAAAAAAAGAATCAACAAAATTGGTTTATAAACGACGAAGTTATCTGCGAACACACATAAAAAAATATATATATACGGTCGAATTGAGATACCTCCTCATTTTTTGAAGTCGGTTAAAAAAAGCTTTAAATATTTTCTGATCGATAAAAAACAACTGCTCCTTATTAAGTTTGGTGTAAAACTAAGCCCCTTGTCACACACCCCGGCCGCCGGAAACAAAAATGTCTATACAGTTTCAAATAATAATATATAGATAGACAGCGCTAATACGGGTATAAGCTTTTACTTAGACGGCACAGTTGGCGTTGTGACTGAGTGATTTTCTGCCACGGTGCGTGTCGCAGTTTTGATTGCTGCACGGAACAAATATTTGTTTGGCCTACAGACAATTGTTCCAATTCTAGCTGTTTGTATATGTGAGTTTAAATATTTGCTAACTAACTCATAATACAATAAAAATACCTAGTGTTATTTAATACTTTATGCACACAAACGTACAGTGGCGGACTGGGTGATGCAGAGACAAATAGTGGTAGATACAATATTAAAAGTAAATCACGATAAGGTACGTTTATTCAAATACAAAGCTATACATACATACAAAAACTAAAACGTACAATATATACTCAAACAATTAAACGAAATACACGACATAAACAATTATTGGTAGTAGATAATTGGAAAACACTAAATACTACTATATACTCGCACGTGAAAGTTCGTAGGTCATCGGATAATATGAAACTTAAAATGCCAATGCACTCCACTATCTTCCTAGACAAATATTTTACTGTCCAGGCCACTCGTCTATGGAATGCATTGCCTGTGACTATAAAGCGCTCGCAATCACTGCCTGTTTTTAAGCGACTTGTGAAGGAGCACTATTTGTTACTGTGATCATAATCTTATAGAAGCTGAATTGTTTTCTTGTCTGTATATTAGTTGTATGTATCTATTATTTGTATTTTGTATTTAGTACCTGCTTTCTTAATATATATATATATATTTTTTAATTTGCACCAAGTGCAACCCCATATTGTATCCAGGCTGTCTCTTATCATTCTTGGTTGCCTAGAAGAGATCGTGAATCGCGATAAGGCCGCCTGTTTTATGCTTGTTTTAGTAATAAGATATCTTTTTGAATTATTTTTGTCTTGGTGTACAATAAACTGTAAATAAATAAATACTACCGCCAACTTCTTACCAACGTGCTCGTTGTCATCCTGATTTATTGGGGCAGAGCATTCCACAGAAAAATACACTGAACGAAGAAAAACAGTGAATGAACTGACTTCATTCACTGCGGTGAGTGGGACACTGAATAAGACGGTTATGGGAAGAGTGAAGATTATTATAACCAGATAACTAAGGAAATTGGAAGAGTCAAGAAATGAAAGAAAAGGTAGTAAGTGTTCTTAGGTCTCTGCACTGACGTATTGGCAACCACTATAGAAGTGACCGATGCGCAGAGACGTGATCATATTTACACAAATTGAGAAAATAATCGAATGAAGTTATTTAGAAGACGGTCAAGTTTGTTGAGGAGATCTGCATTCAGGTCACTATAGCACACGTCACCATATTCGATGATAGGATAAATTAGGGACTGCACAAGCATTGCCTTTGTGTTCGAAGTTAATAAATTTTACCGATTTTGTTATTTTTTTATTTACCGTGCCGGCAGCTAATATCCGGAACCTAACAAACGACAGATAGAACGTGTGTAAAGGCACCTAAGATAACTATCGAAAACAAAGTGCCTAAACACACTAACAAAGCCATTAAGTTATTGAAGTATTGATTAAATGTATCGGCTAACAATTGTTTGTAAAGACCTACATTAACAGTTGTACTACAATAATGTTTACAACATTGAACAGAATAGAGTCAGGGATAAACTCGGGTCTAATCGAAGCTGCTCCTATAATTCCGTACGACAGTGAAGTTTTGCTCAAACACCAAATTGGAAATGAATTAAAATCAGTTCTAAGGCCGCTAAATCTGATGCATGCCCTTTTCATCTGTTCTAAATACAAAATTCGCGACGAGTCCATCACACCAAATAGTTTCACCTACAATTTTATTGGACTCATCTGCGTGTTCATATTCCGAGGCTATTTGATCTACCATTTTCTCAGCTCATTTGTCGGTTTCGGAGAGGGCTTCTTCATGCTCATTAACTGGACCGCTATCTATGACATCTTATTTTACTCATTTGGGTTCATCTTAACCCACCTCAGTAATATCAAATATAGGGACAAAAATGTGTTATTAGTTTCAAGAATTCAGCACGCTCTTACTCTCCTCAAAATTAATAGTAATGATCTCAGATATTTGAAAATCTACAATTGGATTTCTGTCATAAGTGTCAACAGTGTTAATATAACAACAATCATAATGTTGTTAAGTAACTTTACTAAAATGAGTTATGTTGTTGTCCTTTTAAATTACAGCGTCATCATTTTTGATATTAATGTCATGTACTCTTCATTAGTTATGAAACTATTATGTAAACTATTAATAGTGTGGGTCGAAGATGTTCGGAGAGCAGAAAATATTTCAGATTTTGAAAGAGACTCTTATTGGAAGATAAAATACGATGTATACGTCGACATTATGGAAGCATATAAGCTAGTTGAGAAAACTTTTCGTGAGCTTGTAAGTACACGTTTTTCTAATTATGTTTTTTTTATTATTATTATTATTGATAGATTCGCGTTTCACCACTATCTCACCTGATGGTAAGCGATGATGTGATCGACGAAGGGGCACGCTTGCCTAGAACCTCAAGATGGTCCGGTATCGGAACGATCACACACTGGAAAGAAGGAGCCGGGTGGAATTGGCTCTTATTTGCGGCAAAAGAGACGTCAGGTTCATACAAGCATTGAAACTGGCCAAATTTGAATGACCCCATTCGGTGACTGCCTTCAAGAACAGCTTCAAGCGCTCAACCATGACCTCCCAGTGAGACTGGAATTGTGGCCCTGTAGCCCGTGCGTCAGACACGGATTTCTCAGCAACAGTATTGTCACCTGCATAGCCAAAGGTTTTAGAAGATTGTTTATGAGGAGCAAGATCAACTGATCTTGCTGAGAGTACCGACCCCTTAGGGACCCCGGTATTAATATCCAGTTGGTCAGATGAGCAGTAATTTATGACCACTCAGCTTCTACGTATGCCAGGAGCTTAAAGTAGAGCGCCCGGTACATACTCTTACAGATGATAGATTTTACTAAGATCGGTCTGTAATTGGCTGGGTCAGCCCGACTGCTCTTCTTGGGCATAAGCTGAACGTTGGCTTGCTTCTAAGCATTCGGTAATTTTCCAGCCTCTAACGAAAGTTGATATAGGTGTTTGAAGATTGGAGACAGTTCAGGCGCACAAGTTCTGAGTACAATTGCTGGTATCCCGTCAGGGCCTTGTCACGTCAAGGTTACAGCACCCTACGGACGTCCTTTTGGTGGATACATTTTTTCGGACATGATTGACTCACATCTATCGGGATAGGCGGGGGACTGCGCGTCACCAGAATTTAGACGTGAAGATTCCGCTAAAACACAGGTAAACGGGTTTGCTTTCTCCTCAGCAGGGTGAGCCTGCGACCCATTGGTTTTCAGAAATGGTAGTGATGGGCGGCAGAAGTTAGATTCAACCAACTTAGCCAGGTACCAAATGCTTAACTACTTGCTGGGTATGAAGCAAGTTTGTTCCCTATCCAGTTAATGTGGTCAAACCGATTCCTTCTCAACACCTTCTCGCAGGATTTGGCAGCCCTGTTGTGCAAGTGAGAGCTTTCAACAACTCTCTTCTTCTTACCGAGGTCACTCGCCTTGCGCATTCGAGCGTCGACCCATGCCGAGTATGCCTCGTGTTTAAGTTTTATAATATGATAAACTGGAGTTTTCTTGCGTGATCACTTCAGAAATGAGGATATCCGCAGAAGGACCAAAGTTACCGACATATCCTATGGAATTGCGAAAGAGTGGGCAGGTCACATTACTTTTTAGAATGGGTAGATGGGGCTGAAAACTTCTGGAGTGGCGACTGTATACCGGAAGACGTTCCGTTGGAAGGCCTTCCACTAAGTTGATCGATGATCAACATAGTGGAAGGCCCTATAAAATGGGTCCTCGCGAGTCCCTCGGAGAAAAAAAAATATACTGACTCTACCTTCACTTTATATTTTGGAATTTATTTTGTATGTCTGTATAAATCGAGGACTTTTCAAAACTAGAAGTGACTTCCGTCATTAAAATACACGCAGTAAGCACTTAATTGTAATAACCAAAATCAGATTAACGAAAACTTGCAAATCTTTTCTTATAATCCGATGGAAAGTTCAACAAGAAAAATTTCAAAATTTAAAAAACCCCCGACACATATTTACTTTCTGCTACATAATTTATCTAGTACATAGTAGATACGCTTCGATCGGCAATCTATTGAACACGTTATTATGACACGAAATCTTGCAAAAAGACCCCGATTCAAACAGTAAAACGCCCATAACTTTTGAACGGCTGAACCGATTTTATTTAAACATAGCTAAGAACATTCTCCTTTTAAACAAAAAAACTTAATCAAAATCGGTTCACCCGTTTGGACGCTATGATGCCACAGACAGACACACAGATATACAGCAACATACGTCAACCTCGTCCCATCTTTTTCCGGTGGGGGTTAAAAACTACATCAAACGTGTCCTTATTAAAAAAACATATTATCAAATTAAGGACTACGTTGAAGATATTTTTTCATGGCTTTATCTCCTAGATTGAGAATAGTTAGAGACATCCACATATTTGTACCGTTTATGAACTCATAAACAGCGCAAATATGTAATGTATGTGTATATTTTTTGACCTTTGTACAGATTCTTTTACCGATTGTTTTGTGAATGTGTGAAAATTGTAGGCCTTCTAGATTCCTAGATGCTTGTAAACATTTGTTAACTTTTTATCTCGTTTTACTTACCTTTTATTTTCTTTTTTTAAGGGTACACTAGTCCAAAATTCTTCCATACAAACGTAGTCTAGAGATTACTCCACTGTTTGACGATGTACGTTCAAAATAAAAAATGATATCAATTTGTCTCATCATTATCTAGTCCTGTATGGAAACAAAAAACTAAAATAAAAAAGCATTTAAAAGTTATGAGCGTCGAAAGTTCCATATTTCGGCACTAATTTTACCGCATCTTTGGGCGCAAATAAATACCATAAGAAGACAGAAAATTAAAAAACGAGCTCCATACAGGGATAGATTAGTAGTTCAACAATGCAAATAATTTTATTTTGAACAGATACATTTAGTCGTTTTTGTATGATATCTAGACTCCCAAAGGTCTGTTTATAAAATTTTGCGCGCTCGTTTTCGTTCTAAATCATCATGCATCTCGCTACAAATTTCCTCCCCGGTCAGTGGGGCGGAGGGGTGGCGCGTGTGGCGCGTAGACACCTACACACACACACGCTCACTAGTTTAGCTGCCGCCCGGCGCCCGCACCCTTATGCCCCGCAGGGCCTCTACTATAGGCTGCTGCATACGTCACCGTAATTACGCGCGTGCTGTGTATAAAGGTAACTGATATTGTGATATCGGCGATAACGAATTCGTATAATACATATTTTGTAACATTGACCTCTGGCTTGAACTTTGGATTCTGATATTCCTTTATGTTTTGTGTTGATCCCAAATTTTACTGACCCTGGGTTTGGACTTAGGATTCTGATTTCATAGTGATTTACATAGAGTTTGAATTTGAACTTGTTGCGTCAGTGAAGTGAATTGAAGATATTTTCAGCAATTCAAGTAACAATGGGTAAGTTAAATCTTTTATCGAATTTAGTTTGTACAATGACTTTTATACCTAAACACAGACTTGTATTTGTAATGTTTCACGCGCATTTATAAAATTTTAGAATTATAAACTACATTATTTGAAATAACATTACACATGTTTCCAAATTTTTTAATACAGTCCGTTCAACCGATTTTGAGTTTTATCCCGTAAACATAAGGATGACATAAAAAGCATAAACCTGTTACCAAAACCAATTGTTTACTACAGGTACCATTTGTCGTATCAAAAACGCAATAGAAGTCAAAATCGGTTGAACGGGCTGTAAAATGGGCTAATTTAAATGTCTATTGTTATCGCAAATGGAGTTTAGGTATACCTATCTTCATCTTTATTTAGTTAATCTTTTTTACAAATAAATACTACCGACTTCCAAATAAAAACACTAGGTACAAACTTCAATTTCGGAAATATGTGTTCTTGTTTTTGTTTCTTCGTTTTTTATTTTTCAAATTTTAGTTCTGGTACATAAAGAGCAATTTCATACCTATAGTCTCAGATAAGAGAACATCTGAGCCTATAATGCTCAAATTCATGCTTGATTAGATTACCTGAATAACATAAAACTAACATAACTGGTGCAATGAAAGTGTACCTACCAGGGTGAACTGTATATGTTGCAGCAATCCCGAGAGATTTGCCGCTGTTTATTGAAGAGTTCTGTTGTACATATTTGTTCACTTACATAGAATTATATAGGTATTTAGGTTATTAGATGCCAATTAGAGTAGTTTTACGATTTTCAATAGTAGTGCCTACATAAATCGAAAGTTCATAATTATGTAGATACCTATCTGTTATATCGGCTCGGCGTCAGCGGCGGACAAAAACAAAAGGAAGCAATTTTTTTACCTACTATGCGCGCCGACACTCACAAGCTCGGCTCGACCACCCGAAGCTACTTACTGGTTACTTTATGACATGAAATAGTACCTAATACCTACCTAGATGCCTACTACTATGCGTTTCAACTAAGAATAGGACGGCCTTCGCGCCATAATGTGACGTCATAGCTATCGAATCGAACCAGTTAGGTAAAGCAGCAAAAAAGTTGTTTGTTTGTTATACAAACAACTTTGAATTAAAAATAATTTGAATTTTGGTTGGTTATAAATTGCTAAAAATCATTGCGGTTCCTATTCTTATTTAAAACGTACTAAATAAAATAGTAGTAAGTACCTAATTTTGTTATCTTAGGTATTATAGTATATACATTAGGTTTGATTTCTTACAGAATAATAAGAACTATATAAAACTAACATACAGAATAATCTTTTGTGTTACAGTGCCAAATAAGGATAAGCGTATGGGCAAAAATACCAGCCTATGGGCAAGTGTCGCTCGTACAAAGAAGTGGAAAGTAAAAGGGAGAAAAATGTGTAAGTTTTATTTCTTTGAATCATTTGGAGCACACCTCTAAGAACAAAGAGAATATTTCTTTGTATTGTGATAACAAAGACAATATTTCCAACCTGTTGTAACTAACAAAACTATTGTACTTGTGTGTAAACAAACAATCAATAAACAATTTACAAAATAACATTATTTTTTATTTGATGAACCTAAATACCCAGAAAACAAGTCTCACATCAAATTGGTGCTGTCGAAAAAGCAGTTATCCTGACTCTGGCTGGTATGAATACCTCCTACTTATGGGTAGGGTAAATACGCCAAACGTCGGCCACCCCCCAATGTTCGGCCGTCTGCACATTTTCAGCTTGCATTCATTCAAAATATAATTAAGTGGCAATTTTGCCACTCGAATTGCAACCTTAGTTCATACTCTATAAGTACAAACCGTTTCTATTCGATTACGTCACTCACTCTTCGCACACTGAGCGTCAATAGCGATTGCGCCGTTGCAGCGTCAAATTAGCAGCTAAAGTAGCTTACTAGCTGTGAATACCCGCACTTCGGGGATTGATATTACAACGATAAGACGTTTATTTTTTTGGTTTTAAGCTTTGTTATCACTAAAAAGTTTGTTGTACTATATTTTGATATACTTTTCTCAACGTTTTGCGTATTGTTTTAAGGGAAAAATAGGGGGCCGCCATTAGAATACCAATTTCGAAATAAAACCGGATTCTCGGCCGTGGCCGACTTAAAGTCAATGCAGTCTGTTTTATAAATTCCGTTTCTACCAATTCCATTGGCTTAATAGGAGAATTTGCAAAGTTTATAGACAAATAAATCTATTTTACGTTTAATCGTCAAATTCCGGCCGGGGTGATATTAGTTGAATCTCGAGAAATAAGGTACACAAAACAGGGGCCGACATTAGAAATATTAAAGATCATAATGTCGGCCAGCCTCGAAATACAGCGTCACTATACAGGCTGGTTACATTTGTATTTTTTCATTGATTTTGTGGGTAGTCATATTTAATTTATATATCAAACTTATTTTCTCAAAATTGAATATGTGTTATTATAATTTATTAATATCATAAAGAAGATAAGTTTCTTATCACATACTTAGTTATTATAATTTTTTTACTTTATTATAATTATAGTAACATTGTTGTAAGTGCAAATCAAAAAATTTCTTTACTATTAAACAAATACAAATGTTTACTTATGTGATATTAGACTGCTGCCAAAATAAATCATATTAATAATATTTTTCATTGTCTTAATTTAAAACACCCTATACCTGACCGACATTAGGGAAAAACGCGACCGACCATGGGCCGTGAACGGCCGACTTTAGGGTTTTTTCGTTCTCGATGCATTTAAACCTTAATACTTTTTTCTTTTAGTAGAAATGTCAATCTTATGCCTATAAAGATGAAATAGATTTAACAAACTTTCCAAAACCGCATCACAAGCATCCTTTTGTTGCGAACTGATGGCGCCAGAGCGATCCCTAGTTAGAAAAGCCGTTAGGGGGCCGACATTTAGCGTATTTACCCTAGCTAAGGTTACGAAGTAACTATTTAGTAATCTGTGGCTAAGGTAAGTAAATACCTATTTTTATTGCACCACCTGCAATAAAATATAAAAACATGAGCTACACCCGTGCGTATAGAGCCTAGCTTTCCGCACGCGCTGGTACGATACCTACCTACAGTCAGCAAAGCCCTGGCGCCCCGCTCTGCCGACGTAAAATCTACCGACTTGGCGCTCGAACAATTTTCATTCTTATAACTAAGGGCATAAGGTTCAATAAGCGCGCAAGCGGCAAGTTGCTCCCGCTGCACGGTCGTCGCCGCCGCCAAAAATAATTTAGAAGACAAATCAATCAAATTACTTGTTGATAATAACAATACATAAGTAAATTTACATTTTCGCAAAAGATTTTATTGTCAAGTTGGCATAGTCGCGGGTAAGTATAGGTGCATAGTAACAAGTAAATTGAGTGCCTTCTAATTACGTTACACACAGTGAGAATCCTAAGTTCTAACATCTATTTGTATGAGTTTATGTTGTCATAACATGAATTGCATTCGCGCCACCGGGCGGCGGCGATGACACCGCACACACACCGCTGTCGGCGCTCTTCAATGAAATTGCGCATGTATGCGTCACACAGCGTTATGAGTGTGTATACGTATGCGAAATAGCTTCTTACTGCTCATCACAGCGTCTATCTCTTTCGTGCGTGATGTCGGATGAGACAGAAAATATTTTAACGCCGCCCCCTAATAGTTCGTGCCGTTGACTAGTTCAACCTTAAGTGATATTTAATCTTTTTTTTTAGGTTTCTTACGACTTATATTTAAAATACTTATACTTAAATCATCATCATCATCATCATTTCAGCCGAAAGACGTCCACTGCTGGACATAGGCCTCCCCCAGGCGTCGCCACATTGACCGATCCCGTGCGTCTCGCATCCAGCGCCTTCCCGCAACCTTAACCAGGTCATCGGTCCACCTAGTGGGAGGCCTTCCAACGTATCGTCTTCCAGGTCGCGGTCGCCACTCCAGAACTTTTCGGCCCCATCGGCCATCCGTTCTGCGAGCAATGTGCCCTGCCCACTGCCACTTAAGTTTGGCAATTCTTCGGGCTATGTCGGTAACTTTGGTTCTCCTGCGGATATCATCATTTCTGACGTGATCACGCAAGGAAATGCCGAGCATAGCCCTCTCCATTGCCCTTTGGGTGACTTTAAGCTTTCTGATAAGGCCCATTGTGAGCGACCACGTCTCGGTCCCATAGGTGATCACTGGCAACACACACTGGTCATAGACTTTTGTCTTGAGACTCTGCGGTAAATTGGACGAGAAGATACCACGCAACTTCCCGAACGCCGCCCAGCCGAGTCGGATTCGACGGTTGACCTCTTTCTCGAAGTTGGACCTACCCAACTGGACCGTTTGTCCCAGGTAAACATAATCGTCTACAACTTCAAGTGTAGAGTCTCCGATCTTGATAGGAGTGGGTGTTACATGGGCGTTCACCATGACCTTGGTTTTGTCCATGTTCATTTTAAGACCCACTCTTTCGGAAGCTCTACTAAGGTCATCGAGCATTTTACTGAGGCTCTCCATGGTCTCAGCCATGATCACTATGTCGTCGGCAAACCGAAGGTGAGTGATGTACTCGCCATTAACGTTGATGCCAAGCCCCTTCCAGTCCAGAACCTTGAAGACGTCCTCCAGCGCAGCAGTGAACAGTTTCGGAGAAATTACGTCTCCCTGTCTTACGCCGCGCTGGAGAAGGATAGGTTTCGAGGTCTGATCCTGAAGACGGACTGACATGGTGGCGTTTTTGTACAGACACTTCAACACCTCAATGTACCGGTAGTCGATCTGGCACCGTTGGAGAGACTGTAGTACAGCCCAAGTCTCGATCGAATCGAAGGCTTTCTCGTAGTCCACAAACGCTAAACAGAGAGGCAAGTTATACTCTTCGGTCTTCTGTATAACCTGCCGCAGCGTATGTATGTGGTCTACGGTGCTAAAGCCTTTTCGGAATCCGGCTTGTTCGGGAGGCTGGAAATCGTCAAACCTGCGCGCGAGACGATTCGTGATGACTCTTGAAAACAACTTGTAAACATGGCTAAGAAGCGAGATGGGCCTATAGTTCTTCAGCCGGGCATTGTCGCCCTTCTTGAAGAAGAGTACCACCACACCCCTGCACCATGCCTGTGGCGTTTTGCCCTCGAGTATGACGGAATCAAAAAGCTTCTGAAGGGCCTTGAGGACCGGTTTTCCACCCGCCTTCAGGAGTTCAGCCGTGATTCCGTCATCACCCGGCGCCTTGTTGTTTTTAAGCTGTTTCAGAGCCATCCTAATCTCGTACAGGCTGACGTCCGGGATATCTTCGGTATAGTGTCGGGTCAATCTAGCTCTTGGGTCGTCTGCTAGATTCGCAACGGGTTTACTGGTTGACGTGTACAACTGCCCATAGAAACTCTCGATCTCCCTCAGAAGCTCCGGTTTGGCGGATACAATCCTGCCATCATCGGTCTTCAGTTTCGTGAGCTGGCTCTGCCCAATAGACAGATCCCTTGAAAACACCTTGGAGCCTTTATTTCGCTCAATCGCGTCTTTAATACGCTCGGTATTAAAGCGGCGGAGGTCTCTTTTCAAGGATTTAGAGATCTGTCTATTGATCTGCCGGTATTTGCACGCCTCATCTGAAGACTGCAGGATCATCTCACGCCTCTCCTTCATAAGCTTGATGGTATGATCAGAGAGCTTTTTGTTTCTATCTGTACGACGGGTCTTGAAAAACTTAGACCCGACCGTATGGACAGCTTCCACGAACCCGTCGCTGTATTCGTCCACGGAGCTCCCCAGGCACTCGAAACGATTCTGGAGTTCGAGCTGAAAGCTCTCGGGGTTTTGGACCTGGACCTGTGCTGGACGGAGCGTGGACTTCATCAGTCGAGACCTTTCAAGCTTAATATTAATGTTCAATGTGCCTCTTACCATGCGGTGATCGCTCCCGGTTTTTACCGAATTGATCACAGAGACATCATTGAACATTTGCTTCTTGGTTGACATGATGAAGTCGATCTCATTTTTTGTTGCACCATCGTGGCTCTGCCAAGTCCACTTCCGGTGTTCACGCTTTTTGAAGAAGGAGTTCATCATATAGAGGCCCTCCTTCTCCATAAAACTGGCCAGTAGGTGACCCCGGTGGTTCCGTCGTCCAACTCCAAATTGCCCCACTTGCAGCTCATCCTCGTCTCGTTTGCCCAGTTTCGCGTTGAAGTCCCCCATGACAACGGTGAAGTGAGTTTTGAAACCATGCATGGCTCTGGAGATATCCTCATACATGGTCTCTACCTCGTCGTCGGGGTGTGCCGAGGTTGGGGCGTAGACCTGTATGACCTTCAGCGAATATCTAGAGGATATTCTGAGTATAAGGTACGCCACCCTGGTCGACACACTCTCGATCTTCACCACGTTGTTCACAAGGGACCTGTGGACGATAAACCCGACACCACCTTGGGACTGCCGGTCACCCTCTCGGAAATAGAGCAGGTTACCGGATTTGAGGATTATCGAGTCCTCCCCCTCTCTTCGGACTTCAGATAACCCTATAATGCTCCATCGCAACCTGCTCAATTCCTCTTCGAGCTCGGTGATCTTCTCGTCGGTCCGAAGTGTGCGCGTGTTGTACGTTGCCAGGTCCAGTCGTCGGTGATTGTTGGGGTAGCCGGATCTCGTCCGGAGATTCTTAGCACCCCTTGCCATGCCGTAACCTCGACCGCTACCGTAGTCGAGGGTAGGCGGGCTGCCGGGCACTAGGGGCCATTTTTTATTTGTGCTATTCATAGGGGGGGTTTTGCCATAATCGCCACGCTTGGCAGGCGGATTGGCGATCGCAGTATGGTTGTTATAGGAGCACAGAGAACGCTGCTGCCCATTCTCTGGTATGTCCCTTAGTCGCCTTTTACGACACCCACGGGAAGACATGGGATGGTGAAATTCTTAACGTCCGGCACCATACGGAATACTTAAATACTTATACTTAAATATTTGTATTACCTACAGATAGTTGTTACGGCTCTGGGTGTTTGTGTATGTGAGTTTAAATGTTTGTAAACGCACCCACGATACAGGAAGAAATTCCTAGTGTGGGGCAACGTTTTTAAAAAAAAACAAACAAACAAACTTATTGTCGGGCCTACGTTGCTCCCCCATATTTAAGTACTAATGCTGTAACATGGAAATATTGTAAACCAAAACCATTTTTTTAAAAAGAGTAACCGTGGGGTTTTTTGCCAGTTCTTCTCCATAGGAAACGCCCAACCCGAACCGTGCACCTTTTGTTGACGTTTTATAAGTGCTCATGAAGGCCTTAGTAAAATAAAAAAAATTGTTTTGATTTGGATCTGGTTACGGTTGCTGGAACCTGCTGAATGCGAAATGCACAGGACTAGTCGATGTGATGACGCTTGGGGGAGGCCTATGTTCATCAGTAGACGTCTTTCGGCTAAAATGATGATGATGATGACGATGGATTTGATGATAATATTAAATTTACAGATTGCATTCAACATAATAAATACAGCAAGCCACGGGCTGATAAACATAGCCACGCTATTGGAGATACAAGTACTGCTATCAAATAGAGTTTTAGTAAGTGTTTCCTTAACGATTTTTTATATAACCATAATTGTGTCACACTCACAAAGTGAGTGAAGGCTAAGAAGTGAGGCTTGTCTCTTGAAAAATAGTAAAGTCTTTATTGTATTTCAAGAGACAAGCCAAGACATGAAGAAGCAATTCATAAATAGGCATAATGGACGTGTTATCATAGATAAGCGGTTTCTCCTTTATACAACCTATTTAATTTTAGATAGACTTAAGGATATAAGTGGTTTACATATTATTTAGACTTTACTAGTCTAGTGAAAAGTTAAAAAGGATTTTTTTGACAGATGTCAGCAGAAACGCTATATGGCAACGCCCTTGAAGGACACTATGACTAATTGACTACGTAAATTTTATTGGTTTTGTCATTCATAAAGATTAAGTAGGTGTATACTGTATACTCGCAACTAATTTAATTTGATCATTTGTTTCTTTTTTTAGTTCAGTTTACTAATTGTTATTTCACAAATATGGTGGTTGAAAAGTATACTAATTCTAATTACTTTGAGCGTTAATTGTGAGAGATTCTACAAGGCTGCGGATTGTGTCCAGGATGCAGTTATAACACTTGTGTATTTAAGCAGATGCTCAGGTATAAATCCTTTTATTTATTTTACAAGCAACAAGGAAAGCACGTAAAGTCATTTGAGCGCTCTATCACTCCCTGAGACTAGACAAGTGAAATTTTATCAAGGAAATCTTAGAAGAAATGACAGAAATGTATGGGAATGCCCAGCGCTATCGAAATATTACGTGGTCAATCCTCACAAAGCTCAAGACAAAGTCGAATAGAATCTAACTTGATTAGAGCTTCTGCGTCTCTGCTGATGGCATTTTTATGTTTTTTGAATATAACCTTAATAGTTTTTCTATGGATACTAACTTTGTCAATTTATTTTTCACAGATGATCATACACTCTCCTGTAAAAATATTCAACGTTTGCATAGCGCTTCGTTCAAGAAAATTAATGTATGCGGCCTATTCGTTGTGGACGCCATGATGTCTTTACGTCTCTTAAGTTTTATCATCACCTACACTATTGTTCTGATTCAGTTCGAAATTCTGTAGTTCCTTTTAACTATTAATAAAATATTCTCCTTTTTCATTCTCCTTGACTTACTTAAGATCCTATGACCCCTAGCTGGGGCAGAGGGCTTCCACAATAGTCCTCCATCGAGACCGGTCTTGAGCTTCGCGCTTCACCTCGCTCCATGCCATTCCGATACTCGTCGCTTCAGC
Organism: Orthosia gothica; assembly: GCA_949775005.1. NCBI lineage: Eukaryota > Metazoa > Arthropoda > Insecta > Lepidoptera > Noctuidae > Orthosia > Orthosia gothica. The sequence goes on from OX459035.1 coordinate 24,761,892, forward strand.
CAATACGGTGCGTCACCAGGTTTGACGGGGATGGCCTCGCTCCCTTTTTTCTTGAGGATTCCAACCCAAGGCCTGTTTAGAAATGTGATCAGAATCCATCCGGAGCGTGTGACCAATCCAACACCATGATCTGGCGGTCGATCGGGGTCTAGTGGCATCTCTCCAACAGCTCTAAATTAGAGATGATCTCGGGCTAGTAAATTCCGAGGATGGGACGAAGACATCGGTTGACGAAGACCTGGATTTGGCGTAAGATGTCCTTTGTTACCTTCCACCTTCCATCTGGTCCGTGCATGAGCGGCTCGAACGGAAACCCGCCTGTACCCCGCGCAGAAGAGGCTGAACGGCCTTCGACAGCCTATCAAGTAGTATCTTACAGAATACCTTAGAGGGAGTCGACAGCAACATAATGCCCCTCTAGTTATCGCAACTGCTGAGATCACCTTTCTTGGGCACGGTAATTAAAATTCCCTTCTTCCAGTCGTCCGGGAGTTCTTCTGCGGTCCTTATCTTTTCAATTAAAGGTGTCAGCACGTCAACGGTGGACGATAAGTCGGCTTGTAACATTGCCGCAGTTATCAGGTTGAGTCCAGGTGCTTTGCCAGCCTTCAAAGAGAGGATCGCTTCAGTCACTTCAGAGGCTGACGGTGGTTCCGTGTCGATGTCAAGAGGTCGAGGTGGTTTAGAACCTACCTGCAGCGCGTCAGGCGTCAGAGGTGCTGACAATCGGAAGACCTCCTCAAAGTGCTGGCGCCAGCGCTGCAGCCGTCCCTCCGATGTCACAATAAGTTGCCCCTCCGACGTCACAATAAGCTTTTTTTAAGCCCCTCTTTGGATTTAAGCGGCTTCTTCTTCATGAGGCTACTGTTTCCTGCCAAGGTCTTCGTGGCTTTATACGGTTCTTTCAAGTTGCCAGTGTTCGCAGCCTGTTGAGCACGATCACCAATATCATCAGCCCAACGCCTTCTATATGCACGCGTACAGTCCTGAGAACCGATAGCGTAGCTCATGCCGAAACGCCTTACGGGTGTCAAAATTAAAAAAAATTACTCACATCATACCTTCTCCCCACTTTGCCGTGTTCTCCAGTTGCTCGGGTTACCGCGACCTTGAGCCAAACTTCAGCAACTACCAAATGATGGTCACTATCCAAATTGGCGCCTCTACGGTTGCGGACATCAAGCAATGAAGAAAGCCATTTATAGCTTATGGCAATATGGTCGATCTGGTTCTTGGTGACTCCGTCGGGTGAATTTCAGGTGTATTTGTGATGGTCACCATGAATAAACAATGTACCTCTGATGGTCAGGTTGTGGTTCTGACAAAATTCGATAAATCGAACCCCATTGTCATTGCATACTCCAAGACCGTGTGTTCCATATGTCGTTCGCGGTTAGTGTTAACACTTCCAACCTTTGCATTCAGGTGACGATGACGATGTTTTGCTTCTTTATGGTATCCTCTGGTGATGCACGATATGGTAGGGGCGTAGCACTGTACAACGGAGATCTTCCGTGCTCTTGAGTTAAAACGGGCGCACATGATCCGGTCATTAAGCTTTTCCTTGCTGTATTAGATATAAGGAGCCCCACGCCATACTCGCGCAATTCCTCTCTTTCTTTACCCAAATACAGCAAATTCAAGCCTCCGGACGTTCTCAGCTCACCAAATCCGTTTCTTCTCACCTTTCTTAGACCCAGAATCTGCAGCTTGTAGCTGAGTATTACTGCTTCTGCCTGGGCTAGTCAACTGTCCTCGCTGGTCGTTCGTACATTCCAAAATGCAATTCATGTCCGTAATTTCAAGCCAAATGTCGTCGGTAAAAAATTGGTCCGGTTTCTTACTACTGCTTTAGTTTCAGGAATCTATGGTTGTCGGGCAAGCGAGTGATTAGCCCCTACTGTGCCTTAATCCGATAGCGGGGCTGCCACTTTTAAGCCTTCGGATGTGCTCGGTTTAGTTACGGGTACCCTCCCTAGTGAGCCGATTCTGTTTTAAGGCGCAGAATATTCGCCCTTCACCCTGCATTCGTTAGCTCAGCTGCAACTCGGGCTGGCGGACGCGCGCCTTTTTTTTTTGCTTTTGTATACAACATCTTTGATAGACATGTTAATTTCTTTAAACGTAGATTTAGCGAAATTGTTTTTTCCTTAAAATAATCTTCTCTCGACTTTATCACTCACTACATTTTCATTCAAATTGTTTCTTCCTTTTCTCTCCATTTATTTTCATTAACTTTTTAAATTTACCATTATATTTTTATATCTCTGGCGCTGTCTGTCTTTCTTATATTTCTTATATTGCAGGAGCTTTTCCTTTCCTGTGACTATTCTTCTCCTTTCTCTGTTCTGTATTTGATTTTTATTAGTATATTAATTTATTTGTATGTATATATTTTATGTCATATCTAATTAATATTATTTAAGGTAGCTTTTGTACACTGACAACCCTATGTCTATCTCCTCTCGTTCAGTCCATCCAAAGGTTGTCTGTAAGAGATTGCCCTGTGCAATAAGACCGCCCATTGTACACTTATCTTTACAAATGTTTTGTCCTATAATTATTTAAGGGGTGTACAATAAAGTATAAAATAAATAAATAGACAAAGGACACTAGGTACCCACTAAAAGATAATGCGAATACAAAAGTGACTTCAATTAATAACATTAATAAATTGGCTTAAAAATGCCGAATTGACGTCTGGTAAGACGTCAATTCGGCATATTTAAATGTATTTCAAAACTACTTGAGATTGACGGCTGCTAATGTGATGTAGTATGTATTTGACGTATGTATGCTTGTGTGCGTGCTTATAATAATGTCTGTTGGACCAAATATACTCAGTATTCAATCAGCATTACAGATGTTTCATTTTGTTTCAAGTCCCGTCCTTATATGGCGACCGTGAAATTTGATCTTGGATCGAATTAATCATGGCTGCGATTAGTCCGGGTTCTGTCAATCTCTGTAAAAGTCGTCTAGTTACGTATTTCATAAAAGACAATCATCATCATGTGCCAATCTAAGGTGCAAAGTGAGAAAATCTTTTTAAATAAAAACAGTGCAAGACTATCCTGTGCCTAAAAGCGCGGATGAAGTTAAGTGATTCGTGGCGTTTACTAACTATTATAGAAAATTTATACCGAAATTTGCTGAAAATGTTCATCACTTAAATTTGTTATGTAGGAAAAATGCTAAATTTAAATGGGATGATAATTGCCAAAGGCATTTGAAATTCTAAAGAAATGTATAACATCGCCTCCCGTACTACAATACCCCGATTTATCGAGTAAAAACACATTTATTATACAGACTGATTCATCGGGTTACGCAGTGGGAGATATTTTAGCAAACGCTGACGGCCGCCCAGTCGCGTACGCTAACAGAAGCCTAAACAAGGCCGAGCGAAATTACCCAACGATTGAAAAAGAGCTCCTAGCTATCGTATGGGCTGTGAAGCATTTCAGGCCGTATTTATATGGTCTAACATTCAAAATTGTTACCGACCATAAACCACTAGTATATTTGTTTAGTTTAAAAGACCCCTCAAGCAGAATGCTTAAGTTTAGGTTGTGCTTAAAGGAATACGATTATGTTATTGAATATGTAAAAGGCAAAGAGAATGCAGCCGCAGATGCGCTTTCTCGTATTACAGTGTCATCCCAAGAACTAAAAGAATAAAATAAGTGTATATCATGCGTCATGACGCGAGCCCAAAAGAAAAGATTAGAAACAAATATTACTGTTAATCAAAATGTTACGAGCAGAGAGAGTCTGCAGAACGAGCCAAGGCTAGTAGAAACTAATATTGACCCGAAAAATGCAGTTGAACTTAGGTTTGCCGATAGGAAGTATTTAAATAAGTTACGAACCACAAATTCAAATTCAAATTCAATCTTTATTTGCTCAAACATGAGTACAGTACACACAACAAATTGCCAATATGTAAGAGATGTAAGAAAAAAATAATAATACAGAGCGTCATGTTTGCCTTAAATAATGGCATGCAAATATTAATAATAGAATAAAGAATACATAAAATTCAAATCAAAATTAATCATTCAGAATGTCATATCATACTTAGTCAAGTTAATAAAAACAAAAAACAATAAAGTGCATATTATTTTAAAATTATCCTTCTAGAATGTCAGTATATTTAAAAATGTCAAAATATTAAATGTCAAAATTATTCAAAAATGTCGTACAAATGATAATTACAATAATGTAAATTATAATAATTAACGTTCTAGAACGTCAGATCAAAAATATAAAAAATAATAATATTTAAAAATGTCAACTTAAAACAATAAATCAAATCCAAATTATCAATCTAGCAGTAAATTATTAAAAATGTCAAGAGTAATAAAATAATAATAAAAAATAAATTAAAATCTTTCATTTAAAAACTCATTCAGGTTATAGTAGGCTTTATCTGCTAGAAAACTTTTAACTTTTTTTTTTAATGCTAAATCACTTAACTGCTTCCAGCTTTTTGGAAATTTATTGTAAATTTCTGGAGCCACGCAAAAGACACTTTTACGCATAATTGCCGTTTTGTGCTGATGTTGAAAAATTTGTGTATTGTCTCGTCTGTTACGAGGAAATAGATCTGCCATGCGAGAAAACAAATGAGGATTAGTTCTTAAGAACATGGCATTTTCTAATATATATAGGCAAGGCAACGTCAAGATTTTGTATTTTAGAAAATAAGGCTTGCAGCTCGTAGTGGTTTCAATTTTGAACATCGACCGAATGCACCTCTTTTGAGTTTTGAAAACCAGTTCCCTATCAGTCGAGTTGCCCCAAAAGATGATGCCGTACCTTAAGATGGACTCCACTAGGCCGTAGTATGCGGTGAGCAGAGCATCAACACTAACTACTGCAGCGAGTGTGTACAGAGCAAAGGCTGAGGTACTTATTTTCTTACTGACAATCTCGACATGTGCCTTCCAATTTAACTTCTTGTCAATGTTAAGTCCTAGAAATTTTATTGTATCAACTTCGTCAATGTTATTATTATTGTAATTTATGTCAAGATTATTTATAAATGTCAAGGATCGTTGACTAAAGTGCATGATTTTTGTCTTAGTAAAATTTATTTTTAGGTTATTATTGTTTAGCCATTCTATAATTGCAGTCAGGGCATTATTAATGTCGTATTTATATGTCATTCTGTTTTTACACTCAATTGTCACTACACTATCATCGGCAAAGAGGCTCATCGGCTGCACTGTGGACTTCGGCAGGTCATTAATATATAATGTAAATAGGGGAGGTCCCAAAACACTTCCCTGAGGTACACCATAGACAACTTCACGCTCTTGCGACCGATGTGATTCCTGTCGTTTAGTATTTATGTTTAACCTACTAACTTCCGTTATTTGCTTTCTGTGCTGAAGATATGACTCAAAAAGCTTTAGTACATTACCTCTAATTCCATATGCTTCGAGTTTTTTAAGTAAAATACTGTGTTGAACATAATCAAACGCCTGAGTCATATCACAGAATATACTGCAAACCGGTTTATTTTGATCCATATTCGTCATCACTGTATGTAAGAAATCATAAATTGCCATGTTAATAGTCTTTTTTTGTCTAAAACCCTTTTGTTCATCGCAGAGGATCTTATTGCGTCCTAAATATGAGTTAAACTGTTTGGCAAAATATTTTTCAAAAATTTTGGATATAATAGGTATGAGCGATATCGGTCTATAATTTACCATCAACTCTTTGTTGTCCTTCTTAAACAGCGGCTTTACGACGGATGTTTTTAGTGCTGTTGGATATATACCTGAACTGACTGACGCAAATAAAAGTACTCATGAAAATAATATTTTTTATGTTCGATAGCTAACAACATACGATATTTATTAAACCGTCAGCACAATCCCAGCTGACGCCAGCAGAGTTCATGAAGGAAAGGAAGGTGTGAATTTTGTGAAACAATTAATACAGATAAAATTTTTATAATGAAAAATAAGGACAATAGGATCATTATACAAAAGTTCACAAGTGAGGTAAAAAAGTGTTCTAACTGGATAAGGTTATCTATAATTATTATAAAGGAAGGAGAGAGAATCGAAAATAAAGACGATAGGAAAGTAATTTTAAATGACTTCCATCTATTACCAACAATCGGTCATGCAGGCATTAGACGTATGTTCAATAGCATTAAAAAATATTACTTCCGGCCGGGTCTCGAAAAAGATATTTTTAACTTTGTCAAAAAAATTCCAAAATGTCAGCAACAAAAATATACGGCATTTGCTAAAGGACCAATGACTATTAGCTCGTAAGTCTCATACTACCTTTGAAAAAATATATTTGGATTTAGTGGGACCGCTTGATAGGGATTGTTATAAACATTAATTTATTCTAACACTACAATGTGAGCTGTCAAAATATGTATGTGCGTTTCCTTTGGTTTCTAAAACATCAGAAGAAGTCGCACGAGTGTTCGTGAACAACTTTATTCTCCAAAACGGCGTTCCAAGAGAGGTAGCTACTGATCGGGGTGGAATTTATGTCTGACACCTTTAAAGAGGTATGTAAAATCCTTAATATCACTAAATTAAATTTAACAGCATATCACCATGAAAGTATCGGAGCTTTAGAGAACTCACACAAAAGTTTAGGGGCGTTTTTAAGAATACAGACAGAAAATAAACCAGACTCTGGTGCTTTGCATACAACACGACGATACACACTTAAACAAAATTTACACCACTTGAACTCGTCTATGGGAAGATATGTAATTTGCCAAGTAATCTTACCAAATCCGTAGGGCCACTATATAACTATGATAGCTATCCCCTCGAGCTCAAATATCGATTACAGATATCACAAACAGAGGCGAGAGATAATTTAATCAAAAGTAAATTACAAACGAAAGATAAATATGATCACCACATAAGTCCTACTAAATATAAACAGGGTGACCGTTTATTAATAAAAAGCGAAACTGGTAATACGAGTAAGTTGACGAACCTTTATACGGGACCCTACGAGGTTGTCCAAGATCTGTCACCCAATGTGGAGGTGAATATTAATGGTAAATTAGATTTAGTTCATAAGAATCGTACGAAATTGTACTTTTACTAATTATGCATAACTTAAGTAATCATCGTTAGATATAGACAATACAAGTAAAATTTCAAAATTTAAAAACCCCCGACACATTTATCTTGCGAAAACACCCCGATTCAAACAGTTAAACGCGCATAACTTTTGAACGGCTGAACCGATTTAATTCAAACATAGCTAAGAACACTCTCGACAAAATCACCTTTCAAACAAAAAAACTAAATCAAAATCGGTTCATCCATTGAGGCGCTATGGTGCCACAGACAGACACACAGATACACAGCAACACACGTCAAACTTATAACACCCCTTTTTTCCGGCGGGGGTTAAAAATATGAATAACTAAGCGAATTTTTATAAATCTTATTCAATTGCAACACATTAATTGCACCACATATTGGTTTGGATAATTATGTTTATGTAGAAAAGTAAGACCATTTATGTTTAGATAACAATAATGTTAATGACTTTAATGATGGAGATCTAGTTACTCACTCGGTTATTGTTTATAAAACAAGCAATGATTGTTTAAATAACAATTAGATGATTTTAATGCATATTGTTTTTAAGTTTTAAATGATATCCTTAGGTAAAATATAAAATGTATTTTATATTTTACCTTATTTTACCGAGGTGAGGTGTGATGTAGTATGTATTTGACGTATGTATGCTTCTGTGCGTGCTTATACTAATGTCTGTTGGACCAAATATACTCAGTATTCAAACAGCATTACAGATGTTTCATTTTGTCTAAGTCCCGTCCTTATACTAATTACCCAGTCAATAAACAAATAACTTTTTACGACATCGAACATGTTTTCTTGTGCTATCGAGAATCTAACATCCAAACACTACAATGGAGTATCATGCAATAATCCAGTTAAAAAAGAATTACAATTCTTACTTCGACCTTTGAATTTAATACCAAGCCTATTTCTTAGCGCTCAGTATAAGATTAGAAGCAACGTCATCAGTCAAAACAGTTGCCCCTACAAATTTATTGCTGTGTTATATTTCGTCAGCCACTGAAGTCCACTGTCCTTATTAGGTGTATAAAAATAATGTCAATAATACCAAGGTCCTCAGTCAACACGATAAAAAGACATGGGCAAATTTAGATTTTCGCGAAAACTTGTAAGTACCAAAATTTACCTTAATTTTCATATTTTTTTTCAGTTTACCTTTATATGTTAGTTCCCGTTGACCTTATCACGAAATTTGAATCACAAATTTCTTACAGCACAAATAAAGGAAAAATTCCAAATAATAAAAAAGTTGAAAATTATGAAAATTTTTGGTATTTACATATTTTCGCGAAAATATAAATTTGCCCATATCTTTAAAACTTAGACACTAATAAAAATGATACCAGTTCCTCGCGGGTAGTCACAGAGGACGCGCATTTCTCACTCCGCTTGACCCGTTTGTGTTTCTTATTTACGCGATAAGTAATTACGCGACGAATATTGGAATAACGAAAAGTCAAAGTCAAAGTCAAATATATTTATTCAATTAGGCCAATAAACGGCACTTTTGAACGTCACATAAATTAAAATCTAAATCTAAAAGTAATAAAAAAATAAATTAAAAGTAATAAAACAAAAAAAAAAAGATTCTACCGTGCATTCGGAAAGTAGATTGTTATGGAGAAGAACGCACAAGAAACTCCATACTTACTCTTTTAAAAAAAATTGGTGTTTTACAATACTAACATACGTACATACATTAATATATGTGAGGACGATGCACCCAGAATAGCTCTACACACAGGTGAAGTGTAATAATATAATATGTATGCTCCTTTACTTTAGTTAGTAAGTACACTCCTTTATAACTGTGCATATATGCTGATTTGGCACTTTACTTCATATGCGCACATTTTATAATTATTCATTCATTCAATAAATAGCACTTTAAAGATGTGGTTGTTTCCTTGAAACTACCCTTTAGGAACCCCAACATTACACAGGTATAAAGTATTAAAAAGCATTAACAGGAAAATTAATTAATTTGATAAGTAGGAACATGGTTCTCACATACTCACAAATATTACAAACATAGGTAAAATACCTAAATCAACAACAACAGTGTGTGAGTCAATTTCAAAAAAAAAAAATACAATGAATACAATAACTATGAATGGGAATATAAATTAACAAATTTGATTTTTTCTACACAAAAGATTGCCCTATGGAGCAGGACCAGCATGTTATGAAAACAGGGTTACTCCTGGTAACATGGGCCCTTTATATTAAAATGTTTTTCACCCCAACGTCTCAAATACCCTCAATGTCTCAAATACCTCCAATGTCTCAATCAAAATCAAAATGTATTTTATTCAATTAGGCCATTAAGCGGCACTTTCGAACCTACACAGTTGCATCCAACACCCAACACTTCAAGTTATGCCAATGTGACGTCAAAAACTTGTTTTCCCAAGAAAGATCAAGCAATTATACTGGACTCGATCGATGGAATAACACTCAGGGAGTACCTTATTGCCCTATCGTCTATTATACCAACGTCGTCTATTCGATTTATATCTCGTATATCGAATGCACGTATATGTATATACCTAGATTATAAAAAAAAACAGCTGACAACCTTATTGATGAAAAGAAAAAGATTAATATTCATCAAAATGTTCTTGAAATAAAACCTTTAATTACGAGAAACAAAAGAATAGTATTGTCAAATGTTTGTCCCGTAATACCAAATTATGTCATTGAACAAAAATTCGAAGAATTAAATATAAAAATAATGTCACCTATAAAACTTATACATATAAAAATAACATTTATGAAAATTGGTGTGACTGATCCTGGATTCCCTAACGTACTAAGTTTTAGAAGACAATTATATATTAGCCCAGAAGATGACTCACGTCTGCCAGAATCAATCCAGTTGAGCTTTGAAGGTACTAATTACTGGATTTATATATCTACTGATGCCCTAAAATGTTTTCTTGCAATACAATGGGCCACTTAGCCAAAAACTGTCCGCAAAACATACCAAAGACTTACCGTCAAGGAAAAGATAAACAAACAGTGGAAGAAATAAATAAAATATCTGATGAAAATCATGACTATATACCAGACCCCGTATTTAATTTTCAAATGATACAAGAATTCCCACAACCTGAAATTACCCCTAAAGGAAAAAAACGAATTCATTCTCCAACTATCAGTGATGCGTCAAAAATTGATGTAAGACAACTTATTGTGTACACAAAAGATGATGATTCTGATATAATAGAATTTGAGACAGATGAAGCAGGCAGCAATGTTTCAATTGAAGATGTGGAAGTCAAAACTAAGGCGAAGAAGAAATTAAAAAAGACTGATCTCAGAAATGAAAAAGAAGTTTGGTAAGATATTGAAGACAGTATGGTAGAATTAAACAGTGATAAAACATTGCCTATAAGCTTAGATCAATTTATAAGCCCATAAGATAATTCACGTGGTAAACAAAATATAAAAGAATAGTTATGTTAATCAAACCTCCTGAGGAAATACAAATAAACACATCTTTAGAAGTAATAGCCATAAAAATCAAATTTCCTTTCGCTATGACCATATGCAATGTTTATCTACCTAATAGTACTCCACTTAACATAAACGAATGCAATCACTTAATTAGTCAGCTTCCGACCCCTTGCATAGTTTTGGGTGATTTCAACAGCCATAATTTTTATTGGGGTTCTGAAAAATGTGATACGAGAGGTCGAATAATAGCTTGATGAACACCAGGATATACTATTATTAAACAACGGCCAATCTACACATTTTGACAGTAATACTGGTCGTACGAGCAATATTGATCTTAGTTTGGCTTCACAAAATATTACGTCATATTTTGAATGGAATGCTTTAGATGATTTGTATGACAGTGACCATTTTCCAATAACAATTAAATCTCTTATTACGCAAGATATACAAAACAATATTCAATTACCTAAAAAATGAATATTTGATAAAGCTGATTGGCTAATATTTAGAGAAGAGATCGATAAAATTATTCCTTTATTATCAACTTTAAGTTCTACCTTTGATTATCATGTCAATGATATTGTTGAAAAGTTCACCGAAGTAATTATTGAAGCCACCAACAAGTCAATACCAAACACATCTGGTTCGATCAGGAAAAACAATTTGCCATGGTGGAATGATGAATGTCAAACCGCAATAAGAGAAACCAAAAAGGCTTTAAAACTTTTTTAAAATTTGCTAGACATGACCCTAATTCGATATATAAAATTGAATATAAGAAAAACAGAGCATTCTATAGAAGGCTTCTCAAAGAAAGAAGAAAAACGTATGGGGAAAATTGGGTATCATCTATTAACAACAAAACCCTTATTGGGGACATGTGGAAAAATATACAAAAACCTAACCACCGCATCAATAGGTTCAACAATATTGTTCTCGAAAAATCTGACGGTACTTTTACATCTGACCCAATTGAAACTTCCTACTTATTAGCTAAAACCTTTGCAACCAACTCTAGCTCGAATAATTATGATTATAATTTTGTACAATACAAAAATAGTCAGGAAATTGAATGTGATTTCGATACCTTTGATAATTTCTAACCCAATTAATAAGGAAATATCTTTGCATAAATTGCTAGCGGTGTTGTCTCAGATAGGAAATTCTAGTCCAGGACCTGACAATATATCTAATATTATAATTAAACATTTGCCCAGCAGTGGACTAAAGTACTTACTTAAATTATACAACTTTATATGGCAAAAGCAGGTTTTTCCAGATAACTGGAAAGAAGCCTTATTTATTCCAAAATTAAAACCTTAAAAAATACCAAGTCTAGACTCTTGTTACAGACCCATATCCTTAACCTGTAATCTTTGTAAAATTCTTGAAAAAATAATAAGTAAAAGAATTCGATGGTATTTAGAAACTAATAATTTTTTTTCTCTTTTTCAATATGGATTTCGTCAATTTCGATCTACAATAGATCATTTAATGAACATTGAAAGTGAAGTTCTTGACAGTTTTGCAAATGATTATTATACAATAATTGTAGCTATGGATATAGAAAAAGCTTATGAAATGGTTTGGAAACACAGGGTTCTAAAATTGTTACAAGATATTAATATCAAAGGGAATGTCCTAGCGTTCGTCAGAAATTTCATGTCAGGAAGATCAATTAAAGTAAGAATAAATAATACTTTATCTAACTCTGTTCCCATAGACAATGGGTCACCACAAGGAGCGGTGCTTAGTGTAATTTTGTTTTTAGTAGCTATAAATGATGTTTTGTCTTGTATGGAAAAACTTTAAAAAAGTTAAGGTCAGATCATCAGCAAACAAAAATCCTTTAACTGGGATTTTTGTTTGCTGATGATCTGACCTTAACTTGTAGTGGCAGGACACTGAATCTAAAATTGAAATTAATACAAAACACTCAAAATAATCTTCAAAATTGGTCCACGAAATCAGGATTAAAATTTTCTAAAACTGAAACCCAATTCATAATATTGTCTTATAAGAATAGTAAAACTAGAAACATACAATTAACCTTAAATGAACATAGTCTAAAAGAAGTAAATAATTTAAGAATTTTAGGATTAACTTTTGATAAAAAAATGACTTCTGAAACTAAAATCTGAATGCCATAAAAGGTTAAATATAATTAAGGTACTATCATCAACAACTTGGGGTTCTGATAGAAAATGCCTGATTAATACATATCGCGCTTTAATTAGGCAAAAGCTAGATTACGGCTTTGTTATATATGATTCTGCCAAAAGTCGTGCCTTAAATTCCTTAGAAAGCATTCAAAATACTGCTATTCGTCTTAGTATTGGTGCGTTTATAACAAGTCCAAGCTGGAGAAATGCCATTAGAATTAAGAAGAAAAGAACTTGTAATTGTATACGCTTTAAATATACTATCTGGTCCTGAAAATCCAACTTATAATTACTACAGCAAAACAACTTCTACAGATGTAGAATATGAATTTTGACCTAATTTACCGCAAACCTTAAGAATTAGAGCAGCTAAATATTTGAAAGAATTAAAACTTAAGATCCCCCCGGTTTTTACAAAAAAAATACTTACCTGTGGTCCATGGGAAACTATTGAATTCCCCATTAACTTAGAACTAGCCAAAAATTTAAAGTATAATACAACTCAATGTATATACAAAAACTTGTACAATGAAATTAATCACAGATATCATGATTGTAAAACTTTCTTTACCGATGGATCAGTTATGGATGGAAGATCAGGATGTGCAGTAGTGTCTGATGATAGTTGTTATCGATATAGACTTTGGGATTTTAATTAAATTTTTAGTTGCGAAGCAATAGTTATACTTAAAACTGGCAAATAGAAAATACAACTAAATTATTTGGTATAAGAAATTCAATTTAAGACAAATCTATTTCATTTAGATTCAGAAGGGATCAAGTGGTAATTACCAGATTACGTATAGGACACACAAACTTAACTCACATTCATCTTATTACTAAAGCTAATAAAAACAAATGCAAATGTGGAGTGGACTTAATAGTTATACACCTTCTAGTTGAATGCACGGCTTACAGTCAAGAAAGACAAATTTGCAATGTACCTTCTAGTCTAATAGATTGTCTAAATAAGTATGGTTATACACAAACTTAAACGTTTTTGAAATTGATAAATATGTATAAACTAATGTAACCTATTCTAATATATATGTCGCCGCGTAGGCGTGAATTTGCAAATTTATTATCCTAACTAATCATTTTATGTGACAATGTCTATTTAAATTGGGTTTTGAGTTCAGTGCCATCTATTGGCTCACTGTGGAATCAGTTATTAATCTGTTCGAACGAAGATCATTTGTTATGCTAATTTCAATGTTTAATTAATACGAGATGTTTAAATAAAACAGGAACACTTATTGTAGGACTTTTGGATTTGTTCTCATTTTAACTATTGCACATTTGACGAAGTAAATGTGTTTGATTATGTTATTCTTATTAAGCAAACAATGGCGGATGTTATAATTTCTATGACCAATAACCAGATTTAATAATTTAATACGAGAACTAAACAAATTTGAGTAAATGATTAAATACTAAAAAGTCATAAGACTAGTTTACACAGCTATGTAATAATGAGAAACTTTCTAATTAGTAAGATTATCAGATCACCGAAAACTTGAATAGTTTTGTTATTAGATGACTATTTCAATAATAAACAACAAACAACTTTGTATTTGTGAGTATTGGGGTTATTTAATGTTAAAATAATTAACTGATCAGCATTTTAGTATTGTTTGCTAGCTTTTCTCAACTATCCAAGTAATTAGTGTCTAAACAAAAACAATATGGAAGTCCCGCCCACTTAGAACGCGCATCGCGCGGACTGTGTGTGAAAAATAAGAACTGATTAATAAATGTGATTGAATAGATGTTTGAAAACCTAATAAACATGTAACGTTAATTGTCATAAAGTGATTGTGTAATCTATAAAAACATTTAAAAGAGTATCCTGGAGTTTCTTGCTAGATCTCCTCCAACGATCGACGAGGGCTTTGCGATCTAGCGGGTCACACGATATGGTTTTAACTTCAAGTTCATTTGAAAACTCAAAGTGCCTGTAACTAAGTCAAATAAACACTCTTGAGTTTCAATCCAGTGTTGTGTGTTATTGAAGTTCACCCGTTCCTATCAAGAATAAAGGAATTGCCTCTAGGCAATGGGGGTAATGATGGCGGTCCTATGATTCATAGGTACTTCGACGTGACATATATAAACTAATGTAACCTATTCTACTATAATGTTTACTGTGGTCGCTAATGACCTTAGATGTTAAAAAGCGACCTAAAATAAAAACAAAATAAATAAAATAAAAAAATGATACCAATTTTATTATGGCGGTATAGTGGGTAGGTACGGAACCCTCGACGTACGAGTTTGACTCGTACTTGACCGGTTTTATTTATACGGTACACAACGGTATTTCATCTTGAAACGGATAAATAAAAACCGGGCAGAGGTTTGATCAGATCTTGTATTCACAATCGAAAGAGACAAACTAAATGACAGGCAATCGCTTATATTAACACATCCCCGCTGCTTGTCATGGCTTGACTGGAGGGGGCTTCAATATGGCGGCTTAGCTTCGGCGGGCTCGGCGGGCATTGGTCGGATGCACGTGGGCTGACGTCACATCCGTTACATTCGGCCATCCTGGAAATATTGCTCCCGCAATGGAAGCAAAAACATTCATTAGCTTTCAAATAAATCAATTAGGGCTTCAGTGTCAGTACTATTGTTACTGTCCGTTATAGATGCTTTACTTACATATAGTCTTAGCGCATTTACCGACTAAGCATCCGTGAGATTTTGTAACCACGTATACTTTTTATGCCCTTATTCCAGTTTCTATAATTACACATTTTACATAAATGCATTTTCAATATGGACTTGACTGTTTCTTGAAAACCAGTGTACCGCATTTAATACAAATAAGTTATGGCTATGGAAAATAAGTAATGGCCATGTCAAATAAGTAATGGCTATGGCAAATAAGTTGTCTTTGAAAGGCTTCTTACTATATTATTTACCTGCACTAATTGTATTCTGGAGACTAGAATAAAAACTTCCCTTTTGTACACATAATCACTTGCGTTATCAGAAGCTTTATTTATTCATTCAATATTTGATATTCAAAAGTGCCGCTTAATGGGCTGGTTTGTGTGGCTTGGCCTGGCATGGCCTGCTTGGCCTGGCATGGCCGGGTTGGTTGGCTTGGCCTGGCTAGGCGGCTTGGCCTGGCATGGCCGGGTTGGTTGGCTTGGCCTGGCTAGGCGGCTTGGCCTGGCATGGCCGGGTTGGTTGGCTTTGCCTGGCTAGGCGGCTTGGCCTGGCATGGCCGGGTTGGTTGGCTTTACTTTACTTGGCTTTACTTTACTTGGCTTTACTTTACTTGGCTTTACTTTACTTGGCTTTACTTTACTTGGCTTTACTTTACTTGGCTTTACTTTACTTGGTGTAACGGTTAGGGGCCAGGCAGGTAAATTAAACTCTCGAAGAGAGGGTAGATACAAAAATTTATTTAAAAAAATATTATATAAAATAAAAAATAGAAACCCAGCAAGAGACTGGTGTGAGTTCTCGATATCGAGCGCGTGTTAGGTTCTAGACCGCCGAAAGAAAACCACTATCCTGTAGTTCCAGAACGTAGGTGACTGGTGGCAGCCAGGTAGGTAGGTCGATCTTCGTATCGGAGGGTAGCACGTAGGGTAGTCCAGCCTCAGCCCTTGTAGCAACACGGAGGATTGTCCGGTATAGAAGAACCCTGGAATATCCCGAATTAGGCATTTTAGAAAATGACCGAATTCGTACCACTGACTGCAACATCCTGACAACCGTCGAACATGGAATCTACGGTGGAAAGCGGTGATCTAGCATCAATTAGCCATCAAGATGAAGCAGTCTAAGCAGCGTGGTACAATTTAAAAGCATGATGAATTATAAAATGATACCATCTAGTGATGTGAGGTAGATGGAAAATTTTATAACAATAATGATTAACAGAATTTTACAAAACAATTACTTCCATTGACTTACTACCACTCACCAATACTACTTGAACAAGGAAAATAATAGATGAAAGGATGAAGATTATTTAACCGTCATGACCCGTTACACCTATGTTACGGTCATTCGGTGAAAACATAAAAGTTAAAATATGGTGTTTAAATTAACAATCACCGTTGATACACCAGCGCAATTTATGTGAATCAACGGTTCAAGATTCAAGTGTCTGAAGTAGGTATTATTACAAAATTTACGAATAGCGAAATTTTAGCAAGTCATGCAATGATCACTTATATCTAGATAATATAGGTTTTGCAACACTCACCCAATTTGGGGTTACACTGAGATTAATTAATTTTCTATTGTCCACGGTAATGTGCAGGTAATGCAAGAAATATTTCTTTCTACGTGACTATAAGAAGGTGGCAGAGGTATGATTAGCCTATTCCGACACTGTCACTCTCTGCTGCGTAGTGTCAAGTGAACGCCGGTCGAGACTGACTGGACTGACCGTTCTCGAACCGCAGGAAGTCCGCGAGCGTCAGTCATACCTATTGAGAGGGAAGTCAACTACCAACATTCAACAAAACAGTTCCGTGCGCGGAGTCTGCGACAGTATTTAATTACTCATTGCAGTATTGCCAGTTAAAAACATCAGCTGCAAGCGCAATTAGGTACTTTTTATTTCCTATTTTTTTCTACTCAGATTCAGATGCGTTAGCAGCCGAGTACAACGTTACATTGGCTTTACTTTACTTGGCTTTACTTTACTTGGCTTTAATTTATTTGGCTTTACTTTACTTGGCTTTAATTTACTTGGCTTTACTTTACTTGGCTTTACTTTACTTCTACGTTTAAAGTAACCAGTAGCATGTGGACAAGCAATATCATTTAATATGTACCTAAACTGTTTAACATTACCAAACTTTTTTTTTTTAATGTCTGCTCGTGAAGGCCTTAATATGGTACCTCACACCATGATTGGGCAACCAAAAAGGCAAAATATATTTTTATTAAACATAGTGACCGAAGTCATTATGATGCATTTGCACTATCTTATCTATCTACCTAACTTACACTCATCCTTATGTACCTCTGTAGGAATCGCGGGGTCATACAAGCCAACACAAGCTTAGAACACGAAATATTTTGCAATTATTGTTCAAAACTAATCCATTAACGGGTACACAATCAACGCGAAATTTGGATTAAACTTCATAAAATAACTGCACTATTCGATAAATTTACGTACCCACATGATATACATTACTAGGCAAATGAAACTTGAAACTGCCAACCCAGCTGCATGCCGCTGGCGGCAATTAGACCTGACCATTTAAGAAAATTGATTTTTCTAAACGAAAAAGAATTCATATATTTAACTTTCAGTATCAAGCCCCTTCTTGTTAAACATTTTATAAAATTATAACACCAGAACTTATCTCAGTTAAGGGTAGAAGTAAATCTTCTAAAAATGCCAATACCTACTTTCTCTAAAGGTCGAATGACGGTGAATCTCACACTGAAGGTCGGTTTGCTAAACTAAATGGAACCCTGGTATACCTATAGTGACCTTGGCTAGTTCTGAAATCTGTTTTGTGAGCGTCATCTGGATTAATTACTAATTGATTGTAGCTTTGGACTATATTGATACGTAACAGTTAAAGTTATCTTCGCCAGCTAACTCAGAAACTTGATATTCTATATAAGGTAAGGGAAATATTTATTTTGCAGTGACATTTAAGCGCGGTAATCAACACAGAGGCACAAAGTATGTAAGTGGCGGTGTTCTTTTTTATGACAGAGCTTATTATCGACGTTCTTTTTTTTTTTGACTTAGTTCACAGGATAAACGTAACTGGATTCAGATTCCTAAGGATGTAATGATATCTAAGGAGATCTTATGCATGGCTGTATATAGATACGGGTTGATCAGTTGTGTGTACCCGAAGCAAAACAATATTTGTATTTGGTTAATCTATTTTGTTTTTACTGATAGACTAAGCGGCTAGAATAAGAGTTAATTATAGTACCTCAGATCAGACAACAGTAAATAAGCACATACATGAAGTCACGCCTTTTTCCCATGAGGGTAGACAAACTACAGAACGCCATCTGCTACTATCCTTATAACTCTTGTTTCGTTAACGTTAAAACATAGTCCTACACGCACATACACGGATGCTGGTTATGCAAACCAGTTTTATCCTTATTATTGAAAATATGGCGACGAGTAAAAGTGGCTAGGGCCTGAATAGAATTAGAGTTATCGATATTGCGAATATGGAAATGAGAAAGACAACGTACCTGGCTAACTGGCTGTGGCAACTGGCAGACTGGCTGTGGCAACTGGCAGACCGGCTGTGGCTCCTGGCAGACTGGCTGTGGTTCCTGGCAGACTGGCTGTGGTTCCTGGCAGACTGGCTGTGGTTCCTGGCAGACTGGCTGTGACTCCTGGCAGCTCTCGGCCCTCGTTAGGACCTCTCCGTGCAGTCACACGCAGCTCATGTTGAATACTTTGATGTAGTCTTGCTCTTGCAAGGTCTGATCTTGCGGTTGTGGCGTGGATGTGTTATTAAACGAAGATTATTTTTTGTTCATCCCACTTCTGAGTGAAACGGATAAATAAAAACCGGGCAGAGGTTTGATCAGATCTTGTATTCACAATCGAAAGAGACAAATAAAATGACAGGCAATCGCTTATATTAACACATCCCCGCTGCTTGTCATGGCTTGACTGGAGGGGGCTTTAATATGGCGGCTTAGCTTCGGCGGGCTCGGCGGGCATTGGTCGGATGCACGTGGGCTGACGTCACATCCGTTACAATCTCTTAGTGTCTCATAAAATATTTGAAGTGGTTGATAAAACAATTAGTGGAACTGTACGTATTAATTAAAGTATTATTATTTAATTAATCGTGACTATTTTTCAATATATTATTTATGAAATGATGCTTTGTTTTGGATTGTAATGTCTTCCAGAATACCGCTCGATAACGGTTATTACCTATGGATTTACAAAAACTTGACCTTACAATCTGCACTGAGTCTGTAAGGCTAGGCGTTCTATATTGCTGTGGAGGATTATCAGGATACATGCGCTTATATGCTGCTGTCAAATAGTACTGGTATGTATTTTTTCGTGTTTGGCAAACGTAAGTGGTTGAAAGTTTGATAAATAATATAATGTCATTTACAGATGAATACAAGAAATTGTGCAAGAA
Organism: Orthosia gothica; assembly: GCA_949775005.1. Taxonomy (NCBI): domain Eukaryota; kingdom Metazoa; phylum Arthropoda; class Insecta; order Lepidoptera; family Noctuidae; genus Orthosia; species Orthosia gothica. The sequence continues at coordinate 24,781,752 of OX459035.1, forward strand.
TGCGAGGCGCGTGTACCGAGCATCGTTCAGTAAGATGCGTGTGTTAGAATTCGATGTACGAGTACGTGTGACAACATTCTATTCTATTCTATATTTTATATGGCAAGCAAAGCCGATGTCGACAATTCTGCCAATGTCTAAAGTTAGATGAAAGAGCAGGTATATTTTATTAATAATTTAAAACAGAAGAAACTTTATACACTGACAAAGTTGCTTGCTTGATACATTTGACACTTGTTGGGTTAGTACGGGACTGAAACAAACAGAAAAAAAATACATAAATACTATAATTGTCAACACATTAAAGATAAGTACGTTTTATGCAACATAATGTAGGGTAGTTGACAGGTTGTGAAAGACTCATAATTTTATATTATTGTGGCGGATAAAAATCATCAACGCCACAAGGAGTTCTGGGGAAGAATAAGTCAGAAGAGATGGGAAATTTATTGGGAGAGGGATCTTAAGTTTAGAGAGACGGCGGTATAAATCCAGTGAGGGGACATTATTTGGACATTCAAAAAATATGTGATCTAAGGTGCTCTCGCCCAATCCGCACTCGCAGAGAGAGGAGTCGCGTATACGGATTTTGTGAAGAAAGACAGGGGTGCAACAAAATCCTAAACGGATTCTACAAAGGACAGATATAGCTGTTTTGGAGACCTTTCTGAAACCAAAGAACCATGGTTTTGGATTTATGACCGGTTGGACAGCATGGAAAAATTTGCCTTTCTTCCTACCAGACATATTCCAATGTGCCTGCCATGAATCCTGGAGACTCAATTTGGGGAGGGACAACAAGTCATAGCTCAGGTGAGTGTTATGTGAGATATCAGCCGTAACAGATGAACAGGCATCTTTAGCCAATACATCAACACATTCATTGCCCTTGATGCCACAATGACTAGGTATCCAAACTAGCTGAACCTCTCTTTGACTAATAGCACTAGTTAGCAAAGATTTTTTAATTTTTAAGATAAGAGGGCTATGTAGTTTACTTCTGAAAGGACTTTGTTCGAGGGCCTGCAAACAACTAAGAGAATCTGTAAAGATAACGGCTTTCTCAATGTTAGTGTGTGACTCTATAAAAAGGCAAGCTTCCAATATAGCCACACACTCGCCTGTGAATACAGAAGACTCTTTAGGACACTTGAACTGTAATACAATTCTAGAGTTTTGGTAATATACCGCAGCTCCAGTGTTGTTAAGGCTATTTAATTTCGAAGCATCAGTGAAGAACAGTTGAAAACCATTCCATCTCTCGCCCACCACCGCATTGAAGGTCGAATTAGCTGATGGGGATCTTTTAGATATACCAATATTATAGATAATTTTTGGGGGTAAAAAATAATACTTCGTAAGCGAAGTCAAAAAGGGGTAATTTAGGGTGCTGGAGAATCGGACAGTCTAAATTTTAAACACTCCGAAATGATTTAATGATTAATGGGATTTCTTTATTTCTCCAATAGTTGGAGTTTCTGCATAAGGCGTCTAGCTCTTGCAATCTAGCTATAAGGGGATGGGACGACCTAGCGATTAACCTATATAAAAAACGGGTGGCAAGATATTGCCGTCTTAAGGCAAGGGGAGGTTCGGCACATTCAACCTGCAATGCGTTAACGGGGGAGGACTTCATGCAACAAGAGATGATCCGAAGGCACTTGGACTGAACCTTATCTAGCCCCGCCAAAGCACCTTTGTTACAAGGAATGAAGTGATATGTTCCATAGTCCAGGACGCTACGAACTAAGGCGTTATACACTAACTTCATGGTGTGGGGTGAGCACCCCACCAGACACCCGCTAAAACTTTTAAAATTGAAATGGTTCTTTCACATTTTTTTATGAGGGAGTTTATGTGAGGCTTGCCAGTTAATTTAGAGTCTAAGAAAACGCCTAAGAACTTAACTTTATCAACTAATGGGATATTATGACCTAAAATGCTCACTGATATCTGAGGGAATTGCCTTTTGCGAGAGAAAATTACTGCCGAGCTTTTCGGTGCGGAGAGGGAAAGACCATGGCTTAAAAGCCACTGGCTCAGAGAGTCCAAAGAGAGGCATAGAGAAGACGCCGCTTCAATAATGGAGGAATCTGTCACGTATAGGGCAATGTCATCGGCGTATTGTAGGATCTGACAATTATTGTTTAAGCAAGACCCAATATCGGCCGTGTACAAATTGTACAACAGGGGACTGAGGACAAAGCCTTGAGGGAGTCCCCTCCACGCCTGCCTCTTATCGAACTCCTCTCCCTGAACTCTCATAACCAATGACCGGGACAAAAGAAGTTCACATATACACTGTATCATCTTTGCCGGTAGACTCAGCTGTTGCAATTTTTGCCTGAGTACGGGAAGAAGTACGTTGTCGTATGCGGAGGAGATGTCGAGGAAAGCGGCAACAACAGATTGGTTTCTTGAGAAGGCCAAACGGATATCTGTGACCAGGACGCCAACACTATCCATAGTACTAAGCCCTTTCCTAAAGCCAAATTGGAAGTTCGGCAGTAAATTTCTCGATTCGACTAACCACTCGAGACGATTTTTTATAAGTTTTTTTTTTTAGTTTAGAAAAATTCTTTATTAACATAAAAATATACATAGCTGAAGTACTTACAAAATAAGTAACAGTTACACTTATATTAATAAAAACACTTTTACAGGCTAGGAGCACCTTTATAAGTATATAGTAATAATAGTTACAAACTTATTACAACATGAGGGATTTATTAATCAAACCTTTAATATTAATGTATGAAATTATTGTAATAATTTCATTTTTATAAAATGAGGGGGTAGCAGAAAATACTTAATTTCTGTGGTGAGACCGGTGCAAGCGGTAACTCAGGTGATCGCGCGTGGCACCGGTGGCGCATGATCTACCGCGCCCCCCGCGTGCTCACTTGTTTACGGTGAGAGCGGGGAAGCGCTGGCGCATCGCACGGGCCCAGCTGCCACGCGTTATCAGTATTGTGCGCGAACAACACGTAGTGATGGGGAAGCTTGTGTGTACCGTATCCATCGATATGTCGTAAGTCCCTCAACTTAATTTGACCTATGTTAGCAATTAATGTATTTTGATGACATTTATTTTTACTGTAAAATTTACGAGTTAATTTTAAGATAAATTTTGTAATGTTAGGTAACTTAATGTTTGTGTGTAGCGCTTTAAGGTTAGTTTTAAACGGAGTATTATAGGCAATTTTAACTGCTTTATTTTGAATTATTTGTAACAGGTTATAATTAGATTGACAAGTGCTACTCCATACCGGACACGAATAAGTGATGCAAGGTCTGATTAGAGTGGTATATAACCTAAGTTTGGTTTTAGCGCTGAGCTTACTTTTGCGGTTAAGTATAGGACTGAGAGAACCGAGTGCTTGAGCTCCCTTAACGCGTAAATTATTGACATGCTTTGTCCAGTTGAGCTTTTTATCCAACGTAACGCCAAGATAACGAACTTCAGTGGTCCACGGTATCAATTGCCCAGCGATTTTTAATTTTCTTTTTGGAGTGGTACGTTGGCGTGTGAACAGTATCGCCTCAGTCTTTGATTCGTTCAACTTCAGCTTCCACTTGTTGAAATAAGATTGAAGTAGTTCAAGCGACAACTGCAGTCTACTTATGATAATGTCCAAGTCATCATCGCTTGTGTACGATGCTGTATCGTCGGCAAAACAGGCCAGATGAGTACGGACCTGCACAGGAACGTCACTCACGAATAAAATGAAGAGATAGGGACCGAGCACCGAACCTTGAGGAACTCCTGCCAATACCGTCCGGGGCGAAGACCTGTCAGTACCAATATGGACAACAAACTTGCGGTTATTGAGGTAAGATTGGATAAGTTTTACTAGCTCAATTGGAATGCCGTAACACATGAGCTTGTATAACAAGCCTTCGTGCCAGACGGTATCGAAGGCTTTTTCGATGTCCAGAAGGAACATACCGGTAGACTGCTTAAGGTTAAGATGATAGGAAATGTGTTCAGAGACTCGAGCCAATTGTTGTACCGTGGAGTGAGAGGAACGAAAGCCAAATTGCTCGTTCATAATGAGCTGCTCAGAGCAACGTAGCAAGCGATTGTAAATCATGACCTCAAACAGCTTACCTAGAACAGGAAGAAGGCTAATAGGCCTGTAACTAACTGGCAAAGAGGTATCTTTTCCAGGCTTTTTAAGAGCAATAACCTTTGCAGTTTTCCAAGTATTGGGAAAATATCCTAATTTCAAGCAACCGTTGAAAATTTTTGCGATAATCACAACAGATTTTTGCGAAAGATTTTTGAGCATAATGTTGTTGATACCATCATCACCTGGAGCCTTCCTGGTCTTGAGTTTACGTATAACTTTCCAGACTTCAGTTGGCCGCACTGGCAGATGTTATTTCCTTTATAACATGATCATTTAAGTGAGCAGTGGCTGACTGAACTTCCCTATCGACGCTATCACTTATCCAGCCACGAGTGAGATTTATGTTCGTCTCGAAAGCATCTGCCAGAGCATCACACTGTTCAGGGAAATTGGTAGTATAAGTTCCCTCAGGTGTTTTAAGTGGAGGTATTGAGTCTGATCTGGGTTTTAATGACTTAGCCAGTCGCCAAATATCGTTGCTAGGATTGTCAACTTTCGAAAGTCTAGTGTTCCATATTTTATCTTGATGTTTCGTTATAGCCAAATTAATCGAATGTTGTAATTTATTGATAGCTGATCGTAACAGTCTTTTCTCTGCAAGGGACACTTTTTGTTCCTTTCGACGAAGTTGATTTTTATACTTGATCATTTTTGCAATGTTATTTGGTAGTTTTTTGCAAGTATTTACGTGTACTTTACTAGGAATAAATTTGTCCCTGGCAGCAACAAGACACTGATGTAAGTAGTTTACGGCGTCGTCGATTTCAGGTTCGGACTTAAATACTTTCGAGTTTAGTGAGATCTTTTGATCAAGAAAGGACCGGTATTTATCCCAGTCAGCGTCACAATATAGGTAGTGTTTGAAGTACAGGAAAGTGGTTTGATGAAAGAGCTGGTATTGCACGAACCTCATGTATACTATTTACATTTAGCGCCAGAATCAAATCAGGATTTGTAGCGTTAAGATCAGGTCTATAGTTAACCTGAGTAGGTGAGTCAGGGTAATGTATCACATAATCGTGGTCAAGCATGTGACGAAACAGTACGTTACCACGGGCATTGACATAACTACTATTCCAATACCCGTGATTGGCGTTAAAGTCTCCCATTATTATAACATGAGGCCCAAGGGAAAATAAAATATCTATGTCCCTGCATTCGAGCGGCAAGTTTGGGGATTGGTAAGCTGAAACAAAGACATAGTCCTTCCCGCTAATTTTTAAACTAATAGCAACCGCTTCAATGTGCTTTGTTTCGGGAACAGCGATCGATCCAATCTCAAATCTGTCATTGACCAGAATGGCTACACCCTGACCACGCCCACTGTCGATAACAGTTGAATCCTGGTGTCGTTAAGGGAGTATCACAAGTAAGTTTAGTTTCACAGACAGCTATTATATCGATGGATAAGGCACATACCGCAAAATCAAGTAATTCATGCATTTTTGAGCGAACTCGATCGGAGTTCCAAGATAAGAGTCTTAACTCATTAATATCATACATAGTGGCCAAGATGAGTCAGAATTAGCATAACCTTATCTAACATAGATTCACAGGCAGAAAATTGTGATTTAAGGTTTTTAACACAGATAAGTATTTCTAACATCTCTTTTGTCACTGGGTCGTCCGGTGGTAAGTCCAAATACTCATTAGGAGCATAATCATGATTGGTGTGGGTTTTGACAGAAGCAGCATACGAAAGTTTCTTGAATGATTGTGGTAAATTAGTAAGAGGTGCAGACGCGTGTTGGACCGCCATGGATTTCATAGGCTTAGACTGGTTCTCACGCCTGGCTTGCGCCCGTTTCAGATAGGCAAGACGGGTCTCGCATTTGTGAAAATTTGCAGGGTGATTTTGGTCACAATTACAGCAGCGTGCAGGTTCAATGCGGTCTTTTTTAGGACATTCACTCGTTGCATGAGGTTCCGTACATTTAACACACCTAGCGGGCATGTTGCAATTCCTCGATGCGTGGCCGAAGCTTTGACATCTGTAGCATTGCGTCCCAGCAGTCTTTTTGGGCATGAATTTTTGGATTGTAACCACGCAATTAAATAGATATCTAATATTGCGAAACTTTGCTATGTCCGTTCCAGCGGGAAGCACTGCTAAAAAAGGTGGGCAAGACAATGTACTCACTGTTTGTGTCTTTATCTGTGAGACTGAAGCACCTGGGAATCCTAGTTTATCGAGCTCGGCAGATAATTCTTCTTGAACGTAGGATGGTAAGCCTTTTATCACCATTTTGGGAACTTTTTCATCTTTACGGGTGTAAGTTAGGAAAGCAGCATTTTCTTTGCGAAGACCTTCCTTCACAAGTTGGTGAGCTTCTGTTGAATGGCAACTTACTGCAACTTTATTGTTAGTTCTGTACTGAAGGTTAAACTTGTTGGTGTAACGGGCGATGAGATTTTTAATTGTTTCATGTGACCAATCTTTCTGTATCTCCAATATTAGGGGTGGAATATGTCCTTTTTTCTTCACTCCAGTTGAGGCTTCTTTGTAGTAGTTATTTGTTGATGATTCAGTCTTGTCGTCCACAGTGAGATCTTTGAACTGATTGTGCAGAGGTAATCTGCGCGCTTCATCAAACTTGCCAGTATTTCTCGATACCGCAGGACGTTTGGCGGACTGCCATGGGTAAGAGATATCTTCACCAGGTCTTTTGGAGTTGATATTTCCGGTGGATTCCGATCTCACTAGGAATCTATCCATTTTTGGTAAAATATCGACAAGGTATCGATAAGTAGCGAGGCATCCCTAGAGATGGTGAGCAACTAACGTGGTGGGGTTAACGTAACTATGCGTGCGTGCGAACAGGACGCGCGACGTACGCACAATGAAAAATATAATGTCATTTACATAAATTTTATAAGGTGTTCTAGTAGCTTGGCTAGGACCGAAGATAGAGCTATTGGCCTAAGGCCATTCGGATCATTTGCATGTTTGCCAGGTTTCAGTAATGGAATGATGATCTGTAGCTTCCACTGATCTGGTACCCAGCCAAGACTATAGCAGAAGTTAATTATGTTCAAAAAGTAAGTTCTCGCCTTGTCGCCAGAGTGAGAAATAAAAGAATATGGTACACCGTCAATACCAGGAGCTGAGTCCCGGACATGACGGAGCACCACACTCAGTTCTTCCAAGGTAAATGGTGCATCAAAAGGATCCTCTGTTGAATTAGATAAGTGGACATTCACACACTCAGAAAAGAGGGGAACATATGGTGGTGCTATTTTGTCAAAGAAAAGTTCAGCCGTTTCCCTAGTTACTGGTGAAGTGATAGAAGGGGAACAACCTCGCCTAAACCTGTTGACGTTTATCCAGACTGCTGAAATTGGAGTGGAGGGGGACAAGGAGGAACAAAATTGAACCCAGCCAGCACGTTTCTTCTTGCGAAGGAGACGTCTGACCCTGGCATTGCACTGAAGATATGCCAAGAGATTACAGGTACTCATTTCTGCATTGTAGCGCCTCTCGGCCTCCTTCCTTGTTTTAACTGCTGAGGTGCATTCTGGATCCCACCATGGAGGTGAAGGGATTTTATTTCTGACACTGTTTCTCAGCGGAAAAGAGGAATCTGCACTCGAGGTAACAGCTGTGACGAAACCCTCATAACAACTTTTGGCATGGCAGTGACCAGAAAAATCTGGTAAACATGGATTTAAATTTGGAAGAGAATCAATTTTATCCTCCAATAATGATACAAACTTAGTCCAATCTGGTTTGGACAGGTTGTATTTCAAAAGTGGAGGAGAAGTTTTTTCTAAATAAGTTCTATTAATTAGAGATTGGGGGCCGAGTCACCCACGTCCGTAGGTGTGTACCCCTTTTTTTGATTCCCTACACGTGGTCCCCGGGTGGTGCAAATCAGGTGACACTAACTGGTGGTGGGCTTCGGCCGAAGGCTTGTGACCACCCACCGGGCAAAGACGTACCGCCAAGCGGCCTAGCCGTGTTCCGGTACGATGCCCGGTGTAGCCAACTAGAGGAGTTGGGTCGAGATAGCTGTTCCACTGCAGGCTGACCAGTCTGACGCGCGCTGTTAAGGATGTATCGGGAGACTAGTCGCGGAGGGTAGCGGGATCCGAGGCACGGTGCACCACTGGCCGACCGCAGGTAGTTGGGGGCCCAAGTAGTGTGCTAGCCACACACGAAAGGCTGCCCCGCCAACTGTCGAAAAATCCCGGAATGCACCATCGTGCTGGTTGGCGACCAGACGGGAGGGCCCGATGGACATTCCGGGGGGGTCGGGCGTCCCCGCAGTCTCCAGGCTAGTGCCCCAATGATGCTGTCCTTTCAGTGCGTGTCTGTAGGTAAGAAGCGTGGAACCTCGTCTCACTTCCTTCTCCTCTATTCCATTCACTCTTATATTTTACAAAATGCAAAGGAAAAAGAATAATGGTGTTAAACAGCGGCTGCACCCCCTCCCCCACAAAGTGCACCTCACAAATATTCGAGGTCTGCACTCAAATATCACTGCAGTCCACTACCATCTGGAGGCTGAGAAACCAGCGCTCTTTTTCCTTACGGAGACGCAGATAGCGAAACCGTCAGACGTGTCGTACTTGTCTTCACCCTGGAGCACAATTTTAGACCACGGCGTATGTATGTATGCCCGTGACGACGTTTGCTATCGGCGTGTCCGTAACCTTGAGGACTCCAGATTCTCAACGCTCTGGGCTCTGGTGGACACAGGTTTGGATAAAGTTATCTACGCCTGTGTCTACCGTTCGCACAGTGGAGATCAGGAGACATCCAGGCTCACAGAGTACCTCAGTGAGGCGGCTGATGCGGCACAGCAGCGGTACCCTTCCGCCCAATTAGTGTTACTGGGGGACTTTAATGCCCACCACCAGGAGTGGCTCTTCCCATACCAGTGCACTGACCATGCTGGACGGGAGATGCGTAAGATTGCGCTTGCGCTAAACCTCACCCAGCTGGTCCAGGGGGCAACGAGGGTACCGGATGTTGATTCGCACACAGCGAATTGCTTGGACCTTCTGCTGACAACAGATTCGGATAAATACTCTGTGTCGATAGCTTCACCTTTGGGTAGTTCCGACCACTGTCTGGTGAAGTCTGTGTCCGTCTATTCCCCGCCCGATCCCAGCCCAAGAGGCACCCGGCAGGTTTGGCGGTACAAGTTGGCAGATTGGGATGGTATGCGATCATTCTTCGCATGCTATCCTTGGCAGCCTACTTGCTTTTTTTTGACTGATCCATCATCGTGTGCAGACGCCGTGACCGATGTGTTGCGTCAGGGAATGGAGTACTACATTCCGTTCTCTGACGTAACAATGTCCAGCGTTGACCGGCCATGGTTTGGCGCCGAATGTAGGCGCGCTGACGCGCTTAAACATGAGACGTACCTTGGGTCGGAGCTCGATCGCGCAAGGCGAGTGACGTGGCTCGGAAGAAGAAGGCCTAAAACAGGGCTGCCAAGTCCTGCAAGCTGGTGTTGCGAAGGGCTCGGTTCGATCACATTGGCCGAATAGGGGCCAAACTTGCTTCTTACCCAGCAGGAAGTAAAGCGTTTTGGTCCCTGGCTAAGTCAGTCGAGTCGAACTTTTGCCGTCCCTCACTACCACCACTGCTGAAACCCGATGGGTCGCTGGCACACTCCGCTGAGGAGAAGGCAAATTTATTTGCCTCTCTTTTTGCGGCATCTTCACGTCTGAATCCTGGTGACGCGCGGCCCCCTCCTTCTCCTGATGGATGCGAGACGAGTATGTCGGACATTCGTATCCACCAAAAGGACGTCCGTAGGGTGCTGAGCCACCTCGACGTGAACAAGGCTAGCGGCCCTGATGGCATTCCAGCAATTGTTCTTAGAACCTGTGCGCCTGAACTGTCTCCGATCTTGACACGCCTATTCCGCCTTTCGTATGAGGCTGGAAAAGTGCCGAATGCTTGGAAGCAAGCTAACGTACAGCCCGTGCCCAAGAAGGGCAGTCGAGCTGACCCGGCCAACTACAGACCCATATCTGTAACCTCCATACTCTGTAAGAGTATGGAACGTGTACTTAATATAAAGCTCCTGGCATACCTAGAAGCTAACGATATCCTTAGTGACCGCCAATACGGCTTCCGCCGAAATCGGTCTACTGGGGATCTTCTAGCGTATGCCATTCACATCTGGAGTGAGGCCATCGAGAGGCACGGGGAAGCGCTTGCCGTCTCCCTCGACATCTCGAAGGCTTTTGATAGGGTCTGGCACGAAACCCTTATTGGTAAGCTTCCTTCATTCGGTTTGCCCGGTGGTCTGTGTGATTGGATTGCAGACTTCCTGAGAGATCGGTCCATTCGGGTGGTTATCGATGGCTGCTCGTCGGACCAATTGGATATCAATGCCGGGGTCCCTCAGGGGTCGGTACTCTCAGCAACTTTATTCTTGCTGCATATTAACGATCTGCTAAAACCCGGCACCTTTGGGTATGCAGACGACAGCACTGTTGCTGAGAGATACATGTCCAAAGCTCGTGCTACCGGACCTCAGATCCAGTCTCTGCGGCAGGCCATGGTGGAGCGCTTGAACCTGTCCTTGCAGGCAGTCTCCGAATGGGGCGATGCCAATCTGGTCAGGTTTAATGCTGCTAAAACCCAGGCGTGTCTTTTTTCCGCTAAAAAGAGCCAATTTCAACCGGCTCCAACTTTCCGAGATGTGACCGTGCCAATAACTGACCATCTTGAGCTTCTTGGCGTTACGTTGACATCGACTCTCAATTTTGGCCCATACATTGAGGCAAAGGCTCAGCTGGCTGCCAAAAAGCTGGGGATCCTTGCAAAGGTTAGAAGGTACTTTACGCCAGAACAGCTGCTCAGCTTGTATCAAGCGCAAGTTCGATCATGCATGGAGTACTGTTCTCATCTCTGGGACGGATCCGCCAAATACCAGCTTGATGCACTAGAGTCGATCGAAAAGCGGGCCAAAAGGCTCATCGGCGATGAGGCACTGGTTAAGTCAAAGCTCCAGAGCCTTGAACATCGTCGCCGAGTTGCCAGCTTGTCGGTCTTTTATCGGTTGCATTTCGGGGAGTGTGCGATGGAATTGCATGATCTAATTCCAGCAAGCCCGTTTCATCATCGGACTACAAGACGTACGGCGATGCGCCATCGCTACATGGTAGACATACCACCCATACGCACTAAACGTTTTGGAAATACTTTCATTATGCGTACAGCTAAGGAGTGGAATTCCCTGCCGGAGTCTGTGTTTCCCGATAGCTACAATCTAGGAGTCTTTAAGTCAAGAGTGAATAGGTCACTTCTAGGCAAGCGTGCTTCACCGTCGACCACATCATCGCTTACCATCAGGTGAGATGGTGGTCAAGCGCGAGCCTATAATATAAAAAAAAAAAAAAAAACCAGACCATGGTAATGGTCACTACCATGCGACAAGGTTGTACATTCCCATTGAGTAGATGCAGCTAGTTCAACCGAACAAAATGTAAGGTCTACACAACTCTTTTGTTGACCAGGAGGGGAACGACGAGTTGGACAGCCATTATTCAGAATGCAGAGATCCAGATCATCCAACATCTCAACCAGAGCTACACCGAAGGCATCACAGCGTTCAGAACCCCATCTATAATGGTGACAGTTAAAGTCACCCATGACCATCAATGGGCCTTGTACATTGGTAAAAATGTTTCTTAAAATAGCTATAAAATCAGGGTGTGGGTGTGCAACATAGATAGAAAACACTGTGATGCCCTCAACCCTTCCTGCTACATATTTATGTTATGTTTTCCTTTTTTCATTTATATTTGTCAAATTTGTGCACTAAGCCTCTGTTGACAGCGCAATTTTGAGCATTTGTGAGGGTTCTAGCGCTTCTAAATATAATGTACCATCAAAAAGGAAAACATAGGGACATAGAATATATCTTTCATTTTCAGTTTATAGAACATCTTTTAAATTGGTTCAATATTGGAGGAGAAAATAGACGAGAGCCAAACCTCGAATTATGACTTTTCACTTAGGAAATTCAGTCGGCGCTCTCTGCCCCCGTTTCCTCTTAAAGGTCTATTTCTAAGGCAGCATTACCTTAATGTAATGGAATAAAGGATTTATATGTCGCATAAAAATGCCTTGCTATTAAATTATTTGATAACATTGGCTCGTCTAATTCAAACAGAGCCGGTTCTAATTTTAAACAAATTTTAAATTCAGCCAGAATTTTTTTCTGCCGGCCAGCATGCTATAAGATTCCCTTTAGTAAGAAATCAAATCTTTACAGTACTTAGCTGCATCATTATACTACGGTTGGTAGTTTTAAATAAAAAAAATATGTTCCTGCATTTTTTTTTTTAATATGTGAGATATAAATTGATCGGCAACGTTGGACGGTATTTGAGAGTTACTAGAGTTACTAGAAGAGATAAGTAAAGGTAAAAGTTTAATTAAAAGTTCAATGACTAAAACAATGCCGTTAAAATGGTGAGACATGTATCACTATGCAATATCATGAAATTAACACCTCTGTAAACACCATGTTTCTAGCAAATCAATATTCTATTCTATTCCGATGGGGACATTATCGTTGAGAGCACAGCCATTAGACTGTGAGGATTGAGGAGTGTTTACTATTATAAGATTGAAAAAGTGGGGCATGCTTGAGAGTGAGAGTTGCGGGCAGCTGCTGGGATTGTTTTGCTTGCCTCAACATATAAGATTGATTTCTCGACCATGACTGTTTTGATGGCTTTCTGCCTACCATGCACAGGGCAAGATTGTTGCTAGCGAAGTGGTTTCCCGAGCAAAGCACAAAGAAGGCTTCGCCCACAAAAATGCTGCGGGGTGGTGCAGTAAATACTGCAGCAAGGATTCGGCCTACACACATTTGCAACATGCCCAAATCGACAGGATTTACAACATTGGATAGTGGGGTAGATGTATTGCTCAACTGGGAGGGATGTGTAGCAGCAAAACACTCGTTTTGGTTAGGCCTGCCCGTCAAAGCCAGTGGAAGCCTATAGAGACTTGTGTACTCACCGCAAGCCTCTGTAGGCTTCCACTCTACTATCCATTCAGTCTGAACCTTTCGCTTGATTCCACGTACTTTTATTTATTATATACTTTCTTGTACACAACAAAAAAAGATACAGGACAAACGTTCACATATACAAGCGTACAATGGGCGGTCTTATCGCACTAGGCAATCTTTTACAGTCAACCTTTGGATGGACTGAATGATAGGAGAAGAATTTAGGGCTGTCAGTGTACAAAATATCAAAAATAATAATACTAAGACTTAATAACATACAATACAAACATACAATATTACATAATATACTAATACATATCAAATATATAACAGAGAAAGGAGAAGAATAAAAATTATAGTGAAAGGTAATGCTCCTTCATCATTTTCTTGAACGTTGGCAGTGTTTGAGCACGTCTTACTTCAATATGTAATTTCTAGGGCTACAAAGAATTGTTATAGCACAATGAAATAACAAAAAATTTTCATACAGGGAGGTTGGAAGGATATTTTTTAGAACAACTGGTCCAGTATATAACAAAAACATCCTAAATTCGGTGGCTTTCCAGCGAGCCAACTCACTGATACTTCGCGGTCGCCTGTTAAATTCAACAGGTATACAACTTGCACAGCTAAGTAATTTTTCAGAAACTGCATTTACTAAACGGCTATTTAAACGAACATTTAAATCACCACCAACCCAAACATTTAAAAGTTTCCTCATGACTCCCAGACAAACAGCATGCATATAATCAATGGGAAACAATGAAACTAAATCTATGGGAAGCGTCAAAAGTGGAGATTCACCAACATGATGGTCGTCATCAGACTGTAAACGAAATTGTGAATCCGTTCTCCTACTCGCAGATACGCTTGTATAAATCACTCTACCTTGAATATACTCACCAGGTTCTACACATTTATCACATGATGAGTATCCACCATGGGATTTAGTACATTTGATAAAAGCTCTAGCTGGAGCGTCACATACAAAACTATGTACTTTTACAATATAATGAGTATCTTCAAAATTTATTCCATCATTAAGTAATGTAGACAGTTCTTCAACAAATGGCCCCAAAAACAGATTCAATGGTGAAGGTTTAGAGTTTCCACAGAACAGAGTTATTACAAATGGCTGTGCACAATTAAAGTTTTTGATCAAACCTAATATAGGCCATAGTTGAGTATTCGTGCTTTTAAAAAGTGGCAAACCATCAACATTAAAAGACAACAATATTTCACTATTTTTAAAGTTGAACCCACTGTACAGTTTTAATTGTGCTTGTATTTGATTTATGAGACCAATGTGCACCAATTCACCAGATTGCAAAGAGTTACTTGATATATTCATTGGCGTATTTAAAAACGTTCTGCTATCTCTAGGCAATTTAGGGCAAAAAGGATTTAGAATTTTTAGAAGACTATCTAGAGCACTGTGGGAAATTTTATGTTCTACGGTAGCCCAATGTCTTAATTGCGATGGCAAATCGTTAGCATCGTCAGATCGTGAATCATCATTATCTATAAAACAATCCTCAAACAATGTTGATTGACAATTTTCATCTAAAAAAATATTCTCTTTATATGTCCTTAAACAGTTTTCATTTAAAGTATTGTTGTCAATACTACTGTTACTCGTAGCTATAGATGTGGATGTATATTGTGGTGAAGATGGCAAATCACTTAATGATGGCTGTAATGTACTTCTTTGTATTTCTAAAATAATTTTTCGTTTTTCTGCCAAAATCCTTCTATACATTTGACGCTCACCTACTACATTTTTTTTCTTCCTAGAGGATGACATTGTTATTTTCCTTTGACAATCGCTTTTTTGCTCGTTCAGGTGCGTGCTTGAGCCACACCTTTATATCGTCTTCAATGTCTTTTTCTGTAATCCTTGGAGAGGAACTCTTTAAGCTCTCTGAAAACAAAAAAGTTTGTGAATATAAGAATAGCCCAAATGCCTGCAACGCTCTGTGGGGTCAGATGACGGGTCGCTCTCACACAGCGACTCGCGAGTCGCGACACAACTGGTGTTAAATATTATTTTTAACGGAGAATTAAAAACCGGTCAAGTGGGTGTTGGATCACGCGCATTGTAGGGTTCCGTAGTAAGCCCGTCGCAATAATTATGTGGACTTAATTGTTTTATTTTACCAGTTAATTGACGTGATTATTATTATATATAGCCTTGCCAAATTACAGCTTTCTAGTACTAAGAGTCTCCCCACCTAGCCACCTACATAAAACATGCCAATTATTAACCAGTTGCCAGTACACAAGGAATATGTATCTTTTGAAATTATTTAGGTATTTCATAGCACACTTATTTTGTATTATAGATGAGATCTAGAAAGAATAAATTTAATCATATGAAAGACAATAGACACATACCAACAATAAATTCACGGAGACGTAGCTCTGAAAAAGGCTTCTTCTCAGACCTTTTACCATAGAAGTTGAACTTGCTTGCCAACGAGTCTGACAATGTATATTTCATCACTCTCGATACTTTATTTTTTAAATCATGCCCACCAAGGCTCTTTAGGTAGCTTGTCTGTAAATATTAATTGATAGCAATAAACATCCACATATATCTCTATAAGTACACACTAGAATTAACATAAGATCCAACAGTCACATACATAATCTTGAGCTCACACTATAGGATTCCCTGTCATAGGTATCAGGAACTACGAGTGCCAAGGTATCATGACACAGACCTAGAGCAAATATTTGTGTTGCAACAGGAATTGAACCCACACCTCACATCTCAGCCCTCTAATCGCCCACTGTGAAGCAGTGGCCAAAATTATTAGGAATTAACTACACATAATGTGAGCAGAAGCTAATAAAACATAGCCTGTCAGGGGTAATGTAGCTTGCTATTAGTGACTGAATTCCCAGAATTGAATCAATAGTTCCGATGATTAACTCCTACATCCAAACTCACAAACAAACTAACTCATTCTAGCAAGGTACCCATGTAATAAAAAGCTTTCTTATGGTAAAGTAGGAATTAATTATAATTGCTCAATAGGCATTTCCTGTTTATTAAAAGTAAACACTTACCAGGTTAGCACAGTTTTCTGTATTAGTCAGTAACTGTTCCACTGTTTCTAAATCTTGAAAAGTTTCCAAGGGAAATTTGAATTCAGGCTTCAATGCATTGGTATTTCCTGCTCTGTCTTTCAAAATTGCTAGGATGACATCATTTTGGGCTTTTATTTTGGCAAGTAGTGAAACAACTTGGCCTTGACAATCTGGATGAAAAAAGTAGTATGGTAGGTATTACAGTCTATAATAATCTTAACACCAACCACCACCACCACCACTATACCAAAAAATAGAAATAATCGTCGAAAACTATACTCATGCATATAAGGTAGTATCTAGCAAAGAATCTAGTTAGGCAGCTATAGATTTAAAAAAATCAAAATGATTTTTACTATTTACCACAGTTATTGGAAGCACTGCTGGCAACAATTTCATCGAGTGTCATACTTTGTGAACCAGATGGTTGATCATGATGACTGTTAGAAGCCTTCTCTTGTGCATCAGGTTTATTCATCTGTGAGTTGTGATTTAGTACCAAATCACTGTAAATTGTGCTTGTACTTGAAGGTTCAAGGTTTATATCTAAAAAGCAAAAAAAAAAAGAAAATAATGGAAGGAAATATTATTATGTTCAAAATAATTTAGTTAATGTATCATCCGGTATAATTACAATTGGATAGATGTTTCTTTAAAGGCGGAGGACGAGGGAATTCACACCCTTTCTCATCATCATTATCATCTGATGATGAAATGTATCTGCTAGTTTTTTTTGTTTTGCGTTTAGGTGGCTTACTTATATAATTTTCCTCCTCAGTCTGTATATCTGATGTGTCTTCCACCAACTTTAATTTTTTCTTTGCCTTATCCAATTCATCTATAGAACAAGCATAAAACACCAACACAGTTAATATCAAAACAACATGCAAGTTAAAGTTAGTCACGCCATGCAACACACCCACGCCGTACAAGCTTGGTAGTCCAGCACTTATTAATCCATTAGTTCTATCTCATTACTAGTAGTTAATAGTACTGCCATTACTTATATAATTTACTATGCTTTTGTTTCTGTTTTGATATGGTATGGTGGTGAGATTACAGGCACATGAGACTGCAATGAACACAACACAATGCTATGTAGGGCACATTCTAGGTGGATGTGGGTACATACCCCCCATACATACCCCTGGTGGTTCGGTGGCCACCTAACCACCAGGTTTATGTATGTTATACAATGTATAATTATAAGACAAGACCAACAAATATTTGTGAAAACAAACAAAACCAAACACCTGTGAACACACTTTCTTGGAAATGATTACTTATCTGTTGCTTGCTTGCTGTCGCCGCTGCTGCTTGTTTACACACGGCGCCATGACCTAAAAATAGCAGTTCTGTCTTGTGATCTTGGGCAATCTGAATATTTTTTTTCTGTGCGCATCAAAACTGCAGTCAACTTCAGCTCGGCCGTAATCCTTAGATTTTTAGGTTATGGCACCGTGTATTTTTTTAGTTAGGTTTTAAAACACTAGCACCTACTAGAATTAAATTCTGGGCCAGTCTGTCTGTGCCCAGGCTTAAAGCATGGTAAAGTTAACTGCCCTCAAGCCACCAGCTGCTAAAATAGTTGTGTGTGGTAGTGTTACACTACCTACTCATAAAAAAAACTTACCAGTCTGATAGAAAACTCTATCGATCTCGTATAGTTTCCATTGTTCATTTGGAGACGAACACCTCTGTAGAAGTTTATCAAATGCTTTCGCCTCCTTTACGGGAGGCCAATAGATTTCTCTTTTTTTAGGTGTTATCCATTTATTGATGACCACAGCCACAGTGCCACCCTCACTCTCCGCGAACTGAACGACACTATACATAATTTACAATCCTTTTATGTGCTGTGATACGTACTATAACAACAGCAAGAAAAAAACATGAGAATTTACACATTTGTTTGACACAGAGAATTGAGAAAGAAAAAAAGCGCGGGATACCAACCAACCGTCAACGCGTTCGTTCGTTCCGTTCCGAAATAAACAAAAGCAAACAAAAATATATTTTTTTTACTTTTTAAATATTTATATTTTTAATCAGCCTTTTCTATCTTATATTGGTTCTTTCTAATGTTTGATGATAGACTAATAGCTGAATTTCTTTTCATTGAGTTACATAACAAATACAAATGTAAAAAATAATAATTTAATAAAATAATAACAAACAACATGCTATCAATGCGTTCCGTTCCTCGCAGATTGGAAGAAAGATAAACTCTGGTGATAATTTTTAAATTATTAAAATGGACTATTTACTGTCGAGTTAAAGTTTTTACAGAGTACCTATATTTTAATACAAAAAAACGTTCGCTAGCCGCATGATAGTTATGTTGTTAGAGCTAATTTAATCGTGCCTGCTTGAGCATGGTAGGCACCTGTTGTACTCTCCTAGAATAAAATTATGTTTCTTTTCTTGGATAATGGCATACCTAGCTCATATACCTACCTTACTTAATTAGGTTTTATTCTGATTCCCATAATAATAATAATATGCTTGAATGTCCATAGCATCATAAGTAGGTTCCCGTTTATTCTGCTAGTCAAACGAATGGAAGTCAGTGGTGGATGTTTCTGTAGGTATCGAGGCGGCTCAAGACCGCTCGTCGTGGCATTTCTATGTATATGGGGCCTGTCCAGCAGTGGACTTCTAACTAAAAGTGTTTGTACAAACCTACTTACAGAAAATAAATCATTTATCATTTAAACTGATAATTTATTTAATGACGATGAATATTAATTTTATCGGTTGCAATTAGGTACCTACCTTAAGCAGGTATTAAGTAGTACCTACGTGTTAGAGCATTCCTTTAGATGCACTAAATAAATAGTACGTAGGTAAGTACACTACGGCCGAAATATCTTGGCGAGTCTGTACATAGACACTACGAACTTTCGCCATTGACCCTAAATGTAGGTACGTTCCTACGGCGTCTTATTAATGAACAACACAGGGCGTCACAGAATGGAACCCAAATGGACGTTGCTAGGGCGTCTTATTAGGGAACAACACAGGACGTCACAGAATAGACCGTAAATGGACGTTGCTAGGACATATAATACATGACCAACACAGGACGTCACAGAACTGACCCTAAATGCACGTTGCTACGGCGTCTTATTAATGACCAACATAGGACGTCACAGTTGACCCCAAATGGCCGTTGCTAGGGCGTCTTATTATTGACCAACACAGGAGGTCACAGAATTGACCGTAAATGGACGTTGCTAGGACGTATAATACATGACCAACACAGGACGTCACAGAATTGACCCTAAATGCACGTTGCTACGGCGTCTTATTAATGACCAACATAGGACGTCACAGTTGACCCCAAATGGCCGTTGCTAGGGCGTCTTATTATTGACCAACACAGGAGGTCACAGAATTGACCGTAAATGGACGTTGCTAGGACGTATAATACATGACCAACACAGGACGTCACAGAATTGACCCTAAATGCACGTTGCTACGCCGTCTTACTAATGACCAACACAGGACGTCACAGTTGACCCCAAATGGACGTTGCTAGGGCGTCTTATTATTGACCAACACAGGACGTCACGGAATTGACCGTAAATGGACGTTACTAGGACGTAACATTCACGACCAACACAGGACGTCACAGAATTGACCTTATATGGACGTTGCTACGTCGTCATAATCATGACCAACATAGGACGTCACTGAATTGACGCTAAATCGACGTCACCAGGACGTTCCCTTGAGTACCAGACGTTAAAATGACGTCAGTGTGACGTACTTATTTGACGAATAAACTACGGACCCTAATATGACCTTAGGATGACGTCATTTTTTCGTCGCAGACGTCATTTTGCTACCTGGGTCGCTTCCTAAACTTCATGCGTAATCTGGTAGTACACCATGAATGCTGGTTTCTTTGGTGCAAACGTAAGCCGTAGCTTATTGCAGAAATCTTCGCAATGTGTTACACCAGTTTTCACCCCCTGCCACCACACTGCTGCCTCGACTCGAAGTAATGGTGGGAAACCTAGCAGTGCGTCTGAGTCACTTATCTTCTCTGTTGACTTATAAACGATAGCTGCAGCTAAGAAGGCTTCTACTGGATCCCTGTTCTTTTTCCTGTCGTACGTGAAGGTGCAGGATGCGAATGTTCCCCGTTTATTGACCAGGATTGTACCCAGGAGCTGCTGGAACTGCTTGTCTGACATGGATATCTTGATGTTTCGATGTGGAAGACCGTGAGCGCAGCGAACACTATCTGCGTGCATTTTTTTTTATTTAGTGACGATTGCACAGTGCAATCAAAGTGACTGGTTACTGTTTAACTGGACTATCCTGTGGAGACTAAACTAAGCCTCCAGCCAAGCACAAATTTCTAAACATAAGCGACTACGCTGAAGGCTACCCCAGCTGGGCTCGAAACTCGGCTCAGGGCGTCGCTGGAAGGGAAAGCAAGGGGACAAGCTGGATCTTGACTATAAAACTGCGTGCACAGCGGTGGTCATTTTTTATAGGCGCCGGCTGGCGGCGAGCGGCGTGTGGCGGTGCGAACGCGCGCGGGGAGGCTCAAGTTCATTGAACCCAAGAAATCAGATATTACCATACAAACTGCAACAGCCCCTAAATCATCATTTGGGGGCGTTTCGAAAAACGAATAATGGCAACCTTTCTCATTTACTTAGATTACTGTTTGTGTAGAATAGTGGAATTAGATTTTTCATACAAACTTTCAACCCCCTTTTTACCCTTTTCGGGCTGGAATTTCGAAAACTCCTTTCTTACTGCTCACTTACATCATTTGAGGAACCTTTCTGCCAAATTTCATGTTTCTAGGCTTAGCGGTTTTAGCTGCGCGTTGATGGATCAGTCAGTGAGCCAGTCAATTTCTTCTTTTATTTATATTTAGATTACCAGGGTATCTCTTTTCATTTTTGGTTGCCTGGAAGAGATCGCGAGACGGGTATGTTTGTTTTTGATTTAGGGTTTCTTTATGTATTGTATTTATCTTGGTATACAGTAAAGTACGCATATAAATCAATAATTATAATAAATCTGTAGAAATAGTAGATTGTTGCATCGAGCGCGAAGTGAGTTATTGATGCACGAGAGTTATGTTGGTGCCCGAGCGCACGCAAGGGCACTAAATTTACACGAGTGCATTAATTATTCACTTTAGCGAGGTGCCTAATCTACTTTTCTTTCAACTACCAATCTACCTCTCATCTATTTCCATTTTTTATACTTTTCTTGCTAAATATGAAGTACCTACCTATCAGTGTTTTACAATGGTACCAAATGCGGGGATTTATTTTTTTCACCTCATTGGTTTTATACAGCTGATTTTTATTTTCAGCCAGTATCTATTTGATCTACTGTATACATTTTAGATTAAACTTAATATGAGACATTAAACCTTTGTGGTAAATTTTTTATCTCAACTAGCTGACCTCCGCGGTTTCGCTCCCGTCAACTGGCTACCTATCTACCTACCACTACCTATCTGTGCTACCACCCTACCTACCTACCTATCCTGCCTACCCTGCCTAGCCTACCCTGCCAACTCTGCCTACCCTGCCTAGCCTACCCTGCCTACCTTGCCTAGCCTATCCTGCCTACCCTGCCTACTCTGCCTACCCTGCCTCGCCTATGCTGCCTACTCTGCCTAACTTGCTTACCCTGCCTATTCTATCCTGCCTATCCTGCCTACCCTGCCTACCCTGCGTACCCTGCGTACCCTGCGTAGCCTACCCTGCATACCCTACCTACTCTTCGGCTTTATTATATTAGTACCTATAGATAAAAATACAAAACAGTGCATTAATGAAAAACAGTGCAACAATGAGATTTCATATAACATTTCTGCACTGTTTTGGTTCTAAGCAAAAAATACGTCCACTGTGATCAGTTTTGTAGTGATTAATGATAACATTACTACGTAGTTGGAAGAAAATAAATAAATTACTATCTGCTAGACGTAGACCTTCCCTAGCAACGCCATATAATTAACGTTATTTCACTTGGTTCCTGACCTTGCAAACCTTCACTTATCTTTATTTTTCAAACCATTTATTTTTCACATCAACAAGTGTTAACGTGTTCCATTAACGTATTTTAATCGAAATGTGATATGTGAATGTTTGATAATAAAAAATTCAAGCCAATCGAACTAATGGCTTATGGACAAAGCACCAGCCTACTTTTAATACCAATAATTCTTCTAACTGTCATAGACATGCCATCGAACCTGAGAAATAATCTTGAAATTACAAGGATCAGAATTAAATGTAAACCAGGTGTAAACTGTAAAATCCAAAAGAAGAATTTTATTGAGAAATACCTTCAATCAATACTAAAGCCGTTAAATATAATGCAAGCAGTATTCTTCTGTGCTAAATACAAGATTGATGAAGATTTGATAACACAGAATAATTGGCAGTACGATGTCATCTCAGCCTTTGGCACTGTTATTTACGTCTCTGGAAGTTTTTATCTTTTGTTTGTTTCCTCTTTCAATACCATCGGGGAAAAACGTTGTGACTTCGTCTACTATGGCAATATAAACGACGTTGCTGTATTTTTGACTGGAAGCGTACTAAATTATTTTATCAATGTCACGCAGAAGATTAACAATGTATTATTAATTTTAAGTATCCAGAATGTCCAAACATTTCTCAAAATGAACGGGATGGTTTTCAAAAGTTTCATAATCTTTAACTGGGTTTACGTCATCGCTTCGAATTGCTTCCATATCATCTGGATCTATTACTACTGCTCCATTTTTTCTGATATAGGTTTTGTCGATATCTTTACTAGCTACTTTCATATTTGCTTTGATATTAATATTTTATATGCTGCTATGATTGTGAAACTAGAGAGAAAACTATCCAAGTATTAATAAAAAATGTGCGAGAGTCTAGATGTATTGAAGATGAAAATTATTGGAAAAACTACTTTAAAGCTTACACGGATATACTAAAATCTTATCAACTAGCTGAGAAAATATTTGAGAATTTGGTGAGTCTTATATTCTTTGATAGTTTTTTTTTTTTTTAATAAACTACATAAAATTTTTGCTTTTTTATTTTCAGATATTATTTTATAATCTATACATATTTTCTAACGCTCTCGTGGATGTAGCCATTCACATACAGATGAGAAAAATCACCATAGATAGTCAAGCTCATGTAAGTAAAGACATTGTTTTCTTAAGGTATTTTTTTCACAAAGAGAAGTGATACAATGAGAGCAGTCGTGGCCCAGTGGTAATGACCTCGTGGTTTTAAAATCAAGCTGATACTTTGCTATGATCCTATAATAATTATATTTCATCACTGCTGCACTTAAAATGATGAAAGAAAGCGTTCTTGTGTCTGTGTTCGCTTGGTCTATTTTGTGGACCACTGCCTTACACAAAGAGCGCCTTGGTCTCCGCAGTAGGATCGTCATAGGCTGATTATGTATGTTATTTGTTTGTGTTATGCTTTATGGTGATTTATGTTTTTTCTAGTTTGCTTTTGAAGTTCTTAATTCTCAACTGTGGCAACCTAAAAGCATTATTTTACTAATATACTTGAGCCTGGAGTGTGAAAGATTTTATTCAGCCATAAGTACAATTCAACTGACCTGTACAAAGTTGGTTACATCAGGCAATGTATCAGGTAAGTATCATACATTTTTGTTAAACCTGATCTTTTGTACATTATTTTCATCTTGGGATCGGCATGAAATTAATTATAATAGCTCATGAAAAGAATAGCTGATCAGATTAGTAGAAAGTCAACACTAGTCCTAAAAACCGTGGAATTATTTTACTTGCAAGCAGAAAACTTGGATGCATCAACGACCCAGCAAAACCACTTCTAGCGAAGAATGAAGAAATAAACCTACCCCAAATAATAGAATAAAGTTAGATGAAGAGAGTAAGGTTGAAGGTTGAGGTAGTTCTGTATAATAAATATGCACGGCTGAATCCTCAATAGACGAATAATAAAAACCAGGCTTTGTGACAAGGATACATGTTTATTAAGTATTTTTTCTGAAAAAAAAAATAATCTTTACAGAAACACAGAAACGAGTCTACAAAAACATACAACGTCTGCAGAGGGCCAGCTTCAATAAAATGAACGTTTGTGGTTTGTTCGTCATAGATGCGACTACACCTTTTCATTTCCTCTCTCTCATCACTACTTACGCTGTCGTTTTGTTACAGTTCTCCTTGTAAATAATTATTTAATGTAAATATTGTATCGAGAAAGTGTATGTGAACTCAGAAAAACAACTAGTTTGAAAATTGCACTGTCCACTTACTATGCAATAACATGTCTTAAGTACGAAATAATTCTCTGGGGCAATAGTGTAGATAGCAACGACTAATTGTTTACCCTTCAAAAACAATGTATCAGAATGATGGTTTACATTGATATGAAGAAAATTTTATTGTAGACCGCATTTTAGGAAACTCGAAAATTTAACTGTGATATCTCTGAAAGCCGTATATTTGTAACACAGAACCCAAACTTGCATCAATAAATAACTGACCAAACTCGCCCATATGCACCGCGTTCGCGCTTTGAAAACGCACTTGTTAGAATTTGAAGTATGTGTGACGTCATAAAATTCTTGATTTTATGACGTCACACATACTTCAAATTCTAACAAGTGCGTTATTTTATTTTCAAGACACAATAGTTTGCTACATTATACATACCTGTCATATTTATTAAGCACCTACCGACAAATGTCTAAGTACTAGTAACTATATTATTATTTTGTTGTCAACTACCTACAAATGTAGAAGAGTAAATATTGTTGTGTACAGGAAATAACTCTAAATTTATATTAAGCCATATTGATGATATTACTTTAAATTATTACGTAACTTGTAATAATCATTGTGATGTATCCTGGATTTTATATTGCTATATTAGTGTTATAAGCCCTTTGAAACAATTAGTACAATACTGTCTGTTAGTCAAAAATGGCGTGATACCTCACCATTTTCTCATATTAGAGACACAAATTGACCCGTTATTATAAAACATTGTGTAATGGATAAACTGATTAACTTTGTTGTGAACTACAAACCAGTACAGGCCAGATATTGTTATTTAGAGGTCTTAATACTTGGTGTAAGATCGACTATACAAGACTAACGTAAGTTATTTGATATAATAAATTTGTTTATTGCTAATGGTTGTGTTGAAACTGTATCAATATCATATTACGGCCTTAATTCTTAATATGTTAAATTGATTTAAGGGTTATTCTATGTTCTTTGCTTTATCTATTTCTAAACTAATATTATAAAGAGGAAAGAAGTTTGTATGTAACGAATACATTTAAAAAATTCCGAACCGATTTCAAAAATTCCTTCACCGTTGGGAAGCAACACTATCCCCGGGTGTCACAAGCTTTTTATCCCTGTATTCCCACGGAAACGGGAAGTACGCGGGTGAAACCGCGTGGCGTCCGCTAGTCCTTGTTATTTTGATCCTATAATATTGTTAATACTTTATGTGGTTGTATAGATATCGATAAATACTATAAAAGAGCATCCGTGAAGTTTGTTGCCCTTCTTCTCTACGAGAACTAGGTTAGCTAATAGGCGGTAAACTCACTGAGCATTCTCAATATGAATTAATTGACAAGCTTTTATAAATAAATACCTAGTCTTGTCTTCTGTGCTTTTATTCATAAAACCCTTCCGTTACACAACACATACATTGGAACTCTGATACCCAATAAATAACCAACAACCATCCTTGATAGTCACAGCTTGCTATCTTGGTAGATATCAATACTTTTATATAGAGTTCTATTCATAATTCTAACACACTCTTATTACAATCGTCAAAATTAAAATGACTCAGCATGAACCCTCACGCAATGTCTATTAAATATATAATAAAATACCGGATGACATCCAAACTAAGAAAAATAAAAAGTATTTATTAGGCGCCTCAAAAAACTGTTGATTCATAGATGCTTATTATACAATGATTTAATTTTTAATGATGATTTTCGAACGTAACTATCCAGAGCAATTAATATTTGCATTGTAATTTGAAATGTCAACTATGGAAAGGTGTCTTGTTAAAAGTACAATTCGTATTTAATTGTATTTTGACATATTGTATTTTGTTTTATTTTATTTGATATTATTGACATTGCCAATTTTATTTGTTTTTTTTTTATTTTGATTAACTTTTACCATTTTATTCTAACAGAATTTAAAATAAGCTTGGCATTAATAACTCTACTACATTGCTGTGATTGACATATTATTGTACTTTGTTTTATTTTTTTGACTTTGCTATTTTTGAATTTTGATTTTGAATTACTCTTTACCATTTTATTTTATTTGACTTTTTTCTAAACTTTAATTGACATTTATTATTTTATAATTTTTGTTTTATAGCATCTTATGATTACAATTACAGTCAAAGTCAAATATATTTATTCAACTAGGCCAATAAACGGCACTTTTGAACGTCAAATAAATTAAAATTTACAAGTAATATTCGACCGTTACCGTACTGAAAGCTTACATTATATTTTCTCTGAGTTTATTCTAATTGAATTTATAATCTAGGTTTTTTAACTGTACTGAATTGTCGTGCCTGAAATAAATTGTATTTTAGTGGACTGTCCGTATATAGTTAACTGTTGTCAGTAACATGTGTCACCGTATCGTGTTGTTTACTAACACTTAGTTTTAATGCACATTGTTACTAACCCTATATGAGTTTTCGCTCGAAATAAAGTTTTTGAATTTGATTTCTACTTTATGGACATTCCTATATTTAATTGCCATTTTATTATTATTATTTTTGTTCAATTTTGTACACATTTCATATTTACATTTTTAAATATTTTTATAAAACACATACACAAAAGAAAGAAAGAAAGAAAGAAAGAAAAATATTTATTTGTGACCCGCACAGGAGACACGAGAAAATAAGCATACACTTAAACAATAATAAAATAAAAAAAACCCTGTGCGAGACCAAAAAGGCTCCTATCTCAGCATGTGCAGCGATATCTAAAAAAGGTAATAACGCTGCGCTGATATTCTGATAGGGCCTACTGTTGATGCCACGGACACACTTACGGAAACAGGACTTATAAAATAAAATAAAATAGAAAAACAACAACAAAAGAAAAACATTTGAAATTTTAAAAATAGAGGTCCATCGGTATCGGGAACAGGCTCCAATCTACCGGCGGTCAGGGCTCCAGAGAGAGGAACCTCCTAAAAATACGAGCCGTGTCCAGCAGTACTGCTTTCTGGTTCAGGTCCTTGACCCAGCTGCCTAACGAGAGCCTCCTAAGGTGTTGGTCAAGCCTCGTGGCTATCAAGCCATTTGCTGACACAACTATCGGTACAATGATCGCACCCCACATGTCGACAACCTCGTGAGCCAAGTCAAGATATTGATTTGCTTATCTTTCTCAGTTTTATTATTAGTTTCCCATTTATCCATTTTATTTACATATTTTTACAATTTTAAATATTATTCTATAAAAAATGAAATTACTATTCCTTTATATTTTTATTTAATACATTTTTATATATTAAAAAAAAACTAAATAAAACATTAAAACACAAAATTAAAATATTATAATTATTATTATTCTTTATTGTACACAAAAGAAACAAATACAGTACCAGCACAATTATCAAATTAAATAACCTAAATGTAATGCATTATAAAGTTGACAACATTTTAAGAACATTCTGGGCAAAAGAAGAAAATAGTACAAATAAAAACGACAAAATAGAAAAAAAAAATATACAACATAACAAATTAATAAGGCGATTTGCCACCAAGTCGTTGGTAGTTAGGTCGAGTAACAGATTAAAATCCCGGTGATGATAATATGACCCGTGTGGTCAGATAGCGCACTAAGTCTATTACCATTCAGAGACCGTTGGTCTCTCCAATACAAACTTTGTATTTTTCCGATTACAGATCAATGAATTTATTATGTTTTATGTTAGTTTTCCTTTTACATTCATTATTTATACAAGATGTTTTACACAAATTATACTTTGTTTTACTTTGTTTACAGTTTATAAAAACGATATTATTGTTAAGATGCCATTAAACAATGTAAGTGAATAGTTTCCCCAACAGGGTTTTTAACCTTCTTAATTGTTCAGCCAATCTAATTTAAGGTTAGTTGTTTAGCTTTATTTTCCATATTATGTAAGTTTTATCCTGTTAAAGGGTTTGAGATTTTAGATCAGTTATAAGAATACGTTACTATAGTTATAAGTTAAATCGATAGATCAAATTGTATGTTTATTTTTTTTTATAAAATTCTATGTTCAAGATTTAGATCAAAAATTCTAATTGTTTGCTACAAATTCCGACCCATAATGTAGGTTAAAAAGGACATTCCGTCAGTAACGTCCTTGGTGGGCGGTATGTTAAAGATCGTGAGTCGCTCTTTAGGTCAACAAAAATATTGTGTGGTTTATAAGTTTTACAATGATGCAACTAGATGGCGTTGGCATCGAAATAGAAGTCGCAAGGGAGATTGTTTGCCGATTTGGTATAGGGTCTTATGTGTTTTAGCAAATATACTTACTTTACTTAGATCAGTATACAGTTTGGTTGTTTTATTTACACCTTCAACCCTTCTAGTAATACACATTAGTTCAAACTTCAGTTCTGAGTACTATTTGAGTGTTCGGTATTTAACAGACAGCTTATGTACAAATGCGAGCTTATCCCATAATTGGGTTCTCTTACAGCAAACCTCAGTGTCATAGAGATTTTTTATTAAATGAGGACAGCCGTTTATTTTGAGAAACTTTTTACTGTTGTATTTTACTTTTATATAAATTCTAATTTATATTAATTATTACTACTACTACTACTTACTGAAAGAAATATTACATATTGATTTCAAAACTAAATTTATGACATATATTAAGCAAAATCGAATTCTTACTAAGCCTAAACCTGACCAATCAACTCAAACTAGTAACATACTTGGCGACGTCGTTATTACTGCCTGTGACAAATCCACTCAAACTTGTGACATTTCTGATGACAAAATTACTAACTGTAACTTGTCTATGTCTATGGACAAAGTGCCTAAAGCTGGTAGTAGCAATTGTTTTCGTGTATAAATACGTAAATATCTTTCACCAAAATGTTAATGGCTTGATTGGTAAATCGGACCTACTTACTCTTCATTTAGAAGAACTATGGGACAAGAAGGGACAAAATATTGACTTATTGTGTATCACTGAACACAATATGCTGAATGGAGATCAGTTCCATCTATCTATCCCTAACTACGAATTGGCTACGTTTTCAATGCGAAATACTAGGCGTGGTGGTTCATGCATCCTTATAAATCGTATGCATAAATACAAAGACATTGATATAAGTAAATTCTATGTAGCTAACATCATTGAATGCTGTGCAATAGAATTAATAATACATAATTTAATAGTAATTTGCATCTACAGACCACCTAAAATTAAGAATAACTGTTTAGAACAATTTTTTGCAAACTTGGATGGTATTTTACGAATGTGTAGCCTCGGTGATTTAAAAAAACTGGTTATTTGTGGTGATTTTAATATAGACACTTTGACACAATCAAAACCTCTTAACAATTTTCAAAACCTCCTTTTAAACTATGACTTAAAAATTGGAATTCACCAGCCTACACGATTAGCTAGTGGAAAATGCATAGACAATATCATACATAACATTAGAGGTAGTAATTGTGCAGTACTTGATCTTGCGCTATCTGATCATACTGCCCAAGTGATCAAATGCCCTGTGAAAAAAACTTGTTCCATTAAGCATTGGTATACTCTGAGGCGCGACTATTGCCAAGAAAACTTGACGAAATTCATTGACTCTCTTCATAATCTTGGTTTTAGTGAAGTCTATCTACACGACAATCCTGAGGAAGCATTTAACTGTTTCTATGACCTTTTTATGCTTTTTTATGACCTCTGTTTCCCTTCAAGGAAAATAAAAATCACTCAGCGTAAAAAATCTAACTGGATTTCCAAGGGAATTAGGCTCAGTTGTAAACGGAAAAGAGAAATGTTATGGCAATACAGGCGAGCCCCTACTTCTAAAAATAAACTTTTATTAAACCAATATACTGCTCGTTTAAAGAAAATAATAACATTGACCCAAAAATCTCAGAATGACTTTCACATAAATTCGGCTAGTAATAAATCTAAAGCGACTTGGAGCATTATCAATAAAAATAAAATTAACTTTCCTAAAGAAAATATACCTGAATACGTAACAATAAATGACAATAAAATACATAAACCTCGACAAATTGCACAAGCTTTTAATGACTATTTTATAGACGAAATTCAACCGAATAATTCTACTCCTTCCTATGCAAATATTGATAATAATTGTAATTCCATATTTATTCCACCTACAGTACCAGCTGACATAGTTGCTATAATTCGCTCTTTAAATAATACCAATAGCCATGGATACGACGGCATCATCACAAAAGTGGTCAAACAAGTAGCGCCAATAATAGGACCTGCTATGAGTTATATCATCAATCTTTGCATTGAACATGGCCATTTCCCGGACAAATTAAAAATTACTGTTATTAAACCTATTCATAAAAAAGATGATAAAAGTATCATGGGTAATTATAGACCGATAGCACTTATTCCTATTTTTTCCAAAATTATAGAAAAGGTGATATACAATAGCCTTTCGTCGTTTTTTGAAAAGCATGATCTCATAGTTAAAGAGCAATTTGGATTTAGGAAGGGTAAATCCATTAACATGGCGATCTATGACGTGATCGAGAAAATTGTTTCTAGTGTTGATGGTAGAATTCCGGTAGCGGCCTTGTTCATGGATATGTCTAAAGCATTCGACCATGTTGATCATGGAATACTGCTAAACAAGTTAGAGCGATATGGGATTAGAGGAACTGCATTAAACCTATTAAAATCTTATCTCTCTGATCGCACTCAAATCACAGCGCTCGATAGGCTATGTGCAAGCTCGAAAGTTGAAAGAACATATATGTCACGTCCTAGGAAAACTACATTTGGTGTTCCCCAAGGTAGCATTCTTGGCCCTCCATTATTTAACATTTACATTAATGATATGCCTAAGGTCAGTAATCATCAGATGGTCTTATTTGCTGATGACAGCACTATTTTATTCTCTAATAATGACATTAATATTCTTGAAAATGACATAAATGACGATCTTAAAAATATAATAAATTGGTTAGTTAATAATAATCTAAAAATAAATCTAAACAAAACTAAAATAATGACATTTAATCAAAGAACAAATAAACCGAAACTGAATATAAAATATGGTAAAGTAGCAATCTCTGAATGTGACATCACAAAATTTCTGGGCCTTTACATAGATAGTCAACTGACTTGGAAACAACATATCGACGCTTTGTCAAAGAAGCTTAGCCAATTTGCGTATGCTCTGTACAAACTTTCAAAAACAGTTAATTGCATTACAGTGCAAATAGCTTACAATGCTTATGTGGCTTCTGGCATTAGGTACGGAATCATTTTTTGGGGCAACTCCACTGACAGAGACATTGCTTTTAAAGCTCAAAAGAAATGCTTGCGATCATTTAGCAAATTGCAATCGATTGATAGTTGTAAACCATTGTTTAAGGAACTTAGTTTGCTCACTCTACCGTCTATGTATGTATATGAAATGGGAGTGTTTGTTCGCTGTAACCTGCATTTGTTTGAAAAACTGCGCTCTCGCCGTTACCAGAATACCATTCATGTTATCTCTCATAAAACCGCATTTTTTGGCAAAAGTGTGCTAGGTATGGCCCCAAAAATATATAACAGTATACCAGCTGCTATTAGAAATAAAGATTGCCTGGGATCATTTAAGAGGTCTTTGTTTAAATTCCTTGTAGATAGATGTTACTACTCCATCACTGAGTTTACTACTGATAAACAGAGATATGACGATTCCGACTTGCCAATTGAGCACTTATGATTTTATTTATTGATTATGAATGAATGTAATGAAATGTAATTGTAATGACCTGTAATTGTAAAATTGTAATGACCTGTTTACCTAATTGACATATTTTAAATTGATTTATTTTTTAATGTAATCTATTGACATGCCACCTTAATTGTATTATTTTATTTATTGTTGCTTGCTTATGCTAATTTTGTACGCCAGATATTGGCAAAACATAGTGCACATATTTTAACAATATACCAACTGTAACCTTACCTATGTTTTACAAAATAAATGATTGATTGATTGATTGATTGATTACTTATTGTTATTCCGTAGCATCATTCAATAATTACAATTAATGAAAAAATACTTAGTTATACTCTCTCCTTGTCCGAGACGGTTTAACGAGTAGTAAGCTGTTTGTACCAGCGCCAAGTCACAACTTTAAAGCTAAAAAAAAAAAAAGTTAGTTTCCTCGTGTCACATCTCTACTTACTTGTCATTACGGTTTTTTGTGCAGCGCTGTCACTTATTCCTCATGATAAAAATGTTATTTTTATTGTTTTTGTACGATATTAATAGCATATAACAATATTATATCAGTGTTATTATAAAGTGTTACGTTGTGTTGCGTTTTAAAATCTATATAGTTCTTTCTGTTATACAAACAACAAATATGATGCGCGGCTCACTCAAGGTCAAGGTTTGTTGTGTAAACATTACATTGAATCCTTGTTGGATTCATCATTACAGGTATGTTTTGAAATACTACTACTATACCCTTAGGAATTAGAGATCCTAAGTACGATAAAATAAACAATCGACGTTTAACCTAAAATGTATGCTAATGTTATCTAAAAACAATGCATATCCGCTTCCGGATACCTGATAATAATAGTACAGATTATCTAGTATACGACCATACATTTCTATTTTTTATACTATGTTCTCTTCACATGTTCACATCCCCACGAATGAACGAACGAATTTGCAACTTTTTTCCTAACGGTTTTTCTGCCTTGGTTTTTCTGCCTTCTTGAAGTTGAAAGTTTGTTTTTAGAAGTGTGTGTTAGTTACTTTGGATTTTAAAATGGGAAAAAGAAAAAGTAAAGATGTAAACCACCTCAAGAAAAAAATACGGAACCTAGAAGAAAAATTGAAGAATTTGCCTCAAGATTCAGAAGAAGAATCACCATGCCGCCCATCTTCACGGCAGTATACATCGCCGTCACCGCCGTCGGCAACTGAGACCGTGGTTATGGAGGAATCCATCAATATCAATGAAACAGAAGTCAACAATTATACAGGTCTGTCATACATTGCCCTTAGAATACCTAACTGATTTAAACTTCGAACGCCTAGGCCGCATATGAACATTATATTTTGACATCAGGCGCTATCACTAGTGGATAGACAGTGTCTCACTACTTAACAAATCTTAATTAGAGCAGGCGCTATCACCTTGCGGTTAGACAATGCTCCTAGACATTATGCTGTGTAATATACCATTTATTGAAGCACTATCACTGAGCGGATAGACATTTCACTCCTTTTCTAAATAAAGTATAATATTTTTCAGAAAATTACCAACTTCCTGAAGAGTTTTTGCTGGCATTAGGAAAAGAGGGAGAGGAGAAAGAAGAGTTTGGTGATCCAATCTGACCTGAATTGGCCCTCCGCTGGACAAAAATAATGTCAGAAGGCCTGGGTAAGGATGGCCGAGACAAATTGATCGAAAAATAACCCCACTCCATCTAACTTCCCTAATGCGGTTGCACCGGTAATGAACGCTGAGTTATTAGCTACTCTCTCGGAACCATCCGTTAAAAGAGACATAAGAATAGTTTATAGACAGAATCTTATTGGAAACCTTATAACATGCTTGGGTCGTTCCCTAACAAACATACTGAAGGGCGACATAAATAGCAAGAAACTTATTGAGGAGATAAACGATGCTGCTAAAATTGCATCAGAAATCCATCATCAAGACTCCTCCTCCAGTAAATTCTTTGCCCTATCAGGAGCTAGTAAAGTAATCCAGGAAGCAGTTAAAAGCACAAAAATTGATACATTTTTATTCGGAACAGACTGTGCAGATAAAATAAAAGCTGCACAGTCTATACAAAGAACAAGTACACAGATTGCAGAAACCAGAAAGACCAAATCGACTACATCAATAATGACAAAGAGGCAGTTAAACTGGAGAGGCCCGCCGCAGAACCATCAGCTACAATACCAGCAAGCTCGCGGTGGACAATTTCAACAGAACTCATACAAGAAATAGCCTCGATTCAATCAACCTCGCCAGACCAGACCAGACCAAGCCAGACCTCGCCCTCCAATCAAATCCAAGCCCAGGCACTACCGCTAGAAAATCAGGTACATGCAGGTCGACTTAAATATTTCATAAACAATTGGCTGCAGATTACAAACGACCCTGTAGTGTTAGGATGGATACAAGGTTATGATATTCCATTTACTAAAATACCAACATCTCATGATACTGAGCCACAACACTGGCCAAAAAATGAGAAAGAAATTATCTCTTCTGAGATTAAAAAGCTTTTAGATCTAGGAGCAATCTCTGAGTGTTCATACTGTGCTGACCAATTTACATCGCCCATATTTTTAGTACCAAAACCCAATGGCTCATAGATTTATTTTAAATTTAAAGAAATTAAATCAATACATAGATACAGAGCATTTCAAGCTAGAAGATATCAGAACAGCTTGTAAATTAATGTCAAAAAATTGTTACATGGCTTCACTAGATTTGAAGGAGGCCTACTTTTCAGTACCAATATCAGCAAATAGTAAAAATAGCATGCAAACTTTTACAAGATTTAGGTTTTATAATAAATTATGAAAAAAGTGTTATAACACCTAGCCAAACATGCAAATATTTAGGTTTCATTTTGAATTCAACTGACCTCACATTGTCAGTTCCACATGAAAAACAATTAGTAACTTTAACATTAATACTTGCAAAATAAGAGAATTTTCACAACTATTAGGATCACTTAATTCAATTTGTCCAGCCCTTCCATATGGTTGGCTATATACCAAAGTTTTAGAGAGACAGAAATACCTAGCACTACTGACATGTAATGACAATTATGAATCGCCTATGAATATCTCTCAAGTAATCAAATCAGAATTGATATGGTGGCAACATAATATAAACAAAAGTATCCCAATTAAACAATATAATTTCCATGTAGAAATACACACCGATGCTTCTACCACAGGCTGGGGAGCTGTATGCAGTCACAAGAAAGCTTCTGGGTCATGGTCACGTTCAGAACAAGAACACCATATTAATTATTTAGAATTGAAAGCTGCTTTTTTAGGGCTTCAGTGTTTTACAAAAGATATATATAATTGCGAAATCTTATTGCGAATAGATAACACAACTGCAGTGGCATACATTAACAAAATGGGGGGAGTGCAATTTCCACACCTCAATAACATCACAAGACAGATTTGGCAATGGTGTGAAAATAGAAATATTTGGATTTTTGCTTCCTATATAAATACCAAAGATAATTTTGAAGCTGATAAGGAATCAAGGAAAATCAATATTGAATGGGAGCTTTCACAAAAAGCTTATTTGCAAATAACTGAACGGTTTGGCACTCCTGAAGTAGATTTATTTGCCTCTAGGACAAATAAAAAGTATGCAAAATTTGTTTCCTGGAAATGTGACCCAGAAGCATTCACTGTAGATGCTTTCACCCTCAGTTGGGCAAATATATTTTTCTATGCATTTCCACCTTTTTCATTATTGTTAAAATGTTTATTTATAATACAAAGAGATAAAGCCAAGGGAATTTTAGTTTTTCCTTATTGGCCATCACAACCATGGTTCCCACTAATAAAATCTTTGTCCTGTGAGGATCTTATTGTTTTTAGTCCTGACAAGAGTCTATTATCATCTCCTTTCAGAGCATACCATCCCCTGCACCACCAGCTTACCCTGGCTGCAGGGCTGCTGTCAGCCAAGCGTTTATAAGGCGTGGAACACCACGCTCTGCACTAAATTTGATGTTAAACTCACTCTCAATAAATACATTCAGACAATATGATTCATCCCTAAAATTATGGTGGATGTTCTGCAGGGAGCACAATTTAGACACTTATCAGGCATCTATTCCATATATTTTGAATTTCTTAACCAAGTGTTATCAAAATGGGGCGTCATATGGAACAATAAACACTACCAGGTCTGCATTATCCCTCCTGATGGGACCAAAAATTGGATCTGATGACAGGCTAAAACGGTTGATTAAAGGAATCTTTCGGTCAAGACCACCAATGCCGAAGTATGACAGAACTTGGGATCCAGGCATAGTACTTAATCATCTAGCAGGGTGCTACCCAAATGAAGAAGTAACACTTGAAAAATTAACCAAAAAATTGGTCACTTTATTGGCATTAACTACTGGTCATCGTGTTCAAACCTTGTCAATGATAAAGATATCAAATATGAAATTCACTGACAGTGGTGTTGAAATATACATACCTGATATAATAAAAACATCCAGAAGAGGTAGCATACAACCAATGTTTCACTTGAAAACCTTCATCCAGAAGAAATAAATTTGTCCTGTCAACACCATTAAATCTTATATTGATCAGACAAGTTCTATAAGAAACAGTACAGAGGAATTAATTCTTACTTTCAAGAAACCTTATAGAAATGCATCAACACAGACTATAAGCCGTTGGATCAAGTTAATGTTGAAAGAAGCAGGAATTGATGTCACCATCTTCACAGCACATAGCACCAGACATGCATCAACATCTGCTGCAAACAGATCCGGTGTCAGTATTGATGTAATTAGAAAGGCTGCAGGGTGGTCTCAAAATTCTGCCATTTTTGCCAGGCATTACAATAGACCTATCAACTAAGATCCATCCCAGTTTAGTAGTGTGATATGTAACACTGTTATGACCTCATAATTGTTGATTATTTTCCTTGCATTGTTACCAATTAATGTAACCTAATGCTATACATTTAATTTTGATTAATATTTAATAAATAATTGTTATTTTTTATTACTAATTTTGGTTATTCACAACCTAACTTCAAACATCTACTCGTTAAACCGTCTCGGACAAGGAGAGAGTATAATTATAAGATTAAACGAACTTACCTTAAGTGAAGTTCTATCTTAATTATACGAAGCTCCTTGTCCGAGACGGCAGTCCCAAAAAACCCTCCCACTAATACTCATTGAGTATTATCCCAATATTAGGGTTGTTCATAAACCTGTCTTTAAACGTAATGACAAGTAAGTAGAGATGTGACACGAGGAAACTAACTTTTTTTTTTTTAGCTTTAAAGTTGTGACTTGGCGCTGGTACAAACAGCTTACTACTCGTTAAACCGTCTCGGACAAGGAGAGAGTATAATTAAGATAGAACTTCACTTAAGGTAAGTTCGTTTAATCTTATAATTATATCTATTCATTGAAATTATAAGAAGCTAGGTGCATGATTATTTATTAATATACTAAATTGCTGTATCCACCAGAGTCCATGTTAACTGTATTACTATTTATAAGATCTTAAAAACATGTGACATGCAATACAGATTTGAATTTGTTTAGGTACCTTTGAGACTAGAAAAAAATTAAATTCTTTCAACGCGAGCAAAGTTAGAAATGCCAAAATAGAATAGATTAATAAGGGATAAGAGATTCATCTCGTGACTTTTCTACAGCGCTTGGCATTCATTCATATATTTTTGACATTTGACTGACCGCCGTCGCATCACTTTCGTTGATAGAACGTCACTTGTCTAGTCTCTGGACAGTTACATATTAAAAGAGAAAAACCGGCCAAGTGGGAGTCGGCGTAAATTAGAAACAGTAAAAGTTACAAAAAAATATCAATCTTGCTTAATACATGAGGAACTTTCTTATATTTCTGCTGGCTAGTCCGATTTGAAATATTAATAGACTCATAATCAGATATATTTTGGCAAGTTAAATAAGAACAAAGATGTTGCGGGAACAAAGCATTTTTTTTACTATGCATTTTTTCGTCAAGTATACTTTTCCTGCTTTTGCCCATTAGAAAAAAATGTCAACCGTTTTGTAGTGAAACTATTGAACTGCTTCGCCCCCTGCGATTTGGAGTAACTAGAGATGAAAGTGGAGCTATTCTAGATGAGGAAAATTCGACAAATGTTAAAAATAGTGATAAAAATATATATGCTTTTATTAAAGTGTATTATTTTGTGTTTTATTTAATACTTTTTTCGTACCCGCGCCAATACCGCTACAGCGGTCGCGCCGAGATGTTCCGAAAAAATCGACTATATAGCACCGATATTCTATGCACCTTACTAAAAAAATATTGTCTATGGTTCTGTATCACATTCGGCGTCTATGGGCTGAAATTTCAAGGGTCTGTGGTGAAAATCTCATGAAAAATAATCGTAAAAAAAAAAGTTGAAAATCATCGGTGTACGTCAGTTTGATATTTTCGAAAGCCGTGCGGACCCTTTGTGTTCATAACTATGTACATGTTTATTTAAAATATAATGTGTTTGTGTGTTATATCAAAAAAAACCTCAATATTCGAGATTACGAATATCTAAACATCTCATTGGTTCAAAGTTTGTTTAAATCGATAACATCGAAATGAAAAACTTGGGTAAGTTGCCGTGCCGTCATTTTGACCAATATTTAAATACGTAAGTTTAATAGAATACATTAATAATCTATTCAGCTTTTGCTCGTGATATGGCAGTTAGTTCATTATTAGTATTTACACACACTTAGACTGTAAAATGCACCGTTTTCAATTGTCATCCACGGGTTAAATCTTACGGCCGCCGTAACAATAACACAAACAATAACAATAATTGATGAGGGAATGTGTTTTTTTTAATTTATTGTATAATACCAGAAATTCCAATTAATGGCTTAGGGATATCAATGAAAAAACTTATATAATCCAGTTTCATTATATGTAGGTTTAATTGACCCAAACTACAAACTTTAGTAAATTTAATTATTTATTTAATATTTTAATGATATTCAACCTATTATTGCAAGTATACATTTCTTTTTAATTATTAAGAACTTGTTCTTGTAATTAAATTTTTATGTCGATTCTGTATAAATTCAGCTATACTTGACTTAAGATCCTATGTCCCCTAGCTGGGGCAGAGGGCTTCCACAGTAGTCCTCCATCGAGACCGGTCTTGAGCTTCGCGCTTCACCTCGCTCCACGCCATTCCAATGCTTGTCGCTTCAGCTAATACGGTACGTCGCCAAGATTGACGGGGACGGCCTCGCTTCCTTTTTTCTTGAGGATTCCAATCTAAGGCCTGTTTAGGAATGTGATCGGAATCCCTCCGGAGCGTGTGACCAATCCAACTCCATTTACGCCGCTTGATCTGTCGGTCGATCGGGGTCTCGTTGCATCTCTCCAACAGCTCTACATTAGAGATGATCTCGGGCCAGTAAATTCCGAGGATGCGACGAAGACATCGGTTGACGAAGACCTGGATTTGGCGCGAGATGTCCTTTGTTACCTTCCACGTCTCGCACCCGTAGAGCAGCACGGATTTGACATTGGACCCGAAGACTTTGAGTTTAACCCTTCGGGTCAGTTTCCGCGATTGCCACACAGGTCTCAGCTGCGCGAAGGTAGCTCGCGCTTTGGCAATCCGAGAAGCGATATCCTCTTCAGTTCCTCCAGTTTCTGACACGACGCTCCCGAGGTACGTGAATTTGTGGACGCGTTCCACAACCTCTGTGCCGATTAACATCGGTGTAGAATTCTTCACACCTGTACGCATCTCTTGAGTCTTTCGGATGTTAATTTTGAGCCCAGTTTTCGCCGCCTCCTGGCGCAGGTCGTTCAGTTTCGCTTGCATGTCAGCGTGTGCATGACTCAGCAGGCATAGATCATCGGCATAGTCCAGGTCTTCCAAGACGTTGGTCAATCCCCACTCTATCCCGCGACGCCTGCTATCGTGAGTGCGCAACATGATTCCGTCGAGAACGATTATAAAAAGGAGGGGCGAAAGAAGACAGCCCTGACGGACACCAGCGTGCACTGCGATGTCCTCCGAAATGAGTCCTTTGTGAGTCACCTTGCAGGAATATTTTCTATAAATGCTCTCCAATAGGCGGACTATTTTTGACGGCACTCCAATGTCCAAAAGGCGGGACCAGATGCTGGACCACTTCAACGTATCAAAGGCCTTTTCGAAGTCGACAAAAGTAAGATAAATTTCGCTTTGCCATTCTGATGCCTGCTCAAGAATGATACGAAGAGTGTTGATCTGGTCCGTGCATGAGCGGCTCGAACGGAAACCCGCCTGCTCCCCACGCAGAAGAGGCTCAACGGCCCTCGACAGCCTATCAAGGATTATTTTACAGAAGACCTTAGAGGGAGTCGACAGCAACGTAATGCCCCTCCAGTTATCGCAACTACTGAGATCACCTTTCTTGGGCACGGTAATTAAAAGTCCCTTGTTCCAGTCGTCCGGGAGTTCTTCAGCGGTCCATATCCTTTCAATTAAAGGCGTCAGCACGTCGACAGCGGAGGCTAAGTCGGCTTGTAACATTTCCGCCGTAATCAGGTCGAGTCCAGGTGCTTTGCCAGCCTTCAAAGACAGGATCGCTTCAGTCAGTTCAGAGGCTGACGGTGGTTCCGTATCAATGTCGAGCGGTCGAGGTGGCACAGAACCTATCCGTAGCGCGTCAGGTGTCAAAGATGTCGACGATCCGAAGACCTCCTCAAAGTGCTGGCGCCAGCGTTGCAGCCGCCCTTCCGACGTCGCAATAAGCTGCCCCTCCTTGGATTTAAGCGGCTTCTTCTTAAGCCCTCTGTTTCCTGCCAAGGTCTTCGTGGCTTTATACAGCTCCTTCAAGTTGCCGGTGTTCGCAGCATGTTGAGCACGATCAGCAATATCGTCAGCCCACCGCCTTCTGTCTGCACGCGTACTGCGATAAATCGCTTTGCGCTTCTGGCGGTATTGAGCGTTAAGGTCGGCTCGTTCGGCATCATCACGGGTCTCAAGTAGTTTGAGGTGTAATTTCTTTCTATCCTCAATGAGGCCCCACGTGTGAAGTGACATCCAGTCCTCGCGCGCATGTGTTGACTTGTGTCCAAGGACCACGCAACAGGTCTCCGTATAGGCATTTCTAATGCGGCTCCACTCTTCGTCCACTGAGTCTGCAGCATCCTCCAGTCCAGAGAACCGATTGCGTAGCTCAAGGCGAAACGCCTTACGGGTGTCCAAGTTAAAAAGTTTGCCCACATCGTACCTTCGCCCTACCTTGCCGGGTTCTCCAGTTGCACGGGTTACCGCTACCTTGAGCCGAACTTCAGCAACTACCAAATGATGGTCACTATCTATATCGGCGCCCCTACGGTTACGGACATCAAGCAATGAAGAACGCCATTTGGAGCTGATGGCAATATGGTCGATCTGGTTCTTGGTGACTCCGTCGGGTGAGTTCCAGGTGTATTTGTGGTGGTCACCATGAATAAACAATGTTCCTCCGATGGTCAGGTCGTGGTTCTGACAAAACTCGATAAACCGATCCCCATTGTCATTGCATATTCCAAGACCGTGTGTACCCATATGCCGTTCGCGGTTAGTGTTAACACTCCCAACCTTTGCATTCAGGTCCCCCATGACGATGACGATGTCTTGCTTCTTTATGCTCCTAAGGGTGGCGTTGAGGGCGTTGTAGAAATCGTCTTTGGTATCCTCAGGTGCTGCATTGGTTGGGGCGTAGCACTGTACAATGGAGATCTTCCGTGCTCTTGAGTTAAAACGGGCGTATATGATCCGGTCTGAGATCGGTTTCCAGTCCACCAGACTTTTCTTAGCTGTATTAGAAATAAGGAATCCCACGCCATACTCGCGCACATCCTCCTCACTTTCTTTTCCCGAATACAGCAAAGTCAAGCCTCCGGACGTTCTCAGCTCACCAAATCCGTTTCTTCTCACCTCGCTTAGACCCAGAATCTGCAACTTGTAGCTGAGCATTACTGCTTCTGCCTGGGCCAGTCGACTGTCCTCGCTCATCGTTCGTACATTCCAGAATGCAATTCGTGTCCGTAATTTCAAGCCAAAAGTCGTCGGTAAAAAATCGGTCCGGTTTCTTATTACTGTTTCAGTTTCAGAAATCTATAGTTGTCGGGCAAGCGAGTGATTAGCCCACTGTGCCTTAATCCGATAGCGGGGCTGCCGCCTTAGAGCCTTCGGATGTGCTCGGTTTCATTTCGGGTATCCTCCCTAGTGAGACGATTCTGTTTTAAGGTGCAGAATATTCGCCCTTCGCCCTGCATCCGTTAGCTCAGCTGCAACTCGGGGTGGCGGACGCGCGTCAGCGCGGTTGCAGCAGGTCCCAGGGAGAACGACGGGGACGTGGATGACTCGGACTGGCTAGGGTTCTGCTTTATACGGTACTCCGCCACGAGTACAGCAGAAATTATTTTTGGCATTTTATAGGTAATGCTGTTCTCACCAACAGCGATTCCCACCAAAACATACCCTAGCTTCTCTCTCAGATATTAAGCTATAGGAGTCGAATGTTCTACGCAAATTAAGCGCCGTAAGCATAAAAAATGACAGTGGCAATAGACCATCATGTGGGTTCGCCGCGGTGGCGCAAGAATGTTAAAGACTAGAGACTATTGTTTTAATATCTGAAGGTTAA
Source organism: Orthosia gothica (assembly GCA_949775005.1). Lineage (NCBI taxonomy): Eukaryota > Metazoa > Arthropoda > Insecta > Lepidoptera > Noctuidae > Orthosia > Orthosia gothica. Next base: position 24,824,639 of record OX459035.1, read on the forward strand.
TTTGAATAATATTGTGATTACTGAAGAAAACAATTATAACAGTTGGTTTTTGGAGTTATTCGGTTTTATTAACGCCCTGCGGTTTGAGTTCTGATAATAGCCCTGCTGCGCATTTATACTTATTATAACCATCATCAGTCAACATCTGTTCATTGCTGGACTTAGTTATGCCTTTCTAAGTGAACGCCTGTTTTTTATTCTCTTCAACTCTAATCCAGCTACCAGACAACCTGCGAAGAGACTTGCTCCACATAGCTTGAGGGCGCCCCATCTTAAGTTTGCCGATTCACGTTTCCACTTAAGAACACATCTACCACAACGGTTATTGTTTCGACGGCTAATATGGCCTGACCATTGCCGGCTGCCAGCTGCCCATTGTGGTCGAGAAAATGACCACGTTGACGGAAAAGGCGACGAAATTGATACACTTACATGGCGTGGCGTGTCGTGGCGCCTTCCGACGCAGATGATTGGCTACAAAACTCGTTGCGTTATGACGTAGGCTGGAATAGAGTCCTTTGATTGGTGGATCCCGTACCACGCCACGCCACGACACATAAGTGTGGTTCCGACGACGTTTCTACGCGCGCGCACTGCACTGGTGCAGTTTAATCTGTGGTGCAGTCTTGCGTTGATCATATCACGTGTTCTTGTTTATTATTCTGTTGGATATTTTAGCTTAACCCCACGCTATCATTTATCGGCCTTTCGTTTACGCTTCTTCGTGAATATTTGTTTACCATTTGGATTCGGACGCTCACGAATCACGATTTCATGATGTTAAGGTGCCTCAATTGTAGTGTGGCCACTACTCGAATGCGAAGGCATATTGTAACATCTTTAACACCGCAGTTACAAAATACAGATAAAGACAGTTACTGTTACAGTTGTTAATTAAAGTTCTATTTTAGTGTTTTGTTGCATATATATCCAATTGTATATTTTTTGCTAAGTCGCTATGAGGATGTATGATTTAAATAATAGTCATAATATCCCAGTAATATAGGTAAACGACGTTTCTTCACTAGCCGACTGTCGAAGCGTAATTCTATGAAAATGCTTGGAACACCGACAGTGAGTGTTTCATTCATACATTTTCTTTTTTCATAAATTCTGAAAGGCGCTCAATTACTCATTTGTTAATGTCATTGTCAACTGCCATTGTCAACGGTCATTGTCAACTGTCATTGTCAACTTTCATTGTCAACTGTCATTGTCAACTGTCATTGTCAACTGTCATTGTCAACTGTCATTGTCAACTGTCATTGTCAACTGTCATTGTCAACTGTCATTGTCAACTGTCATTGTCAACTGTCATTGTCAACTGTCATTGTCAACTGTCATTGTCAACTGTCATTGTCAACTGTCATTGTCAACTGTCATTGTCAACTGTCATTGTCAACTGTCATTGTCAACTGTCATTGTCAACTGTTACTGTTAACTATCACTCGTGCCACATAACGACATCATTGCTATTCAAAATGAGCAGGCATTTTTTTTGTTTCCTTTTTAGAGTGTCTCTCGCTTCTTCTATGATCATAAAACTTAAACTATTGTAAAGCCTTACCTCTAAGCTTTAATACGACGTACTGTATGTCAATGTACATGAATATTTTTTGTTAGGGCACAGCTCTATACAAATTCTGGCCATGTCCTTAGACATATTGAAGTTAATAGGGATGCGAAAGTAGAAAAATGTATCGATAGTTTACTTATCGAGATTTTCAAATAGTATCGATATACATAATTAAATTAATTCTTTCCGTTGCATGTGTTGTTGATGTGCTGATGGGTGTATGCTGCTGGGCGAAGAAGAGGCTGGCCACATTAACTGTGCATCGAAGAAACGACGATTTATATAAAGAGCAAGTTCGTATAGGAGGAATTACCAACAGGTCATTTATTGATAAAATACAATCCCTCTTTGGTGTGAGAAGAGGAATAGTTGTAACTGAAACCGACTTTGCTAACGGGGCATAGCCTCTGCAAAGGATGTCGAGTTGACATCATCGGTTGATGACTGTTGTTTAAAAAAAGTAAATGCACTTATAATGATAAGCCCTGGTGCAAGTTCTATGAATAGAACTTACATTCGATGCGATCCAGCCTTGACTTCTCTGGCCTTATAAACGCACGAGATCGAAAAATTGTATCATATCTGAATTTTTGAGATTAAACCCCATCCGGGTCGATGTGAGTTGACGCATCATTCTTATTAGTGTTAGGAGGACGCCTTGTACCTTTTTCAGAGGTTTTGGCTAAGGAAGTTCAAGCATGACGGTGGTGATTTGTTAGTGCGTATGTGCACGGCAGCTGAAGTTAAAAGCACATATCGAAGCATCCGCTAATTCGTTTGTCATGATTAAGCCTTCCCCTTTTATGGGTCGTACCTCAATTTTAATGTCCTCTGTTAGGTAAATGTTCGGGTTAGGATAAGGTAGGATTCATGTAACCTTTCAAAACATCGAATAGAAGCATATCCTAATGTTAGATTAAACTTCAAAAAAGCCAACTACTCTGCTATTAAATTAGATCTAGAAAAAACCGACTGGCATACATTACTCTCGGATACAGACGACCCCAATATAATGTTGGAACAGTTCTACACGGTACTTTTTCAGATCATAGAGCGATATGTCCCATCGACCTTGGTTAAAAGTAATTCGCGACCACCATGGTACACAAAAAAGCTGGAGAGATTACTGCGTGAAAAAAACAACTTAAGAAGAAGGTATGGTACATACAAAAACCCTATGGATAAAATAGCCCTTCGTTGGTGTAGTAAACGCTGTGACAGATTGGCAAGGGAATGTTACAACTCCTATATAAGTAGCATAGAACAGAAAATAACAACGAATCCCAAGTTTTTCTGGTCCTTCATTAAGTCCAAACGGGGTGTTACCAATGCCTATCCAGCTTCAATGTCAAATGGCATCAGCAAAACTTGTAATGGCAATGAGATGTGCAACATGTTCGGGACCTACTTTTCTTCAGTATACAATCCAGCTACCCATGCCTCTAACGTAGTCCAAACTTCGCCTTTCTTTGAAAGCCTTCTTTCCAACTCCGATAGCTTTTCCTTGATCCAGATTCCAAAGGATAAAATAGCCAAGCATCTCAAAAGCTTAGACATCTCCAAAGGTTCTGGCAGCGACGAAATTCCCCCTAACTTTATCGCAACTTGCGCTGACCAACTGGCAACCCCCCTATGCTTGATTTTTAACAAATCTCTCAGTGCTGGTATTTTCCCTAAAAAATGGAAGCTGGCAAAGGTGGTACCGATTTATAAAAAAGGCGCTGATGATTTGGTGGGAAACTATCGACCTATATCTATCCTTCCGACATTTGCCAAGGTTTTTGAAGCAATAGTATGCCCCGACATACAAAACTATTTTAAGAAATATCTGTCTGACCACCAGCATGGCTTTACTACTGCAAGATCCACCTGTAGTAATCTAGTAGCTTTCGTTGAGGACATTGCTGCTTCACTTGACTCGAACCAGCAAGTTGACGCCATATACACTGATTTCAGCAAGGCTTTTGACAAAGTTTCCCATGAAGTGCTGATTCAAAAACTTGCTGCGTATGGCTTTTCTGGTTCTCTTCTTAAGTGGCTGCACTCTTACCTAACGGATAGATCCTTTTATGTTGTGGCCAATGGTTATAAATCTGAAACCATGATCATAACCTCCGGTGTTCCACAGGGTTCCCACCTGGGCCCCGTAATATTTATTATCTTTGTTAATGATCTTCCTTATTGCTTCTTTAACTCCACTCCATTCTTATTCGCCGATGATTTGAAAATAATCCGCGTTATAGATTCTCAGGCTGACTCAACTTTACTTCAGGATGACTTGAACAGACTTTTAAACTGGTGTAAGGATAATAACATGCAACTTAACGTAGAAAAATGTTCCCAAATTACGTTTACTCGCAAGTCTAACTTCATTGATTTTAATTACAGTATGAATGGTACGTACCTCAGTAAGGTTGATGTGATCAGAGATTTGGGAGTCCTTCTTGATCGTAAATTAACATTTATTCCCCACATGGATAACATCATTAAAAAAGCTTCAAAGACACTTGGTTTCGTGTTGCGTAATGCTAAATGTTTTCGAAAGCCTAAAACTAAGATTTATCTTTTTAACTGTCTCGTACGTACTGTATTAGAATACTGCGCGGTTGTGTGGCGTCCCCACTATGCAACACATAGTCTTAGGTTAGAGAGGATCCAGAAAAGATTTTTATACCATCTTGCCTATTGTGCGAGATTAGCCAAAAAAGTTCCGAGCTATGCAAAACGTCTTGAAAAATTTAGCATAGCTTCACTCGAAAAACGAAGAGATAATATAGATTTAATTTTTCTTTTTAAAATACTTCAGAGTAAAATAGACTGTCCCCAGTTGTTAAGTAAATTTAATTTTAACCTACCCTACAATTATCCGCGTCACCCTGTCAAACTGTTACGTCCTCCATTCCGCAAAACTGTATCGGGATCCAACTCCCCTATCCCCAGACTTTGCAGGCTTTTTAATAATTGCGATGAATCAATAGATATTTATTCCACAACACTTCAAAAATTCAAGCGCCTAGTCCATCAAAAGTAGTTACCATATTTGTATTTATTTTTCTTGTCATCACTGTACCTATTGTGTTTCTAAAACTACCCACTTGTTGTTGTAAGTGTTATTTCTGCACTATTATTGTAATTTTATAGATGTTGTAATTTTTTGTTTTTGCATGCTGTGTCTATCGCATCATATTGTATACTATGCTTGTATCATATTGGTTGTATTACTAGAATAAACAGTATAACAATTGTAGATTTAACCAATAAATAAATAAATAAATCATATGGTTCTGCGCGTCTATTCGTAGGGGCGCAGCTCATGTGAAGACTCTTCACTAGAAGGCAACATACTTGCCTATTAAAACACTGGCAATAAATATTACTTGAAAGGTGAATGCATTTAGAATAGAAAATTGGTGTAGATGTTTTTTGTTAAGTTTGAATGTCAGAGAATTGGATAGAAGCCGCCTAAAGGCAGGCATATTGTGGTGTTCTAGCTAAATATATCGAATATAAAAGTAATTTCTGTGTTAATTCATTGGCCTCTGACCACGCCCTCTATAGTACTATAGACGCTCTCTAACCCTTCGAAAAATTCAAGCGTGATATATGTCATGTTTGTTTGTTTTTTTTTTTTTTTTTTAAAACTTTGCCCCACACTAGGAATTTCTTCCTGTATCGTGGGTGCGTTTACAAACATATAAACTCACATACACAACACCCAGAGCCGGAACAACTATTTGTAGATCATACAAATATTTGTTCCGTGCGAGAATTGAACCCGCGACACGCAGCACAGCAGTCAATCACTCAACCACTGCGCCAACCGTGCGCGCAATGTGAAAGTTCCTTGGGAGTCTTGTACATAGATCTAATGATAAAAAGTAAAAGAGACCAACCCCAACATTTATTTCATAAAGCTCGAGTTATAAAACAGCAAATTGCAGCAGAATAATAGTGTTGTTAGTTATAAGAGTCATCAAACTTAATTGTAACGCAGCGTCCACGTAAAACAGGCCACACACACGTATCTTGCTGAATGTAGCTCGATGAAAGCGCAGTAGGTTCTTGCAAAGCTTTTTTTCGCCATCTGTCAATTATTATAAAAAATACCGTGAGAAATTTTCAATTTAATAACACTTACTAGAATAACATAAAAAGTTACCGTTTTTCAAACGGGTCCCTTTGAACTGTGATAACTAAGGTTTGACTTGGAATTACTTAAAGCTACAATCGGGTTTTCAAGTCAAGAGTGAATAGGTTACTTCTAGGCAAGCGTGCTTCACCGTCGACCACATCATCGCTTACCTGATGGTAAGCGATGAAGTGGTCGACGCGTATCGCATTCGCATTTTTGACTCCGGACTGTACATAGAACTAGCTACATATATAATGTTTAAATACAATAATATGTATTTACGAATATTTTACCTGAACAATTTGAATTTAAAATACGAGCACAAGTATCTTGAACACTTTGAATAGCGATGTAGAACTTCTCACATTGCCAGATCAGTACTGTTTGCCACCACAAATCTTTAAATACCCATATGTATATGGACAGCGACGCTATCATGGCTGATTCCTGCAACAAAATATACGACTGATGACCCAATGCTGATCTCAAAACGGTAAAAGAAAACATTGAGCGGAAGCCAGAATGCCCTAGATTTAAAAAATCTAAGTAATTGCGGTGGGCGTCGTAAGAAAACGATTTGAGTTCATGCCACGATAACCCACTTTAATCTACAACATCACTTTGTATATTTATTTATTTGGTTAACCAACAATTGCTTACACAATACGTTTACAGTTTATTATTACTTTAATTTGTAAATGTAACAATTGAATATAGGCTAACATCACATGCACACTTTGTGGTTATACACATTATTATATTGTTTGATAGCATTGTTTTTACTTAAAACTCAAGAACTAAGTTGACAACAGCAATCAATAATAAAAATACAGCAAGTTTGAAAAGGTACTAAGTATTTAATACTGGTTAATAAGTAAATACGCATCATAGGTAAAATTATAAAACAACACATAACTTATACAATTAAAAACTTTAAATTAAGATTAAAACAATACCAGATATTAAATTATAAAACAATATGCAACATTACAATTAAAAGCGTTGAATTAAAATTAAAACAATTGAAACAACATTAATAAATTTATAAATTAAATTAAGTTAATTACATAACAGCACATCGCTAATAAATTTAATTAAAATCAAATAAAATTAATAATAATAAAAGCAAGTAATATTATTAAATTCTATCGGATTGGAAGATAAAATATCAAATTCCTAATATCACATTCTTAATATCTAATACATATCATATAATTAAATACTAGAATAGTACTTTCTAATTGCAATTTGCAAAATTTGGTCAATTTGTCGTGGTGGATATCTATTAGATCACTGCAACCATTAAGCATTTTACACAGGCGTGGAATCGGATAGTTTGCACCCAGAACCGTTGTACGGTCCACCCGTACAATTCATAACTTTTACGTTAAATAAGCAGTTTTGTACCGAGGTTTACCTCAGTTCGCGTTCGGCCGTCGCCGCGTGTACTCACTGTCATCTCACTGTCATAATCAATTTCATTTTCATTTTCAAAGATCTTTATTTTACATAAGATTTAACAAAAATGCACTTACCCTAAGTCACATTTAAACAATAGACACAGAGAGCACTTTCAGAGGCTACTTTCGCCTTTTAAAGTTTATAATAATATGAATGTATTAAACTGATAATATCTTTAACTTTTAACACAATAACATGGTAACATGATAACATTTTTGCAAATTATTTAGTTATGTTATAATTTTGCTGCTTGCATGTAGGTATGACAACATAAATAAAAAATTGTTTGAGTAAATAATAACTAATCGCACGGTAAACTAAAGAAATAACAGCCGCGCGACCAGTTAATGATCAGCGGACGGAGCCTCCCTGACGCCCGCGCTCCGGTGCTACAGCGGCCGGAGCCGGGGCGGCAGCGAGCCTCTCGGGGGTCAAGCCGCTGGTCGCTCGCACCTCAGTTGGTGGGAACAAAAGATAGTGATGCGGTAGGCGGTAAGTGCCGTATCTATCGACATATGGTAATTTGTCCAATGTTGACGAACATAGATTAGAGATCAAGGTATTGGAAGTATTAATTTTATTCTTGTTATAAAATCTTACTGATATTTTAATTATGTGATTGTATAGGAAAGGAAGTTTAATGTGTTTATGTAGTTTTTTGAGATTTGTTTTAAATTTGGTTTTGAAGGATAGTTTTACTGCTTTATTCTGAATAACTTGCAATTGTTGATGGTTAGAGAGACATGTGCTGCTCCAAACTGGACAAGCGTATGTTATACACGGGCGGACAAGTGTAGTATAGATCCTTAATTTGGTACTGCTACTTAATTTGCTTTTTCTATTAAGTATAGGGTTTAAAGCGCCAAGAGCTTGGGCCCCCTTTACACGTAAGTCAGATATGTGTTTGGACCAGTTAAGTCGACTATCCATATTGATCCCAAGATATCGTACACAGTTTTTCCAAGGTGCGGTGTGGCCTGCAACCTTTAAACCTCTCAGAGGGGGTTGCCTAGCACGAGAGAAGAATATAGCTTCCGTCTTATTCTCATTTATTTTAAGTTTCCATTTCTTGAAGTAGTCAAGAAGTAAGTCGATGGAATATTGTAGGCGATCTATGATCAGATCGGTATCATCCGAAGAGGTATACGAGGCAGTATCGTCAGCAAAGCAAGCTAGATTAGTTCGGGGTTGAATGGGGATATCGTTTAAGAACAGGAGAAATAAAAAGGGGCCGATAATCGAGCCTTGTGGAACGCCAGCTGGGATTTTTTGAGGTGATGATGAGGTTTCCCTGATGTAAACTAGGAATGTACGATTTGCAAGGTACGACTGGATGAGTTTAATGAGCGGCATGGGCACCTTCAGAATGAGTAACTTGTGTAGCAGGCCTTCGTGCCATACGGTATCAAATGCCTTTTCAATATCTAACAGGAACATACCTGTAGATTGTCTGAGGTTTAAATGATGGGAAATATGCTCAGCCACCCTGGCCAGCTGTTGAGTAGTTGAGTGAGCAGCACGAAATCCAAATTGCTCCTGGATCAAGGACTGCTCAGTGGCAGCTAATAGTCTAGCATAAATCAACAACTCGAAAAGTTTGCCAAAAGATGGTAACAGGCTTATGGGTCGGTAGTTTACAGGTAAGGTACTGTCTTTTCCGGGTTTTTTAATTGGTATAATCTTAGCTTTTTTCCAGATGTTAGGGAAATAGCCTAGACTAAAACAAGCATTGAAAATTTTTGTAGCATAAACTATCGCTTTCTGTGGCAAATTCTTTAGGAGCAAGTTATGGATTTCGTCATGACTGGTAGATTTACGGGATTTAAGTTTTGTCAGCGCTTTACGAACCTCGAATGGCCTAATGGGCTTTATAAAATCGGAAGTGAGGTTATAGTTATTTATGACTGACATGGAGTTCGATACCTCATACTCGAGTTCAGTGTCACTAGCCCAGTTTGTGGTAAGGCTCATATTTTCGCAGAACGCATTTGCTAAAGCGTTACATTGATCAGCCGTGCCAGACGTAAGTGACCCATCAGGAAGTTTAAGGGGAGGTATGTCGGTAGACTTAGGCTTAAGGGATTTAGTCAGACGCCAAATATCTTGACTGGGATTATCAACTTTTGCCAGTTTAGCATTCCATACGTTATCGACATGATTCTGGATATTTGCATTTATGTATGATTGAAGGACGTTAATATTACTGCGATTGAGTCTTCTAAGGTAACCACTTGGCAGTTTCTGCTCATAACGACGTAAATAATTTTTATAGCGGATTAAACGTGTAATGCACCAAGGAAGTTTTACGGAATTATCGCTAAATACAGCAGTCGTAGACGGTATGGAGGAGTCTCTAGCATCAATTATAGTTTGTTGCAAATGAGCAATGGCAGTATCAATTTCTTCTACTGAATTGTATGTCTTTGAACTAAGCATGATGTTTTTATTGAGGTGGGATCGATACTCATTCCAATTAGCGCAGTTAAATTTAAAGTACCGACTTTTAGCCTTACGACACAACGTACCTCCAATAGTGAAGAATAGGGGGTAGTGGTTAGAAGACAATGCTATTAACGTTTGGACCTCGCTAATGCAGTTTACATTCAACGACAGCACCAAGTCCGGGCTCGTTGGTCTGCGATTGGGGCAGTAGTTAACTTGTGTAGGTAAGTTAGGGGTGTGTATGACGTAATCGGAATCGAGGATATGGTTAAAGAGAGTTCTGCCTCGTGTATTAGTCATAATCAATAAATCTATCATTATAAACTATCACATCGTATCATTTATAGTTGTCCCGTACAACCGTTCTGCGTGAAGGTGGGTGCAACGGAGTGATGGGGTTTGCGGATATCGGGATGGAGAACGAAACTTTAAAAGACTTAGTAGATTAGGGCAAACGATTTTATTTCTTAGCAGTTTATAAAGAAACAATGCATCACTGATATTTCTTCGAGTTGACAACGAGTGTATCTTACGTCATCATACACTTCGCGAAGTTACCGCCGCCAATGTCGACGCCACGTGGTTCCACTGTTTGCCCTGATGTAGGAATCTTAGGCTTTTCACTAGGGTGCGGTTGGTCTCCGCCTGTATCCTGGCGAACGACTCCTTCATAGTGGATAGCAGCCGTTCTGTTTTTGAACGTAACAACAGAAATTTGTTTGTTGAACACTGCGGCAGGCGCGCCTATGTGGGCCCCGCCGACTGCGTGGTCCGCTGTGGCAGGAGCGCCGGTGCGGGCCCCGCCAAGCGTGTGGTCGAGGGCGAGCTCAACTAGGCACGCATGTCCTCGGCCGCATCGGTCACGTGCGCGTGGGTGGCAGCGCCGCGCGCAGGGGTGCACGATACCACCCATCGATTCGCAGTCCTCGTCTATATAGCTATCGTTATTTTGTTCTATCGCCTTGCTGTTGATAACTGCTTGTGTTTCTCGCGTCGTTCGTGGTATAATAACCTTTAGGGTTGGTTCGTTCACACGCTGTTACACTTAACTAGCTTTAAAACACCACGTGGATGATACTGGCACGCGATTTTCAACAACACTTCTTTTACAGAATGTGAATGAAGTGTTGTGATGTGTGTGAATACGTAATAAAACGTTTGAGTTCATGCCACGATAACACACGTTATTCTACAACAAAACTTTGTATACGGTAGATCTTACACACTTACAACAGTACTTCTTAAATTACTCGTAAAACTATGACATAAAAATACAACAATAGTTTTGGCGGGTACGAGCTAGAACCGTTATAACCGATCTATCTAGCATGCGTGACTCGAACGGAATTAGACTGGCAGCAGGCCAGCGGGCCCTGCACAGCGGCGTGGGGCGGGGCATATGCTGCCGGAGTCTGTGTTTCCCGATAGCTACAATCTAGGAGTCTTTAAGTCAAGAGTGAATAGGTTACTTCTAGGCAAGCGTGCTTCACCGCCGACCACATCATCGCTTACCATCAGGTGAGATAGTGGTCAAGCGCGAGAATATAATTAAAAAAAAAAAAAAAAAAACTGGCGAGCATCTGGTGCCGTGGTCCCTGTATCCAGGTAGAGACTGACCGACGTCCACATTAAGCGTTACATAAGTCATTTTGGGTTTGAGTCATTGTGGTGAAAGGATAAGTCAGCTAGAGCCTTGGTTACAGGGCGCTAGCTGTCCAGGGAACGCTGGGCATTTGGAATGGCAATACGATATATTTAACGCCCCGAAGAGGCTCCTTCCATGCACTCTCGAAATCCTGTAACATCCACCAACCCGCGCTCGATTTGTTGGATTATGGCCGTCTCCCTCTCACAGGGGAAGCCTGTGTCCCAGCTAATGATATACATACAAGACTTTTAACATATTTACCTCAAAATATGTTTAAATTGCGGCGGTATATGTTCAAATTGCGCCGAAAACTCTGCTTGCGCGATGTAGGATTTTATGTGACATCAGTTCATATCTGGCGACATAAATGCGACCACCCTTATGACATTCAGAACATAACGATCAGTTATGATATTGTATCACTTGCAAAAAGGGCCCGTGCTTAGTTTTTGAAATATAAACTTCACTGAAGTTGGAATAACGCTAGTTTTAAAAAATGGCTCAAAGGTTGGACTGGAAACTGAACTCATTGCGGTTTTATATTTATTTATGAACTTAAAATTATACTCACAAAGTTCACCACTCCTCTCTTTAACATTTCAATTGACACTTGAATGTAAACCAAAGCGTGAAAAAACACTTGTATAGTGTAAAAAAGTATCTGAAAAATGTAATAATCAAATACTAAATTAATATCTGATCTACACAGTTGCCCACATTCGGGAAAAATTAAAAAAAAAAAGGGAGATAAGCGTGTGCTCTGCTGTGGGACAATTCAGGCTTGCAATGTAAACATAAACATTTTCTTTTATCTTCAAGAAACATATAATAATTCACTTACAAAATAACGAAAGCATGCTATATGATTGTCATAGCATTTTAGTATATCAACGTATGCCTGAAACAAATTATTGCTGAAAGCTTCACCGTATGTGCCATTCATGACTTCAACTTCAGAATTTAAAGCTTGAATATTCCATAAACATACTTTTTCTTCCAGCATTTTTAAGACTCGAATGAAACAGGATACTTTTAAATCAAAAAACACGATGAAGTAGCCACTGACCATTATAAAGAAAGATAAATCTAACTTATAGAGAAAATAAGTGAACACGGAGCAGTAGAAAAACAGTGACATAGTTGCGGCAATCCAATTCCAGATAACAATTAGTCTATAACTGAGTTCATTGTTGAGGAATCTGTGCAGTTTTTGGAAAGTTAGAACAAACTGAATATTACTTTTCGTTTGAAAGATTCCGGTGAAGAAAATAATAGCAAATCCCAAACAATTGTAGAAACAGTCATAATAGCCAACAATATACATGAAGGTAGTATCCCCTAGATATTCTTTGTAAAAGTAAAGCGTATAGGCACGGTAGATAGTCAAAAGACTGAACGATAGTGTACCAACAATTGAAACAAAATTAGAGATTAAACTATTTGGAGCTAAGATATTGTTTTTGATGCTGTAGTTGGGACAAAACATAAGAAAGTTTAAAAGATTGAAAGGTAATAGCATCGACTGCACATCTTTGTCCACTGTATTTTTTAAAGGAAAGTTTACTACACATTCCATCGCGGCAATACGTTTTTTCTTCATGTTGAACATAATTATCATTTTCTGTCGCTACCTGGCACACAAATGGTACTACATTAGATGATAATGTATTAAATATACGCTTTGGCCTCATTATAATAATACTCTATTAATAATTCAATATTTTTTCAAGGCTTTTCATATAAATAACATACCACCAATCGAACTTACCAAAGCAATACACAAATGGTACAATTATTATATTTATACAACAATATGAAGCATATTGACTAATGCCCTATAACTTTAAAGTATAATATTTGAGGAGGTAAGAAGAGTGGCAGAAGTAGTAAAAATTTATATTAAAAAGTGCTCGTTAATTAATCTGCCAAAATTGGCGATATTCTTCGCCATCCACCTACGGTGCTTCGACCTGATCTTGCATGCTTGCATTTCATGGCACATCTTCTACGTCTATATAAGGTAAACCGATAACTTAAAGTCGGTCAAAATAAAATAAGTATGCAACAATAATATAAAATACTTGTACACTAAATCTTTAATGGTACGAGGATAACAGAAATGCGAACTGTAGCCAAACATTTGCATAGTTAGTCAAAAATGCCAGGTGCCAGTAGAAGACACACTTCTACGTAGAACAACCGACAGGCACGCATCTCACTGAACGATGCTCGGCACAACTTCTTGTCTTTTAATAATTTTTATTGAGCATTTATTAGCTATTTGACATGAAATAAATTGTTAATGTTTCTTATGCCTGACTATCTATTGTTTTTTTTTCATTATGAATTCTATTTGTTTTGTTTTTTTTTTTTGTAATTTTTTTTTTGTAGTTTGTTTGTATGTTTGACATTTTTTTGTATTTTATTAATGTAATGATTTGCACGCCGTAAGGTAAAATGTAGCTGATCTCATTTTTTATGTTATTTATCTTACACCGTACCTACATTTTTAGCAAATAAAATTCTGATTCTGATTCTTCTGTAAATGTATATTTTTCAAATTTTCCACACGTGCGATTGCTAAACGAAAAAAATCTTACATACTAGTACAATTTGACAGCAGAATATAAGCGCATAATAGCCTGAGATTTTTTCAATACTCGTATGTCCGGACTTGTAGAAATAAAACTTTAGGGCCGTAAAATATATGATCAAACGAACTTCCAAGTGAAGTTCGATCATTATTGTTATGACTTGCTTCATTTGAAGATATGATTATAACAATGTAGTTTCCCTAACTTACTTGGTAACTTCGCACATATTTAAAAAAAAAAATAAGTTTCAGAACTTTTATTGAGTATGACCTTGTGTCACTTTGACGTTTAGCTCATTTTTTTTAGAGTCAAGTTAGCTGTATGTATGAAACAAAATTGTCTGTATACCTGATATATTCATTTATCAGGGAGGGAGGGAGTTCATATCTCCAAATGAAGCAAGTCATCATAGTAGTGATCGAACTTCACTTGGAAGTTCGTATGATCACATATTATAATTCCTTGCTTCATTTTTCAGATATGATTATAACAATGTAGATGTTACGAGTCAGAAAGTTTTAGATTGGAGAAAATAAACAATAAGTTAGCAAAAAATATAGTTTTATTTTTCAACAAATCAGTCTTATAATAGTTATGCTTATTTATCTAATTAAATGAACTTAACATAAACTTCTAAACATTAATTTAGATCACCTTAAAACACAGAAAAAAAAAAAAAGAAAAGACCGAATAAAACTAAAAGACATAAAGAGCAAGACAAACTTTAAGAACGCATACACAACTTACAAACAACTAAAATGGCGATGGTCTGGACATATGATCAGAGAGAAAAAGGAGAAATGGACCAGTTTTATAACTGAATGGTATCCACGAGATGGTAAAAGGAATAGAGGTAGACAGACTAAAAGATGGGAGGACGACATTGTAAAAATAGCTGGTACTACATGGACGCGTACAGCAAAGGACAGGACACAGTGGAAATCTTTAGAGGAGGCCTTTGTCGAAGGACAAGCTGCGATATCACAACCACCGTTTGCCGATATTAATTTAATTCCATAAGGAACTTAGTATTTAAGTCTTGGCATGTTTAAATAATTTGATATAGTTTGTAAAACTAAGAACAGCAATAAAGGCTTTTTATTTTATTTATTTATTTAATACACAGAAACATTTTTAATATTAAGACAATATTACAATCACAATGGTCTTCTCTTGGTAAGCAAACAGACCTAGCAAATTCGCCCATTTACGACAGACCTGTTATAAAACCGGGCGAATGAATTGGATGAACTAGTCCACCCGTTGGTTTTGTGAATAGTTTCTATATTAAACCCGGCCAAACTTGCGGCCGAGGTGTAACCGTGTCTTGTGCTGTGCGCACTGAATGTACTGATGTCAACGCCACTTTCTGACAGCATTTGTTTGATCCATCTGTTGATGGTTTGTGTAGTGGCAGGCTTGTGTGGCCGTCTGTACGTAAGCAAAAGGTTGTTTGTGCTCTCAGGTCTTATGTTTTTGGTTCTAGAAATTTAATCTGCGAGAGCTCTTGCTGGGCAAATAAATATAATAATAATAATAATAACGGGTGAATCGATCCGCCACATTATCTCTGGTTGTTCTCGTCTAGCTAACGAAGAGTACTTGCATAGGCACAACCTTGTAGCCAGGATTATCCATCAGCAACTTGCTCTGAAATACACTCTTGTGGCATCGAAGGTGCCGTACTACAGGTATGTGCCCGACCCAGTTCTCGAGAATGGCAATATCACATTGTACTGGGATCGGTCCATCTTCACTGACAGGACTATTGTAGCCAATAAACCTGATATAGTGGTGGTGGACCGAATCGAGAGGCGTGCAATGATTGTTGACATTACCGTCCCTCATGACGGGAACCTCGTGAAAGCCGAGAAAGATAAGCAAATCAAGTATCTTGACTTGGCTCGCGAGGTTGTCGACATGTGGGATGTGGGCTCAGCGATCATTGTACGTCGTATTGGTCGTGTCGGCCAATGGCTTAATAGCCACGAGCCTCGACCAATATCTTAGGAGGCTCTCGTAAGGCGGCTGGGTCAAGGGCCTGATCCAGAATGCAGTATTGCTGGACACGGTTCGTATTGTTAGGAGGTTCTTCTCTCTGGAGCCCTGACCGCCGGTAGCTTGGACCCTGTTCCCGATACCGGTAGGCCTCTATTTTCTATATTTTGAAATGTTTTTTTAATTTATTTTATAAAAATATTTAAAAATGTACGAGATAAGAAATTTAATGAATAAAGGAGATAATAATAATATAATATATGAATACTGATGTCTTAAAGGCCTTAATTTATACGCGCCTTTAAGGAGACGCTTTATAGGTTCATCTGAGCCAATATTGTTGCCTATAAAGGCTGATAAAGCAGAACGATGGGAATTCAGACTGGCATTCGCACACCCATTATTAAATTGTGCCACTAAGAATGTGAGTAAAGATGATTTCGGTGGGTCAAATACATTAATTTTGTTTACTGTACAATATTGCCACCAAAGCTTAAGTGATATATTGTATTGATGTATGGTGCTGGTAGAAAAAGAAGATAGCATCAGTGCAGCTGAGTGTGCGCATGCTGAAGGCCTGCCGGAATGCCTCGCAACAGGGTAAGGTTCTTGTGCAGGGGATGACACTCCCTGAAATGATATTGTAAGAGGTTTTTATTGGGGTTTAAATAAACAACGTTGGAAATAATAAGGTTTAGTAATAATGGAAACCATGGCTGTGATGGCCAATTAGGATAAACAAATATGCCCTGTGCATTATCATTTATGATTTTTCTTAGGCATTTTAATATCAGAGAAAATGGTGGAAACGCGTAAAAGTAGTAACTATTCCATTCTGCTGTGAATGCGTCAACGGATACTGCGTCTGGGTCTTTTTGCCATGAGATGAACTTGGCACACTAAGTGTTATCTCGAGACGCGAATAAGTCTATCTCAGGTTGACCGAAATGTTTTATTGTGCTTTGAAAAGCTTCATTAGAAAGAGACCACTCAGTATCCGAGTTTACAATTGTAGAAGCGGCATCAGCACGGTTATCTTTGGTATTGACGTATGATGCATATACCCAAAGGTCTCGCTGCTCACACCATTGCCAAAGAGATCTGGCCAAGTCATTTAAGTGGGTGTACTGAATACCCCCCATACGATTTATATAACTAGTCGCAGTGGTATTTTCCATGCGTATTAATATTGCACAGTTGGTTAAATCGCTAGTAAACGATTTCAAGCCCAAAAAGTCTGCCATCAGTTCTAAGTAATTGATATGATATTCTTTTTCTGATGACTTCCTTTTACCAAGGAACGTTCCTACAAACAGAACCGACGCCACACGCGTCGGTATAAATTTCGATGGCAAATTTTGGCGGTCGCATAAAATTGCGTGTTGTATCAATATTTGACAACCACCAAACCAAGTCTTCTAATATAATGTCAGGTAGGTTAATTTTAGCTTCGTAATTATTATTATGCTTAAGAAGCGCGAGGAACTTCTGGGGCTCTAAGATCTTAGTGTAAACCCAAGCGTACTTTACGGCTGGCCATGCGGCGACTAGTACACCAATAAGTAGGGCTAACTCGCGAATAGAGCTTGACTGTAATTTTGTAAACTTAGTAACTAACTCCGCAATGCTACGTCGTTTACTGTCTGGTAATTCTAAACTAAGGTTTTTGGTATCATAACAAAATCCTAAATATTTGCAGGATTGTTGCGGTTTTAATATACCTAGGAACCTACCTACCTTTAATAACCTAGGAACTCTAGTAGTTTCAAAATTCCATTTACATTATCAAGACACTTGTCTTAACTATCTCCAATACATAAGATATCGTCTAAAAAGTTACTGATTGGAATCTGTGATGTCTGAGATAAACCATAACTTCTTTTAAAACCTTAGTAAATACCCGTGGTGCTACTGATAAGCCGAACGGCATGCAATTAAAGCAAAATGTGTGAGATTTCAACGACATATTGGGTTGAAATTGAAATTTTAAATATTTGAGGTCAGAAGGCTTAATGGCAATGAGCAAATATGCATCTTTTAGGTCGATGGTGGCAAGGTATCCATTGCGTAGTATCAATTTGCATGCAGTTCGATAGTCCTCCATTTTAAAATGTTAGTTTTTAGGGTTCCGTACCCAAAGGGTAAAAACGGGACCCTATTACTAAAGGTGAACGCACACCTGTCCGCGCCGCAGGAGCCACACGCGCTGCAGTCATCGAATTTTATAAATCTTTATATGAAATCGTATGCAGCCTCACGCACCTATCCGCGCCGCACGAGCCGCATTTTAGCAAAATGCTGTAGGTATATGGATTCCACCAGCGCGTGCGGATGACGTCATCAGATTCGGTGGGCGATGAAGGCGGCGCGGAAACATGATCCGTATCCGTATAATACAGTTGAAGATGTACAGAAGTGGATACAATGAGTGCGGCGCGGATAGCGCGGGGCCTTGAGAAAATGCGATGACTGCGGCACGTGCGGCTCCTGCGGCGCGGATAGGTGCGCGTTCACCTAAGACTCCGCGGTCCGTCTGTCTGTCTGTTCTTCAGTCACCAGGCTGTATCTCATGAACCGTGATAGCTAGGCAGTTTAAATTTTCACAGATGATGTATTTCTGTTGCCGCTATAACAACAAATACTAAAAACAGAATAAAATAAATATTTAAGTGGGGCTCCCATACAACAAACGTGATTTTCTTGCCGTTTTTTGCAATAATGGTACGGAACCCTTCGTGCGCGAGTCTTACTCGCACTTGGCCGGTTTTTGATTAGTTTATATGTAATATAAAGCGTTTATCGCCATTAGGTTTTAGCGTGAGAAATATTTTCGATATAAATTGATCTTTAGTCACATTGCACTCTAAGATAGCCCCTAATGGCTTTTAACTTAACTGATTTTTCAGTATATGATAGAATATTTTTAGGAATAACCTGTTGGCTCACAGGGATGTGAAATGGTATTAAATAGCCATTTCTTAGCCACTCAAGAATCACATTGTTGCTGGTTATTTTCAACCATCTTTCATAAAAGTGGGTAAGTCTACCAGCATGTAACTGCGTCAACGGTGAGTCTGCGTGGGCGCCCGTGGTTTGGCGCGCGGCGCGGCGCGCTGTGGCGGCTGCGCTGACGATACGTACGGGCAGCGACTCCCTGCCACAGTCGGCCTCCTGTATGCAACCCCCCCTCCCTGTTCGCCAGATACCGAGGGAGCTGGTTCCAGTTTCCCTGGTAGGATGGACGGGCGCTGAAGTGTTGAGGCGGCTTTGTAATTTTTCCAGGCTTTTTAATAGAAAGGCCTTGCTTCTCAATGGTCTTGGTGGCTTCAATTTTTAACCCCGGAAAAAGTGGTGTGTTTTAAGTTTCACTTGTGTTACTGTGTATCTGTGTGTCTGTCTGTGGCATCATAGCGCCTAAATGGATGAACCGATTTTGATTTAATTTTATTTGATAGGTGATTTTGACGAGAGTGTTCTTAGGTATGTTTGAATAAAATCGATTCAGCCGTTTAAAAGTTATGGGCGTTTTACTGTTTGAATCGGGGTGTTTTCGCAAGATAAATGTGTTGGATAATGTTTTTTTTTTTTTTTAATTTTACTTGTCTCAGACAAGGACGAACCATACAGTGATTCGTCCCGTTCAGACTCATTAATAATATTTAAAAAGGCCTTGTCCAAACTAGGAGTGATTAATTTTACTCGTGCCTGTGTTGCCAAGTAATGTGAATCACAAAGTAGGCGGCAACCATTGCTCAAGTGTTTCATAGCTAGAACCTTGTTATCGCTTTTCAGCAGCAGATCAATGCCTCTATTGATGGCAGTAATGCCCGTACCAAGCTGCTGTTGAGCCGCTGTAAGTGTCTTGTCACGGTTACAAACCATGTCAGGTAATGCCGCAGAGTTTTCTGCATTCAATGTTGGTACTTGTAAAAGCCTACAGTTGTTTGGTATAGGATAATTGGCTTCCTCTTGCGGGCAGTGCTCTGTATGGGCACATTGATTATCATCATCCAGTTCCGAATCCACGATGTGTGAAATATCGGGAGGTGCTGAAAATGGTTCCGTCAAGGGTTCTTTCTCTCTGCCCAAACTCACTTCAAAATCTTCGATATCTAAAATTACAATTTGCAATTTAAGTTTTGAAGGTAGATTGAAGGTATTTGCCCGAAACGTTACATCTGTTTTAGAGTGTACGTATTATTTGCATGTTTGTCACCGTTGAAGACTCGCAGTCAACCCCGATGCAATTAAAATAGGCAAATTATTAGGTGTTACAGCACTTATTTTTTATCTTAGTTTCGAAAAATGTCGCAGTCAATCCCAGAGCATTTCGAAAACTATGTAGGTAGGTAGTAATAATATCACAGTTCACTTTTTGATCACAAAATTGTGCAATAATTGTGCTTACCTTCGTCTGATGATGATGATAGAGGTAGAAGTCTTGTTCTTCGTCTTTCTTTTTCTTTAATTTTACGAGCATAGTGCTTGAGATTCGATGATGGGCTTCTTTTCGGTATTTAACGCGGAGCGCGTGCGTAAGTTAACGTGCACGAAAAAAGGAATGAGCTAAACGTCAAAGTGACACAAGGACATACTAACTAAACGTTCTGAAACTTAAAGAAATCTTTAAAATATGTGCGAAGTTACCAAGGGAAACTACATTGTTATAATCATATCTGAAAAATGAAGCAAGGAATTATAATACATTAATTGACTAACATAATTATATTACCAGTAACACAAATAATTGAATTAAGTGTTCTTTACTGAGTAATTAGTAATGAAATACTAAAATACTCCTAAGTTTCATACGTGTTTGTTAGTACTTTCTGAACGATTCCTCAATCAAAAGAAAGAGTGACTGAATTATTGGTTATAGTGATCAAACAAATTTTTTGTCGAAAAACGTTGGTTATCATTAAACGAGTGTAAAACCTATGATTCAATAGAACGACTTTATTCTGTAGCAATTTAATAAATCTGATTGATTGCACTATATTAAAATCAAAATACATTCAAGTCGCAAAACTAACAATGAAATGAATTTGAACACAAGGGTTTACAAAATAATAACAAATACAAAAGGTAATGTAAAAGCTAATAGTAACAGTAAAACTGATCCAACTGTCCCTGATAAATCTCTTGGAATTATTCTAATCGTTGAGAAATCTATGCACTTTTTGAAAGGCCACGCAAGCGTTCATGCCATTTTAATGGCCCTTCAAAAAGTAGCGTATATCGTACATGCTGTGGAGTAGTTCGAAAAATGTTGATTAAACAGTACCGTAACTGCAAGAAAGTTCTAGAATAAAAATTCTAGATGGCGCGGCATTAAATTTCTCGTCTAAAAAACATACTCTCTACCGAGTCCGACTGAATTAATTGAGGACCATTGTCCACATGGACAAATTTAGGTATTCCGTGTACAAGAAACACTTTTTCTTCCAGTACTCTAACCAAAGCAGTACCTGTTGCATTCCGTATAGGAAACAACATAACATATTTGCTAAAATAATCAGAACATACTAATAAATTTGTGTTTCTTTTTAGAAGACACAGAAAAAGGTGATAATAAATCGTAAAATAACCGTGAGTGCGGCCGCCGTTGCCGCTCGTTGCCTAGCGACCGTTCGCGAGCGTGCAAATAACATTCCGCGTGGTCGAGAGCCGCCGAGCAACGTTCCTGCCGATACTACAGGTAACCCAGCGTATTGCAACGCTAGGAGTCACTTAAATCTTAACGAGCATTCTAATGTCACCAAAAATGTGGGTGATAATAATAATTATATTAGAGACATTAAGTTTTCTGTAAGTTCAACTAAAACCAGTTCGCAACATGGACAAGTAATTCAATCAGATGATAACGATAATGTTTACGTATCATGTTACATGAATAATAATAGAAATGCTCAGTGTTTAGATAATGTTCAGTGTGATTGTTTATATTCATGTGTTGATAGTGGTAGTGTTCATAGATGTTTAGGATTAAGCTCAGTAAATATTAATAGAAATAACGAACTACAAAATTGTAAGAAACACCTCGCGTACGCACAGGGTCGAACTAAGGGAGGTCCAATCAAGGGGGAGCCTAATAATAATAGACCTTTGATGCAAATAGATATTATGGGTGAAAAAGGTACAGCGTTACTGGACACTGGGTCAAGGGGCTGTATTGCCGGTCACACACTTACACACTTTTTCGCGTGTTGAAGGAAAAAGGTCATCGATTACAACAGTGCACTAGAAACATCAGCCTGGCGGATGGCTGCACGCGCCTGATGGAGGTGCTTGTTGCAGAGGTACAGGTGACACTTCTTCATAAAATTGTGCCCACCAAGATTATAATTTTCCCAGAAGCGCAAAATAATGAATCACTTTTATCTATTGATTTTATTAATAGTGCCGGTCTCGTGATCAATTTCAAGCAGTGCCTTTGGCATTTTTTGGATAGGGAAGACTAAAAATATAAATTGATTTCGGAAACTTCTTCACCTCGTCATACTTACGCCGCGATTAATGTTTTACGCGATGACGAAGGTGCAGGTTTAGAGGATCAGGAGCGTGAGAAGCTTGCCCAATTACTCACGGATTTTCAGGAGATTTTTAACACAATTGGGAAGCCGACTCCATATGGGGAAAATCATATAGACACGGGGAATAATTCTCCGATAGCGACGCCTCCATATCGCCTGACGCCTGCAAAGAAGGAGATTATGCAGCAAGAGTTTACCAAGATGTTGGCTGAAGATATTATTGAAGATGCGAATCTGCGTGGGCTGCTCCAGCCCTGCTAGTACCTAAACGTGACGGCAGTTATCGTTTCTGCGTCGACTATCGAAAGTTAAATTTAACTACAAAGTCGGACGCTTATCCAATGCCTCGCATTGATGAACTGCTGCAATCTACTACACGTGGACGTTGTCACATGAGTACAATAGATTTGCGATCTGGATACTGGCAAGTGTCAGTTAAAGAAGATGATAGGGATAAGACGGCTTTCGTGACCTCTTTCGGAACCTTCCGGTTTAAAAGAATGCCGTTCGGTCTGAAGAACGGACCAGCTACTTTTCAGCGTCTGATAGACAGAATGCGATTCGGTTCAGAATTAAAGCATGTTACAATACTAGGGTATTTAGACGATTTGTTGATTATAACGCAGGAGGACTTTTCGAGGCACCTAGAAAACCTGCGAATCGTTTTTGAACGACTGATTTATTTATTTTATTTATTTATTTTATACTTCATGCACACATACGTACAGAGGCGGACTTAATGCCTTAGGCATTTTCTACCAGTCAACCTTTGGGTGATGCAGAGACAAATAGTGGTAGGTTTATTCAAATACAAAGATCCATACTATAAAATACATACAATAGATATTCAAACAAATAAACTAAATACACGAATATACTTAAACAGTTAGTAGTAGCAGTTATTTGGAAAACATTATAGCTGTGACGATACTACTGCCAACTTCTTACGAACGTGCTCGCGAGCTTTCACTTTGAATGCCAATCTGTTAGTTGTCATCCTGATTTCGTGGGGGAGCGCATTCCACAGAGAGATAGACTGAACGAAGAAAGAACAGTGAAAGAAGTCAGTTCGATGAGTGGGACATTGAAGAAGACGGTTATGCGAAGAGCGAAGATTTTTGTTGTGGTTGTCGCAAGTATATTGAAAGTGCAGGGCTAGATAACTAGGGGTATTGGAAGAGGTAAGAAATGAAAACAAGGTAGTTAGTGCCCTTAGCTCTCTGCGTTGACGTATGGGCAACCACTTTAAAAGTGACCGATGCGCAGAGACATGATCATATTTACGCAGGTTGAAAACGAATCGAATGCAGTAATTTAGAAGACGGTCAAGTTTGTTGAGGAGATCTGCATTCAGGTCATAATAGCACACGTCACCATAATCGATGATAGGAAAAATTAGGGCCTGCACAAGCATTGTTTTAGTTTTCGACGGCAAAAAATTTTTTAAACGGTACAGAGCCCGCAGAGTTCCAGTTACCTTCTGACTGACACTAGCAACTTGAGTACGCCAGTTTTTTTTTTTTTTTATATATTATAGGCTCGCGCTTGACCACTATCTCACCTGATGGTAAGCGATGATGTGGTCGACGGTGAAGCACGCTTGCCTAGAAGTAACCTATTCACTCTTGACTTAAAGACTCCTAGATTGTAGCTATCGGGAAACACAGACTCCGGCAGGGAATTCCACTCCTTAGCTGTACGCATAATGAAAGTATTTCCAAAACGTTTAGTGCGTATGGGTGGTATGTCTACCATGTAGCGATGGCGCATCGCCGTACGTCTTGTAGTCCGATGATGAAACGGGCTTGGTGGAATTAGATCATGCAATTCCATCGCACACTCCCCGAAATGCAACCGATAAAAGACCGACAAGCTGGCCACTCGGCGAAGATGTTCAAGGCTCTGGAGCTTTGACTTAACCAGTGCCTCATCGCCGATGAGCCTTTTGGCCCGCTTTTCGATCGACTCTAGTGCATCAAGCTGGTATTTGGCGGATCCGTCCCAGAGATGAGAACAGTACTCCATGCATGGTCGAACTTGCGCTTGATACAAGCTGAGCAGCTGTTCTGGCGTGAAGTACCTTCTAACCTTTGCAAGGATCCCCAGCTTTTTGGCAGCCAGCTGAGCCTTTGCCTCAATGAAGGAACTAGATAGAGGGAGAGTATGTAGCGCGGCAACCCCACGACAATAGAGGGAATGTTAGTGTTGGCCCCACTGATAGGCATCGCGAGAATAGGAGTAAGGTTGACACTACTGGCGTGGGCGACCAATCACGCCCCACGATTATTCCCGCGCACTGCGTTGAGCAGACGTTTCTGGCGGTACCAGAAAAAGACCAGTTTAAGTCTACCCTCGAAACGTGCTCGCGACGTGTTTCAGGCCGCGCTCGTAAAACGCCGGCCATATTAGACCTCTAAATGTTACCTTGAATAGTTATTTCATGTTTATCTTATTTTATGTTCCTGTACGTGTATTTTGGTGATTAAAGTAGTGTAAATTTAGCAAGGAATTTTACTCAGAGGCCCGAACCCTATGCCCAACGGCTACAACATAATATTTTTAAGATACACAAGATTTTCAATGACGCATATTTGTACCTTTCAACTAATTCCGTTTTCTTTTTCCTTTTATTGATGCACCACGCTCTTGAAGACGGGTTTTTAGGTACAGTATGGTCTGATTTCCTCAATTATTAGTTGGCTCCATTTTTCTGTCACTATTAGTTTTATATTTTGTATACTTAAACTGTGAAATATTGCCGCTCGATTTTGACACACTTTGACAGTTTAGTTTGTTAACCTTGTTTTCAGTGGCGCCACCAGAGCTCAGCTTTGCGGATAATTCCCTATTTTACAAACACGGGACGCCGGTACTAGCGAGTAATTCAACGTGACATTCAACTGCTGTCGTTTGGCATTTTTTTTTTCGTTTAATCTTACTTGGCGATTGTGTTGAGATAGATTAGATAGATTGTGTTATGCATTACTGTTTATCTTAGGACAGTTATTTGAGGGGTACAAATGCAAAAAAGTGCTCATAAAAAATTGAAACCGGGCTCAACGACGCAAAAAAATTTTGCTGATTCCAAATATATATATAACTCAATTTCGCAAAATATGTCGATCAAATAGCCAAGGAACCGTCGGTATGTATTCAAAATAAGTATGTAACAATAATTTAAAGCACTTGCATACTCAAATTTTAATGGTACGAGGATTACAGAAATGCAAACTGTAGTAATACAACGGTATAGTTAGTGAGAAGAGCCGCCAGGTGCAATAGAAGACACACGTCTATGTTGAACAGTTGACAGGCGCGCATCTTACTGAACGATGCTCGGTACACGCGCCTCACATTCTTGCACAACTTCTTGTCTTTATCTGTAAATGACATTGTATTAACTTTAAAAATTTCGCGTTTCATAATTGAAAACAATATAATTATCACGGGAAATTTAACGCGATGATTTCGATTGTTTGTTGAATCGAAAGCATCGCGTTAAATTTCCCGTGATAATTATATTGTTTTCAATGACATTATATTTATTAATCTTGTAACCACGTGCGATTGCCAAACAGCTTTAAGGTTTGCCTAGTCGATTATTCTTCCATACAAAGTAGTACGGCGATAACTCCATTGTTTGACGACGTACGTTCAAAATAAAAATTGATTTTTTTTTATTGATTTTTTTCTAGCCCTGTATGGAAACAAAAAGTAAAAAAAAATTGAAGGTGATGAACTTTGAAAGTTCCATATTTCATCACTAATTTTAACGTATCTTTGGGCGGAAATAAAAACCATAACAAGAAGGAAAATTGCAAAACAGTCACCATACAGGGATAGATTAGTAGTTCAACAATGCAAATAACTTTATTTTGAAAATATGCATTTGTTTTTTCATGATATCTATACTCCCAAAGATCGGTTTACAAAATTTCTTGCGCTTGTTATCGTCCTAAATCATCATCCATTTCGCTACAAATTTGCAGAAGTGCTAATTCGTATGCAAACTAGCGTCTTACTGGTCATCACAACATCTATATTTTTCGCACGTGTTTAAATTCAAATTCCTTTATTGTTGTTGTTGTTTATTGTTGTCGGATGAGATAGCATGCCTTTTTACCCCACGCACAAAATAGTGTCGTCCACTAGGGCAACCTTAAACCTCACATACCTGTACAATTTGACAGCAGAATATATGCGCATGTGTCCTGAGAATCCTCCACAGCTATATAAAACGCCTCGCAGTACAGACTTAGTACAGTTTGTAAAGCCAAGTTTTTGAAAATCCAGAAATTTATTATGATGGATAATGAGACTGCTCTATACTGGAACATAATAAAAGTGTAATTTATACATATTAAAGAAGAACAATATTAATATAGTGTAAAAAGTGACTAAATATATAACACTGACAAAAAAAAGGTTGGTATGGGAATGGGTATTTTATACCAAGTAAAAAGAAAATTGCTGATACTCGTAGTAAGATAGAAATAAACGCAAGTGATACGTACACAAATTATGGTGATCAGAGATTGATTCAATTCTATAAGTATTTCAACAAATATTAAAGAATGTAACAAACTATATACCGTATAGTAAAGAAGCTGAAATAAAATTTATTAAATTACTTTTGAATGCCGCAAATAGAAGATTTTTTACAACAAAAATTAAATTATCAATAATAAATATTAGTATCTAACTAACCATTTGATTAAACGTTTTTTTATATATCTCATAACTTTGTAATATGTGGAGATAAGTTTGAAACAATAGTTTGTGACTTGCTTCATGTTGGTTATCATTGAACGAGTGTAAAACCTGATGATTCCATAGAATAACTTTATTCTGTAGCAACTTTATAAATCTGATTGCATAAACTATGTTAACATCAAAATGAATTAAAATAGCTAAACTAACAACGGAATGAATTTTTACACAAGGTTGTATAAAATAATAAGCAACACAAAAAATAATGTAAAAGCAAATAATAACAGTAATACTGATCCAACTGTTCCTGATAAATATCTTGGAATTTTTGTCATCGTTGATAAATCTATGGACTTTTTGAATGGTCAAAACAAATAACACACTTCTCTTAGTCTCAATGAGATTGATAATAAAATTAACAAAAAATCTAAACACATTGTAGCAGAAGTCATAACAAACGCTGTAGATGATACATTTTATAACAAAATATTCTTTAATTCTCTGTGTTTCAAAATATTCAAATGAATATACAGACATGCATAAGACTGTTCCAAAAAGTAACATAAATTTGTTTAGGAGGTTATTGGGAATGATGATATCATTCTTGATGTGATACTTTGGACTTAAGAGAATGTTCTGTATGAGGGTGAACGGTAGAAACATAGACTGCACATCTTTATCAAGGGCGTTATTCGACGAGACTTCTATATGATCACTAAGATCAATAATTAGGTTGCTCTTTCTTTCAGTAGACATCGTTTCGAAAGGACTTTGTGATTACAAATGAACCCCAATATAAGACTTACCCCGTATCTTAAATCTATAATCAATTTATTGTTTAATATATTAATTTGTGGTACAGGTACTTTTATTAATGTATGTTAGTAAAGTAAAGATGAGAATACGAGATAACTTATTGTATTACTAACGTTAGATAAAGGATTGATTGTAGATCCGGAGATAAAGTGGTGGTAATTTTTTATTACTTTTGTTTAATAATTTCTTAAAATGTTATTTAAAAGTGCGTATTATTTTAAGAAAATATGTATTTGGGACCCTTACAACAAGTCCTTTCCTTTGATATTTCATAAAGTACTATTTGCAAATCTTTTGTAAAGTTACTAATTTGCACCCCAAAAGTGACCCGTATGTACCAAATGTATTTATTTACGTAATAAGTTCGTGTTTGGGTCTCAGATATTCATGATGGAGAAAATTCGAATCTAACGAAAAACTAACGAAACTAACGAAACAAAAGAGCATGTACGTAGTGAATATTCTATTATTTGAATAAATTTCTTGTTTTTTTTGTGAGTGAGTCCCAAGTAAACATAATCGTCTACAACTTCGAGTGTAGAGTCTTCGATCTTGATAGGAGTGGGTGTTACATGGGCGTTCACCATGACCTTGGTTTTGTCCATGTTCATTTTAAGACCCACTCTTTCGGAAGCTCTACTATGGTCATCGAGCATTTTACCGAGCCTCTCCATGGTCTCAGCCATGACCACTATGTCGTCGGCAAAACGAAGGTGAGTGATGTACTCGCCATTAATGTTGATGCCAAGCCCCTTCCAGTCCAGAACCTTGAAGACGTCTTCCAGCGCAGCAGTGAACAGTTTCGGAGAAATGACGTCTCCCTGTCTTACGCCGCGCTGGAGTAGGATGGGTTTCGAGGTCTGACCCTGAAGACGGACTGACATGGTGGCGTTTTTGTACAGACACTTCAACACCTCAATGTACCGGTAGTCGATCTGGCAGCGTTGGAGAGACTGCAGTACAGCTCAAGTCTCGATCGAATCGAAGGCTTTCTCGTAGTCCACAAACGCTAAACAGAGAGGCAGGTTATACTCTTCGGTCTTCTGTATAACCTGCCGCAGCGTATGTATGTGGTCTACGGTGCTAAAGCCTTTTCGGAATCCGGCTTGTTCGGGAGGCTGGAAATCGTCAAACCTGCGCGCGAGACGATTTGAATACGTTTAGCAAGAAGAAAGGAAAATTTTTCCATGCTGTTCGACCGGTCATAAATCCAAAACCATGGTTCTTTGGTTTCAAAATGGTTTCCAAAACCGTTATTTCTGTTCTTTGTAGAATACGTTTAGGTTTTTCCTGCACCCCTGTCTTTCTTGATCAAATCCGTGTACGTGACTCTTCTCTCTGCGAGTGCGGATTAGGCGAGGGTACCTTGGATCACATATTTTTTGAATGTCCAAATAATGTTCTCACATTTGACCTATACCGCCGCCTCTCTAAACTTAAAATCCCTCTCCCAATAAATTTCCCATCTCTTCTGACTTATTAATCCCCAGAACTCCTTGTGGCGCTGATGATTTTCATCCGCCACAATAATATAAAATTATGAGTATGAGTTGCACAATACTTTTAACTACCGTCTATATAATCCTCTTTCGTCCGATTCGTTGTCCAGTGTAGAAGTGTTTACCAATTTCTTGACGAATTTAACTACGATAATAGTTTCTACTCGCAACTCAATAAATAAGCTTGTTGTAAGAACACAGTGCCGCATAGCCAGGTGACTCGCCGCGTCATAAGCGCCCCGCACCTCGAGCCGCGGGAAAGAGAACTACTTAACAATTGCTATCTCGCTCTCGTACCGCTGCTGCTGGACTTTTTTGTTTGTATCCTGCGCCTAACTCGACGAAGGAAATAAAAAGAAACAACAAGTAATATTCGTAATACTTATTTCTCGCTGCGCACCACTGCTGTGAGTTTTTTATTTTTTATTACTGTCTCAGAATAATATCGCGCACACCACCGAAATTTCTTTCTGCCTCAGACTCTAATTTGGACAAACTGGAGTCATCACATCGTACCCCTAGTCTAAACGTCACCGTGAGACCTAACTCGAAAAGGGCTTGTCTAGAGGATAGCGTGGTCACTGATAAATTTGAACAGTAAAAGTTGGATGTCATGGAAATGCTCACGTCGAAGATAGCCCCTCTGATTGCGTGGCTGGATGCTGTTGAAAAGTGTTTACTTAACATCAAAGTTTTTAAAACAAAAAAAAAAAAAAAAAAAAAAAGTCAAAGTCAAATATATTTAATCAACTAGGCCAATAAACGGCACTTTTGAACGTCAAATAAATTAAAATTTACAAGTAATAAAAAAATATTTTACTGTGCATTCAAAAAGTAGATTTTTATGGAGAAGAACGCACAAGAAACTCCATACTTACACTTTTTAAAAAAAATGGTGTTTCACAATATTTACATAAGTGCATACATTAATATATGTGAGGACGATGCACCCAGAATAGCTATACACACTATACTACGTACAGGTATAAATTATTAAAAAGCATTAACAGGAAAATTAATTAATTTGATAAGTAGGAACATCACACAGCAGAATACAGACATTATATCGTCTAATACGGAGATGGAAAGGACACTCGGCTTTCTGAAAAATCAAATTATTGATTCTGAAGTTAAAATATGCAAGCTTCAGGAGGAGATTGACTCTACACGGATTGGCATAGCCGATTTTGAAGAAAAGGCGGATAACCTGGAATGTTTCATAAGGAAAACCTCCGTTGAGATTAGAGGCTATCTCATTATGAGAAAGGAAAGTAAGGCAGACCTCCTAAATCAAGCCATTAACCTCATGAAGTCAATTAGCATAGCATCACTCAACGAAATAAGGGATGCGTACTGTATCCCCTACAAAGCGAGTGCTACAACATCGACTGTCGTAGTGGAACTTTCCAATATCTTTGCCAAGGAAAAATTCCTGAAGAGTACGAACTGTATAACTCTGAACATCGAAGTTGTCGGCTTGATTCCTCCCATCTAGGCCTTGCTGGCACATCATCACCCCTCTATTTCTCCGAAAACCTCACGAATAAATCCAGGCGTTTGCATTTTCTTGCTCGAGACTTCGCTGCCACCGAAAAATATTGCTTCTGCTGGATCGCAAACGGAAGAATTTTTCTACGAAAAGAAGAGGGAGCTAAGCATTCTTCTCAAAAATGAAAGCACTCACTTTCGATTGCGTGATAACTAAATGTTCATTATTGTTACTTCACTCATCAAGTTATTTTTTTACCTTTGTTTTATCCTTGTTGATGTAACTAACACTTATTATTGTTATGAAACTAATATTTTCTGTTAAAAGCTGTGCTTTAAGGTAGCTAACACCAAAATTAAAACACATAACTTTCACACACACATTAATCATTAACATTATTATTTTTAAAATTCAAAAAAACATTAAACTTCACAAAAGTAAAAAATTCTTACAAGAAATTATGTTTGAAATACAAATATGAACCACTCTGTATTAATTTATCACCAACATACGAGTTTTATGTCTATCTTGCCAAAACTCTAAGATTTATCAGAATCATACAGTTAACTAATATTGAGAATGGCTAATGAAATTGACCTACTCGTAATTGATGACATTGATAGTACGGATATTTTTATTAGTACTATACATAATAACCCAGAACAATGTGTGAATGACTTGGGTGACGTTAAAAACCATCGTTAATCAAAACATACGAAGTATACTAAAAAACTTTGATTACTTTTCGATTTTTTTGTCCAGGCTAAATTTCTTACATTTTTTTTTTTTTTTTTTAATTCTTTATTAACATAAAAATATACATAGCTGAAGTACTACAAAAAAAATTAACAGTTACACTTATATTAATAAAAACACTTTTACAAGCTAGGAGCACCTTTATAAGTATATAGTAATAATGGTTACAAACTTATTACAACATGAGGGATTTAATAATCAAACCTTTAATATTAATGTATGAAATTATTGTAATAATTTCTTACCTGATATTATCACGAATGCCACTATTCTCAATGTTATTTGAATCAGAACGATGGTTTAGCAATTCTATATAAATCGGAACTAAATGTCACAATAGATGAGCCACCTTTTAAAGATGCGAACTGCTTAGTTATTAAAGTGGGCACAGAATTTTCAATTTTTGCTATCTACCGATCGCCTTCGGTATACAACATAAGTAGCTTCTGTGTATCTTTAGAAAACCTCCCTAATGTCAACAACACATCATCCATGGCAACATAGGGGACATAATTATACATATTAAAAATGGTACAGAAGACAAACGTGCCAGCAAAGTTCTTGACATTACCGGTTTCCATGGTTTCTACCCTGGTCATCAATTTCCGACACGCGAAAATTCCTGCCTTGATCATGCGTTGGTAAAGACAAAAAAATCCACTAAAATTATCGTATGCCAATCATCTTTCACCGACCATGATACACTTCTGATAGGTATAAGAAAAGACTTATCAAGTCAACTATTAATCCCTGAGCAAACTAAATTTAAACTTAAATTACAATTATTATTACTTAAAATACAGACTGGTCGCCTATTCTAAATTCCGATGACTTGAATGCGGCAGTAAATGAACTGACGAATAATATTTACGTCGTATCTTGAGTCAGCATACCAAAACAGAAGCACTACGAAACTCTGAAACCATTAGAAGACCCTGGATGACAAAAGGACTGCTTAAATGCATACGTAGAAGAGACACACTTCATTCTGAAAAAAAATAGAAGAAAATAAAGACAATTATTCTTTGAAGAAAAAATATAAAAGCTATAGAAACCTATGTAATAACATTTAACAAAACCTTAAAAATGCACACGACAAAAACCATCTTGACAGTTCTAAAGCAGATAGTAAAAAAACCTGGGCAGAAATTCAAACAATATGTGACTTTAAAAATAAAAAATCGAACAGCTTAACTTTACATAACGCGAATCCTGATCCAGTAATCTCGTTGAATATGGCCAATTGTTTCTTTATTGATGTAAGCAACTTATTATTTTTTATATATATTATTTATTTATTTAACAATCATGGACGACTTACAGCTAAAACAAACAGAATATAAATTAGTACGTGAGACTGACAGCCAATTAAAAGTCATCACATCTAAAAATAGATTGGAAAGAAAGAGTGTGAACAACACAACACAGCTACCAAAAAGAAAAAAAAAACAAAGCAGTATAGCATTCAAGCTCAAAGTAAATTAACATTTCATAAACCATACAATGATAAAAACCTGAACATACAAAAACCTAATTAAAAAAGCCAAGGCTCAGGCACTTTCTGGCCGAGGACACACCCGTTATGAAAGGATCAAAATCATGCCGCTTACAAATGTCATCAAAGTTTCTACTTGCACGCACTATAAATGAATTTTGCCTGTAGTTCGTAGAAGCAGATGGAACACGCAACGGTGCGTACCATCGCTTTGACCTTCCAGGAACGTTAAAATAAAATTTGGATAGATTATCGGAGTTATTGATAGAATTATTGAAAATGTTAAATAATGTAGTGCTGTCGGAGACTGCTCGCCGATTAATTAGGGGTATACTTCTTGCAGAGATTGAGGTAATTTTCAGACCGGTAGGGTACTTTCTGATGATAACACAAATACTTGATGAACCTTTTCTGAATGCTCTCTATACGATCAATGTACTTGTGATAACATGGATTCCAGATTTCAGACGCATATAGCAAGTTGCTTCTAACAAAAGTACAGTAAGGATTTTTTTAAGTTTTGGCTTGAGTGAAGCACCTGGATAGCCGCATTATGAAACCTAGTGCTTTAGATGCTTTAGCGACTATGGTATTGATATGAAATTCAAACGTAAGCTTAGAATCATGATATACCCCCAGATCTCGGATGCAATTCGTTCTATGTAGTACTTGATCACCTAAGATATACGATGAAGATATAATTGCGCGCTTTCGAGAGTATGTTAGAACCGAACATTTAGCAGGGTTAAGATCAAGCTTACTCCCACGACAATAAGCCTCCAGACGACGTAAATCATCCTGAAGTGCAATCACGTCCGCATGAGATGATATTGTGGCATAGATTTTCATATTGTCAGCAAAACACAACAGCTTGGATGAAAGCAAGCAAGAGTTGATGTCGTTTATGTAGATAATGAAAAGTAATGGGCCGAGCAATGAACCCTGGGGGACCCCACTGGGGACAGGCACCCAACCAGACATATAATTGCTTAAAACTACTGCTTGGGACCTGTTCTCCAGATAAGAAGAAAACCATCTGAGTAAATCGCCTCGTATTCCCATGCCATATAACTTAGATAGTAAGATCTTATGATCAATTCGATCAAAAGCTTTACTGTAATCAGTATAAACGACATCAACCTGCCCACCGTCATCCACGGCGTCAGTGATAAAGTCATTGAGTAGTATTAAGTTGGTGACGGTAGACCTACCCTTCAAAAAACCATGTTGAAAGGAGCTAAACGAATTCCTAAGAGCACTATACACCTGGTTATAGATGATCCTTTCAAAGATTTTTGCCACAATACAGAGCTTGGATATCGGCCTGTAGTTTACAATTTCGGTTTTGACACCTTTTTTGTGAATAGGCGTTATGAAAGCCGATTTCCAAAGTTCAGGTACAATACAAGTATCTAAGGATTTCCTGAAGAGAATCGAGATAGGTTGGGCAATCGAAGTCGAACATCGTACAAGAAATTTGTATGAAATATTATCCGGGCCAGCCGCTTTAGAAGTATCCAACTTGCGAAGCAAGTTAGAAACCTCCTCAACGTTCACTACAATGCTACATATATCAGATAGGCTGGAAGATTCAGTAGAAAGAGTAGGTGAAGAAATTCCATGACCAGGGCTAGTATCTAGAAATGTAGAAGAGAAGTACGTAGAAAACGCTTCGCATATTGTTTCTCCGGTACGCAACGCTTCGTTATTATAATTTAAAGTGCTCGGCACTGCATTTGAGTTGTGTCGTTTTTTAACGAAGGTCCAAAAATATTTAGGGTTCTCTTTAATAGATTTTTCAGTTAAGCTCAAGTAGTTAACATAACATTGCGATTCTAATACCTTTACCCTTTCACGAAGTTGCTTAAGTGTTGACTCATCTGCTATATTGCCGTAAGTCTTAATTTTTTTTAAATACTTGTATTTTTCTTTAATTGTTTTAATTAATGCCGAATTGTACCAAGTTGGATATGTTTTGTAACGATGTATTTTTTGTGGGATATATTTTGTATGTAAATTGAGAATAAATTGATTGAAAAAGTTTAATGATTCATAAACTGATCGTGTCGCAAACACGGTTTCCCAGTCAGTCATGGAAATGTCTTTGTTGATAGATTCATAGTCACCCTTGTCGAACAGATACTGCGTCCTTGGCGCGCACTCTAATAGAGGAGTTTCAACGAAATCCATATTAACTAATAGTGCTGGATGGTAGGCGTCGATGGGAACCAGTGGACTTGAACATTCTACCACATTAACTAATAGGTTTAAAAGTACCAAATCTAAAATTTTACCATGCCTATTAAGAACACCATTGTATTGAGCCAAATCTAGGGTACATAATTCTTCACTTAATAAAACTTCGTCAGGACCATTTGGGTTCATTGGGACGAGTGATAAATTGTCGGATAAGATCCAGTTAGTACCGCTCATGTTAAAATCACCAATGATAAGTAAGGTATCAGAAGAGTTACTCATAACTATTTGGTTTAATTTTGCGAGGTAATTGCAAAGTTGTAAATAAAAAGAAAGCCCTAAGTTTTGCTGACATAAATAAATAACACAAATATGTAAGGTAATATATTTACGAGTAAATACTCTAATATTATAATTTTTCAGTCGTATGCTGAGCCATAAATCCTCTGCTGTAGAATGGAAGGTAGGTTGGCATACAACTGAAAGTTCCCTACGTGTAGCAATAAGCACACCCCTACCACGCGATTGCCCGGTCAAAACATAATCCCGATCACGACGCCACACAATGTACCGTTCATAAAATAATTCAGAATTTAAAACTCCATCCAATAACCACGTCTCTGCAAGAATAATAATATCATACGAATTTAGTAACATTTGACGATATAAAGTATCACTTTTAGTTCTAAGACATTACATCTTCTCTCTTATCTCTTCATCATTCATCAATCTATCATTCAAAATAATACCACACATAGGTACTTCCTATTCTTAACTAATATTGTAAAAAGGTAAAATTGATTTTTAGAATTGATCTCTAGAAGGAAACGCCTGCCGTTCCTACGGCTAGGTGTAGCAGTAAAAACATAATGGGCTGATCATGCGACAGCCACTTTAAGAATAAGTAATAGATTATGTAGCTGTTATAAGTGTTAGGAATCTATATAATTTATTGATGAAATAAAATACAGAATTCATTAACCACACTTTATATTACAAAATGTTTTTTTCATGTTCGTATCATAACGAATTGGCAGAGCTTCTAAAATTCCAACCATAGCTTATAGCTGCTTCAAACGCTTGAAATAGCATGAAGAGCATTTGTACCTAAACGGTTGTGAATTAGTAGATACTTTTTGGTTCTAAAACCTCTGGCACCCCGGCAGTGACAAGAGCCCGACGTATGATGTCAGTAATGCTGGCGTGCCGTGCTAACCGACCAGCGCTTCTACTGCAGGATAGGCCATGGTGTCCGAGGCGGTCGACTGTTACACCACTTTGACAACGATGTGGAGCTCCGCTGGGACCCCCCCTTGTTATTATTGTGTTACTAACATTGATATAAGTATTTTTACATCGTTCTCACATATCTATGTATTTTTTCTGTAACCAAATACTTGTAATTGAACTTAATTGATAGAAAAGAGTGTCCGTGGAGTTTCTTGCACGTTCTTCTCCATATAGACTGACTGATGCTTGCGAATGTGCATCTAGATTCATCTTTTGTTTGACTATGCAAAAATGCCTTTAAATGGTTAAGTTGAAAGAAAGTATTATGATTTTGATACGTTTATATTGTTACTAATACTATGAATGTAATGACCACCAAAAATAGTTTTGTGGCCACCCGTATTACCTAAAATATATATATCAATAAAAAAAAATTACGTAAACCAAAAATTAAACCTAAAATTACAATGGTTCTAGCTATTTTAGTCATGACTGCACTTTAAATTGTACTATGAAACCAAGTTAAGTAAATTGATCACCAAATTATAATAGCAAAATATTGCGCTATTTCAAAAGACAAAAGATATTTATTTCAACTAGGCCACCAAGCGGCACTTTTGAATGTCACAATTAAAATTTACATGGAATAAAAGTTGATTCTACCGTGCATTCGGAAAATAGCTTGTTATGGAGAAGAATGCACAGAAACTCCATACTTACTCTTTAAAAAAAAATGTTTTTTACAATATTTAAATACATAAGTAAATACATTAATAAATTCACATATGTGAGCACAATGCACCCAGAATAGCACTACACAATATACTACGTGAAGGTATAAAGTATTAAAAGTACTCACACATGTACTGTGCAGTTATATAATAGGTAATAGAAAAACATTAACATCCGAAGCAGTTAAGTTAAGACCAATCCCAACTGACGGCGCCCGTTCACGATCATGACGCATGAATCGGCACCACCCAGCTCAACCATCATGAAGGGAACCGAATGATCCAACACACGCGCCCCCATCAGAGAGAGCATGACACACTCAACTGCCAGGGCATACACAAGTCAACAAACGACACATAGGTACAGCAAATGGTAGACTTACAGTTGGGTACATAGAACCCACACACTGTGCAGCTATACAATACTTAAAGAAATCGAGTCTATACAACACAAACATATTCAAACAGTCTTCAGCAGTTCCAACAATACTTCAAAACAATAATGTTCTACATAATATCATTTGTTTTTTCGCCCTAGTGGTTGTGGAGCAGGACTAGTATTGAGCTAAGCATTTTTATCAGTGATGTAATCCCCAACTTATAATATGCCCGCCAGCATAGTGTGATTTTTATATAATTTTTAAATTTCGTCTCATTCAGGTCTAGAATGTTGGGAGGAGTTTTATTGTAACATTTTGTACAATACCCCATGAAAGATGAGGCCACTTTTGCCAGTCTGAAACCTGGTTGAACTAATTGGTCCCTATTTCTATTAATGTAATTATGTCTGTCTCCGTTTTTACTAAAAAGATTTAAATTTTTTCTCACGTACATGATGTTTTCATAAATATATTGACAAGAAACCGTCATGATGTTAATGTCCTTTAACAGTTCCCTTAGAGAATCGCGCCGGCGAAGATTGTATATCGCTCTGATGGCTCTTTTTTGCAGAATAAAAATTAACTCAATGTCTGCAGCCCTTCCCCATGGTAAAATACCGTAAGATATTATACTATGAAAGTAACTAAAATAGACTAGCCTATCCACATCAGTAAATTAATGAATCTTTCTAACAGCATAAGCTGCCGAACTTAGCCGCCCTGCAAGTGATACTAAATGAGGACCCCATTGCAACCTTGAGTCTAGCGTGATCCCCATGAAAACCGTTTTATCGACGAATTCAAGCTTCTCCTTGTTTAATATAATGTCACAACCAGTGTTTTTGACATTTGGCAAGGAAAATTTTACGCATTTGGTTTTTTTACCATTTAAAACTAAATTATTGGCAGTGAACCAATCCTGAACCTGCCGTAGCGCCTTATTTACGTCGTCAACCTGACAACTACGTCTATTTATTAAAAAAAACAAAGATGTGTCATCAGCAAATAACACCATGTTTAGTTTGTTTTCCAATAAGCGGGGTAAATCGTTTATGTATATTTAAAATAAGAAAGGACCTAAAATTGAGCCCCGGGGTACCCCCATTATCACGTTTAACCTCGACGAATTCACACCGTTTATTTGAACTAATTGCTGTCTATCATTAAAATAAGATTTAACCAAACTCAACGCTGATTGACCTAGCCCGTAATGCTCAAGTTTCAGAAGTAATGTTTCATGATTAACGCAATCAAACGCCTTCGACAGGTCGCAGAAGATACCTATGGCATCTTGTGCCTCTTCCCACGCATGAAATATGTGTTTTAATAGGGTGACACCAGCGTCAGTTGTACAACGTCCTTTGGTGAAACCATACTGTTTATCATGCAAAATGTTATTCGTATTAAAATGAATGAGCATTTGATTTGGCATTATCTTCTCAAATACCTTGCTGAAAACCGGCAACATGGACACTGGTCTATAATTATTTGTGTCTTTACGT
The DNA here is from genome assembly GCA_949775005.1 of Orthosia gothica. Lineage (NCBI taxonomy): Eukaryota > Metazoa > Arthropoda > Insecta > Lepidoptera > Noctuidae > Orthosia > Orthosia gothica. The sequence goes on from OX459035.1 coordinate 24,863,827, forward strand.
CCCCGGATTTAAAAAGTGGTATAACCTTACTATATTTCATTTGATCCGGAAAGATCCTTGATCCACACACAAATTGAAAATTAAAGCTAAGTACGGCGCTATAGTCGGGCAGGAAGTCGTGGAATTTCCGAGATAAGCAGGAGAGCAGGCACCACGACGGACATGCAGGCCATCAGGCAGGTAGGCAGGTGAGCAGGCAGCAAGGGTTGATGACCAAGGCAGGCAATCGGGCAGGTAGGCAGTAGAATAGGTAGCAGGACGGATTGACAGGCAAGCGGGTAAGTACGTAGGCACCAAGGGGTGTGGAGGCTGGCATTGACTCAGTACGCCATACAGCGAGGCCTTTGATTCGAGAGATGACCGTTTAGGGTAATGTCCAGGAAATAATGCTGTTTTAAGGAACCACACTCAATATATTTAATTGGAACACTTCAGAAAGTATTACACAAGTTAGATTTTAAAGTTTTAAAGATTTTTACAGAATATAAATTACAAGTATACAGCCTCTGAAAACCAAATGAGGGCATATGTATTGGCAATAAATGAGCTGGTGAGCTCACAAACCAACAAATGTGATCAGTGTCAACCACCATCTGTTGAACCCACGCCGGACCATTCATTGACAATATGTGATGCCACCATACCGCAGTCTAGTGTCAGTTTGCCATTAGAAATTACTAACTGTTTGCCTAAAAATAATGTAAATACAGAAATAGTATTATTTTGTGATGAAATTGGAAAGGATCTAGGCCATTTGTTGACAAATAAATATCCAGGACACTCAATTATGAACTACTGTATGCCTGGTTGTTCTTTATTTGACATAATGAAAAAAGTTATTAAATGTAATTTTAACCAGGATACTAAATTATTAATATTTATTGGTAATAGGGGTAATGTGAACAAAGGAGAATTACTCCAACATTATAGATCTTTGTGCGACCTTAGTTTAAAACAAATTGTGATGTTCACTTTCCCATACAGCCAAAGTTTGCCACAGGAAGAAAACAATCTTAGATTTGAATTGAATAGGACATTACATAATTTAACATATAGTAGTAATTTATTCCATTTAATTGACACTAACAATTATGTTGGTAATAACTTTTATTTAACAAAAGATAGATTTTTCATGGGTAGTTACTTTCTTTCAAAGTATTGTAAACGACAGATAGCTGTGTCGCTATCATATTATTTTTCTATTACAGCCAAGAATTTGGCTAAACAACTTGCTTCTATTGAGCAATGCCAAGAAGTGTTTTTTAATTCAGCCAATAATTTGGTATCAGAAATTGATATTGATAGTAATTTAAATTACAAATTAGGACAATAGGGACAACCTCTTGCAAAACTGTACATAACGAAAATTGCAAAAAAGAATCAAATAAAAGTTTAAAATAAGTAAATAGTATTAACCTGGTGCATCAAAATATTCAAGGATTTTTGAACAAAGATTTAGAAGTAGATTTATTTATGAATTTTAATAGCATTGATTTTCTTTGTATAACAGAACATTGGCTTAAAAGCCACCAGTTTTTGTTCAATTTTAATAATCACCAGGTTGGTAGTTCATTTAGCAGAGTTAATGCTATACATGGTGGCTCTTTGATTTTAGTAAGTAACCAGCTTAAATTTAAGGACCGTAAGGATATTGTGAGCCTATCTGTTGAGCGGACAGTTGAAATAGCTTGTATAGAATTGGAGCAGTTTATTGTATTAAGTGTATACAGACCCCCTTCAGGATTGTATGACTGCTTTGAAAAGGTAATGGATGAAGTGTTACACAAGATTTGTAACTCAAATAAATCCATAATCACTTGTGGTGATTTTAATGTTAATTTATTAGAAAACTCAGGTTCTTGTAGTAAAATAATAAGTCTGTTTCAGTCCTACAATCTTGTAAATCTATATTTGGAGCCCACAAGAATAACCCCTACTAGTGCCACATGCTTAGATAATATTTATACTAATGTTATACCTGTCCACAAAGAAATTATAAATTTACTAGATTCTGATCATTGTGGGCAGAGGATTACTATACAAAACCTAAACAACAAAGTGGCTAAAAAGGATATCACTGTTAACCCCAAAACTGTAAGTCGTTTGGCAGCTTTTAAGGCTAAACTCATTAATAAATTACCAATTTTTTCAATTCATGCTGATCCTAATCACCTATATGATGATTTTTTTAGTATATACTGTAAACAATTTAATTCGACCTTTATTCCCAAGAATATCTCCGTTAATAGTAACGCATCATTCGGTGATTGGGCGACCATTGGTATTCATAAAAGTAGAACACGGCTGTATGAGCTGTACAGTGAAAGGCCTTATGTAAACACTGCTGAATTTAATTTATATGTTAGAAATTATTAAAAATTATTTAAAAAAGTTTGTAGTTTGGCCAAGTCGCATTATTTGAGTTCAAAGATTAAAAACAGTAGTAATGTTATGAAAACGACTTGAAATATTATTATTAGTGAAACGGGAAGATCTGGTAACCGAAATACTGACTACAGCCTGTCTATTAATGACAACATCATAAAATCAGACTCACAAGTTGCAGTAGCCTTTGAAAATTTCTTTTCGGATATTCCCATTTCAACTACTAAATCCCTAAACTCATCACCTTCTGTTGCTGAGTCTTTGCTAAAAGAAAATGTTAATGTCTGCGATACGGAATTTCTTTTTGAACATATAACTTGTAGAGACATAATTAAAACCTTTCACACTTTAAATGTTAAAAAGACTGCAGATCTGTGGGGTCATTCTGTAGAAGTTGCTAAGTCTATTATTGATGTTGTCGCACCTAGTTTAGCTATTATCTTTAATAATTGTATCGACTGTGGGGAGTTTCCTGACCTAATGAAGAATAGTAAAATAATACCTTTGTTTAAATCAGGTAGTACATCCGACCCTACAAATTATAGACCTATTTCAGTACTACCTACTTTTAGTAAGATATTTGAGAAATTAATTTTAGAGCAATTGCAAAGATTTTTTAATAAGCATAAATTATTACATAGCAAACAGTTCGGTTTTACAAGGGGTCGTTCAACTACTGATGCCGGTGTTGAGCTTTTAGGACATATTTATAATGCATGGGAAGATAAGTGCGATGCCCTGGGAATCTTTTGTGATTTGTCCAAGGAATTTAATTGTGTTCTTCATGAAACGCTAATCAGGAAACTCTACCACTACGGGATCCGGAACAGCGCTCTGGATCTTCTTACTTCATACTTGAGTAATAGGATTCAGACTGTTGACGTTAATGGAAAAAGATCACCCGGATCTATAGTAAAAATGGGAGTCCCGCAGGGCTCAATTCTTGGTCCTTTCTTGTTTCTTATTTATATTAATGACTTGCCTTACCTCATAAAGGATAACCATGATATAGTGTTGTTTGCAGATGAAACTTCACTTTTGCTTAAACTTAAACGGCAGCAGCTGGTTACTGACGAAGTAAATAGCGCGATCTCAAAAGTAGTTCACTGGTTCAATGTTAACAATTTACTCCTTAATGAAAAAAAAACCAAATGCATTAAGTTTACCCTACCTCACGTTAGGCAGGTGAAAACTGATGTGTTGATAAAGGGCTAAGAATTGAATCCTGAGAATAGCACAGTATTTTAAGGCTTAACTTTGGATGCTAAGCTTCAGTGGGGCCCACATATAGATAAATTGTCAAAGAAGCTAAGCTCCGCAGCATATGCTGTTAGAAAAATTCGTAATTTAACTGACATAGAGACAGCCCGTTTAGTATACTTTAGCTATTTTCATAGTGTAATGTCGTACGGTATTCTGTTGTGGGGAAATGCCGCCGACATCCAGAATATCTTTGTTTTGCAGAAAAGAGCTGTTCGATCAATATATAAATTAAGCCCGAGGCACTCTCTCAGAGAGAAATTTAAGGTGATTAATGTAATGACTGTGCCCTCTCAGTATATTTATGAAAATCTTTTATATGCTCATAAAAATATAAAATTGTTTAAAAAATACAGAGATATCCATAACATAAATACTAGGAACAAACACAAATTTGTAGTACCTACAACAAGGCTCAAGAAGATAGGTGGCTCGTTTAGATGTCAATGTGTACGCTTTTATAATAAGCTTCCAAGCCACGTACAAGATCTAAGTCTTAATAAATTCAAATCATTCATTAAACGTAAGTTGTCTCAGAAAGCGTTTTATACTATTAAAGATTACGTTGAGGACAAAAAGGCTTGGGATTGAGCTGCTCCAATTAATTTTGATTTTTTATATTTTGCACCGTGAATTTTGTTTTTAATTTTGATTTTTTTTTTGTTTTCTTGCAATGACAAGAATATTTACTTTTTAAAGTATTATATTATTTTATTTTTATTATTGTGAATGAGAAGATTATGTGGATTTTTGTTTTTTATTATAACTTAGTTAGTTTTTACTCATGGTCTGGTAGTTTGAGTAGTTTATGCGGCCTACCCGAATGTCCTTTCTTTGGTATTGTTCGTCGAATCGTTGAGCTCCGTAAATTCTGAGTTGAGCTGCTCGGTTATTGACAAATGCGTGCACTGACTGGACAGGTCCACTCAATCTGGCTGGTTCTTTCCTCAAAAGACCATTTCAGACATCTGTCTACATGGTCTTCACACGATATAACCAAGATTTTGTCAAGACTTTAAAAGAGACTGTGACCTCTGAGTTTGTTTCGGCCTTTCCTCTCAGAGTAGTCAGATAGGAAACGCCGACCTCATCTAGTTTTAAAAAATATGATCGACATGTAAAAGTGTTTGTACAAACCAACTTACAGAAATAAAATCATTTATCATTTACACTTGGTATTCTAGTATTCAGTCGTTAAACGACTTTTCGCGTTCAGACCAGATTGAAGACTCCAAAAAAGCTGACGCCCGTTTTTCACTCGTTCTGCCACCCCTTCTAAATTTCAAATTCAAATCTCAATCAGACCAGAACGAATAAAAACGGATTTACAAAGGCGGGTCAGTCTGCGCTACCCTTACAATAATGTACAACTAGCTTATGAAAAGGTCTAGGTACTCCATGGTAGCTATGTTATGTCTATGGCTTAAGAAAATAATATAGACAGACAGATGTCTTGTCAGCTGAAAATGCCACAGTAGAAAATATTGTATTATAAATTACGAATATAATTTAAGTTTTATAAATTAAAAAACAGTCAAAGATAACTAAAATATGCTTTCCAGGTGTTATTATACAAATAATTTATAAAAATGAGTTACATAAATTGATACAATATCAAAAGATGTGAAGATGGTTTGTATAGTGTTATAAAATCGTAAGTAGATCATTGAGATAATATGTACTACGTACCAGAGAAGCTATCCTAAGCAAAATACATGCCCCATTTTGTCAAGAGTTTGAACTAAAAATTCGCTGCAGCGCTGAAACAATAATTAGTCGTCTAACAAAACATTATAAAAATGCAGCGCTAGAGCGCTTCTAAGGTGTTGTAATTCATATAGACTAATTTGCTGACTGACTACAGAAGCGACATAGCTTTATACCTAACAAGCTTAATTAGAATTCACACTTTTTCATAATTTATTACATACATACATAAACTCACGCCTTTTTCCCATGGGGGTAGGCAGAAACTACAGAACGCCACCTGCTACGATCCTTACATACTTCTTTTGGTTCACACACATTCATACATCTAGTCATACACACACGCCAATTCAAAATTTATTATTAGTTGAAATAACTGACTGTTAAAGTATAAGTCAAATGCGCTTACAATAATTTAAAAACACATTTTTTTTCGCTTCGATAAGTAATTATTGCCGTACATATAGAAATAAAAAGCTTTCTGATCCTACTCTCAAGCTAATGAAGGAGAGGCGTGAGATGATCCTGCAGTCTTCAGACGATGCGGTGAAATACCGGCAGCTAAATAGACGGATCTCAAAGTCCTTGAAAACCGACCGCCGCCGCTTTAATACCGAAAGCATTAAAGATGCTATCGAGCGGAATAAGGGCTCCAAGGTCTTTGCAAGAGATCTGTCTATTGGGCAAAGCCAGCTCACAAAACTGAAGACCGATGATGGCAGGATTGTATCCGCCAAACCGGAGCTTCTGAGGGAGATCGAGAGTTTCTATGGGCAGTTGTACACGTCAACCAGTAAACCCGTTGCGAATCTAGCAAACGACCCAAGAGCTAGATTGACCCGACACTATGCCGAAGATATCCCGGACGTCAGCCTGTACGAGATTAGGATGGATCTGAAACAGCTCAAAAACAACAAGGCGCCGGGTGACGACGGAATCACGGCTGAACTCCTGAAGGCGGGTGGAAAACCGGTCCTTAAGGCCCTTCAGAAGCTGTTTGATTCCGTCATACTCGAGGGCAAAACGCCACAGGCATGGTGCAGGGGTGTGGTGGTCCTCTTCTTCAAAAAGGGTGACAATGCCCGGCTGAAGAACTATAGGCCTATCTCACTTCTTAGCCATGTCTACAAGTTGTTTTCAAGAGTCATCACGAATCGTCTCGCGCGCAGGTTTGACGATTTCCAGCCTCCCGAACAAGCCGGATTCCGAAAAGGCTTTAGCACCGTAGACCACATACATACGCTGCGGCAGGTTATACAGAAGACCGAAGAGTATAACCTGCCTCTCTGCTTAGCGTTTGTGGACTACGAGAAAGCTTTCAATTCGATCGAGACTTGGGCTGTACTGCAGTCTCTCCAACGGTGCCAGATCGACTACCGGTACATCGAGGTGTTGAAGTGTTTGTACAGAAACGCCACCATGTCAGTCCGTCTTCAGGATCAGACCTCGAAACCAATATTTCTCGAGCGTGGCGTGAGACAGGGAGATGTCATTTCTCCGAAACTGTTCACTGCTGCGCTGGAGGATGTATTCAAGGTTCTGGACTGGAGGGGCCTAGGCATCAATGTTAATGGCGAGTACATCACTCATCTTCGGTTTGCCGACGACATAGTGGTCATGGCTGAGACCATGGAGAGCCTCAATACAATGCTCGATGACCTCAGTAGAGCTTCCGAAAGAGTGGGTCTTCGAATGAACATGGACAAAACCAAGGTGATGTTGAATGCCCATGTTACACCCACTCCTATCAAGGTTGGAGACTCTACACTCGAAGTTGTGGACGACTATGTCTACCTGGGACAAACGATCCAGTTGGGTAGGGCCAACTTCGAGAGAGAGATAAACCGTCGAATCCGACTCGGCTGGGCAGCGTTCGGGAAGTTGCGCGGTGTCTTCTCGTCCAACTTACCACAGTGTCTCAAGACAAAAGTCTATGACCAGTGTGTGTTGCCAGTGATGACATATGGCTCTGAGACGTGGTCGCTTACAATGGGCCTCATCAGAAAGTTTACAGTCACTCAAAGGGCAATAGAGAGGGCTATGCTCGGCATTTCCTTGCGTGATCGAATCAGAAATGTAGAGATCCGTAAGAGAACCAATGTTACCGACATAGCTCGAAGAATTGCCAAACTTAAGTGGCAGTGGGCAGGGCACATTGCTCGCAGAACGGATGGCCGATGGGGCAGAAAGGTTCTGGAGTGGCGACCGCGAACCGGAAGACGTTGCGTTGGAAGGCCTCCCACCAGGTAGACCGATGACCTCGTGAAGGTTGCGGGGATCCGCTGGTTGCGAGACGCACGGGACTGGTCAATGTGGCGACGCTTGGGGGAGGCCTATGTCCAGCAGTGGACGTCTTTCGGCTGATATGATGAAGTAATTATTAGTCTGATTAATTTTAGCCACGAGCTTTAAGCGGATTGATGTGTATTTGTTTATGATGGCCCGTATCAAATGTGTTCGGATTTAAAATACTTAATAAGAACACTGATTCTATTTTATGTTCGACAGTTTAAAAGATTTTAAATGATTTACATACATGTTAATTAAACAGAGTCCGATTATTTAAGTTTGTTAAAATTTTAATAAAAGTACCTTTTATTTTAATTATAAGTGCTGTTTATTTCTTAACCTTATTGAATAAACGCGACATAGAAAGTATCTATTTAGTAAGTAGTGACACGGATAATATAATACTAGCATACAGAACGTAACTAGCGTTTTGCATGTGATTATACCGATTATTTTTTGTAAATCGATCGCGTTCGGTTCCGGTCCACGGCGATAGTTAGATCACCATCTACATCCGTGGAACGGAACGGAACTGAACCGAACCGATTAAAACAAATAGAGTCATAAAAAGCTCAGACTTTAGTAATGATTTTAAAATATCATAGGGTCAAACTTTAGCAGTCTTATTACAAAAAGTGGTTTAACTAAAAACCCAGGTTTAATTCTCTAAAAACCACGGTTTCAACAAAAATGATATTACAAATAATGGTTTTGCGATAAACCATAGACCATATCATGGTCTAACGCTAAACCTCGGCGGCCCCTAGTTTAAAGATGGTCTAAGTCGTATCTGTCAAAGTTTTTCTTTTAGGTTATAGAATCTTTTTCATTGTGTTGTGTTGTTTTTACCCGAAAATGGATATTAACATGGTGGATTTAATTGATATTAAGGATATTACTTTTTTCTCGGTACTCCAATTCTCAGATGTTTTTTTTTGTTGGTCCATCACAACACTTAATATACTAAGACATTAATGTAGACTTGGAGAACTTAAAAATCCAAAGCCTAATGAACTTTATTCAACGAGCGATGGTTTTGTTTATTGTTATGGTTTCATGTAACGCGCGAGAATGTGACATTTCGTTACACGTACGTAGATGTATAATTAGTAATTAATACGAATTTAAGTAATGTGCTTAAACCTAAACAAAACTGCAATCGATAAAATAACTAATGTTTACATACATGCAAAATAACAAAGTGTCAATATTTTAACACTCCTAAACATCATTTAATCCTTATCGTATTATCAAAAAGTTTTCTTTTCTGGGCATACGGAACGTTGCAATTGAACGATATTATGGTGAACGAAAGATATTTGTTTTAATCTGTGGTTGATAAATATGTAGTATGTAGTATGTTACATAAACGAATAAAAATATAAATTTTACAAAATTGTGAACTGCAACACTACCACGGCGTAATTGGTCATAAAACTCATCAAAAGCTTTGCTAGCCTCGCATCGACATAGAACAAGCCACACGCGGTCACTTTGCAGAACGATCGATTTGTTTGAAGGATGCTCTTACAAAGACATTTCTGACTCCCTGCAAGAAAATAAATTACGTCATAATAATTTAAAATAATTCAATTTTAATTTTAGAGAGGGAGACCCTGTAAGGGCGATATATTGAAAGCGGAGTAGGTGCGGCTTGTTGAAAAAACAAAGAGCATAATAATATAGTTATTTCAAAAGAACAGATAACACTTTTGGTCTGGAGTTCACTTTTAGATTTCCAAAAAGGAAGGGAAATCCGACGAAAATATTGTGGGCTTTGCTTAAATCTGATGTATTTACTCCACCAATTTTTACACAGCCCAGAATATGCTTGCTCAAAAGCCCTGCCAGCTGCTCCGCTTTTTAACCAATTTATCAAAAAGGAGGAGGTTCTATGTTCGACTTCATGTATGTTTTTTTGTTGTGTATGTTCACCAATATTTCCGTCAATTTTGAACCGATTTTAAAAATTCTTTTTTTTTTGAAAGAGTATGTTTCGAAATTGGTCCCAATTTAATTTGGTAAACATCTGATGAAGAATTTCGGAGATACACAACAGAACTCTTTAATAAATAAAGGCAAATTTCTCGGAATTGCTGCAATCGCATGTCTGTTTATTGTTTATACCATTTCATAACATAACATTACGCCAGTACGCTTTAAAGGGGTACGCAGATGTGTACAGTTCACCTAGTCACACTCTCATTTCACCGGTTATGTTCAGTTTCATGATATCCGAGTAATCTATTCTGAAATTATAGTTCCTTACTAAACTACTTGCCTATTAGGTAGGTACAAATAAAAAATGCAAAATATTTTTTACAAAAAAATACTACCGACTTTAAAATAAGAAAACTACAAAATAAAAAATAACTTTATTTTCGGCAGTCCATAACGCAAAAAATTGGTACCTAACAAAGACATAGACTTCCAAAAATAAAGTTATTTTTCACTTTGTAGTTTTCTTATTTGGAAGTCGATAGGAAAATACTACCGACTTCCAAATAAGAAAACTTTGTAAAAAAGATTTTTTATTGTTCTTTCAAAACTTGAAAACAATTATAATAATTTTATGCCATATTCTTACTTACTTGTGCAGTTTCTGTTCTTCACAAGCTGTATACACACTGTCTCAACTTCCTTAACAGTCATATAGAATTTCTCGCAATGCACGCTATGCATAATGACAAGTATTAAATTTTTAGTTACCCAACTAACTGCATTAAAAACAAAAGAACCCGCAAACTGGAAAATAAAACATTTATGCACCCAAGAACATTGAAATAAAATAGAATATACTTTATCGTACACCAAACAAGTTAAACATTTCGTAACTTGGATGAAAATAGAGAAAAACGAAACGTTGAAAACGAAATATACTCACATTTCCTCTTAATTCATATCGTTGAAACCGGATGATAATAAAATAAAATAATAGTAAACTGCGGCAAGAAGTGTCAAATACGTAGTATAGTGTCTGAAAAACAAACAATATATTATTTAAAGTATTTCTTTACGATAACAGTTATGTAAGCTAGCTATTATTTTAATTTCAAAAGACTGAGTTCCGACAAAAACGTTGTGATAGTGATCGAGAATAAGTCACAAATGTATGGATTTGACAAGCGCTAATGAAATGCTACGAGATCAATCCCCTACATTTTCATTTCGACCATCACCATTGCTGAAGCCGAATGACATGTATCTGGAGCCTCTGACCCTTCATCCCTCGTAATTAGTGAAAACAATAGTAAAATAATAGACAATTGGACCTTAATAAGGTGTCGCGACAGTTGAGAGGGTTATATTTTAGTTTAAGTTTCGAAAGCAACCATAACTAACCAATACTTGGAAAATTGTTTTATACAGATTATAAGCTTTCATAATAGTTTTGTATGTCACGAGAAACTCCTTGTATAGTTCATTATTTTCCTCATTATGATTCAACTTTAGAATATCATTGATCCATTGACTGAGATATTTTTTCAATAATATTATAACTCGGATTCCAACAACATAATTGACATCAAAAGAGGTCATCATTGAATGAAATATAAAATCACTGACTATATCGTAAAATTTCATATCTTCATAAAAAACATAATAAACAATATATATGAGAAAATCAATACAGATAACAATAAATATTGAGATCCAATTCCATATAATGTAACTCCGGATACTGATGTCGATGCTTCTATGAATAGTTTGAATCGTCAAAATGAGAAAGACGTTGTTGTTTTTGTGCACCAGGTCCAGGATGAACAAAGTTATAAAACCGATTCCATGAAAGAAATAGTAAAGAACATTAATGAGTGCAATGAAAAGATTTTCAAAATGTCCTTCACTAAAGTTTGTTGCATTAACAGAGATAATGCGATAAATACACAACGCGTTCATTAGTAACGTATAGCAAAACGTATACAGTCGATACTTGTTTCCTCTTGGATAAATATGATTATATCGCACAATATATTTTGAAGACATAAAAAAATTTAGTGCACAATTAAAAGTATTTGCTATTCTATGAACTTCATTGTCAAGTCGATTATTACGGAGCAATGAGGGGAAATGTTGAATATGCGTACGTTTTTGGAACATAGTAATCATCTTTAACTGCCCGATGAGTGCTCTATAAGTTACGTCCAACACTGTTGGGATATTAGTTAAACTAAATATTTGATGTATTGATAATATCAATGTTTATCTTAATACATTATTTAAATTAATATTTTTAATAGGTTGCTGAAGTGTATGTTTATAAGTGTGATAGAATAAACTCGGTAGAATAAAATAGCTGTGCCCACGGTTCCGTCTATGTGGGTGTAGAAAACCAACATTATTTTAAGTGCACACTCACTATAGTAAATTAATATTAAGATTATGGCCAATAAAAATGTAAGGAAGAATAAGTCATGCTGCACCGATATATATATAAATTTGACATGCAGAAGGGTGAGGATACTACAAACCATTGTTAAATTCATTTTTCTCTCTCTTTCCGCCTCGTGGCAATCTTTTGAGAGCTACAATAGGCCACTTCTCTGTCTGATATATTGTATCTGTTTAAGTTCTTTAGCTTTTTGAGACACTTTTCAATTAGGTGGCACGTTCCATTATGATGAATCTTTCCAGTAAGGTTGGATCACTATGTCTCTTAAATCTCCTATATCGTAAAATTTTGTCCCCCGACAATCCAAGGGCGAGCTCATTTTTAGGGTTCCGTACCCAAAGAGTAAAATCAGGACCCTATTACTAAGTCTCCGCGGTCCGTCTGTCGGTCTGTCACCAGGCTGTATCTCATGAACCGTGACAACTAGACAGTTGAAAATTTCATTGCAATTTATTTCTATTGCCGCTATGACAAAAAATATTTAAAACAGAGTAAAATAAATATATCCCATACAACAAACGTGATTTTTTTGCCGTGTTGCGATACTGGTATGGAACCCTTCGTACGCGAGTCCGACTCGCACTTGACCGTTTTTTTTTGTTTCTGGTATTTTATACTATATGTCATGATTTCCTGCTTGACAGTTGGTAATTTCAGGTCGGGGTATATGATTTTGTTACTAATGTACTGTGGTATGTTGAAGATGTATCTCATCTCTCTTTAGTTCGGAAACGTTCTAGTATCTCAATATTACTATTGTTGGCTGTGTCCCATAGCTGGATGTCATAGGTCCAGATTGGTTTCAGGAAAGCTTTATACACTGTAAATTTGCTATGAGTGCAGTAACGTTACATATAGCTCAGTTGGGCTAAACGTTAGCTACGTTAAAGAAATTAAGATCAAATAAGGGTAATTAAAATTAAAGCTATGAAAGTAAAGGATATAGAGTATGAAACCGGAAGACGTTGCGTTGGAAGGCCTCCCACTAGGTGAACCGAAGACCTGGTGAAGGTTGCAGGGATCCGCTGGTTGCTAGATCCACGGGACCGATCAATGTGGCTACGTTTGGGGGAGGACTATGTCCAGCAGTGGAATTTTTTTCGGCTGATATGATGATGATGATGAGTATAAAACTATGAGCTGGCTTTGCACGACGTGGGTTGCTCGAGTTAGGCAGCTAACCAGGCAGCAGGACGGGCAGGAAGACGTGGAATGCCCGAGGTAGGCAGGTGAGTAGGCACCACGGGTAGATGGTCAAGACAGGCAATCGGGCAGGTAGGCAGTAGAATATGTAGCAGGACGGATAGACAGGCAAACTGGTAAGTACGTAGGCAGCAAGGGATGTGGAGGCCGGCTATCACTCAATACGCCAAACAGCGAGGCTTTTGATGCCAAGAGATGACCGTTGAGGGTAAGGTTCCAGGAAATAATGCTCCCTTTAGGGAACCACACACAATATATTCAACTGGAGCACTTCAGAAAGTAATACACTTACACAAGCTGGAAATTCACAGTTTTGAGAGTTTTCAGAATAGAAAATACACTTGGTATTGTAGTACTCAGTAGTCAACCGACTTTCGACGTTTTCTGCCAGAATTAAACTAAAAAAAAGCTGACACCCGTTTTTCCTCGTTGTGTAATATTTTCTAAATTTCAAATTCAAATCTCAATTAAGAAATCGAGACCAGAACGAATAAAAAACGGTTTACAGAGGGGGGCAGTCTGCCGCTGCTCTTATTATAATGTACAACTAGCTTAAGAAGATCTAGTATATGCTATGGTATGTCTATGGCTTAAGAAAATAAATTAGACTGACAGATGACAGGTTAGATAAAAATGTCAGAGTATAAAATATTTCAAGATTTTACAAATTAGCAATATAAATTAAGTTGAAGATATTAAATCAATCAGAGATAAATAAAAATAGGCTTTACAAGTGATAACAGTATCAAAGAATACATAAAAATGAGACTCATGAGTTGATACAATATGAAAAGATATGAAGGTGTGGTTCGTATAGTGTTAAAACGTAAGAAGACTAAAAGATGTGGAATGAATACCGCAGTGCTCATTTGCGAGTGGCGTCCTATTAGCCAGTTAATACTGCGCAATTTTAGATTAAGTTGCTTCTTGTTGGACCATATGTGTTTTTGTCATGTCAGCCTTCTGTACAAGTGCATACCTAAATATTTTGCATGATCATCCTGCCGAATTTCGTTATTATTTATTTTCACCGGAGGACAAGTTTTTCTCCTGAGCGTTAAAGTAACCTGAGTTGACTTGCTTTAGTTTGCGTGCATTTTCCAGATTTTAAGCCTCCTCAATTTTGTCTATGTGATGTTGTATGAGCTCAGATGCCGTTGTTGGATTCGTATGTGTGGAGTGTAAAGCCGTGTCGTCTGCATATGTTGCAACAATGGTGTTGTTTGTTGTTGGCAGATGAGCAGTATCTATGGTGTAACTGACTGTTCCCAGTATACTTCCCTAAGGTACCACTGACTTAATCTCACACAAGTCCGAAATATCGTTGTTGTACTTGACTTCAAAGTATCACCCACTGAGATAGGATTTCAACATGTGGTAGAATGAGTGTGGAAGCGTCCTTTTAACCTTATATAACAGCAGGCCCTCTTGCCAAATTTTATCAAAGGCCTGGCTAATGTCTAAAAAGACTGCGGAATGATAATTCCTTTCCTCAAACGAACTTCTTATGACGTCGACGATACGGTGAACCTGCTCGATTGTGCCGTGGTTCTCCCTGAAGCAAAATTGATGGTTTGGAATTACTTCATTTAGGTGAGCCTTCATCTTATGAAATATTTTTCTAATAGTTTTCCCATTATGGGCAGAGGACTAATAGGTTGATATAAGTCTACTTCATTAGGTAGCTTGTCAGGTTTAGGTAACCTTATTACCTGTGCTATCTTCCACTAACCTGGGAAGTGGCTTTAAGCAGGCATTGAATATCCTGACTATTACAATAATTCCTTTTCTTGGTAAAATTTTCAGGAGAGTACTGTCTATCAGGTCGTATTCCAGTGATTTGCCTTCCGTTAGTTAAGTTCCGTAAGTTGTTTTATTTCGCCGGCTACTTCGGTAGGGCTCACATATTTCAGTGGTGGGCAAAGTTGTAGTCGACTCTCAAGTAACTCCCAATTTCAGTGCCTTGCTCAGGTCTTACCTCTGCAAATGGTTGGAATACTTTACTAAGGTGTTCTGCGAATATTTTAGCCTTCTCCGTATCTGATCTGGCCCAACCTTCGTTGCTTTTTCTAATGGGCGGGATTTGATTTTGGGGTGTTTCAACTTATGGGTTGCCTTCCAAAGAAAGTAGTTTGTGGCTACGCTTGAAGTCAATTTAGAAAGGAACGCCTGTATGTTATCATTGTGAAATCTTTAATCAGCATATTCAGCTCTTTAGACGCTCGGTTAAAAACCCCTTGTCTACAGGATATCTAGTTCTGTGTCATACTTTTCTTAGGTTGCGACGTTCAACCAGTTTTTCCTTGATAGATTTTGGATATTCATTCAACATTAGAGGTAATTTTTTTCGCACATTTGTAGAGATATAGATAGTTGCTTTTTGTTTGGTTTTAAGAGAATAAACTGCAAAATAACAACAGCATAGTTTAGTTAGTGATAGCTGCCATCAAACATATTGTTAGAGTAGCATCTACGTAGAACAAACCACACGCTATCGTCTTACTGAACAAACGATTTGTTTGTATTACGTTCTTGCAAAGATGTATTTGGCTATCTGTCAGAAAAAAAATAGCTGCATTGTGTATATTGGTGTCTGTTTCGTACGGTTCTTTGTTTCAAGTGTGAATACTACATACACTGTTCTATTTAGTAACTTCGTAAGGAAAATAATCATTATAGTTTCAAAGGATTTTTCTGGGCTTTGATTCACCTCACATTGACCATAATTCCATCAATTATGTATTGCTTTATTGAAAATTGAGTGGATTTGAGTGGAACCGCCATTTTGGCTGTTAATCTTTGGCCGAGCCATCCGATTGGTCGACACCACCGCAGCGCCACGACAGCGTGCGTGTTTTTTCTTTGAACTAATGGACTAGTGCGCGAAAAAACTGTCTACCGAACGGTCTACGGCTAGTATGTGAAATTCCTAGTTTCTTCTCGCTCATCGAGTATTCTAAGTGCTCCGGGTAAGAAAAGTGAGTGTCCAGCACCTGTGGAACTGTGCGTTAATTGTTAGATTCAAGACCTCGCTGTCTACAGGTCGACCGAGCCCACGAGCCGGATTTCACATATTTTCTTATCTGTGAGGGTTTTCGTTCATTTTCTTGCTATACGCATTTGATTTACGTCGCCACGCAGCTATCAATATGGCGGCAATCCAACAAGATCTTTTTGAGCGAGAAATAATCCTTGATGTCCTTCAACGCACATTACAGTGCATAGATATGCATGGACAGCAGTTCAAATCTACGTCTAAAGATTTAACTGTACAAGAGCGCAAGTTTTACAAACTTCAACTAAGATAGAAAAAGCCCTCATCAAATCTAATACTTTTGAGAAAGAAGAACAACTTAAGATTCATAACAGTTTTGATGATTCTTATTATGCTATTGTGGTGCATTTAGATAAAATCAAAGAAGATGAAAAAGAATATAAACGTAGGTTGTCGTCATACGAATCCCCGAATAGGTCCGTCGTACACGTGTCACCGCCCAATAATAACTGTGCAAGTCGATTACCTATTCTCCCAAAGCCTACCTTTTCAGGAAATTTACAGATTGGCCTCCGTTTTACGATTTATTTCATTCATTAGTACACAGCAGAAATACCTACTCGGATACTGAGAAATTTCGTTATTTGGTACTTGCTTTGAAAAATTAACCCTACAATATAATTAAATCCATTCCAATAACTGACGAGAACTATAGTGTCATTCTAGCTATGTTACTTTCTCGGTATGATAACGAACAAGTCATCGCTTCTAAACATCTAGAAAAAATATTAGACATAGAACCTTGTCATTCCGACAAAAGTGACGCAATCATTCAGGGCCTGAGAAATTTACTCAACACTTTATGAAAATATTAAGGCATTAGAGGTGTTGCAGTTTCCGAAAAATGAGTGGAGTTTCATGTTAGTGACGATTTTATTACGTAAAATTCTGTCAACACTACGAAGACGCTACGAATTGTCTTTATTAAAACCATCTAAGATTTCTAAGATTTGTGACTTGATAAATTTCTTAGAACGCGAGTTATCCGCAAGTGAATTCACATATCCAGGCAAACCCGTTCATAGTTTAGAAAAAGTGAGCAGTTGCTTCGAGAACTCGGGCTCCGCCTAACGCACGTCATGCGCTCGCGGCCAGTGTCCCGGCGGTATCAGAATCAAAATCAAACCATTCACAATCCAACCTTCCGAACAATAAAAAAAATTCTTGTGTTAATTGTGGTGCTCAACATACGTTGACTATATGATCAAATTTTCAAAACTTTTCTCCACATGAGAGGTATTCATAAAAAAACTAAAATGTTTGTTACAATTTTTTAAGCGTAGGACATGATGTAAAACAGTGCAAATCCAATTTTGTATGTCGTGCGTGTCATAAAAGACACCATATTTTAATTAATTTTAATCAATCGCAACTTATGAATCAAGTACATTCGAATTCAAATGCGTGCGCTGTCTAACCTCCCGTGAACTACACGACAGAGACAGCAGTGCCGACCGCTTTGAATCAGGCTTCACAATCCATTGCGCCTTCCGTACATACGAATACGGTGCTCTTATGTACAGCGCTTATCAATGTACACGTAGGCTCGCAAAAACACACCGTTTGATGTATTATAGATACCGGTAGTCAAGCGACTTTTAGTACAGAGCCTTGTGTGCAGCGGTTAGGATTGCAACGTAGGCATGCGCGCGTTCCTGTGTTCGGTATCGGTGGAAGTGACCCCGTATATCCAAAGGGTGTCGTATCGTGCTGCATTACACCTACTCATACTGATCAACATTCCATTTCAGTGGATGCATTGATTTTACCCACTCTCATGTCACATATGTCTTGTGTAACATTACCATTCAGGGATTGGCCACACATAAAACATTTATATTTGGCAGATCCCAAATTTTATCTTCCACAAGCGGTGGAAATGCTTCTGGGTGCGAATATTCTATCCCAAGTGATGTTAGGTCACATGATCGCGGGCCCCTCCGGGACCCCAATAGCTTTAAATAGTATCTTTGGTTATTTATTGATGGAAAACCTTTCTTTCAACCGAAATATGCCTTACCTTTAAGTGTGTTTCAGTAGTTCTAGCTCCGATGTTGTCATGAATCGGAAACGGTTCTGGGAATTAGAGTCTCTTCCTGAAAAGACAGTTTCCAGCCCTGATGAAGCCCTTTATGTGAGTCTATCTTCGTAGATTCACACACTCGCGACGAAATTGGCCGCTTTATAGTTTCACTTCCGTTTAAACCGGATGCACCTGCCCTCAACGAATCACGAGATACGGCGGTCTCCAGGTTTAAGAAATTAAAATATAGGTTAGAACGTAATCCACAACTTAAAAAAGAATAGAATAGAAAACATTTATTTGACATAGACACAACACAACAACAACAATCAAAAAGTAACAGAGAAGACTAGAAAAAAAAAGTACAAACATGGTTTAAAAGTGATTGCGGCGGCGTGCCCATACCGAAAAAAGAAGGTTGAGGTTGATTATCACGCGTGCCTCCAGGAATATCTGGATCTTGGTCACATGGAGCCCGTGGATTCCGCTTCTATAAATAACTATTACATTCCGCACCACTCCGTGGTCAAAGAGTCCAGTGAGACAACTCGTACTCGTGTTGTGTTTGATGCAAGTTGTAGAACTTCCAATGACATTTCTCTTAATGATATTTTATTAACTGGGCCAAAGTTGCACCAGGATATCATTGATGTTTTGTTGAGTTTTCGTATTCATGTCATTGCTTTCACTGCTGATATTATGCAGATAGATGTACAGAAACATTATGTTACAAAAATCGTATTGGGATTATCAGCGTATTGTGTGGTGACAATCTCCAACCGAACCTTTGCGTGATTACCGGCTGCGAACCGTCATTTTCGGGGTCAGTTCCTCACCGTTCTTAGCTCTTCGTACTATTCAAAAGCTTGCGGATGACGAAGCCACTCACTTTCTCTTGGGTTCTAAGGTCGTCCGAGACCAAGTTTTCGTGACTTTGCACATGCTCTGATTTACAGCGGGAATTAGTAGATATTTGTTCAGCGGCTGGTTTCGAACTACGAAAGTGGCAGATCAACTCGCCAGCGTTACTAGCTGCATTACAGACATCAGAGGCTCATAGCGAGCGGCCCGATAATGTTTAATTTGCTTCAATAGAAAATGATAAGCAAACAAAGGTTTTAGGACTCCAATGGAACCCAAAATCCGATACATTTTCTTTCAGTATTCAAGTAACTTTAGATAAAGTTACAAAACGGTCTATATTATTCCATATAGCAAAAATTTATGATCCTATGGGGTGGTTATCCCCTATAACCGTTTACGCAAAACATCTTATTCAATAGCTATGGATTTCAGGTGTCAACTAGGACGAGTCACCTCCCACAGACATAAAAGATTCTTGGTCTAATCTCATCAATGAATTATCATTACTACATCTTTTTACTGGGCACCGATCACTTTTCCGAATTGTTTTTGTTCGAATTTCATTTTACCGAAAACTATTGACCGGCGTCTTTTTGTCTATACGCATTATTTGACATATTTTCAGATCATTGATGTGGCGTATGTATTATTTTACCGAACTACATTTCACCGATTTACAAAATAACTTTTTGCTTTTGGCCGAAGCCTCTTTTGAATTTTGCTCATTTGCCAAATTTTCACCACACCGAAACAACGTTTTACAGAATATTATTTGGTCTTAAATATATAGCCGGTTACTTGGTAGCATTTTCAATTTAAAACTGAAATAGTGTCATAAAAGTCAATATGTTGTGCTACAAAATTTAGTGACAGAAACGAATCGCTGCAAAACTGACTTCACGCAGTCTTGTCTTTGCTTACGTATTTATTTTCAATGTACATGCAAATGATTTAATTTAAAGAATTAAATAATTATTCCAAGAGCGAGCGAAGCGAGCTCGGGAATTTAGGGCACCCCGACACGGATAGGTAAGGTTCGAAGGGGATGACGGGAGATGAAATGCGCGAGCAAAGCGAGCGAACTAAGCTCCCGTCATCTCCTTCATGTTAGGTTACTTTAGACCCAGCAGACAGAAATAGGAGCCCCGCGCAGCGGGGCTACGTCGACAATTATTTTTTTCAAGTCGCTGTTTTAAACATTTGTTCGCGCACTGTTTCTCTCTCACTTAGTATTTTGATATGTTGTTTCGGCAAAGTGTAACTTCGGTAAAAAGTTTTGCGACCAATTGAAACGTCGGAGTTACGAAAAAAATCGAATTGATAATAGGTCAACGGAGACAGTGGCAGACGTGACTTCGATGAAGTAAAAAAAAACGAAACGATAATAGTCGAAAAGTTTTAAGGGAAATGAAATTCGGTCAAATATTTTTCGAACTTATGATAGGTAACCCTTTTTACTATATTACATAAGTAACAAATTCCACGTTTTGTGTTTCCAAACGTAAGTTCAATTCAGATTCATGGATTTTCAGACGCATTCGAGCGTGCGTACGCTGCGTGTGTGTAAGTCCGTGTGACCGATAGCAGTGAGAACGTCAAAACATTTCTTTTATATGTGTACGAGCTACGCTGTACATTGACCCTAACTAATACGTCCTACTTACAGTGAAACGTTGCAGTTTGTTTAGCTCAACATTAATTGTACATTATTACATTATAATATGTTATTTTTAGTAGCAATAAAACCTTTATATCAATCGGTTGTTTACTCATTCATCATAACAGTTCAACATAACATTTTCACTGTTGGGAGTTAAGCCCCAACATATGGTCCTTCGAGCAATTTAGTGTTGTGTAATTTACATCTTTTACGGTCGCGAATCGGTTGGACTGGTCTCTCAGAAGCGAGTCGCCCCAGTAACCAATTGAGAAGGCGCATACCGCAGAGGAGAAGGTTGCACAATACGAAGAACCAAGAGTGTGGAGCAACAGTCAACGCTCGAAACAGAAGAGTTCATTTGAAGTCAACAAGAAAAACAACAAAACATCATGTCGGCAGCTGAGTTCTACCAGAAGCAGAACGAACTCTACGACGGCATAAAGAAGATCGGTATAAATATCAAGAATGATGGTTGGGACAGAAAGAACGCTGACTACTTCAAACGCCGTAAGGCAATGCTGGAAAACTTGTGGTCAGAATTTCAGTTCAATCACGACCGCCGGCCCACGGAACAAAGTGTAAGTCATCCGTACTTTAGTAATGACTGCTATAACATAACTCTGCAGTGCTACAATGAAGTAAAAGAGCTTATTCTGCAACAACACCAACAACTTACGACTCTCACTCGTTCTCCGAGGGAGCAGTCGGTACAACCAAAAACATTGGGAAGTGCCAACCAACAAACAGGGGAAGGTACTTCGGAACAAACAAAACAGGAACAAGAAGCCCAGGAGAGTGAGGCAGAACAAGCTGGCAATCAAGACGAACAAAACAGAGAACCATCTCCTCCTCCTCCTCGGCAAGATCAACAAAACACCGCGAAAAAGGACACGGGATCCAATAGCAAGCTGGACGATATGATGCGCAAACAGACCGCTAACTTCAAAGCCTTCATGAGAGCAGTCGCGAACATACACGTGGAGTTCCTGTCTGAAAAATGGGAGTTTCAAGACGCTCTGCAAACACTGCAAACACGCTGGTCAGCTATTGACAACCTTCACTGGGAGATAGAGTATGAAACCAACGGAGAGAAGAACGCAGTGTATGAAGAACGCTACACCAGGTATGAAAACCAGTTCCAGGAACTAAAAAAGGCATTGAATACCAAAATGTGGTCCGGCACTCATCGGGAGAAAACAACACCGAAATTAGAGATACCAGTCTTCAATGGTAACTACAACCAGTGGATCCCATTTAAAGACCTTTTTACGGAAGCAATACACAACAACAATTCCCTCTCATCTGCTCAGAAGATGCAGTTTCTGAAGAGTAAGGTGCAAGGAGAAGCGGAACGCTTGATTCAACATCTACAGATAAGTTCGGATAACTACCTGGTGTGTTGGGATATCCTCAATCACCGATATAATAATGAAAAACTTATATTCACATCGCACATCAACATGCTGTTCAATTTACCAAACATGCAACAACAAACAGTGGCCCAAATAAAGAAAATCCATGACGTCAGCATAGAATGCCTACATGCGATAAAGAATTTAGGAGTGAATATCGACACCTGGGATCCGATAATTGTACATATATTATCGCAAAAATTAGACGCTGACACACACTCAGAGTACAACGACTCGCTGAAGAACTGCCGAAAGCTGCCAATACTGAAAGATCTGCTAGATTTCCTAGAAGGGAAGTTTACATCATTGGAAGCATCGCGCCGCAAACAAGAAAACAATCAAAAACCAAATACCTCATCGAGTCAACATCAAAATACTTTGTACTCTAAAAAACAATACAGCAGTAATCAAGCAACTAGCAACAAGAAAATTACGAAATCGTTCCATGCGTCAACATTCCGATGCCCCCTTTGCGATGACGAACATGGCATGTACAATTGTGCAAAGTTTTTAGAAATGCCGAATCACTTAAAACTTAGCACAGTAAATAAAATGAACATTTGTGTAAATTGTCTGTTCAGCCATAACGGAAAAAAATGTACGTCAGCTTACCGATGTCGCAAGTGCTCGGGTCAACATAATACATTGCTACACGATGCATGTATTACGAACAAAACGGAAAAACAAACAAATTCTTCCCATGTATCAAAGGATGATGATACTTCGGAGATACTACTAGCGACAGCTGTAGTAAACATAGAAACAGCCGATGGGACCCTAATCAAGTTGCGAGCCCTCATCGATCAAGGTTCTCAGATATCTTTGATCACCGAACATGCTGCTCAACTTCTAGGAGTTAAGCGCGAGAGATGCAAAGGAGTCATTTTTGGAGTTGGACAGAAGGAAAACCACTGCAAAGGAATGACAACAATTACTTGCAGTTCTGTCTACAACGACTTCAAGTTCCAAACGACTGTCCTCATTATGAATAACTTGATTAAGAACCTGCCGAATAAGACCTTTGCAAAACCATCTTGGTCCCACATACAGAACATCCATTTAGCAGATCCGGAGTTCCATAACAGCCGTCAGGTGGATTTACTATTTGGAGCAGACATTTACTCGCAAATCATGCTAGGAGGCATAATAAAAGGCGATGACATCACTCAACCTATCGCACAACAAACCTACCTAGGCTGGCTTCTATGCGGAAATGTCAAAACTTTCCACTGCAATGTGGTCATAAACAATCTTGAAGATATCAAACAGTTCTGGGAAACCGAAGACATCACCGATCAATCCAATTTATCGGTGGAAAATGAAACATGCATTGAATACTACACCAACACTACGCAACGCCTGGAGAATGGGAAATACGAAGTCAGACTGCCGATGAAGAAAGAACTTGAGAGCAGACTGGGTTCGTCCAAACCAATGGCTGTAGCCCAATTCAAAACTTTAGAAAGAAAGTTGGAAAAACAAACACACCTGGCAAAGGCCTATAAAGACTTCATGGCTGAATATATTGATCTAGGTCATATGAAGCAATCAACAGTTAGCAACAAAACACTCGAGGGTTACTTACCTCACCACGGCGTGCAACGCGCTGAATCAACAACAACAAAGTACAGAGTGGTGTTCAATGCGTCAGCAAAAACGTCAACGGGATGCAGTTTGAACGACCTCATGTACAAAGGTCCCAATCTTCAACAGGACCTACAAACATTACTGATGAAATGGAGGCAATACAAATATGCGTTTACAGCGGACATTGAAAAGATGTTTCGTGCTATTTGGGTAGCCCCTGAAGACCAACAACTGCAACAAATTGTATGGCGAGAATCACTGGGACAACCTATCCGCTCATACCAATTAACAACCGTAACATACGGAACCAAGGCAGCGCCGTTCCTAGCTATGATGACGCTCAGGAGATTGGCGGCAGATGAACATGAACAGTTCCCGGAGGCTTCAAAAGTGCTGGAAGAATCATTCTACATGGATGACCTCGTTCACGGGACACATACAATCGAACAAGGAAAGCAATTGATCGCGGATCTGAAACAGTTACTGAAAAATGGAGGGTTTAACCTCAGAAAATGGTCAGCAAACAATCAAGAACTTTTGGAAGATATCTCCGAACAACACAACGATAAGATTGTCTTCAACTTCAAAACAGAAAATACACAAAAAACGTTAGGCCTGTGCTGGAATTCAAGAGAGGACAAATTCACCTTTCAATGCACAATTTCTGACGTAAACAAGAAACAAACAAAACGAAGCCTACTTGCCGAAATATCCAAACTATTTGACCCACTCGGCTGGCTAGCCCCCGTGTCAACAAAATTGAAATTATTATTTCAAAAACTGTGGGATGGCAACTTACATTGGGACGACGAAGTGTCCGATAACATACATGTGGAGTGGTGCAAGATACAAGCCGATATAAGAGCGATAAACGAATGCGAAATACCTAGATGGCTTAAGTGTGGCGGAAAGCAGACAATGGAGCTACATGGGTTTAGCGACGCCTCCCTGGATGCCTATGCCTGCGTCATCTATGCACGAGTCCAGTCATCAACAATACTGGTCGCTGCAAAGTCAAAGATTGTACCACACCGAAAATCAACAACATTGCCTAGACTGGAATTGAATGGAGCGCACCTTCTATCACAACTAATGCGCAAAGTCAAACAGTCATTGAATCAATATGAAGTACACGTCTACGGCTGGACTGATTCCATGGTGGTCCTGGGTTGGTTACAAGGAGACCCATCCCGCTGGAAAGCATACGTAGAAAACAGAGTACGAAGTATTACTGACGTCATACCACGATCATCGTGGAACTACGTTAATACAAAGGAAAATCCCGCTGACGCCGCAAGCAGAGGCCAATACGCTAGTCAGCTGAAAGAAAATCAATTATGGTGGCATGGACCTACATGGCTACCATTGCTTAAAACAAAGAACATAGAAAAACACAATTATAACACGGACCAAGAAGAAAAAACAGTCCGGAAACAAGCCAATGTATCCCAACATTCTCAACACATCATAGAAAATACGAGCATTGTGGAAACATTATTGCAAAATCACAGCTCTATCGAACATATTATTCGCATTGTCGCATGGATACTCAGAGCATTGAACCCGAAAAGGCGACAGCTACCGAGATATCTGACGTTGCACGAATTGAATAACGCAATAAAGGTGCTCATAAAACAAACTCAACAAAAATCATTTGACACAGATCTTTGTCATTTAAAGAAAAATAACAGGGTGCAGGCTAACAGTAAAATAAAAGACCTCACTCCGTTCATTGATCATCAAGACATCCTACGAGTGGGAGGAAGATTGAAAAACGCATCGCTAACCGAAAACATGAAACATCCGATGATCATTCCACACGACAGTCGATTGACACATCTTCTCATCGACCAAGCTCATCGAATGACGTTTCACGGCGGCCCGAGACTCACTCTATCACACCTACGGGAGAAGTACTGGATCGTCGGTGGGAACCGAACAACCAAGATGCAAATCAGAAAATGCGTGACGTGCCGCAAGAACAACCCAACAAAAGAACACCAACTGATGGGTAATCTACCAAGCGCAAGAGCAAATCAAGCGCCGCCCTTTTACCATACTGGGGTAGATTACACTGGATTTGTGGACGTCAAAATGAACAAAGGCCGAGGAGCAAGAACAACAAAGGGCTACATAGCAGTCTTTATATGCATGGTGACCAAAGCTGTGCATATCGAACTGGTGTCAGACCTCACCAGTTCAGCATTTTTGGCAGCCCTCAACAGAATGGCAGCAAGAAGAGGCGCCCCTCGTCACTTATACAGCGACAACGGGACAAACTTTGTCGGAGCAAACCGACAACTCGTAGAACAATACGAGGAAATTGAACAAACATACAAAAGCATCCAACTACAACAGGAAATCGCGGAGATGACAATTGAGTGGCATTTTAATGCCCCCGCTTGGCCATCAGCGGGAGGTTTGTGGGAACGAGCAGTCAGAAGCCTAAAACACCACTTGAAACGAGTAGTAGGAGAACAAAAACTAACATTTGAAGAGTTTTCCACAATCCTAACAAAACTGGAAGCCTGCTTGAACTCCAGACCTCTGTGTCCACTAAGTGAAAACACAGACGATCTAGACTGTCTGACGCCAGCACACTTTTTATCGGGTAGATCGGGGCTGACAGTCATAGAAACAATGGAAGATGCAAGAACAAGATGGGAACTAACAAGAAAGATCTTCGCAGAAATCTGGAAACGATGGAGGAACGAATATTTGTGCCAGCTATCAGCCAGATCAAAGTGGCAGGAACCACGGAAAAATCTGAAGATAGGCGATCTGGTGGTAATCCATGAAGATCATGTACCAGCCGGGAAATGGCTCATGGGGAGAATAACAGAACTTCACCCTGGGAATGATGGATACGTTCGGGTCGTTAGCCTAAAAACAAGGAACGGGCATATGAAGAGGCCTGTCACAAAACTATCCGTCTTGCCTATCAACAGTGACGAAAATGTCGAACAACAAAACACAACAAAAACAAATGAAAATGAGTCATACCTACAGGCTAACAGCGAGTCGCAAAGTTCACGACGATGCAAAACAACAAACAGAAAAATAAACTTCATCGGATTGGTCATGGCACTGCTGTATTTGGTAAATCCCGTCGCGGCCGCTAACACAACAAACATCGTCGAGCTTCAACAAGGCCTTTACTTTGACAAAGTAACCAATATGCAGCTTATACGCGGCGAGTGGAAGATTATCGTGTACTATGACGTCAAGCCCTACTGGCATGGTATAGCAATATCTAGCAAATTCACCAATCATCTAGAAACCATCTGCGAGAAAATAAAACAGAAAACACAATGTAACGTAATTTTAACACAACTACAGCACTCGACCGACGAAATAGGACACTACAACCATATGTTGCTGAATCCGCAAGGCCGAGTGAATACGAGAAACAAACGCGGGCTTATCAACGGTGTCGGTTCCATCGCGCGCTCCCTGTTCGGAGTATTAGATGATGACTTCGCGAAACAATATCAAGAAGACATTGACCTGGTCAAGGCCAACGAGAAACACCTGGCACTGTTGTTAAGAAATCAAACATCCGTGATCGAAGCAGAATATAATTTACTGAAGAGGTCGGAAGATGCAGTTGAAAAACAGTACAAAATGTTTAACCAACATTTGCTAAACCTTGAAAGGTTTACGAACAACCTCCAGAAGGAACTGAATTCCCAAGAACTGTCTATTGAATTTGTGATGTCAGCTATTACGGCAAATAGCTTAATTGAGCATCTCAGAAACGTCCAAGAGACCCTCATAGACACGGTAACAAACATATATAACGGCAAGATGAACCTACACCTCATCGCACCGGAACAGCTTCGGGACGAATTGAACAAAATCTCGGGTCAATTATCCAAGGATTTGGTCCTACCCATCACCAACATTCAAACAGAGTTATTTCACCTGTATCATCTCTTACAAGTAAAGGCGAAAATGACCGAACGATACCTTATAATCGAGGTAAAGGTACCCCTAATCAGCAGAGATAACTTCGAGATCTACCGAACAATACCAGTACCGAAAAACAATGACGTGGATATGGTCACCCTAATACCTATTGCTGAAATGTTAGCAATAAACATTCAAAAGGACTCCTACATACCAATGACGGAATCCGAAATACATCAATGCATGCAACATGACGCGACAACCCAATTGTGTCCACTACAGAAACCTGTATACCGCATGAAGTCGGACGAGAGCCTTTGCATGAAGGACAAGGAATCTCTTCACTGCGAAACAAAACATGAAACCTGCCGAGACAAGTGGTTGGAATTAAACAATGCAAATAATTTCCTCTATTTTTGCTGTCAACAATGCAAAATACGTATTATTTGTGGGCATCAAGTTTCAACGCAGCTGCTACACAAGGCCGGAGTCATAACACTCAATGACGATTGCATAATTAGTAGTGAAACTTTTGCTGTTTATCCCCAAAGGCAACAAATGAACAAAATTCAAGCCCAAGTCGACGCAGGTCCAGCAGAAATTCCTTCAATCAACAATATCATAAACTTACCTGTACCGGTTCTGAATCATCTTCACGAGAATGAGACGGTAACAGAGCAGAGAGTATTACTGCAAGAGCTTGGCAAACAAGTAGAACAAATGAAAGCCGCAACATCAGAAGACATCATGTCAGATCATGCAACACACCATGATATCCACCAATACGTTGTCATCTACCTATTGGCTGCCGCCGCAACATTTGCGGGTGTAATATACGCTTACAACCGCCTACGCAAACATTGGGCAAGTCAAAAGAAACCAGAAGCTCCATCTATTCCCAATCCGATGCCCCGAAGAAGGTCGACAGCGAGCATCGTGGACAACGCCTTATTTGACGTCACAGAAAACATCAACGCAGCGCACTTATCGAGTGCACGTACACTCAATAAAGCAACGTCGCCCATTGCGCGTTGTGAGTTACCGTAATAAATTATGAAATTGTTTGCATTTACATTTTTACGTTTTATAATCTAACTTGATTTTGAACAATTTCGATGTACATTTAAGTTAACTTTGTGAGTGGGCAATATGTACGAGCTACGCTGTACATTGACCCTAACTAATACGTCCTACTTACAGTGAAACGTTGCAGTTTGTTTAGCTCAACATTAATTGTACATTATTACATTATAATATGTTATTTTTAGTAGCAATAAAACCTTTATATCAATCGGTTGTTTACTCATTCATCATAACAGTTCAACATAACATTTTCACTGTTGGGAGTTAAGCCCCAACAATATGTGTGCTCAAACCAGTTCTCACTTTTGCGCGCCTCGAGTTATGTGCAGCTGTTTTGTTATAACAGCTAATTGATAGGATTATGAAGATGTATGGTGACTGCGTAAATTGCAATCATGTTTATGCGTGGTCCGATTCTCAGATCGTGTTAGAGTGGCGTCGCTCGCCACCACACGAATGGAAAACATTTGTCTCTAATCGTTTAAGTGAGATTTTGTCACGGCTTCCTGCACTTTGCTGGAGGCATGTGCCATCTACTGATAATCCAGCCGATGCTAAATGCGCGCTTGGTCGTGGAGTTGCGGAAACCAGCCCGTTTTAAACTAACATAACCTAATCTAGCCGATGCACGTTCAAGAGGAATTCTTCCCGTTAGTTTTATCGAAAATCATATGTGGCTCCAGGGGCCCTGGTGGTTGGCCCGTGATTCAAAGTGTTGGCCAATTCCTAAAAAGGTACCGACAGTTACCGAGGACAAACTTAATTAATCACTATTGTTATTAACACACTCGTTTATCGCGACGCCGGCGCCTCCAGATGCTGCGGACCACATTGAAAAGTTTTTTTACTTTAGGTAAACTTGTTCGAGTCACAGCACTCCAGTTTCGATTTTATAATAGATGCAAGAAGGTTCAAATTCAGTATCCAACCTACATAATTGTTCCCGAATATTTTTTTTGTCTAGATCGACTTATTCATTTAGTTCAACATTCGTCTTTTCCCGAAGATATTAAAAATATTTTATAAGGAAAATATCCTTCCTTTAAATTACGTAGGTTGAAACCTTTCATTGATAAACAAAATAATTTGTGTGTAGGTAGGCGGATTCATAAGTCTCTGTTTCCGTTTGTTTTCAAACATCAATTAATTCTGCCCAAAAGACATTATCTTACTAACCTAATAATTGATCATGCCCACGTGACACACTTGCACTTAGGTCCACAAGCCCTACAGTACATTATTTTACAAAAGTACTGGATCGTGTCTAGTCGCGACGCGATACGTATGCGCATACATCACCCCCAGCCATGTAGGGGTCCGTTACCAGCTGCTAGAGTGCGTCCCGATCGACCTTTTCTCAAGACGTCGGTCGATCATGCGGGTCCTTTTTACGTTCGGGCAAATAAGGTCCGCAATGCTAAAATTGTAAAATGCAACGTTTCCGTTTTCGTGTGCATGTCCGTCAATGCCATTCACCTCGAACTCGTATCTGAGTTGTCAACTGATGCCTTTTAGCGGCTTTGCGACGCTTCACGTCCCATAGGGTTTTGTGCACCGATATCTATTCTGATTGTGGAAAAAACTTCGTGGGTTGTAATAACTACCTAAAAGACTTGTATAAGTTTTTACGTAAAGATTCTGATCAAGCTGCTTTAAACCGTATGACGTAAGAGCAAGGTATCATTTGGCACTTTCAACCACCATATGCGTCACACTTTGGTGGTCTTTTCAAATCTGGGGTCAAAAGCTTTAAGCACCATCTCCATCGTGTACTTGGTACCCAGACTCAAACTTATGATGCATACCCTTGTTTGCCAAATAGAAACGGTTTTAAATTCGCGCCCACTCTGTGGGTTGAGCGCTGACCCGTTTGATCCTTTACCCCAAAGACCCTCTCATTTTTTAATAGGAGGTCCTTTGACGGCCTTACCTGATGTTTCTTTAGCTGAAGACTCGTCAAATCGTCTCACTAGATAGCGTAGGGTACAACAGTGCGTACAGCATTTTTGGAGGCGTTGGAGTCGTGAATACTTACATGAGATTCAACAAAAAAATAAATGGTTTCAAGATCGTGGCTCGCAACTCCAAAAGGGTATGATTGTTGTAGTGCGTGATGATACACTGCCACCTTTACTTTGGTGACTGGCTCGTGTACACGCGCTTCATCCGGGGTCGGACAACGTTACGCGTGTCGTAACCCTTCAGATGGGCAATGGCTTTGTTAAACGGGCAGTAGTTAAAATATATCCTCTACCGTTAGAATAAGTACTTAGTAAGTTTTTCTAGTTTTACTGTTACGAATCTTAGTTAAGTACCTGCCTATTAAGTATTCATAGTATACATTAGACTTTAGTAAACTTTCATCGCTCTTAGAAGCTATTTCATTTAAGTAACCAATTCATCCCTTTTGGGTTAAAAAAATTTCATTTTTTTTAAAGCGAGCGGCATGTTCCATACCGTTCTTTGTTTCAAGTGTGAATACTACATACACTGTTTTATTTAGTAAGTTCGTAAGGAAAATAATCATAATAGTTTCAAGGGATTTTTCTGGGCTTTGATTCACCTCACATCGACGATAATTCCATCAATTATGTATTGATTTATAAATTAGTTTATTAAAGTATGGAAACAAAGGTGTAAAATTTGTACATAACTAAACAAAAGTAAAATATACAAACTTATACTAAACCTAACTACTTACACTATATACAAAAGACAGGTTTATTAAATGATCATATTCTGTCTGGGATCTACAACCGGACATTCAAAATCTCATTTATTTTTATGTCATGGAATTAAAGCTGCATAATATTGGCCTGTAAGAGTGGTTCCACGCTCCAGGTAATCAATCAACAATATCCCTTCTGAGTCACAAAATATTAAGGCCATAACCTTGGCAGCCGATGCCACGACACAAAACTTCTTTGGGGTCAGTGATGATGGCCGTTTCCATTGCGACAATTGCTGTTTTGTCTCGGGATCAAAATGATGGACCCATGTTTCGTCCATTGTTACGAAACGAGACAAAAAGTTTTCAGAATCTTCTTGAAACTTGTCCAACAATATCTTCGAAATGTCAAGTCAATTTTGTTTCTGACTGTCGGTTAACATTCTCGGCACCCATCTTGCGGAGACTTTTCTCATATTCAAAGATTGTTTCAATATGGATTGAATACTTCCATATGAAATGCCCGTTTCTTGAATTAAGTATCGGATGGTAACTTTTCGATCCCTCAATACAATTTTCTCAACTTTCGCAACATTTTCTTGGGAGACTGACGTCGATGGACGGCCGCAACGATGTACGTCTTCCGTGCTCGTTCTCCCTACTCGAAATTGAGAAGCCCACCTTGCGACAGTGGAATACGGCGGAGCAGACTCTCCTAATGTTGCCTATTTTGAGGCAACATTAGGAGAGTCTGCTCCGCCGCAATGAATCTTAAACTGGTCGTTCCTTGATGGTCTAAGGTGAACGCGCACAAAGACGCGCCGCAGGAGCCGTGCGCACCACAGTCAGCGCATTTTCGCAGTACGCGTTCACCTTAAAGCCTGACTCTTCAATAATTTTATTTCGATTGGGTTTTAATATTGATTTATACTGATCGTATCTATGTTGTTATATTGTTGCCACATTATGTAAATTGAAAGGTATTTTCATTATGTTCTTGAGTAAAGTATGTCGGAAAAGACCAACTCAGAATATGTTAATTTAAGAATAGCTTAAATGAATGAGAATGCAATTTTAGTGTGTTTTAAAACTTACAGAACTATTAAGTTTCAGTTTGTTTATTCCTGATAGGTCGTCTTTGTTAAGTACCAATCATCTACGAAATACGCAAGCTAAGAGAAACGACGCCGTTATACATAAATATTGCATCAGCCTGGCAACGAGCGTGGGAACGCTGAATCGGCTTGACGTGACGCACTGTTATACGGGAGTTCGGAAACGTCTTTTTAAAAAGAAACTAAATTTAAGCTGGAAACAGAGTTTAATTAATTTAACGAACTTGGTAGTAATTTTTTTTTGAAGAATCTTATTACTTCAGTTAATAAACTTGAAACTTGACATAAATACCAATCTTAATAAACAATAAAGGCTTTCATTGTTAGTTTTTCGAAACTACCCCTAAAAGATGATTTAGACGATGTTAATTTGTTTGAAGAATCTGATTTCATGGGTGAATAAACATGAAACTTGACATAAATACTAACCTAAATGAAAAATAAAGGTTGCTATTATCATTTTTTGAAACTACCCCCAAAAGACAATTTAGAGGTGTTAAACTTTTTTTGAAGAATCTTATTAGTTTTTCGAAACTACCCACAAAAGATGATTTAGGGGATGTTATTTTTTTTTAAGAATCTGATTTCTTGGGTCAATAAACATGAAACTTGACATATATACCAACCTAAATAAACAATAAAGGTTATCATTATTAGTTTTTCGAAACCACCCTTAAAATATGATTTCGGCTTCTTTTTATGATGTAGGGGAGCACATAGGAGGGATTTTTGGAAATTCAACTTAGTTACAAGGGAGACATTTATTTGTATGAAAAATCTTATTCCCTTGGCAAAATAATAAAGGTTGGCATCATTAGTTTTCAAACGTAGGGGTGTCAAAGTTTCTTTGAAGAATCAAATGGCGCTAAAACGGGGACCTCCACATCTATTTGGAACTACCGAACTAGACCGTTTGTCTCAGGTAAACATAGTTGTGAGTGACATTTTAGTGACGCGTAATTTACGCTTATTAGATTTTTGTGTAGTGCCGCGTAATTTACGCAGCATTCGTTTTCATACTAAAGTAATTTTTGGTCCACCCAAAATTATGCGTCACAAAAAACCAGTCTTCTGCTCCGTATATCCTCTATACATATAAAATGCTTTGTCCTGAATGACTGACTGACGGATCAACGCATAGCCTAAACCGCTGATCGTAGAGACCTGGAACTTCGAGAGTATGTTTTTTGTATGACGTAGGCATCCGATAAGAAAGGATTTTCCGAAATTCTTCCCCTAAGGGGGAGAAAAAGGGGGAAAAAGTTTTAATGAAAAAACTAATTCCTTTGGCTAATATTCTTGAAACTTGGCACAAATAGTAATCTAAGTAAATGATAAAGGTTGACATTATTAGTTTTTTGAAACAACCCCTATTATCGATTTAGGGGGTGTTGAATTTTGTATCGAGGAATTTTATTTCAAGGGTTACTAAATTTGAAACATTGCACAAATACTAACTTAAATAAATAATAAAGGTTGTTATCATTCGTTTTTCGAAACTACCCCCAAAAAATATTTAGAAGGTGTTAAAGTTTTTTTGAATAATCTTATTACTTGGGTTCATAAACTTGAAACTTGGCATAAATACCAAACTAAGTAAGCAATAAAAGTTGTTATTGTTAATTTTTAGAAATAGAATTTTTTTTTTATGAAAAATCTTATTTATTAGGATAATAAACTTGATAATTGACATAAATACCAATCTAAAAAAACAATAAAGGTTGATATTATTAGATTTTTGAACCTTCCTCCAAAATACGATTTAACAGGTGATAAAGTTTTGTTAAAGAATTTTATGTGTAGGGTTAATAAACTTGATAGTTGACATAAATACCAACCTAAGTAAACAATAAAAGGTTGTCATTATAGTTTTTCGAAACTACCCCCCAAAATAGGATTAAGTGGATTTTAAAGTTTGTTAAGAATCATACTGGACAAGGTTTCGTTTTTGATGTAGATATCTAGGGGAGCACGAAAAAGGAATTTTCGACAAATCAACCTTTCACCATCATCATTATTTCAGCCAAAAAACATCCACTGCTAGACATAGGCCTTCCCCAAGCGCCGCCACACTGATCGATCCTGTGCGTTTCGCATCCACCGGACTCCCGCAACTTTGACCAGGTCGGACTTCCTAATTTGCGTTTTCCGGTTCGCAGTCGCCACTGAACTGTCAACCTTTAAGGGGGTGAAAAGGGGGAAATTTGTTTGTATGAACAATCTCATTCCGTGGAGATAATTAAATAATCAAAATTTACATAATATGTTTTACGTTTTTAAAACTACCTCCCCCCTGATAGGGTTAAGTGATGTTAGTTTTTTTCAGGCATCTTACTGAGTAACATTAACAAAAAATTAAAAAGAGAAAAAGGGTATATTAAGTTTTAAGGGGTGGATTTTACTTTGTAGCGGTAACCTAAAATGTATTATTCTTTAAGTCAAATAACGAATCGTCCCAAATCTATAAACCGTAGAACTTTACGAAACCACATTTTTATTTGGTTAAATAACAGCTTATTTTTGGTTGCCATCAAACGAACGAAGTCGCGGGCGGAGTTAATATTATAAATGTGAAAGTAACTCTGTCTGTCTCTCTGTCTACCTTTTCACGCTTAAACCGCTAAACCGATTTAGATGCAATTTGGTTCGGAGATATTTGAGACCCTGGGCAGGACATAGGACAGTTTTTATCTCGGCAATCATACTTAAGGGGGTTTGTATGGTAAACCTACAATATTATGCCGCGATATAAAAAATAAGCTAATCAAATAATTACTGCTTCGCAGACGAAGTCGCGGGCAACAGCTAGTTAGTATATAAAGGAAAATAGTAATGATTTTGGGACTTCCGACCCGTACCGAACTGAGGTGCCACCTAATGAAGGATGACGTTTCTAAGTTACTAAAATGCTGACGAGGCAAGTCTGGGTGGTGGTCAGCCATACTACTTACAATAGCAAGGTATAACAGCCCCCCCCAAAAGACTGAAATTCGGGGATAATAGGCGAAATTCAGGAAGTTATACAATTTCTCGTAATCTAGGCAATGGAATCGAAGTGTCTTCAGGTTCAGTATTTATATTACTGTTATCGATATCGTCATCGGTATGGGTCGTCGGTTTAACACAACAGACGTAGAACTTAGATCTATATTTAATAGTAGTCTTATATAACTTAAAACTATAAAGGACATAATTATTATTAAAATACACACAGTTAATATAGAATAATGTGTCCCGTATTTTACTAGAATAGGTTCTTCGTTAATAACTTCATTAAGTTCTGAAAATATCTTGTTATTTTGTTTATTTATAGTAAGATCATCTAAGTTGATGTTTTGTAGTAAAATAGGGGATATATTATTGTTTAAACTAGTAGTCTTAGATCTATTTTACAACATGAATCATTGATAATGCTAAAGCCTAAACTAGGAATAGGGATGTCTATGTTAATTTCGTCCTTGGACGATATAAGTCTCGCACTTTTTGTGTATACTGTACACTGATTTGGGATTTGTAATATACCGGTTCCGGATATCATGATTTCGCGTAATTTGGAATTATCACAATCCATTGACACTTTACTTGGACGAGATTGCACGAAAATCCACTGATTGTTTATAAGTGATTTCCAAATGTCCAATTCGCCGACAATTGTTTTAGTTTCACATTGTGTGGGGATAGCACTAACCGTTTTAGTTAATAGTTCGCTTTCACACGTAGGATTTCCGCTAGTCAACAATACCGTAGGTATATCACACAGAAAGAACTCAGAGCTTATTGTTTTACATTCATCTAAATTGTCTAGATTACAGAAGCTTAACTTATTTTTTGAAATAGCAATATATGAACTAGAAGGTAAAATTAAACTAAAAGTATTTGGATTATCTGACCCGTGAGGGGTAGGTAACGCTAAATTATGATACAAGTTAAATTCGTCATTAGTAACTAAAGGAATTTGTAAAACAAATATAAGTTTGTTTTTATAATAATAACACGCAACATCAGATATGCTTAATATTAAGTGGATATTATCTAGACTTAACTCTATAGGAATTCCAGTATCTCTAGGTAGATACCGGTCATTATCAACGAGTTCTTTGAACAATTGCGTCGGACTTATTATGTTTGGATGTAGAATGTTTTGACTACTCAACATGATAGCATTAGTTAAGTCTTCAAGCTGAAACGACAATTCTAGTAGAGAGCTTTCAAGGATAGCAAGTATTCAATGCATTTTGGTTTCAGATATTAGAATTCTAGAAGTTCCCGTGATATTATTTAATTGTAATATAAGTTGACTTAAAGTATTTTTAAGCGAATCTTCGTTATCTTTTAATTTATTAATCGTTTGTTTGTAAGATTCCAGAGAAGAAGTAGTAATTAGGATGTTTTCTTTCATAAGTTCCGCGAGCTTTTTCTCTTGATTCTGAATGGATTCAATCGCGGAATCGTATTTTGATGCATCATCTTCGTCTAAAGTGCCGAAAACATGTTTGAAAACGGTGCCTATTCCTCCGAACCATGCTGAACGTTTACTACGTTTTGATATTAAGTGTGAAATAGAATCGAACTCGCGTTTGCTATCGTTGTATCGAACTGTGAGTGGGGATAGATATTTTCACATTGAAGGTTGCTTGATTTTTGACATGTTTTCCTAGCTATGCCCAGGATATCATTGAGGTTGATAAGATGAGGTTTTATAACAGAAATATTTACATGGCTAATAATATTTAGTTTGCCTTTAATTGCTTTAAGTTTTCCTAGGCTATCGAAGTATATGCCGGAACTAGAAGGAAGTGGCTTGATAAAGTCTTGATGCGCACTGACCGAGGCGCTGAAAATAGAATGAATAGAATCAGTTAGACTACGCTAAATTATTATAATTACTAGGTAATACCTATGCGCTAATGATTAATTATCTCTAATCTATTTCTAACAATAATACGGAGTCTCCTGCTACCGCGGGTTTCATTTGGTCGAAATGATGTGACACATGACGCCTGTTGATAAGGAGCGTAGCTGTGTTATTATCGTGGACCTTGATGATTTTGTATGGTCCTTTCCAGATAGGCGATAAAGCCTTTTTAAGCCTCAGGTGGGCTTTGAGGTATACGTAATCGCCAACCTTGTAATGTGGTGGTGTTTTAGTATGAGAATCGTAGTGGGATTTAGAAGATTCCTTGGATTTCAGTATGTTTTCCAGGGCTTTTTCCCTGGTGTATTTAAATTTATGTTGTAACATTTTAATATAATCTGAATAAGTTGTACTAGGTTCCTTATCATAGATAGAGTTAGGGATAAAGGGTTTGTGACCGAATATTAACTCGTACGGAGTAAATTTTGTAGTTGAATGTTCTGTTGTGTTATAAGTCAGCATAGCTGTATACACATAAGTGGGCCAATTATCTTGGTTTTCGTTTACAAAGGACTTTAAATATTCTTTGAGAGTTGAATGACTGCGTTCTAATGCTCCCTGTGTCTGAGGATGATAAGGTGATGACCATAACTGTTTGATTTTGAGAAATTGGCAAGTAGTTTTAAAAAGGTCGGATGTAAAGTTAGATCCTTGATCAGATAAAATAGATTTAGGAATTCCAAATAGGGATATAAAGTGGATAAGACAATCGCTAGATTCTTCAGCGGTTGTACTACGTACAGGATAGGCGATAGAATATTTAGTTAGGTCATCTGGTAAGGTAAGAATATATTTTAGTCTGGCGGAACCAGATTCGGGTAAGGGACCAACTATATCTAGTGCCACTCTCTGAAACGGAGCTGTGGATGTAGTAGTGATCTCCATTGGAGCTTTATTTAATTTTCTCAGAGCTTTATTTTCCTGACATAATTTGCATTTTTTGACATAGTCTTCTATATCACTTCGCATGCCCTTCCAATAGAATTGTTCCCGGATTCTATTGTACATACGTGTCGACCCTAAGTGCCTAGCTGTAGGAATGTCATGGTTCTCACGCATGATTTTAGGTCTCTCGCTTAGAGTAGGGTATATAGTTTTATTTAGATAAACGTGGATTTGAATTTTTGTATTGTTAAAAATATGAGTTAGGATGTTGTAAATTTTAGTGTAGGAGTGATGGTCAAATGGGCTTTTGAAATCAGAGATAGCAATGTCTGTTGTTTGTTCAGACTTCAGGATTTCGTTTCTTACTTCTTTCAGAGTGTCATAGATAGCGGGATAAGATGATTCGTCAAAGTGGTGAACTTTTGTGAAAATGAAGTAAACAATCTTGTCGTCGTATTTAGTTTTTAGAAAATGATATAGTTCTTTTTCAGAATTAAGGATTTCGTCTTGGTTGCCGGAATTTAGGAGAATTTCGCAGATATAGGGATTTGACTCATCTAAATCTATAGATGTAGGAATCAATATTATTTTACAGGCTGTCTTTAAGAGATTTTCGTTGTGTTCTTTTAGAATTGTATTGCATATATTCTCTTTATTTGAAATTGATTTTAGAAATTGAGAATAATTATCGTCATTTAAATTTGACTGCTCGTTTGGCGAAGGGATTTGTAATGAGTCAAAATCGAGATTGAGGTCAGCACTGTGAGGGCTAATTTCAAGGTTCGGCCCAAGATCTATAAGATCTGGATATAGCATTGGTTCACTTTGAGGTATAGGATTTTGTAATGTATTAGAGTCGTTGTTTGTTTCTTGATTTAATAGTTCATCATTCTCGAAGGAGAACGGAATGGGAGATGGTAGAATTATTAGAGGGTCCTCCAAGAGGTCATCGAATTCAGTGTCAGGATCTAATAGAAGAGGATCAGAGGTTGGTGAAGGTTTACCTTGAATAGGGTTAACTGGAAATCGAGATAATGCATCAGCGTTAGTGTTAATTTTCCCTTTCTTGTATATAATATCGTAGTCAAATTCCTCTAGTTTGAGTCGCCAGCGTACTAGCCTAGAACCAGGATCCTTGCAGTTAAATAACCATTGCAAGGGTTTGTGATCTGTGACTATGGAAAACCGATTTCCATAAAGATAGGGGCGAAAGGCTTTAGTTCCAAAGATAATGGCTAAACATTCTTTTTCAGTAACACTATAGTTACATTCAGCCTTATTGAGTGTACGAGACCCATAAGCAATTGGACGGTCTTTACCTATCGGACCTTGCGATAATATAGCAGAAACAGCGAAATTAGAAGCGTCGCAGGTAAGTATGAAGGGTTTGGAAAAATCAGGATATGCTAGCACTGGTGACGTTACTAGTTTATTTTGTAGGTTTTCGAAAGAAAGTTGTTGCTCATTCTTCCAACTAAATGGTGTATCTTTTTTTAGAAGGGATGTTAATGGTTTTGCGAGTTTGGAAAAGTCAGGTATGAAACGTCTGTAGTACGATACGAGTCCGAGAAAAGATTTTACATCCTTTGGACATTTTGGTATTGGGAAATCAGTGATACATTTGACTTTTCTAGGATTTGGTTGTACACCGTCTTTGTTGATGAGATGACCAAGATATGCGACTTCTTTGCATAGAAACTCACATTTATCTGGTTGGAGCTTCAAATTATAATTCCTGAGCCTACTGAAAACAGCGGATAGATTTTGAATGTGACTTAGTAAGTCAGGGGAGTATACTACAATGTCATCTAAATAAACAAAGCAACGTGAGCCTTGAAGCCCACTTAGGCATGTGTTCATTAGTTTTTGAAAGGTTGAAGGGGCATTTTTTAGCCCAAATGGCATTCTCGTAAATTGAAAATGCCCTTGGGGTATAGAAAAGGCTGTTTTAGGAGCGTCTTGCTCGGATATTGGTATTTGATGAAATCCTGAGGCCAAATCTAAAGTTGTAAAATATTGACTTTTCCCTAATTGATCTAGAATTTCTGTTATTTGGGGAATAGGATATGTTTCTCCGATAGTAGCGTCGTTGAGTTTCCTATAGTCAATAACGACTCTCCACTTTCGTTGTCCCGAAGCATCAAGTTTTTTGGGCACAACCCAAATAGGTGAGGACCATGGTGAATTTGAAGGTGTTATTATATTTTGTTCTAGCATCTTGTTAATTTGATTTTCGACTTCCTTTTTATGGCATTCAGGGAATCTATAAGATTTAGTTTGGATAGGGATATCTGTACTTGTTTTAATATTATGTTCAGCAGCTGTAGTATATGTGAGCTGATCGTCTGGGAGATGGAAGATATCGGAAAAGTCTGTGCAGATTTGTAATAGGGCATTGGATTCCTCTTC
The DNA here is from genome assembly GCA_949775005.1 of Orthosia gothica. Taxonomy (NCBI): domain Eukaryota; kingdom Metazoa; phylum Arthropoda; class Insecta; order Lepidoptera; family Noctuidae; genus Orthosia; species Orthosia gothica. The sequence continues at coordinate 24,904,649 of OX459035.1, forward strand.
ATTTAGGTGAGAAATCCTAAGATGGTTGAGAACTTTGTTAGTTCTTGTAGAGGAATTAGTAAGAGGCAATGAACCATGAGGGTTCAAATAAGCTTCGGAGTCGAGGGGTTCAAGTGTTAAATTAAGGTTAGATCGGAGTATGACGGACTCTTCAGAGATGTTGACAACCGTAATGTTTATACGATTATTTTCTTTCACGTTAACGATGCAATTCGCAGCTAGTAAAGATGCAGAGATGTGTTGGTCTATTAGCATACCTTCTTTTATATTTGGATTACTTACTGTACATTCGATTACAGCTTCCGTGCGAGGTGGAATGTTATATAATGGTTCAGCGAATTTTAATTTTATGTAGGCGTCATCTATCTGTAAGGCTTCCTGACAATAGTCGATTTGACAACTTAGATTTTTCAGGAGGTCATTGCCTATGATGCCATCGAAGCTACGACTAATATTTTCGACAACATGAAATTCGTGGATATAAGGTTTATCGTTTTTTTTGAATATTTGCATTTTGAAGTTGCCTAGAGTTATTGTAGGGTTATTGTATCCTCGCTTAACGTTGGGACTTTGGACATAGAATCTAATTTCAACAAGCTTATGCAGGAGCCTGTGTCGATTAGAAAGGATAAAGGTCTATCAGCAACGGAGGTTTGGATTATTACGTGAGGTAAGTATCTTTTTTCAGAGTTTTTATTTATTTTATAGATTTTTGTATTTGTTTTTTGTTTCAGGTTTGGCAAGTTGTCCGAAGGTGAAATAGAAGGATGTGCAATGAGAATAGAATCGGTGAATTTTGCTTTTGGATTTGATAATTTAGAAGGTTTAGTAAGTGGTTGGGCAGAAACAGTGGATACAGAGGGTTTAGCACGTGATTCAGAGGATACAGAGGATTTAGTACATGATTCAGGGGATACAGAGGATTTAGTACGTGATTCAGAGGATACAGAGGATTTAGTACATGATTCAGGGGATACAGAGGATTTAGTACGTGATTCAGAGGATACAGAGGATTTATTACATGATTCAGAGGATTCAGAGAGAATAGAGGCATCGGCTTTGATATAGTAGGGCGAATTTCCCGCGCGACACCGGACGGGAAATTTTACTAGTTTAAATCATTTTGGTTGATTTCATCGGTATATGCCTCCTTGTCATGATTTATGTTAAAAACCTTGCGGTTTGGCTTAAAATTTGGAGCTTGTGTAGTGTTAGGTTGGCGTCCGTCTGAATTAGAAGCATTAGATTGATTCCTACTATTGTTGTATTGTCTTTTGCGACAGTTTTCAATAGTGTGACCTATGTTTTTGCAGTAGCGGCATACCATATCGCTGGTATTTACTGATTTTGAATGATCTGGTTGATTTCGCGGAGTTGTAGCACGTGACAATTGGAAGTCACGGCGAGAGTTTGTATTTTTGAATTTATCGTTATTGGATGTTGATCTTCTATAGATACTAGAAATGATTTTTTCTTCTTCGACTGCCCAGCTTATAGCGGAATTCAATGAATCTGGGTTGCGACATCTAACGACTTGTGATACCCGTGGCAGGAGTCCTATTATGAAAGTATGAAGTGCAAGATCTTGTATAGCGGCTACACGTCCTGCTAGTTCCGTTTTCTTTTTCGTCGGAATGGAAATGTTTATTTCCGTAAGTAGTTTCGCTAAGCATGTTTCTATATTTAAGGCAAATTGCATAACTGTTTCACCAGGGTTCTGCTTACAATCCTGAAGTTCAGTAAGTAGGTGAGCATAATGTTTCCTTTCCCCAAACTGTTGTTTAAGGAACTCGATGAATTGTTCAAAGGATTCGAACTCTTTGACACTGCATGTTTTTTCAGCTTTATCTATCAATTGACTTAGGATGAATTTGAATAAAATAGGTTCTGGGATTTTGTAGCTGTACTAAAAGCGCTCTGACAATTGGCAATAAAAGAATTCAGTTTTTCCCTGGAGCCATCGAATGGCTTAATGAATTTAAATAGAATACCGAGTTCTATTTTTTCTTCGATTTCTACCTTTGTACTCTTAGAGGTACTGGAACTTTCCTCCTTTGCTTCAGATTTGGAAGTCATGATTTAAATTTGCAAAACAAGATATAAATGTATTAATTACAAGAGATAGTCTTCCCCTTAAGCTACTTAGTACAAATGGCTAGGTGTTATGCACGTGTTAGCATTGGAAGTACGGGTGACGTCATTTAATCATGAACTTTCACTTTTAACACCTTAACTGCCAGATGCCCGACAAACAATACATTTTCTATTGTGTCTCGTTCTCTGGCAGCCAAACTGTTAAGCACATGCAAAATACAAACTGTCATATTTATTAAGCATCTACCGACAAATGTCTAAGTACCTACCTAAATTATTATTGTGTTGTCAAATACCTACAATTATTAGAGTATCCACCTGAGTAAATATTGTTGTGAAAACAGGAAATAACTCGAAATTTACATTTAAGCCACAGTGATGAAGTTCCTATAAAGTGTTACGTAATTTGTAATGATCATTGCGATGTATTCTGGTTTTTATATTGCTATTTTAGTATTATAAGTCCTTTGAGACAATTAGTCCAAGACTGTCGGTTAATATCAATATTCTTTCGAATATTGATTAAGAATAACTAAATAGACGATATTAAATTCCTTAATTCTCTTGATAAGTTTTAAAAAGGTTTAATTACTCAAGAATTCATTATTACTGATTTTGAGATTATTTATAGAAATATAGAAAATGGTGGGGACTTTTGACAGGTCGACTCATTATTATAAATAGTGTTTAATTCGTAAGTTGACTAGCACTTTGTTGTGAAATATGGACTACACAAGCTTCACGTAAGTTATTTGATTATTACTAATGGTTGTGTTGAAAAACTATCTGTATCATATTATGGCCTTTATTTCTAATGATGTTAAATTTATTTATTTAAGGGCTAGTCATGTTATGTGCCTTACCCTTGTTGTTTTGATTATGAAATGTTACAAGTAACTATAGAATTAGATCTATATTGTTATAAACAATATTTATATTATGATTGTAAAATATATCTAAAAATACTTTTACAACCATAGTTGCTTCCGTGGAGTTTCTTGCCCTTCTTCTTCACGAGAACTAGGTTTAGCGAACGGGCGGTAAGCTCTCTGAGCCTCAATATTTATTATTTGACAAGCCTAATTGAAATAAATACCTGGTCTTGTCTTTTTGTGTTTTTCTTCATAAAACCTTTCCCTTATACACCACATATATAGGAACTCTGATACACCTTAAATAACCATCTTGACATATATCAATACTTTTATATGGAGTTCCTTCATTTTTCTAACACACGCGTAATCGAAACACGTAGTCTAAACAAAATATAAAGTAGCCGGACAGTATGGCCTTTATCAGTTACAATGTATTATGAACAATGTACAAATGAACTATATAGATAGAAATAGCTCTGAGTTAATTCTGGTATTCGTCCTAGGATATAGTAATAACCGAAGTAGCAAGATCACTCACAGGAACGCCGTCATTATGAGGATACTCAGGATCATTGTGACCGCTTCTCTGGCGGTGAACTGCAGAACAGCAGGTGATGTAGACCAGCAGAACAGCAGATGTAGTAGACCAGCAAAACAGCAGATGTAGTAGACCTCTGTGCCAACAGAGGGTGAAGCCCAGTCTCGGTTGCAGGGTGCAACACACAAGACAGGGTGACGATCAGACACTTGCACGACACAGTATTGGGTTAGTTAGTTTTAGCACAGCGCAACTTTTAAAAACTTAAAACGTTTAGTTTTATCAGGGTTTATCACTTGGATTCACTGGCACTTTCAGGTAAGTTATTGTTTCCAGAGACGTATTTGGGTAGGGGATTTTCGTATCCCACCGCTGCCACCAAATGTTATACGGGAGTTCAGAAACGTCTTTTTAAAAAGAAACTAAATTTAAGCTGGAAACAGAGTTTAATTAATTTAACGAACTTGGTACAGGAATTAGTATATAAAGGAAAATAGTAATGATTTTGGGACTTCCGACCCGTACCGACTCTCAGACCGAACTGAGGTGCCACCTAATGAAGGATGACGTTTCTAAGTTACTAAAATGCTGACGAGGCAAGTCTGGGTGGCGGTCAGCCATACTACTTACAATAGCAAGGTATAACAGCACGACCCCGACCGTACGGCGGCACCGAAATGAAGCATTCACCTCACTTTTGATTCCCGCATCGAACAATTGTCGCCATTTTTATAAGGATAAATAATTGTATTTAACATAAGTAATAAATCTGTTGCATTTATTCGGTTGTTTTTGCAACTTGCCTACCGCACTGACATAATTTCTTGATGAGTAAATTTAAATATATTTACATAATTACAAAAATATTTTTACATAATTATAATAATTTATATAATTAAAAATCAGCAAAAGCTTAGCTGCGTAAACGCCTGAAAATGTATCTCCCTTGTAGGTAACAGGAACAGGTTTTTGTATACGATGCATAAGCCAATGCCACCCTTCTTTTAAGGCTCGCTTGTATAAATACTGTATTTTATTATGTAAACCATACAGAGCGTCATATTCGCATTCGCGAAAAAGCTCTTTAAATAAAGATATAAAAAAAAAAAAAGGCTCGCTCTCAAATCTGAAAAGAATTTGTATTTTATACGGCATTTTGTGCGCTTCCAAGCAGTATGCAACTTAAAGTCAAGTCTGGTGTCCTCAATAATATCTTTAGTAAACTACAATGGATAGCACCTACTTGAAGTTCTGCACCGAAGTTTTTTAGGTATACAAGCATCGAAGATGGTATAAATCGTCTCAAAAAATAATTGGTGGCCAAAACATCGTCGATCTGTAGAATCTTCTCCCATGAAGTTCTTGAAAGTAGGTCAGAAAGCTTATCACGGTTACATTTTTTGAAATTCCAGTCTTTGCCATTATCAATGTTACTTGGTTTAATGACATCAGAAACATGTGCAGATTTAATTTTAATATTAACATCTAAAGATGATAGTCTTCAGGTTTGACCAATCCATCTGTGGCACCGACAGACGTATGAATCGTGTCAACACTCTCTTGGATCAACACCATATCTGACTTACCTCCATTCAAATTATTCACCACATTCTTCTCATTCAAGCAGCAAAAAGACGATTTGTGAATATTTTATTCGAATACGTCCAAGTACTTACTTACTTAATATGTCAGAAAGCAATTATAGCCTATATTGTACTGTTTTTGGTTGCTTGAATTCTTCTATAACGCACCCAGTGATAACATTTTTTAAATTACCTGGGACCTCCGAAAGGCAAGTAAAAAATATATACCTTACCTAATAATACGTAATTTGTTTCTTTTTTAATAGGTAGCTATTTCGCTTTATCAACCGAGTAAAATACCTGGATCAATAAATATAAATTTGTGGATAGGGTGATAAGTCACACACGAGTCACCTACCTACGCTCGGGCACAGACCCGGTTTAAAAAAAACTAGTAGGTAGTTTCCCAGGCAAGGCTATCTACTTCCTTATATACTAAGCTACTTACATACATTATTTAATTAGAAAAAAATATTATTATGAGATTAATAATTGGTAGGTACCTTGCTGGTAAGATTTAAAATAAGTTTAATAAAAAAATATAATATTTACCTCAGATTATAAAAAAGAATCTGAGATATTTACAAGCACAAAACTAGAAAGAAACTCAAGTAGGTAGAGGCGGGCAGCACTAACGCGTGTTTAGGTGACGAGCGTTTGTAGGCACTTATTTCAAGGTCAGGGCCGAGTCACAATACTGTTAGTTATCTTTACCGTGGCTGTGATGGCCGATGCGGCCCGAATGTGCTTGCTTCGTGTATTCGACGCGTTGCCGTCTCCAGTACCGAAGTACCCTCAATAAAATTTTGGGTTGTTTGCATTGAGTGGTTCACCAGTTTTTTTATAAGCTTATTTTGCTCTATCAGAAGCTTATCTATGGAAACCAATTTACCTTGCAAACAAAGCACAGTTTTCGCCAACTCGCGATTGATTATTTCGGCACTTTTATCAGCCATTCATAATTTTTAAAGTGACAAATATACGGGAGCTATAACATATAGGCGCAAGAGCGAGATAGCCTATGATAATGGTAAATTTATAATTGCGTGTAATGTTCTTAATTCAAATCTATACCATATTATACCAATATTATAAAGAGGAAAGATTTTTTTGTTTGTTTGTTTGTACCGAATAGGCTCCGAAACTACTAAACCGATTTTAAAAAATCTTTCACCTATGGAAAGCTACATTATTCCCAAGTAACATAGGCTATAATTTATTCCTTATGAAAATTGCAATAAGGTAACCCAAAGTAGCAGTAGCTTGCCTATAAAATTCATTATTTGGCGCGCTGAGAAAACCATTGATTATACATAAAAATTGAAGACATGACATTGACATGATTAAAGTAATTATTATTAACCACAAAAAAGACATAAAGAGAATATATCTCACTATCATAGTTAAGTCTTGTGACTTAACTATGATAGCAGCGTTTGTGTTCTAAAATTTAATTAGACCGCCGGTAGAAACAAAAGTTGGTTACATTCGTATTGTATTGTATTGTATTGTATGCAAAATACGCGCTTAGACGTGGAGTTGCGGACACCAGCCCGTCTTAACCTTTTTTTTTTTTTTTTTTTTTTTTTTTTTTTTTTTTTTTGTTCCGGGGTGGAAAATCCTCATCGGATGTCCTCCGCCCTGGGGGGGCGGAGGGGTCTGTCAGACTCCTACTGACTAAAAACCACCCCGGTGTTCCATCTCACACTTACGCTGGGGGTCGCGGGAACAATGATACTTCCGCAACCCTCGGCTAGTGCCGGCCTGCCTGTGCGGGCCACGGTCTCGGGTTGGAGGGGGAGTGAGGTGTTTGACTCCCCCCGCGACGTCAAAGAGGGGCGCGCGTGGAACACTACGCGCCGCCACCTCGGGTCCTGATGTGTGGGGGGCGACGGACGTCCCCGAGTCCGCCACCCCTGGACCCATTTAGGGGGGCTGGAAGAGGGCGTTGTCCGCCCTCCGCCGACGCCCGGCGCGTCTGCTGCGGATCGGGTTAGCAGATGAAATCTCCCTCTCCCTCTCCGCAGCCTCCTTCTGCGAGACGACTGTTTCGCAGAAGGATACCACCGCGTCCCAGGACTCCCCACTGCCGACCATAGACTCGACTACGGCCGGCAGCGACAGGTCACTGCCTACTTCAGAGATGAGGGCACGGCGTGGCTCCTCCCAAGCGGCACACTCTGCCAGCGTATGCCGCGCCGTGTCCTCCCGGCAGTCGACGCAGTGGTGACACCGGGCGTCCGGCTCCCTGTTTATGCGACACAGGTACTTCCCGAAGCAACCATGCCCCGAGAGCACCTGCGTCACCCGAAACGACAGGGAGCCGTGCCTCCTCCCGAGCCAGCGCTCGAGCACTGGCCGGACCGCCTCGATGGTAACGAGGCCGGCGGTAGGGCGTAAAAGCCTGTCCCGCCATTCCGCCACCAGAACCTCGCGGAGCTGAGACTGACGCAACTCCATATGTCGCTGCATCAGCCCTTCGCCCCGCGCCCGCGCTTCCTCGCGCCACCGGTACAGTGACGCGAGTACCTTTGCCTCCAGGTCCCAGGGCGGGGATCCGGCCAGTACGCAAGCCGCCTCGTAGGAGATCGTGCGATACCCCCTGATGACTCTGACGGCCATCGCTCTCTGCGGTTTCCGCAGAACAGCGATGCTGCCGGCCGTCAGGTCAGTCGCCCAGATCGGGGCCCCATACAGGGCCATCGATCGCACGATCCCCACGTAGAGCCGCCTACAGGCGGCGCTCGGGCCCCCCAGATTGGGAAGCAACGTTGACAGCGCCCCAGCCGCGCCCAACAACTTGGGCGCGAGCCGCCTGAAGTGGGGGCCGAAATCCCACCGGCTGTCGAGCACCAATCCTAGGTACTTCATAGTAGACTCGACAGCGATTCGAGCCCCCCCAACCACGATGTGGGCATCGGGCGGCGGCGCCCGCCGGGGACCATGAAAGACCATGGCCTCCGACTTGTTGAGGGCCACCTCCAGGCCAAGGCGCCGTATGCGGCTCACCACCTGTGAGACCGCAGCCGTCGCCAGCAACGCTGCCTCCCTGTACGAACTCCCCCGGGCGGTGACCAGCGTATCGTCCGCGTAACACGTCAGGTCTACGCCCGGTTGGAGTTCGCCCCTCAGCACCCAGTCGTACCCAATGTTCCACAGGGGCGGGCCCAGGACCGAGCCCTGTGGAACACCGCACGACATGCGGTGCTGGTTTCCGACGCCATCACGTCCCACGTAGGTGACACACCTCTCCGCCAAATAAGCCCCGACGATGCGGCGGAGGTAGGGAGGCACTCGATGATACCGCAGTGCCTCCCGAACACAACTCCAGGGCAGGGTGTTGAAGGCGTTGGAAATGTCCAAGGACACCGCCAACATCACCCCACCCCGGGACACCGCTTCCTCCGCCAGGACTCTCACCTGCGATATCGCGTGGATGGTGGAGCGTCCATGCCGAAAACCGAACTGGCTTTCGTCCAGGTCCGGCCCCTCTCTATTTAAGTGGCTGACGAGGCGGGCAGCGATAATCCGCTCGAACAGCTTACCCACCTCATCTAGCAGCACTATGGGCCGGTACGCGGACGGCGAGTCCGCAGGGCGCCCCGCCTTCCTGAGCAGGACCAGACGACCAGATTTCCACAAAGTGGGAAACTGGCCCCGCTCAAGGCACGCTGTGAAGAGTCCTCTCAGCCAGGGCTCTAGCTCCTTCAGAGCGAGGGCTAACACGTGGCCGTGGATCCCGTCGGGCCCCGGAGCCACGTTCTTGGCCTGGAGTCGAATCACGGCCGCCCTCATCTCTGCCTGTGTCACCTCTGGGACGCTGATGGCGTCCTCCTCTGTAGACTCTGCGGCCGTGGGCAACGCCATCGGTGGCGGGATGTGCTCCGCTCTCGCCGGGAAGAGGGCTGCGACTACCTCCTCCAGCAGCTCGGGTTGGAGACTCTCCGTAAGCGAAGGCGCGGCGGCTCGAAGTTTCCCTCGAACCGCTCGATAAGGGCGCCCCCACGGATCCCCGTCTAGAGTCTCCAACATCTCCTCCCTGGCTCGCTTCTTCGCCTCGCCGATGGCCAGCCGCAGAGTCTCCGTCGCCGCGCGGTACACCTCATACCGCGCGGTTTCTTCGTCAGGGACCCGCAGACGTCTCCTCCGGTAGCGGGTGTACTGGCGTCTGGCCTAACCTACATTCGTATTGTAGTCATTGATGTATTAAAAAGAGGAAGATACGTTTCGCGCTAACATGGCGATCAGAAAACCTGGGCTCGGCGCACGACTACATGCACCGAAACTCACACATCTGTGTTCAGCGTCATCACCAGTCCCAAACCTACAGTTACCGATAGACAAGGACAGAGATATGAGACGGCGCTGTAGTGCAAGCGAAATCGCGTTAGCCGCCGAATCACCTAATGTTTACTATTATGAATGAAATGACATTGCAATATGTGCGTATCGTGTCTCTCACGCATGTTTGTAATATCTATCTCGCTCTCACAAATATGGCGAAGCAAACATAAAATATTATTGTTATTTTCAACAAATTAACCTTTTTAACTGTACTTACGAGTGGTAAGTGATCCCGTGTGACTTATTTTTCTTCCTGGTATTATTAAAACACTGTTTAGCTACACAATTTTGATACGTATTTATTGCAAAAAAAAACATAAAACACAACAATGTGCTGTGCGCGACTGAGTACCCGCTACGGGCATTCACTTAGATTAGTAGGACCAAGCGCTGTGAGCAGTCCCATATCTTCCTCTTTTTAATACATCAATGATTGTAGTATTCATTTTTATTCAAATAAATAGTTTAACAAATTGGTAGGTAGGTTGGTAGGGTAGGTGGGTATAGGTAGGGTAGGGTAGGTAGGTTGATCTGTAGGGCAGGTGATTAGGTTGATAGAGAGAGGGGATTAGTTGGTGATTTTTGGCATTTCTACCCCTTAGGGGGTATAAAGGGGTTTGCAAGATTGTATGAAAAATCTAATTCCTTCGGCCTAAATTCTTGAAAATTGGCAAAAATCTCTTGGCAGTAATCTAAGTAAATGATAAAGGTTGCCATTATTATTTTTTGAAACTACCCCCAAAAGATGATATAGGCGATGTTAGTGTTTTTGAAGAAACCTATTTCATGGGTTAATAAACATGAAACTTGTCATAAATACCAACCTCAATAAACAAGAAAGTTTATCATTATTAGTCTTTTGAAACAACTCCCAAAAGATAATTTAGGGGGTGTTAAAGTGTTTTTGAAGAATCATATTTCTTGGGTTAACAAAATTTGAAACATGACTTAAATACCAACCTAATCTATACCAATATTGTAAAGAGGAAAGATTGTTTTCTTTGTTTGTTTGTACCGAATGGGCTCCGAAACTACGGGACCGATTTTTAAAATTATTTCACCTATGGAAAGCTATATTATTCCCGAGTAACATAGGCTATAATTATTTAACTACAAAAAATCCAAAAAAATTTGAAATCCTTATGAAAATTGCAATAATGTAACCCAAAGTAGCAATATTTTGCCTATAAAATTCATTATTTGGCGTGCGCTGAGAAAACTATTGATGATACATAAAAAAATTGTACTACATGGTTAAAGTACTCATTATTAACTAAAATAAGACTGCGAGAGAATATATCTCACTATCATAGTTAAGTCACCATAGCAGCTTTTGTGTTCTAAAATTTAATTAGATCGCCGGTAGAAACAAAAGTTGGTTACATTCGTATTGTAGTATTAATTCTTATTTAAATAAATAGTTTAACAAATTTATAGGTGGGTATGTAGGTAGGTTAGGGTAAATAGGATATGTAGGATATGGTAAGGTAGGTAGGTTGATCGGTAGGGCAGGTGAGTAGGTTGGTAGGGAGGTCAGGTAGGTGGATAGGTAGTTGCTAGGTAGGTAGATAGCCAGTAGACGGAAGCGAAACCACGGGGGTCAGCTATAATATTTAAAAGAAAAAACTGGCTGACTTACTGACTGATCGATCAACGCACAGACAAAACCACTAAGCCTAGAAGCTTGAAATTTAGCATAAAGGTTCCTCAAATGACGTTAGTGAGCACTAAGAAAGGAGTTTTGGAAATTCTACCCCTTGGGGGTTAAAAAGAGGTTTGTAAGATTGTATGAAAAATCTAATCCCGTGAGCCAAAATTCTTGAAACTTGCCAAAAATAGTATTCTAAGTAAATGATAAAGGTTGCTATTATAAGTTTTTCGAAGCTAACCCCAAATTATTTAGGCGGTGTGAAGTTTGTAAGGAAAAATCAGATTTTTTGCGTCAGTGAACTTTAAACTTGTCACAAATATTAACTAAATGAATATTGAAAGTTGTTATTATTATTTTTTTAAACAAAAAGAGGATTTAGGCGATGTTAAAGTGTTTTTGAAGTAACTTTTTTCTTGGGTTAATAAACTTGAAATTTGACTTAAATACTAACCTAAATAAACAACAAAGTTTATCATTATTAGTCTTTTGAAATAACTCCCAAAAGACGATTTAGGGGGTTTTAAAGTGTGTTTGAAGAATCTTATTTTTTTTGATAACAAAATTTGAAACTTGACTTAAATACCAAAATTTGGTAATAGTTCTCGATGTAAGAACTATTACAAAACTACGGTATTTGTAATAATAAAATTGATAAGGCACAGTGACAGAGTAGCATCTAGCAGCATTTTGCACAAGTTGCACATTCTTTCATACTCTTCTTTGTCAAATCAAATCAAAATCATTTATTTGTAAAACATAGGTAATAATTACATGCAAGATCTTAAAAATTAGGTAGTGCGCTATGTTTTGCCAATTGACATACAAATTTTAAAAAAGAAATACGATAACATGAATGGGTACTGTTAAATTAAAATATAAATTTACTACAATATAATTATTTACGTGTTTGAGTACCTGATCGTATTAACAAATGCATGCAAGTAAATTTTTATTATTCATAATCAATTGCATTTCATGTCAAAATTTAAATTCTATTTAATTCGAAAAAAAGTATGATTAAGATATTATAGGAAAAATTAAAATTTTATGTCAGCATTATACATTTAAAGATATTGGTCATTAAGAAACTCGTCTAGAGTATAATAACATCTTTGAGGCAGTAATCCGTTAAGCGTCTTTTTAAACCTCTGCAATGGCATACATTTTATTACATTAGGTATTTTATTATATATTTGGGGAGCAAGACCAAAGAAGCTCTTTTTCATTAGAGAAGTTTTACATTTCACAAGGCATAGTTCATTAATATATTAAGCACGCATCGGAGTTTTCTTTACTGAGTATAGTTTTTTGAATAAATGTGCATTTATTTTTACAAATAATGCAGTTTCTAGGATGTATAAAGCCGGTAGAGGTAATATTTTTTTTTTTTTTAAATATGGAATGCAGCTATATGTTGTTTTTAAACCACACATTGACCGTATACATCTTTTCTGCATCCTGAAAACAAGTTCCCTGTTTGTTGACTGTCCCCAAAAAATAACACCATACCGCAGAATTGAGGCAACCAGTCCATGATAGGCTGTTAACAGAGTCTCAATATTTACTTTGTGTGTTGTATATCTGTAATTATTGTTACGAAAGGGGAATGCCAATTTTAGGCCCAGAGTTCCACATAGTACATCATCAGGTGAGATGGTGAGATAGGGGTCAGGCGCAAGCCTATAGAGGATAAATAAAATTGTATTGGTTTCCCTAAAAAAATATGTTAATATTTTGCCCACGTCTTACACTTATTCATTAGCCTGTGCAAGTCAGCAACATTTTATTGAAAATATTAAATATAAATAAAAACGACTAAACTGAACTTGAATAAAAATTAATTTCTAAATGTTGCCTCTGTCAAAAAAATTTGATAAGTGTAATTGGAATAATCAGTGAAGATTTTCTTCACCGTTCATTTTCTTCGTAGCAAGCAAATACACATTATAAATAACAGAAATCCCCTTAAATAAGTATTATCATTTCTATTTTTGAGGATTTCTATGTTAAATAAAAAAATAAATACTTATCGATCTATCGATTTTTTTGTACGCAAGACATAGTCTATCTTGTCAGCTGCCAGAAAACGTAAATGTCAAAATCATTGACATGTGACTTGTGTTTATTTTTTGCGGTTTTTTTCGATGATGAACTATATGAATAAGAATGTAAAACTACAATGTATGTTGTATTATTTGACTCTCAGTTAATTATGTTCATTAATAAATTACAATAAGGTGATAAAGTGATATTTAATATAACCGTACAGTACAGTACTGATGAAATATAAGAATCTTAATTAATTTTTAAACGCCAAGTTTTTTGTGAATAATTTCTTTTACTCATGGATTATTTGAATTGCCCCCTATTATTATCACAATTTTTCCTACGTGTGCACAGTAGGCCTCAGTTACTATGGCGACTTGGCATGCCCCTTTGTTATCTTACTTCTATTATAAACACGAAAGTTTGGGAGGATGGATGGATGTACGTATGTTTGTTACCCTTTCACAAAAATCTACAGAACGGATTATACACATCAAATAAATAAATATGTAAATAAAACTAGGCCAATCTAGAACACTAGACCAACGAGTTTCTTATAGCGCCCTATTTTTTTGCGAGACTTAAAGCCGATTTCTGTATTAATTGAGGTTTAGAACGTGTCGAACCCTACTTCTGTGTCACATTTTGACAGATTTTCAAGCTTAAGTTTAGTTTGACAAATACTCAACTCGTTATTAATAATACTCTTTTCTGAAATCGGTCCATAGACATTCAACAAACATTAAATAATCTACTTAGTTTTAGTAACTTAACTTTAAAATTGTATAACATTATTACCTGAAAGCCCTCTTTTTTTTCGTGAACGTGATCACAGTACTTCGAACCTCTTTAGTTGTAGTATAAAACCACTCACCTCTCAATACTTAATGATATCAGTATTAGCATGAAATCACGACGAATATGGCAATCTGCAAAAAAAAAAATACTCTACTTCCTATATAAACCATTATAAATGTGAAAATTTATTATGATGCATGAATGTTTATTGGATTCTCTTTCACGCAAAAACTTCTAAACGGATTTGAATACTTATCACACATAAGGTCAGACTGAATCTACAATATTTATAAATTAATTCCAATAAAAAGGACAGTTATAATGTTAACACTTACACTGAGTCCACCGCCTCTTATGCAAGCTTCATATTTAGTATAACCGCTATATTCATCAGACCATGGGAAACTGCGAATATTGTGTAGAATAAAACCGAAAATCAGATGTATATTATGAAAATATTAATAATAGTGGATGCATGAAGCACAGAACCGATCGATGTGGCGACCCGTTGGTGGGGCTTATATCCATCATTGGATTATGTTTCGGCTGAATTAATGGTGAATAATGATTTGTCGACAATAATATGTCGTTTATTGACTTGAATGTGCTTTGGCAATTAAAAGTATGTTATGCTCTCTCTAATGTCTCCCTGGTGATGGCACATGTGTTGGATTATTCCTTTCATGACGGTTGAGCTGATTATCTGTTGGGATTGGACATAGCTTAGCTTCCTTAGCCTTTTTTTAATTATTTATTGTATTTTTGAATTGTTTGTTTAAATCTAGACGCTTTTACGTGACTCTTTTCAAATCGTTTTCACAAATATGTTATTGTTCAACAAGAATAATGTGTGTGAAGCAAAAGAAGTATGTAAGGATCGTGGCAGGTTGCGTTCTGTAGTTTCTGCCTACCCCCATGGGAAAAAGGCGTGAGTTTATGTATGTATGTAATAATGTACCAAACCAAAAACTTGTAATTAAATTTTACAGATGGAAAGGAGGGTCTGTGGAGTTTCTTCACGTTCTTCTCCATAAAGACCTACTGACGTCTGTAAATGTGCAACTACACTCCGTCCAGCCTATAATTTTATGTTTTACATAAGCACGCCTATGAAGTTCCATAATTATTAACAGGAAACTATAGACAATGACATGAAATTCTTCATGGACGCTTACAATATCGAAGCAATGTGCTCTTTAACCACGACATTCTGATGATTTAAAATTTATAACAGAATTGAATTATGTATCAGTAAGTAAAGCAGTAAAAACTGAAATATTTTCATTTTATTATTATAAAACATAATAATCTAACTATCAACACACACGGTGGCGCAGTGGTTGAGCGATTGACTGCTGTGCTGCGTGTCGCGGGTTCGATTCCCGCACGGAACAAATATTTGTATGACCGACAGATAGTTGTTCCGGCTCTGGGTGTTATGTATGTGAGTTTATATGTTTGTAAACGCACCCACGATACAGGAAGACATTCCTAGTGTGGGGCAACGTTAAAAAAAAAAAGAAAAGAAAGAAAGAAAGAATAAGATATGTAAGTAAGGTAAAATATTTAAAAAGTAATATGTATACATAAAACATATATTTAGATAGATAAAAATCATATATAATGTAGTTCATTTTAATAAATTAAACAATATAGTCATTTGAACGCATAAAACAATACAAAATATTGAGAAAAATAAAATACTTATGTATTAAATCGATTAAATTTTTTTTTTTAATAAAGTCGATTGTTGTCAGAAATCGACACTGAGACACAGTACATATCACAAAATTATATGTTTTTGAGCTGTCAAATGTAAAATTACGGGCTGGATGGAATATTGATTCATCTTTAGTTTGATAATTTAATTTAATTTTGATTTAATTTTGATTTTGTATTATTTTGACAGTTAATTTAATTTAATTTTCTATTTTATTTAATTTTCTATTTTAATTGTAATTTTAATTTTATTTAATTTTATATTTTAATTGTAATTTTAATTTTATTTTCTATTTTAATTGTAATTTTAATTTTATTGATTTGTTTTTAATTTTATCTAATTTTGACTTGGATTTTAATATTGATTGTGGTTTGCTTTTGAAGCTTATTTGATTTAAATTTTGTTTTCGAGCTGAGATAAATTTTCTTTAGATTTTAATTTGATTTGTAACTCTATTATTTTATGGGGCATGCGGTGCTAACCTATAAGAGATTGTAATACTAACCTTGGAAATAAACAAATATGCAATTTTAATGTATCAGTATATACAATTGTTGGTTGGCCAAATAAATAAATAAATAAATAAATAAATAATTAAAAAATAGTACCTTTTGTTTTAAATGATTTAATTGAAATGATTTATTTGAGTTTGATGGAATAATTAGATTAAATATTGTTTCAGAAATAAATAAAGAAAATTTATTTGCACCATACCTGTCGCATACGATAAAAAAACGCTTACACATATATTACTATATCTTCTTAACTTATATCTAATTAGGTATCTCTGAAAAGTAAATATACAAAAATCTTACCATTCGCCTAAAATGTTTCTGGACTGTTCTATAAATCTGTAAAATATTCAGATAAACATCAAACATACACTCCCAATAAGACTCAGGTTTTGACTTGCCTGCTTTCCAAATATCTTCGGGCCAAATACGAAGTGCTTTGCAGCTCAACTTGTTCATAAACTTAGCACCCAAAATATTAACATTGAAAGTCATACTGAAGTAGAAATACGCTATATCGACGATATTGAGTGGGGAAGAATATATTAGTCATATAGGCGATAGATCCAATAATGATACCGTTTATGACAATGACAGAAACCCAGTTTTGAACTGTGAAGATCCTTGCTGGTAATCTTTAGAGACCTAAGCACATGCTGCAGTTTTAGGACTAACAGAATTTGTGGTGTCACTCCACTTGTTATTTCAATAATAATTTAAAATGAAACCAAAATGGTAGCTGAAGAAGTCATCAAAACTACTCCAGTATACAAGGTCAGAGTTTTCCAGTATGTGATGGAGATAAACCTGTATATCTCCATACAAGCCAATGGACATGGATATTATGAAGCCGAAAACTCCAATACAGTTGTAAAAAACTGTTCAAACTGATAAAATGGTCACGAATGGAATATTTAGAGCAGATTAGAAGGGACTGCATAAGATTAAATGGCTTTAAAAGTGCCTGTAAATCCTTTTGAATATAATTAAGAAGTAAGATTTCACTTTTTATTATTAATTCAATTATTTCAGGCGACAGGGCCCAGATAAAATAACTTAAACCTAAACATACATAATAATAATGGTGTTAGTAACAATACAAACTTATACCTATGTTAGTAGCACAATAAATTTGAACAAAATTTAAAAAATTACGAAGATTCTGATATGATGATACTGGAGCAACGATTCATATGAACACAGTCCAGCCTCTCAGCAATCATGGCCAGGATGCCGTTGGAGCTGGCTCGCACCCTGCGCACCAAGGATGCACATCTTTTACGCATCAGTGCATAAAAGCAATCGACGCGCATTTCCGCAAACATCCCTGATGCGCTACAGAAGCGGGGCAGCCCCATCAGCACCCTGAAAGTATTATTATACTGAAAGCGAAGGGCGCTGCACTGGTTTATGATTTATTACGTACCTATTTATGAGTAGAAATCTACTAGGTTTTCATGTTTGATATTTTTGTTTACAGGTTATTTTGATTTTAGGAGTAAATGGGGCCTGTCGTTCGCAAGAACTTGTGGATATGACAACAGACGATATCGAAATCCTCGAAAATGGAATGATCGTCAATATTCCTAACACAAAAACCAAAATTCAGCGATCATTTGTTATATCGGGCTTATTTTATGAGATAGTGAAGAAATATAACGAAATTCGCCCCAGTGACCCCAAAACCAATCGGTTTTTACTACAATTTAAAAACAAAAAATGTACGAAACAAGTAATTGGGAAAAACAAAATAAGTACTGTGCCAAGAGAAATAGCTTCCTACCTTAATTTACTCAATCCACTAGAATACACTGGCCACTGCTTTCGCAGAACTTCAGCAACTATTCTTGCCGATACTGGTGCTGATTTAACCACAATAAAACGTCACGGTGGTTGGAAATCGTCCGCTGTTGCAGAAAGCTACAAAGAGAATTCCGTAGAAAACAAAACACGAATAAATAACCAAATATCGGGATCGATTAATGTGCATTAAGACTCATCTCCTCAACCATCAACGAGCGCGGCGATGCCAGATGCTCCTCAGCAGCCAGTTGCCCCTTTGGCACCACAGCCTTCTACGAGCGCAGTGCCAACAGCACAGCCAGTTATGCCTCCTACATTGTCGCAAACATCTCAAACAAACATTAATGGAAAAAGTGTTACATTAAGCTTCACTAACTGCAACAATTTCAATATAAATTTCAATTAGTAAAGATTTAGTTTTTTATTTTCCTCGTAGGTGTAGTATAAAGCACTATGTATCACTCGAGAGAAAGTGCGATTCCCGATCTCGGGTGTTTTAAAGCCCTCGCCTACGGCTCGGGCTTCAAACGACACCCTCGACGGTAATCGGTCACTTTCTCCTCTCGGTAAACAATGTACTATTATTTGCGCCATACCTGTCGCATACGATAAAAAAAAACGCTTACAAATATATTATATATCTTCTTAACTTATATCTAATTAGGTATCTCTGAAAAGTAAATATACAAAAATCTTACCAATCGCCTAAAAGGTTTCTGGACTGTTCTATAAATCGAAGAAAAAGAAGTGAAATTAAAGTCATTATAAATGCATCTATTTAATCGTTTTCCGGTATGTTAATGATAATGGACTTTTGAGTTTACAAACTTTTATTTTTAATTTTTAGATTACATTTTTAAGTGATTGGTAATTTCAATTCTGTCCTTGATACTGTGTTAGAATATTTCCATCATATTTTTGTCATCAATCATGTCATGTCATTTTATTTGAAAAATGTATTTTCAGAACTGCTTCGTGTTTTTATAAATATGAAATGTAATGTTATTGTATCCTTTCGATTTTACATAATAAATGATACAGTATTTTTTTATTAATTAATTATTCTTTCACTTTTAATGGGACGGGGTCTCCCACTAGGTGGGCCGATGACCTGGTTAAGGTTGCGGGAAGGCGCTGGATGCGAGACGCACGGGATCGGTCAATGTGGCGACTCCTGGAGGAGGCCTATGTCCAGCAGTGGACGTCTTTCGGCTGAAATGATGATGATAATGGGACGGGACACCATTCATCAACCGAGGATTATACCAGTACACATATACTATGCAAGTGCACCCACCAACATCCCTCGGTTGTAGCAGAATTATTGGAAAATATAAAAAAAAAATCCGGCAAAGTGCGATACGGACTCACGCACGATGGGCGGATTATCGCAAAAAACGGAAAAAAAAACATGTTTATTGTATGGAGGGCTCCATACAATAAACGTTTTTTTTGCATTTAAATATTTATTATATTCTGTTTTTAGTTGTTATAGCGGAAACAGAAATACATCATCTGTGAAAATACCAACTGCCTAGCTATTACGGTTCATGAGATACAGCCTGGTGACAGACAGACAGACAAACTGACCGCGGATTCTTAGTAATAGGGTCCCGTTTTTACCCTTTGGGTACGGAACCCAAAAAAAAGAAGGCCCTGAGTTAGGGTGGCTTATTGTACTGATAACCCAGAACTACGAAAGCACTTGTATTAATATTATTGATGATCCTAAATCACTTGAAACTCAAATGAATGTATTCAATTTTATTAAGATTGTCTGTAATTATATCAGTATGTAGCAACCCACAAATTGAAATCATTTGCGTTTGGGAAGTGCTCTCGAAATTATGTTTATTGAAAGAAGGATTGATAGAATTATTGATCGTATTGATCAAACAGAAGTTTTGTCGAGTAACATCATTGATAAAGATGTGCAATCCATGTTATTACCTTTCACCCTCATCCATACTATTCTTTTAACTCCAAAGTATCGCATCAAGAATGATGTTATAATTCCAAATAATCTCTTAAATAAAATCTTATTACTATGTGGTATAGTCCTATGCATATCTTTCTATTCGCTAAGAATTGTAGATATTGCGGTTACAAAAATATACACCTTTTTGAAAACTCAGATCTACTCTATATTTTGCATAAATTGCTATAATTTTATTGGAATTCTGCTTAACTTTACTATTAACCTGACTCAAACAAACAGCTATGTACAATTCATTTTGACCATCCAAGAAGTTCATAGATATAACAATAACAAAGTCAGTTCCAAGACATTCATCAGGAGTAACTGGATAAGTTTGATTACGATTATTTGTTTCTATATTTTCTTTTGCATTTATTCATATGTTTTGTACCGGGATATGCCAATATATGCTTCTGTTTATAGAGTGATTTTAATAACTGTTGACGTTAAAATAGTTTGTGCAATAAGATTTATAAAGTTGCTTCAGAATAAAGTTGTTGATTGGAGACATCAGGTTTTACAATCGTTCAATGATACACAAAACGAAATTTGTCGCGAAAGGTTGTTACAAACTTACCTCCAAATATTAAAGAGTTACCAGATTTATAAGAATATATTTAATCACATGGTCAGTTATTGCAATTTATTTTTACTAGTCACTTTTCCCTTTTGAAAGCGTTGCAGATAAAATTTTCTTTGTCATACAAGTTTTTTTTCATGTTCTATTTTGCCTAATATTTATTTATAATAATAATATTTAGACTATGATAATAATGCCCGCATGTAACTGTCCCACTGCAAGGCAATGGTCTTTTCTCATACAGATAACGCACCAGCTTTGATCACCATGGTTGCTCAAGACGGGTTGGCGTTTGGTGTTAAAATTACTTTAACTTTATAATAATAAAATGTATGTACAAAATACTTCAAAGAAGTCAGAAAAGATAACGGGGACTATTTCAATTTCAGATTCTTTACTTTACGGTAGGTAACATATTAGGTGCTTTAGTAGTTAATGAAGTATTTATAGTGGTTTATAAAACACTCAACGGAACACACAGTGACCTTGCTGTACGTATTATTTTTACTTAAACTTTAATAAGAAAATATGATTTTTCAAAATACTTAGTATCCATGCTTTTTTAATATATTTGTTTCCCAGAACACAACGTTTTCACAAACGGCGATTACATACTTCTGGGTATTCAAAAGCTTGACGTTACAAACTGTTCTGAGTCTGTACTGCGAGGCGTTTTACATAGCTTTGGAGAATTCTCAGGACACATGCGCCTATATTCTGTTGTCAAATTGTACAGGTTTGTTTGGTAAAGTTATGTTCGGCAATCGCACGTAGTTGATACATTGATGATTATACTGTAATTTACAGATGAAGACAAAACGTTGTGCAAGAATGTGAGGCGCGTGTACCAAGCATCGTTCAGTAAGATGCGCGCCTGTCAACTGTTCTACGTAGACGTGTGTCTTTTACTGCACCTGGCGGCCTTTCTCACTAACTATACCATAGTGCTACTGCAATTTGCATTTCTATAATCCTCCTACCATTAAATGAAGTGTGTATAAGTTTTTTTTATTTTTTTCCTTTATCATTCTGAAGCCCACTTGAATACCTAATTGCTTGCGAGAAATCAAACACAAAATAAGTGTTCCGGTTGGAAACGATTTTATCAGTTTCGCACTTGGTAATACGAAACATCGTCAAAACAATTTTATTTTTTGAAAACTCTTATCTTGTTTTATCACACTTATTTATTTATCTGTTTTGGGAGCGATAATACAGGGTGACCAAATCATATATATAAAGAAAAACAACAAGAATTTATAACAACTGCAGCTAACAACACAACAACAATACAACTTTAAATTCGATATTTATCCCTACCTTTTTACAGCCAGAAATTGCGATAGCTTTTTTCCTGTTTTTCATCAAACTTTCGCATACTTTTGTCGTGAATAAAATAACAAATAACTACTCTATCACTATGAAATGACGTGATTTTTTTAAATTTTGTTGAAATGGAATTCGTTCTTCTAAAAATGTTGTACAATTTTTTTTTGTTTTTAAGCCACTTACGAACTTTAGAACACAATTATTAAAACTAATACGGAACATGGTTAAAAAACTACAAAAAAAAATTGGCTATCTTAAGAAATGAATATCAACCAAACAACTGCAAAGTAGTATACATCCGAGTTGGCCACCCTATTTACGGCCGAGTTGGCTACACTATTATTTTATTTGATTCATTTAAGGAAAAACAAACAGTAGCCCAATAAGAAATAGTCATACTATCTTAAATATTACATTTATACAATTATGCTACCCACGACGTTCTCCACAAATTACAATTTAAAATAATTAAAACTAGTTAGTAACGCAGATACAATACACAACGGTAATTGTCCTATAACTCATATCTGGATTTTTAAATAGATAAAAGAAAAACAGAAAAAGTAAATTTGTGTGCGTATATTATTAAACGTTACGTTATTATATATTAATTAGCTGATACTTTAGGATTGTTTGAATTTGCTTCTTTAATGCATTTTTATCGAGAAAAAGAATGTCGATTGAATTAAGTTCATTGATATATGTCTCAACCAAACGAAGAAAGAAGTGGTGAACGCGAGCCAACGTTGGATTAACAGAGGCTAGTAGCAAATAGATTATATTAGAGATAGACAAGAGGAAGCTAAGCAAAGAAAATGAAATCCTGAAAAACGAAATAAAGCTAATAATGAAATAATGAAGCTTCTATCACCAACTCCAGATATTAAAGATACTGAAAACTACTCCAAGAAAATAGTAATCTATGGTTTCCCCGAGTACTACAACGAGTCTGACTACGAACTACACAGCAGACTGATTGAAATGTTTTATGAAATTCTGCATGTAGACCTAACCGCATACATACAGGAAACAAATCATATAGGAAGATTCACCACAAAAAACAGACCCTTAGTTATTAAGCTTCTAAGCAAAAAAAATGGCTAGGTACATCGTTGAGAATTGTCACTATTTCCAAGAAACTAACATACATGTATCCGAATTCCTAAATGAAAATGTACGAAAAGAAAGAAACGGATTTTAACTGGAGAAGAGATGACCGGATAGATGACCAGAGAGGTAGCATACCACAGATGCACCATATCTAACAAACAAATACATAAAAACGAAAAAACACCAACTACACTACGTTACGAACCCAATAATAACGAACACACAAAAAATAATACTTTTCGAAACCACAGAACAGCATTTTAAAATTTAATATCAAAGCATACAAAGCATCTACAATAAGCAACATCTACTCGAAGCCTTCATCCATGAAAAAACAATGTATATCGCTATATGCCTTTGTGAAACTTAGCTATCTCCAGAAGAATTGAGTTACTTACAATTTAGCGGCTACAAGATTGCAGCATCTAATTGTCGCCGTACTCGAGGGGGCGGCGGCGTCTGTATCTTGTTACAAAACCGTTCCGAGTACAAGAAAATCTGTGATATCAGCAATATGTCTGTTGAGTATTGTATTGAGTTATGTGGTAAATGTTAATAAGTAATTTTTAATTTGGTTTTGTTTTTAATTGGTTTTTAGTTGGTTATTAATTGTATTTTAATTTTATTTTAATTGTAATTAAATTGTATTTTAAATGTATTGGAATTGTATTGAATTGTATTTTAATAATTTTTTTACTTGTATTTTAATTGGATTTTAATTGTATTTTAATTGTTTTTTTTTCTTGTAATATTTGGTTGCATTTTTAATTGTATTTTTATGGTATTTTAATTTGTATTTCTGTTAGTCCTAATTTCATTGAGGTAGTAACATTGTATTGGCGTAATAGCTGTAAAGGTGTTATTTACATAATTTCGAATAAATAAATAAAAATAAATAATATGGTATTTATTCAAGATCTACTTACGATTTTAGAACACTAAACAATCCATGTTCACATCTTTTGATATCGCATCAATTTGTGTAACTCATTTTTATATATATTCTTTGTATTATTACATCTGGAAAGCATATTTAGTTATCTCTTACTGTTTTAAATATCTAAACTTAAATTATATTCGTAATTTATAAATTCTTGTAATATTTTTCTACTGTGACATTTTCATCTGACATGACATCTGTCTGTCTATTTTATTTTCTTAAAGCCATAGACATACCATAGGTACCATGGACTACCTAGACCTTTCCTTAAGCTAGTTGTACATTATTGTAAGGTCAGAGCAGACTGACCCGCCTTTGTAAAGCCGTTTTTATTCGTTCTGGTTTTATTGAGATATGAATTTGAAATTGAGAACGGATTGCAAATCGAATGAAAAACGGGCTTCAGATTTTTAGCAGGGAGAGTCTGGTCTGATAGTGGGTGATACTGTTTACTAGAAAACGAAGTTTGTTTTTCTATTCTGAAACTCTTAAAACGGTGAATTATCAGCTTATGTAAGACTTTTATTATTTGAAGTGCTCCAAATAAATATATAATTTGTGTGGTTCCCGAGAGCATTATTTCCTGGATACTTACCCAAAACGGCCATCTCGTGTATTATTTGACTCTCAGTTAATTATGTTCATTAATAAATTACAATAAGGTGATAAGTGATATATAATATAACCGTACAGTACAGTACTGATGAAATATAAGAATCTTAATTAATTTTAAAACGCCAAGATTTTGTGAATAATTTCTTTTGCTCATGGATTATTTAAATTGCCCCCTATTATTATCACGATTTTTCATACGTGTGCACAGTGGGCCTCAGTTACAAACGAAAGTTTGTGAGGATGGATGGATGTACGTATGTTTGTAACCCTTTCACACAAATCTACAGAACGGATTTGATGAAAGTGTACACTAGTACCTATAGCTTACACATCAAATAAATAAATATGTAAATAAAACTAGGCCAATCTAGAACACCAACGAGTTTCTTATAGCGCCCTATTTTTTTGCGAGACTTAAAGCCGATTTCTGTATTAATTGAGGTTCAGGACGTGTCGAACCCAAAGACCTTATACGTATTTCTTACTACTAGACTGTGCACCAAAAATCTTTGTTTAGCTAAAATGAAATCTATTATCATACTACTAGGTTAGCTATTTCCTTATAAGCAGTAGCTAACCAAAAGCAGTCCTGGCGAGAGGGTTCCCGCTGGTAGTGTGTCCTTGTCTGACATCTTGCTAGCTTAACTAATCATTGGATTTGGTAGAAATGGCAGAAAATTTTATATTTTTCATTTTTATGTTATACCAAAACGAACGAATAAAAAAAATAATTAAATACGTTTCAAAGTCTATGAAACTTTGAAACGTATTTAAATATTTTTACAGTTCTTATAATTAATCAATTCATTGTATTTAAAAAAAAAACATTAATACTGAGTAAGAGTAGTACTTTTAAATGTTTGGGCCTGGTAATACTAAATGTAAGACCACCAGGTTGGAGTTTTTGGCGGGATTTTTTCGAGTGAAGTTCAGCGGCTGTTAATATTATTTGCAAATTGATTCCTAGTGGATATAGTGATATATAATTGGTGTAGTTTTGTGTCTCAACTGTCTACGCAACTGGACAATATGTGAAATCATTGACAGAAGCGATCTCAGGATAGTGGAGCGGAGAATTTTATTGTAGTATTGACTACCTCCGCAAAGCTTACTGGGAAGGCTGACTCGATACAATTTGCTGCCAAATACTCCAAAAACCATTAGAATCTGTTACACCCGTATTCTAATGCATACTAAAGAATGTTAAAATTACACTGAAGACGAGGCGGTATGGTCCAAGACCTTAGCCTGCCCGAAAAGGGCGAACAAAAAAAAAAAGACCACCAGGTTTGCAGCGTTTTTGGCGGGATTTGTTCGAGTAAAAACAGTGGCTGTTAATATAATTCGCAAATTGATTACTAGTGGAATAAAATTGGTGTAGTTTTGTTTCTCAATTGTCTACTCAACTGGACAATATGTGAAATCATTGAGATCCTTTGGGGTATTTCAATGCATCGTCTGAAGACTGCAGGATCATCTAACGCCTCTCCTTCATGAGCTTGAGAGTAAGATCAGAGAGTTTTTTTACTATCTATACGATGGGTCTTGAAGAATAAGACTTATGCAGACTTGGGATTTGAGGATTATCGAGTCCTCCCCGAATACACAAACGTAAAATGCTCAATTCCTCTTCGAGTTTGGTCATCTTATCGTCGGTCCGGAGTCCGGAGTGTGCGCGTGTTGTACGTTAGCCAGGTCCTGTCGTCGGTATTTGTTGGGGTAGCCGGATCTCGTTCAGGACTCTTTGCAGCCCTTGCCATACCGTAACCTAGACCGCTACCTTAGTCGAGGTTAGGCATGCTTCCGGGCACTAGGGGCTATGTTTTATTTGTGCTATTCATGGGGAGTGCTATGCAGGCGGGTTGGCAATCCCAGTATGGTGTTACAAATGCACAGAGAACGCTGCTGATCATTCTCTGGTTTGTCCCTTAGTCGCCTCTTACGACACCAATGGCAAAACATGGGGTGTCGAAATTCTGTACGCTCGACACCGACTCGGTAAGTGACGTAGATCCCAAAAAATATACTCTTTTTTTTATGTATTTGGTAGGTTTAGGTAGCGTAGTTAGGTAGCAATAAATACATTATATTGGGATACTTACACTATTGTTTTTTACAATCAATTGTCCCATGTTATGTTTGGTCATGGTCACCTCATTAGAAAGAGACACACTACCAACGGGAGCCCTCTCGCTCGGACCGGTTTTTGCGCCATAGTGCACAATCTAGTAGTAAGAAGTATAACCTTCTAACCTTATTGGACCTTATACACATTGGACAACCCAGAGAATAATCAGCAGCGTTCTCTGTGCATTTGTAACACCATACTGGGATCGCCAACCCGCCTGCATAGCACTCCCATGAATAGCACAAATAAAACATAGCCCCTAGTGCCCGGAAGCATGCCTAACCTCGACTAAGGTAGCGGTCTAGGTTACGGTATGGCAAGGGCTGCAAAGAGTCCTGAACGAGATCCGGCTACCCCCAACAAATACCGACGACAGGACCTGGCAACGTACAAACACGCGCACACTCCGGACTCCGGACCGACGATAAGATGACCAAACTTGAAGAGGAATTGAGCATTTACGTTGGTGTATTCGGGGAGGACTCGATAATCCTCAAATCCCAAGTCTGCATAAGTCTTATTCTTCAAGACCCATCGTATAGATAGTAAAAAAACTCTCTGATCTTACTCTCAAGCTCATGAAGGAGAGGCGGTTAGATGATCCTGCAGTCTTCAGACGATGCTTTGAAATACCCCAAAGGATCTCAATGATTTCACATATTGTCCAGTTGAGTAGACAATTGAGAAACAAAACTACACCAATTTTATTCCACTAGTAATCAATTTGCGAATTATATTACAGCCACTGTTTTTACTCGAACAAATCCCGCCAAAAACGCTGCAAACCTGGTGGTCTTTTTTTTTTGTTCGCCCTTTCGGGCAGGCTAAGGTCTTGGACATACCGCCTCGTCTTCAGTGTAATTTTAACATTCTTTAGTATGCATTAGAATACGGGTGTAACAGATTCTAATGGTTTTTGGAGTATTTGGCAGCCAAATTGTATCGAGTCAGCCTTCCCAGTAAGCTTTGCGGAGGTAGTCAATACTACAATAAAATTCTCCGCTCCACTATCCTGAGATCGCTTCTGTCAATGATTTCACATATTGTCCAGTTGCGTAGACAGTTGAGACACAAAACTACACCAATTTTATATCACTATATCCACTAGGAATCAATTTGCAAATAATATTAACAGCCGCTGAACTTCACTCGAAAAATCCCGCCAAAAACTCCAACCTGGTGGTCTTACATTTAGTATTACCAGGCCCAAACATTTAAAAGTACTACTCTTACTCAGTATTAATGTTTTTTTTTAAATACAATGAATTGATTAATTATAAGAAACTGTAAAAAATATTTAAATACGTTTCAAAGTTTCATAGACTTGAAACGTATTTAATTATTTTTTTTATTCGTTCGTTTTGGTATAACATAAAACTGAAAAATATAAAATTTTCTGCCATTTCTACCAAATCCAATGATTAGTTAAGCTAGCAAGATGTCAGACAAGGACACACTACCAGCGGGAACCCTCTCGCCAGGACTGCTTTTGGTTAGCTACTGCTTATAAGGAAATAGCTAACCTAGTAGTATGATAATAGATTTCATTTTAGCTAAACAAAGATTTTTGGTGCACAGTCTAGTAGTAAGAAATACGTATAAGGTCTTTGGGTTCGACACGTCCTGAACCTCAATTAATACAGAAATCGGCTTTAAGTCTCGCAAAAAAATAGGGCGCTATAAGAAACTCGTTGGTGTTCTAGATTGGCCTAGTTTTATTTACATATTTATTTATTTGATGTGTAAGCTATAGGTACTAGTGTACACTTTCATCAAATCCGTTCTGTAGATTTGTGTGAAAGGGTTACAAACATACGTACATCCATCCATCCTCACAAACTTTCGTTTGTAACTGAGGCCCACTGTGCACACGTATGAAAAATCGTGATAATAATAGGGGGCAATTTAAATAATCCATGAGCAAAAGAAATTATTCACAAAATCTTGGCGTTTTAAAATTAATTAAGATTCTTATATTTCATCAGTACTGTACTGTACGGTTATATTATATATCACTTATCACCTTATTGTAATTTATTAATGAACATAATTAACTGAGAGTCAAATAATACACGAGATGGCCGTTTTGGGTAAGTATCCAGGAAATAATGCTCTCGGGAACCACACAAATTATATATTTATTTGGAGCACTTCAAATAATAAAAGTCTTACATAAGCTGATAATTCACCGTTTTAAGAGTTTCAGAATAGAAAAACAAACTTCGTTTTCTAGTAAACAGTATCACCCACTATCAGACCAGACTCTCCCTGCTAAAAATCTGAAGCCCGTTTTTCATTCGATTTGCAATCCGTTCTCAATTTCAAATTCATATCTCAATAAAACCAGAACGAATAAAAACGGCTTTACAAAGGCGGGTCAGTCTGCTCTGACCTTACAATAATGTACAACTAGCTTAAGGAAAGGTCTAGGTAGTCCATGGTACCTATGGTATGTCTATGGCTTTAAGAAAATAAAATAGACAGACAGATGTCATGTCAGATGAAAATGTCACAGTAGAAAAATATTACAAGAATTTATAAATTACGAATATAATTTAAGTTTAGATATTTAAAACAGTAAGAGATAACTAAATATGCTTTCCAGATGTAATAATACAAAGAATATATATAAAAATGAGTTACACAAATTGATGCGATATCAAAAGATGTGAACATGGATTGTTTAGTGTTCTAAAATCGTAAGTAGATCTTGAATAAATACCATATTATTTATTTTTATTTATTTATTCGAAATTATGTAAATAACACCTTTACAGCTATTACGCCAATACAATGTTACTACCTCAATGAAATTAGGACTAACAGAAATACAAATTAAAATACCATAAAAATACAATTAAAAATGCAACCAAATATTACAAGAAAAAAAAACAATTAAAATACAATTAAAATCCAATTAAAATACAAGTAAAAAAATTATTAAAATACAATTCAATACAATTCCAATACATTTAAAATACAATTTAATTACAATTAAAATAAAATTAAAATACAATTAATAACCAACTAAAAACCAATTAAAAACAAAACCAAATTAAAAATTACTTATTAACATTTACCACATAACTCAATACAATACTCAACAGACATATTGCTGATATCACAGATTTTCTTGTACTCGGAACGGTTTTGTAACAAGATACAGACGCCGCCGCCCCCTCGAGTACGGCGACAATTAGATGCTGCAATCTTGTAGCCGCTAAATTGTAAGTAACTCAATTCTTCTGGAGATAGCTAAGTTTCACAAAGGCATATAGCGATATACATTGTTTTTTCATGGATGAAGGCTTCGAGTAGATGTTGCTTATTGTAGATGCTTTGTATGCTTTGATATTAAATTTTAAAATGCTGTTCTGTGGTTTCGAAAAGTATTATTTTTTGTGTGTTCGTTATTATTGGGTTCGTAACGTAGTGTAGTTGGTGTTTTTTCGTTTTTATGTATTTGTTTGTTAGATATGGTGCATCTGTGGTATGCTACCTCTCTGGTCATCTATCCGGTCATCTCTTCTCCAGTTAAAATCCGTTTCTTTCTTTTCGTACATTTTCATTTAGGAATTCGGATACATGTATGTTAGTTTCTTGGAAATAGTGACAATTCTCAACGATGTACCTAGCCATTTTTTTTGCTTAGAAGCTTAATAACTAAGGGTCTGTTTTTTGTGGTGAATCTTCCTATATGATTTGTTTCCTGTATGTATGCGGTTAGGTCTACATGCAGAATTTCATAAAACATTTCAATCAGTCTGCTGTGTAGTTCGTAGTCAGACTCGTTGTAGTACTCGGGGAAACCATAGATTACTATTTTCTTGGAGTAGTTTTCAGTATCTTTAATATCTGGAGTTGGTGATAGAAGCTTCATTATTTCATTATTAGCTTTATTTCGTTTTTCAGGATTTCATTTTCTTTGCTTAGCTTCCTCTTGTCTATCTCTAATATAATCTATTTGCTACTAGCCTCTGTTAATCCAACGTTGGCTCGCGTTCACCACTTCTTTCTTCGTTTGGTTGAGACATATATCAATGAACTTAATTCAATCGACATTCTTTTTCTCGATAAAAATGCATTAAAGAAGCAAATTCAAACAATCCTAAAGTATCAGCTAATTAATATATAATAACGTAACGTTTAATAATATACGCACACAAATTTACTTTTTCTGTTTTTCTTTTATCTATTTAAAAATCCAGATTGATATAATCCAATACCATGTCACAAGTAATAAATTAAAATGTCAAGTTAACACTAAAACAAGTAATAAAAAATCAATTTAAATTAATCCAATATAATTATGTCAAGTAATAATTATAATGTCAAGTTAATACAATGCATGTCATAAAAAATTAAAATTAATATCTTCCATTACCTGCTATAAATTCTGACACCGAGTATAAACATTTTGCCAACAAAAAGGCTTTTAACTTAGTTTTAAATGAGTGAAAACTATAAATTAATGACTTTAACTCAGTCGGTAACCTATTAAATAATTCTACCGCTTGGTACCTGTAGCAATGTTTTGCTATACTAAAATTTGGTGACATTTTGTGCTTGAATTCCTTCCGTCTTGTGCTTTCTCTAATTCTACGTTCCTCTTGTGATTCATACTGATGAATATACTTAGCAAAATGATTAAGGACTACTAATATGTATAAGCTTGGTACAGTCAATATGTTTAGTTCTTTGAAGTGGTCTCTGCATGAGTCTCTTTGTGAGATCCTTACTATAGTCCTAATGGCACGTTTCTGCAAAATAAATGCCTTCTGACAGTTGTAACTATAACTGTTACCCCAAAACATGATGCTGTATCGTAACCTTGATTCAACTAGGGCGTGATATACAGCCTTTAGTTGCTTCATATCCAAAAGATCTCTAAGGCTCCTAAGTGCATAGCATGCTGATGAGATTGAGGAGTCAATAGCAGATAGCTCATGTTTCCAGTTTAAATGCACGTCTATGTTCATCCCTAAAAATTTGACTTTGTCAACTAATAAAATCTGGTCATCTTTGATTTGGACTTGGATTTTTGGTCATAATTATGATCTTTCGATTTATGTAGGCACGACTATTGAAAATCGTAAAACTACTCTAATTGGCATCTAATAACCTAAATACCTATATTATTCTATGGTAAGTGAACAAATATGTACAACAGAACTCTTTAATAAACAGCGGCAAATCTCTCGGGATTGCTGCAACCGTAGTACCTATACAAAGAAAAGAAAGAAAAATATTTATTTGTGACCCGCACAGGAGACGAGCCGGTACGCTCCAAAGGGGTACGCATATATACAGTTCACCCTGGTAGGTACACTTTCATTGCACCAGTTATGTTAGTTTTATGTTATTCAGGTAATCTAATCAAGCATGAATTTGAGCATTATAGGCTCAGATTTTCTCTTATCTGAGACTATAGGTATGAAATTGCTCTTTATGTACCAGAACTAAAATTAGAAAAATAAAAAACGAAGAAACAAAAACAAGCACACAGATTTCCGAAATTGAAGTTTGTACCTAGTGTTTTTATTTGGAAGTCGGTAGTATTTATTTGTAAAAAAGATTAACTAAATAAAGATGAAGATAGGTATACCTAAACTCCATTTGCGATAACAATAGACATTTAAATTAGCCCATTTTACAGCCCGTTCAACCAATTTTGACTTCTATTGCGTTTGTGATACGACAAATGGTACCTGCAGTAAACAATTGGTTTTGGTAACAGGTTTATGCTTTTTATGTCATCCTTATGTTTACGGGATAAAACTCAAAATCGGTTGAACGGACTGTAAAAAGATTTGGAAACATGTGTAATGTTATTTCAAATAATGGAGTATAGTAGTTTATAATTCTAAAATTTTATAAATGCGCGTGAAACATTACAATTACAAGTCTGTGTTTAGGTATAAAAGTCATGTCAAGCGCCCTCATGAATTGTACAAACTCAATTCGATAAAAGATTCAACTTACCCATTGTTACTTGAATTGCTGAAAATATCTTCAATTCACTTCACTGACGCAACAAGTTCAAATTCAAACGCTATGTAAATCACTATGAAATCAGAATCCTAAGTCCAAACCCAGGGTCAGTAAAATTTGGGATCAACACAAAACATAAAGGAATATCAGAATCCAAAGTTCAAGCCAGAGAGGTCAATGTTACAAAATATTATACGAATTCGTTATCGCCTATATAACAATATCAGTTACCTTTATACACAGCACGCGCGTAATTACGGTGACGTATGCAGCAGCCTATAGTAGAGGCCCTGCGGGGCATAAGGGTGCGGGCGCCGGGCGGCAGCTAAACTAGTGAGCGTGTGTGTGTGTAGGTGTCTACGCGCCGCACGCGCGACCCCTCCGCCCCACTGACCGGGGAGGAAATTTGTAGCGAGATGCATGATGATTTAGAACGAAAACGAGCGCGCAAAATTTTATAAACAGACCTTTGGGAGTCTAGATATCATGCAAAAACGACTAAATGTATCTGTTCAAAATAAAATTATTTGCATTGTTGAACTACTAATCTATCCCTGTATGGAGCACGTTTTTTAATTTTCTGTCTTCTTATGGTATTTATTTGCGCCCAAAGATGCGGTAAAATTAGTGCCGAAATATGGAACTTTCGACGCTCATAACTTTTAAATGCTTTTTTATTTTAGTTTTTTGTTTCCATACAGGACTAGATAATGATGAGACAAATTGATATAATTTTTTATTTTGAACGTACATCGTCAAACAGTGGAGTAATCTCTAGACTACGTTTGTATGGAAGAATTTTGGACTAGTGTACCCTTAACGTCCACAGTCTGAATCCTATTATTTATCCATTATTTATTTACACTTTATACACATCCTATTGTATCACTTAGGTCAAATATGTATAAATTATATTTTTTATTTTATTTTGTTACCCACGTCCGTGTGTCGCTGTGGGGTGCCAACTGAAAACCAGCGCTGGATGTCTGACGCCCAGCAAATGCTGAGTTGGTAACCCTTTCGGTACGTTCAGCGCAATTTGTCTTTGCATTTCTTTTTTGTCTTTTACTCCATGTTTGTTGCTGTTGTGTTGTGCCTGTGTCGAATAAATATATTTCTATTCTATTCTATTCTATTCTATTACTCAAGTAAGAAGTAAGAAGATCCAGAGCGCTGTTCCGGATCCCGTAGTGGCGGAGTTTCCTGATTAGCGTTTCATGAAGAACACAATTAAATGCCTTGGACAAATCACAAAAGATTCCCAGGGCATCGCACTTATCTTCCCATGCATTATAAATATGTCCTAAAAGCTCAACACCGGCATCAGTAGTTGAACGACCCCTTGTAAAACCGAACTGTTTGCTATGTAATAATTTATGCTTATTAAAAAATCTTTGCAATTGCTCTAAAATTAATTTCTCAAATATCTTACTAAAAGTAGGTAGTACTGAAATAGGTCTATAATTTGTTGGGTCTGATGTACTACCTGATTTAAACAAAGGTATTATTTTACTATTCTTCATTAGGTCAGGAAACTCCCCACAGTCGATACAATTATTAAAGATAATAGCTAAACTAGGTGCGACAACATCAATAATAGACTTAGCAACTTCTACAGAATGACCCCACAGATCTGCAGTCTTTTTAACATTTAAAGTGTGAAAGGTCTTAATTATGTCTCTACAAGTAATATGTTCAAAAAGAAATTCCGTATCGCAGACATTAACATTTTCTTTTAGCAAAGACTCAGCAACAGAAGGTGATGAGTTTAGGGATTTAGTCGTTGAAATGGGAATATCCGAAAATAAATTTTCAAAGGCCACTGCGACTTGTGAGTCTGATTTTATGATGTTGTCATTAATAGACAGGCTGTAGTCAGTATTTCGGTTACCAGATCTTCCCGTTTCACTATTAATAATATTCCAAGTCGTTTTAATAACATTACTACTGTTTTTAATCTTTGAACTCAAATAATGCGACTTGGCCAAACTACAAACTTTTTTAAATAATTTTGAATAATTTCTAACATATAAATTAAATTCAGCAGTGTTTACATAAGGCCTTTCACTGTACAGCTCATAAAGCCGTGTTCTACTTTTATGAATACCAATGGTCGCCCAATCACCGAATGATGCGTTACTATTAACGGAGATATTCTTGGGAATAAAGGTCGAATTAAATTGTTTACAGTATATACTAAAAAAATCATCATATAGGTGATTAGGATCAGCATGAATTGACAAAATTGGTAATTTATTAATGAGTTTAGCCTTAAAAGCTGCCAAACGACTTACAGTTTTGGGGTTAACAGTGATATCCTTTTTAGCCACTTTGTTGTTTAGGTTTTGTATAGTAATCCTCTGCCCACAATGATCAGAATCTAGTAAATTTATAATTTCTTTGTGGACAGGTATAACATTAGTATAAATATTATCTAAGCATGTGGCACTAGTAGGGGTTATTCTTGTGGGCTCCAAAAATAGGTTTACAAGATTGTAAGATGTTGATGTAGTTTCCCTAACTTACTTGGTAACTTCGCACATATTTTAAAGATTTTTTTAAGTTTCAGAACTTTTATTGAGTATGACCTTGTGTCACATTGACGTTTAGCTAATTTTTTTTAAGAGTCAAGTTAGCTGTATGTATAAAACAAAATTTTCTGTATAACTGGGATATTCATTTATCAGGGAGGGAGGGAGTTCATATCTTCAAATGAAGCAAGTCATCATAGTAGTGATCGAACTTCACTTGGAAGTTCGTATGATCATATATTATAATTCCTTGCTTCATTTTTCAGATATGATTATAACAATGTAGATGTTAAGAGTCAGAAAGTTTAGATTGGAGAAACTAAACAATAAGTTAGCAAAAAATATCGTTTTATTTTTCAACAAATCAGTCATATGATAATTATGACTATTTATCTAATTAAATGAACTTAACATAAACTTCTAAACATTAATTGAGATCACCTTAATACACAGAAACATTTTTAATATTAAGACAATATTACAATCACAATGGTCTTCTCTTGGTAAGCAAACAGACCCAGCAAATTCGCCTTCATTTACGACAGACCTGTTATAAAACCGGGCGAATGAGTTGGATGAACTAGTCCACCCGGTGGTTTTGTGAATAGTTTCTATATTAACCCCGGCCAAACTCGCGGCCGAGGTGGAAGCGTGTCTTGTGCTGTGCGCACTGAATGTACTGATGTCAACGCCACTTTCTGACAGCATTTGTTTGATCCATCTGCTGATGGTTTGTGTAGTGGCAGGCTTGTGTGGCCGTCTGTGCGTAAGCAAAAGGTTGTTTGTGCTCTCAGGTCTTGTTTTTAGTTTTAGAAATATAATCTGCGAGAGCTATTGCTGGGCAAATAGATATATTTTACCTAAAGTATGGCAAAACAATAAAGGCTGGTCCCTACCGGGTGCAAATATCTTGATGATGTCTATTATGGCGATTTTTACGCCTTTGTCTGAAAATCGTATGTTGTCGAGTTTAATTAAGGAGAGCGTCTGTACCCTATGCGCTGTAAAAATTGATAAAATAATGAAAAGTTTTTTTGTTGATTTTTTCCAGTATCAGCTCACTGTTTGGAAACCATGTTAAAATAAAGTTTAAAACCAATTGGGAATTCCAGGTGGTGGAATACTTAGGTCTTAAATGCCTTAATTTATACGCGCCTATAAGGAGACGCTTTATAGGTTCATCTGAGCCAATGTTGTTGCCTATAAAGGCTGATAACGCAAAACGATGGGAATTCAGACTGCCATACGCACATCCATTTTTAAATTGTGCTGCTAAGAATAAGAGTAAAGATGATTTTGGTGGGTCAAATACATTAATTTTGTTTACTGTACAATATTGCCACCAAAGCTTAAGTGATGTATTGTATTGATGTATGGTGCTGGTAGAAACAGAAGATAGCATCAGTGCAGCTGAGTGTGCGCATGCTGAAGGCCTGCCGGAGAGCCTCGTGACAGCCAGAGTAAGGTTCTTGTGCAGGGGTGACACTCCCTGAAATGAGATTGTAAGAGGTTTTTATTGGGGTTTAAATAAACAACGTTGGAAACAATAAGGTTTAGTAATAATGGAAACCATGGCTGTGATGGCCAATTAGGATAAACAAATATGCCCTGTGCATTATCATTTATGATTTTTCTTAGGCATTTTAATATCAGAGAAAATGGTGGAAACGCGTAAAAGTAGTAACTATTCCAGTCTGCTGTGAATGCGTCAACGGATACTGCGTCTGGGTCTTTTTGCCATGAGATGAACTTGGCACACTAAGTGTTATCTCGAGACGCGAATAAGTCTATCTCAGGTTGACCGAAATGTTTTAATATGCTTTGAAAGTTTCATTAGAAAGAGACCACTCAGTATCCGGGTTTACAATTGTAGAAGCGGCATCAGCACGGTTATCTTTGGTTTGACGTATGATGCATATACCCAAAGAACTCGCTGCTCACACCATTGCCAAAGAGACCTGGCCAAGTCATTTAAGTGGGTGTACTGAATACCCCCCATACGATTTATATAACTAGTCGCAGTGGTATTTTCCATGCATGCATGTATTAACCAACTGTGCAATATTAATATATTGCACAGTTGGTTAAATCGCTAGTAAACGATTTCAAACCCAAAAAGGCTGCCATCAGTTCTAAGTAATATGATATTCTTTTTCTGATGACTTCCTTTTACCAAGAAACGTTCCTACAAACAGAACCCCAACCTGATCGCGACGCGTCGGTACAAATTTCGATGGCAAATTTTGGCTGTCGCATAAAATTGCGTGTTGTATCAATATTTGACAACTACCATAACGAGTCTTCTAATATAATGTCAGGTGGGTTAATTTAGGCTTCGTAATTATTATTATGCTTAAGAAGCGCGAGGAACTTCTAAGGCTCAAAAATCTTAGTGTAAACCCAAGCGTACTTTTCGGCTGGACACGCGGCGACTGCTGAAAAAAGCTTTTAAAACGTTCTCAAAAAGATATCAAAAAGTTATCAAATTAACACAACGAGCTCAAAATAGCTATTTTATTGGAACAAGTACCAACAAATCTAAGGCAACTTGGAAGGTAATAAATATTATGAAACCTAACATTCCTAAATCTAATATACCTGTGATTAAAGTGAATGGCAAATGTATAACAAAGCCTAAAATTATAGCAGAGTAATTTAATGATTATTTTGTAGACTCAGTTCAACCAAATGTCAATGGTTTTCAGACGAATGATAGTGTTAATACATCAGGATCGCCTAAATCTATGTTTATGGAACCAACCATACCAAACGACATTATTACTATAATTAACAATCTTAAAAACACTAATAGTACAGGATATGATGACATTGACACAAGGGTAGTTAAAGCAGTGGCTCCTCTTATAGCACCTACATTAAGTGACATTATAATCAACTGTATTCAAAAAGGTATTTTGCCACAAAAGTTAAAGGTTTCCATTATCAAACCATTACATAAAAAGGATGACAAAACAAAGTTAAATAATTATAGACCTGTAGCACTAATACCGATTTTCTCAAAGATCTTTGAGAAAGTAATTTATAATGATATCTATAATTACTTTGAAAAACATAAACTTTTTGGAAGGAACAAATGGGTTTCAGGAATACGAAAACCATTAATATGGCCATATACAATTTTTTGGAAAAATTCATCACAATTTGGATAATAGGAAACCAGTAATGGCAATGTATATGGATATGACCAGGGCATTTGACTATGTGGACCATAAGGTACTGATAAATAAGCTAAATAGATATGCCATCAGAGGTAACGTGCTTAATCTCATACAATCTTATTTGGAGGATAGAAAGCAAATTACTCAGGTTAGTCAAGTGGACATTAAGTCCAAAACTGAAATAGTATACTCATCTAGAGCTAGAGTTCTTTGTTACGGTGTTCCACAGGGTTCTGTGCTGGGACCCTTGCTGTTCATTTGCTACATTAATGACTTTCCACAAGTAATCATGCACCAAATGTCCTTATTTGCTGATGACAGCACAGTTATATACAATACTGGCAGTAATAAAGAAATAGAAGACGACATTAACACTCGTCTTGTTACCATTGTTGACTAGCTGATCTCTAATAACCTTAAAATTAACCTAATCAAAACTAAAATTATGAACTTTAAATTAAGACAAAAATCTCTGTCACATTGCCAGATAAACTACAAAGGTGATCAGATACTTGAAACTAATGTTACAAAATATCTTGGACTGCATATTGATAACGACATGTCATGGAGGACTCAAACCGATCATGTATGTGGAAAGCTCAGTAAGTTTTCCTATACTCTGTATATGCTAGGCAAAATTGTGAATAAGACAGCGCTCCTAGCAGCTTATCATGGTTATGTCGCCTCTACTTTGCGATACGGCCTTATATTTTGGGGTAATGCGACAAAGGTTGAGCAGGTTTTAATAGCACAGAAAAAATGTATTCGAGCCATATGTAAAATAACACGAACGGATTCATGCAAACCACATTTCCAAAACTTAAAAATATTGACTGTACCATCACTTTATGTTATGAAGCAAGTATGTTTGTAAAAAACAACATGTTTTTGTATAAATCTGTCGAAAGTCAGCGGCGCTCATAAAAGTTGCACCCATTAAGCACTATAACCAAATTTATGTACACTAGTATTTATGCAATGGCTCCAAAACTTGTGGTATTTATTCAAGATCTACTTACGTTTCATAACACTCCACAATCCATCTTCACATCTTTTGATATCGCATCAATTTGTGTAACTCATTTTTATATATATTCTTTGTATTATTACCTGTAAAGCATATTTTTAGTTATTTCTGATTGTTTCTTTATTTCTTTAACTTAATTTGTATTGCTTATTTGCAAAATTATGGAATTTTTTATACTCTGACATTTTCATCTGACATGACAGCTGTCTGTCTATTTTATTTTCTTAAAGCCATAGACATACCATAGGTACCATGGACTATAATACCTAGACCTTTCCTTAAGCTAGTTGTACATTATTGTAAGGTCAGAGCAGACTGACCCGCTTTTGTAAAGCCGTTTTTATTTCTCTGGTCTTTTTGGCGATTTGAATTTGAAATTTAGAAGAAATGGAGATCGAATGAAAAACGGGCTTCAGTTCTTTTTAGTCTAGAGTCTGGTCTGAACGCCGATAGTGGGTTATACTGTGTACTGGAATTCAATGTATTTTTCTATTCTTAAAACTCTTTAAAAGCCTTAAACCTGTGAAACTTTTATGTAAATATACTATTTTCTGAAGTTCTCTAAAATATATACTGTGAGTGTTATATCGTGTATGATTTACCAACGTATCTGGCTACTAGCCGTTTCACTGCTGTCCTGCCTGCATTTCCTGACCGTATGCCTGCTACTCCGTCGTGGTGCCTGCTCACGTGTCTCTCTCGAGCATACCACGACGGTTTGAAGAGTTCCAGTTCGTCCAGCTGTCTGCCCTACCTGCCCGATTGCCTGCTTGTCCGTTGTGGTGTCTGCTCACCTATCTACCTCGGACATTCTACAACTTCCTGCCCGACCTGCTGGCTGGATACCTGCCCACGTCGCGCGAAGCCGGCCCTTTAGTTTTATATTTCTATATCTTTTTATTAATTTTAGTTTATATTTATTTATTTTTATTAACGTGGCTTACGTATAGCTCTCCGGAGCTATACGTAACGTTACAAACTTTATAAAAAATTACCTGCCCCCGTACCATGACATGTCAAAACTATCATGGTGCGACTGGGAAACAGGGACAGATGTATACAAGTCATATACATCTATCCCTTACACACACTCGAAATAACCTTACTCTAAGAGCTTATTGTAACCCCTCTGATCAAATTGTGTCAAGCAGTAACATCAATGAGTTTAAACGTAAGCTTTTTGAATTAATGACAAGGCGTATTATTCTGTTAATGAATATCTTAATGATACATTAAAATAATATTATATTTAAGTGTTTGATATCGGTCTGTATAAAAATATGTTATTCCCATATGATATTGGTATTCTGACTTGACATTTTTATCTCAATTTTATTGTATTACGAAATTGTGACTAGTAACTATGTATTTGTTTATGTGCCGTCTTAATTTATTGACACATTATCATTAATTATTATTTTTTGACATGAAATTGAGCTTGAGCTTGAGGAGCTTGGGCTAAATAATAACAGCCGCACTGGTCGATCTTCAAGGTTAAGCAACGCTTGACGAGGTCGGTCCGTGGATGGGTGACCATTTCAACATACCGAGTTTCCTCCGTGCCTCGGAAAGCACGTTAAGCCGTTGGTCCCGGCTGTCATTGTCAAAAAAAAAGATATTTGATAGTCGTTACGGGTAGTCAGAAGCCTAAAATCTGACACCAGTCTTGCCAAGGGGTATCGTGTTACCCAGTCACTGGGTTGTGGAGGTCAGATAAGCAGTCGCTCCATGTAAAACACTAGTACTCAGCTGAATCCGGTAAGACTGGAAGCCGACCCCAACATAATTGGGAAAAAGGCTAGGCAGATGATTTTTTGACATGAAATTGTGACATCTATTGACTTTATTTTTTTGATTTTATTTTGTTAATGTGACATTCGATTACCCATATATGCCGAATATTTGTATGCCTTCTGGCGGGACATAGTATGGACCAACATTTTTTATTTATAACATCTGTAATTTTACTCTATCTTCACAAAATTAATAAATGAATTTGAATTTGACTAGTGCACTAATAAGTAGGGCTAACTCGCGCATAGAGCATGACTGTAATTTTGTAAACTTAGTAACTAACTCGGCAATGCTATGTCTTTTACTGTCTGGTAATTCTATACTAAGGTTTTTGGTATCATAACAAAATCCTAAATATTTGCAGGATTGTCGCGGTTTTAATATACTTTTGTCATAATTAACAATGTGCGGAATAAAACAACGATGTAGTCCGCACGATGATATTTTATTGACTGCAAGCGCGGTCATCCTACCGTACATATATACTGTTGTAGTTTAATGCATACCCTACATTACACCTCCACCCTTATTTACTCTTATACAATCTTTATTAAACTTATAACTAAATAAAACCATAAAACGTTGCACACACAGAAGAAGCAAACATTTTATATATACATAGGATACATTAAGCTTACATTAAGTACTTAAATAACTACAGACTTACTTATTTCTAAAATTAACAATAATTTAGGATAGACCGTATCTTTGCGGTGGTCTCCTATGTCGAACTGGGTGAGTTTCAGCAACAGTCGGGAGTGATCGACTATCTAACTGTTTAGGCAATCTCGTCGCGGTCGACTCCGAGCCCGCCTCACCCTTACTACGCCCCGAGCCCGCCACACCAACTCCCGAGAACACCTCATCTGGTATTTCCGTTACCGGTATTATAGGAAAAACAAGTACATTTTTTAATTGCCGGTTAGAATTTAGCGACGCTGCTTTTGTGCTGACTATCCCGCCGTCGGTAGATTGCGATTGATTCGACTTACATTTAAGTTTCACTTGGTCAATATATCTATGTATCTCTGTGCCATCTAATAATTTTATTTGATAATCTGTGGTACCCAATCGCTCGATTACTGTACCCCTTACCCATTTCTTTAAACCTTGGTAAACGCGGCACCAAACCTCGTCCCCCGGCCGCAGCGCTCGATGCGTCCCGCCCGCTGCGCGCTGCTGCCGCAGCTGCGCATCGCCCACCTGTTTCTCGCGCGATGGTTTTAGTCTGTCTAACCGAGTTCTTAATGTTCTACCTTGTAATATTTGTGAAGGCGTTTCTTTTGTGGTACTGTGTTCCGTAGTTCTATAAACTAGTAAAAACCGTTGAAGCGCAAGTTCTACATCTAGATTTTGAATAATCGCTTTTTTTATTACCCTCTTGCATTGTTTTACTGCATTTTCCGCCAAACCGTTAGATGCTGGGTGATACGGTGCAGAAAATATATGTTCAACCCCATTATTGTCCAAAAATAAATGAAACTCTTCACTACTAAAGGGGGGACCGTTATCAGATACTAATTGTTTCGGTATTCCAAAACGTGACCAAATTTCCCTAATTTTACGTATGATTGCTTGTGCCGTAG
This sequence comes from Orthosia gothica, assembly GCA_949775005.1. Lineage (NCBI taxonomy): Eukaryota > Metazoa > Arthropoda > Insecta > Lepidoptera > Noctuidae > Orthosia > Orthosia gothica. Next base: position 24,947,401 of record OX459035.1, read on the forward strand.
TAGAAACGACCGGACACGCTTCTATCCATTTCGACGTAGCGTCAACCATTATTAAATACTTGTGTCCGTATATTGGTCCTAAAAAATCGACGTGCAACCTTGTCCATGGGCGAGTCGGCCAGGTCCACGGCTGTAATGCGTGGTATACCGGGGCCTCAGCCATTTCTGCGCAGACTGAGCAGTTCCGACATAGGTTTTCTAACATTTCATCAATGCCCGGCCACCACACATAACTTCTGGCTATGCATTTTGTCTTAATTATTCCCATATGCGTATCATGCAGCTCTTGTAAGACCCTGTCTTGACAAGACTTGGGAACTATTAACCTATGACCCCACATAAGACAACCTAATTCGGTGTAAATTTCCGTACGCCTATTAAAGTAAGGTCTAAGTTCCTTTATTTCCACTTCCTTTGGCCAACCATCCCTGACATAGCTAACAATACGACTTAACATTGGATCTCTTTTGGTTTAAGTAACAACGCATCCGAGGCAAAGTGGAGGTATGTTTGTTCCGGAACTTCCTCCATACCTGTTTCATTAATAGCTTTATAACTTTCAACTAATCGAGACAAAGCGTCAGCTGTGTTTGAATTTGTATTTACGTATTCAATATGAAAATCATATGCTGATAATATTAACGCCCATCTCTGTAACCTACTAGCTGTCATACTCGGTATTCCCAGCTCCGATCCAAATATACTAACTAGCGGTTTATGATCCGTTTTCAAAATAAATTGCCTGCCATACAAATATTGGTGCTTGTGGTGCCTGCCATAAAAAATTTTCACTGCAAATACTATTGCTAAAGCCTCTTTATGTATCTGACTGTAATGATATTCCGCGGAGGTGAGCGTCCTTGACGCGTACGCTATCGGATACTCGCGGCCGTCGGGCGCTCGCTGCGCCAGCACCGCGCCGACACCGCGTGAGCTAGCGTCACACGTCACGATCACGGGCCGTGACTCATCATAGTGTGATAATATTTCCGAACTAATTAATATTTTCTTTATTTTATTAAACGCCTGAATTTGTGAAATACCCCATACCCAATGTTTAGCTTTTTTTAATAATTCGTGAAATGGGGTTAGATGGAAACTTAAATTTTTAATAAATTTCCCGTAAAAATTCACCATACCTAAAAATGATTTCAGTTCGGAAACGTTAGTGGGAGCGGTAAGTTTAATAATCGGTTTAATCTTATCTGGATCTACTCTAACGCCCTCACTGTTAATTATAAACCCTAAGTATTTAGCTTCTTTACACAAAAAATCGCACTTTTCTTTTTTTATTTTTAAACCTTTTTCTTGTAGTATTGTGAGAACCTTATTTAAAGTCTCTAAATGCAACCCAATTGAATTACCCGTTATTAAAATGTCATCCAAAAATATTGTAACATTGGGTATTTTATCGATCAATTGACTCATAATTCTTTGAAAAATTCCCGGACTCGACGCTAATCCATACACTAATCTATTGTATTTAAAAAGACCTTTATGCGTATTAATAACTGTGAGCTCCTTCGATTCATCTAACAATATTTGATTATACGCTTGAGACAAATCTAGCTTCGTGAAGTACATACTACCACTTTACTTAGATAATAAATCATCTATTTTTGGCACAGGATACTTATCTACCCTCAACATACGATTTAATGTAACCTTATAGTCAGCACATAAGCGTAAAGCGCCATCCGGCTTGTGAACAATTACCAGTGGTGTGGTCCAGTCGGAGGTGTCAACAGGCTCGATGACGCCGGTGCGCAGCATGGTCTCGAGCTCGGCGTCGACACGTTAGCGCAGCGCCGCGTACGGCAGCGGGCGCGCGCGGCAGAATACCGGCACGGCTACCTCCCGTAAATGCAGAGTCGCCCGACCGCCAGTGAAACACCCCAATCCGCCATCAAATAACTCATTGTATCTAGAATAAATATTACATATTATATTACCTCTCTGCTGACCACATAAATCATTCGATATGCTAGCGTTATTAATTGTTAATGGGGGTATACTAATATTTAATTCCGAAAGCCATTGTCTTCCTAGAAGTGTGGTACTTCCCGTATTGAAAACATACAAATCTAATTTCTTTTTGTGTCTTTTATATGTCACATCCACTTCTAGGTACCCTTCTGGCTGAACTTTACTTCCATTATAAAACTTTACTGGTAGATTAAATAAATAAAAAAATTAAAATAGCCTTTATTTACTCTGACCTTTGCACAATATGTAATATAATAAAACATAAAACTATACTAACTATACTTAACTATACTATACTAACTATACTTATTTATATTTTTCCTGTATGTATATAACTTAATATTTAACATCAGTCACCAGGTCAGGCTGTCTTGCGACAAAGGCCTCCTCAAGTTCCCTCCAGCTTTGCCTGTCCATTGCTGTCCTTCTCCAACCCTTAGGCAGATCATCTTCCCATCTTTTTTTCTGCCTTCCTCTACGTCTTTTTCCGTCCCGCGGGTACCATTCTGTTACTTTTTTGGTCCACTTTCCTGTAGTTGATCTCATCATGTGACCAGTCCATTTCCATTTCAAGGTTCGTGTTTTTACTTTAACATCTGCTACTTTGGTGATGCTTCTAATTGTTGTAGCTTTCCATTTGTCTTTCAACCTTAGTCCCAACATACTTCTTTCCATTCCTCTTTGGCATACACGCAGTTTGTGCTCAATTTTCTGTGTTAGTGGCCAGGTCTGGCAGCCGTAGGTGAGACATGGAAGTATACATGTGTTGTAGACGGTTTTCTTTTCCGAGATGGGTACAGATTTATTTTTCATAATTTCCCTGATAGACCAGTATCTTTGCCAGGTATTATTAACTCGTCTTTCTACTTCTTTAATTGATAAGTCTTCCACAGATATGACTTGACCCAGGTAAATATACTCCTTTACGTATTCTATCTCTTCTTCTTCCACCTCAATTTTGACTTCGTTCTTGTTTGTCATCAATTTTGTTTTACTGATATTCATTGTTAAACCTGCTTTTTTACTTTCAGCTGTTAGTTGTTGTAACATTGTTCTTAGTGTGATAGGATCTTCTGCAAACAAAATGAGGTCATCTGCGAATCTCAGGTGGTGTAGTTTTTCCCCGGTTATTTTAATACCGAAACTTTCCCAATTAAGTTGCCTAAATATATTTTCTAAAACTGCATTGAATATTTTTGGTGACAGCGGGTCTCCCTGTCTTACACCCTTCTGTATTTTAAATTAATCTCCAACATTTTCAAGTTGTACTTTTGCTGTGCTATTGACATATATGTTCTTGATGATCTTAACGAATTTACTCTCCACTCCTTGGTTTTTTAAAGAATCCCATATGTAATTATGCTTCAAAGAGTCAAATGCCTTATTATAGTCTACGAAGGCCAGGTAGTACGGGCGGTCGTATTCGTTGCACCTTTCAACAATTTGCTTGACAGTATGTATATGATCTATTGTTGAAAAATCCGAGCGAAAGCCCGCTTGTTCTTTGGGTTGATTACTGTCCAGTTTTTTAGTCAAGCGGTGCAATAAAATTTTGCTGAACACTTTGTACAAGTTCGACATCAAGCTGATGGGTCTATAATTGTTAATTTCATTTTTATCTCCTTTTTTATATAGAAGAATTATTGTTGACGATGTCCATTGGGAAGGAACTTGTTCAGTTTCCAAAATTTCATTGCATATATGCGTAAAAGGTCGTGTTATCTCTTCCATGGTAAGTTTTAGCAATTCGTTAGTCATCATATCATCTCCAGGTGATTTACCAGCTTTCTGTGTTTGGATAGCTCTTCTTACTTCACTTTGCATAACGTATGGGATTGGCTCTGGGTTTGGGTCTTCTTCTAATGTTGTTTTGCATAAGTATTCGTTTAAATTATCCGTATACAATTCTTTGTAAATATCTGTTTGTAAAATATGTCGACGCTTGGTTGTAGTTTGTATTTTTTTGTCTTTTCCTTTTTGTGTTGTCTTCGGTATCCATGTTGTATGTTCCTTAAGTTGTTTTAAAGCTCTTTTGATTCCTCCGGTTTTGTTTATTTGTTCTCTAATTATATTAAGTCGACTGGTTTTTCTATGGTTTCTGATGGCTCTTGAAATTTCTTTACTGATTCTAGCTATTTGTGTACGATTTTCTTTTCTGTTTATTATCATTTCTTTTCTTTGGTTTATTTTTAATCTGGCTTCATCACCGAGTTTGTCACTTTTATCTCTTGTTTTAAATTTATTTATTTTAAATAGGGCTTCTTCTACGATGTTTTTTTTCCTGCACATTATTTTGTTTCTCAACCAAGTTTAATGATATTTTTAGTTCATTAAGATTTTTTTCTGATATATGCGTTATGGGCCGGCAATTTGTTCTATGAAATTTTCATCTTTGTATTTTTAATTCTTTGCACGCTATTGTTCTTCTTACCATTCTGTGATCTGAATTAAAATTTAGATTTGCGACCACGCTGACGTTGTTGAAAATCTTGGGCATATTGGTAATTATAAAATCTATCTCATTTCTGTCTTTGCCATTTGGAGACATCCACGTCCATTTCCTGTCTTGTTTCTTGAGAAAAAAAAGGTGTTCATTACTCTCAAGTTCTGTTCGAAACAAAAATTAATCATACGTTGCCCATTGTCGGTTCTTTTTCCCTGGCCATATTTACCTATGATGAACTCTCCTTTATCTGATTTGGCTCCTATTTGACCATTAAAGTCCCCCATCAATATGATGTTCCTATTTAGTTTCTGCATTGTCTTGGTGAGACTATTATAAAATATATCCTTTTCCTTGTCCGTTGCTTGATCTGTTGGGGCATATATTTGCAGTATTGAGAACGGGTTTCTAAAGCCAGGCAATTTAATATTTAGGATTCCGATTCTATCCGATATACCATCAAATTCTTCCCTGTATTGTTTAAATTCTTTTTTAACAAAAAATCCGATGCCATGCTTTCCTTGTATTTCTCCTTTGTAGTAGAATATAAAATCTTTGAATTCTTTATTTCTTCTCCAGATCTTCTAACTTCGCAGAGTCTAAGTATGTCTCATCCAATATCTTTCAATGCTCTTCAAGTTCGATGAGTTTTTCCTCAGTTCTTAATGTTCTTGCGTTAATAGTTGCTATTTGTAATTTGTTTACATTGTTTTTATTATTTTAGGTATGTGTAGGGGTTTTTGAGGGTAGTGGTTTGTCAACCCCACGGAGACCAGCCGGGTTGGGGTTGTTCCGCTTCCGGTTACTGATATTTAATTGCTAGTTAGTTTTGTTTATTGATGGTAAGGATGAATTTGAATGTGATCTAGCTCGCATCAAGTCATAAGCATTTGTTCGATGTGTCTTGCTGCTTGTAGCCATATTACTTTGTTTTTTAGGGTTTGTTTGTATCCCAGGAGATGTAGATTCTTCTCTTTTCCTTTTTTCTATGTTGGTTGCGTTACCTTCCTTCACTATCAGCCGGTCATATTTTATATTTGCAAATTTTCCTTTTGCTCTTTCTTCCTTTAGTTGTTCCTGTAGTATTTTGCGTTTTTCTAATACGGCTTTTGGATAGTCTTCTACTGTGTAAACGTCTTACAGTCTCTTTTTGTTTTTTTAAAATTTCTACTTTTTTCCAATAGTTTGTAAACGAGATCAAAAGAGGTCTAGATTTATCTGATACTGATAGATTACATGGCATTAAAGGTATGTTAGGAAAATACTGTTGGTAGGTATCTCTCGAGATACAAGATAAAGGAGACCCTGTGTCAATTTCCATGGATAAAATTACATTGTTTACTAAAATATTCATGCTCACCGGCCTATATTGGCTCAACGACATTTGGTAAATAGGTTCCTCCAGGTCACCAACGTCTTCCTCCCAATGCGTCTCAAACGCGTGCATTGTTGGTGCCGCAGCACCGGCCGTAGTGCCCGGCCATGCCTTCCCGCGCCGTCCGTAGGCCTGCCCGGCGGCGGCGGTGTGCCGGCCGCCGCGGGCGCCTGCACCGTTCCGCGTCATTCCTGCACCACTGCTCCGTGATTGTTGGGTTTGGCCGGCGTTCTTTCCATCATTACTGTCTGGAAATATGCGCCGCAAATGTCCCACCTTTCTTCATTTACTACACTGATATTTGGAGAATTTACACTCCAATTTTGTGTGTCTATAATCTCCGCATGCTGCACATCCCGAAACATGCATGTGTTAGTATTGGAAGTACGTGTGACGTCATTAAATCATGAATTTCCACTTTATAAGCACAATGGTTTGCTACAAAATACAAATTGTCATATTTATTAAGCATCTACCGACAAATATCGAAGTACCTACCTTAATTATTATTGTGTTGTCAAATATCTACAATTGTTAGAGTACCCACCTGAGTAAATATTGTATGAACAGGAAATAACTCTAAACTTACTTATAAGCCAAAGTGATGATATTCCTATAAAATATTACGTAATTTGTAATGATCATTGTGATGTATCCTGGATTTTATATTACCATTTTAGTATTATAAGTCCTTTGAGACAATTGGTAAAATACTGTCAATTAGTATCAATATTCTTTCGAATATTGATTAAGAATGACTAAATAGGCGATATTCAATTCCTTAATTGTGTTGATACGTTTTAAAAAGGTTTCATTACTCGAGAATTGATTATTGACCTAATTGTGAGATTATTCATAGGAATGTAGAAAATGGTGGGGACGTTTGACAGGTCGACTCGTTGCTATAAATAGTGGGTAATTCGTAAGTTGACACACTTTGTTGTGAACTACGAGCCAGTACAGACCAGTTGTTATGTTGTGATTGTGATAGTGATATTGTTTTCCTGAATTGTTATATTTTGTGAAAGATGGACTACACAAGCTTCACGTAAGTTATTTGATATTATAACTTGATTATTGCTAATGGTTGTGTTGAAAGTCTATTTCATACCTTTATTCACAATAATGTTAAATTGATTAAAGGGCTAGTCATGTTCCTTGCCTTATCCTTGTTGTTTTGATTATATAACATTGTGAAATGTTACAAGATTCATTATATAATGGCCATTACAGAAATAGATCTTTATTGTGATAAAAGATATTTATATGGTTGTAAAATATATCTATAAATACTTTTACAACCATAGTTGCTTCCGTGGAGTTTCTTGCCCTTCTTCTCCACGAGAACTAGGTCTAGCGAATGGGTGGTAAGCTCTCTGAGCCTCAATATGAAATAATTGACAAGCCTAATTGAAATAAATACATAGTCTTGTCTTTTTGTGCTTTTATTCATAAAACCTTTCCCTTATACACCACATACATAGGAACTCTGATACACAGTAAATAACCATCTTGACATATATCGATACTTTTATATGGAGTTCCTCCAATGATTCTAACACATGCGATGGACATCACCAGTATGTTCAAACGCTGCCGAACTTCGCCGCAACACAGTATTACTTCTAGAAATTTCGGGCCCCTTCATAAAGGCGTCTGCATTAGCCCCAGTCGACCCAGTGACGTCACCGCGCCCATCTACAGCCGCTGCATCTCGCTCCGCCGCCTCCATTGCACTCGCCACCGATACCGCCTTAACGAAATTTATATTTCCTTCCGCGAACAATCGTTGTCTAATAAGATCACTCGAGATACCGCACACGAATTGGTCTCTTAAATTATCGTCCAAGCTTGTACCGAATTCACAGTATCGAGTTATTCTTTTTAATTCCGCAACATAGTCCGAACTACTTTCACCAGACTGTTGTCTTCTTTGTCTGAACTTATAACGTTCTGCCAAAATGGACGGTTTTGGCTGTAAATGTTTTTTTTTTATAGTGATCAATCAATCATTTATTCAATCAATCAATCATTTATTTATTTGTTAACATAGGTTAATAAATACAGATCTTAAGTTTGAACAGAGCGCTATGTTATGCCAGGAGGCGTACAAATATGGTGTACAAATCTAGCTGAGGATTACTAATTAAAATTTCCTCTAAAATAATTGAAAATCATGCATAATTTTGGTATTGCATTAGAAAATAAATTGAACAATTCAATACTCCAAATATGTCAGACCTAAATGAGGAATTATTAAAATGTCAAAATAATTAAAATGTCAAAATAATTAAAAATGTCAAAATAACTAAAAATGTCAAAATAATTCAAAATGTCAAAATAACGAGAAACTACAAAATCATTAAAATTACAAAATAATTAACAATTTCAAAATAATTAAAATGTCAAAATAATTTAATGCCTATATTTTATACAATAATTGTAATTCTAAATTAATTCGTCATTTAAGTATTCGTCAATATTATAATAACATTTATTAATTAAGAATAATTTCATTTTTTTCTTAAATTGTGTGAGATTTAATTCTTTTATGGCGTCTGGAATTTTATTATAAATACATGGAGCCATACCCAGGACACTTTTTGTTACTAATGCAGTTTTACACTTATAATTATTCAAACAATTTTTGTACTGACTACGAATTGGAACATTTCGTACCATTGTCATTTTCTCAAAAAGGTTGGGATTCGTTTTGACGAAGATACTGATTTCTAATATGTATAACGCCGGTAGCGTAAGTATTTTCAATGATTTAAAGTACGGTGCACAGCTGTCATCTGTTTTCAGACCACACATGGCTCTAATGCACCTTTTTTGTGCCTTGAATAATAATCCCTTATCCGTGGAATTACCCCAAAAAATAATTCCGTATCGTAGAAGTGAGGCTACTAAACCATGATAGGCAACAAGTAATGCTTCTATATTTACTTTTCTAGTTAATTGAAAAAGTGCGTAGGCAGATTTTTTTATTTTTTTACATAGCTGTTCTATATGAGCTTTCCAATTAAGGTTACTATCAATATGGATACCTAACACACACACACACTTACTTTTACTTCTTCTATATTGTTGCCATTGTAATTGACACAAATTTTTGGGGCTTCAATTCTTTGGTGGAAATGCATTATTTTGGTTTTATTAAGATTTATTACTAAATTATTCATATTAAGCCAATTAATTATGTCAGTTAGAGTATTATTAATGTCAAATTGATAAGTATTTAAGTTCTTACATTTTACTATGGCAGTGCTGTCATCTGCAAACAAAATCATTTCTTGTTGTGTCACTCTTGGTAAATCATTTATGTAAATGAGAAATAAAGGGGGCCCAAGCACGCTACCTTGAGGGACTCCATATTTTATACTCCTGAAATTCGACACATACGTTCGTTCCATTTTGGTTTTTGCACACACTCTTGTGATTTCAGTACATTGTTATCTATTACTTAGATATGATTCCAGCAGTTTTAAAATGTTCCCTCTAATGCCATAGCATTGCAATTTGTCTAGAAGGATTTTGTGATCAACATAATCAAAGGCTTTAGTCATGTCTGTGTAAATAGCGCAGATGGGAATCTTTCTATCAACAGCAGACATAACATTATTTAAAAGGTCGAAAATAGCCATGTTAATTGTTTTATTTCGCCGAAAACCGTTTTGTTCTTTGCACAAAATATTATATTTGTGAAGATATTGGTATAGCGAGTTATAAATAACCTTTTCAAAGATTTTGGAAAAAACAGGAATTTTGGCTATTGGCCGGTAATTTTTTATATGCGTCTTATCTTCCTTTTTGTGTAGCGGTTTTATTATCACTTTTTTCAAGTCTTCGGGATAGATGCCCTCGGTAATACCCATATTAATAATATATGCTAGGGCAGGTGCTATTAGCTCAATTACATATTTGATGACTTTTGTAGATATACCGTCATTACCTACAGTACTAGTATTTTTAAGCGTCTTTGTGGCTAAAATAATATCGGATTTTAAAACAGGCTGCATAAACATCGATTGACTTGTCAAGTTACCTAACTTATTGTTTATTTTAATGTCATTTATTATATTATTCTCAATGTCATCTATAAAGTAGTCATTAAATGCATTTGCTATGTCATTAGGGTTTGTGTAAGTCAAATTGCCTGCTTTTATTGTCAGTATCTGTTCTTTAGGCAGGTTAGTTTTAGATCTATTGATTATCTGCCATGTTGCTTTTGATTTATTTTGCGAGTTGTTTATAAAGTAGTTATTTTGTGCCTTCTGAGTTAATCTAACAATTTTTTTATACTGCGTCGTGTATTTTTTCAAGTCATCTTTAGCTTTTTTTGTTGGGTGTAGTCTGTAAGCCCACAATAACCGTCTCTGTCTCTTACTACATGTTTCTATGCCATTAGAAATCCATTTAACCTGTTTGTTAGTGTTTATAGTTATAAGTTTCTCTGGAAAACAGAGATTGTAAAACAATGAGAAAATATCAATAAAAGCTTTATAGGCCACATTAACATCATTACTTTTGTAGACTTCCTTGAAGGATAAATTTTGTATACACGATTTAAATTTATCAAGGTTCTCTTTGGAGTAATTTATTTTGACCGTTTTCCAAAATTTTAAACGACACGTTTTATTGACAGGTATTTTAAGTATTTGTGAAGTGGTATCTGATAACATGAGGTCAATAATTTCCGTTTTCCATCCTTTTCTTAGATTATGCGCAAAGTTATCAATGCACGTTTTACTATGAGGCCTAGTAGGCTGGTTTAGAGCTAGAGTCAAATTATAGCTAATTAGGAAATGTTCCAAATCCAGAGTAATCTTATTTCTTAAAAGTACATTAATGTTAAGGTCACCACACAATACAATTTTTTTAATCGATAATGTACAAACTTTTTTTAAAACAATGTCAAGTTTTTCATAAAATGTCAAGTAATTATATTTTGGTACTCTATACACACAAATAATAATAATTGAATAAGATGTCAATTCTATAGCACAAATTTCAAATGCGCCTGATACAGACTGTTTAGCAACATCTGGTAGTTCCCTGTACTGGTGCCCCTGTCTTACAAGAATACAGGTACCTCCCCGATTTTTGTTTCGTGAAAAAATAGCGGCTAGGTGGAAATTCGGTATGTGCAATAAACTCTCATGTCCAGATGTTATGAAATGCTCTGTTAAACAGAGTACGTCTACAGTTGTCCCTTGATTTTCCAAGTTTTCTAATTGTACAGTTAAAAAGTCTAATTTATTTAACAGTCCAGCAATGTTTTGATGCATTACGTTAATACGATTGAAGAAAAAACTGACCCGTGTCTTCTGATTCAGTTGCTGTCTTCATTTGGTTGTCAGTTTGGTGAAAGTCAGTGTTTGATGATTGTATGTTCATAGTCATTTTACAAATATCCCTAAAAATCGATTGCATTCCAGAGTCATTTATTACACCTGTGCGTTTGTTAAACATAGTATCATCATACTTTAGGTTCATGTTGCTGTCCAGAAAATATGCGTGTCCATGGGTGATAGTATCTAGATATAATAAATTATTAAAGGTTTCCACTCTTGAATTATATAGGTAGTTATTTGTGAAGAATTTGTTCGTCGGAGTGCAGATAATTATATTAGTGTTTGAGACTTCTTGCAACATTTGCCTAATTAGTAAAATGCTATCAAAATATTTATTTGTTATTTTAAAGTCTTCCTCACCTATCAATATAATACAGAAGTCCTGTAGAGTGAACTCTGACAACTTTATTTTGATACCTTTTAACAGAAGTTTCATAGTTCCATGAGGCGTGATGTAATGGCAGAGTTCATACTCCTCAAAAGTATTTTCTGCAATATGAAGCAATTTATTTTTGTTATCTGTGCTTAATATGCAAATTTTGTTACGCGTCGACTGGTTTTTGTCTGCACTATTTTGGCATTGGTGTATTGGTGGTGCAAGTTTATCGCTTTCTATCACCAATTTCGGGTTTTGGCATTTATTTTTTACTGGAGTTTTATTATTTTCTTCAACAAGCTTCATTGTTTCTGTTTGCGTATGTTTATGATGTTTTTTAAGATTTTTTCCCTTTTTTGTGCTAGGTGATTTTAGTTTAGTTGGACTGCAAGTGACTTTCTTGTACAGCTCATTTTGTTTGCTCAGATTTATATTCTTTGTTTTGAGATTATTATTTTCTATAGTCAATTCTTCAATTTCCAAGTGTGCGCTCTGCAGGTCAAGTGTGAGGTTGGTAATTTGATCTCGCAGTTTCTTGACTTCTTCGTCATCATCGTCGGACATCTCCGGTACACTAGTGACTGTCTCATTTAACGTTGCACGCGTAGCAGCTACCTCAAAGTCATTTAACATTGAGTCTGATTTAGTCCTAGTTCGGCGGAAAGTAATATTTTCTAGAAAATTCATATTGGATACAGTCCACTTAAGTTAGTTTTATACGTAAAAACATAGAAAAAGAATATCAAATTCTAGGATTTGAACTCGCACTCTATGATATGTGATGTACCAGTTGCGGCCCCTAGACCAAACGTGCCATTAACTTGTTCTGCGAAATAGTGATCCAAGTTCGTTATCGTTGATCTATTCACAGCGACACCTATTGTTCACTGCAGACAGTACAAGATAGATTCGTTAGATGGCGCTGTTTCTAATTACATAGCGAGATCATAGTGATTCTGCATAATTGAATTTGTTTTGAATGACACAACCGTTATTTATTTTTCACTTTGATAATGGAAATGGTTTATTTGGGGTTTCAAAACAAAACAGTTCGGGCATTAGTAAAGGCGATGTTCACTGTTCACACAAATGAAAACAATTGTTATTTACACTGTTGATTCGTATTGTAATTTTTTTCACTGTGTTATTTTCACATAATTGTCAATTTTGCACATTGTTTTTAATATGGTCCGTGTGTTTTAGTTTTATTGTTCATTGGAATTTCTTTTTATATTGAAATAATCACTTTTGCTATTTATAAAACATAAAAAATCACAGAGCCGTTGCTAAAGTGACATTCATGTCTTTCATTGTTCTCGCATGACCTTTACAACCTCGATGAAGGACATGTCCGCTGGTTTCCGAGGACTGCACAAATTCACTAGTAGCTCATACGCCGCTTCCCTCATGAATGCAATTAGTGTTGGTAATTTGAGTTCGTCCTTCACAGCATTGACCACAAAGTGCATATCCAGCCTATCACAGTACGACTGCCAATTTCCGTTCTTCATGTCAAATTCGTCAAATCATCCCATCCTCGTCGCCATTGTGGAATAAAACAACGATGTAGTCCGCACGATGATATTTTATTGACTGCAAGCGCGGTCATCCTACCGTACATATTTACTATAGGAATTCTAGTAGTTTCAAAATTTCATTTACATTATCAAGACACTTGTCTTAACTATTTCCAATACATAAGATATCGTCTAAAAAGTTATTGATTGGAATCCGCGTCGTCTGAGATTAACCATAACTTCTTTTAAAACCTTAGTAAATACCCGTGGGGCTACTGATAAGCCGAACGGCATGCAATTAAAGCAAAATGTGTGAGATTTCAACGAATTATTGGACTGAAATTGAAATTTTAAATATTTGCGGTCAGAAGGCTGAATAGCAATGAGGAAATATGCATCTTTTAGGTCAATGGTGGCAAGGTATCCATCGCGTAGTATCAATTTGCATGCAGTTCGATAGTCCTCCAATTTAAAATGTTCGTTTTTTAGGGTTCCGTACCCAAAGGGTAAAAACGGGACCCTATTACTAAGACTCCGCGGTCCGTCTGTCTGTCTGTCTGTCTGTCTGTCACCAGGCTGTATCTCATGAACCGTGATAGCTAGACAGTTGAAATTTTCACAGATGATGAATTTCTGTTGCCGCTATATCAACAAATACTAAAAACAGAATAAAATTTATATTTAAGGGGGGCTCCCATACAACAAACATGATTTTTTGCCGTTTTTTGCGATAATGGTACGGAACCCTTCGTGCGTGAGTCCGACTCGCACTTGGCCGGTTTTATTATTAGTTTATTTAATGGCTTTAAATGTAATATAAAGCGTTTATCGCCGTTAGGTTTTAGCGTGAGAAATATTTTCGATATAAATTGATCTTTATTCACATTGCACTCTGAGATAGCCCCTAATGGCTTTTAATTTAACATATCTGATTTTTCAGTATATGATAGAATATTTTTAGGAATTATCTGTTGGCTCACAGGGATGTGAAATGGTATTGGATAGCCATTTCTTAGCCAATCAAGAATCACATTGTTGCTGGTTATTTTCAACCATCAGTCATAAAAGTGGGTAAGTCTACCAGCGTGTACCTGCGTCAACGGTGAGTCTGCGTGGGAGCCCGCGGTTTAGCGTGCGGCGCGGCGCGCTGTGGCGGCTCCGCTGGCGACACGTACGGGCAGCGACTCCCTGCCACAGTCGGCCTCCTGTATGCAACCCCCCCCCCCCTCCCAGTTTGCCAGATACCGTGGGAGCTGGTTCCAGTTTCCCTGGTAGGATGGACGGGCGCTGACAAGTTGAGGCGGCTTTGTAATTTTTCCAGGCTTTTTAATGGTAAGGCCTTGCTTCTCAATGGCCTTGGCGGCTTTAATTTTTAACCGCCGCCGGAAAAAGAGGTGTGTATAACACACCTCTTTTTCCGTGTTCGTGTCCGTTAGTTTCACGTGTGTTACTGTGTGTCTGTCTGTGCCATCATAGCGCCTAAATGGATGAACCGATATTGATTTAATTTTATTTGATAGGTGATTTTGTCGAGAGTGTTCTTAGGTATGTTTGAATAAAATCAGTTCAGCCGTTCAAAAGTTATGGGCGTTTTACTGTTTGAATCGGGGTATTTTCGCAAGATAAATGTGTAAGGTTTTTTAAATTTTGAAAAATTTTCTTGTCTCAGACAAGGACGAACCATAGAGTGATTCGTCCCGTTCATACTCATTAATAATATTTAAAAAGGCCTTGTCCAAACTAGGAGTGATTAATTTTACTCGTGCCTGTGTTGCCAAGTAATGTGAATCACAAAGTAGGCGGCAACCATTGCTCAAGTGTTTCATAGCTAGAACCTTGTTATCGCTTTTCAGCAGCAGATCCATGCCTCTGTTGATGGCAGTAATGCCCGTACCAAGCTGCTGTTGAGCCGCTGTAAGTGTCTTGTCACGGTTACAAACCATGTCAGGTAATGCCGCAGAGTTTTCTGCATTCAATTTTGGTACTTGTAAAAGCCTACAGTTGTTTGGTATAGGATAACCCTTCATTACAATGTCTTTACTAGCTGTAGGCATTCCTTTCTTAAGTAAAGGAAGTCGCAATTGTGATAAATTACCATGAATATCATCACCATAATCAGGCGAGTCCGACGTGGATTCACCTGCGCTGACAGTAGCTCATGGTCTAACTCGGGATATGCGGATCCATTGGCTTCCTCTTGCGGGCAGTGCTCTGTATGGGCACATTGATTATCATCATCCGGTTCCGAATCCACGATGTGTGAAATATCGGGAGGTGCTGAAAATGGTTCCGTCAAGGGTTCTTTCTCTCTGCCCAAACTCACTTCAAAATCTTCGATATCTAAAATTACAATTTGCAATTTAAGTTTTGAAGGTAGATTGAAGGTATTTGCCCGAAACGTTACATCTGTTTTAGAGTGTACGTATTATTTGCATGTTTGTCACCGTTGAAGACTCGCAGTCAACCCCGATGCAATTAAAATAGGCAAATTATTAGGTGTTACAGCACTTATTTTTTATCTTAGTTTCGAAAAATGTCGCAGTCAATCCCAGAGCATTTCGAAAACTATGTAGGTAGGTAGTAATAATATCACAGTTCACTTTTTGATCACAAAATTGTGCAATTGTGCTTACCTTCGTCTGATGATGATGATAGAGGTAGAAGTCTTGTTCTTCGTCATTCTTTTTCTTTAATTTTACGAGCATAGTGCTTGAGATTCGATGATGGGCTTCTTTTCGGTATTTAACGCGGAGCGCGTGCGTAAGTTAACGTGCACGAAAAAAGGAATGAGCTAAACGTCAAAGTGACACAAGGACATACTAACTAAACGTTCTGAAACTTAAAGAAATCTTTAAAATATGTGCGAAGTTACCAAGGGAAACTACATTGTTATAATCATATCTGAAAAATGAAGCAAGGAATTATAATACATTAATTGACTAACATAATTATATTACCAGTAACACAAATAATTGAATTAAGTGTTCTTTACTGAGTAATTAGTAATGAAATACTAAAATATTCCTAAGTTTCATACGTGTTTGTTAGTACTTTCTGAACGATTCCTCAATCAAAAGAAAGAGTGACTGAATTATTGGTTATAGTGATCAAACAAATTTTTTGTCGAAAAACGTTGGTTATCATTAAACGAGTGTAAAACCTATGATTCAATAGAACGACTTTATTCTGTAGCAATTTAATAAATCTGATTGATTACACTATATTAAAATCAAAATACATTCAAGTCGCAAAACTAACAATGAAATGAATTTGAACACAAGGGTTTACAAAATAATAACAAATACAAAAGGTAATGTAAAAGCTAATAGTAACAGTAAAACTGATCCAACTGTCCCTGATAAATCTCTTGGAATTATTCTAATCGTTGAGAAATCTATGCACTTTTTGAAAGGCCACGCAAGCGTTCATGCCATTTTAATGGCCCTTCAAAAAGTAGCGTATATCGTACATGCTGTGGAGTAGTTCGAAAAATGTTGATTAAACAGTACCGTAACTGCAAGAAAGTTCTAGAATAAAAATTCTAGATGGCGCGGCATTAAATTTCTCGTCTAAAAAACATACTCTCTACCGAGTCCGACTGAATTAATTGAGGACCATTGTCCACATGGACAAATTTAGGTATTCCGTGTACAAGAAACACTTTTTCTTCCAGTACTCTAACCAAAGCAGTACCTGTTGCATTCCGTATAGGAAACAACATAACATATTTGCTAAAATAATCAGAACATACTAATAAATTTGTGTTTCTTTTTAGAAGACACAGAAAAAGGTGATAATAAATCGTAAAATAACCGTGAGTGCGGCCGCCGTTGCCGCTCGTTGCCTAGCGACCGTTCGCGAGCGTGCAAATAACATTCCGCGTGGTCGAGAGCCGCCGAGCAACGTTCCTGCCGATACTACAGGTAACCCAGCGTATTGCAACGCTAGGAGTCACTTAAATCTTAACGAGCATTCTAATGTCACCAAAAATGTGGGTGATAATAATAATTATATTAGAGACATTAAGTTTTCTGTAAGTTCAACTAAAACCAGTTCGCAACATGGACAAGTAATTCAATCAGATGATAACGATAATGTTTACGTATCATGTTACATGAATAATAATAGAAATGCTCAGTGTTTAGATAATGTTCAGTGTGATTGTTTATATTCATGTGTTGATAGTGGTAGTGTTCATAGATGTTTAGGATTAAGCTCAGTAAATATTAATAGAAATAACGAACTACAAAATTGTAAGAAACACCTCGCGTACGCACAGGGTCGAACTAAGGGAGGTCCAATCAAGGGGGAGCCTAATAATAATAGACCTTTGATGCAAATAGATATTATGGGTGAAAAAGGTACAGCGTTACTGGACACTGGGTCAAGGGGCTGTATTGCCGGTCACACACTTACACACTTTTTCGCGTGTTGAAGGAA
This sequence comes from Orthosia gothica, assembly GCA_949775005.1. Lineage (NCBI taxonomy): Eukaryota > Metazoa > Arthropoda > Insecta > Lepidoptera > Noctuidae > Orthosia > Orthosia gothica. The sequence continues at coordinate 24,964,895 of OX459035.1, forward strand.
AAAGGTCATCGATTACAACAGTGCACTAGAAACATCAGCCTGGCGGATGGCTGCACGCGCCTGATGGAGGTGCTTGTTGCAGAGGTACAGGTGACACTTCTTCATAAAATTGTGCCCACCAAGATTATAATTTTCCCAGAAGCGCAAAATAATGAATCACTTTTATCTATTGATTTTATTAATAGTGCCGGTCTCGTGATCAATTTCAAGCAGTGCCTTTGGCATTTTTTGGATAGGGAAGACTAAAAATATAAATTGATTTCGGAAACTTCTTCACCTCGTCATACTTACGCCGCGATTAATGTTTTACGCGATGACGAAGGTGCAGGTTTAGAGGATCAGGAGCGTGAGAAGCTTGCCCAATTACTCACGGATTTTCAGGAGATTTTTAACACAATTGGGAAGCCGACTCCATATGGGGAAAATCATATAGACACGGGGAATAATTCTCCGATAGCGACGCCTCCATATCGCCTGACGCCTGCAAAGAAGGAGATTATGCAGCAAGAGTTTACCAAGATGTTGGCTGAAGATATTATTGAAGATGCGAATCTGCGTGGGCTGCTCCAGCCCTGCTAGTACCTAAACGTGACGGCAGTTATCGTTTCTGCGTCGACTATCGAAAGTTAAATTCAACTACAAAGTCGGACGCTTATCCAATGCCTCGCATTGATGAACTGCTGCAATCTACTACACGTGGACGTTGTCACATGAGTACAATAGATTTGCGATCTGGATACTGGCAAGTGTCAGTTAAAGAAGATGATAGGGATAAGACGGCTTTCGTGACCTCTTTCGGAACCTTCCGGTTTAAAAGAATGCCGTTCGGTCTGAAGAACGGACCAGCTACTTTTCAGCGTCTGATAGACAGAATGCGATTCGGTTCAGAATTAAAGCATGTTACAATACTAGGGTATTTAGACGATTTGTTGATTATAACGCAGGAGGACTTTTCGAGGCACCTAGAAAACCTGCGAATCGTTTTTGAACGACTGATTTATTTATTTTATTTATTTATTTTATACTTCATGCACACATACGTACAGAGGCGGACTTAATGCCTTAGGCATTTTCTACCAGTCAACCTTTGGGTGATGCAGAGACAAATAGTGGTAGGTTTATTCAAATACAAAGATCCATACTATAAAATACATACAATAGATATTCAAACAAATAAACTAAATACACAAATAAACTAAATACACGAATATACTTAAACAGTTAGTAGTAGCAGTTATTTGGAAAACATTATAGCTGTGACGATACTACTGCCAACTTCTTACGAACGTGCTCGCGAGCTTTCACTTTGAATGCCAATCTGTTAGTTGTCATCCTGATTTCGTGGGGGAGCGCATTCCACAGAGAGATAGACTGAACGAAGAAAGAACAGTGAAAGAAGTCAGTTCGATGAGTGGGACATTGAAGAAGACGGTTATGCGAAGAGCGAAGATTTTTGTTGTGGTTGTCGCAAGTATATTGAAAGTGCAGGGCTAGATAACTAGGGGTATTGGAAGAGGTAAGAAATGAAAACAAGGTAGTTAGTGCCCTTAGCTCTCTGCGTTGACGTATGGGCAACCACTTTAAAAGTGACCGATGCGCAGAGACATGATCATATTTACGCAGGTTGAAAACGAATCGAATGCAGTAATTTAGAAGACGGTCAAGTTTGTTGAGGAGATCTGCATTCAGGTCATAATAGCACACGTCACCATAATCGATGATAGGAAAAATTAGGGCCTGCACAAGCATTGTTTTAGTTTTCGACGGCAAAAAATTTTTTAAACAGTACAGAGCCCGCAGAGTTCCAGTTACCTTCTGACTGACACTAGCAACTTGAGTACGCCAGTTTTTTTTTTTTTTTTATATATTATAGGCTCGCGCTTGACCACTATCTCACCTGATGGTAAGCGATGATGTGGTCGACGGTGAAGCACGCTTGCCTAGAAGTAACCTATTCACTCTTGACTTAAAGACTCCTAGATTGTAGCTATCGGGAAACACAGACTCCGGCAGGGAATTCCACTCCTTAGCTGTACGCATAATGAAAGTATTTCCAAAACGTTTAGTGCGTATGGGTGGTATGTCTACCATGTAGCGATGGCGCATCGCCGTACGTCTTGTAGTCCGATGATGAAACGGGCTTGGTGGAATTAGATCATGCAATTCCATCGCACACTCCCCGAAATGCAACCGATAAAAGACCGACAAGCTGGCAACTCGGCGACGATGTTCAAGGCTCTGGAGCTTTGACTTAACCAGTGCCTCATCGCCGATGAGCCTTTTGGCCCGCTTTTCGATCGACTCTAGTGCATCAAGCTGGTATTTGGCGGATCCGTCCCAGAGATGAGAACAGTACTCCATGCATGGTCGAACTTGCGCTTGATACAAGCTGAGCAGCTGTTCTGGCGTGAAGTACCTTTTAACCTTTGCAAGGATCCCCAGCTTTTTGGCAGCCAGCTGAGCCTTTGCCTCAATGAAGGAACTAGATAGAGGGAGAGTATGTAGCGCGGCAACCCCACGACAATAGAGGGAATGTTAGTGTTGGCCCCACTGATAGGCATCGCGAGAATAGGAGTAAGGTTGACACTACTGGCGTGGGCGACCAATCACGCCCCACGATTATTCCCGCGCACAGCGTTGAGCAGACGTTTCTGGCGGTACCAGAAAAAGACCAGTTTAAGTCTACCCTCGAAACGTGCTCGCGACGTGTTTCAGGCCGCGCTCGTAAAACGCCGGCCATATTAGACCTCTAAATGTTACCTTGAATAGTTATTTCATGTTTATCTTATTTTATGTTCCTGTACGTGTATTTTGGTGATTAAAGTAGTGTAAATTTAGCAAGGAATTTTACTCAGAGGCCCGAACCCTATGCCCAACGGCTACAATATAATATTTTTAAGATACACAAGATTTTCAATGACGCATATTTGTACCTTTCAACTAATTCCGTTTTCTTTTTCCTTTTATTGATGCACCACGCTCTTGAAGACGGGTTTTTAGGTACAGTATGGTCTGATTTCCTCAATTATTAGTTGGCTCCATTTTTCTGTCACTATTAGTTTTATATTTTGTATACTTAAACTGTGAAATATTGCCGCTCGATTTTGACACACTTTGACAGTTTAGTTTGTTAACCTTGTTTTCAGTGGCGCCACCAGAGCTCAGCTTTGCGGATAATTCCCTATTTTACAAACACGGGACGCCGGTACTAGCGAGTAATTCAACGTGACATTCAACTGCTGTCGTTTGGCATTTTTTTTTTTCGGTTAATCTTACTTGGCGATTGTGTTGAGATAGATTAGATAGATTGTGTTATGCATTACTGTTTATCTTAGGACAGTTATTTGAGGGGTACAAATGCAAAAAAGTGCTCATAAAAAATTGAAACCGGGCTCAACGACGCAAAAAAATTTTGCTGATTCCAAATATATATATAACTCAATTTCGCAAAATATGTCGATCAAATAGCCAAGGAACCGTCGGTATGTATTCAAAATAAGTATGTAACAATAATTTAAAGCACTTGAATACTCAAATTTTAATGGTACGAGGATTACAGAAATGCAAACTGTAGTAATACAACGGTATAGTTAGTGAGAAGAGCCGCCAGGTGCAATAGAAGACACACGTCTATGTTGAACAGTTGACAGGCGCGCATCTTACTGAACGATGCTCGGTACACGCGCCTCACATTCTTGCACAACTTCTTGTCTTTATCTGTAAATGACATTGTATTAACTTTAAAAATTTCGCGTTTCATAATTGAAAACAATATAATTATCACGGGAAATTTAACGCGATGATTTCGATTGTTTGTTGAATCGAAAGCATCGCGTTAAATTTCCCGTGATAATTATATTGTTTTCAATGACATTATATTTATTAATCTTGTAACCACGTGCGATTGCCAAACAGCTTTAAGGTTTGCCTAGTCGATTATTCTTCCATACAAAGTAGTACGGCGATAACTCCATTGTTTGACGACGTACGTTCAAAATAAAAATTGATTTTTTTTATTGAATTTTTTCTAGCCCTGTATGGAAACAAAAAGTAAAAAAAAAATTGAAGGTGATGAACTTTGAAAGTTCCATATTTCATCACTAATTTTAACGTATCTTTGGGCGGAAATAAAAACCATAACAAGAAGGAAAATTGCAAAACAGTCACCATACAGGGATAGATTAGTAGTTCAACAATGCAAATAACTTTATTTTGAAAATATGCATTTGTTTTTTCATGATATCTATACTCCCAAAGATCGGTTTACAAAATTTCTTGCGCTTGTTATCGTCCTAAATCATCATCCATTTCGCTACAAATTTGCAGAACTGCTAATTCGTATGCAAACTAGCTTCTTACTGGTCATCACAACATCTATATTTTTCGCACGTGTTTAAATTCAAATTCCTTTATTGTTGTTGTTGTTTATTGTTGTCGGATGAGATAGCATGCCTTTTTACCCCACGCACAAAATAGTGTCGTCCACTAGGGCAACCTTAAACCTCACATACCTGTACAATTTGACAGCAGAATATATGCGCATGTGTCCTGAGAATCCTCCACAGCTATATAAAACGCCTCGCAGTACAGACTTAGTACAGTTTGTAAAGCCAAGTTTTTGAAAATCCAGAAATTTATTATGATGGATAATGAGACTGCTCTATACTGGAACATAATAAAAGTGTAATTTATACATATTAAAGAAGAACAATATTAATATAGTGTAAAAAGTGACTAAATATATAACACTGACAAAAAAAAGGTTGGTATGGGAATGGGTATTTTATACCAAGTAAAAAGAAAATTGCTGATACTCGTAGTAAGATAGAAATAAACGCAAGTGATACGTACACGAATTATGGTGATCAGAGATTGATTCAATTCTATAAGTATTTCAACAAATATTAAAGAATGTAACAAACTATATACCGTATAGTAAAGAAGCTGAAATAAAATTTATTAAATTACTTTTGAATGCCGCAAATAGAAGATTTTTTACAACAAAAATTAAATTATCAATAATAAATATTAGTATCTAACTAACCATTTGATTAAACGTTTTTTTATATATCTCATAACTTTGTAATATGTGGAGATAAGTTTGAAACAATAGTTTGTGACTTGCTTCATGTTGGTTATCATTGAACGAGTGTAAAACCTGATGATTCCATAGAATAACTTTATTCTGTAGCAACTTTATAAATCTGATTGCATAAACTATGTTAACATCAAAATGAATTAAAATAGCTAAACTAACAACGGAATGAATTTTTACACAAGGTTGTATAAAATAATAAGCAACACAAAAAATAATGTAAAAGCAAATAATAACAGTAATACTGATCCAACTGTTCCTGATAAATATCTTGGAATTTTTGTCATCGTTGATAAATCTATGGACTTTTTGAATGGTCAAAACAAATAACACACTTCTCTTAGTCTCAATGAGATTGATAATAAAATTAACAAAAAATCTAAACACATTGTAGCAGAAGTCATAACAAACGCTGTAGATGATACATTTTATAACAAAATATTCTTTAATTCTCTGTGTTTCAAAATATTCAAATGAATATACAGACATGCATATGACTGTTCCAAAAAGTAACATAAATTTGTTTAGGAGGTTATTGGGAATGATGATATCATTCTTGATGTGATACTTTGGACTTAAGAGAATGTTCTGTATGAGGGTGAACGGTAGAAACATAGACTGCACATCTTTATCAAGGGCGTTATTCGACGAGACTTCTATATGATCACTAAGATCAATAATTAGGTTGCTCTTTCTTTCAGTAGACATCGTTTCGAAAGGACTTTGTGATTACAAATGAACCCCAATATAAGACTTACCCCGTATCTTAAATCTATAATCAATTTATTGTTTAATATATTAATTTGTGGTACAGGTACTTTTATTAATGTATGTTAGTAAAGTAAAGATGAGAATACGAGATAACTTATTGTATTACTAACGTTAGATAAAGGATTGATTGTAGATCCGGAGATAAAGTGGTGGTAATTTTTTATTACTTTTGTTTAATAATTTCTTAAAATGTTATTTAAAAGTGCGTATTATTTTAAGAAAATATGTATTTGGGACCCTTACAACAAGTCCTTTCCTTTGATATTTCATAAAGTACTATTTGCAAATCTTTTGTAAAGTTACTAATTTGCACCCCAAAAGTGACCCGTATGTACCAAATGTATTTATTTACGTAATAAGTTCGTGTTTGGGTCTCAGATATTCATGATGGAGAAAATTCGAATCTAACGAAAAACTAACGAAACTAACGAAACAAAAGAGCATGTACGTAGTGAATATTCTATTATTTGAATAAATTTCTTGTTTTTTTTGTGAGTGTATTGTAACTCACCTCTTTTTAGGGTTCCGTAGCCAAATGGCAAAAAACGGAACCCTTATAGATTCGTCATGTCTGTCTGTCTGTCTGTCCGTCCGTATGTCACAGCCACTTTATTCCGAAACTATAAGAACTATGCTGTTGAAACTTGGTAAGTAGATGTATTCTGTGTACCGCATTAAGATTTTCACACAAAAATAAAAATAAAACAATAAATTTTGGGGGTTCCCATACTTGAAACTAAAACTAAAAATATTTTTTTTCATCAGACCCATACGTGTGGGGTATCTATGGATAGGTCTTCAAAAATGATATTGAGGTTTTAAAATATCATTTTTTTCTAAACTGAATAGTTTGCGCGAGAGACTCTGCCAAAGTTGTAAAATGTGTGTCCCCCCCCCTGTAACTTCTAAAATAAGAGAATGATAAAACAAAAAAAAATATATAATGTACATCACTATGTAAACTACCAGCGAAAATTGGTTTGAAGGAGATCTAGTAAGTAGTTTTTTTTTAATACGTCATAAATCGTAAATCGCAATTTATAACAAGTACGGAACCCTTCGTGCGCGAGTCCGACTCGCACTTGGCCGGTTTTTTATTTACATCGTCATCACTTATAAGTTTCTGTGTTATGTTTTTCAAGGGTATAGCATCATTATCATCTATGATGGCTCTCATTGGGATATGCAAACACCTGGTGTTACAAACTGCACTGAGTCTATACTGCGAGGCGTTTTATACAACTATGGAAAATTCTCAGGACACATGTATTGCATATTTTATGCATATATTTTGCTGTCTAATTGCTGTGGTATTTGAAATTTTATGAGTTTTCCTTAGTGTTTATAGAAGAATTTCCTGATAAACGTTTCTGATAAACAGTGGAACATTGGAGAAACTTATGGTATATTCTATATTTTACAGATGAAGACAAGAAGTTGTGTAAGAATGTGAGGCGCGTTTACCAAGCATCGTTCAGTAAGATGCGTGCCTGTCGACTGTTCTACGTAGACGTGTGTCTTCTACTGCATCTGGCGGCACTTCTCACTAACTACACAGTTGTGATGCTGCAGTTTATATATTTGTAATCTGAGTAACATAAAAGGTTTTAGTGTGCTTTTTTGTAATAAGTACTTTCTATAAATCCAATTTGTTTTTTTTCACGCGGCTTCGCCATATTGGCACTCTAGTGGCTAAAACAGTACAAAACTTTTGCAAGCGTATCGTGACTTCAGTCAGTAGCAGAACTCATTGCGATCGGTATTGCTGTACACCGGAGCGGATTTACTTGTCACTTCAGGGGGGTAACCACAAGCTCTTAGAGTAAGGTTATTTTGAGATCGAGTAAGTGACAGATGTATACAAGTCAGATACATCTGTCCCTTACTCGATCTCAAAATAACCTTACTCTAAGAGCTTGTGGTTACCCCCCAGATGTCCTTAATCTGCCCATTTCGTGGATATACGGGGCGGCTATTGAGCGGCACCCATCCAACACCGTGTCTCGCTAAATAGTGACGATTCAGTATTGCCTAAAATTGGCTTGGTGTGGTTTTAATGAGACACGTTCCCTAAGCATCCTTGGACGATGTAGTTTGGGGTTCTTTGTGATTCAAGTCAATTCAAATATATTTATTTCAACTAGGCCATTAAGCGATACTTTTGAACGTCAACAATTAAAATTTACATGATATAAAAATTTACTCTACCGTGCATTCGGAAAAGTAGCTTGTTGAGGAGACGAACACACAAAAAACTCCATACTTACTCTTTTAAAAAAATAGGTGTTTTACAATATTTACACAAGTACATCCATTAATAAATTCATTTATGTGACGACTTTGCACCCAGAATAGCACTACACACTACGTACAGATCCTCCTATATCCTTCATAATCCTAAAACACATTCCTACCTCCGTAAACGCTTTTCCTACTCCCGTCCTTCCGATGCACTTAGCAGGTCGCATCTTAAAAATCGGCTTAATATCCCTTCCCACACTACCGACTTCTACTCCTACTCTTTTACTGTGTACGCCATGCGATTGTGGAACTCTCTACCACCTGAAATTAGGGACTGCCAAACTCTTGCAGTTTTTAAGAGAAGAGTGAAAGACCACTACCTTTCCATTCCATCATAGTTGCATAAGTATGTTTTTTTTTTATATATATAGATAGGTATTAGTATTTATTGCTTTAATATTTTTTTCATAAATATGTTTGTATATATTATTTTAACAGTAGATATATTTCATTTGTTATCGGTATTGTTTATTAGGTATTACTTAGTTTTGAATCGTTTTGTGTTTATTATTTTTCAACTCTACACACTATGTCTACATTTCTTCTTTTCATCTTTCCTTTCGTAGGTATGCTGGAAGAGATTTCTATAGAAATAAGCATCACCTATATAACTATTTTTCTGTTTTTTATGTCTTGTCTGTACATTATGTGTGTGTGCATAAATTATTAAATAAAATAAAAAGTTAAAAAAATCTTTAAGTGGCTTTTCTGGTTTCGGAACCATTAAGATTTTAGCTGTCTTCCATTGAGGGGGATCAAAGTGAAGTCTTGACATAGCGTTGTAAAAAGATAATATATATATAAAAGGTCAGTCCAGAATCTGGATGTTGTCGTAGAATCATACCGGTTATTAAATCATAGCCCGGGGCTTTTTTAGGTTTTACATTATTTATAGCCGTAATTAACTCCTGCTTAGTGAACTTTTTTATGGGGCTTTTAAATGGCTCACAATCCAGCTGAACATCACTGAGAAATTTTTCTTTGTGCTCTGTAGGCCCCTCGTAGGGGTGGGGCTGAAAACACCTTTTAAATGTTCGGCGAATGACATACATTTTTCCACGCCACTTCGAACCCAGTTCCCGTCGGCTTAGATTACTCAGGAACGCCTGGACACTATTGTTCCTATCATTTTCTAGAAGCTTTTTGAGTTTTCTAACAGCTTAGTTTAGTTTTATTTATTTAAAACTTCATGCAAAATACAGATACATAGGCGGACTTTATGCCTGAGGCATTCTCTACCAGTCAACCAAGAGTGGTGGAGAGATAACATGGCAGGTGCATAAAAATCGCCAGGAAATCTATATTTTTGCGATTGTTTTATGAGTCTTCTTTTTTCAGATAATTTATCCAGTATATTATAGGGTATAGATTTATTTTTGTTATTCAGTTCTCTAATAGGGGTAGATTGCCAGGCTGCAGGACTGAATTTTTGAAATATTCGGTTGCTAATACTATATCATCTTCTGTTTTTAAACTGGCTGTGGATGTTAAAGCCTGGTCGACCATCGATTTGAAGACTTCCCAATCTGTCTTTTTGGTGTGGAGAATGCAAGCTTCTGGAGTTTCTTTGAATCGGCTCAATAGGGTAACTAAGACTGGGGAATGGTCTGATGATAGCTCACAGCTACTCTGGCACTTAAAGTAATTTTTTGATATTCCTTTAATAGCACAGAAGTCTATTAGATTAGGTACTTCTTTTCTGTCGGTGGGCCAGTATGTGGGATGGAAGAAGAAAACGTGTTGCGCCGACCTCAAGTAACATGGGATAAGGGCTAAAAGATGATGACGATGGGCCAGTATGTGGGCTTACCTGTTGATATAATTTCCATTTTTAGTTTTTGCACAGTCTTTAATAGCTCACGGCCCCTGGGGAGGATTAACCTTGAGCCCCAATAGCTATTCTTTGCATTGAAGTCCCCGCCAGCTATAAACCGATCGCCGAGTGAAATGAAGAACTCACCAAACTCTTCCTGCTTAATTATGTGCTTCGGTAGACAGTAGAGAGCTGACACAGTTACAGGGCTTATCCAATCTTCAACTATGACATTTGTGGCTTGTATTGGTGCTTTGCAGTATGATACTGATTGGTAGTGTTTTAATTAACTCCTGATTATTATGGCTGAGCCACCATGCGCCTTCCCATCGGGGTGTGTGCTGTGTACCTCAGTAGAGCTTCCGAAAGAGTGGGTCTTAAAATGAACATGGGCAAAAAAGGTAATGTTGCCCATGTAACACCTACTCCTATCAAGGTTGGAGACTCTACACTCGAAGTTGTGGAAGATTATGTCTACCTGGGACAAACGATCCAGTTAGGTAGGGCCAACTTCGAGAAAGAGGTAAACCGTCGAATCCGACTCGGCTGGGCAGCGTTCGGAAAATTGCGCGGTGTCTTCTCGTCCAACTTACCACAGTGTCTCAAGACGAAGGTCTATGACCAGTGTGTGTTGCCAGTGATGACCTATGGCTCTGAGATGTGGTCGCTCACAATGGGCCTCATTAGAAAGCTTCTACCCTGGTCATCAATTTCCGACCCGCGAAAATTCCTGCCTTGATCATGCGTTGGTAAAGACAAAAAAATCCACTAAAATTATCGTATGCCAATCATCTTTCACCGACCATGATACACTTCTGATAAGTGAACTATTAATCCCTGAGGAAACTAAATTTAAACTTAAATTACAATTATTATTACTTAAAATACAGACTGGTCGCCTATTCTAAATTCCGATGACTTAGATGCGGCAGTAAATGATCTGACGAATAATTTACGTCGTATCTTGAGTCAGCATACCAAAACAGAAGCATTACGAAACTCTGAAACCATTAGAAGACCCTGGATGACAAAAGGACTGCTTAAATGCATATGTAGAAGAGACACACTTCATTCTGAAACAAAAAAAGAAGAAAATAAAGACAATTATTCTTTGAAGAAAAAATATAAAAGCTATAGAAACCTATGTTATAACATTTTACAAAACCTTAAAAATGCACACGACAAAAACCTTCTTGACAGTTCTGAAGCAGATAGTAAAAAAACCTGGGCAGCAATTAAAACAATATGTTACTTTAAAAATAAAAAATCGAACAGCTTAACTTCACTTAACGCAAAATCCTGATCCAGTAATCTCGTTGAATATGGCCAATAGTTTCTTTATTGATGTAAGCAACTTATTATTTTTTATATATATTATTTATTTATTTAACAATCATGGACGACTTACAGCTAAAACAAACAGAATATAAATTAGTACGTGAGACTGACAGCCAATTAAAAGTCATCACTTCTAAAAATAGATTGGAAAGAAAGAGTGTGAACAACACAAGACAGCTACCAAAAAGAAAAAGAAACAAAGCAGTATAGCATTCAAGCTCAAAGTAAATTAACATTTCATAAACCATACAATGATAAAAACCTGAACATACAAAATCCTAATTAAAAAAGCCAAGGCTCAGGCACTTTTTGGCCGAGGACACACCCGTTATGAAAGGATCGAAATCATGCCGCTTACAAATGTCATAAAAGTTTCTACTTGCACCTGTTAGAATCATGAATGGAACTCTATATAAAAGTATTGATATCTCCCAATATAGCAAGCTTTGAATGTCAAGATGGTTGTTGGTTATTTACTGTGTATCAGAGTTCCAATGTGTGTAGTGTGTGAGGAAAGGGTTTTATGAATAAAAGCACAGAAAGACAAGACTAGGTATTTATTTAAGTAAGGCTTTTCAATTAATTCATATTTAGAAGGCTCAAAAGCTTACCGCCCGTTCGCTAGACTAGTTCTCGTGGGGAAGAAGGGCAAGAAACCCCACGGAAGCTCTTTCATAGTATTTATCGATATCTTTTACAACCACAAAGTATTTACAATATTATAGAATCAAAATAACAAGCATAAGGCAAAGGACTACTATATTGATTTAAGGACTAGCCCTTAAATCAATATAACATATTAGGAATAAAGGCCATAATATGATATAGACACAGTTTCAACACAACCATTAGCAATAATAAAGATATAATATCAAATAACTTACGTTAGCCTTGTGTAGTCGACCTTACACCAAGTATTATAAGTAATATATTTCTAAATAACTATATCTGGCCTGTACTGGCTTGTAGTTCACAAAAAAGTAAGTCAGCTTATCAATTACACAATATTTTATAACCTCGGGTCTATCTGTGTCTCAATACGTCCAATATGAGAAAATGGCGCGGTATCCCGCCATTTCCCATATTAAAGACAAAAGATATTTATTTCAACTGGGCCACCAAGCGGCACTTTTGAATGTCACAATTTAAATTTAAATGGAATAAAAGTTGATTCTACCGTGCATTTGGAAAGTAGCTAGTTATGGAGAAGAATGCACAAGAAACTGCATACTTACTCTTTAAAAAAAAAAAAAGATTCTACCGTGCATTCGGAAAGTAGCTTGTTATGGAGAAGAATGCACAAGAAACTCCATACTTACTCTTTAAAAAAAAAAATACTTTTACAATATTTAGGTACATGAGTACATACATTAATAAATTCACATATGTGAGGACAATGCACCCAGAATAGCACTACACACTATACTATGTATAAAGTATTAAAAGTACTCTCACATGTACTGTGCAGTTATATAATAGGTATTAGAAAAACATCAACATCCGAAGCAGTTAAGTTATGACCAATCCCAACTGACGGCGCCCGTTCACGAACATGACGCATGAATCGGCACCACCCAGCTCAACCATCATGAAGGGAACCGAATGATCCAACACACGCGCCACCATCAGAGAGACATTTGAGAGAGCATGACACACTCAACTGCCAGGGCACATACAAGTCAACGAACGACACATAGGTATAGAAATGGTAGATTTACAGTTGTGTACATAGTACCCACACACGTGCTGTGCAGCTATACAATACTAAAAGAAATCGAGTCTATACAACACAAACATATCATTTGTTTTTGCGCCCTAGTGGTTGTGGAGCAGGACTAGCATTGAACCAAGCATTTTTATCAGTGATATCATCCCCCAACTTATAATATGCCTGCCTGCATAGTGTGCGTTTTATACAATTTTTAAATTTCGTCTCATTCAGTTCTAGAATATGGGGAGGAAGTTTATTGTAACATTTTGTACAACACCCCATGAAAGATGAGGCCACTTTTGCCAGTCTGAAACCTGGTTGAACTAATTGGTCCCTATTTCTAGTAATGTAATTATGTCTGTCTCCGTTTTTACTAAAAAGATGTAAATTCTTTCTCACGTACATGATGTTTTCATAAATATATTGACAAGGAACCGTCATGATGTTAATGTCCTTAAACAGTTCCCTTAGAGAATCGCGCCGGCGAAGATTGTAAATCGCTCTGATGGCTCGTTTTTGCAGAATAAAAATAGACTCAATGTCTGCAGCCCTTCCCCATAGTAAGATACCGTAAGACATTATACTATGAAAGTAACTAAAATAGACTAGCCTAGCGGTATCCACATATGTAAATTGACGAATCTTTCTGACAGCATAAGCTGCCGAACTCAGCCGCCCGCAAGTGATACTAAATGAGGACCCCATTGTAACCTTGAGTCTAGCGTGATCCCCAGGAAAACCGTTTTATCGACGAATTCGAGCTTCTCTTTGTTTAATATAATGTCTTAATCAGTACTTTTGACATTTGGCAAGGAAAATTTTACGCATTTGGTTTTTTTTACCATTTAATACTAAATTATTGGCAGTGAACCAATCCTGAACCTGCCGTAGCGCGTTATTTACGTCGTCAACCTGACAAGTACGTCTATTTATTTTAAAAACTAAAGATGTGTCATCAGCAAACAACACCATATTTAGTTTGCCTTCGAATAAGTGGGGTAAATCGTTTATGTATATTAAAAATAAGAAAGGACCTAAAATTGAGCCCTGGGGTACCCCCATTTTCACATTTAAAACCCCGACAAATTCACACCGTTTATTTGAACTAATTGTTGTCTATCACTCAAATAAGATTTAATCAATCTTAACGGTGATTGACCTAGCCCGTAATGCTCAAGTTTCAGAAGTAGTGTTTCATGATTAACGCAATCAAACGCCTTCAACAGGTCGCAGAAGATACCTATGGCATCCTGCGACTCTTCCCACGCATTAAATATGTGTTTTAATAGGGTGACACCAGCGTCAGTTGTACAACGTCCTTTGGTGAAACCATACTGTTTATCATGTAAGATGTTATTCGTATTAAAATGAATGAGCATTTGATTTAGCATTATCTTCTCAAATACCTTGCTGAAAACCGGCAACACGGATACTGGTCTATAATTATTTGTGTCTTTACTGTCCCCGGATTTAAAAAGTGGTATAACCTTACTATATTTCATTAGATCCGGAAAGACTCCTTGATCCACACACAAATTGAAAATCAAAGCTAAGTACGGCGCTATAGTCTGAATAATGGAGGTACAAGCTTTGATGGACATTCCCCATAGATCTTTGGTCGGTTTAATCTTGATTTGCTTAAAAGCTTTTATTACTGTTATGGGGTTTATATGTGAAAAGTTAAATTCATCGGGGCAGGCTGAAACGTTCGCGTTTAATAATCCAAAAGCGAGCGAGGGCGAAGAATTTAATGTTTCAGTAGTTTTAATTGGGATGTTGGTAAAGAAATTTACAAACTCTTGAGCAACTGTTTTGTTATCTCTAATAAGTCCGTGTGTGCGGTCTCAAGTGTGTAATCATTATTATTTCTTTTATTCCTGTTCGTTTCATTGTTTATAATTTGCCAAACCGTCTTGATTTTATTTTCTGCTAATTTAACCTTATTGCTCATGTACAAGGCCTTAGCTGCCTTACATGTATTTAAAAAAATTCTTGAGTAAGTAGCAACATACTTATTAAACGTATCAGTATTAATAAAAGGCTTAAGGCCGTAAAGTTCGTAAAGTCTTTCCCTACTTTTTCTAAGTCCTGTAGTCGCCCAGTCACTGAATAAAAACTTAGGGCATATAGTTTTAGTTTGCTTCTTAAAAATTGAATTGAAATCTTTTTGAACCACTGAAAAAACTTCATCATACAAAATATTACTATCATTCACTGTGAGTTCCTGATCTCTTAACTTATTGATTAAAGTGCTGTTAAATTTATTTAATTTACCGGATGTGATTGGTCTGGATTGAATCTGCACTTGTTGTTTTAGCATAATGGACTCAAAGGCCACCAGTAGCCCACTATGATCCGAAGGCAAATAAATAATAATGGCCTTGTCAAAGTAGTTGCAGCAACAAAAAACATTATCAATACATGTAGCAGAAGTCAATGTAGTTCGTGTTGGTTCCATAAATATATGTGACAAATTAAATGATTTAAAGAGATTTAATAACCTACTGCTATCTGAATTTTCTTCTAGAATATTAATATTAAAGTCACCACAGACAAATACTTGTTTTAAATTGCAAGTTTAGCCAAAACATCTTCCATTACTGACTCGAATATAGAATAGTTTTTATAATCAGGGGGTCTGTAAACGCACACTATGACATTGTAGTGGCACCAACGCCGCCACTTACGAACTAATGACATGACGTCACACAAATCCTGCATCGCGCAAGCTACGTTTTCGGCGCGATTAGAACACATACAACAGTCCGACAACAACCGTTGGGCAGTTGCCCGGACCAGACACAACACCCGTCTGGTCGGAGGATCCTCCCTTTTCTATGGAGGTTTGTGGGACTTTACACCCTGTTCCGCCTACCCCCAAACTGGTGATTTCTAATTGCTTCGAAGAAAAGCCCTGAATATTCTGATGGAATAATTTCAGAGAATTCTGCTCAGACCTTTTCTTGAAATTAATTTTTTGCGAGCAAAAAGGTACCTTCTTGATGGTGGATATACTCTTAATTATTCTGTTATTGGTACCCTCCCTTGTCCTATCAACTAGTTTAAAGAATAAATATTAATAGCATCTTTGCTTGCAACGTTATTCAAGGTATTAACCACCTTTAAATTAGTACTATTACTAATATCAATAATTATTGGATACTTCGACATACTAGTTATGTCTGAGTTTATTGTATAAGATAATAGCCGAGCTATTTGATGTCTTACCCTAAGAGGCAGATACAAAGTATTGCCTGTCGACTTTAATTTATCAACAAAAATATTGATGTCAAAAAAAACTAGTTTGTCACTAAAGTGACTCACAAGAAAGTGCAGATCCTTATTAAGCATGTGAATGTGATTATTTTGTCTATTTGATTATTGCTTTAAATAATCTTAAAATAAGGTGAACAATAATCAATTCTTATGTATTGAAAATGTTTTAAAACGTATCAAGACAATTAAGGAATTTAATATCGCCTATTTAGTCATTCTTAATCAATATTCGAAAGAATATTGATACTTACATACAGTATTGTACTAATTGTTTCAAAGGACTTATAATACTAATGTAGCAATATAAAAACCAGGATACATCACAATGATCATTACAAATTACGTAATGATTTATAGGAATATCATCAACGTGGCTTAATATAAGTTTAGAGTTATTTCCTGTACACACAACAATATTTACTTAGGTGGGTACTCTTTTACATTTGCAGGTAGTTGACAACACAATAATAATTTAGGTAGGTACTTAGACATTTGTCGGTAGGTGCTTAATAAATATGACAGGTATGTATTATGTAGCAAACCAATGTGACTTGAAAAATGAAAACAAACGATTTAATGACGTCACACATACGGCAAAATCTAACACACGCACTATAAATGAATTTTGCCTGTAGTTCGTAGAAGCAGATGGAACACGCAACGGTGCGTACCATCGCTTTGACCTTCCAGGAACGTTAAAATAAAATTTGGATAGAATATCGGAGTTATTGATAGAATTATTGAAAATTTTAAATAATGTAGTGCTGTCGGAGACTGCTCGCCGATTAATTAGGGGTATACTTCTTGCAGAGATTGAGATAATCTTTAGACCGGTAGGGCACTTTCTGATGATAACACAAATACTTGATGAACCTTTTCTGAATGCTCTCTATACGATCAATGTACTTGTGGCAACATGGATTCCAGATTTCAGACGCATATTGCAAGTTGCTTCTAACAAAAGTACAGTAAAGAATTTTTAAAGTTTTGGCTTGAGTGAAGCACCTGGATAGCCGCATTATGAAACATAGTGCTTTAGATGCTTTAGCGACTATGGTATTGATATGAAATTCAAACGTAAGCTTATAATCATGGTATACCACCAGATATCGGATGCAATTCGTTCTAGGTAGTACTTGATCACCTAAGATATACGATGAAGGTATAATTGCGCGCTTTCGAGAGTATGTTAGAACCGAACATTTAGCAGGGTTAAGATCAAGCTTACTCCCATGACAATAAGCCTCCAGACGACGTAAATCATCCTGAAGTGCAATCACGTCCGCAAGTGATGATATTGTGGCATAGATTTTCATATCGTCAGCAAAACACAACAGCTTGGATGAAAGCAAGCAAGAGTTGATGTCGTTTATGTAGATAATGAAAAGTAATGGGCCGAGCAATGAACCCTGGAGGACCCCACTGGGGACAGGCACCCAACCAGACATATAATTGCTTAAAACTGCTGCTTGGGACCTGTTCTCCAGATAAGAAGAAAACCATCTGAGTAAATCGCCTCGTATTCCCATGCCATATAACTTAGATAGTAAGATCTCATGATCAATTGGATCAAAAGCTTTACTGTAATCAGTATAAACGACATCAACCTGCCCACCGTCATCCATGACGTCAGTGATAAAGTCATTGAGTAGTATTAAGTTGGTGACGGTAGACCTACCCTTCAAAAAACCATGTTGAAAGGAGCTAAACGAATTTCTAAGAGCACTATACACCTGGTTATAGATGATCCTTTCGAAGATTTTTGCCACAATACAGAGCTTGGATATCGGCCTGTAGTTTACAATTTCGGTTTTGACTCCTTTTTTGTGAATAGGCGTTATGAAAGCCGATTTCCAAAGTGCAGGTACAATACAAGTATCTAAGGATTTCCTGAAGAGAATCGAGATAGGTTGGGCAATCGAAGTCGAACATCGTACAAGAAATTTGGATGAAATATTATCCGGGCCAGCCGCTTTAGAAGTATCCAACTTGCGAAGCAAGTTAGAAACCTCCTCAACGTTCACTACAATGCTACATATATCAGATAGGCTGGAAGATTCAGTAGAAAGAGTAGGTGAAGAAATTCCATGACCAGGGCTAGTATCTAGAAATGTAGAATGGAAGTACGTAGAAAACGCTTCGCATATTGTTTCTCCGGTACGCAACGCTTTGTTTTTATAATTTAAAGTGCTCGGCACTGCATTTGAGTTGTGTCGTTTTTTAACGAAGGTCCAAAAATTATTTAGGGTTCTCTTTAATAGATTTTTCAGTTAAGCTCAAGTAGTTAACATAACATTGCGATTCTAATACCTTTACCCTTTCACGAAGTAGCTTAAATGTTGACTCATCTGCTATATTGCCGTAAGTCTTATTTTTTTTAAATACTTGTATTTTTCTTTAATTGTTTTAATTAATGCCGAATTGTACCATGTTGGATATGTTTTGTAACGATGTATTTTTGTGGGATATATTTTGTATGTAAATTGAGAATAAGCTGATTGAAAAAGTTTAATGATTCATCAACTGATCGTGTCGCAAACACGGTTTCCCAGTCAGTCATGGAAATGTCTTTATTGATAGATTCATAGTCACCCTTGTCGAACAGATACTGCGTCCTTGGCGCGCACTCTAATAGAGGAGTTTCAACGAAATCCATATTAACTAATAGTGCTGGATGGTAGGCGTCGATGGGAACCAGTGGACTTGAACATTCTACCACATTAACTAATAGGTTTAAAAGTACCAAATCTAAAATTTTACCATGCCTATTAAGAACACCATTGTATTGAGAAAAATCTAGGGTACATAATTCTTCACTTAATAAAACTTCGTCAGGACTATTTGGGTTCATTGAGACGAGTGATAGATTGTCGGATAAGACCCAGTTAGTACCGCTCATGTTAAAATCACCAATGATAAGAAAGCTATCATATACTCATAACTATTTGGTTTAATTTTGCGAGGTAATTGCAAAGTTGTAAAGAAAAAGAAAGTCCTAAGTTTTGCTGACATAAATAAATAACACAAATATGTAAGGTAATAAATTTACGAGTAAATACTCTAATATTAGAATTTTTCAGTCGTATGCTGAGCCATAAATCCTCTGCTGTAGAATGGAAGGTAGGTTGGCATACAACTGAAAGTTCCCTACGTGTAGCAATAAGCACACCCCTACCACGCGATTGCCTGGTCAAAACATAATCCCGATCACGACGCCACACAATGTACCGTTCATCAAAGAATTCAGAATTTAAAACTCCATCCAATAACCACGTCTTTGCAACATTGCAGTAACATTTGACGATATAAAGTATCACTTTTAGTTCTAAGACATTACATCTTCTCTCTTATCTCTTCATCGTTCATCAATCTATCATTCAAAATGATACCACACATAGGTACTTCCTATAGTATAAGTATATGTAACAAATTCTCAACAACATTTACCAAAGAGATATTAGATATAAAACATACCTGTAGTCATAGGTTTTTAGAAAGAAATAGCTATGTTGATCCCGGAAATGTGTCACTGCGGTTTCAGAAAGCCTATCCAATAGATATAGATAAAAAAAAAAATTTACTAAGTTGTGATAAGTCTGAAGGAGTAGATAAAATTAGAGTTAAAGAAATTAAATTATTAAAATCTAAGTTGAGCCCTGTAATAGCTTAATTTATTAACTTGTGTGTTGAAAAGGGGTTATACCCCGAGAAATTAAAAACAGCATTAATTAGACCTATTTTTAAACAAGGTGTTCATAGTGATTACGCAAACTATAGGCCAATAGCCTTATTATCAGTTTTAAACAAGATAGTAGAAAAGTTTATTGTGAATCAAGTAAGTGTTTTCTTGGAAAAACACAATATTCTGACAAATGCACAACATGGTTTCCGAAGGGGGCGGAGCACGGCGACGGCCTTGGCGCGGTTTGCGGACGACGTCAACGAGTGTTTGGATCAGCGGAAGCAGGTGGTGGTGGTCTAAATTGATTTTAAAAAAGCATTTGACACCTTGGAGCACCACCAGCTGCTTCAAGCCATGGAGGAGTGTGGATTCGCGGGACCACTGAACAGGTGGTTCCGTGCCTACCTCACAGGGCGGACACTGCAAACGGTCATTGACGGTGTCGTCGGAGAGCCCAGACACGTCACATGTGGTGTGCCAACCGGATCCGTGTTTGGCCCCGTCGGATACATCATGCATGTCAACAGCATGTGCAATGTAGTTCATAATTGTCGCGTATATATGTATGCTGACGATACTTGTCTGGTTTATGCAGATAAAAACTTAAAAGTAATAGAAAGTAAGATACAAGAGGACTTTAGTTTGACTGTGAGTGTGCAAATATTGAGGTGGTGGAGGATTACAGGTACTTGGGATTAGTCATAGACAACAGCTTCTCTTGGAAAACACACATTATACACTTGTGCGACAAACTCAGGTATGTGCTTGTAAAATTCCACCACCTTAGTTATGTATTACGAAGTGTATTTTCTATTCTTATAACTCTTTAAAAGCCTTAAATCTAGCTTGTGTAATAATTTATGAAGTGCTCTAGTTCAAATATATATTACTATTGTGTGTTATACTGTGTATAATTTGCCTACCATGTACCTGCATATCTGCGGCGTGTAACGTCTCAGTCTGATTCCCCGAAACATCTTGCTGCATATCTACTGCACGTGGTGTATGAGCTGTGGCAGTCAAGTCTACGGTGACGCGCGAGACCACAGCGCGCCCGTTTCAGCACGCGCAGATTCCTGCTGCCTACTCATCTACCGACCTGCTGACTAGGTGCACACACTGATAGTGCACTATCAGCCGTACTATCACACCGTACCACGTCCTGTCTGCTGACCTGCCTACCTGCCCGATTGCCTGCATGTCCGTCGTTGCTGCCTGATCACCTGCCTACCTCGGACATTCCACGACTTCCTGTCCGAGCTGTTGCCTGGTTAGCTGCCCACGACGTGCGAAGCCGACCCATAGTTCTGTTCTCTATATCCTTTTTTTAATTTCATAGCTTTAATTTATTTTTTATCTTAATTTTATTAACGTGGCTTACGTATAGCTCTCCGGCGCTATACGTAACGCTACAATACCTGGATCTGATATGTAGATTAATAAGTATTTGGTCCTCTGGTTATATAATTTGAACCAAGGTTGTGTTAACGGCCGCATACCATACACAAATGAGCTTGACCCATCACTAGGTCTTCGAGTGTGTGTGTGTGTGTTTAGACCGCTGACGCCATGCTAAAATTATACCTAGGTGGGTTTATATCTAGATATTAACCACTTACCCGCCCGGGTCATATTTTTACAGAAAACGTTTATTTGATACAGACACAGCAAACAGCAACAATCACAAAGTTAAAAAAAATAAAACCGACTTCCAAATAAAATCACTACAAAGTGAAAAATAACTTCAATTTCGGCAGTCTTTTGTCTTAGTTGCGGACATGCCAGTTTTATTTTTTTACTTCATAGGTTAAAGCCTAATAAAGCATTCTAAAAAAATCCAGTTTTGATATCTCACTTAATTTAGGACTTAAAAATAAATTTGTGAAAGGTCATTGACCTGCCTGAAAAGTTTTTCAGC
The DNA here is from genome assembly GCA_949775005.1 of Orthosia gothica. Lineage (NCBI taxonomy): Eukaryota > Metazoa > Arthropoda > Insecta > Lepidoptera > Noctuidae > Orthosia > Orthosia gothica. Next base: position 24,986,800 of record OX459035.1, read on the forward strand.
TATATTTCTTTAATAAAATAAATCTCAGCCTCTTGTAAAAGTACAGACTAATTGTTGGTTCTGAATATATCAGGTCTGAAAATTTCAAGTCCCTAACATCTCAGGAACGAGAGTAAATAATTGTTTTATAAATAAACAAAAAATATATATATAACTATTTACTGGTCGCGTTTTTTTTGTTAGCACAATATACTTATGTACTTACCTTCAACTTGAGAAAATTCCTAATATGTTACTAGCGAGATCTCGGCGATATTGCGTTTCTAAGTTATTTTTAAATTTCTATGGAACTATGGTTTTCACAAACTCGTAAACATTTATGTTGATTAATTAATCGATTTGATCTTGTTTTTGATGGAATGGCCGGAGATGGCAAAGTTTAAAAAACGTTAGAAGGCTGTGGGGGAGGCCTTTGCCCAGCAGTGGGATGATTTATAACTTATCCTCTGAAAATTAAACACAATTGCTAATAACTGAGTCCAAAATTAATGTTTGTATGAAGTAATTGTATGTTGCACAAAGGTATGTTGACAACCCTAGCCCATAATTTAAAAATTCGTATGTCTGAAAGCCCGGGTTTGAAGCATCTGGTTTTTATCCCAAGACACTGACACTCTCTATTGAGTAATGATCAGCATTAAGATTTTGGCTCAAACTTAACTGAAACATTCTGATAAATTTTGGTTGTAAGTAGGTCAAAAGTAAGTTAGTAAGTAGTCTAAAATTTAGAATATTTATACAATGTCATGCATACCTATTACAAGTGTATTTGATATGTAACTCTGGCATTAAATTTAGGTATTCTTTTTTGGATGTTTTTAGCAATTTTACTGTTTGTGATATATTAAATAAAATATTAAAGTTTGTAATTTTAGGCACACGGCTTGTTGAAGTACTGAACGTTTAAAAAAACTTTTTAACAAAAAATCAAAATTTCGTTCGATTTTTTTGTTGAAAGATTTTTTGTTTATCTCTCTTTTTAGTTTTGGCAGGTACCTCCAAATACCATGAAAATCATTTAAACCAAAAGTAAATTTCATGACGATTCCAATAAGCCCAAACACTACTAGGATTTATTGTTTTATTTCGGCGGTCCAGCCTACCTTCCGGCTTCATCATCAGATCAGTTCGATGTTACCATTTTCAAAAGCACCATATAATTATAAGTATTTGCTGTTGGCTTAAATCAAAAATAATTCAATACTATTCAACACTATAGCCTTGTCTCTCTAACTATTAATTATATAGTTTATTATTTGAGCCCTTTTCAACACTTGAAACTGAAATGCTAGCTAGTCACGGTACTGTATTCCGTCAACCGTAGTAGGGACCACACGTGCTACACACACCTTTCCGATATATAAAACAAAGGGTACTTAAACTGTTATTATTCAAACCCTAAAACAGCTCTTTTCTTTGGTGTCCACCTTATTAACCTCAACGTGCTTCATCATAGTCGGTTAGCTAATCGATATCTAGACACGCGGCAGCGTGTCAAGCCAAGTTCAAGCAAAAAAGGAACTGGCGACGCGGCAGCTGTGTGTACACGAACCATTTGGAGCCAATTTGTCATCTTAATAACTCAAAATCTATTCAACATAAACACATGAAATTTGGTTTATATATTAAAAGCTCTAAGTTAAACTATAAACCAAAATTTCATAAATATAGCTCAAACGGTTATTTAGATATTAACGTCCATAAATTATCATTGTTATCACTGACTGAGGCCTATAGATCAAAACTCTAACCCAGTTGCAGACAACCTAGAACGTTCAAATTTGGCATCCAGATAGGTAATTGGGTAAATACAAAGGAATAAATCAGAAACCAGTAAATTTGTATCTCAAAAAAATTCAATTAATTGAACCCATTAGGAACATTTTCTTATAGTGCCTGTAATGTAAGAATCCGCAATCAAAATTGATGACAGCCGGTCTTAATGTAGATTTTAAGATCTTTACGTAAATATATAACGAGTGGAATACCACCCTTATTTTTTTTATTATCCAAACATTTCAGTTTTAGTACTTATAAGTTATAACTAAACACATCAACACGGTCTAGGGATATTTTTAAAAAAGCGAATTACTATCAATGTGTTAATTATTTATATGACATGTATATATTTAAAAGATACGTTATTTAATATTCAACCATTTTTTAATAATGGTTAAGGTACTTCGATTAAAATTTCAGGATTTTATGGAAAAAAATGAAGCATAGACGGAAACCGTATATGAATTAACTTTTAATTTATGAGTAAAAACTGAAAAAAATAGAAAAATCGTTTAATTTGTGTTTATAAACTTCAAGTTAGTAGTTTGAGAAAGCGCCCATGATGTTCATAACACATCGGCAACGATTTGGCATGCTCAGAACAAGGTTGCCAATGTCTTGCTGCGGAATATTGTCCCATGTCCTTCTGAGGTGCGCAAAAAGTTGATCTTCTGTAGCCAGATGGAACTTCCTTCAGAGCTCTTCTTTGCAGCATATCCCACGCATGCTCAATGGGATTTAGATCTGGCGATTGAGCAGGCCAGTCTAAGGCCCTAACATTGTGTGTATGTAACCAAGCTGCTACCGTTCTCGCCGTGTGTGCCCGGGCATTGTCGTGCATGAGCAGGAAATCTTGCCCCATTTGTGTTCTGTGGGGCAAGATTACGGGCCCAAGCACCTGTTGGACGTATTGTTCTGCCGTCACATTGCCCCGCACTCAAACGAGATCCGTCCGTCCTCCAAGACGAATTCCTGCCCAAACCATAATTGTTCCTCCTTGGTATGGGTGAACTTCCTGAGGGTTCTGAAGACGGCTCCATCGTCCAGGAACTCGCCAAACACGCGTCCTTCGTGAATCTGGATGGAAGCCGAACCTGGATTCATCCGTGAACAGCACATTGGACCATTGCTCACGGCCCCAGTCCACGTGGTTCCGAACCCATTCTAATCGTCGTCCACGATTGCCTCTCCGTAAAGGTGGGACCCGGAGTGGTCTACGAGAGCGTAGATTGCTTTCATGCAGTCGCCTTCATACAGTTTGGTCACTCACAAGCACTTGGTGTTCCACTCGCAGCCTTTGGACCAATTGAGTCGCCGTTGCATTTGGTTGAGCTCGCGCAGTAATTTGCTAAAATCGGTCTTGTCTGGGGGTAGTGATGCGACTTGGCCCCCGGTGCCTCTCCGCTACTTCACCTGTGGCACGATAGCGTGTACACAATCTTGAAATTACATTTTGGTGGGTCCCTATGGCCTCAGCAACATTACGCTGAACAGACCCCGCTTCCAGCATTCCCACAGCTCGTAACATCTCCGCCCTCGTCAAATGTTGGCGTTGCATGGCTACAATACCTCAATTTTAACTTTATCTTTCGTTTAAAAATGAAAAAAAACTGTAACTAAACGTAATTCGTATTGTTTTCTAAATTTCGCACAAATGAAAATTCCCTCTCCTACACATCAAGACATTTTTATGCCACCGAAACAAAAGAATTTTCAAAAATTTTAATTTGGAATTAGTCTGAGATAAATTACAAACAAATCGGTGTATAAAAGATTCAAATGCGGCCAGTACTTTTCGAGTTATTTAATTGAGTATGAAATATCCCTAGACCGTGTTGATGTGTGTACTTATAACTAAGAGTGTAGTCGACTTTCGTGTTTCGTGTAACCAGTTTATTGATACTGCAATGTTGGCAAGTATGGAGCAACCAGAAATAAAATTCGTTAGACGAAATATACTGTTCACAGTATTTAAAAAACGAGAAAATGAAGTACACAAAAAATAAAAACTTTTTAACAAAAAATGAAACCGACTTCCAGAACAAAAAACTACAAATTAAAAAATAAATTTCTTTTCCGAAGTCGGTGTCTATTTTACCCATTGTTTTCCGTTTTTAGACACCGACTTCGGAAAAGAAATTTATTTTTTAATTTGTAGTTTTTTGTTCTGGAAGTCGGTTTCATTTTTTGTTAAAAAGGTTTTTATTTTTCCCTTTTTAGTTTTGGTAGGTACCTCCAATTAACACGATTGTCATTTAGGGCCAAAGTACATCTCATGGCGATTTCAATAAGCCCAAACACGACTAGGATACATTGATTTATTTTAGAGCTCCAGTGCCTACCTGCCGGCTTCATCATCAGATCAGTTCGATGGTGCCATTTTCATCAGTACCATTTATTTATAAGTATTTGCTTCATTATAGTCGGTTAACTATTCGAGATATCTTATGCCCTTGACATACTTAGCATTTAGGACTAGTGGCCATCTGTGGTCTTCTTCATCAGTTCCACTCCACCAAATGATACTATCTGAGTGCAAATGATTGCATTGTTGATGAAAATACCAAAATCGCTATATGTTTGCCTATAATATTTGAGGAGTTCCCTCGATTTCTCTAGGATTCCATCATCAGATCCTGACCTGATGACTATGGGACCAACTAGGAAGTATACCCTACCAAACAAAAGAAGAATTTTTGAAATCGGTCCAGGTGTCTTTGAGTAATCGGGGAACATACATAAAAAAAAAAAAAAAAAGATTCCGACGAATTGAGAACCTCCTCCTTTTTTTGAAGTCAGTTAATAAAATAATAGGAAAACAATGTTAAACAAAGATGGATTGAGCATAAATCCGAAGGTTTCTAACTCTGGGCGTTAGACACAAAGCGTTAGTTATTAGCTAGTACCTCACAACGATACACGGGAGAAATAATTTGAAAACAAACAATGCAATATGTGTCGAGTATTTAACAAATTACCATCGCTCACCTACTTTGATAGGAAAGAGGGGCTGGGCAAAGGTCTCCTCCAACCTATCCGTCGGAAAAGCCTCCAAGCTCGTCACGTGGTGGCCTTCGTATGCGACGATGCCCGAACACTGGCTCCAACTGCGTGATGACTCTGGCCCATCAATCCTTTTGCATTCTACAAATATGACCCGCCTAATCCCACTTTAGCTTAGCAGGTTTGTTGCCCACATCGGCGATTCTGTTTTTGATCTTCGGTCTTACGCCCTCTATCGCCCTTTGACAAACCTTGAGTTTGACTTTTAAGTATATACACGAAGCTAATATTTGTTAATGTATTGCTTAAGAGTACCTAAGCCATGCCTTTTATAAGCCTGTCAAAAATATTTCTCATTACCTGAAATGAAAACATTTCTCATTACCTTTTATCATAATTGAAGCAGACTTATTATTAAGTCACGCTTCGATACAATCAATACGAACGCTTTGTTAAACTTATACATGAGTTTCTTACGAATTGTACAAATTTTAAAGTCATGTCAAAGATTTCATTCTACCCAGCAGAAGTTTTGCTCAATAACAGACTAGACAAAGATGTCCAAATAATTTTTTACCCTTTTAATTTACTACAGACTCTTCTGTTGTCATCTAAATTCTGTATTCGAGACAATTATATAAATCCAAATGGGAAAAAGTATTACATATTTGTTTTCTTATGTATTTGTTTTTTAATTGTGAATAGTGTTCGTCGATTATTGATTGATGAAATGAACCAAAATATGAGGCACAATTCCAATGCGATTCTTACGTTTGCTTCTGCTTTCTTATTCGGATACTACATCTTCGGACTTATTGTGTTTTTTATTATTGAAATCGTTCACAGCAATGACAATATTTTGCTTGTTGTTGTGATCCAGATCGTATTTAAGAGCATTGATTTTAGAAAGAGTGTTCGCAGTTGTATAATCTGGAATTGGATCTCAGTTACGATCATTTTTTGTACTAATGTTTGCTTTTTAACCATACTTCATATTTTATACAAGGAATTCAATATCATTAATTTTATATGTGATTTGTCATTTATAAGTATAGATGTTCACTATGTTTATGCTGTTCGAGTTCTTATACTTTTAAAAAAGGTTCTCGATAAATGGATCAAAGATATCCGTATAATGAATGATGGGCAGGAACATGATTTTTTGAAGATGTTTATGGCGTATAAAAATATCTTGAAAGCTTACAAAGTGTACAAGACAGTGTCTCAAGTAATGGTAAGTTTGTTTTGGCTTAAGTAAGAAAGAATTTTTCCATCGCCCAGCAGTGGGATGATGCAGGCTATCAGTAATCAGTAAATACAAACTAAACTACTATTGTTTGCAGGTAATGTTCAGCACTCTCAATGTATTTGGAAGGACCTTGTGTTATTTAGAGATTATGTTACAAACGGCGTCTCAACATGGTGGGGTAAGGAAGATGATGGTTCTGATTTTCTTGTTCACAAATTCTGACTTCTGCTCACCTCTGCACGAAATTTATAAAAAGAGCCAGTTAACACTCACTACTACTCACTCAGTTACTACCAGAAGCACTGATTGTACAGAGTACACTGGAAGTAAATATTTATGCAGTCATAAGACTCTTTTAGGGTTTCTTAAGAGGGATTGTAGTACTCAATTAGTTGTGGAGGTCAGATAGATGTAAAATACCTACTGGTGAAAGCCAAGTCCGACAAAGTCTTGGCTGATGATGAGAGGTTATTTTAAAACACTTAACTGTACCTAAGATTACTTTTCAGCCTATGAATTGGAAGGACGTCACTCTGCTATCATCATGGCTAGGAAAGGACATGTTACTAGTTGTCATACAAAACGTGTACTCTGAGAAGTTCTACATCGCCGTCGAAGAGGCAGAGACCACTTGTATACAATTTATAAAAAACAAAAACTATACAAGTGAGTGAATAAAACGGTAAATGTTGTAAGTCAAGCACGTTTAAGTACAATGATTACATTTTTCTATCCAATCTCAACATTTGCAAATGTATACAGGGTTAATTTGTCAAGTAATACTAGGAATATTGATTATAAATAAATCCATTAATGCGGATTTACTTTTCATCAAGATCGGCCTGAGACTCATTTTGCTCCTTTTGCCTCATAATTACCGATTGGGCCATCGGAAAATTCACACCCAATTTAAAAAAGTCACACGTATTGTGATACAAGTAAAGTAACTCTTGAAGAACTCCCTAGTAACGTGATGATGCTTGCAGCAGCATAAGATAATATTTAACAAACGGTATTTTAACAAACGAAAAAAAAAATCAATTTTTCAATTTTAAATACTGAGGTGAAAATCATAGGTATCCGTTGGAAGTAAGAAAATTATATCGATCGATGATACAATACTTGATGGAAGCCTTTGTTCAGCAGTAGATATGACTGATTACAAAAGCCAAGAGGAAGATGTTTCAAACTAGAAAGTTAGCGAACGTTATCATTACATACCAAGAAATGAAAATAGTGGATTTTTATAAAGGATAGGAACTTTTCTTACAGAGAGTCAAGAACGTCTGTGCAAGAACGTGATATACGCAAATCGGACATTTAGTAAGATGACCGCTTGTGGCCTGTTCTATGTAGACGCTACGCTACTGATATCTTTGCTGGCACTTCTAACTCATTATGTTGTTGTTCTATTGCAGTTTGCTCTTCTGTAAATTAAGTCATGATTATGTCCGTTTCTAATAATACTTTGTCCGTTTCTATCATTTAGTCTTATCATCTAATTATGTCTTTCTCTCGGTTTCTCGACACTCGATTATCGGGCTGTTAACGTAATCGACGAATAATCGCCGGTTATTTGCTGTGATAGGCTGTTGAAAATTCATTAAACTAATCACAGAAAATGTTGCTGTGATTGGTTTAGTGAATTTTCAATACTTTGACATGCATGACAATTTTTCACATTAATTTCTGCGATAATTTTGCAATGAGGAACCCCGCCTTTGTTATGAATATTAAATAACTTATCCATATAATTTTGGCTTAATAAAATTATAATAATGGTCTTCATTGGAATTCAATTGTATTAGTTCATTGATTACTGCCATTAATTTGATTATTATTATAATGCCCAATATTAGGCAAGAGCACTTTATTTCACCTTAGGGATAGTTTTACGCATTTTTTGCTGATATTAAGACAGTAGAAGTCGCGAACAAAAAAATGGTTATAACAAATAAAATAAATAAACCAAAAAGTACAATGGTACTACCAGAAATACTACTTGACAATAGACTTGAAAAAGATATCCAAAAAATGTTGTATCCAGTGAATTTGGTGCTCTCATTCTTTCTACTATCGAAATATTCTATAAAAGATGATTATGTTATTTCAACAGGGAAAATGCTAAATATTTTGGCATTCGTCTGTGTGGCCGTTCTATACGGGTTATCTATCAATCGTATATTTTTTGGTGAATTAGAAGATACCATGGGAACGAACAGTAATGATATTGTCAGTATTTCATTTGCATTCTTTTTCATTTTCTACTGTGCAGGGTTTACTATTCTCTCCATTCTCACCGTTGTTCATAGTGATTTCAACATTTTGATAATTTTACTTATTCAAAGAATTAACAAGGGCTTAGATTTTAGTGGTAGTCTAAAGAGGGTTATCCGTTGGAACTGGACAGCTATTTTAAGTGTGATTAGCATTAATATTTTCCTTCAATTCTTATATAGTGGGATTTATAATGATTTCAATTGGACGGACATTGTCTTGGAAATAGTATTCATGACGTTTGATATTAATTTAGTTTATGCTACTCTTGTTATTGTATTATTGAGGAAGTATCTAGAGAAATGGATTGAGGTAGTTCTGTCAACTTATGGTGGTGACGAAAAAATATTAGATGTTTTTGGTGTGTATAAAAATATTTTGGAAGCTTATAATTTTTATATGAAAATTTTTCAAATATTGGTAAGACATTTCTAAATTTCTTTTTCATTAATACTTTTAAAAGATGCATTTTAATGTCCCTTTTTTTATTCCACAGATATTATTTCATACTACTGATAATTTTTTCCGAATATTATGCTACTTTAGTATTATATTGCACATCATGTCGATGTCGGCTGTTCATAGTGAAGAAGTATGCATTCTATATACCTACTACTAACCTAATCGTCTTTTTATCTAGTATTTTTTTCAAACAAGTGCTTTCTGCATGATCAATTGCTTGAGCGTGCGCTATAATGTAAAAAAAACTTGTGTGCAATGTAAATCTAGAACAAAAATGTTTTTTTCAAGATTAACTAGCTCTTGACTAATTTAATATTTCAGGAGCAGATGCAGTTTTCACTAGTAATATTTCTAGCAGCTCTATGGCTGACAAAAGATATATTTCTAGTAATAATACAATGCGTGCATTGTGAGAAGTTTTATATTACTGTAGAGAAAGCTGAGACGGCGTGTATACAGCGTTTGAAGAATAAAAACTATCTAGGTGAGAAATAATTGACGAGTCTTTGAGTTTCCACGGCACGTTTCCCATTGACATCGATCTGGACGAATTTTTAATGCGTATTGAGCCCTTTTTCCTCTCCCTTTTGTATATAAGTTTGTTTTGTTACTAGTCATATGTTTTAAAATATTCAATTGTATATAAATTATAAAAAAAAATATTCACCAATTTATATAAAATATACTAATTGTAATACAAAAATTAAAGCGAATAAATAATAATAATATATAATTTAACATAAAAATAGAAAGTCATATACATAATTATTTGTACATCAAACCAATTAAAAACAAATAGATAACTGAAATTTTAATTAAGAAAATAAAAAATATGCTAAATTGATCAACTCTTAAAAGTATGTATATAATATATATTGTAATAACGCTATGAATACATCAGGCACCTACGGATGGATGAACAATACTGATTTATCAGAAAAAATATCTATGTTAATCTATGATTGACTTTTTCTAATATGTCATTAAGGCTGATTTTAGTTGAATAATAATCTGTATTCATATTATCACGATTTATCTAGCATCCTATTTTTTCAGAAAACGAAGAAAATCTCTGCAGTAACGTAATACGGATGAACAGATCTTCGTTTAGTAAGATGACCGCGTGTGGCCTGTTCTATATCGATGCTTCATTGCCATTGCAACTGATTGGTATTCTTACTAACTACATCGTTGTGCTACTGCAGTCCACTTTCCTGTAGATCTCGATGTCATTTGAAACCAATTCTTGTCAAAGAAAAAATTATTCATTTAAAAAAAGTTTTAAAACAAGCTTTTAGCTAACCGTGCATACAAACCAAACGTGTATGTAAAATTTGAGCACAAACGTTTGTAGATAACTGTTTTAAAAATCAGTTACCGACTAACTAAAAACAAGTTAAATATTGTCAGTTCTGGCAGAAACTACAAATCCAAGTGTTACTAGAAATGCTTATTTTGGAAATGTGTATCCACTGTTAACTTATTGTGTCATATATTGGGGGAACTGGACAAACGTACAATCCACATTTATTCTTCAGAAGAAATGTCTTTAGACAATATATAACACGTACAATACAGAATCATTAAGAGATGTCTTCAGAACGCAGGGTTTCCTGACACTGACTGGTAAATATATACTGGCATTATGTTTATTTGTTAAGAATAATATGCAATATTTTGATTTAAAATCAAATCCAAAAAAAAACATTCTGAAACAATATAAATATGACATTAATTTACCGTCTATTAACAATATGATGTATTATAAAAGTACCTATGTTACTACTATTCGCGTGTACAATAACTTACCGCCAGCAATTAAGCAATTAAATGGAAATATGTTTAAAAATAAATTGAAAAATGTTAATTGATAATGTATTATATAATCTGCATGAGTTCTTTGATAAAAATAATATTTGTAAGTACCTAATTTCTAGATATTATTGCATATCCGACTTGGGTAGACTGTTGAAACCAAAAATGTAATGTTTATTAATAAGAACTTAATGTACACAGTTATGCAATAAATATATCTTATCTTTATGAAAGTTTTAATATAGACACTTGGTACTTTTCAGTCAATAATTGTATGTGTGTGATCTAATCAGACATCATCATCATCCACAAACCAAATTTGCTCACTTCTGAGCAAAAGCATCTCTTCTTTTTTGCCAATCCCCACATTCCTGTGTCAGTCTAATCAACGTTTGACCTGCGATGGCAACAATGTCCTCAGCCCATCTCAACGCTGAACGATCGACACATCCTTGGACATCATTCGGTCACTACTTTACTCAACCTGTCATCACCACATCTTGCTGGACATAGCCCGAAGACACGAGTAGCTCTGGGAAGAGCACGTTGCTTGCAGAACGCATGTCTAACAGGTGTGAAAGACGCAGAAATTTCGCCTGAGTAGACGCATCTTTAAAAGCCTCTCTGGGACCCAAGAGTCTGCTTGATGCGAACAAAGGACCGATTAACGTTGAGCCGTTTGGAGAAGGCACAATGTCCAGGAGTGCATGCATGTGATGAATTGACATAGAAAAGAGAATAGTCGATTTTAAGATTTGTCATGGTAAAGAAATTGTTTTGTATAATTATTCGTATATTGTTGCAGTGCAGTTCAAAATATAGCTATATATCGTTTACTTTTCTAGATCAACAATTACTGATTAGACATAGGTGGAGTCGTGAAAAGCAAAATACAAATAACATTAAACTTTTAATATTTACGATGTTGTTGTGTATTTACATTTTATTTTTGTACTATATTGAACAAAAAGTATTTTTATTTTAGTAACTAATTCACAAACGATACAAAGAACACAAATAACAACAAATTGACTTTCTAGGTTCTAACTAACAAATTATAATTTGTGACTCTAAATCTTATATTAATGAGAAATTGTGTGCCTTATTTCTAAATAATAACTTCCTTCTTTTCTATCCTGCGTGTCGGGATACCCAGTAACTGGGCTGTGGATGCCACATAGGTAGTGGCTATATGTGATTCAATTGCGTCTGGTCAGAATTAAAACCTTAGAGCATTGAGACGCCTTGGGGCGGCCGCCGACCAAGTGTATAAGCCAAAGTCACCGTTTACACATATAAATGTACGGCCCGTAGCAATTCCGACTAAGACTTTGAGAGTCAAAATATGAGCTCAATCAGTGCTTGGACGATACGGGCAAGAATATAAAGGCATATCTCTCTCTAATTGCTCCCGGCGTGGCAATTCGCTGCTCTGTGAGAAAAAAAAAGAAAACAAATCTGTTTTCCCAATTTGACGCCGAGATAAAATAATCTTTACAATTAATAACATGTGACACATTATAGTAAAAAACTAACACTTCTTCTTAGAATGTCTATGGCAAATATAACAAAATATTTTTTTGTGTTTGGACCAGAATTCAGCCAGCACAAAATTAAACTAACACTGAAAATATATTATTTACAAGTCCATACAACTTCACGTTAATTCACTTTTCACTTTGTCTCTCAACACAACTCAGGATTTTAAAGTCTCTCCCGAAAGTCTCTCCATCACCCAGGGTCTGTGGTAGCGGCTGGTTCAGGGTTTCTGGCAGAAACAGTGAGGTGATTCCACCCATCACGCTTAGAACACCCATGATGATCAGTGGTAAAGCTCTGGAGTAGACCGCCTGGAAAGAAAAATATTAAAGAGAATTTTTTGAAAATCTACTTATAAAGGGGGTCTCTACTGCGATGCTAAATAAGAGAGAAGTATAGAAGAAGAAGACAACCTGTCAAATAAATTGGGATGAGGGTAACAGAACGATGATGATTTAGAAATCTACATAATAGGAAATGAAATATAAAACAAGAATCCGAATCAAGTAAAGATGTAAATTTACAAATATACATGCGAAAATATTATTTAAATAAATCAGAAAAAGCAATGCACTCAACAACATATTTAACAGTTATGACTATTCTCAGTGTAGCCAATCCACCCAATAAATTAAACATTCCAAGAGGTAGAGTGTAGTAGGCACTAAAAGCATAGTAAATGATAATAATAAAAAAAAATAAGTAAATAGTAATGATGTCTGTAAGTTGGTTTGTACAAACGCTTTTACATGTCTAACATATTTTTTTTAAATTAGATGAGGTCGGCGTGAAAAATAAATGATGAGTAACCTACCAGATGTACTATATACGGCACAGCTAGTAACCCCAGTCCAGATATAAACGACGCTGCTCCCATCGCCTGCGCTCTTAGTACAGTTGGTAACAGTTCTCCAATCAGCACGTAGAAGACAGCAAACGATGAAGCAGCGAACAGCCGTCCAAGCATTGAGAGAGAAACTGTTATCCACGGCCATGCTAAGAAGAAAAATGGTTACACACACATAAACATTGTTATTTTTAACGTAATCTATTTATATATTTCTTGTATCTGAATCTAAACTCACTTTATAATGTCCCGGTGTAGAGAAAATATTTTTTCAAAAATTAAAAGGACATGGACAGAAAGTGCATTCTATTTACAAATACTTAATAAATAATATTGTATAAAAAAGATTGAAAAATAAATTATCACACAGTTTTTTACCTCTCTGAACTTGACATTTTTATTTCAAAAATAAAAAGTAGTGCAAAACGAATCAAAGTATCGTGTGTCACCTTCCGCCATAATATACCATAGAGAAAGATAAAAAATATATTATTGGACGTTCCTCACCACGCACTTAAGTTATTAGACGTGAATTGTTCGACAAGTTCTCTTATTAAGAATATTTTATTCACATGAAACTGTCTCTATTGGTACTGTTTGCATTTAATAAAATGGTTTTTTCGTATTTCGATGCGTTAGTTATTTCGTTTTTTTTTATTTCACACAAAATAAATTACTTAAAACGGAATGCGACAAGTTTGACAGTCGATGTGACAGACTTTATGTTTTTGTCTATGTCTTCAAAAACTTCAAAAGCAACGTTCACTTCTTACAGTAACAGTTTGTTTTTGCGATTTAAAAAAAAATATAAGGCACCTTTAGAAGTATACATAAAATAAATAAAATAGTTAAGCTATTTTTGTTATTAATGCCACATTTTTGAGCTCAACCAGACTCAGTTTATAACATGCTAATCATTATACAGCTTAGGAGTCCATTACTTTGTTTTAATGACTAGTAATGAGATTGCCCTGTGCGATAAGACCGCCCATTGTACACTTGCTTTCATGATTGTTTGTCCTATATATATATATTGAGGTGTATAATAAAGAATATCATCATATCAGCCGAAAGACGTCCATTGCTGGAAATAGGCCTCCCCCAAGCGTCGCCACATTGACCGGTCCCGTGCGTCTCGCATCCAGCGGATCCCCGCAACCTTCACCAGGTCATCGGTCCACCTGGTGGGAGGCCTTCCAACGCAACGTCTTCCGGTTCGCGGTCGCCACTCCAGAACCTTTCTGCCCCATCGGCCATCCGTTCTGGCCATCAATTCTTCGAGCTATGTCGGTAACATTGGTTCTCTTACGGAAAGTTTCTTTTAAAGAATATAATAAATATATAATGCTAAAACCGTATCAGATAACTGTATTCTCACAACTGTTTGTTAATTTAAAGCGCCTGTCATTTTTTTTATAGCGAGATCATTATCTGTACACTTATTGCAACCATCTGAATTATAGGTTTAATGAAACTGTTTTCGTCTAGTATGTTGTTGTGACGAGTTCTTGAAGTTTTTTATTTATAGCAATTAAATGTCCTCATATTCACGAATATAAAACAGCAAGAACCATTGTTGTAAATTACATTCGATAACTATGCCGACGCCCATACGAAATCTGTCCATATCCTTTTCGACGTTCAAAAATGTCGCTTAATGGACTAAAATTTACTTTGATATTGAATTAATTGAAAACTACACAAGCACTGAGTTAAATATGCTATTTCATTACAGAAAATGCATGGCGGCTGTGAGACGGCCTGTGTTCGGGATATACCAATAAATTCATCATCAACATCATTATCAACGCCCACAGCCTGACCTCGAGGACACTTCTACACACTTCTCTAGTTCTGCCAGAGATTGCATCAGTAATTAAATTTTAGGAAATTAATAGATATTTTTGGTCAACATTCCATATTTTGAAAATTATGATATTATCTAAGTAGTCTTCTTATTTTATTTATAAAGTAACTTACATTCCGGAACGAGGATACAGCTAATACAGGCTACTCCTCCAACGCACATGAAAACACAGAGCACCCAGCGACGACCGAACCTCTCCATGCAGCGCCACGCCATGAAATACGATGGTATTTCCACGGCGCCACCTATAACGAGAAAACACTTCTAAGTCAATTCAATTTAACGTTCTATTTTCAAGAGTGACCTTCAAATATTATAAAAAACCAATGATGAAATACTGGAATGCGAGTTAATAATTGTGAACGCTACTGCCAAAACTGTCGTGCCGCCGGGAAAATTAGCCCACTCAAAACTTCTAAAGCCACCGAGTCCACCCGCCGGCACAAACCTGAGAATGCTAGTATTAGGGAGAAACACTAAAACACACAAAAAATATCGGTATATGATTGCTATAGTTTCGCAAGAGTTGCGAGATTTTTTTAAATAGCTAACGCTACACATTACAATTTTCTCCTTTAACGTGGTGAAACAAATAAATTCGCATACACAATCAGCCATATTTCACGGAATTTAAGTAAGGCGTATAGATAGTTGATCTTACAAATATCTGTTCTAGGGGGGCATCTAACCCGCCACACGCAGTGCAGCATCCAATCGCTCAGAAACCGTGGCAACCGTGCCGTCCAAAATAATTAATATAAAAGATTGAAATCATTTTAGTATCTTTTGTACCTGAACAAATAATATTTAAAAACTGGTAATAGTTTCGATTCAAAGAACGTTGGAAAGATATGGGGAGGCATTTTCCCAGCAGTGGGACAACATTCGCTATAAAAATAAATATTTAGATGAAATATAGAAGCCATGAACTAAACATATTTTTACTCACCAATGAAAAACGCCAAGTAATCATTGACCCCTAAATTAGGAGTATTATAACTCATACTGTTATACACAACTCCCAAAGCAACCCAGTCGAAAGTCAGAATGAAGAATTTTTTTCTTATATTAGGATATCTGAAGACATCCAATGGAGAAGCTTTACAATCTCCTTCCGAGTTCTGATCATCCATTCTTTTATTCTCCACTATATCTTCGTCTCCATCTTCTTGAATAAATATCTTACTTACTAACTGCAAAGATTTTCTTCTAAGTGTACTTGTTGATGATTTTGTATACTCAGTCTGTGTTGCTTTCTGTTGATGTTCAGCATTCAGATTCGTTGCTTCTGTAATATTCTGTTCTTTATCTTCCTCTTCTTTTTTCAGTCTACTTTTTTTATTTACAATTTCTGCTACTTCTAGTGCAATTATTTGTTCTAAGCTTTTGTTAGATTCTTCTGTTTCGGTTATTTTGGAGAGGTCTGGTTTGAATGTCAGCATGTTGCTTATTCTTCTGTCTAGGTTTTCGTCTTTTTCGGGTAGTTCCGTGTATCCAGCTACGTGGCCGTTCATGTTTGAGATTGTTGCTAATTCTTCTTGGGTGGCGTCTTCTTCTTCTTTTATTTTCTTCTGCAAATGAAAATTATAAAGATAATATATGACTGCTCTATTGTTAACATAACATCACGGCTGTATTTCCTCAACGGCCAGGCAGAAAATATTTACCCATATTTAACATGTTATTTTTAAGTCTCATGTAATACCCCTATTACATGAGAGTATTGCCAGCAATATTGCCATCAAATGGGTCACAAATTCTTGCTGTGAAAAATCCAATAACTGAACTAATTATTTTGTACTTACATGCAATTCTAGCAAGAAGCCTCTTGCCAGGTGTATACCATTCCGTCTAGCGAGATTCCTGAAAACTTTTTCAGCTTCAGCTATTCGGCCTCTGCCAACCAACCATCTTGGGGATTCTGGTATGAGCCAGTAATATCTGTAAAATTAAGAACTACAGTTGTACAATAGTGTAGTAGGCTGAGGCAAAAAGAGCCTAATAAATGCTAAGCCGATGGTCATTTGGTTTGATCAAATTTTTCTCTCAACAAATAGGCACTGTTTCAATTGACCATCACTTTGTACACATAAATGCCGGCTTCGTTCTTACTTTGAAGTCACTTTAAGATCAAGTATGTTAAACACGATATTAATCCTATTTTTGTGTTAGATACAAGAGACAAGTAAAAAAATGGTAATTTACCCATAAAGTAGGATAAAAGGGAATGTGGTAACCAAAGACAGATGGTACCAGTCCTTCACAGCATAAGCCAGCATTGATAACAGACACATGCCACCAGCAAATAGCATTCCGACGACAATACCTGGCAGAAAAAAGAAAACAATTGAATAAACATTCAACAGTAATCAAAACGTGTAAAAAGATAGTCCAACGAGTGAATGATATCGTTGGTCCAGTCCCGTTTTGCTCTTTAAATCCCGGGTTAAGTGGATTTTTTTAATTAAATAAAATTTACGGTGGAACCTGAGGGTTTAGATTTGGCCAAGGTTACCCTTAGATATATCCACTGCCTTATTACTCGATGACTTGGCTCTTATGAATATCTGAAAATATGTGGGGAATATATCATTGATAAATTACCGGCGCTTATGACACAAGATCTGTCTCTTAGTCGGTCCCTCATGTCTGAAGATTATGGTCAGCATCAGGGTTACATCTGGAGTGGATGATCTGCCTCCACCAGTTTCTGTCCAGCGCGTGCCTTACGACCGTGTAGAATTTGGAGGACGGCGAGTCTTTCATGATACAAGATATCTTAGTACAAAAGCCAAAGTTGTACTAATAAATTGTGGTGTAATATTTTTGTCATAAATTAGTTATAAATTATGTATGTATAATGAACCTTACCCGTATGGTTTCTCTGCCCAGGCGGCATCAGCTCCAAAGCCAATATAAAAGGCAGCTGATACAATGCTGGGAAGAACAGTCCACCAGCTACTCGTAGTCCCACGTAAGTCCAGAAGGTTGTAGCGAAGCATGACGCTATCGCCAGAGGAACTTCTAGAAAGACCATCAGAAGAATTGTGGGACGACGGCCGTACCTGCGTAAAGAAAAAAATAATGTTGTATAGAGGAAAGTTTTTTGTTCGTAACAGATGTCTGGAAAAATCTCTGGAAGTACTAATTGGCATACAAAAGTTAATTTGAAAAACTGCACGGTTACGGTGCAATAGGCCACAACTGAGAAGCGGTACGAATAAAAAAATCTTTATTTATATGCATGGTTAAAATGGAATTTTGGAAATGCTTGCTAAATTATACGGTAACGCTATAACAAAAAACTTGACCACACTTGAAAGGCTTACCTATCAGACATCCATCCAAAGAAGAGATTGCCGAATATAGAGCCAACCCAGAAGAGAGTGTTGCACATTCTGGGTAGCCAGTCCATGTCGCAGACTAGAGAAAACTGAAAATGAAACAGAGGTAAAATTATTCGGTTTCCCTGTTAAATTGTTATGATAATAAATACGGCTTTACAACATGCCATACAATGGCATGAAAGGCCCTCCCTCTCCAGCCGGTCATGGACTGCTTTGTATTTGATTTGACAGCCTATAAATTAGCACAGATACTCACATCTGTAACCAGGGTATCCTGGTACTGTTCCGTACTGAACCGCCAGCCGTAAGCACATGGTGACGTGGTGTTCCTCCTCACTGACAGCACGGCATTCGATATGTTTGATATCTGGCAATTAGAAATAAGTAGTTCTAGACAAAATTATACTAATCATCAAATAGACTCATTAGTATTTCAGGACCCTGTAAGATTTAGTACAGTACAAAAAGTGAATTAGATTGCATACGACATCAATATCTAGATAACTCGGACTGACCAGGGCAGCATGACACAAAAGAGAGACGTACTATATTCAGCAGTGGCTCGGACAAGGATACGAATGTTTCTAAGTACTCACCAAATCATTCTGCAGTTCATCGCTGACAGTCAACAACTCAAATATTTTCACGGTATGAAATGTGCTGCCCTCTTTGATTGTGACTTTCCTGTGAACAAAAACACGTCGTTACTAGAAATCATTACTAATCAAAGATCCGAGCAAGGAGCGACCTGCATCCATCTGTTTAATGGATGAAAAGAATTTAAATCAAATTTAATATGTTAAAATATATCGTGTCTGAAAAATTCCTGTCAAGACTATAATTAACTAAAAATTAATTAAAAATCAGTGAACGTTTACCTTAATTATTTCGGAACTTGGGTACAATGAATGGTTAGCATTCATGGCATAAAATAAAGAACAGAAGAAGGCCTTTCAGAAAACATTAGCTTTTATTTGCTGTTTGTAATGCGGTCTGTCTTAACTCATCGAATAATCCCCGTTTTGAGATTACTTTAATATTTATGTATTGAGATATAACAACCATAGCATATAAGACAAAAAAAGAACTTTCAGAAAACTTTAATATTATTGCTGTTTGTTAATTAGTTTCGTAACTCATCAAATAATCCCGGTTTGAGTTTACTTTTATATTTCAGTATTGGAATATGGATATAACCATAGCATCTATGAAAAAAAAGAACTATCAAAAAACTTTAATCTCATTGCTGTTTGTTAATTGGTTTCGTAACTTGTGGAATAAGCCCGGTTTGAGTTTACTTTAATTCTTTACGGTTTCAGTATTAGGATATAATAACCATAGCTTATATGACATAAAAAAGAACTTTCAGAAAACTTTGATCTCATTGCTGTTTGTTAATTGGTTTAGTAACTCATCGAATAAACCCGGTTTGAGTCTACTTTAATATTTCAGTATTGAGATATAATAACCAAAGCAACTATGGTAAAAAAGAACTTTCAGAAAACTTTAATCGCATTGCTGTTTGTTAATTGGTTTCGTAACTCATCGAATATTGCCAGTGTATGTTTACCCTAACATGTATTTCAGAACTGCAACACAGTTGACTTTAGCTTCTATATCATAAAATTAAGAACATAAATAATCCTTTCAGAAAACATGAACCACAGTACTGCTGTTTCTTACATAGTTTATCAATTCATTTTTGAATGTTTAATTAACTACAAGAATATAGTTTTGACAGGAATTTTTAGACTAACGAAATATTTTAAATTTGATATAAAATGCTTTTCATCCATTAATTAAGAGGTAGAGTAAAGTAAGGAGCAACCTTCACCCAACAGTAAAGGTCGCTCCTTACTCGAATCCTCTACCATACCCTTCGGTTTGTTTGGCTTTGTTGTTGTCCAATAAAATTATTGTTTCAACCAACGAACCGTTTAATAAACATCAAGTTCAATGACTTGCAATAACCAGGGAGACACACAGATTGAGTAAGTAAGACTTGAGGCTATTCACTCCTACATCGTCTGCCCATCCTTTTCCAATTATCTATGTTGGGGTTGGCATCCAGAATACCAATATT
The DNA here is from genome assembly GCA_949775005.1 of Orthosia gothica. Taxonomy (NCBI): domain Eukaryota; kingdom Metazoa; phylum Arthropoda; class Insecta; order Lepidoptera; family Noctuidae; genus Orthosia; species Orthosia gothica. The sequence goes on from OX459035.1 coordinate 25,007,068, forward strand.
TTACGTAGAGCGAGCAGAGGTGGCCGAAGAGTTACGAGTTGTAGGTCGTGGGTTTGAACTCGAGCAGGCGGTTTACTTTGTGTAATTTATTTTATCACCACTGCTCTCAAAACGGTGAAAAAAACACCGTGAGGATACCGGTATGTCCTAGAACCAAAAATTCAAAGACATGTGACATCTACCAATCCGCACTAGAACCACGTCGTTGTTGTTGCCCACTCCCTCTATGGGAGGGGGCCTGAGTCCCAGCAGTGGGAACTTTAAAAGGGTGATAATGATGACGTAGAGCAACTGTAAATCTTAGCTCCACAACCCAATTACTAGGCAAAAGTATACCTTTTGGGGCCATCAAACTCCCCCTTGTTGGTTAATATTCTTTCTGCAAGATAACAGTGCAGACGACAGCGTTGTTGCTGAGAGAACAGGTGTCTTTTTTAGCAAAAAAGACCCAATTTCACCCGGCTCCAACTTTCCCTGGTGTATAACGTTCCGATAACTGACCATCTCGACCTTCTTGGTGTTATGTTGACATCGACCCTTAAATTTGGTTCATTCAATGAGGCAAGGGATCAGTTGGCTGCAAAAAACGGGGATCCTTGCAAAGGTGAGACGGTACTTCACGCCTGAACACCAGCTCAACTTGTATAAAGCGCAAGTTCGGTCATGCATAGAATACTTCTCTCACCTCTGGGACGGTGTGGAAACAACAAACAAATAGCGATTGGAAGAATTTGGAAGACAATACAATTAGCTCTAAAATCACAGGGATTTAAAATAGAGCAATGGGAAATGGTTCTAAATCAAGCACTGCATTCAATAAGATCTCTGCTATGTACAGCAACGAACCAAATTCTTCATGAAATGATGTTTGTACACAATAGGAAATCTAATAACGGACATTAATACCTGGTCCTGTCGTACTCAAGAAGCACAACAGAACCAACAAATACTCTCCCATAGTCGAGGAAGTCGAGCTGTTGGAGTCCAACTCGGACTATTTGTGAGACTGTGCAACGGCCGAGAAACGACCTTGTCTAAAAGACATTTAGCCCCAACAGGGTTAGTGAGCGGGGAAGAAGGCGAACCTACTGAAACTGTAGAAACAGAAAGCATAGACTCCTAATGAGTATGAATGTGGCGACTAAGAAGTTTACCACTGACGGATCTGCCAAATACCAGCTGGTTGCACTAGACTCGATTAACAAACGGGCCAAGAAGCTTATCGGCGACGATGCACTGGTCGATTTAGAGCTCCAGAACCTTGAACATCGACGCCGGGTTGCCAGCCTGTTGGTTTTTTATGTGTTACATCTCGGGAGATGTGCGATAGAAATGCACAATTTGATACCGTTTAGCCCTTTCTATCATCGGACTACAAGACGTACTGCAATAAGCCATCGGTACCTATATTTTAGACATCTCACCCATACGCACTAAGCGTTTTGCAAATACTTTCATTATGCCTACAGCTAAGGAGTGAAATTCCCTGCTGGAGTCTTTGTTTCTTGATAGATACAACCATTTATTTTTGCTTTGTGATATGCTCATGCGAGCGCTACTATCTCCCCATGGTAGCGCAGTACCTACCATGAGGAGATAGTGTAGTTATGTGGGATTCCAAGCCACTAAATCTCCACGGTGTTCTCCTGTGCCGCTTATTGCGGGAACACGGGCACGTGTAAGCACACATCCACGAACCCACCGCGGCTCTCCGTCACCGGACCCTCCTCTGGGGAGTAATTTATTTATTTAAACTTCATGTACAATGGTGATACATAGGTGGACTTAATGCAGCAAGGCATTCTCTACCAGTCAACCTTTGGGTTAAAAAGAACACAACAGTGGTAGGAGTCCAAAATAAAAAAAAATGAACAATAATTAAAATTGGTTATTAAACAATCTAACTAATAAAATACCATATCAAAAATAATTTCCAAAACAATAGACTAATAAATATTATAATAAATACTATATTCTAAACGAAACAGAAATTTAAATATAATATATATGACGAAGACCGAGCTATGTAAGAGAGGACAAGTAATAGTTCCGGATTTTACGCTTAAATGAAAATTTACTCTCAGCTTTTAGTAATCATCGGTGCACCAGAATACATTACACGCCGTGACCACCCCAGGGACCAAATCAGCACATGGGCGCCAGACGACCCCGTGGCACCCTTGGTCCCCCTGTGACGGGTCAGGTCAGTGGCGACGCCTAACACTTTGTCGTAATAATGGTCAACCGAAAACCTTTAAAAAAAATTGAAGAGGTTAAATCATTGAACGATACCCCTTACTAAGACTTTAGACTTTTCCATTTTGATAAAAACTTTCTCCGTGGTACCAGTTTGACATGAGGATTGAAGAGGTTGCATAGACTATGACATTTTCAATTTCCGTAATGGTTATTTCGGTGTGTTTTATTACGATGTAATTATTCTAATGGATCTTGACTCTTATTTGCTAGTTACTCTATTTATGAAATTACTTATATTAAAAATACTCATGGGAGAACATCAACACATCAATTGTCGGTCGTCAATTAATGTAAGTGATTACAAACGAACATTTGATTAACTCCTATATTAATAATCTGGAGTGGTTTGTACTTACATAAACATTTTAATTTTGAGTAATTGCCAAACATTCCTTCATATCAACATGCTACGAGCTAGTTAGTGTAACAGATAGTTTATTTTTGCGTCAAAAAGACTGAATAACTATTCAAGCTGCAGGGTTTTTGGTTTAGACTTACTTGGCGGAAAGCCTCTCTCCTGTTAGTACCTACGTAGTACAGAGCAATTCATATATAATATGAACAAAAATATCCCTTCCGATGTCCACTCTGCCTCTCTGCCAGCTGTCATCGGTCGCTCAAATGTCCAGTCTGCCTCTCTGCCAATTTTTGATATTCTATGGCTGTTCTTGTTTTTGGCTTGAAATATGTCAGTAAGGAGGATATTCTCGACAAATCTTGGTTTCATTCGATACTTTAATAGACAATTATGAAAAAAAAATACCCCGCTGGTCTTTGGATCCGCCCAAGACCGTAATATTTATTTATTAAATCTGTGCATCGGGCGGTCGCCATTTTTGACAGCACAAGGGGCCGTGCTCAAACTTTTTGTGATTAAAAATTTAGTTTTTTTATTTTGAGTGGCTGTTGTTTTCTGCTGGAAATACATGGAACGGTAAGTTTTGAACTGTTTTTAATAGTTTTTTTTTGTATTTGGCCTAAATTCCAGCAGATATACGTATTTCAACGAACGCCGTCCGACATTGTTGTTTATTTTTTTCTGCGTGCGAATATTTTATTTTTTATTTCTTATTTTTGCAAATATGACTATATCAAACTGTTGTTATTTACAATGCTACGTTAATTAACAACAGAAATAATGCATTTAATTGTAGTGGTAACGAAACAAATTCGAATAAAAAAAAAACAGCCACCAACTGTCCACCCTGCCAATTTGCATTATTTTTTTTTTGAAAAGTTTGTAATTCTCGTGGGATGAAAAAATGTATCGGGGGGTGTGTAATTTTGATTGATTATTGTGAAATAGGGTGTATTCCTGTAAATAAAATTAAAACTTTATGAAATAATGGTTTATTTTTTTATTTCTATCTCCTTTTATACACGAAACTGGAAAAAAAATCCCTTACACTGACTTTACACAACAATTACCAATACTTACAAGGTAAAACTGGATAAATCCATTTGGAATATGATAGCTTATTTCATAGAGATTGTAACAACATAAGTTTCATACATGGTTCCCATACAAAACTTCCGAGAAATCGACGATTTACTGACACCGCGCCCATAGCGCAAAAGGCGCCAGGGTACCCGGACACATGGGTGATTTTCGGCCTGCCTGGTGGACATCTAAGGGGATATTATGTTCATGTGCCTATAGAATATACAGAATGACTTTTAATGCGTTGAAATCTATAAACTGGTGAACCTACTAATAAAAAATATAATAAAAAAAACTAAAACCCGACACCTAAAAATACGTGCCCTGAAAATATGAAACATTCTTAGAAGACGATAGCCATGGTCGTATTTTATACTAGTTGACCCCCGCGGCTCCACTCCCGTCAACTGGCTATCTACCTACCTATGTACCCTACCTACCTACCCACCTACCTTTACTACCTACCAACCTACTCACCTGCCCTACCGATCAACCTACCTACCTTACCCTATCGTACATACCTACCTACCCTACGCTACCATACATATCCTACTTAGCCTACCCACCTAACCTTAGGTAGTAACTACCTGCCCACCTACCCACCTACCCTACCAATTTGTTAAACTATTCATTTGAATAAGAATCTCTCTCGAAGACTTTTTTGTAGTTTATAATGAGTACTTTAATCATTTATAAGTATCATCAATAGTTTTCTCAGCGCACGCCTAATAAAGATTTTTATAGGCAAAAATTTGCTACTTTGGGTTACATTATTGTCATTTTCATAAGGATCTCTAACTTTTTAAATTAAATTATAGCCTATGTTACTCGGGAATAATGTAGCTTTCCATAGGTGAAAGAATTTTTAAAATCGGTCCAGTAATTTCGGAGCCTATTCAGTACAAACAAACAAAAAAATCTTTTCTCTTTATAATATTGGCATGGTATAGTATTGGTACAAATGTAAAACATCCCACCGCCATCGCAAGCCACCAGTGATCTAGACAAGTAGTCTAGATCACTTGTGGCTTTCGATGGCGCTGTGGGAACGAAAATACTTTACATGTTTATTTGAGTGCATTTTTTGCTACATTTTCAAGTCGCACACTCATATTATCAATCTACGTCTCACTAAACCACACCCATTCTTAAAATAAACATGCAAAAAAGACCATTAAACATTGTCAAAACATCTAGACAATTACTTGTCTGTGCTAAATTAAAACATATTATTTGTCACTATATTTACTCCTACATTTATTTTAATAATTATAACAATATTATCGCTTAGCGAGCCGTTTAACAAGTCATCCATCAAAATGTTAACAAAAAACATCAAACACGTGGTCGGTTAATTAAACAAGCAGACAGCTTGTAATTTAACAATTTATGAACATTGAATTTTTGTAGAAAAAAATCGTCTGTATCAGCTGTGTTCGATATAGTATTATATTTTGTTCGCAATATCTGATCTGGTTATAAAAGTTTACCTACTAAGGTAGTCTGACTGAAGTTATCAGCGAAATTTATAAAAAGAAAACTAAAATGGTGTAACAAACGTCAAATATAGTGATAGTGTAGCTATATTTTTTTTATTATCGATAGGCTCGCGCTTGACCACTATCTCACCTGATGGTAAGCGATGATGTGGTCGACAGTGGAGCACGCTTGCCTAGAAGTAACCTATTCACTCTTGACTTAAAGATCCCGGCGTCCATGTTTAAGACTCTGGAGTTTTGTCGCGACCAGTGCTTCATTGCCGTGGAGCCACTAGGCCCGCTCATCGATCGTCTCTAGTGCATCAAGCTGGCATCTGGCAGATCTGTCCCAGAGATGAGAATTATAGTACTCCATGCATGATCAAACTTGCGCTTGGTATAACTTGAGCAGCTGTCAGTGTTCTGGCGTGAAGTACCGTCTCACCATCGCAAGGATCCCCAATTTTTTGACAGCCAGCTGAGCTTTTGCTTCGATTTATGGGCCAAATGTGAGAGTTGATGTCAACGTTACGCCAAGAAGGGTGGAATTGGCTCTTTTTTGGCGGAGAAAAGACACGCCTGGGTTTTAGCAGCATTCGATCTGACCAGATTGGCATCGCCCCATTTGGAAACTGCCTTCAAGGACAGATTCAAACGTTCCACCATAGCCTCACGGAGAGATCAGATTTAAGGCCCAGTAGCCCGTGCGTTGGACAAGTGTCTCTCAGGTAGTGGTCATGAAGGTAATGTTAGAACAGCTGTTCAAGTGAAGCTACTTTTTATTATATATCTTCTTTATTTCCGGGTCTTATGCCTGGTGCCTCCACCATCTATGGGAACGGGGCGTAGTCAAGTCTAAATTAATAAATTAAAGAGTGAGCAGACACACTTTTCTTGTATTAATTCATAAGGGTTGTAAGGCTCTGTATGCAGAAGGGCTTTTTTGGCCTACCATTAAGCGGCACTATGCCTAATTGAAATAAATAATTTTGACTTTGACAATTAATTTAAGTATTCCAACCCTATTCTAAGTATGATTAACCTTGGAAAACAAAAAGTACTTTTTACCAGTACCAAACATAAGATTTGGACCCAATGCAAACTCAATCGCTGCAATAGCCTCTTCGATATAGGTAATTTAAAATAACATATAAGCGAATTTTGAGAATAGTCTACGATTTATCATAATAATGTATGTGTATATCATACATTATTATGATAAATCGTGAAATAACAGGCTTAAATAAACAGTACCGTCCATTACGACTAAACTTAACACTAATACATGAATAGGCTACACATAGGTACACTACACCACAGGGGTACAAGAAGAAAAAAAAACAAAGAATATTATTTTTACACTACAGAACTCTACTCGGGTGAAAATAGAGAAAACGACATTTTCTAAAAATGAAACCTAGCTAGGTCGATTTATCGCCCCCGAAACCGCCTGCATACAACATTTCATGAAAATCGTTGGAGCCCTTTCTGAGATTCAGATTATATTTGTATATGCAAGAATTGCTCGTTTAAAGGTGTTAGATAAAGGTATGTCATGTATTTTTGGTCTCATAACGCCATCTCAAACCGGGATTCGAGAAGCGAAGCTTATTTACAGATACACAAGTCTTATGTATTGCATACGTTTCAATGCGCGTGACAATCAATTAAACAACCGCTAGTTCCCATAGTTATTTTTTATAAAAGAATTGTATAACTATTTTGGTGTACAATAATTTATCATCATCATCATCAGCCTAGGTATAGCAGTCGTGGCTGGACATAGGCCTCTACAATAGCACGCCATTTGCTTCGATTTTCGGCAACCTCATCAAGCTGCTACAAGCCATATTATATAATCTTGTCGCTCCACATATCCCTGGGTGTCCTGGCTAACGTTTATCAGTATTAATAATGTTTACATAAATACATAAATATATTCTATTTTATTATTCTTCTAATAAGCTATCAATTCTGAATTAAACTGAAACTCGATAATATGCAGATCCTTATATTGTGTTGTATTGTTGTTGTATCGACAACAGAACGTTTTTAAACTGTTTTTGGGTATGGGTTCAAGTTGTATAAGTTATTCATTCTGAGTACTTTCAACCCTTACATGATTGACAACGCATCAAATACCCTAATAATAATTGTCCGTTACAGGCATTAAATATTTTTGATTATCCCAAACACCGTTTAGTACTATAGGGAAACATAATAATGTATGTATGATATACACATACATGGTACACTTAAACCTGTTCGAAGGTGCACGAGTATCAAGTACGCAGTCGACATTGGGGTTTCTACTTTCAAATAGGCTTAAAACCTAAATATAATTTATATTAGGTACAATCAATCGCTTTAATTCTATTACTTAAGGTCAAATCGTGATGGCTTGGAGGTCAGCTTAAATCGGTCTAAGTCTGACAAGAGCTAATGTGCAACCAACCAAGATTGACTCAATTTCTTTTCCACCTGTGGTGTATCCTAAAAACCAAGAATTCATATATTCGGAAACTGATATATATCGATCGTCAGCAAACGACTAAGAATACATCTAATTAGTTGCAACTTGGTATAAAAATATCTAATTATCTTTGGAATAAATATATCTATTGAACTGTGGTTAATTAATCATAAATTCGAATGTTTATAGTAATAATATTCCTAGCCATATTTTAGCTAACCATTTCACGAGAATGGTTAGCTAAAATATGGCTTTTGCCCTTTATTATCTACTATATAATTTTTAATCAACCTATTTTGTCCCACTGCTGGGCAAGAAAAACCGCAGTGGAAGAAAATTACTCAAGCTTCTGTGCATTTTATCTGTGGTAACATCAAATAATAGAAAAGCAATAGATTCCTTTTTTGGCGCAACTTGCTAACATTAAGTACCAAAATAATTAAAACTACCAAGCATACATAAATCAAAGTTACCTTTCTTCTACATAATATCTCAGGGCCTCACGTAACTCATTGGGATCAATATCGTATCCTAGACATGACTCGTATGTTCCGTGCTCTCCTGGTACTGTCAATGAACGGAGCAGATCATCTGGAAGGCCTAGATTGTCTAGTTCGGGAGGAGGGGCGCACCAATGTTCTGGCGTTGCGTTGGTGAAGACCTGGAAAACGAAAGAAAATATTTTGTATCAAAAACGTCAAAAAGTATTATTTATCATACTTTAGAAACGATTAGCCATTAGCCCAAAAATAACTCATAATTTCGTGATTTCGATTGATGGAGATCAATTTTAACTCAACCAACCAATCGAAACCTATTTGTGCGAAACGAAACTGATCTAAAACGACTTTCAATTGGTTCGCATCAATGTTTTATATCTAAATTCAATTGCCGATTCGATAGGCATTACATTTGCTAAAAGATCGTGCTACCAGTAACCAGATACACAGATCAAAATACAACATTTTGATGAACTCTTGAGAATCTGGATTGTATTACGGCTGTTTTTACGATTCGATATCAATAAAATTAACATTTATTTAACACTGCAGATTAAGTTACATATAAAGATGAATAAATCAAAAATCCTGTCTAGTACGGTAGGTAGATGACGTTAGTTTGAAAACATCTAAATAATAATAGAACCGATTTCAACATAATAAATAATACTAGCTTCAAAGAGGCTCCTTTTAACAAGCAATCGCTCAGGGGCCGATAGAATTCATAAATACGTGGGACACTCAGAAAGTTTTGCGAAACTAAAAAAAATTGTTCTATACGTACATATATTTTTATTAAATCTTTTCAAAGTACTTTCCACCAGCCTCTATACAAAGATTCATGCGCCTAAACCAGTTTTCAAAACACTTTTTCCAGTCCGCCGCAGACACCTCGTTTACAGCCTGCTCGAACGCAGCCAGCGCATCTTCCGGCGACGAAAATTGTATCCCTTTGAGCTGATTTTTTATTTTTGGGAATAAAAAGAAGTCACACGGTGCTAGATCAGGGCTGTAAGGAGGGTGACCCAGGAGTTTGACTGGCGTGCTGTCCAGGAAGTCCCTCGTTTTGAGTGCGGTGTGCGCAGGTGCATTGTCGTGGTGGAGCAGTAGCCCGCGGAGCCCTGTGTTTGGTCGCTTGTTGCTTATAACAGAGAAAACTTCTGGCAAACATTTGGTAGTATACCATTCGGCATTAATGCTTCTTTGATCCCGTAAGGGAATTGATACCAAGTGGCCAGTCAAATTAAAAAAGCTAGCGATCAAAATCTTACCCCCGCTTCTAGATCGCTTCACTTTGGTAGGCGTTGGCTCATTTTGAAACACCCAAACAGTCGACTGGCGCTTGGTTTCTGGGTCGTATTGATAAATCCAGGACTCATCACCTGTAACGATGTCGTAAACACGCCGAGACGAGCCTGCTTCAAATTTGTTAAGCATATCACGGCACCATTCCACCCGGGCCTGCTTCTGAGCATCGGTGAGGTTGTGCGGCACCCAGCGTGATACTATCCTCCTCACGCGAAGATGGCTGTGTAGAATCTCGTGAACGCTTCCCGATGCAATCTTCAAGATGTGTTGAATCTCCTGATATGTAATTCGCCTATTGTCTTGGATTAAATTTTTCACTGCTAGCACGTTTTCTTCGGTAACAGCCGTCAAAGGGCGACCGCTTCTTTCGTCATCCCCCAAAGTTGGTCGACCGCGCTTGAATTCGTTATACCAACGATACACGGTTGCCTTGGAAGGGCCTTCATCCATGAATGCCATTTGAAGTCTATCGTACGATTCATCCGGTTTCAGGCGACACTTGAAATCGTATAAAATCATAGCTCTAAAATGTTCCCGGCGCAGATCCATATTTCAGTGAGACACAATACTTTGAATTAACTCGCAAAAAATGTGGAGGGAAATTTTGAAATTGGAACTTACTTATTTTTACTTATAAATAATCATATTTTCGAAAAACATTATAACTGGCCAGTCTCCCATATATAAAAACTTTTTTTCGCAATACTTTCTGAGGGGCCTGGTAAAAGAACCCAAAAAAGGGTTTTAAGAGGTGATTTCAAAAATATATAACACTTATATGTTTAAATGTATCTAATTCGAAAAAAAACTAACAAGAAAGTTATAAATAAAAAAACTTAATAAAAAAAATCAAAAAACCCTCCAAAAACCTCAAAACCTCAAAAAATCAGAAAAAAGTCGTAAACAAGGAAAAAATCACGCTGTGCAGTCGGAGGATACATATTCACGGGCTGGCTGACCAAAATCTGGTGTATCCTCCGCCTGCACAGCATGATTTTTTCCTTGTTTACGACTTTTTTCTTAAAACCCTTTATTTTGATACCCCACACGATGGGTTTGGAAGAAAAAAAAATTGGGCCCCAACAATATGGCACCCAAAATCCGCAATTTTTCTATTGTCCAATTTTAATGTAGCCTATGACACTCGCAGGGTTAAGACGCATCGATTGACGTATGAATCATCAAAATCGGCCGACGCGTTTGGTCTCTGGATCGCCATATAGGAACAAACATACATACATACTTACATACATACATACATACATACATATATACATACCACACACTGCTGTGTAACCTATGTTTTACAAATAAAATTCTGATTCTGATTCTGATTCTGATTCATACATACATACATAGACTGATAAACACATTACCCTCCTTCGGCAGTCGGGTAAAAAACAAATGAATAATTATTTTTTAATAACTACGTCTTAAACATAACGCTTATTTGAACTTATAATTCCAAGAAAACCGTAGTTGACACAGTTCAAAGTGACCAGTTTTATAAAACGGAAATATCATAGGTAAGACCCAATAATAATATATCAGTTTATAATAAAAAATAATTTGCATGCTGTGTCTATCGCATCGTAAAATCAAAATCAATAATTTTTATTTCACATAGGCCTACATGGGCACTTATAAAACGTCGACAATCTGCACGGTTCGGGTTGGTCGATTCCTATGGAGAAGAACCGGCAAGAAACTCCATGGTTACTCTTTTAAAAAATTGTTTGGTTTTACAATATTTCCATGTTACAGCAGTACTTAGATGGGGGGACAACGCAGGCCCGATAATAAGTCGTAAGAAACTTAAACAAGAAGTGATTATATAATAAATAAACAAAAGATTAAAAAAAAGTAAAACGAGATAAAATGTTAACAATCTAGAAGGCCTACAATGTTCACACATTTACAAACCAATCGGTAAAATAATCTATACTAAGTATAACAAGACTAAATTTAACATGTGGCACAAATGTTGTTATCAGTGCTGTAACTATTCTTAGCAAAGGGCTATAAAGATAATTGAAAACCATTGTAAAAAGTCTTATTAAATGAAGAAAAATTAGATTGAGAATAGTTAGAGACATCCACATATTTGTGCCGTTTATGAGTTACCAGGGAAGCCGCATGTGCAGAAGGAGCTAAAACCAAATATTTTTATCTTCAACGTAGTCCTTGATTTTATAATATGCTTTTTTAATAAGGACACGTTTGATGTTATTTTTGAACTTTCCGTCGGTCAGTTCTATAACTGACTTTGGCAACTTGTTATAAAAGCGTATACTGTTTATAAGAAAAGACTTGCTAGTTTTTGTTAATCTGAATTTGGGTAATAAAAAATATTGTATACTATGCTTGTATCATATTGGTTGTATTACTAGAATAAACAGTATAACAATTGTAGATAGGCCAATAAATAAATAATTAAATAAATAAATAAAAAAATCTGCTAATCCCTACATTTTGTCTTGTACTACACAGCCGATTTTGTTTACAATTTCAGGGTTGGCTGCATTGTAAAAGTACTTCTTATGTACTTATCATGATTATTGCCAACCCCTGTAAGATAGTCTATATTAAAAGTCCCCCAAACAAAAGAAATATATTAAACTGTGTCATCCTTTCATACAGAATTACGACGAAGCGCCACTCATGCAAATTCTGAAAGCATTACGTAAAGTTATTTGTATGACAATAGTTGAAATCATGATCGTGTCAAACTAAATAATATGTTGTACTTGGTAAAGTATAAAGCAGTCGTGAGAATGCTTGGTGAGGCAATCGTAATACTTTAAGACGTAGAGATGGAAAAGGTGACATTCTTGAGTGCACATTATACATGAGAAGTTGAGTGGTCAAGAAATGTAGGTAATGTGCCTCGACGCGATATAATTTATGCGATAAGCCATATTTACTTTACGAAATTGCAAGTACATTTGCATGAACGCAATGCAATACGGGCTGCCGCGTTTGAATTTTCCGCTAAGGGCGCTGGTCGTAGACTAAGGTCTTCCTTCAGTGTCAAATTTCGTAGCTTTTTTGCTTTTAGCGCGAATTCATTTACATTTTTTATTGCTGTGAATATTTTTCAGATATGGTAGATTAGGATAGGTCCACCCACCGCTGTTACCATCCACTGTTTTAATAGATTTTATGTTTCGGAAAAAAATTTCCTCCTTTTTTTCGAAAACAAAGGCGCTGCGCAAAACTGCGACGTACTTTTATATTTACTCGCACTTTTACGGCAAAAATTGCTTTCGTGCGCATTACAACAACGTTTAACAGCTATATTCATGACCCTTAGTCAACATTGGTGCAAACTAGTGAGCAATAAAACGTTAGACCCCATTTGATCTACTTGCACTTTAAATTTTCTTAGAAAAAACGTGTACGATGTCGAATATCGACGTAATTTAAATTTCTTGCCATCAGGAAGGTCCCTTGGGTGTAGTTATGTACCTACATGTCGAATGAGTTGCAGTTCTTATGTCTGGTATACTCAGTGGGAGCTGCTGAATTAACAGTAGTCTAGAATCAAATATGTTATCTAGATGCTACGGCATGCTACGTCAAGATAAGTTTTACTTACTATAGAGTGGAGTTATAGACAAAGTATACAGTATGGTTGAGGTTTTTGAAGATTAATTTGTTGGATTTCAATCAGATAAGAATCTGCAATTTTTATTATTATAGATAGACTTGCGTTTGATCACTATACCACCTGATGGTAAGCGATGATGTGATCGTCGGTGAAGCACGCTTGCCTCATCTTATAAGCCAAAAGACGTCCGCTGCTGGACATGGCCACCACCAAACGTCGCCTCATTGACCGGTCTCGTGTATCTCGTATCCAGTGGATCCCAGCAACCTTCACCAGGTCATCAGTCAATCTAGTGGGAGGTCTTCTAACGCAATGACCTCCGGTATGCGGTCGCCACTCCAGAACTCTTGCGAGTATCTACATTTCTGATTCAACCACGCAAGGCAACTCCGAGCATAGCCCTCTCTATTGCCCTTTGGGTGACTGTAAGCTTTATGATGAGTCTATTGTGAGGGGCCACGTCTCAGAGCCATAGGTAATTAATGGTAACACACACTAGTCATAGAATTTTGCCTTGAGACACTCTGGTAAGTTGAACGAGAAGATACCGTGCAATTTCCCAAACGCTGCCCAGCCGAGTCGGATTCGATGGTTCTGGATCGTTTGTCCCAGGTAGACATGGCCGTCCAAAACTTCGAGTGTAGAGTCTCCGACCTTGATAGGAGTGGGTGTAACATGGGCATTAAAAATCACCTTGATTTTGTCCATGTTCATTTTAAGACATACTCTTTCGGCAGCTCTACTGAGCTCATCGAGCATTGTACTAAGGTACTACCTGGTCTCAGCCATGAGCACATATCGTCGGCAAACCGAACGTGAGTGATGTACTCGCCATTGACGTTGATGCCTAGCCCTCTCCAGCCCAGAACCCTGAAGACGTCCTCCAGTGCAGCGGTGAACAGTTTCAGAGATATGACGTCTCCCTGTCTCACACCTCGCTGCAGAAGGATAGGTTTCGAGGTCCGATCCTAAAAACGAACTGACATGGTGGCACTTTTGTACAAACACTTCAACACTTCGATATACCGGTATTCGATTTAGCATCGTTGGAGAGACTGCAGTACAGCCCAAGTCTCGATTAAATAGAAGGCTTTCGCGTAGTCTACAAACGCTAAGTAGAGAGGCAGGTTGTACTCTTCGGTCTTCTATATAACGTATGTATGTGATCTACGATGCTGAAGTCTTTACGGAAACCCTTACCTACAAGTAACTAGTACTAGTAGTCGTCACTCTTGACATAAATATCCGTAGGTTGTAGCTATCAGGAAATACACTCCAGCAGGGAATTCCGCTCCTTAGCTGTACGCACAAAGAAAGTATTCCCAAAACGTTTAGTGCGGATGGGTGGGGTGACCACCATGTTCCAATTGCACATCGCCGTACGTCTTGTAGTCTGATAATGGAACTGCTTTCTGTAGTGACATCCACACTCAGCCCTTTAAATCTTGAAGCAAATAGTTTTGTGAACCATCAAAAGTTTTTCAACGCTCAACATTAGATGGCGAGTCAAAACCAAAAAACCTAGGTTTCATAATTAGTGTGTCGAAAATCATAAAGATGTCATGTCAAACGACCACCCTTGTGGCGGTTACCTCCGTCACACAATGCGGCAACTCCGGCAGTTGCCCGGTCTCCTTGCAGATCCCATGCAAATGATGTCGTTTATCTCATATAATGCATGGCTTAAATTGAATATCGTAACATAGATGTACATGTGATGCTACGAGGATGCTTTTGTCGACGATTTGTTTTATATAGAGTAGAGTTATTAACATTGAATAGACATTATTGTATAGGGTTTTAAGACTGATTTGTTGGAAATTTTAAATCAGATCAACGAATATACAGTTATTTTGGGACTGTAAAATTAATTGTGTGATTGGTCCAGTTATTGTGCTCGTATGTTAAATCGATGTTACTTTGATCAAAAATCGAGGATTAGGCGCAAAATTATCGTAAAATCTAAACTTAAGTAAAATTCATTGTACTGTTTTTTTTTGGTTTTTATGCTGATGATGATTATGAAGGCACTTTGGGTTGGGACTGAGTGCTATTAGCTACTTTTTATCCCAAAAAATCCATATTTGGAGTCATATATGCCGCGGCCGCTGCCAAATTGGAATAGTAAGGAATATATTAGGTATAAAAATAAAGGACAGAGTAACGCTACAAGAAATTAAAGCGAACATAAAATTTTAAAATGCACATACCGTTTCAGACAGCTAAAATGTCGATGCATGGGGCATATGCTTAGAGAAAGTAACTGAGTTAATAACAGAATGGTATACGAGAGACAGCAAAACAAATAAAGTTAGACAAATTTAAAGATGAGAAGATGAATTTAAGAAAATAGCTGTTCCCGTTTAGCAAGAGACAGGAATACGTGGAAATTTTTAGAGGAGGCGTTTGTCGACATTCAAGCTTTTACAAACAAGCATCCAGTTTCCGATCATTTAAATAATATAATTTAGATTCAGAGTAACAATAACACTAATTTTGTTAATAAGCAGGCATCTTTCCATTGAAAGAATGATAACAGCAATACAGGCTATTTTTATTTTATTTTTATTTCGAATCCACGATGCTACGGGAAATAACTAGAATAATATTTAAATTATACACGTACACAAAGTACCATCTTGCGGTGTCAATAAATGGCAATAAATAATAATAAAACTACTTTGATGATATCTTTCTACAAGAATTTTATTTTTTAAAATTACATAACGAAATACAATACGTAGCTCTTTCAAAACCTACAGTCATTCAATAAATTAATATTATAATGCATACTAAAAAAAGTAGATTTGATTCCACATACCTATCTGTTATATAACAAGCTTCAATGTTAAATATATGTTTTTAAATCGATCTTTTCTATTATTATAAAATTTCATTATCACGATAACCAAAAGTGTGTACCAAACAGCTCAATCGGACACTGGGAAGTGTGCCAAAATTAACTTACAAGATTTGAATACTTAATAAAAGCTTGTAAAAACAATTGTAGCATTATCTTATTAATCTTATACCTAACGAGTTTTTCTTTCCGGGTGCAGTTGAATAACCGTATTGTGCATGGAGCGACTGCCTATGATACCTCCACAACCTTACTGGGTCATACGAAACTCGGTAGGGGATACCCTATCTCTATGTAGGTAAAATGTTTCATCACCATCGTCAATTTAGCAAATGACGATATCGAATCGTATTGTGTCGCACTAAACGTATCAAGTAAAGTAAAGGAATTTATACGCGCTATAGGAGCGCGTATAAATTCCTTTGGCATGATCGCCATGTAAGGTGCGGTGTTAATGGTAAATTAAACTAATGAATGCCCGAATAATACTGAGTAATTTTTCATAGGATAGTGCATTTAAATGGATACAAAGGTGCAACCCTCACAATAGGATTATTTGCCCCATATAAAAAACCAACCTCTGCCAGCAACTTCACTCAAGTGAAAATTGGAAATGATCTCAAGGGATCATATTCCCGGGATGAAAAGTATTCTATGAAAGTTATGTTCTGACCGTGTGTCAAGTTTCGTTAAAATTTGTTCAGCCGTTAAGACGGGAAAAAGGTAACAGACAGAGCCTTCACATTTATAATATTGGTAGGTTTGAATAAATAGTATAAAGTATGCACAAAAACAGATTTTTCTGACTGGTAACTTCGGCCAATCCTAAAAGGAAGTAAGATTAAAAGTATTTTTTATTTTCTTCATAACGTAACGAATTTTTCAATGATATACATAATATTATACTGATAACAGTATCAATAGTGTCTCCAATTAATTCTGTGATTTGATATAATATTGCTGATAAAAAGTATTGAATTAGATTGCGTGCGATGCCTAATTAGGCATTTGTAGATATATTATGTTTTATTTTCACACGAATCTAAAATAATATAATTAGCCTATGATGAAGAAATTATGCGCATTTATTTCAGCAAGCCTGGACTATACAGTTCTGGGTTAAAAGGCACCCAGAACTGTATAGTAGATTTGAACGATATTTAGCTATTACAGAAAGACACTGCGAAGTAAATTTTTTGGAATGTCAATACCTGACAGCGGTGGCAGTGGCAATGTTTTGGGCCGAACAAATCTTAATTTAATAAGTCCAGTGAATACAGGGCAAAAACCAGACTATTATTATTATTATTATTTATTTATTTCAGATGTAATATCCATATTTTGTTAGAACATACAAATACTTATAAACTATGTTAGTCACTTAAAATTATATACACATACAATACATACACAACATGTCAAAATCTAATTTAAATTAAATTCAAAATAAATGTCAATAATTATATATGTCTATAACAAGATTAATTTAAAGTAAATTTAAGTTCAGTAAAATTTATAAAATAAAAGTCTGTGTTCAGAAGAGCTCAAATTGCAAATTTATAAAATATATTACTTTTCGACATGTAATCGAACACAATGCCACAATATTGGGCAGTCTGTTCGGCCCGCTACAACGCTGAGAATGCTGTTGCCACTGCCGTGGACACGACTTAGCAGCGAGGCGGCTCTTTTTCTAAGGATGGCATGAAAGCCATCGACATGTGCGTCTGCAAACATGCCCGATGCACTACAGTGCCGCGGCAGCCGCATCAGCATCCTAAAAGCATTATTATACTGAACGCGCAGTGCGTTGATTGTCCTCTGCGTATAGTTGACCCATAGACTGCACGTGTAAAAAGATTGGCAAAAAGCCCGAAACAATGTTACTTTTACTGCCTTGGTGCAGCGCGCAAATCTACGAGCCAACATATTGCATCAAACAGCCAACGCCCGGCACTCCCTTACTCCGCTTCAGCTCCGTAAAACGGTCACTATCTAAAGCCTACTCCTTAACTTAACGGCTAGTTCAAAAGGTTTGAAAAAATTATGTTATTCATTAATGTACCTACATTTTTTTATGAAACATAGGTTTCGTGTAACTAATAGTTTTATTTTAAAAAAATATCAACAACACGATATTTTTTACAGAACCATTTATGGTTAGAATTTCTTCTTAACCTACATATAATATGTAAATCAAAAAAAAAAATGCAAACAAAACTATCCAAAAGGAGGTCCAATATTGATATTCTGGTGACGAGCGGACGCACGGCGCGTACCGCGTTAACATTGGGGAATATAATATGCCTTAACGTGGGGTCGGTGCAAAATGTGTTTTTCTTTTCTCCATTTCTGCCAATACAATTATTTTCATTATCTCCCTTTTTTAACTTATTCGTTTCTCACACAATCTTTCCATCGTTTCTTTGGTCTCTTCCTTTCCTTTCCTTTTTTCCATCCACATTTCTTTATATTTAAAACGAACTTTACAGGTTCACATCTTCAACCTTATACTAAAGAAACGGAACCTCCTGTCCTCCAAGCCGCCACAACACAATATTGGCAAGATTGATATCCCATATCTCCGATAATGATAAATGGCATGTTTACGAAATGTGTCAGTGTTACCGTCTGGGAGGCACCCTTATCTTATCAATGTAAGTACCCACTTATTGTGATACTTGTTTTTACTATGATTGGTCTCGCTTCGAACGATTTACGGGTGTTTATAAGTCATTGGCTTTAATAGTCGTAAATTATGTTGTAAGTTTGATATTGGTTTGATTTTCTTTGAAGAGTTCTTTGGGCAGACGATCATCTTTGTTGTGTTATGATTGGTTTATCTGACAAGGATGATCGTTTGATCCACATAGCACGAAATCACCGCATAGCATAGACGTTGCTATTACTGCTAAAGATATTCGAGCTCGCTCAATGAGCGATAATAAGCACAAACATGATCGGCTGGCTTAACTATAGTTCTAATTGTCACGGGCCGTAAATTTTTATGCATTAATGGCACGCCTGGCATATGAAAGTTTTGACAATGACGTCTATAGGTGTAGATGCCAAAGCACTTGATGTTCCGTGGCTTGACAGGATTGGCAGTAGTTTTGGTACCTTTGATTAAATATCTATGTATCATATTTTATGAATCTGTATAGGTGATCAAACTTTCTTGTTGAAAAGCCCGATAAATAAATAAAAAGGGTTTTGCCATTTCAATCAACCATATCGGCTTTATAATTTCATACCAACACCCAATATCGCTAATGCAAATTTTTTAGCCGTGTTGCTAGGCAACTGGGCTTATCCCAGTTGTATATGACCCTTTGTGTCTATTGGCCTTGTTTGTTCTGTCTCCTGCTTGATATGGAGAGAAGTGGAAATTTATATTTTTACCTACTCCTCCGTTATTCTTTTTTGATTAATTTCGTTGCGGGATCCAAGAAAGCTAAATTCATTCTCCGGGACTTCGTCGAGCTTCATTGCCTCGGCGCTTTTCTGGTGGTCGCCACTGTTGATTCTGGCTTTCAGGAGTTGCAGTGGTTTGGGAATGCGGTGGGATTGTTCAAAAAAAAAAATACCATCACCCACCATATAAAATTAAATAAACAATTTATATTGAAAGGATAGTTGGAAGTTGACCCCAATGTAATATACCGTCAGATTCCAGTTTGTAAAAGGTTAAGCTTCTTTATTGAGATGATGATTTATGACAAGATCCCCTACTTTTATTCAACGCGTACGCAATGTGACGTCTCCAATTTGTTAGGTGGCTGTCATCTGTCATGGACACTCCTTGGAACTACGTACGTCACTTTATTGAAATGAGTATTTTACTAGTTTTATCATTCCAGGGGAATGCACTACCGGGATAGAAAAAAAAACTATCCTATGTTCTTCCAAGGGTTCCGAACTATCTCCATACCAAATTTGATCTGAATCGTTTCAATGGTTTAAGCGTGAAAAAGTAAAAGACAGACAGAGTTACTTTCGCATTTATAATAATATTATAGTTGGGATAAGTATATTTGTATGGATGAATAATAAAAACTCACAAACTACCAGGAGAACAGAACGTATTCAGAGATATTATTAGTTTAGATTTGTTTATATGATTCTTGCTAGCTAGAGGTCTATGGTGACACAATTACGGTTCAATCACCTAAACTAATCCAAGGTATTCATTATTCTAGGTGCAGGTGCACTGATTTGTTTATCTTGTGTCTTGAAGTCTATTGTCTATTATTATAAGAATGTCTGTGTCCCTCCCTCTTCAGAATTATTATACCGTTTATTCTACACAGTAGCCAGTTCTTGAGTGGAGATATAATTTAGTACCCGTATTGTAATGTTTTAAGCTAGTTACTTGTTAATAAAATTTCTGCCTAGTTTATGAGGGACGAGTATTCATCGTTTCATTTTCATCAAAACTTTTAACAATTTTGTTTCTAGTTCATCATCATTATCATCATTTCTGCCGAAAGACACTGCTGAATATAGGCCTCCCCAAGCATCACTACATTGACTAATCCCGTGCGTCTCGCATTCAGCGCATTCCCGCAACCTTAACCAGGTCATCGGTCCACCTAGCGGGTGGCTTTCCAATGTATAGTCTTCCGGTTAGCGGTCGCCATTCCAGAACTTTTCGGCCCCATCGGCCGTCTGTTCTCGAGCAATGTGCCCTGCCCACTGCCACTCTAGTTGTTTCTAGTTACTTTCGTTAAATTAGCCTTATAAATCACGTTAACAAATCGAGTTTGGTTAACCACAATACCAACAACGAAAAAGTGTCTACCTAGACTTAAGAATATTATTCATCATTCTAAATTGACATTTCGTACACGATTGAAAGTCTATCTGAGAATGTTATTTTTTTTATATTAAAGGCGCCACATAGTTTATCTGACCTGATTGATAGAACCACTAGATAATCCTTTCTAAAAGTTACTTTCTCGACTTTCGCGACGTGACAAGCAACTAATATGGTCTACATCTGTGAACAGTAGATATCAGTAAACAGATATAAATTATAAATAGGCATACATAAATTGAAAGAGCCTGCGCATACATCGTCAGTACTTGAGAATGTCCGGAACAACCTAAGCAGTCGGCAATCTCTTTTCAAGCTATTGATTTGACCGTAAAACGGAAGCATAATCCTTAGCTAGGTTAAAAGCATTAAAAAAAAAAGATTCATGTACCTTATTTGTGAAACATGGTTATTTCGTGTAATTAATAAAAGAAAAGAATAATTAACAACACGATATTTTTTAGCTAGTTTTCTCCTCCAAAACGATTTGGATGATTAAAAATTTTTACACAAACAAATTGATGGCTACAATTTCTTCTCTGAAAACTAAAACAAAAACAAAACTGTCCAACAGGACTCAGGCGGTTCAATATTGATATTCTGGCTACAAGCAGGCGTGGCCCGTACTGCATTTTTATTGGGGAATATAATTATACGCCTTAAGGCTAACTTATAAATAATCTTTGCCATGAGCGCGTCAATGCCACGATGACGATTGTTGAAATGGCAAAATTTAAAGGATTGATTAAAATAATAATAAGAAAAAATAATAAAGAAATAATCGCTGGTTGGTGTCACATTTCATTCGACATGTAACAAATAACAAGGCCTCTGCGAGTCGGTGTCGACCCCTGGTACGCCTTTCAAGGGTCCGGTCTCGAGAATCTCAATAATATTATAAAGAGGAAAGATTAGTATTTTCGTATGTTTGTAACGAATAAACTTAGAAATATTGATAATGTTGTAATTATTTAAATAATAATTTGAAAGTTTGACAAATTTATGCATATTGGTTGTTGTATGAAATAAGCATAAGCAAGTCAAAGCTCCAGAGCCTTGAACATCGTCGCCGAGTTGCCAGCTTGTCGGTTTTTTATCGGTTGCATTTCGGGGAGTGTGCGATGGAATTGCATGATCTGATTCCGCCCAGCCCGTTCCATCATCGGACTACCAGACGTACGGCGATGCGTCATCGGTACATGGTGGATATCCCACCCATACGCACAACACGTTTTGGGGACACTTTCATTATGTGTTCAGCTAAGGAGTGGAATTCCCTGGAGTCTGTGTTTCCCGATAGCTACAATCTTGGGGTATTTAAGTCAAGAGTGAATAGGTTTTTTCTAGGCAAGCGTGCTTCACCGTCGACCACATCATCGCTTACCATCAGGTGAGATAGTGGTCAAGCGCAAGCCTATAGACGATAAAAAAGAAAAAGCATCTTCTCATGATATTTTTAACTGACTGCGGGCGGGTAATGTTTTTCGAGCGTACGTATGTTTGCCCATTTCTATGGCACGCTCTACAGCTCACTAACACCTTGACGGATTATGACATATGAGTGTCGTTGGATTCATCTCAATTATGGGAGTGACATATGCTATATGATTTTCAAATACCCCCCAAAAAGACGCTGATACATTTTTTTTTCGTATCCAACCGATATATACATCGTAACACTTTTATGTTACTATTTTGGCAAATTCACAAATTCAAGATATCCGTAACTTTGATAGAAAATAAATAAATAAGTTTTGACGACATAACTTTTTGAAGAACTCGTTCATTAATAAAATTAGAAGTCTGAAATGAAACAAATTATTATAAAAACAAGTACTAACTTGTTTTTGTCTTTTCAATAATTATTTTTATCTGTCGGATTTTTGTTAAATAATTTTTCCAATCGATATGGCAATGCTTTCGTTGATATAATGTCAATTGTCTATGGTCGCTTTGAGTGAATGCCCCCTGTATTTGTGTAAATACTGTTTCGCTAATGTTAAGAAGCGCCGTAACCGTAACCGAAACTCGGATATCCGTAATAAAAATCTAACCGTAACCGAATCTGTTTTAATATTACAATTTCTTAAAAAACAATTATACGTAACCGAAACTATCCAAAACTAACGGCCAAACCGAAACAATTTCATATACGTGACCGATATAAATTTATTCTATATCCGTGTCCGTATGATTCGAAATTTCATATCCATAACATCCCTCGCTGATACCACAGCAAGAAAGAGGAAAAAAGATGGGACTTTTATTCAACTTGCCTAGTTAGTACATGTGGGTGAATATTAAAACAGTTATCTCCAACCGACTGAGCTGAAATTTGGCATGCACGTTTCGTTTGGAATGCTCAGTAAGTTAAAAAGCTTGTTTAAAAGATTAATTTTTAAATTAAAAAAAAAAAATTAAAAAAACAAAAACAAAATACCTGCAGATTTCTGCAGTGTATTCTCATACTATTAGGCCCGCTGTTTTGAACGATAGGTAAGTATAGATTTATTCAGACTGCGTATAAGGAAAATGGCCGATGATGGGCTCGAAGCTAAATATAGCTCTAAGCCCATCATTTTCCATTACTCTCAAATTAGTACCACACCGATCTGTCAACATAACACTACTCCATATGGAGATTTTATTTAGTAGAGCGTTGTGAATAAGCAAAATCTATAGAAAAACTATTTACAGAACTATGGGAAAATTAACGCGTGGTGCGTGACTCGACAGTTATTGTTTGGATAGTCTTTTTATTATTTGTATCTCATCTGATGGTAAGAGATGATGTGGTCGACGATGCAGCACGCTTAAGAAAAAACCTATTCACTCTTGACTTAAAAACTCCCAGGTTGTAGCTATTAGGAAATATAGACTCGGGCAGGGAATTCCACTCCTAACAAAAGTTCTCCTCAGTCAGACAATCTGGATCTTTAACTACTACTATAATGACTATTTACTCAAAGGTGGAGTCTTCTTCCTAGCACTATACCACTTTAGGTGGAGTCGGCTCTTCTAATTTAATAATTTTATGGCGCCAGGACAATCTGTCTTGGGTTGTCGGGTGGGTAGTTTTTCCTCCAATACGAGTTTCGTCATGCTAGTCCACCACGTAGCCGTAGGTCGTCCTCTACCTCTCTTATGTTTGGGGAGTTGCAGTGCTTCAGTGCTTTCGTCACTGTATGTTGCTCGTCTCTTCGCATTACGCGACCATACCATTTGTGACGGCTCTCGGTTAGTTGCCGCGAAATTGGGGCGACTTTGAAACTACCACGGATATACTCGTTTCGCACCTTGTCCAGTCTCGTCACACCTCCAGACAAACTCAGCATGTTCATCTCGGCAGTGTGAAGCTTCTGTACGTGCGACGCTATCACTAGGCAACACTCCACTCCATACAACAAGGCCAGCCTCACCACCGTTCTATAGATCTTGCATTTGGTTCTTATTGTCATACGAGCACCGTAAACTCCTGTTAGTAATCGCCACTTCAGCCATGCCACATTCACTCTGTGTGCTAAATCAGTGTAACGTCTCCTTTGTCTGTGATAACCGAACCTAGGTATTTAAATTGACTTATTTGCGGCACAGGAGTACGATCAGGGTAGTAGATTTTTGCTGGGCTACTGCTGTTACTAAACTGGTATTGTAAATGTTCGGTCTTTGATTTATTTTCCGTACTTACTTTAAGACCTGCAGACTCTAGAGCTGTAACCCATGTGGCCAAGGTGGTCTGTAGCTTGATTGTTGATCGGGCTATTAAGACGTTGTCTTGACAGGAGGTTCCAGGTCAGTGAAGCTTGGATATGCTTTGTAGTGTAGTCAATTACTAAAATTGAAAAGCAGCGGGCTAAGGGCAGAGCCTTGCTAAACTCCCAACCCAACCTCGAACTCCTCTATCAGCCCTGCGGGACTTTTGACTCTTTACTTATCTGGCTAGCTTTTTTAAATTTGCATTTTTATACACGACTTCGCTTTCGTGGTCTATCCTACAGACACTGTGCATTTTTCCAGGATAAGCCTAGGCACTCAATGATTCATTAGTTAAAGAAGTTTTGTAATCGGAACAGTACTTACTTATTTTATTATTAACTTATTTGCAGTTGGTAAACTGACCGCGACCTATGTCGATGTATGGGGACAACAGATTTCCAACGGCATAGCTAGTTTTGCCCTGAAACCAGTTTTTATTTTCTTTAGAGCAAAGTCCATTATTTATGAACTTCAGTTATGATAACTAATTATTTTGGTGAATGTTTGCACGGTCCGCGAGTCCAGCTCGGTGGCTGGCTTTTTAATATTCCATAGAATGGCAAACAAGCAGGCGGCCCATCTCACGGTTAGTGGTCCCTGCCTGCTGGTGTCCATAAAGGTGTGTTGCCACCCTTTTCTTTGAGGACTCTCTTTAATTTTTGTTTGATGCTGTCCGTGTCGTGCCCATACAAACAGTAAGTGCTAATTTGTATACAGCTTCTATTTATAGTATGCAAATAATGAGGAATGTATGACAAAGATAAAAATGTAATAAACTTGACATCAAAACAACATGATAGATTTGACGAAAATAAATAAGATAATGTCACTAAAGTCTCTCTCATTGTTTGTCGTGTTGAGTTCAAACACAAAATAAAAAATCATAATAAATAGTGTTGTACGGCCGTTGTTTACTTTACTTCAACAGGTTTACACTGTCTTTTTTGATGGACACGTTGTTTGTGAACCTGGTATTTAAGTAGTGATATGCGGGTGCACAACCTTGGACTAAATACCATCGAACTTATAAAGATAGCTCTTAGCATAAAGCATAAATTATTCATCAGCCTATATCATCCCCATATTGGGACAAAAGCATCCTCTTCTTCATCTTTGCGAGAGGAACGAAAGGAGTAGACCGCAATCCAGTACGAGGGTCCAAGTTGAACGTAACTGGTCTTGGATTTTTGGTTTTAAGACTTTAAAACCAGAGATTTTAAAACCAGTGGTGGTGAAATCATTTTCATAAAATAAAATGCCTGAAGGCAGCACTCTGGGAAGATTGGAAGGTTATGTGGAGAGCTTTGCCCAGCAATGGGAAAACATATTTAATACTTCATGCACACAAACGTACAGAGGCTGACTTAATGGCCTTAGGCATTTTCTACCAGTCAACTTTGGGTAAAGCAGAGACTAATATTCTGACCGAAACTGGTTTTTTTTGCCGAAACCGAAACTTACTCAAATATATTGAAAAACTATTGTATACTGAAACCTAGTCTTGTTCTTCTTAGCGTGTCGATTGCAAATACAATTTTCAAATGTTATTTTGGCCCACGGCAACACCCCTCGCCGACGCAGCCATAAGATCCTCACATAGGGAGCGGGCCGTGTTAGGGTTCACCGTTCATTGGTATAAATGTTGAACAGTAATGGAGCCAGTACACTACCTTGACGCAGCCCATTCTTTTGAACTTGCCACCTACTCTTATCATCCAGGTGGTTAACTTGGAATTGACTGTTACTGAGGAGTTCTCTGAGAGTTTGGAGCGGCCACGAGTGAGCCGCAAAGTTAGCCGAACGACACACGATAATTCACTAACACTGAGTTTCAAAGCGGCCGAAACCAATCCTTCGGTCGGTCACTAACAAATAGTAGTAGGTGCAATATTTTGCAATAAGCAAAATTTAGTTTGAACAAAAAGGTTACATGGGTTCACCCACGACCGAAGACTTTTGAGAGGGTAAAAATGTAAGATATAGTTTTTAGAAGGAATGTCAGTCAAGACGCTAGAACCGCTCAAAGATATAGTATCACAGCTTCAATTGAAGATCATGGACCCATATCAATTTAACAAGATCTTGGAACTGAACTGATCGTAAAACTTTTTAAGTTTTACTATCTGTTACTTTAGATACAAGCAGTGTTGTAACACCGTAGGAAAACTTAGATTTTCATCAGTTCAGTTGGAATTTTTTTTACGGGCGGGCATTGAGCAGGCAATGGAAAATATCTGCTACTTAGGGTTTCAGGCAATCTTTCACCCGGTTAAGTAGGCTACTTTAAAACAAACGTGCACCTTCATCAACCGCATAATCACTTAACATCAGGTGTGATAGTGGTGAAACACGAGCCTTTCAACTATAAATAAAATAACAACAAGTATATTTAACAAGGTAAAGGACCTTACCTGAGAAAATACCAGGAACGAAGTAGGTATAGCAGCTAGTCCACATAACAAATAGAACAGCACTACATGCCAATGGCCAGTCTTAGTTGCCAGTATTGCGGCCTCGTCCAACTCCTTGGTCCACGTCATTGTCACCTCACTATTTTTGTCACTTTTTCAAAATTGGAACTATCTTCGCGTATCCCCAAACACAAACTCGACATTTTCTGCAAAGCTGTTATTTTTTATTCGGTATTTATTGGACCTGTTATTTTAATTTATGCACTAAATTAATATTTTTTGTTATTATTTATTGGACCTGTTTTATTATTTATGACACTTACGATTATTTAAATTATTATGATTTAATAAGCATATGATTAAGTTTGTATAGTTCCTAGTTATTATTTGATTTATTGTGAAAACATGCAAATTATTTTCTAATTTTAATACAAAATTTTATTTGTGAAAATATGTTTTATTTAACTTTTAAAAGTAAATAATTATGTTTTTCTCAAAAAGTTTTCTTAAAATAAAATCACTTCGAAAGTTAATTTCTTTCAACAAATAATTACGATAACTTCGATATTAATTCCTATCACTTTAGTAACACACGTCCATGTTTCGAAGTCTTGAAATCATACTAAACAACATTCTCGGTACGATTGGACTGACCAGGGGATTAACCCGACCATGTCTGGTAGCCTAGTGTTTGGTGAAACAATAGCATTATTACAAGCAGTTTTTATTTAGTAGTGTTATATCGATAGAGTACTGTTAAGGAGTACTATTTAGCATATTCTCATTTTTTACTCACTTTATTTATTTGGTAATACTAAGTACTGATTGAGAGATGCTAAAATAAATATGTGTATTATTTCTGTACAAATTAACTTTCATAAACTAATTTGAAGTCTGATGATTTGTTTTTGCATTTGTGCATGTGGGTTTACTTCAGAATTAAAAACGTAGTTATAATCTTTAAAAATGTAGTGGTACCGTTTAATTTTCTTGAGACATCAGATGGCTATATTTTTTACCTAAGGCAATTAATACCTGAGGGATAAGAATAGTGTTTTACAAAGTATAATAATAACTGTTTAAGCCAATAATTATAGGCCAGTGTCAATTCTGCCGGTTCTCAGTAAGGTCTTCGAAAAGTTAATGCTCAACCAATTGTTGCGTCATTTTAACAAACATTCCATCTTTTATGATCAACAATACGGTTTTACCAAAGGGCGTTGCACAACTGACGCGGGTGTCACCCTAATAAAGAACATATTTAAGGCCTGGGAGGAAGCACAGGACGCCATTGGAATCTTTTGCGACCTCTCGAAGGCGTTCGATTGCGTTAACCATGAGACTCTATTGTTGAAGCTCGAGCACTATGGAATTAGACACACAGCCCTTGAGTTACTTAGATCATATTTAAAAGCCAGACAAGTTAAAGTTCAGGTAAACGGCGTAAACTCACTAGGGTCTGAAATGACAATGGGTGTGCCTCAAGGCTCGATATTGGGTCCTTTCCTCTTTTTAGTTTATATTAACGATTTACCCCAATTACTACAAAATCAACCGAAGATGGTGTTGTTTGCTGATGACACATCTTTGATATTTAAAATAGATCGGCGGTCACGAAATCTTGATGACGTGAATAACTCCATTTATCAGGTCCAAAATTGGTTCACGGCAAACAATTTAGTACTAAATGAAAAAAAAAACCAAATGTATTAGATTCACATTGCCGAATGTTAGAAGTACCGAATGCGATATCATATTGAATGGCGAAAAGCTGGACTTTGTAAATCAAACAGTTTTCCTGGGAATCACTCTAGACGACAAATTGCAATGGGGTCCTCATATAACATCTCTTGCGGGTCGGCTAAGCTCAGCCGCTTATGCTGTTAGAAAGATAAGACAGTTAACGGATGTAGAAACCGCGCGGTTGGTCTATTTTAGTTACTTTCACAGCATAATGTCATACGGTATTTTACTGTGGGGTCGAGCGGCTGACATTGAATCCATATTTATATTGCAAAAGAGAGCTGTCAGAGCCATATATAAGTTAAGTCACCGTGAATCTCTTAGGGAACTGTTTAAAAATATTAATATTATGACAGTTTCTTGCCAATTTATTTATGAAAATATTATGTATGTAAGGAAAAATATACATCTCTTTAGTAAAGTCAGTGATAGACACAATTGTAATACCAGAAATAAAGATAAGTTAGATCAGCCTTCTTACAGACTAGCTAAAGTACAATCATCTTTC
Organism: Orthosia gothica; assembly: GCA_949775005.1. Classification (NCBI taxonomy): domain Eukaryota; kingdom Metazoa; phylum Arthropoda; class Insecta; order Lepidoptera; family Noctuidae; genus Orthosia; species Orthosia gothica. The sequence goes on from OX459035.1 coordinate 25,036,231, forward strand.
ATGGGGTACTGTGTTAAATTCTATAACAAAATACCTTGTGATATATTAAAACTAAATGAAAGTAAATTTAAAACTTTAGTTAAAAGCACCCTTTGTAAACAAGCATATTACAAATTAGATGATTATATTCAAGATAAGAATGCTTGGAAACATGCTGGTCCTGCTCCATAGGGCATTTTCCTGATAATGCTTTTTAATACTTTATACCTGCGTGTAGAGCTATTCTGGGTGCATCGTCCTCACATATATTAATGTATGTACGTATGTTAATATTGTAAAACACCAATTTTTTTTTTTAAAAGAGTAAGTATGGAGTTTCTTGTGCGTTCTTCTCCATATCAATCTACTTTCCGAATGCACGGTAGAATCATTTTTTTTTTTTTTTTTTTTTTTTTTTTTATCTATATTTTTTTTTTTTATTACTTTTAAATTTATTTTTTATTACTTTTAATTTTTAATTTTAATTTATGTGACGTTCAAAAGTGCCGTTTATTGGCCTAATTGAATAAATATATTTGACTTTGACTTTGACTTTTTTATTGCAACTTATTTCTTGAAATTGTGAAAAATTATTGCGAAAACCAGTAGAGTTTTAATAGTAAATTATGTCATATCAAAAGCAATTCAATAAAGGTGTGGTGCGAGTGACAGCGAGAGTATGGCAAAAATATGATTGTAACCCTATAGTGGCTTAGCTGTCTTTCTTATAAACTTTTCTGTTAGATTGATATATGAACCACTTACTTAAACAAACTACAACAGAGAATTGGGTGTGTTTAAAACATCACAATTTATCGTTTCACGTAACGTATGGTGTGATTGTATGTAGGTACCTAAGAATATCTTTGGATTAACCAAAATTTAATAAATTAATACCTTTTAAATCCGAGGGGAAACCCTAGTACCTATTATCAGCTCAGATATTGTTCACCACAAACGCGCGACTTCGTGGTTTTGTGACGTCAACCGCATGCGTCACCTGGCGCAAAGAAGATTATGAAATATTATGTATTGTAAAATAATAGAGTAATGCTGATGGTACATTTAAATCGAATATTTATAGGTACCTACCTAATACGGTGTTATTGATATAAAACATGACTTAGGAATAAGTGTATAGGATAAAGGTATGAAAATACTTTTTACAAGCTTTTATTTAGTTTCACCTGGCTTGCAGCTAATTGCCTAAGTCAAACCAATCACATCAACAGAAATCCACATCGCGTCTTTCATCTCGCATGTGATTGGTCATTGTTCATACTCTTTCATGGGGTCAAACCCTTTGGCTTGCCGAATTCACTTATGAAATTAGACTGCCGAAGAAGAACAGTGTTGGCACAGTGGTAACGGCCTCGACTTAGAAGTTGTAGGTAGGCGCTTTACTTTATTTCATCACAACTGCTCTTAAAACATCGTGAGCAAACCGGCATGTCTTTAAAACAAAAATTCGAAATTATGTGACATCCACCAAACCACACTGGCCGCGTCGTGGATTACGGCCCATTTCCTCTCACAGAGAGGAGGCCTGCACGCACAACGGACCAAATGGGTGTCTAAGTATAGAAAAGGGGTTCCAGCTATTCCATTCTATGCTATCCTGGGCTGCCGATGTCTGTAATCAAATCATGCAAGCTAAATTTTACTCATTTCCCAGAGTCTGATTGAGCTGAAAATTTTCACACACCTTTGTTTCTCGAGACAAAGCAATTTGTTTTTGAATTTAATACTTAAATAAATAAAGTAATTTAATCTAATACTTAAATAAATGTAAATAAATACACTTTCTGAATAATAATCAATTAGATCCGTTGCTTTGATTCTCATGAAGTTCAGACTTTTTCATCCAAAACTGGCAGTTAAATACATTCCAATCGATTACGCCATAAGTAAATTCTAATCATAATTCAAATTACTGAGATATGCAAGCGAAGTCAGATGAATCCAGTTTATTTCAATAAATAAACTCTTCTCGCTCACAACGCGACCTCACCTTACCAGTGGCGCTTTCAAATCAAGATTTAGACCTGTTTTCAAGTGGATAACGTGCTTATGTATTTATAGATTAAAACTAGTTGGATGGCGTTCCTCAATGTAAAGGTAATTAATTATATGAATTATCTGTTTAATGTTATTTGTTGTAGTTCGATTATATTAATCTGTGCAATAAATTATTTCAATAGTCTTTTATGATGTAGTATTAAGGTAAGGAACTCCCCGGTTACTGTTAAAAGATTTGCTGAGTTTTATGTTAACCTGGTACAAGAGATGAATAAATTGATTGAAAATGATAGTTGAGATAATGAATAATTAATATTTATTGACAAGGCAGAATGGAAGAAGAAAACGTGATACCCCAAGTAACATGGGACAAGGGCTGGAAGATGATGACGAATGTTTAGCTGGTAAAGTAGAGATTGCTTGTAGAATTATGTATTAAGTAAAATTTTAAAAACCCCCAACAAATGTTTATTTCAAGCTTTTTAGACAACGTAATTTATCTAGTAGTAGACACGCTTCGATCGATAATCTATCTTCAATTATGACACGATAACTTTCAAAAATGCCCGATGCAAACAGTGAAACGCCCATAACGTCTGAACGGTTGAACCGAGCTAAGAACACACTAGGTAAAATTACCTATCAAACAAAGTAAATCAAAATTAACTCATTAGTTTAGGAGCTACGATGCCACAGACAGATACACAAATACATAAACACACAGATACACACTTCAAACTTATAACTTTCCGTCGAGAAGAAAAGAAACTTAGCAAAACCTGATTGTATTGAATTTCCCGTGGCCTATTTTACAGGGACCGTGCAATTTTCAGGCTAAATGTATCCTATCCTATGCCAATCAAAGGTAATGCAGCTTTATCTATCAATTAAATAATTTGATCTGTATTTGTAGAGATTACGTTTTACAAACATAATTATTAAAATAATATCCCTATTTATAATGCCAGTTTAGATCATTTTTGTGGATCCTCCTTACTCTTGTCGGTTTTGTCTTGCGGTCCTTTTTTGTTTTCCGCTATAATCTTCGCTCTTTACTCTCAACAGAATATCCTACGCATGCATGCAAAAAAAAATACATAAAAAATATAACTGTATTAAGTACCTATTAATTTATTTTACAGCCTTAATGTCAGTGAATAAATGTAAGAGTGACGAGAATGCATAAATCGAGAAATGAATATATTAGAGGAAGTTTGAAATTGGCGCCAGTGACAAAAAAGTTTAAAAGAAACCGTTTGTCCTGGTATGGTCATTATGATCAGGAGGGATGAAACGCATGTAACCAAGAGAGTTATGAATATAAATGTGGATGGATGGAGAGGCAGGTGAAGGCAAAAGAAAAGATGGATGAACTTTGTGTGGAGTTATATGCAAGAAAAGGGCGTCAGTGATAGCGTGACGGGACAGGACGGTATTGAAGAAGAAAACTTGTTGCACCGGCCGGCAGCCCCAAGTAACATGGGACAAGGGCAGGAAGAGAATGAGAGATTGAACCTTAATAAATTTTTTTTTGCAAACAACAAACGTGTTTGTATTGGCACAAAATAGAATAATATTTACCTAAACTGAAAGCAATAACAATGCAATAAATTAAATTGGTCTTTGTTTTGCTAACAAAATAAATAAGCTGAGTATTTTTATTGAACCTGTCTTGTATAAATAAAATCTATTTATAAATTCCATGTTGTTTAAAGGACAGGCCAGAAGAAGTATTGTTATTTTCCATTTATTTTGTTGCATTGAATTTATAGTGGTATTGTTTTGTTTGCTCATAAATAAACAATGTCAAGCGATTAAATTGGCTGTGTTATTTTATGTTTAACCAATCAGAACAAATGCGGCATAACGGCCAAGTGTTTCCGGACTCGCGCACGAAGGGTTCCGTACCATTATCGCAAAAAAAGGCAAAAAGATCACGTTTGTTGTATGGGCGCCCCACTTAAATATTTATTTTATTCTATTTTTAGCATTTTTTTGTTTTGCGGTAACAGAAATACATCATACATCTGTGAAAATTTCAACTGTCTAGCTATCACGGTTCATGATATACAGCCTGGTGACAGACGGACAGACAGACAGACGGACCGCGGAGTCTTAGTAATAGGGTCCCGTTATTACGCTGTGGGTACGAAACCCTAAAAAGTACCAGGACATCAAAAGTGTTAAGAGCATTCCTGTCCAAGGTCCAGACATTCCTTGAAAAGTAAATGAAGAAGAATTAAATGAAGTTCCAGAACAATCCAGCATCAACAAAAGTTTGTATCACATTACCAGGAGCTCATACGCAAATTGGAGTTTAGTAGTTCCCAGACAAACCACAAACGAGTATCAGGTCAGGCCAGTTATGTGAGCAAACAAACCCGCTATACGGATGTTTGAACATAATTTAGTAGCTCCAAGCAATTGCACAGTTCCTACCGAGGGTCCATGTTCTTCGAATTGAATTATTTATGTCTTATTCATGTGCCAAATACGAGCTCTGATTACTTTATGGTATACTGGTACTTTTGGAATGTGGGAAAGATGGTCGTCACTCGTACGTGGAAAAATGCGTAGAAAGCTTGAAAGAAACATTTTCAGTTTTGTTTATAAAACTCGCTATCCATGGTATGATTAAGATAAACACATTAAATATCAATTAGCTGATTCTAAATTTAAATTTCTGGTTAAAAAAAAATGTTATTTTGGGTTTAACCTCATCATATGACTAAAAAGGTTTTAAAAATAAGGCCCATTATATAAACTATTATTATAAATAGTTAAAATTATTTGTTTTTTTAGTTTGTGGAAAGTACTCTATTAATAAAATTCTATGATTGATAGAAAACTACACTTATGTTTATTTTTAACCCCCGACGGAAAAAGAGGTGTGTTATAAGTTTGACGTTTGTAATTGTGTATCTGTCTGTCATTACTCCTTTACAGATGAACCGATTTTGATTTAGATTTATAAGGTTCCGTTTCCCAAAAGGAAACCTTTTAGAGGATCACTTCGTTGTCTGCCGTCTGTATGTGCGTGTGCCAAAACCATTTTCTCTGGAACACCTGGAGGTATCAAGTTGAAATTAATATTACGTACTCAGATCTGCAATCTCTTGCATTTGTGAAAAAAATCATACTTCTAAATCAACGCAATCAAAAGATACGGCCCTCTACGCATTTTTCAGAAATCGCAAGGGAATCAAAACCTAAAGGGTATTTACAGTTGACCTAGAAACCATAAATTTGACAAGAAACAATGTGTTATAACACAAATAAAGGAAAAAAAACAGAAAACTGTACATTTTTACCTACATAAAAAAACCTTAATAACTTATTTGCAATTGGTAAACTGACTGCGACCTATGTCGATGTATAGGTTCAACAGTTTTCCAACGGCAAATTTAATTTTGTTCCTTCGTTACAGCAAAGCTCTGTGAACCCATTGTTTACAATCATCAATAATGTTACCTGATTATTTTGTTGAATGTAGCTGTTTATACGGAACCCTCGGTGCGCGAGTGCAACTCGCACTTTGCCTAATTTTTTGTTTATATAGGCCATGGAAGTGAACCCGCGGGAAACAGCTAGTTATTCAAGTCATAGTTTAGCCGAGGTAGCTATTGATAAAAACGAATGACGACATGGAAACCTAATATGTTTTGTGTCGTCATAAAAATTAGGACCTTTATCTTACTTAAAACTTAATTAGCTCAACCTAATCAATAGAAAAATAGATTAAATAATAACATCGTACGACATGATAATGAGAAAATATTTGTTTAATTCAGCGCAAAATATGTTGATTATCTAGTAAGATAAAGACCCTTTTAGACGACGCAATACGCCACACATTCTTTGCAATCGCTTCGGAACCTGGGCAATTATTACAATCTAAAATAGTATAGTGTTTTTCGCATCAAGTGGACTCTCGCATACCATAATCATCCATAGTTGGCCCACCTTGTGAGAGAGCACTCTATAACATTTCAGCCGACATCATTCTGCAAGCCATGTCCACTGATATTAAAGTTTTAAAGTTTGGAAATTCTTCGTAATTCATCAAGAACTATTGGCCCTGTTGATGTGGCGACACTTGAGGGGAGAGGAAGATATCCAGCAGAGGAAGTCCTTCGGTTAAAATGGTGATGAAATAGAAAAAATCATCCAGGGAAAATAGTGTTTCTCTCCAGACCATTTTTTAAAATAAAAGCAAGAGGAGTATTGTTGTTTTCTGGTTTTAAAGGTTTGGGCAGCTGGTGAAGAATTTCAACGACGTGTTACTCAAAGGTTTTACTGTCTGATGCGACGATGGTGACACGTTGACGAGTAACCATACAACAAAAGTAAACTTCCAAATTGGTTTTGTGTGGCTTCGCTCCTGAACTCCTGTGTTGTTTTTATCATGCATTTATCCGACATAAAGTTGTAACCTGTGGCACTGAGCAATTTCTACCAATGACAAACAAACAATCTAACCTCGTTATAATACTAGTCTAGCATTTTAAATGATCTCATTTGACCATCCAACTCAATCGTGCAAAAACAACCAAGTGGAAAATCTCATTCTACTGAAAAACAATTAAAAAAACAAATTCGGATAGTCTACACATCTCGTACATACTAGGACGTCAGACACAAAACAGATGTTGAAAATGTACCGCACATTTGAATTATTACGATTATGATGTACAAGATGATATTGCTATTGATGGCTTTGTTTATCAACAATGCCTATTATTAGTGTACATTATGTTTCAAACTGACAGGCCAGACATACAGCGGTGCACCACTGATATAGGTATGGTACTGGATACTCCAGTAAGCTTTTATTGTGCATACTGCACAATACTACACAATACAACTGCCTGATAGCTGGTATGCTGGAGAATGTGTGCTTGTACCTTCTAGGCAAGTGTGTTTCACTGTCCTCCAAATTATTGCTTATCATCAGATGCAATGCGACAACAAACAAACGAGCAGATGAACGAAGCTTATTTAAATAGGGAGGTAAAACGTTTGTCTATACGAGGTAACCTCTGAAAGTACTGATCTGTTTTAAGGACGTACCCAAAGGGTAAAAACAGGACCCTATTACTATGACTCCGCGGTCCGTCTATCTGTCACCAGGCAGTATCTCATGAACCGTGATAGCTAGACAGTTGAAATTTTTACAGATGATGTATTTCTGTTGCCGCTATAACAACAAATACTAAAAACAGAATAAAATAAATATTTAAGATGGGCTCCCATAAATCAATCGTGATTGTTTGCCGTTTTCACGATAATGGTACGGAACCCTTCGTGCGCAATTCCGACTAGCACTTGGCCGTTTTTTTTTTCTTCTAGTAATATTAGGCAAAACTATATCGCTTAGTATCAGTGGTGTTTTATCCTGAAAAAAGGCAAGGTACCTGTATGCCTGTGATAGACCACGCAAGTAAAATTGTGGGACAAAGGTTGTCAAGGAAAATGGTTTTTCCTCATATTCAATTTGGCCACACACAAACGTACGTCATTTATTTCTTAAAAATATCAAAACTACTTTAGTTTTCCTCAACTTTGAAATCGATCAATCATTACGGTTGTTCCTACGCACATCCTTATCAAATGAAATGGAAATATTTGAAGAATATTCCAACTGTCATGATCATGAGCAAGTGCTATCTCTTTTAGATAAATACCACATGAAGAACTTACCCACGCATTATCGCCGTGATTTTTGACCGACTTGCCAAGGAGGAGAGTTTATGTTCGAATTTAATATGTTTGTTATTTTTTGTTTATTTTCACCGATTTCTCCGTCAATTGTACACCGATTTAGAAAATTCTTTTTTTGTTTGAAATTATATGTTCCCAAATTGTTTTTGGTGATTTTTTTAAGTATTAATTTGTAAATATCTTTCTTTTTGGAAGTCGCTGTCCATAACGAAAAAAATGGGTACCAATCAAAGACACAGACTTAAAAAAAAGTTAATTAAAAAAAAACAAAAAACCTGCGGAGGATACATGTTCGCGAGCTGGCTGACCAAAACCAGATGTATCCTCCGACTGCACAGCATGAATTGCTTCTTCTTTACGTCTTTTTAGTTCGCTTTTTAAGCAGACGGGTGTTTTGTTTTTTTAATTAGCTTTTTTTATTTATAACTCCTTAGTAAGTTTTTTTTAATTAGGTTCATTTAAACATATAAGTGTAATATTTTTGAAATCACCTCTTAAATCCCTTTATTTTGATACTCCACACGATGGGTTCGGAATATGGCATCCAAAATCCACAAATTTTAATTTCCAATTTTAATATAGCCAGTGACACTCGCAGGGTTAAGACGAATCGATTGACGGAAGAATCATCAAAATCAACGAACGTGTTTGGTCTCTAGAACGCCATATAGAAACAAACATACATACACACATAGAATGATAAACACATTACCCTCTTCGGCAGTCTGGTAAAAAGAAAGTTTATTTTTTACTTTGTAGTGTTTTCATTTGGAAGTCGGTAGTATTTTTTTGTAAAAATGTTTTTTTCGTATGAATTAAAAAATGTCAAAAGAATTTATTTTAATGACGACGCTTATATACTACTGCTGCATGAGGTCGTGGGTTCGATCCCCGTGGTTGGGTAAAGTGTTATTGCGCTTTGCCATCTGGTATTTCTCAGAAGTACCGTGGAATCTGGATTCGTGCCCAGTTGAAAAAACTTGTCCTCTGTGATATAGGACTTCAACATAACTCTCTCTCTCTCTGCCTAACCCTTCGGGAATACAGTAGAGATATTATATTATGATGTTATGATTTTGTTTAAAACCCTTTACAATTACTTTATGCAAGCGTCATTCACATTGTCGGCACTAAAGGTCTTTTGTAAGTAACCAGTTTTCTTAATTATTGTATTGATTGTATATGACTGTTTGATGCCAAAATAAAATAAAATAAAAAATAAAATAAATTATGACATTTTATTTAAAGAATAAAATCCATCCTGGGACTGAAGCTTCCTTCTGTGTGAGGGAGTGCGCCGTACCTACGTAACCCACCACGCAGACATCGCGTGGCTTTGTGTAATCCATTCATAAGCTCCTATACTTAAATATAATTATATAATCGGCTTTATGCCTCATATACCTGAGTACACAATAGACCAGCGCAATGGGACAACTACGACCTACGTCCCAATTAGAAACAATTTGCTGTCCATTAACTAATCGATGTGCACGGAACTATTCACTGCCAGCTGACGCATGTTCTCCCGGTAATTCTGGTCACGTGTACTGGATTAAAGGGTTTCGAATCTTTGAGCTGGGACCTTCCAGGATTGCCTAGAAAGAATAAAATACACTACCTGCTGAATTATGGGGTTTTGGTAAATTAGTATTCTTAGGTGCTGAAGAGGGTTCTTATCCTTCTGGAGTTATTGCCTTCTTGAGTAGGCTGAAAAGTCTTCGGTCAATTGATTCGTGAAACAATAGTGTTCGATAGCTAACTTTATGTGCTTCATGTAAATGCAAGTCACAACCATGCACTGAAAGGGGTCATATATGCATATTTTTTTTGAGCTCGTCCTGTCTATTCCTCCAGTCAGTTCCCGTTACTTGGGGTTGGCTTTCCTGGTCATAAGACGCCAATTGTTTCGCTGATAAATTTCGCCAGAAGATAGACCGTCCTTCTTCATGTCCTTCTGGATTCTAGTCATCCATGATGTCAGCAGTCTACCTCTCCCTAACTTTATGTATCTTTTAATATATGTGCTCCTGGTGGAGTTTATTCCCGTTGACTACTAATACCACTTATTCTCCTACGAATGGTGGACGCTGAGACAGAATGGTGCTCCCCGCTTTCTGGTTTTTAACCAAAATACAGTTTGGTTTTGGTTGATACCAGGCTCCAATAAGTCCAAGTAGTATGTAATTTTCGTTCGTATAACGCGTGTGTAATATCAACCAATAGATCACAGTGCATGCATGATTGGCGACGGCAAAGGTCTTGCACGCTCTGTCGCTCAACTATTTGTAGGTGTAGGTACCTATTTACTTACGATGCACAGGCAATGTATGAAGATTAAATACACCATCATTTATTGCTACAGGTAGCAAAGAACGGGGTAATCATAAATCATAATTGTTTTTCATTCCTTTTCAGCCTTAAGCCTAATAAAGCCTATTTAAGCCAACCCAAAATCTTCGGGTCCAATGTCAAATCCGTGCTTTACGGGTGCGAAACGTGGAAGGTCACAAAGGACATCTCACGCCAAATACAAGTCTTCGTCAACCGCTGTCTTCTTCGAATTCTCGGAGTTTACTGGCCCGAGACCATCTCCAATGTAGAGCTGTTGGAGAAATGCCACGAGAGCCCGATCGACCGCCAGATCAAGCGTCGCAAGTGGAGATGGATTGGCCACACGCTCGGAAGGGGTCCCGATCACATACCCAATCAAGCTTTGGACTGGAATCCCCAAGGGAAACGAAAGCGTCGCCGTCCCCGCCAAACCTGGCGTCGCACCGTGTTGGCAGAAGCGACGAGCATCGAAATGACATGGAGCGAGGTGAAGCGTGAAGCTCAAGACCGATCGCGATGGAGGTCATCTGTAGACGCCCTCTGCCCTATCTAGGGGTTATAGGACATTAATTCAAGTAAGTCAAGCCAACCCGCCCATTCCTCGCATAGACATATCTAGATTTCTTTAATAATGAAAGTCTAAAATAATATTTTCTACAAGCATTAACCTAACATAATAAATTCTCTAAATGATGATGAAAACAGAATCAATATAGGTTGTGCAGTTGAGAAGAGAAAAAACAAATATAATTTTATTTTCTAATTACATTGATTGTTCTATCATTTGTCGTATCATTGAGTTAAGCCCGCCTTTGTACATGTACTTTATTATAACATTGTATTAAATATTGTTTTTGGTGTACAATAAAGTATTAAGTATAATTTTCTAATTACACAGCTACAATACCTAAATGAATTTTAGCGCCGTAGTCTCTTTTATTTACACGATAATTTTTAAAACAAATAAGTACAAGGTTTGCATCAACTAGCAATTCAAATATTCTTCTTGTCTTCAACCTTTTTATGAAGTTTTAATGTTAATTCACTATCATTAATTTGGTCCGTAGTTAAAAAATTCAGAACTTGGGACAGGAATAAAATATTTCTTTGTTTTCATTATCATCATCGACTTTATTACATGTGAAATTAGAGCCATCCCGAATCATAAACATATTGTAGTAATTCATTAATATATACATATCATGTTTATCCTAAGCACTATTCATTTATTTTATTTTGGCAATATTTTTAAACTAAGTTGCACGAGGGAGCCTTGCTTAAAGAACCTTACTTAATAAAGCCATCCATTACAAAGTCACTGCTCTTTTGTGTAAATAAGCACTTAACAAAATGGAGTTCTGTGCACATGGGTACAATTATGATAAATTTAGCTGTCAAATATAACAAATTGCTCGTAGATTTAAAAAAAAAATGTGCCATAATTTAAGCAGGGTCGTAACATTGAATTGAAGCATTTACCTACTTCATTCCAAACCAATTCTTAATTAATTTGTCTAATACGAGAAAAGAAATCTCAAGACCGATTCAAATCTTCTTCACCCGCTGTCTTCATTGCATACTCGGCATCTACTGGCCCGAGATCATCATCAATGTAGAGCTGCTGAAGAAATGCCACGAGACCCCGATTGACCGTCAGATCAAGCGTCCTATCTGGAGTTGGGTTGGCCACACGCTGCGAAGGGATTCTGAACATATACCACAACAAGCGTTGGATTCGAATCCTTAAGGCAAAAGAAAGCGTGGCCGTCCCCGTCAAACCTGGCGTCGCACCGTGTTGGCAGAAGCGACGAACATTGAAATGACGTGGGGCGAGGCGAAGCGTGAAGCTCAAGACCGATCGCGTTGGAGGACTACTGTGGACGCCGTGTGCCCATCCGGGGGACATAGGACATTAAGTCAAGTAAGTCACTGTAATGGGTGCGAAGTGACATCAAATTAGGGTAGTGCATAGTCAGGAACCAGTTATTTAGTATAAACTTAACAGCAAATGTACTAAAGTTACGACATAGAGAAACAACTATGGAAACAATCAGAGGGTCAATTTATCTATTTGTTAGAAACTTTCTAAGGTAGGTAGAAGCCTCTGATTGCTTATTAACAGCTAACTATTCATATTGCCAGACACCAGACAAGATTAAAAATGTAGTCAGCTATCGAAGCTTATGAGTTGCTGTAAGAAGAAGTGAAATAGATGAAGTTTGGCAAAATATACGAGACTATTAGAATTCAGACTCAATCGAAATTTTGCAGTCAGCCATGACTGTGCAAAATCAATAGATTTGAATACCAAATACGTAAGCCCCGGGCCTCTACAACGTAAAACGACACTACGATCTTAGAAAAACCGGTAAAAAACCAGCATCGGTATTCCATTGACGAACATCGAAGGAATCCATCGATCATGTCTGTCAACTCAATTGACAGACAATGACCGGTATCGGGAAATCTCCAGACGGTTTTCGATCGCTAGGAAAATATCAATGACACTGGTATTTAGTACACTTGTACGGTAAGTCCTAAGTTCATCGTGTTCACAAATATCAGGTGCTAAAATGAGCCGTCTTTTTACCCCGTCATTGTGTTCATGTTTTTTATTTATTTGTTTTAGTACATGGAGGACTTACCGCAATGTTGTTTGTTGTTTGTAATAAATACAAACAACAAAGAAAACCATGGTCAACTGCAGAAAGCCAATATCAAATTTTCTCCTAAGTCACAGGAACATACACCTAGTTTAGGAGTCAGAGTATCTAAAAATGACCTAATGTTTAAGGCCTTTTATATGTTTAACTACCATGAATGTTTGTAGACAGGCTTTTAGGTGAAATAAAATTATTATTATTATTATTAAATCCTCACGTATAGATTTATAATAATAATTTATGGTGTGAAAGAAAGAAAGAAAAGAAAGAAAGAAAAATATTTATTTGTGACCCGCACAGGAGACACGAGAAATAAGCATAAAATTAAACAATAATAAAATAAAAACCCCGTGCGAGACCAAAAAGGCTCCTATCTCAGCATGTGCAGCGATAACCAAAAAAGGTAATAACGCTGCGCTGATATTCTGATAGGGCCCACTGTTGATGGGACACACTACAAAAAAAAACAAAAAAAACAAATACAAAAAAGTCAAGAAAGAAAATAATAAATTAATAAAAACAGAAACAAACAATATTTCCCACCGCTAGCTACTTGAAAAATTTGAGGTTTGCCGAATTCAAACTGATTGTGAATGGATCTAAATCATATTCCATGCATATATCATTGACATTTCTGATACTATAAATTTTTGGATCACAAATGAAACCTGGCTATATAATAATAGCCGCACGGGTCGATCTTCAAAGGTAAGCAACGCTTGCCGGGGTCGGTACGTAGATGGGTGGATGGATTTATTACATACCGAGAGTCCGAAACTTCGTGCCTCGAAAAACACGTAACGCTGTTGATCCTTGCCATTTGTATATCTTTGACAGTCGCTAAGGGTAGTCAACAACATTAAATCTGACACCAGTATTGCCAAAGTATATTGTGTTACCCAGTTACTGGGCTGTGGAGGTCAGATAGGAAGTTGCTCCGTGTAAAATGCTAGTATCTATACTTCATAAAAGATAGCTTGATCTTTGCGACAGATGTCATTATCAATACAGTAACAATAGCGCTTGACAGGCTAACAATAACGTGTACGTCAGTTTGACATATGTCACAGAGATCAAGCTATCTTTAATGAAGTATATCTTAATCCGGTTACACTGACAATCGATCTACACACATCAACACGGTCTAGGGATATTTCATACTCAATTAAATGGATCTGACGCAGAATGTCCCATTCGCAAAATGTCACGGTGAAAAAGAATGTCCTATTCGCGAAACGTCCTATACGCAAAAAGTCCCATTCTCAAAAGGTCCCATTCTTAAAAAGTCCCATTCTCAGAAGGTCACATTCTCAAAAGGTCCCATTCTCAAAAGGTCCCAATTGCATAAACTCGTATATTATGTGTCAAATACCAATGCACGATACAACCCAGATGGCGTCACACGCCCCGTACGTCACTAGTCTTCGATTTTGTTGAAGCTTTTTGAGGATATTGTTCTCAAATTGTTCTATTCAGTACCTTCAATGAAAAAAAGTGTACCTCTCGGGTTTCCCTAAAAAATGGCAAACAAAAAATGACGTACAGGGCGTATACGTACGTAATTTTTTTTTTTTTTTTTGCATGCCTAAAAAGCCACAAAAGCTTTTTCAGACATACGTCCTCCTTGGAAGCCAGCGCAACAGACGAGAGATCTACACTGTGAAAAAACGCACATCCTACCCCTCCATACTCCATCACTCCGGCAGAGAATCTGCCTCTGGACACGAACTGCAGTGGCCAATCTGGAAATCCTTAAACCGATTGCGGGTACAGGTTGGTCGCTGCAGATAACATCTGGCGAAATGGAGTCTCAAACACAGTGCTAGTGTGGGGCCCGGTCGCAGGATATGCCCCTCCTCCTTGTCTGCCCTTCGTGCCCAGCCACCTGTATCTTTCAGGACCTGAACGTGGCAAATGACAGAGAGGTCCAGGTGGTTACATACTGGTCAGACAAAATTTGAGAATAGTTCAGTAAAAATTTGAGTTTCTCGGCACGAAAAGAAGAAGACTTTACAAGAAGACCTTACTATAGAACTTGGCCATTAGTGCCACAACTAAAATGTGAAAAAAAATTAAAAAAAACAATAAAAATACAACCGAACTCTTAATAAAAACAATGCAAAGTGAAAAATAACTTCAATTTCGGCAGTCGCTTTCTTTTTTAACGTATCTTTTTGATTGATAAACACATTACCCTCCTTCGGTCTCGTAGGTATAAAACGAAATCATTGTATGGAACAGCCGATTTCCTTTTTTATGACTGGTGCTCCTAGGACATTGTGTGAAAGGGACATTCTGCGAATGGGACATTTTGCGAATGGGACATTGTGCGAATGGGACATTGTGCGAATGGGACATTGTGCGATTTGGACATTGTGCGAATGGGACTTTGAGCGAATGGGACTTTTTGCGAATGGGACATTCTGCGAATGGGACCTTCTGCGACAACGGGACTTTTTGCGAATGGGACATTCTGCGTCAGATCCAATTAAATAACTCAAAAAGTACTGGCCGCATTGGAATCTTTTATACACCGATTTTTTTGTAATTTATCTCAGACTAATTACAAATTCAAATTTTTGAAAATTCTTTTGTTTCGGTGGCACAAAAATGTCTTGATGTGTAGGAGAGGGAATTTTCATTTGTGCGAAATTTAGAAAACAATACGAATTACGTATAGTTACAGTTTTTTTTCATTTTTAAACGAAAGATAAAGTTAAAATTGAGGTATTGTAGCCATGCAACGCCAACATTTGACGAGGGCGGTGATGTTACGAGCTGTGGGAATGCTGGAAGCTGGGTCTGTTCAGCGTAATGTTGCTGAGGCCATAGGGACCCACCAAAATGTAATTTCAAGATTGTGGACACGCTATCGTGCCACAGGTGAAGTAGCGGAGAGGCACCGGGGGCCAAGTCGCATCACTACCCCCAGACAAGACCGATTTTTGCAAATTACTGCGCGAGCTCAACCAAATGCAACGGCGACTCAATTGAATTGAACATCATGGGCGCTTTCTTAGACTACTAACTTCAAGTTTATAAACACAAATTAAATGATTTTTCAATTTTTTTCATTTTTTACTCATAAATTAAAAGTTAATTCATATACGGTTTCCGTCTATGCTTCATTTTTTTTCCATAAAATCCTGAAATTTTAATCGAAGTACCTTAACCATTATTAAAAAATGGTAGAATATTAAATAACGTATCTTTTAAATATATACATGTCATATAAATAATTAACACATTGATAGTAATTCGATTTTTTTTAAATATCCCTAGACCGTGTTGATGTGGTATATAGTTGGGGAACGACTAAACTTATCATCGTCCTGCCCGTTTCGTGTTACTTGGGGTCGGCGCAACACGTCGTTACGGTCTGGTTACGGAGATATTGAACGTCCAACTAAGTTTTTGATGTTTTTTACGAAAATCTGTAACGGTATCGATTTTAAGTCAAGGGTCGCAAGTGCAGTCTTACTCTCCCAAAACTCAAATAGCTAGTTTTTGTAGAAGAAGTTAGATTATCCACAACTGATTTAACATTTTGAATGTAAATTAATGTACAGATTATACCTACTAACCGTGCGTGCACAGTTGAAATAGTGATGTTTCCTGGGTAGGTGAATGATAATTCTAGTTAGTCCATCAGTGAGATTATTAAATAATATTGGACCCGTATTTTTTGCTTTAACAAATAAATCAAAAATTACAAAGATATAGTGCATCAAGGTTTAGGAATGAGGGCTTGTGACGTCACTTTGTCAGTATAAAATGTAACACACCGTGACGTCACACGATAATTTCAACGCACTGTATCGTTGTATTTTTTGTTTACGTGGCGAAAGAAAGAATACGTGTCCAATATTTTTAGGTTATCTAACTGACGGCCTAAATAGTTTTTTGTCAACTACCCTATTCCAATGCCGCTGCTGTTTTGGTAGTGTGATTGCAATTTTGACCCTTAACTGTACCTATATCTGAATGTTAAATGCCGCCACAACCTCGCGCATAGCATGCGCTCATTGCACACATCATACGTTCAATGTTTTGTGTGCGTTACATTACGCGTATATCGTAGGTGAATATCGATTTTTATATCGGAAAATAAAAGTGCTCTATACTTCATAAAAGATAGCTTGATCTCTGCGACATATGTCAAACTGACGTATACATTATTGTTACGGTATTGTTAGCCTGTCAAGCGCTATTGTTACTGTATTGATACTGTCAGCTGTCACAGAGATCAAGCTATGTTTTATGAAGTATTGCAATTATTTCTGTACAAGGTACCTACTTAGTTTATGTGCAGAATGCGTAGACGACGGACGTATTAGGATGTTCAAAGCTTCGTCATTTCCCACGAAGTACCACTAAATTTTTATACTACATAGGTGCTTACCGCAGTCGATATATCTCCTGATCAATCTGATGCTCATTAAATAATGACGGCTGTCAAGGGTGCGTGGTCGTGCCCGCGCGTAGACACCTTGAGGATTGCTGACGCCATCAGTGACGCACAAGATTGATTATTAAAATAAATAGAAAAAAAGTAAGTGAACTTAGTACGAGTTTTGTGTAAAAAATTAAGGAGGTGCAAAGGTCTTTAAAGTAAGAGGATTTTTTATCAAACTTGAGAAGTTGGACATTCCTGAGTATTTTTGCATAATGTTTAACGAGTTTTAAATAGCAGGGATAATCCCTTATTGCAAAGGCAAACCGTTCGGGCTAAATGTGTATTTTTTTCTATGGTATGAGTTTTCTTACTTTTTCAAGCTTTTATTTATTACCGACTTCAAAAAGGAGGAAAAATACAAACTATAAAAAATAACTTCATTTTCAGAAGTCGGTGTTCCGGTTTTTGTTACATCATTTTTGAAACCGATTGCCTTTTAAGTAATTTATCACTTTTTGTCTTTTTTATTTGGAAGTCGGTTGTATTTTAACATGTTTTTTTTTAGCTTGTTTATAAAAAAGGTTTTATTTAGTATCCTGTCCCGGTGTCTGCATTCAAAACTTGCAAGTTAATTTTTGCACACTTCCCGGTGTTCGATTGATAGAGATGAAATTTTGCACATATCCCCCTTAGTCCCTCTTAGCAATGCATTTTTTAATATAAAAGGTTTTTATTTTTTTATCTTATTGAATGGCAGGGTGAGCTCGGGGACTATTGGGACTAACAGGAAACCGAAAATTATGTAGATACGAGAAGATAATACGGGCTGATTAGATTAGTTAAGATTGGATGGCAAACAAACTAAGTGACTGTCCAGTTGAAGTTAAGTGGTCTTCACCGCCCACGGACATCTGCCATACCAGAGGTAAGGTGCCGCGAATGAGTTGTTAAAACAGAGAGACTAAGCTGAAAAGTATGTTTAAGAAGGTCGTACCTGACGTCCTGTGTGGATCAGAATGTTGGGCTGTGAAAAAGATGGGTGAAAAGAGATTGCATGTAGCAGAGATGACAATATTGAGATGGATGTGCGGAGTGACGAGAATAGATTAAGTAAGAAATCATTATATTAGAGGAAGTTTGAAAGTCGCCGGTATGGAAAAAGAAGTAACAAGTAAAGTGTCAAGTAACAGTGCATAAGGGCAGGAAGAAGAAGAAGGTACTTGTCCTAATTAGGTCCCTAATATCGCACACTCGCACTCGCTTAACCCTACTTTAATACCAAAGCTTGCAAGGTTTTCAAGCTAATTAATAGATTTTGTCAAATAGTCAACTTCAAATTAGTCTTTCAGAAAGCGGGCGCTAGCCTCATATATCCAATTTTTAAATTAAGAATTTCAAGTTGGGTATTTTAATTTGGGACTCTAGACTGGAAACCTGTCACACCCTAGCTTTAAGTGGGGTTTGAAACGTTCTTTACTGCAAACACAAAGTACGTAGGCGGCGGCGCGTGTGCTGCAAGTAAGAGTAAAGGTCGTAGCTGACTTATACAACAGCGCTCCCACCCGTAAAATAATGTTGTGAGCTTCTGGGCGTCCTCTGTCGACATACTACATACATTGACAACACAAATTAGCACACAGCTCGCTGTAAGCGTGCTTACAGCCATCAAACACTCGACAGCTGTAGTCTCGCTTACCGCATGCTTACTGCGCGCTTCAAGCGGGCGGCTCGCGCGCTGTACGCACTATTAAAATATACTCTGTGGTACGCACTACGCACGCTGACTGCTCGCTTGAAGCAGGTTACAAGCTTTTTTAAAAAGGTTAGGCGAAATCGGTCGGTGCGTGAAAGCTAGTTACAGATAAGATAAGATAATTTATTTGCATAAAACATGGTATACATAGGTGTTATTATAGCATATAAGATCATACATGTTTTGCTTAAAATTAAAGCATACAAACTTACAAATTTGAATTTACAAACATTATAATTTATGTTCAACACACAGCGACAGCGAGCAGTCAGGCGGTGTTGTGCGGGAGCGAGTTGGTGTAAGTGAGCGTGTACCTTTACAGTTACATTATTTTTCAGATAAGACTTACGTTAGTTTTATAACAATGTAGCTCTTACCGACGTAAGAGAAAACAATATTACAAATCACAAATAGGTCACCACACCCATGTATGTGATTATCTCCGTATAAGGGGACATTTGAATACCCACAGTTCTTCATTGTTGAGTGACAGCCCCAACAGTGCGTGATCGTGCGTCACCTTACCTTGCCGATTGCTGACGGCACGAATGACGCACGTATCGAGATAGAAGAGCGATAAAGGAATAGCTAGGTACTTCATGCTTATGTATGAAATAAGGTCATACATCTCACAAAATGGACCGATGACCTGCAGCCTAATAGCGCAGCGTAAGTGAGTTCGGCAGGGCAAAGGACACATTTCCGTTAAAAGTTTTCGGTATAGCGTAAATAATTTAGAATGGGTACGTCCTCCACCTAATGAGTTGAACTCACATATCTTTTCCATGACCTATCCCCTTTTGAGTGTATTACGCAATACGAAAGTTGTTATTTTGAAAGTGCCGTCACAATTACCTTTAAGTGTTCTTTGCCGAATACACTTGCACAATAAAACTGCTGGTAATGACCGCAGGAATCCGCTGGATACGAGACTCTTAGGATCGGATGATGTTGGGAGTCTGGGAAATCTTTGGCCAGCAGTGCACGTACATCATCAACTCAAACTGCTAGGACGCAGGCCTCCTCTCTATGAGAGGGAATGAGCCGTAATGCACCACGCGGACCCGATGCGGTTTGTTGGATATCATAAGATTCGAATTTTTGGTTCTAGGATATGCAGGTTGCCTCACAATGATTTCTTTTACCGTTTTGAAAGCAGTGGTGATGAAATAATTTACACTAACTACTACTAACGACCTACAACTTGTAAGTAGCAGCCGTTACCACTGGACCACCACTGCTCTCTCTGAAATGAAATCTACATAGGGCTGGATTACTGGGATGGCGAATAATGGAGATCAATGGGAGGAGGAGACAAGTTGCACCGACCACATGTGAAATGGGATAAGATAAAAATAACATAACATCACGCAGGTATTTCACGAAGGGCTAGTCAGAGGTGCACCCACATAAAATATCACCATTTCGCTTCATCGTCGACCACCATCAGGTGAGATAGTGATCAATCGCGAGCGTTTCAATAAAAAAAATGTTAAATCAAAAAACCCGACTGCTTTAAAAGCGAACTAAAAAGACGTAAACAAGGAGTAAATCATGCTGTGCAGGCGGGGGATACACCAGATTTTGGTCAGCCAGCCCGCGAATATGTATCCTCCGACTAAACAGCATGATTTTCTCCTTGTTTACGTCTTTTTAGTTCGCTTTTTAAGCGAACTAAAAAGATTTTAGATGAAGAAGAGGAAGAGCGGTTTTAGATTTTTTGATTTAACTTTTTTTATTTATAACTTTTTAATTAGTTTTTTCTTCGAATTAGGTGCATTTAAACATATAAGTGTTATATATTTTTGAAATCACCTCTTAAACCCCTTTATATTGATATCCCACACGGTGGGTTTGGAAGAAAAAGAAATTTGGGCCCCCACAATATGGCGCCCAGAATCCGCCATTTTTCTATTGTCCAATTTTAATGTAGCCAGTGACACTTGCAGGGTTAAGACGAATCGATTGAAGTATGAATCATCATCAAAATCAAAATCATCAAATCGGCCAACGCGTTTGGTCTCTGGAACGCCATGAAGGAACAAACAGGCATACATACATACATACTTACATACATACATAGACTGATAAACACATTACCCTCCTTCGGCAGTCGGGTAATAAAAAAGAGTAAAACAAATCCTATCGGTAAGTGTTTTTGATAATCAAAGTTTGGACACTAAAACTTAAGAACTAAGGTAAGTTTGGAGTAGCGAAGTACTCTAACATAGGCAGTTTTTTGCCTAAAAGCGTACTTTAGATATTAAATATTGTAGTACAAAACTGTAAAAGTGTTATGACGAGAGATATAGATATGACGTATAACGGTGTTGTTTTTGATAGGATCGGAAATACCCCAACATATCTGTCTCGCCTTAGGTGAATAATAGTCTTGACACTGCAAAATTGTTATAGAATTTGCTTATTTCTGTCATATTGTAAACGGGGGCTCTACATAGACTGCAATTGCAGTCCTCGCTAAACTCCTTGGCCGCCCTAAAGTTGGCTACAATGGCTGCGCAGTAGTTAATGTTGCGAGACATTTCGGTAAATTGTTATCGCCGAAGATCCTTCGACACTGAAAAATGTCTCAGTTAACAAATACGAACCTACTTCTGCGCTGGCCTCCGTTTCTTATTACTTGGCAATAAATTAAATTATACGTCATCAGTAAATACTGGTGAATATGTCTGAATGTGTTAGGTATTTTCTATCAATATTCGTATAGTTTCCGTGGTGTAGCGGTTATCACATCTGCCTAACACGCAGAAGGCCCCCGGTTCGATCCCGGGCGGAAACATAGCCTTTTGGTTTTGTTGTGATTATATTTTTTTATTGATTTACTTGTATTTAGATTAATTATTTTCTAAACGCTCTGTTTTTCAAGAAATTAATTCGCATGATGCTGTTTTTGTTATAATTATACAGATTACTGTTAGACTCAAATATATTTCTTTTAACTGAATTAGTCTATTTTGTGTCAATTTTTTGCTATTTTATTATTATTATACTCGTACATCATACATAGACCTTATAGGTGATGTTCTTCAGAAAGGCCAAGTGCGCAGTACCCATAACCGGCGTGTGTGTATGACTAGATGTATGAATGTGTGTGAAGCAAAAGAAGTATGTAAGGATCGTAGCAGGTGGCGTTCTGTAGTTTCTGCCTACCCCCATGGGAAAAAGGCGTGAGTTTATGTATGTATGTATACTCGTATTATTTTGGTATTGTTAATGCTGAACTTAAATAAGCGCCATCTATGCGCGAGTAGTATTATAGTGTTCAGCTAAATGACTGGTCTAAATAATTACGCTACTTGCCGCTAGATGTCGCCAGTAGTTCGATGTTCACCAAAAACAAATCCTTTTCCCTTGACAAGAAGTCTTTAAGTCAAGAGTGAAAAGGTTTCTTCTAGGCAAGCGTGCTTCATTTTCGACCGCTTACCATCAGGTTAGATAGCAGTCAAGCGCGAGCATTGCAATAAAAAAAAAACCAAGCCAAGCCAAGTGCGAGTCGGACTCGCGCACTAAGGGTTCCGTACTTGGTAAATTGCGGTTTACGATTTATGACGTATTAAAAAAAAACTACTTACTAGATCTCGTTCAAACCAATTTTCGGTGGTAGTTTACATGGTAATGTACATCATATATTTTTTTCAGTTTTATCATTCTCTTATTTTAGAAGTTACGGGGGGGGGCCACATTTTACCACTTTGGAAGTGTCTCTCGCGCAAACTATTCAGTTTAGAAAAAAAATATATTAGAAACCTCAATATAATTTTTGAAGACCTATCCATAAATACCCCACACGTATGGGTTTGATGGAAAAAAAATAAATTAGTTTCAGTTTCAAGTATGGGGACCCCCAAAATTTATTGTTTTTTTTCTATTTTAGAGTGAAAATCTTTATGCGGTTTACAGAATACATCTACTTACCAAGTTTCAACAGCATAGTTCTTATAGTTTCGGAAAAAAGTGGCTGTGACATACGGACGGACAGACAGACAGACAGACAGAAAGACAGACAGACAGACATGACGAATCTATAAGGGTTCCGTTTTTTGCCATTTGGCTACGGAACCCTAAAAACGGTCTGATATTTTGCAGACTGCAGAGTAATTAGAACTTGTGTAAAAAGTAAAAGGTTAATTGTTTGTCGTAAACTCGCGTCCCGAGCAAAATATTTTGAACAATTCCTAAGAGTAGACAGTATGAAGTTGTTGTGACTTGTGGGATTGTGTTCGCACCCCGATATTCAGAACTCAGGACAAAAAACTTAAAAACAGTCATCAGCAGCAGTTTTGAAAATAAAATTTAGATTAAATAGAGACGGTCGCAGAATTCAATGTATTATCATGACGATTAATTATGTTACGACTGATTCTCATTGGCGCCTAAACACAATGAATAGCAATGTGGTAAAGAAGTAAAACTCTTCAATTCTTTTTTAAAAGGGATATAATCCAATTCATATAATAATTGTTGCCGTTCCCAAACGCAATGCAATGACACTGCTCAGCCGTTTTCATCATCCCAGACAACAACCAAAAGAACAAGTTTAAATACGATACAGAAAGAAATTCCTAGTGTGGGGCAACGATTTAAAAAAAAAAAAAACGTTGCCCAGACAATGCAAAGCCTTATCCTTCTGGTTCCAGCTATCTAAAATCCTAATATTTGACACACGATTTCCCTCTAATTATAACGAAGATGTGAATTAAGGACAGAATTTTAAAAATTCATCCATATAGAAGTTTATAATTTTTTCTGATAGAAAATCACGTCAGATACTTGACTTCTATAATCCTATAATAACAGGTATGTCACTATGTAGCATAGCATCCCATCTCATCTCTTCGCATCGATTCCGCAATGCTGGGGTCGGGACCACATCATGGTTTCAAAGCATTCTCTTTGAAGATGTTTCTACAACTGCTACTATTCCCAGCAAAGATGCACGACCTCAGAAGCATTGATGTTTAGCGAGGTTTGGATTTGGTCTGACCAGCGTATAGGACTTCTGCCTCTTGCCCGTTTACCTTCGACTTTCAAAGTCAAAGTCAAATATATTTATTCAACTAGGCCAATTAACGGCACTTTTGAACGTCAAATAGATTAAAATTAAAATTTAAAAGTAATAAAAAATGATTCTACCGTGCATTCGGAAGCTAGATTGTTATGGAGAAGAACGCACAAGAAACTCCATATTTACTCTTACTTTGCCAGTGACAATTATCTTTAGTGAGTTGTCACCAGGTGTACGGGCAATATGGCCATAGAAGCCAAATATCTTGCGGAAGCTCACAAATCAATCTCAATCTTGGCCTTTTTTTTAAATTTTGAGGTCCTGCAACATCGAGATGTAAGTCCAATGTGCCGTCCACGAGATACGCAGCAACTTTCTGTAACACCACACTCAAAAATAGCCACGATGCGTTTGATATCAGCGGCTTTTAGAGTCCACGTCTCTGCTATGGAGTTTCTTGTGCGTTCTTCTCCATAACAAGCTACTTTTCCGAATGCACGGTAGAATCAATTTTTATTACTTATCATTTTTTTTCTTTTATTGTTTGACGTTCAAAAGTGCCGCTTATTGGCCTAGTTTGAAATAAATATATTTGACTTTGACTTTGCTCCGTATAAGAATATGGAGAACACAAGGGAAATGACAAGTGACAGTTTTGTAGTTCGTAATGTAGCGGTTTCCATATTCTCTCGAGTTGCGACAAGGCATAGCGTAATCCGCCTATTACTTTCCGTACTGCTGGGGCACAGGCCTCCTATCTGTTAGAGGGAATGGGGCGTCAACCACCACGCAGCCCCGTGGTGGACAGTGCGGGTTGGTGGACGTCACATGTCTGCCAATTTTTAGGGTTCCGTACCCAAAGGGTAAAAACGGAACCCTATTACTGAGACTCCGCGGTCCGTCTGTCTGTCTGTCTGTCTGTCTGTCTGTCTGTCTGTCTGTCTGTCACCAGGCTGTATCTCATGAACCGTGATAGCTAGACAGTTGAAATTTTCACAGATGATGTATTCCTGTTGCCGCTATAACAACAAATACTAAAAACAGAATAAATTAAATATTTAAGTGGGGCTCCCATACAACAAACGTGATTATTTCGCCGTTTTTTTACGATAATGGTACGGAACCCTTCGTGCGCGAGTCCGACTCGCACTTGCCCGGTTTTTTGGTTTCAGGTCATGCCGGTTTCTTTCACCGTTTTGAGAGCAGTGTTGATGAAATAATTCCACAAAGTAAAACGTCTGCTTGGGTTCGATCGAATCCACGACCTAAAACTTGTAAATTGCAGCCGTTACCACAGGGCAATCACTACTATGTCCATTGTCACTATTTACATCAATAAAAATCGAACATATTGATATTTTCTTAGCTGTCTACTGACCCTAGTCTGTAAAGTATTGTTTGTTTAACTGAGCAAACATGAGTTATCAAAGCAAATGCGTTTTCAGGAAAAAAACTGCGCACCCAGATCGTTGCACGATAAAAAAATGCAATGTCTGATAAAACTGCACTGGGTTATCACTGCATAGGTAAGGTTGACGACCTGAAGTGTGAGGTACCTTTTATTTTTATGCCTATTATACTGAAAGAAAAATCAGTCAGATAAGCATTATATCCATATAGTACTTAATGGTATTTATCTGCATAAAGCCGGTCTGCTTCATCGAGAGAAAATAATATTGCGTTGCATTGGTATGTTGGGGTAATTTTTAGGGTTCCGTACGCCAAAAGGTAAAAAAAGGAACCCTTATAAGATCACTCTCTTGTCCGTCTGTCCGTCTGTCTGTCCGTGTGTCACCACCGATTTTCTCAGGAACGGGTGGACCTAGCAAGTTGATTTATACCAGATACTGAGTTTTATAGTCCCTATTAGGTGTATAAAAATCAAGGTCCTGCGTCAAAACGTTAAAAAGATATGGGCAAATATAGATTTTCGCGAAAACTTGTAAGTACCACAATTTTCCTTTATTATCGACTTTTTTTATTTTCCGGAATTTTCCCTTTACTTGTGCTGACCTTGACCTTGCTTTTAACCAAAGTTGACAATTCTAGGTCAACCGGAAGTAACCCATATGTTTGGGGTCGAAAACCTATTTTGTAGTTCCCGTTGACCTAGAATCACGAAATTTGGCAAAAAGTAAGGTCTTACAGCACAAATAAAGAAAAAAAAAAGAAAAATAGATGTCCCCTTACATACATAGGTGACGCCACCGTCACCACCGACGGTACGGAAC
Organism: Orthosia gothica; assembly: GCA_949775005.1. Classification (NCBI taxonomy): domain Eukaryota; kingdom Metazoa; phylum Arthropoda; class Insecta; order Lepidoptera; family Noctuidae; genus Orthosia; species Orthosia gothica. The sequence goes on from OX459035.1 coordinate 25,062,353, forward strand.
CCTGCGTGCGCGAGTCCGACTCGCACTTGGCCGGTTTTTTTTTTTATTAAGTTTATATTTTCACCTCCTACTTGTAAATAAACGTCAAACTAACTTTTTTCGTTGACTCTCGACGGCATGGCAACGCCAAAGCATTACTGCAAACACTTTGGATTTGGAGATGGCTAGAAGTACGAGTAAGTAAAGTCAGTTAGTTTGTTTGACCAAATGTTTCCTAACTAACCTACTGTGATTACCTGGCTAGCCGTTATAAGGATAAATTGAACTTACCATAGAAGTTTACACGTCCCAGACTCCCAGTATGGTTGGGCCATATTTAAGGGGGGATGCGTACAGCTGCGGTTCCTGGACAACGATCTGCTGGATGAATAAATGTTATTATTGACTGCCTAACCGGCCTGAATCAAGCCGAGAGAAAATTAAGTCTATCCATACCTTTATACTGTGTTTAATTTCCAATTATTTACTACCATTAATTTTAATCAATCATGATGTCGCAAATCATTTGTCACCCAGATTGACTTTCGCGAAAAATTATCGACTCCCACGCTTAATGACTAGGTGGCGCGCGCGTGGGTCGCTAGGAATTGATTTCGCCTTTACACTATATTATATGCGTGAGACATGTCGTTAGTTATGTGGTCCTGGTACTGAGATGAATTTGGTATCGCAAGAATGGGACAGTAACGCAAGTTGTTTTTGAGCCAAAATAAGTTGTGTTTATGTACCAGGAAATTTATTTCCGCCAAGCCAAGTCCATCAACAACAAAACGTACGGCGATACACCATCATACGCACTAAATGTTTAGGGAATATTTTCATTGTTCGTGCAGCTAAGGACTGGTATTCCCTGACGTAGTCATTGATTCCTGATAGCCTGGTGGTCTTTAAATCAAAAGTGAATATATAAGTTACTTCTAAGCAAGGATGGTTCATTCTCGACCACATCAACGCTTACGAGTGTGGTCAAAAGCGAGCATATCGGGCCACCGACCACCAAAAAAGCACAGAGTCGACGAGTCCTAGACAAACGATTCAACAACCTTAAACCCTACAATGATATTTATCAGAAAATATCAGCAGAGAAGTAAGAAAAAAGCGAACCAAACAATAAAACAGAATATCTTGTAATGGAGCACGTCCGGAATGAAGCCGGTTGAATGTTCCTCAAGATAGCGTTAATAGCCTGAGCCTAAGTGCGTAATATTACAATTCAATGATCTTACTAACTAAATACAATGATACACTTACCTATATTCTATGAATCCTTATCATCATAATATTATAATCCTGTCAACAGAGCCATCAATCGATATTAATCAGAGGTCGTTGCTTGAAGGTGGTTGAATGACAATATCAGATTATAATCTACGCATTTACAAAATATGAGTAACTCCTGTCTGGCTATGTTATCCTGGGAAGTCCGATAATATATACGTATATCTGAAACTACATACAATCATGCTGCGATAGATTTTCTGAGTAAGCATGGTCGATGGGGCTGAAAAGTTCTGGAGTGGCGACTGCGTACCGGCAGACGCAGCGTTGGAAGTCCTTCCTCCAAGTGGAGCGATGACTTAATTAGGGCTGCTGGAATTCGCTGGACGCGAGACGCAGAACCGATCGATCAATGTGGCGAGATTTGGGGAAGGCCTATTCCAGCTGTCTGTCGTCTTTTGGCTAAAATGTTTAAACACCCAAATTACTTGACTGTAGTGTTTATAACGAATAAACACTACAGTCATGTAATTTCGTGGTAAACATAATCCGAAAAGTCAGAATATTTTAAAGTCATAATTTTTACGAGGCGAACGCCCCTAAATACCGTCTCATATGTTTTCGCTATCCTTGCTGAAACCAGTCAATAGGTAGAAAAAGAATCAGGGAATTACTTACTTACTAGGGATCAAACTCACCACCTTTCACTCACCGTGCTACCGCTTAACCGCTGAACCATTACCTCGAAACCGCTAAACAATTCGCGGTCTCGAGCACAATTACTCGTATTTTCTGAATAATGTGATATTTTTCTAATAAAACTAGGTTAGTATGACATAACACTAGGAAGCGATCACAATAGTCGAGTCTTCTCATTTTGCACGCCGTTGCGTCAAACGCCGTGCAACTTTAAGATTTTGTGTACAGGCTGATCTTTTTATGAGCTTCTGCCGCGTGAAAAGTGTTTTCGTATCTCAAGGGAACATTGTCATCGTCACCTTCATCGGCCTATTTTTGTTCCCACTGCTGGGACACAGGCCTCCTCTCTGTGAGATGGAATGGGCCGTAATCCACCACGCGGGCCTAGTGCGGGTTGGTAGATGTCACATGTCTTCGAATTTTTGGTTCTAGGACATGCCGGTTTCCTCACACGCGGTATTTTCCTTCACCGTTTTGAGAGCAGCGGCGGCCCACAGCAGTAGGCAGGACACATTACTCGCAGAACGGATGACAGATGGGGCCGAAAAGTTCTGGAATGGCGACCGCGAACCGTAAGACGATACGTTGGAAAGCCTCCCGCTAGGCGGACCGATGACCTGGTTAAGGTTGCGGGTATGGCGCTGGATGCGAGACGCACGGGATCGGTCAATGAGGCGACGCCTGGGGGAAGCCTATATCTAGCAGTGGACGTCTTTCGGCTGAAATGATGATGATGGCCTGGGTTCGAACCTACGACTCACAACGTGTAAGTCGCGGCTGATACCACTGGGCGACCACTGCTCTCACAAGGGAACATTATACCGGGATGAAAAGCCTTTGTGCTCTTCTAGACTATAATCTATCTCTGCGAAAATTTTATCCAGATCCTTTCAGCCGTTCTGGCGTGATGGAGTAAGAAACATCCATCCATCCACCTAAACCCTTTTAAATTATTTTTATAGTAGGAAAATAGGCCTTTTTTGGTGTCACGCGAACGGATGGAATAAGAAATGAGTATGTTGGCGGCAATTTGTCAAGTACCATTGACTGAAAACTTGATTTCAGTAGGGCATTGAGGGACTTGTCGTGCGGGAAGTTTTGTGTGGATGAAAGAACATGTTTTGTCAAAATTCTCTTTTATGCAATTTTAGAATAATTTGACTTTCACCTCTTGAATTTCAGCAAAATAGGTCAACTACTTTTTATTAAATTGACCCTTATTTCGATAACCATAAGTTTAGAATCTACAAAATTTTGCCAAAAACAGCGAACTACTTTACCAAACCGTGGGAAAACGTATACAGTATAAATATTATGTACAATTTCTAGATAAAAATGATCATTCTGTATATTCCACCGTTCCGGTCTACTTGCCCAGTTGTCGGCGAGTTGCCGTGTTATGTAACACCCTGTAGCAACCGCTAGACACTTTTATTGGTACAACGCCATCTACAACTAATTCCGTCTGTGGTCTATAGGAACTACCGTGACTTTATGGGGTCCTAGTAGCTAGCAGACATAGTAATCAGCTGTTTTCTGCCTACACCGTTCATATTATTTCACAGATTGTATGATGATAGAGAAGTGGGAGGGAGATCTCTCAATAGACAGCGCATGTCTATTAGAAACTCCCTCAAGCTTCTGCTGTCCTGGTACTCTGCAGACATTATGATCAGCTGTTTCGTGTAGGTCAATGTCGATTTTCGCCATAAGGTGATAATAAGATTTGATAGGCCTTTCTCAATCGGCAGTCGCGGCCTCTTGGAAACGCTTTATGTTCATGCTATCTTAGTACCTTGAGGAAGTAGTCATCAGCTGTTCTTGTGTAGTGTTTAACAGTCAGTGATGATTCTTCTGTCAAAGGCAATGCTTCGACTTTTAACTACCAAATAGTGCATATTTATTGACAGAATAAAGTAACCTGCTAATTGGTAATCCTACTGTAAAGATGCCAAGAAGGAATAAGCAGCATGGACTACCTTCACCACATTTTGACTTTCAGAACTGTTCCTTGACAGTAGAGTAGGTTGAAAAATTAAAAAGAAAAACTACAACCGAATTCCAAAAAAACACTTCTCAAGTGAAAAATAACTTCAATTTCGGCAGTCGGTGTTCCTGTTATTTTTCTTCGTTTTTGGACACCGACCTCCGAAATTGAAGTTATTTTACACTTTGTTATGTTTTTTTTAAGTTTTTATAATATTTTTCACTTTTTAGTTTTAGTACGTAATGAGCAAGTTCTATAGTAAGGTACCTATAATGCATGTGCAGTTATGGCATAATAGATTACCCGAATAACATAAAAATTGAACTGAAATGAGAATGTACCAGGGTGGACAGAATACATCTGCGTACCGACCCCTTTAGAGCGTACCGGCGTGACGTTACATTATAAAATAGCGTAAACAATAACCAGACAAGCAATTGCAGCAATCCCAAGAGATTAGCCGTTAGATCTTCATTAGATCTAAATGGATTCACCAAATTTAAATGGGACCACAAGAGAAGCAACAGCTTTCAAATATAAATAGAATAATTAAAATCGGTTCTCGTAGTAAAAAGTTTTGAGGTGACAAACATAAAAAAATACAGTCTAATTGATATCCTCGTCCTTTTTGAAGTCGGAAAAAAAATGCTGAAAAAGTAACTTTGTTTGAGAGGTGGAGGACCAATAAATAACAAAACATATATTAGTTATAAAGTGGTTGGCAGACAGAGATGTATAGTTCACATACATTTCGTCTGCTATATTGCTTATCGTATAAGTGGCGAATCTACAAATGATTATAGATGAATTCAGAGACGAGCCTCTGGCTGTTAAATAATTTAATTATGAATTAAATAAAAGTACTAACACAGTTTTAGATTACAATGAATGAAGTTCTCATGTATCAACGTAACCGCTGCACCAGCAGAATGCCTTCGACCACCTTGCTGACAAACAGACGATTGTTTGTATTCTTAGTAATTAAAGATTCCATTTAATGTCATTATTCGATTGTTTTTCTTTATAAATTAGTCACTGGTCACCTGGCGGAATTAGGTTGAAGTACGGGGTGGAATTTCATGGTGGTCTTTTAATATGACACACCTGCTTTTGTATGGGAAATTTGCTTTATTTTTTGGAAGTTTCTAATTGCACAGTTTGTCGGTAAAACCGTCTTAAACTTTTTAAAAGTTATGCCTATTATCGCTACCGTCATTTCGTCGTAGCGAAGGACTTCTAGACATAGGCCTGATCCCATGGGGATCCCCTGAGTATCGCCTCATTGAATGGGCTTATGCTTTGCGCATCGAACGGTCTCCCGCGGCTTTTATAAAGCCATCGGTCTACCTTTCGTGAGGTCATATTACGTTCGCCTTCCGGTAGGTATGCGGTCACTTCTCCGGAACCTTTCGGGTCCATCGGCCATCCGTTCTGCGAGCAAGAAAAACCTCGCTATGGGTAATATACTACTTACCTATGGCGAGGTTTTACAACACTGTATACATTATTTAAAACAACAGGCAACTGGCTCACTTCCTTTTATACAAGAGCATAACTGGAGTAATAAGAGTTTACACACTCGTCTGCCGCCCCATCCAGAAACACTGGCGTGATATTATGCTACATTGTGAAACTTTCCAGGTGGAGTCTGCGACCCGTATAGTTTTTATGCCGGCCATTCAAAGCCCCTGTAGCCCTTTTTCTAGTAGAATTCGATTTTCCTCGGGAGTGTTCGGAGGCTGCGCGGGAGTCGGTCGGTGACCCGCCGCGCGACGGCCTTGCACGTGCGACTGTACAGCCTCAGGACAGAGTGGATCCCCGCGCGGTAGTGTATTGTCTCTTGAGGTACCTATTATGTACGTACTACTGTACAAACATTAATGAATTTATGTAGATTCGTAGAACAAAAACAGGCTGTACGTACAGCCTAACCTAAATAAACTAGAGAAGAAAAAGGAGAAAGCCTTTACCATGCAGTAGGACAACACAATTAAAATTATTACGTGCCTAATACTGTATAGAGGTAAATTGTTTGCTTGTTTGTAGGAAATATCGCCTAGTTTTCTTAAGTCTGAAAATATGTACTGATGTGATTACAAGAAATCTTTCACTGATAAAAAGCTATACCATTGCTGAGTGAAATGGGTTCCTTTTAAATCCGGCGAAATTTACAGTTCCTGTGGGTTAGACCACGATAGCGAAGCCTCAGGACTAGCGTTGTGTATTGTACCGGTAAAACAAATTTAAATTAATATTATTACCAATTGAACATTGGACATAAATATATAAAAGTTACTTAAAAAAATGCATCGAAAGTGATGCAGCCTGAAAATGCATGGAGCCTCTATGCCGTTCAGCTGTACGCCGCGTACAACGACCGGAGCGTTGACACTACATAGTCTATGCAGTTTTGGTAACAAGTCACCGCGTGCACTTTGACTTCCCCTAGCTCCTTTATACTTGTGGTATCCTGGTACATTGCGTACCGAAGGAAGTTAAAGATTTCTAAAGTGAGATAATCTGACTGAATGACTGACCTTCAGTATCCGGTCTTATCTAAGAGCTTATTTTTTTCTTTTAAAAGTAACTTACGGTAACAATTGTCTGATCAAAATCAAAGAAAGAAACAAGGCTTATGTGAGAACTATGAAAGCGAAAACAAATCCAAAGGACCGGTTTCTGAATTGAGTATTTGAAGTTAAGAATGTCACCCTACTTTTAGGATCCCTTTACCATCCCTACTTTTAAGATACTTTTAGTATCCCTACTTTTAGGATCATTTTAGCATCCTACTTTTAGGATTTAGAGTTTGACAAATAAACAACTTCAAATTCTTATTTAAAAAATCGAGGATAAATGGCAGTTCATTCAATAATTAATTAATGAAATGAAAATCTGGGGGCAATAATAATACAGAAAAGTAAAACGCCGAAAACGTTTCTATCAATTTTATTTTCATCGAATCGCTATTCCAAGGATGATGGTGTTTGTCTTTTCGCAAATGGAATCCTATGATAGTTTAAAAAGAACCAAATATAAAATGTTTTATACTTCCTATTAGATACTTATTTCCTAGTACCTTACCAGGTGCAAGATTAAGAATAAAATGCATTATTTTATTTGCTTATCTTTCTCCTCAAACATAAGAAAAGTAGGTCATAATGTGCGTAAACGGACTAACAAGACTCATTTACTCTACGCTTGTTTATTTAATTTAATTAACCATCCTAGGTACCACACTTTAGTTTAGTCTAGATGAGAGTTCTTCCTAACAACCTTGACGTTTGAAAAAAGGAAACTCAATTGAAAAGATAATAATCTGTGCATAATTTCCTGGTACTTTGTAGTTTCAAATCGGGACTATTGCAACCCTTTCAATTTCATGTTTTCAATGTAAGTCAGATCTAGGGTGGCCGGGACTCACCGGGATTATCCCGGAATGCGAACGTATGTCCCGGCATTGAGATAAATTACCCGGAATTCATAAAATCATAACATGAAATCATAAACACACTTTAAACAATTTAAATCTCGAAACAGGATTCTCATGTTTACGAGCTGTCTATGGCAATCTACGAACGACCAAATATGGGCAGAGTTCTTGAAAAAGGAGCATTGTCCAACGCGTTTGCGTTTCGTGAAATAATTTTTAACTGAATGGGTAACTTATGGACAAAATAACGAATCTGCCTGTCCATGGATATGGTTAAGGCGGAACTCCAGACAAGAGTTAATTTAAATCTCTCTTGCTCTGATTTTTTTAATGCTTAGGGGGCCCGATGGCCACAGAAATATCGATGCCGCAAAAAAACTTAAATTAAAATTATATATATAAAAATTGAAAAGATTTGTTTTTTGCCCCGGATTCGACGCCAGCAAATCTGCCACCCAAGTCAGATCAGTTATTAAACTTACACGTATACATAACATCACGCTTCTATGCCCCAAAGGATTAGACAGAGGTGAAAGTTATACATATTTCACATACATTATGCCTATTTTTGCTATACAATCCATCTTTGGCCTCACTCTCCCATTAATCAACATAATATTTATCACTCTTAACGCCACCTAAGCTCCTGGTACAAAAAAAGTCATCCCAATTTGACAAAGGCAATGTGAGTACCAAAATTCTTGTTTTTTTTTCTACTGCAGATAAGTGCATCGGCGTAAGGGCCATGATGGGCCTGTTTGGTCGGAGGCCCTTAACCTCGGTGAAAGTACGACTTTAGACCATCTCGCTTATTTAGTTCATTCACTCTGGAACGGACAGGGGAGTGGAGTCGGTAGGTTAACTTATTGTTTTTAAGTTAAAGTTTACGTTGTAAATTATTCTGTTTTTTGTTTTTTTATGCGGACTGAACGAAAAGCTTAACTAAGTTCCTCAGTGAACGATGCAGCATACCACTTTTCATAACAAAATTAGCAAGCTCAAAATAATTAAAAAAACAATATTAGAAAAATGCATAAAACCTATATTTTTTTTCACATGAAAAATAAATGTTAAAATAAAAAAAATACCTTCAATAAACAAAAGTTTCATTAATTGGTGACTATTATAATCAATATATTAATTCCCAGTTACATTTATTGGTAGAAATAGGAACAAAAAAATATCAAAAAAAATTTTCACCAATAAGTCTCCACAGCCGGCCCTGCGCCAAATTTTCAAGGCTGCTAGAGGCGGAAGAAAGCTTGGAAAGCGACAGTGGAATGCTCCGCGGTGCTTACGCATCCCCCCTCCCTCTCCACCATGATAGGAGGGGGGAGGGGTAGAGTGCAACGCCTTCAGGGCATTTCTTTTGGGAGAAAAGAAGTCGTAAAAAGTACAATAGTTACTTTGTGGAGAGTTGTTTATGGATTTAAATTAGGAAAACCAGAATGGTATTTTGGACCGTTTGCTAGGTGCGTTTTAGTTTGGAAAGCTTGTGTGCGAAGTTTGTATCAAGCTTTTGTAACTAAATCTATAAGATATTGATAGGTTTACAGTGTTGGCATAAAACAAAAACCGGCCAAGTGCGAATCGGACTCGCGCACGAAGGGTTCCGTACCATTATCGCCAAAAACGGCAAAAAAAGCACGTTTGTTGTATGGGAGCCCCACTTAAATATTTATTTTATTCTGTTTTTAGTATTTGTTGTTATAGCGGCTTCAACTGTCTAGCCATCACGGTTCATGAGATACAGCCTGGTGACAGACAGACATACAGACAGACGGACCGCGGAGTTTCAGTAATAGGAAGGGTAAAAACGGAACGGATTTAACCCTTTGGGTACGGAACCCTAAAAACAATACGTCTACTGAAGAAACTAGTATCAACCGACCATTGAGGTGTTGTTGAACAGCATCATATTAAATCAAATAAACTTGTATAAAATTACAATTTCCCAAGTAAATAGTCAAATATTTGCAAGCAAATTTCTGAAGATGTGATGGATCTCGTTTGCTTATAAAGTAACTAGCTGTTAGCCGCAGCTTCGCCCGCGTTAATATAGATTTTGTCAAACAATTCTGGTTGACAAAATCTATATTGGTCGACATACAGGGTGAGCAAAATCCAATGTTGCAGTTTTAGTTTTAATCAAAATGGGCTCGTTGACTCCTCTGATTGTTTTGTGCTATTCTTCATATTGATGATTTGGCCATCCACGCCCACTTGTAAAACTCATGCTGTATAGGCACAGGAAGCATTAATGTAAAAATTATTAACTTATTTAATTCTTCATCTAATAATTTAGCCGCCTCTGGGAACCCCACAGGCCTCTGACTTGGCTATTTAGGACTTACATTAAGAGGGGACTCTAGTGAGACTTTCTCCATACAAACACATTCTGCTGTTTTCTTCGTGGATAATGCCTCTAGAGCAATGATTTTTTTCCATAAAATATAGGTCTAATTAATACGTGCCTGTATCATTTCTTTTTTTTCCAAAACATAATCACAAAAAGAAATATGACAATCCAAAAATCCGAAAAAAATGCCCGTTTTTACCGCCATGTTCAGAAGACTTTCAGACAAAATTTATAAGTTTTTAACAAAAAAAGAAATGATACGAGCATAGATATACTTTTCCTCTAAATTTTGATATAATAATTTTTTAGATCAGACCAGTTTTCATGAAGAAAACAGCAGAATACGAAACGTCTTTTAGTCAAAGTTTTTGTAGGTAAAATCAGCCTGAGCTGCAGTTGTCCCTTTGGCACTTTACGGGGTGAGGTTGGAGGTGACGCGACGGCAATAGTTTCTTCAAATACCTATTTTTCAAATTCCTTTTGACTAGAGTCCGCTCTTAACTATATAAGTCCAGGTTTCCTCACGATGTTTTCCTTCACCGTTGTCTGTGATGTCCAAGATATACTTAGAAAGTACAAATGAATTTGAAAAAGTCACATTGGTACTTGCCCGGATTTGAACCCACGACCTCAAGCACGCAAGCGAGGTCATAGCCACTAGGCCACCACGACAGAATACTTACTTACTTATTTAATTGAAGTAACGTCTTCAATTAAATAAGTAAGTAAGTAGTAGTCAATACAGGTATAGATTAAATAGTTAAAAAAGGAAACAAATAAACTGTAGACTTATAGGTTCTGCTTTGCTGCAAATTGGAGATACCACGCTATCATAAATTGTATCTATAGTTAATTGGCATTCCTTAATTATGCCGTTTATCATAGGTACAATATATTAAGACGCTGCTTTATACTATGTTTTAATTTGATGCTAATACATACACATTCTGGGCCCTGGACATACGCGAACATCAGCAGCTACATATAGCTGGCCGTGGGTAAAGCATGGCTTTCCCAAATGCACCCCTGCTACCCTTGAACTTTGTTAATAGTAATAGCAAAACTAAGTTTGATTAGAAACTGGAGTCTTTTGAATTGAAATTATAGGTCAGTGGGGATTATTGGTATTCGAAGTCTGAACACGCTTTCCCTTTTTCTCATACCTGTTAATATATTAGGACCTATTATATTTTGCCCATATTGTATAATACGAAGCATCATCCCATTAGATAATCTAAATAAATATGTAGATCTCAATCATTTGTTATCAAAAACATGCCTGCAAAGTTTAAATCAAATCGGAAGCCGCAATAAAACGTTTCATACAAAGTTTAGCTGTCCCCATTTACCCCCTTCAAATTCGAATTTACAAAAATCCTTCCATAACTAACGTTTACTATATTTATACTACCACCTGCCAAAATTCAGCTTCATGATGAAAAGATTTGTACATCTTATCTTTACAACCCCAACCCCCTTTTAGGGGTAATTAAAAAAAAACAATACACTTTAATTATTTGTTACGGAAGTATTTCCGCAAAGTTTGAAGTGAATCCATCCCCATAATAAGAAGTTTAAAAAAAATATAACTTTGGATAAATTATAAAATCAAGATGAGCCCTAACCAACCTTACTTTGTCGGTACCTCTTCTCCTGTCCAGTGCACAACCACCATCTTTCTATCCAAAAACTCTAGACAAGTGGCAATTCTATCACCGAAAGCGTTTTCAATTAAATCAATATTGTTTAACCCTAAATAACTAAACATTCGTCCGCTCGACTACGCATCTCTCTGCAAAATTCGAATTTGCCAACTTCCCGGTACTCTAAGATCTCAGGTCTTTTTCTAACTTACCTTCCATGTAAAAAAAAATTATAATGAATGTCAATTGACACGAAATATACGGCTAAACTGATGCCCTCTCTTTTTTATGACTCTCTTTTATTTAAAACACAGTAAAGACAAAATCATTGTTCAATCAATCCTTTTTTATTAGACCTGTAACTATCAACGGGTTAAAAATATGTTTATCAATTCTCCCGTTACAAAATAATGTATTTGTGACTATTGGCTAGTTACATTTTATTTTAGTCAGTGGTATTTATTTGAACTTTAAGACGTAGTAGACTCGGCGAATGTTTAGTTACTACGTAACTCAAAAATATAATTTAGTCAACAAGATTTTTAGCTTGCCGTGCATTTTTATCCAAACTAAACGTGTGTGCAAATTGTCATCTTAATCGGTCGAGGATAACTGCTTCAAAATTCATTTGCAAGATTTGACCCGAACAAACATACATGTAATGTATTTTTTTTTATTTAAAATAAATATATTAAGACAAAAAAATTACGGGGTGGACATAAAAAAGGTAAGTTTCACCAAATTTCGTGAAAAAAATAATGTAAAACATAAAAATAAAAAATCAAAAACTTGGTTATTTGAATTTTTCACATGAATTTTGAGGTTATGTGAAAAAAGTGTTAATACAAAAGTTGTAGATATTTGTACTATTATACCTACATCTTTGCCGTTTAATTTTTTTCCATAGGACTTGTTGTTTTGCCGGAAATCGCGATAAACCATTTTTATCCATTTTTTCATTTTTACCCTTAAAAACTCACACCCTACAACTTCCCGACCTCAGATCGCCCGTAAATTAATTTTCCTTTCATTTTTGTTATATTTTCTTCTTTTTCCAATGGGTATCATCCTACTTTTTTTTTTTTTTTAATTTTTACCATTTTCAGAGCCGCCCTGGTCTATTAATAAAATTATCCATTAAAAATCAGTTTTTAAACAAGCTTTTTTCGTATTTTTCTCAGCAAACCCTTTCATTTGATACCCTTATCATGGCAGTTTACATAAAATAACTAGTCCGCCATCTTGGTCTGTCCGCCATATTGGATTATGAATGAAGTCACTTAGCTAACCATGCATTGTCACCCAAACTAAACGTGTATGCAAAATTTCATCTTAATCAGTTGAGAATAAATGCTTTAAAATTCAGTTGCAAGATTTGACCCGAACACACATATTCATACATACATACATTGCAAGTTAAATAAAAGCTTGTTAAAAAGTATGGATTTGCCAAGCACTATCGAAATACCACGTGATGAATCCCTTACATTTTGGCATTTTAACAATCGCTTTGGCTGACAAAATACCACTTTTACGCATCAGGTGGTTACATGCTGGTGGTCAAAATTAGAGAAATCGAAACAAAAAGAAGTAGGTAGTTCTTCATTAATATGCATAGTGATATATTGCGATATCAAGATATAATGCGTGGAACTGAACAATAATGAACATTGAACAAGCCACACCGGCCTTAAGGCACGCACTGCGGTTTTTAACCGCGATAATTTTTCTGCCGATTCTGTGACATTTGCAATTTTATGAAGCTGCACGCACTTGCGATAAAAAAAACCGCACGGTTAAAATCCGCAACAAACGTGTGTCTTGCCACAGAGAATACTTGGTGCTCTATGCACAGATGGAGAGAGAGAAAAATCGCGGGGAATTTTATCCGCCATGCGTATTAGCTATAGAACCTGGGCGACCCAGGTCTGCTCGGGTGAAAATAGAGATAACGATGTTTTCTAAAAATGAAACCTAACTAGATCGATTTATCGTCCCCGAAACTCCCTGCATACTAAATTTCAAGAAAATCTTTGGAGCCTTTTCCGAGATTCAGATTATATATTTACAATAATTGCTCGTTTAAAGGTATTAGATGATGTAGTACGGGATTTAAAACCGCAAATAAAAATTCGCGGCTAAAACTGCAATGCGTGCCAAGCCTTAAATATAATGTGAGCCCAGTGTTTACTGCCACCGGTAGGCAACCAGCAACAGCAAGAAGTTTGCAATGATTCGCCAATCCCGGTGAAAACCTAAGAGACTTGCATAATCTATACGAATTTTTTACTATATTAATACATAGGTACATTTCATTAGACATTAATTTAAATCTAAAACCAGACTGCAGTTAGACGGATCAAGTATCGAAGTCTTTGATCTTGAATAACTTAATTCCTATACAAGTGTCAATGACTCAACCACTGGTGACAAGCGATTGAAAGCTCGTGGATTCGAATCTAGACAATCTAGATTGACCTATAGTGTAAAGCTGGTATAGCAGATCAAGAGCACAATATAAATATGGACAAACAGTACGGACACTACCTACAAACGCTGAAACGGCACACTCACACAAACATGCGTATCCACGAGACCTCTCTCTAAGCAGTTTTCGCGATGCTCTCAGTAGTGTGTGCCGTTTCGAGCGTTTGTAGGTAGTTGATACTGTTCGTCCATATTTATACTGTGTCAAGAGCTAAGCTAAGTTAGTTTCAAAGCTTCGCTCGCTTAGCTGAGGTATTTTTCAACCAGCTTCAAAAGGAGGAGGTTTCCAATTCAACTGTATGTTTTTTTTGTACTTTTGTAACGCGATTACTTCGCGAATTAACCCGAACGCGAATTCCGATGATTATTTTTTTAGTTTTCCGTACAAAAAGGGTAAAAACGGGACCCTGTTACTTAGGGCCGAATTCACCAATTATATTAAACGCGATTAGTTCAACTAAACTCAGTTTACGCAAATACAGCGTTCTGATTTGTTGACACCGCTGAGTAACTACCAATCAGAATGCTGTATTTGCGTAAACTGAGTTTAGTTGGACTAATCGCGTTTAATATAATTGGTGAAATCGGCCCTAAGACTCCGTGATCCGTCTGTCTGTCTGTCTGTCTGTTCTTCAGTCACCAGGCTGTATCTCATGAACCGTGATAGCTAGACAGTTGAAATTTTCACAGATGATGTATTTCTGTTGCCGCTATAACAACAAATACTAAAAACAGAATAAAATAAATATTTAAGTGAGGCTCCAATAAAACAAATTTTGATTTAGTAGTTACGAAGAATAACTTTTAAACCAACTTCCAAAACAAAATATTTGGTGGTTTTGATTCCTACTTTTTTTCGTTTTTGACATCGAATTCCGAAAAGAAAGTTATTTTTCGCTTTGTAGTGTTTTGTTTTGGAAGTCGTTTTGTTTTTATTTGTTTTCATATACTTAGACAGATAGTTCTGAAAAAGATCATGCTATGTTTTTTTAAATTGTATTTACGAAGAAAACTTTTAAACCAACTTCCAAAACAAAACATTTGGTGGTTTTGGTACCTATTTTTTTTTCGATTTTGACATCGAATTCCGAAAAGAAAGTTATTTTTCGCTTTGTAGAGTTTTGTTTTGGAAGTCAGTATTTTGTTTTATTGTTAAAACGTTTTTTAGGGTTCCGTACCCAAAGGGTTAAAACGGGACCCTATTACTGAGACTCCGCGGTCCGTCTGTCTGTCTGTCTGTATGTCTGTCTGTCTGTCTGTCTGTCACCAGGCTGTATCTCATGAACCGTGACAGCTAGAGAGTTGAAATTTTCACATAAGATGTATTTCTGTTGCCGCTATAACAACAAATACTAAAAACAGAATAAAATAAATATTTAAGTGGGGCTCCGGTACAACAAACGTGATTATCTTGCCGTTTTTTGCAATAATGGTACGGAACCCTACGCGCGAGTCCGACTCGCACTTAGCCGGTTTTTTAATTTTGGTTTCATATACTTACCCCCGGTTTCCCAGCTTAAAATTATTGGAGAATTAATGTGACAAATAGTCAAGCACGCGTTATCTGCTGTGACTGGTTGAATGAATTTTCAACAGCCAATCACAGCAAATAACGCGTGCTTGACTATTTGTCACATTAATTCTCCGATAATTTTGAGCTGGGAAACTGAGGATTAGACAGACTGTTCTGAGTTTCTTAATATCATCATTTCAGCCGAAAGACGTCTACTAATGAACAAGGGCCGCAGAATTATATATTATCTGTGGTAATAACTAACCATTTTAAAATACTGCCGCAGGTTTAGGTCCAAAGTTACATTTTGGTTCCCAACTAATTTGAAGAAATGAGTATTTATTGCTTAATAATTGTTCGTCTGTTATAAGGAAGTTGTTTCGAGAATTCTTGTCTAACTAGGGATACTTCTTAACAATGGAAATTGTGAAAACCACCCTTACTGCTTCGAAATAAGGACGCTTTCATTAGCAATTTATTAGCATTAACGTGTGATTGGACCAAACTGACAATTGTATAGAAGTTGACAAGGAAAATGCTATTTCCCTTTAGGAGATAATACTATGCAAATAACGACTAAGAACACGGAAAGCTGAGCAATATAGTCGCCATTATGATAATCATAATTTCATCACGTTTTCCACCGTGATAGACTACCAAGGCTCCAGGTGATATCAGAGATAATTCTAATTATGTCACTAATTGATGGATTATGGTTGATGAGAATAATAATTGCTTTTGTGATGTTGGTTCTGTACAATTCGTTGCAAGTAGTTTGCAAGGCATGCAATAAAAAAAAACTTTTTTGACAAAAAAATACAACCGACTTCCAAATAAAAACACAACAAAGTGAAAAATAAGTTTTTTTCGAAAGTCGGTGTTCCTGTTTTCGTTTCTTCGTTTTTTGACATCGACTGCCGAAATTGAAGTTATTTTTCACTTTGTAGTGTTTTTATTTGGAAGCCGGTTGTATTTTTTTTTGTAAAAAAGTTTTTAATTTTTCACTTTTTATTTGTGGTACATAATGGACCAGTTCTATAGGCTATAATGCCCAAAGTGATGCCAGAAATGATTAACATAATAACATGAAACTTAAACAAAACCGGTTTAATGAGAGTATACCAGGGTGAACTGTTCACACCTGCGTACCCCTGAAAATACCAGTGTGATGTTATGTTATGAAATGGTGTGAACAATAAACAGACATGCGATTACAGCTATCCCGAGTGATTTGCCGTCATTTATTGAAGAGTTCAGATGTATATCTCCGAATTTCTTCATCAGATCAGGCACAAAAATCATCAAAATCGGTTTACCTTGTAAAAAGTTCTGAGGTAACAAATATTAAAAAAATACACTCGAATTGATAACCTCCTCCTTTTTGGAAGTCGATTAAAAAAGTGAATTTACTTGCAATTTAAATCGCCTATCGGTGTGACATAAATCGCGTCGAGCCATCAGGAATTTCGCTAAGGATAAACTAGATATTAGCGCAGAATTGAAGCGAAATTCTAAAAATATGCATAGCACATTGACCCTTATATCTACAACGTAATGCATACAATTCTATTCAAGTAAATAAGACGTGCGCATTCGACCTTCGAATTGTCGAAAGCGATCGTCTTCTATTTCACTTATCCCAAGCCACAAACCGGAATACAGCAAAGAAATAAATTTTAGTGAAAGTTCTTCCCGGACGATCTCCTAGCTACTGGGAGAGCAGTTGCCCATGGGGGTAACGGACCCATTTTTTTTTACTCCACAAAAGGAATTTCTCCTGTATCGTGGGTGCATTAACAAACACACATAGAAAAACAATCAGACCGGGACAATTATCTGTCTGTGGGAATCGAACTCGCGACATGCAGCACAGCAGCCAATCGCTTAACCAGTACGCCAACTGTGTCGTCAAAATTTCCTTTGTGTAATTTTTTTCGTTATCATTGCTCTCAAAACGGCGAATAAATATCGTGTGGAAACCGGCATGTCCTAGAATCAAAAATTCGAAGACATGTGACGTCAACCAAACCGCATTGGGCCCGCTTAGGCTGATTATGCTTAGGCTATGCTATGATGAGGTCCAAGCTATTTACTATAAAGAGGTATTGCTGCCCGCCCCAGCTTCATTCTTTTATTATAGATTGACTTTGTACTTTTTCATTATTCTGATTTCCTGGTATTTTGAAAGTCTTTACCACACATGATTCCATCCCCGGATATACTTCTATTTTGTGTTTCTGTTCTCCTTGTAGTTTGAGAGTCACCATTTATGATTCCAGCCCCGGTTTTTTCTAGCTGGCACCTCCGTCTGCGTGGTATTTTCTAATATATTTCTGTAAAGTTTCATCGAAATCCGTCAGTAGTTTTTGCGTGAAAGAGTTACAAACATACATACATCCTCACAAACTTTCACATTTATAATAGTAGTAGGATTTTGGAACTCACTATCGCTTGTTTTGACTTAATGAGGTTCAGCTCATTTTTTTTTCAAGAGTCAGCAGACTTGCGAATTTGTTCAGCACTTTTTGAGATTGCCGCTATTAAACAAACAGACAGAAAACAGACTTAGCGATAACTTTAAGTACTTGATACAATATAGTAATGAACTTAGAACAATTTTCTTGAGGAATCCTAATTATTTAATTACCCGACTACAAGGAAAGGGTAATGTTTCTGCAAACAATGTTCTTCCTTACGCGGTGACGCATCAGATATAATAAGTGCTTATCACGGAATCTTATTGGGTACCTGCTGGTGGTTTATACTATCCTAATACCTTCCTATAGCACGTTTAGTCTATTTACCTACTATTTTAACGGATTTCAATAATTCCAGAAATCTTTGGTCTAGTGGTTGCAATAGGGAACTATCCGCAAAGCTGAGCTCAGATGGCGCCACTTAAAACAAAGATAACCACAGAATATATATACCATAAGCCGGGAGGTTAACAACAAAGAGTATGTAACACTACGTTGTTAACAAACTAAACTGACAAAGTCGAGCGGCAATATTTCGCAGTTTAAGCATACAAAATATAAAACTAATAGTGAAAGAAAAATGGAGCTAACTAATAATTGAGGAAATCAGACCATAGTGTACCTAAAAACCCGGATTCAAGAGCGCGGTGCATCAGTAAAAGGAAAAAGAAAACGGATTTAGTTGAAAGGTACGAATATGAATGCGAAAATTGAAAATCTTGTGTAACTTGTAGATATTATGTCAATTTACTATGTAATGAGATCAATGAACTTCCAATTAAAGTTCAAAACAATACTTCCAGGTTGATTTTATATGACTTACATAATTACTGCAGTGGAACCGTCTTGCACACGGTCACATTTTGATGGTGGACAGCAGTCCAATGCACTATTTATGCCAAAAGCCTTGCCAAAGACCTAAACCCTGACTTCCTTACCACCCATAATCATTTCGAATAAATATATATTGTTTTTAGGAAGGTGATTCGTAAAAGCATAAATTTAATATCTTTGTTTTGATAGCTCTTACTCAAAAATTAGAAATCTTGTTATTGAATCATAAATAAGTTTATTGGCACTTGATATTATTACATTTCATTTACATCCTACTGTCTTCATTCTTTCAGGTTTGATCCAAACATAGAAAAAGAACTGAAAATGTATCTGCGTATCTGCTGCACGTTAGAATGGAATTTGCAGTTAATGCTTGTTATCATGTTTTATTACACCACCCAGTCTAAGGCCTCCATAAAAATATCAGTACCTATTTTTACTACAACAAAATAGATATTATTATTTTTATGTGTCATCTGGATGAAAACTGAAATATATCTATAACAGACACAAAACTTGTTTTTCCATTGTCATAACATAGTATCACACCTATTTTCAAGAAGGGTCAAGGGCTAGATAGTTGTGTATAAAATAAGTACCTACATTTACCTAAATTTCAGTGCTGTGCTATTAAAATGTACCTACTGTGTGTTACTTAATTATAACAAGAAATAAATGTCAATTCTTTGTACTTGTATGTTATTTATTTTCCTTAGGATTACTAATACAATTCATATACAATGTTGTCTGCCAATATAATCGGAGAAATCCTGGTCCACCTGAGTAATGTGTCAAAACCATTAAAAATAGACCAACTGTTAAAGTAGACCACAATAGATCCCAATGGGTTGAAGTGTCCGAGCTGCTTCTCGGCCCCTCCATAAGATTAGATAACCATTAAAGTAAGTAACCGGTGAAACTTATTATTTCTGAGAGTAGGTACTAAATCTATATTATTGTCCAAGTAACAAATTAAGTTAAAAAGAAATATATTTCTTTATTTACAATATTTCACATCAATTAACAAGAGTTTTAGAAGGGATTGTCATAAAACTTAGGTCCAGAGTTGAGTCTAAATCTAGGCTATCTGGGTATATTACATTATTAAGGGCCCATGTTATTCTACTTACAAACTGTTGTTTTACATATTGTTTTACCACAAAAGAAATTTAGCTTATTGAAGCACTATTTTTAAGACATTATTGTGACACTTATTCCAACAGCACCGGCAATTTAAAGTGCTGATTGTTCTGCTCAATTTGTTCAAAGTTTCCTTCTCTGTTTGTTAGCTCGTGGATGAAAATGAGTGGACTGTATTTTTAGGCGAAATGGTTTATTGCCGTTAATTACAAATTACTGTCCCGGTCAAACAAGATTGTGGTTTTTAGAGAAAGGTGTCGACTGTCGCGGTGGAGTCCGTGGTAGCGAGTGTCCGCCGAGCCGAGCCGTGCCGCGTCGCCGCCGCGCTGTGCACGCACACACCGATGCCGTGTGGGTCACGCAGATGTGTGTGCGTTGACTGGGCGCTCCGGCCGCCCGAAGTGTTGGGTAGAATTCCCAACACTGTTCATCTTTCATCAACTCTTTTTTCTCCAAACAATGGTAGATAACCCTATTTAGTTTCAGTCCTGTAAGTATAAATTAGGTTTTATTAACACCATATGGTTAAACACGCGTATTTATGTATACATTAAAACCATTTTGTAGTTGTGTTTAATTAGTACACAATGTTATGTACCTTCTTTTTAATGTCTATAGCATTAAACATAATCATTACTGTTATTATTTGAAAAAAGGTTGCCTTAGGATTATACACTGACCTGTAAAATACCTTCTTTATTAAATATTCCGCTTTAGAACGGTCAGGACACAGCCATGACTTTTTTGTAAAATTTCTGCGACGAATAGTAATTTCCCATTGCTTGCGAATATTGGCGTTTTCTGGGATCATATGGCCGGTTTTATTTCTGCATCCATAAACACAACACTGATGCATTTTTGACCAACAGCTAGCAATATTTTTAGTTGGTTTTTGAACACAAGTTATACTTAAAAACAGAAAAAATATTTCGGTAACCACAAACACAAACAGTAGTAGACGCCATGTTGTTGTTTTTGTTTACTCCTATCCTTCAAGCGCCATCTGGCGGGAGCAATTGGCAGTAATGTTCCCTATTGCCACTACAGGGCTTGAAGGCCTGGATTCGATTGCCGAGTCGTGCAAAGAGTTAGGCTTTTACATTTGCAATATCTCAGTAGCAGACCGGAGTCTGGATTTTTACCCGGTTGAAGGCAATGGGCTTGGCCACCTATTACGTGGGTCTTATACATAAATGTGGGTGTGTATTAAAAGAACACCTCTTCTGCCTTAACCTAGTGGTCAAGCGCGAGCCTATAGATTATAAAATAAACCTACAATATAAGCGGTAATGTTATGTTAAAATACTGTAAAATAAGTTCGAGTACCAAAAGTTTGTATAAGTTGTTTGCGATCAATTTCTGATTGAAATAGTTATTTATGCTACAAGTGCGGAAGGTAGATGATTTCCGATGAGTGGCGTTTTTATTCACGAGCGAGCGAAGCGAGTGAGTGGATGAATCGACACGAGCCGGAAATCATCTTACGTACGAGTATCATACAACATTTTACTATGCATTGTGCGAGGAAATAAATAAATTAATGAAATTAATAAAAATGGCGGGCTTATTCAAGCGCGCTCAGTATATCCACAGATTAACTAATAGTTCCTCAGGCATATCTACTGCGCATGTGCAAATAGCTGTCACATCGTAACGCAAAAAGGCACGAGCAAAATATACGTTCTGCCAAACATATTTAATGAATATTTCAAATTAATTTATTGATCAAAATCTAAATCTAGAGTAATTAAAAACACCTAAAATGAAGTATTAGTTTTATTTTACCTTTTATATGAATGATAATCTGTACTTAACTAATTTGTAAAACTTTTCTCAAATATTAAAAACTGTATGCGTCGGGCTGACGTTGGAGTAAATATTTTTACAATGCATGTCCTCGAAAAGAGCGGTTTGCCAAGCAGCCAAACTGTGCGGAAAGTGTCACTTTTTTTCACTAGTGCTTTTTACTTTCCTGTACTTTTTTAATTTTTCACTCCAACGTCAGCCCGACGCATAGAGTTTTTATTATTTGAGAAAAGTTTTAAAAATTAGTTATGTACAGATTATCATTCATATAAAAGGTAGAATAAAAGTAATACTTTATTTTAGGCGTTTTTAATTACTCTAGATTTAGATTTTGATCAATAAATTAATTTTAAATATTAATTAAATATGTTTGGCAGAACGTATATTTTGCTCGTGCCTTATTGCGTTACGTTATGACAGGTATTTGCACATGCACAGTAGATATGCCCGAGGAACTATTAGTTAATCTGTGGATATGCTGAACGCGCTTGAATACGCCCGCCATTTTATTAATTTCATTTTAGTAATTTATTTATTTCCTCGCACAATGCATAGTAAAATGTTGTATGATACACGTACGTAAGATGATTTCCGACTCGTGTCGATTTATTCACTCACTCGCTTTGCTCGCTCGTGAATAAAAATGCCACTCATCGGAAATCACCTACCTTCCGCACTTGTAGCATAAATAACTATTACAATACATATCCTCGAAAAGAGCGGTTTTCCAAGCAGCCAAACTGTGCGGAAAGAGTCACTTTTTTCACTAGTGCTTTTTACTTTCCTGTATTTTTTTTAATTTTTAACACCAACGTCAGCCCAACGCACAAAGTTTTTATTATTTGAGAAAAGTTTTAAAAATTAGTTATGTACAGATTATCATTCATATAAAAGGTAGAATAAAACTAATAATTCATTTTAGGCGTTTTTAATTACTATAGATTTAGATTTTAATCAATAAATTAATTTTAAATATTAATTAAATATGTTTGGCAGAACGTATATTTTGCTCGTGCCTTATTGCGTTACGATTTGACAGCTATTTGCACATGCGCAGTATATATGCCCGCGGAACTATTAGTTAATCTGTGGATATGCTGAATGCGCTTGAATACGCCCGCCATTTTATTAATTTCATTTTATTAATTTATTTATTTCCTCGCACAATGCATAGTAAAATGTTGTATGATACACGTACGTAAGATGATTTCCGACGCGTGTCGATTTATCCACTCACTCGCTTCGCTCGCTCGTGAATAAAAATGCCACTCATCGGAAATCACGTACCTTCCGCACTTGTAGCATAAATTACTATTTTGGAAAAAAAACTCTCTACAAACTCTGACCTATACTTCACAAGTGATCCAATTCCATAAAAAAGAGACATAAATCTGTCCTAAGTAAATATAGTCCCTAATATAAGGCTGTATAGTTCATTTTGATTTAGAATCTCTGTATGTATTGCCCCATACTATCGCCTCTACGCCGATCTCGTGGGATAGTTCCCAGAAGATAATGTAATAGAATTTTATACTAGTTACTTCTATTCGATTATGTCTACCTAGTACTTGCGGTTTGTTGTAAACTTATGTGCTATAATAGCCCTTATGGTTCTGGTATATAAAGACAAGCTAGAAAATTATTGATAAATGTTGATGTAGAACGATGACCTATTTGATTGGATAAAAAGAACTAGCTTTTTCCCGCGAGTTTGCTCCCGTGACCTGACCCACAGGAATGGTGCATTTTTTTAAAAGTCTATGGCACCGAACAACAACATAGTTCAGTGAAAGAAGCTTTGTGTGAAAAAAGTAAAAGAAGTCAAAGCTTCTGATTTTTCTAACACCAGACAGTTTCAATTTTTTACAGTTTTTATGCAAGGAACTCCATATTATCGAAATAGATAATATATATGGTTTATATGGATGAAGGAAAATGAAAGATTGGCACTTAGAAATCTGCTACCAGACCCTCATAAATTCGGATTATCCGATTACTCTTTCGTAATCGAATCGTAACACACATTTTCAACAATAAATCATGCACATTGTGAAAACCACGATACCTAGTTAATTACCTAGCTATTACACAAATCTATACTAAAACATACCTAGGTAAAAAAAGCACTGCCGTCGCATTTCACCACAAGACAGGCGATCGATCGAGGAATTTCTAGTAAACTTTAAACTTTCTTAAGGTGTTGATCAATTCAGTCTTAATTATACTAAACTTAGTTAAAAGGAAAACCAGATAGGTTCTAACAAGTGGGCCAGTCCCATTTAAGTATTTCCCTAAAGGCCAAGCCGCTTGAAAGCCATTAGATAAGTAAAATCGCCTACGTATTGGAAACGAGATACACGAGCTCTTCGGTCATTATGGGGCCCTGGTACCGGTGATTGGCTTTATTGATATTATTGAGACAGTGATGATTAAATTGATGATGATCAATCATCATCTTTGATGTGGAAATCGTGTTTAAAACTTGAGAGATTTTTTTCGTTTTCAGTCATGCTGTGATTTCCTTGTTCCTTCTCTGTTTGCAAAGAGACTTTACCCTAGGAAGAGTGGATGATATCTTACTTTAGTTTACTAGTATTTTTGAACATTTTAGGTAAGAATAGGGTTGCCACCGCCCACCTTTACTATATTATATAGTATCGTACTATATTTTTGTCACTAATTAGGTGTGATTTTTAACTGACTTATCCAATGCCAATTTTTTATGTAAATTTGATTTAAAAACTTTGAGTTCAGTTAATAAATAAACAATAATGTTAATAATATATATTAAGAAATAAGGAAGTAAAAGATATTATTTCAGAAGTCAGATTCCAATCTAAAACTACTGCTGAAAATTGATTTTGAGCAGCACTGAGATACATTTCCTTTCTACTCTTCATTTTCGCTACCTACGCTTTATCTTTATGGATATTTTCACTAATTAATACAAAATAGAGAGAAGAAAGGATTACAGAATTCAAAAAATTTGATTAAAAAGACCTTACCTTTATTGTTCAGAGTCATATTATGATTATGTTTAAAAAAAAATACTATTATGTTTTAAGGCAAAAATAAAAAAAGTACAGATGGAAAATAAAAGATTGTTAAAAAAATTAACTTTATATTTTACAGATTTTTCTTTTTATAAAGTGGCTACTTTTGAAAAAATATACTATATTTTTCTTATATTTTGAAAAAATATAAGAAAGGTGGCAACCCTAGGTAGGATTAAAATGCTTGTGTCCATATATTTACTTAAGTACACACATTTCTAGTCCCTAATACTTATAACGAATCTTAGATTGTGTTGACTTTACTTTGCTAAGTTTAATTTATGTATTAATGGATCTTTTTGTTTTGTTCTTTTTTTTACTTATATGATGGTTAGCAATGATGGTCGACCGTGAAACATGCTTGCCTATAAGTAACCTTTAAGTTGATCCTCCCGACTTGATTCAAAATTCTTCTTTCAGAACATTCTAAGCAGTAGCTGCAATGTGACAATAGGGATGTTTCCTGGCTAGAAAAATGATAATTATATTTAGTCCGTCAGTAAGATTATCAAATAATATTGGACACTTATTTTTTGCTTTACCAAATACATAAAAAACCGGCCAAGTGCCAGTCGGACTCGCGCACGAAGGGTTCCGTACTTGGTAAATTGCGGTTTACGATTTATGACGTATTAAAAAAAAACTACTAACTAGATCTCGTTCAAACCAATTTTCGGTGGAAGTTTACATGGTAATGTACATCATCTATTTTTTTTAGTTTTATCATTCTCTTATTTTAGAAGTTACAGGGGGTGGGACACACATTTCACCATTTTGGAAGTGGCTCGCGCGCAAACTATTCAGTTTGGAAAAAAAATATATTAGAAACCTCAATATCATTTTCGAAGACCTATCCATAGATACCCCACACGTATAGGTCCGATGAAAAAAAAAATAGTTTCTGTTTCAAGTATGGGGACCCCCAAAATTTATTGTTTTTTTTCTATTTTTGTGTAAAAATCTTAATGCGGTTTACAGAATACATCTACTTACCAAGATTCAACAGCATTGTTCTTATAGTTTCAGAAAAAAGTGGCTGTGACATACGGACGCACAGACAGACAGACAGACAGACATGACGAATCTATAAGGGTTCCGTTTTTTGTCATTTGGCTACGGAGCCCTAAACATGAAAAATATAATGCGCATCAAAGTTCAGGAGTGGAGGCTTGTGACGTCACACTATATTTCAACGCACTGTATCGTCGTAATTTTTTGTTTAAGTGGCAAAAGAAAAAATACGTGTCCTATATTTTTAGGTTATCTAGATGGACTAAATATATACTTTTTGTCAACAACCCTATTGTGACGTCACCATGATAAGACTGAATATATTGATGAAATGGACAAAATGATCCTTTTAATCTTCTTGACGCGTAAAGGGCAACGGCCTTTTCCCAAACAGAAAACAGTAAACAGGTTCCTTTCCGGGAAAAACAGGTTGTCATAATAACTATGTTCTATGTGAGCAACGTCACGAATATGACTCCAAACTAATCTTGATACTTTCATCTGAGTGTCCAAAAATAGTACATAAATATGAGTGCCTGGTACCTACGTGCGGTGCTTCATCAAACGCCTAAATCCGCATCTACATGCGACGCGCGCGCACTCCCCACCGCTGAATGCGCGCGGACAAACTTTCACTTTCATTTGTGGGGCAAACGTTTTACTGTGACAAAGTTGCTCAGAACTTGCTTACGGTGATGGAGAATCAACTTTCACTGCGTAGAATTAAAGTAGGCTTTGGTCTGAGCCGGGATTTGTATTTAGAACTACGTGGTAACAGGGAATTCAAATGACAAAAGTCGAAAGTGATGATTCGAATTGTAACGGAATTGTTATTCTTGTTCCATTACTTTTAGGTCGCATTTACGATGATGTGGAGATGCTTATAGGATGTTTTAAAAGGAACACGCGCGAGTTCCGATATTCAGAGCCTTTGACGGATCCACGTTTTGTGTTATGAAATAGAATTGACACGAACTTTTGTGTTATTTTTCTCTCGACTATTTTTTTTACTATTAAGGTCTCTTATCATTACTTGTCTTGAGTGACCCTAATCAGAAGAACATTACGAAATTCTGATTTCTTCCTGTAAGAATATCAAAGACCAGGATTTCATGAATGTCTGAGAGTAAACAAAGGCTTCATTGAAATCTTAATCGAAGGGTTTTCTGTAATATGGCCGAACATATCAACTCTTGATACTATTCTGAGGATTTGTATATTTTTTTAAGTAAAATATTAATCAAATTAATTTACTGCCAGACTGCAGTTCTACATTGTCTTAGTTTATCAACAAGTTTACACTAAAAGAAACAGAAGTTATTATGTATTATACTTGTATTACGATTAGTACGAAATTAACTATACAATACATACATACATACATAAACTCACGCCTTTTTCCCATGGGGGTAGGCAGAAACTACAGAACGCCACCTGCTACGATCCTTACATACTTCTTTTGCTTAACTATACAATAGTTCCTAAAATACGGCAAAAACTTGCTTACGAATAATCACCTTTTATTGACTGGTTTTTGTTCTGCCTTTTCGTCATTTATGACCAACTTGCGTTTCCTCTTGCTTCACTCCTGA
This sequence comes from Orthosia gothica, assembly GCA_949775005.1. NCBI lineage: Eukaryota > Metazoa > Arthropoda > Insecta > Lepidoptera > Noctuidae > Orthosia > Orthosia gothica. Next base: position 25,089,605 of record OX459035.1, read on the forward strand.
GGAATTCTTTTTTCAGAATTAAAAGTATCTTAAGTTACTCCGCGATAGTTTATCCAGAAGAAGTTTAGCTTCCAGAAGACTTGCAAACTTTATACAAAAAGGGTTCGAAAGGTTGTAAGTACAAATTAAAACGTTTCCTAACACTGTGAAATTCCCCAATTAATTTATCTTTCACCAAAATGTATAGTTATGAAAGTTTTTTTTATATGTAATTTAATAAATTAATAACTCAGAATTGCAATTTGAAGGGTACAGGCAAAAAACAGGAAATGTCCTAATTAATAAATTTTGAGAAAAACGCATTTAAAAGTTAAGAAGTATGTGATTTTCATTCTTCTTCTCTACCGGTATGTACCGGTATATCATGGACATTCACGGTTCTTTTCGCTTCGGCCATAAACAAAAACGTCTTTCTGGCGCCTTACGTTTACTTTTTTTAAAGCTAGTGATTGGGAATAAAACTACCATAGATAAAGATTTGCTTGCCCGTAAAAAAATTAAAAATGAAAACTTGTGACATTCCCCGTTCTTTGCCTGTACCCTTCATTTGTAATTTAGTTTAAAATAAACGGCTCGCCATCACACAGTTAAACCATGTGAGGTTTTTTTTGTACACAATAAAAATCTAAGGATATATTTTTTTTTAAATAAATAAATAATAACAATAATATCTTTTTATCTGAGAAAGAATTTCCGTAATCAGATTAGTACCTACTTCCAGAGATTATTAAGTTCTTTATACAAACAATTTTCTTCATCATCATCATTTCAGCCGGAAGACGTCCACTGCTGAAGTGCCTTCGCCCAGTATCCCCACTTCGACGAATTCTGTCCGTCTACCATTTAACTTCTTTATAATATTAGTTTGGAAAGCAGTTCCAGGATCTTCAAAGGAAAAATATTTATCGAAATGGTGTCAGTCGATATGCATTAAAAGTTAATTTTAAAAGCGGAAACCGAAGATGTCCCACTTACGGTTTGAGGGTGAGTCAGAAAAAAACCCGTTATAACTTAGCTGACTGTCACACCGATGTGTAATATTGACGTGAAAAACTTCTTATGACATAATGAAAAATCACGCCTGTGAAGACTGATGTAGAACTTTATTTGTTAAACATAGGTTACAGTGTGTGAGATGTTACAAACCATATAAGTGATGGCAAACATCATGAGGCGCAAAATATGATTTGTTTGATTCTCAATTTCAAATATAATTAATTACTGTTACATTAAATGAATACAAACAATAAAACAAGCTTAGATTCAGTATATAGTTACACATTTCCGAATTTAATATCACTATAAATCAATTAAACATTTCCATTATCATCATCATCTTCCTGCCCTTATCCCATGTTACTTGGGGTCGGCGCAACACGTTTTCTTCTTCCATAACACCCTGTCCCCCGTCACTCCATCACTGACGCCCTTTTCTTTCATAAAGAAGAATGGTTCAATTTATTTTTTCATGTTTAATCCTTTAAATGGCTCCTGGACTTTCTGATAAGACCAGGGGGAGTTGCATTCTGACTTTACTTAAACCACTCCGAGATATACATATAACCTACCTAAATGTAAACATGGAAGACAATCCCACCGCACTATTCCCAAACCACTGCGACTCCTGAAAGCCAGAATCAACAGTGGCGACCAACAGAAAAGCGTCGAGGCAATGAAGCTCGACGAATTCTCGGCGAATGAATTTAACTATCTTGGAGCCCGCAACGAAATTAATCAGAAAAGAATAACGGAGAAGTAGGACTCAAAAATGGAAGAGTTGTCAGTTAAACAAGTGAAAGAAAGCACAAACGAATCAGATCAGAGTTACAAAAACACCCTAAACATTATTTGAAAAGAATGAGCAAGTAGCTACGGAACTAATATATATTTTTAGGGCCATAGATTACGAGCTGATTTAAGATGGTGGCGCAAGATTTGTTGAGTAGTAAAACAAAAAAAATACAGTCCTCAAAAAATTTGCTCTGCTCGGGTGAAAATAGAGAAAACGACGTTTTCTAACAATGAAACCTAGATAGATCTTTTTATTGCCCCCGAATCCCACTGCATACTAAATTTCATGAAAATTTTTGGAGCCGTTTCTGAGGTTCAGATTATTTATATATTGACAAGAGTTGCTCGTTTAAAGATAGATTTATTTATTGAGACTTTAAGCAACATAACGAATTCAAAAGTCTTTTTAATGACTTGGCATTGAGTACTCACGTTCAATAATATTCACACAGATACGCACGCCATTCCTTTTCGGTGTGACACACGACCGTTATGCGTGCGCGCCGATTCGCGGATGTATCATGGCGGATACAGGATCTCTCTCACTCTTGCTTTCGTTTGAATGTTCGTACTTTTACCTTGACACGCATTGTGTGATACTAGCGGTATTAGTATTGTTACTAGATGAGTCGATCTTCTCTTGAATTGGCATGTTCTGTTTTAAGAATTGCTCAAGATAACCTGGTATTCAGAATACCTCAGGCTGAGGAAAAGTATTTGCCAGTCAGTAAGTTGGGTCATGGAACCGAAACTAGGTCGCTCACAATGGGCTTCATCAGAAGGCTTAAAGTCACCCAAAGGGCAATGGATAGGGCTATGCTCGGAGTTTCCTTGCGTGATCGAACAGAAATGGCGACATGGCCCGAAGAATTTCCAAACTTAAGTGGCAGTGAGCAGGGCTCATTGCTCGCAGAGCGGATGGCCGTTAGGGCGACCGCGTACTGGAAGACTTGCGTTGGAAAGCCTCCCTCTAGAATCTAGGTGGAGTGAAGACCTGGTCAAGGCTGTGGGAGTCCGGTAGATGTGAGACGCACAGGACCCATTAGTGTGGCGACGCTTGGGGGGAGGCGTATGTCCAGCAGTGGACGTCTTTTAGCAGAAATGATGGAGTTGAAAAAGTAGCATCCGGTTAGACTGTAAACGTATGTTACAAAAAGAGTTATGAATATAAAATATGGATGGAAGGAGAGAGAGGGGAAGGCCGAAGAAAATATGGATGGACTGTGTGAGAAGTTGCATGAAAGAAAAGGGAGTCAGTGATATCGTGACGGGGGACAGAACGGTAATGGAAGAAGAAAATGTGTTGCGTCGACCACAAGTAAAATGGGACCAGGGCGGGCAGACGAAGAAGATGTAAACTACTTGAGCTAAACTAAACTAAATTAGTTTTACTCTTGAACTACTATAGGCTTCATTGTCTGCTTTTATCATTCAGACTCCATTCTCACGTTACATCCTCTTGGTATCTAAACTAATATTAGAAAGAGGTAAAACTCTTTGTTTATTTTTTTATGTTTTTAAAAGATAAACTCTGAAAGTAGTGATTACAGAATTATTTTCACAGATTGATAGCTACAAGTGCTGAGTATCATAAGATATTTTTTTATCCAGACGAACAATCCTCCTTCGGCAGTCGCAACATTCGCAACTAAAAGCTAGTATTTCGCTTTCACTTTTAACTGCGTCTTCTACCTTTGCAGAAACCAGTGTGCTTGTTCCGAGTTTTTTAACGTACTTACTCGTGATAACGTAAACGATCTATTTTGTTGTCAAAATGTATACAAAAAAGAGGTTTCTCCTTACTGTCATCAGACGGCACTTATCCAGTTACAATACAAACGTTTACGTTAACGCAATTGAGCGTGAGTAAAATCTCGCACACTTAAATTCACATCTCATTTTTATACAAAACTCTAAATACTACTCAAAAACTATTCAAAACGACTAAACAGAACTTTGAACGACTTCCTTCCACTAAAGGGGTGGCATAAAAAGACAATCGTGTTACATAACCTCTCGCAAATCGTTGAATGTCGGTCAGTCGGTTGTGCAATGGTGAAAGGTTACGTAAGGCAGCTTAGGCGAGATGGAACTCTTGCGCCAGACCCGAGACTTCGTATAGACACGACAACGTTTTGATGTAGGAAATTGAATACATCTGAGGTTTTTCTGGTACTTTGGGTGGCCTTGGGGAAATTTGGCGTCTTCTATCTATCTTCTATAATATAAAAATGAATCGCAAAATGTGTTGGTAAGCGCATAACTCAACAACGCCTGGACCAATTTGACCAATTCTTTTTTTTAAATGTTCGTTGAAGTTCAAAGATGGTTTTTACGTTTTTTTTTTTTTTGTGTAGGGTAGGTTATTTTAGGGTAGGGTAGTGTAGGGTAGGGTAGGGTAGTGTAGGGTAGGGTAGGGTAGGGTAGGGTAGTGTAGGGTAGTGTAGGGTAGGGTAGGGTAGTGTAGGATAGGGTAGGGTAGTGTAGGGTAGGTTAGTGTAGCGTAGGGTAGGGAAGATAGTGTAGGGTAGGATAGTGTAGGGTCGGGTAGGGTAGTGTAGGGTAGGGTAGGGTAGGTAGTGTAAGGTAGGGTAGATAAATGTTTGTGTTTTTATGGCAAAACAAAGTTTGACGGGTCAGCTAGTCTATAATATAAAAATGAATCTCAAAATGTGTTGGTAAGCGCATAACTCAACAACGCCTGGACCAATTTGGCCAATTCTTTTTTTTAAATGTTCGTTGAAGTTCAAAGATGGTTTTTACGTTTTTTTTTTTTTTGTGTAGGGTAGGGTATTTTAGGGTAGGGTAGTGTAGGGTAGGGTAGGGTAGTGTAGGGTAGGGTAGTGTAGCGTAGGGTAGGGTAGGGTAGGGTAGTGTAGGGTAGTGTAGGGTAGGGTAGGGTAGTGTAGGATAGGGTAGGGTAGTGTAGGGTAGGTTAGTGTAGCGTAGGGTAGGGAAGATAGTGTAGGGTAGGATAGTGTAGGGTCGGGTAGGGTAGTGTAGGGTAGGGTAGGGTAGGTAGTGTAAGGTAGGGTAGATAAATGTTTGTGTTTTTATGGCAAAACAAAGTTTGACGGGTCAGCTAGTCTATAATATAAAAATGAATCTCAAAATGTGTTGGTAAGCGCATAACTCAACAACGCCTGGACCAATTTGGCCAATTCTTTTTTTTTAATGTTCGTTGAAGTTCAAAGATGGTTATTACGTTTTTTTTTTTTGTAGTTTAGTATAGTGTATGGTAGGGTAATGTAGGGTAGGATAGTGTAGGGTAGGGTAGGGTTGTGTAGGGTAGGGTAGGGTAGGGTAGTGTAGCGTAGGGTAGGGTAGTGTAGGGTAGTGTAGGGTAGTGTAGGGTAGTGTAGGGTAGTGTAGCGTAGGGTAGGGTAGCGTAGGGTAGGGTAGTGTAGGGTAGGGTAGTGTAGGGTAGGGTAGTGTAGGATAGGGTAGGGTAGTGTAGCGTAGGGTAGGGTAGTGTAGCGTCGGGTAGGGAAGGTAGTGTAGGGTAGGGTAGTGTAAGGTAGGGTAGGTAGGGTAGATAAATGTTTGGTGCTTTTATAAAGTTAGCCGGGTCAGCTAGTACTATAATATCATAAAGAGGAAAGATTTGTATTTTTGTATGTAATGAATAAACTTAAAAACTACTGGACTGATTTCAAATATTCTTTCACCATTGGCAAGCTACACTATCCCCGGCTGACACAGGCTACTTTTTATCCCTGTATTCCCACGGGAACGGGAACTACGCGGGTGAAATCGCGAGGCGTCCGTTAGTCATAAATATAGATTTTGGTGTTTTCCCAGGTTTGCCCAAAATTCTTTGATGAACGAGAAAAAAAGAAAGAATTTTTGATGAATCAAACCAAAAATAAAGATCGGTGGATATGAAAGAAAAGGGGGGTCAGTGATAGTTTAGTAGTTGACAGTATGGAAGATGTTTTTCAACTGATTACTCCGCCAATTAAGGACCGATTATGATGATTATTGTTTTTTTTGGAAGCTGGTGGTTTTCATGTGGTCATGGTCAAATAAGATCAAGATCTGACGAGTAATTTTTAAGTTATCCTTAATAATGCGTATTTTCATGGTAATATAAAGGTAACAAAACTAAAAAAAGATAAATGAAAAAAGTTTTAACAAAAAAATTAAACTGACTTCCAAAATCCAAAACAAGACACTCCAATGCAAAAAATAACTTTATTTTCGGAAGTCAATGTTAAAAACGAAAAACCGGCCAAGTGCGAGTCGGACTCGCGCACGAAGGGTTCCGTAACCAGTTGAAATAAATATCTTTTGTCTTTTGTCTTTTTGTCTTTTGTCTTTTGTAATTTTATTCTGTTTTTAGTATTTGTTGTTATAGCGGCAACAGAAATACATCATCTGGGAAAATTTCAACTGTCTAGCTATCACGGTTCATGAGATACAGCCTGGTGACAGACAGACAGACGGACCGCGGAGTCTAAGTAATAGGGTCCCGTTTTTACCCTTTGGGTACGGAACCCTAAAAACAAATAGTTACCAAAGAGGCAACTTCCGAAAATTAAATAATTTTTCGCTTTGTAGTGTTTTGTTTGGGCATTCGGTTTAATTTTTTTGTTAAGGTGGAATTTCTATGACAAAATTCCTTCTGTAGCCAACATCTATATTTTTTTTTTTAAAGAAAAGATAAATATCGGTACATTGGTATAGAGGATTATTTTTATTTTCCTTTATCTTTGTTGCACGTCCGAGTTCCTAAATTATTTGATGTATAAGAGAAGAGTGTGAAATAAAAGTATTTTGACCGGTATTTTGATTTAGAATTTTTCTAAATCAAAATACCGGTTTAGTCGAGGAATTAGGATATATAATAAAAATACTGGCAGTGAAAGTGTGTCTAAATAAATAAATAAGGGTAAATATAAGTTAGGTTAGATTCCTTATGTACCAACTTAGCACCGTCCTGCCTGTTATTTTACATTTGACAGCTCAAAAACTAATAATTTTGCGATGATCTAATGCGGTACTGATTTGATTTCTTATAACAATCGACTTTTTTAATTTTAATCGTTTTGCCACATTCATATTTTATTTTTGCTCAATATTTTGCATTGCTGTAAACATACCCAGGCGTTTAAATGTCTATGTTTTACGTATTAAAATTAAGTGTTACACTTTGTACAACTTATCCCTATCTAAATTTATATATAAAAAAAACCTTATTACCTAGCTTATTGATAAAAAGATTTATAGAAAATATATAATTTTACTATTTTATTTACTGAATTTTAATTCATCGGAATATCGGAGCTAAATAGCACTTCGCTTCACTATTGTAAGCGTCCATCGATTATTGCATTTTATTGTCTATGGTTGCCTGTTAATAATTAAGGAACTTCATAGGTGGGCTTATGTCAAATGTAAAAATATAGGCTGGACGCAATATAAATGCTTCCGTGAACCAATTGATTGTTAATGAAAATTACTGCTACTATATTCTTTTACATAGCAATTTTTCAAAGACAATTTTTATGTAGCAAGTCTTCAATAAAAAAATGTGATAAATTCCTAAAATCAGGTCCTATCTATAGTTTGTAAACGACACGTATTTAAAAACTATTGCGCAGTGATAAGCCTTGTTCGTGCAGTATCTGTCTTATGCAACTAATTATTATCTCTAGAATTACGTAGTTAAAGAAATTATTGATAAATCATTGAAATTACGTGGTGGAAATTGTCGACAAGTTATTGGGAAATACGAACTATAAAAATGTTTGAAATAATGAGACACATTGAGATCTTGGGATCGTATAATAAAAAATCAAAAAGTGGCACAGAAAATATTGAAAATAACAATTTAAAATAAATATCTTTATTTATTTTCAATTGTTATTTTCTTTTAAATTGTTATTTATGTTATTTAGCAATAACATTTTCTTCAAGCTTAAGAAAAGAACACATAGTTTAGTTTATTTGGCACCCAACACTATCCATTTCGTTAGTACGGCAACAATGTCCATTTTGTTGCGTCATGAAAAGTACTAGGGCAACATAGCATCGAAGAGCCACACCGTAGGTGAATTCCACCTGGTACCCGTTACATTGTAATATTTTCACGCAATATACCAGGGGGCGATAACATTACAGAATTAGTTCCTTCAGTCCTCACTGAGATTGAGATATTCTACCGACTTTCGCTTCTGCGATCCTCGGACAATCTTGAGATCGAAAGGGGGGATGAATGTAGGTTGCGCCAAAGTCTTTGTTCCCCTCCTATTTGCGGCAATTTCAAGCTAAAATCGTGATGCTGTGCACTCATTTATTTTCAAAATTCGTTAATAGATAGTTTAATTATTGTAATTTCATGCATAATACCCGCATTATGCATAAAATTTATATTTATAAGCAGATCGACGATGTAAAAGAGAGAGGATTGGTCGAAATTAAGATTAAGATCCGATTAATGTTATAATGTATGCCTATTCTAATTTATTTAAATTCTTTTACATAATTTTAGTTCCTGATGTTACTATTCATGAAAAAGGAAAAAAAATAAGGCTCGCTTGCATCACACTAAACTAAGATTAACGCTGAAAAAGATAAAACATCGTTGTGTTTAGTTCAAACGTATGAAGTTGTTACTCGTAGAGACATCATCATACCGTCGTCGCGTGGTTAGTATCCGTTGTGAAAGTGGAAAAAATTATCCTTATTTGAATCACTTTGGGTGTTCAATCAAAAATGACAGGTTACATCAATTTAGGTTCTGCTTTTACCACCGCATTAAGTTTGGTTTCCCTTTCGTTAGTAATCATAACTGTTTGTTTTCTTGTAATTTGAACCGTAAATATCTTAACCTACTATCTATACTTAATATTATAAAAATGATAGATTAGTATTTTTGTATTTAACGAATAAACATAAAAACTACTGGACCGATTTCAAAAATTATTTCACCGTTGCCGCGTTGGGAATCTACACTATCCCCGGGTGACATAGGCTACCTTTTATTACTGTTTCCGACGGGTGAAACCGCGTGGCATCCGCTAGTATTATTATAAATGCGCAACTTTGTGAGGATGGATGATGTTTTTTTACTCTTTCACGCAAAAACTAATGAACGTATTTCAATGATAATTTACAGTAATATAGCTTTTTTATCAGAATAATATATAGGCTATTAATATATAAAGATATTCGGGTAGCATTAACAGCATGCGGGCGGAGCCACCTTACTAATATTAAAAATGCGTAAGTTTGCATAAATGTATGTTTCTTACTCAATCACGCCATAACGGCTAAACGGGTCAGGATTCAATTTGACACAGAGATAATAGTAGTCTGGAATAGCATATAGACAATTTTTTTTATACCTTGGGATGACAAACACTTTCACGCGGGCTATGCCGCTGGCAGAAGCTAGTATTATAAATGTGAAAGTTTGGATGGATAGATGGATGTATGTTCCTCAATCACGCAAGAAAAACGTATCGGAACTGGATGAAATTTGGCACTGAAATAGATAGCAGTCTGGAATAGCACTAAACTACTTTTCATCCCGGTATAATGCTCCCTTGGGATAAAAAAAATACTTTACACACGGGCGAAGCCACTGGCGGAAGGTAGAGTAGAAATAAAACGCTTGACATTGCCCGTTTGTTTTAGGACCATTTGCATTTTAACCTGTCTCAATTTACCAAAATGAAATGGTAAATCAAATTGCTGTATATTTTGTCATGATTTTGACATTGATTGTCGCCGAGATGCGACTTGCAATTGAATATTTTGTAACCCTAAAATCAGAGCCATTACTTTTCTGCTACTTACCTAAGTCAGTTCCAGAATGAATCGTTTAACAAAAGAAAAAACCGGCCAAGTGCGAGTCGACGCGCACGAGGGATTCTGTACCATTATCGCAAAAAAACGGCAAAAAAATCACGTTTGTTGTATGGGAGCCCCACAGACATAAATCTAAATAGATAACGCAAGTCCCTCCATCTGTATGAAAACCAAGCGTGCCACTTTTTCACAAACAATTTATAAACAAATTTATTTACCAATGAAAGAAAGCAATTTCAATGCCTCGGCCAACTTTTTCTATACATTCTTTACAGCTCAATATGACATAAAAAGTAATTTTTCTATTTTTCCGTGGATTTCCGGTGACGATAATGCTAAATGAAAAGCTCAGTTTACGATTATTAGTCGTAACTTTAGTCCGTTTTTTTGGCACGCGAAGTACAAACAGTCGCGTCATCTAGTTAGATTTTTGTCTGTGGGGAGCCCCACTTAAATATTCATTTTATTATGTTTCTAATATTTTTTGTTATAACAGTAACAGAAATCCATCATCTGTGAAAATTTCAACTTTCTAGCTATCACGGTTCATGAGATACAGCCTGGTGACAGATGGACAGCCAGACAGCCAGACAGCCAGACAGACAAACAGACAGACAGACGGATCGCGGAGTCTTAGTAATAGGGTTCCGTTTTTACCCTTTGGGTACGGAACCCAAAAAAAAAATTAAAATGGAGATAAACGGTTTTTCCATTGTCTAAAAGATATCACAGAATCATAACAATCGATTAAGTTCAAAAACTAGTTTTCTAAGTTACAAAACTCAAACCTAATCTTTATAACCAAAAACAAAAGCGTTCCGAAAGCCATTGAACTAAAAACCAAAAATGTTTTTTTCTCGTGTGAACAACGAAAAAAAATTACATAAAAATATAAAATAGTAGTTCCACGTATTGCATAAGCTCTTAAGATCAATGATATGGGAGAAGTGATACAAGCTTGTGTGTCAGTGGGTGAGAGAGTTGCGCAATTATTGTGCTGATACAGTTTTTTTAATTACCTCTGTGTTACGTGATAAACGCTGTGGTTTTTTGTTTTTTTTTGTGTGCTTGAAGGTGTAGGTTATGGTATGATTAATAAAAAAACATTATCAAAAAAATTAAACCGGCTTGTAAATAATAACTTTGTTTTCCAAAGTCGGTGTCCTGTTGTACCTATTGTTTTTCATTTTTCAACAGTAAAAAAAACATTGTTATTTTTACAAAGTTATTTTTTTGTCGTTTTGTAGTGTTTTGCTTTAGAATTTGTTTTTTTTTGTTATAATGTTTTTTATTGTACTCTTTTTAGGGTTCCGTACCCAAAGGGTAAAAACGGGACCCTATTACTAAGACACCGCGGTCCATCTGTCTGTCTGTCTGTCTGACTGTCACCAGGCTGTATCTCATGAACCGTGATAACTAGACAGTTGAAATTTTCACAGATGATGTATTTCTGTTGCCGCTATAACAACAAATACTAAAATCAGAATAAAATTAATATGTAAAGGGGGCTCCCATACAACAAACGTGATTTTTTTGCCATTTTTTTGCGATAATGGTACGGAACCCTTCGTGCGTGAGTCCGACTCGCACTTGGCCGGTTTTTTTTTGTTTTGGTACCTCACAATGTTATTGTTACTATGAAAATCATTTATAGCTAGAGTACATCTCATTTCGATTCCAATAAACCCAAAAACGTCTAGGATACCTTGTTTTATTACTAAGTCCCAGTGTCTACCTTCCGGCTTCATCATCAGATCAGTTCGATGGTACCAATTTTATCAGTACCATTTATTTATATGTATTTGCTTCATCATAGTCGCTTAAATATTCGAGATGTCTACGCATGACATACTTATTAAGGCGTTCCAGCGGTCATCTTTGGTCTTCTTCATCAGTTCCACTTCACCTAATGAGACTTTCTGAGTACAAATACTTACCATGTTATTGAAAATACCAAAATCATTATATGTCTGCCTATAATATTTGAGGAGTTCCCTCGATTTCCTTGAGATCCCATCATCAGATTCTGATTTGGTGACAATGGGATCACCTCGAGAGTATACCTTTTCAAACAAAAAATATTTTTTCAACTCCGTTTATATATGACGAAGTTATGCCCGAGCAAACACAAGAAAACACAATTTTAACATCCGAATTGAAAAACTTCTCATTTTTGGGCAATCGGTTAAAAGTTTTTTTTTTATCTTGCTCTTAGATTGATGAATTGTAGCTGTTTTCGAGCAGCTTCGCTACCGTACTACTGTAGCAGTTTATTTTGAAAAATAATTGACAATCAGCTTAGTGAAGGAATGTTCGTAATCCAATTGGCATTGCCAGAGACTCCCTTAAAAGATTCTAGAAACTTTTCCGCTCGCTATATACAAATAAAAAAATAAAAATAAACTTTTGAACAGTCAATACCACCATTTGTTTAATAATATCAGTTAAGTTAATAATATCAGATTAAGTTTATAAAAATAACAATTAAAATGAATGCTGAGCTAGTATGTCAGTGGGTGAGCGACGTTACGCAATAGTTGTGCTATAACATAATAATTGTTATGCGCATGCGCCTCTAATACACATTTGTTTAATTACCGTTTTGTTACGTGATAAACTTCGTTTTTTTTTACATTTTCGAAGCGTTTTGCTGTGGTACATGTGAATTTGGATTGTAATTTTGAAAAAAATATTCATGGAAATAATAAGAAGTAGTTAACGGTACGTAGTACTAAATTAGATATTTTTTCATCAAAATTATCTAGTTTATTACGTTTTTAAGAATTATATCAATCTACACTAATATCATAATGAGGCAAGATTGTTTGTTTGTGAGTGTGTTTGTAATAATAGATAAACTCAAAAACTACTGAATTGATTTAAAAATGATTTCACCTATGATGGATTTTTTTTCCGGTTAGACTGGAAGGCGACCCCAATATGCATAGTTGGGCAAAGGTTAGGCAGATTGATGGAAATTTTAATTTTTTCGTAGTGACATAGGCTATTTTTTTACCCCGAAAACGGGTTCTGTGGGGTGGGCCACAGGAGTGAAGCCGCGGGGCAAAGCAAAATATACAGATGAACTTTTCTGGTTTATTGATAACAGTTAATTGTGGTATTATTTAATTTATATAAAAAAATAAGTCAGTATGACAATGTCAGTGGGTAAGATCACTGGTTGCGCAATGCAATAATCATTTATTTTTTTATTACATTGTAACTGTAGCGTGATATACTTTTGTAATCTTACCGTGGTTTACGTAATAAACGCAGTTTTGTAGTCTACTTTTAAGTGTTTTTAAAAAATAATTAAACCTAACCACTTAATTAAAAAAAAAGAAATTACTTCGCTTAGTTTTAGTGTATGATCATGTTTATAATATTAATCGTGAAGTGTTTGCTTATATCGCTTGCTTCTTTAATTTATGCTACAAAATAACTAAAATAACAAGCTCAAATCTGAAAAAAAATGTTTCGCCCTAATCGTTTTTAGGGTTCCGTACCCAAAGGGTAAAAACGGAACCCTATTACTAAGACTCCGCGGTCCGTCTGTCTGTCTGTCTGTCTGTCTGTCTGTCTGTCTGTCTGTCTGTCACCAGGCTGTATCTCATGAACCGTGATAGCTAGACAGCTGAAATTTTCACAGATGATGTATTTCTATTGCCGCTATAACAACAAATACTAAAAACAGAATAAAATAAATATTTAAGAGGGGCTCCCATACAACAAACGTGATTTTTGTGCCGTTTTTTTGCGATATTGGTACGGAACCCTTCGTGCGCGAGTCCGACTCGCACTTGGCCGGTTTTTCCTCTTTCATCGATCAGTTTATAACGAACATGTGGGGCCGACAGCACAACATAAACAGCAATTAATTTAAACTCAGTTCATCTATCAGTAAGTTTAACTGAATATTAGTTCTATAAATAAAGAAAAGTCTTATCAGAAGCAACCCACCAGTTCTCGAGATTATAAAGTACAAACAAACAAAAACACTTAAAAGAATAAATATTAATCAGCCGTGAGATGTACTCCGACAGTTAAAATTTAACTGCAAGTCAACCAAAACTGGCTACGTCACTGGGAGTCAAGAAGTTCGACAGAGGGCGTTGGCCGCAGTGAAATTCGGCGTTATGCCGTACCTGGCGGCCTTCACGCCGCTTTCCATTGTACAAGTACCTTCGTTTTCTGTTCGCCTAGTACTCTGTTTCACTTAGTATGCACAAAAAAAATGTGGCTCGCCGGTTTGTTTACATAAAAAATGGTAATTTGATTTTTTATGGTGCCGAGAAAATTTTTATGTTTGTAGTGGGTTTTTATGACAATTTTAATTTTTATATTATGTTTGGGTGTTTCTAGGCGCCATTTTACAGCCTCTATGGTGTCCATAGTTACATTCGTAAACAGGCAATAACGCATAGATAGGATCGCAAAATGCATAAATTAGTAGATACCGGTTGCTAGCTGCACTATGATTCATAAAGGCTACTTATTTCCGTCCGGTAGCTAGCTAAATAGTTGCTGTAATAATACCTGTTACATGAAAACTATGCAATGATTGTAACATAAAGTCTATACTTTGAATTATATCTTCTTCTCTTGGAACCTTTTCTTTTTTGGATCCCGGTGAATAATAATTGCCTAGAAAGCGAACGGATTTGATAGACAATCGACATAACCAGCTCCTATAATAATATAATTAGACTATAATGTTTCTTCTGCTAGGAAACAGGCCACCTTTTAGAGGGCCGTAATCCACTACGCGAGCACAGTACGGGGTAAAGGATGGCACAAGTCTTCGAGTATTTAGTTGTAGGACATCCAAAAACACTCGACTAAAATCAAACTCCTGTAAAAGGTTTATACATCTGAAAACTCATATATACTTCATACAAACAGCTTGCCTAGTTCTCATACTAAAAATAATCGTAGGACGATAATGCCATAAAGCAAGCTGGGCTAGTAGGTTGATTCAAAATGACATCATCACTGCATGGGTCAATGCTGTAACCCTTTTATTGGATGCTCCTGCTATAGAATTCAACAAAGGAGAAAGTAGACCATTAGGGACTTACTATTGGTAGTCTAGTATTAGTTTTCTAGTGCATGGGAGAGGCTTAAATAATTCTCTGTAGTTGAAAGATTGGCTCCCAGCGTGTTGTCTAAATTTTCAGATTTAAATAGTGACATTTTCCGTCTGAAAACAGGCTCATACAGAAAGCATATTCTTTAATAAAGAGTGTAGGGTTTACACATACATACATGAACTCATACCCTTTCCCTTCGGATTAGGCAGAAGCTAAAGAACGCGTAACGTACGTACGTTCATACATTCAGTCCGTGATTAGACCTGCCATACTGTATGGATCAGAATGTTAGGCTGTGAAAGAGTTGGATGAAAAGAGATTGCATGTAGCAGAGATGAAAATGTTGAGATGGATATGCGGCATGTCGAGAATGGATAAAGTGAGAAATGAATATAGTTTGAAAGTGGCGCCAGTCACAGAAAAGATGAAAGGAAACCGCTTGTCCTGGTATGGTCATGTGATGAGGAGGGATGAAACACATGTTACTAAAATAGTTATGAATATGAATGTGGATGGATGGAGAGGGAGAGCAAGGCCAAAGAAAAGTTGTGTGAGGAGTGTTTTGAAAGAAAAGGGAGTCAGTGATAGCGTGGCGGGGAAAAGGACGATATGGAAAAGAAAACGTGTTGTACCGACCCCAAGTGACATGAAATAAGGGCAGGAAGATGGTGATGACATCCAGGTAGTCATACTGGCACACCGGTTATGCGTTTGTGGACCTGGCCTTTTTGAAGAGCTTCACCAAAAAGATTTTTGTCAAGAAGATTTTCAGTCAGATAGTTATAATTTACTGTCATCAGGACATTTGTTGATCCAGAACCATACTATGCAACTCTAGGTACTTTGATTTTGGCTTGATATAAGGTTTAGCATTTAAAAATATCAAAAGATTTATTTTTATTATTATTACAAGCTTTATATTATCTTGCATCGTATGTGAACTAGCAATCCATTTACAATGCACTTTCAGGCATCCGATTAACAGGAACTTGATGTATTTATGTAACATTGAAATAATAAGGTATTATGAAGCTGGCCTCATGATAAAAGGAAAGTGGCCATAGTAACTTCTCAACCAGACAACATAGCACCGTCGTGTTTGGTTGATATAAATTGACTTAATATAAGCCTTTTATTCAGACAGGTATAAATAATTACATTGGTTGGTTATTTTGTGTACAATTTATTTTAGATATGTTAGTTTATAATTTAAGTTTTCCTAATTTCTTCGACATTTCCGTCTGTGTTTCCTCCTTTGACAAAGGCCTCCTCCAAATGCTTCCATTGCTTCCTATTTCTTGCGACTATTCTCCATGTAGCGCCTGTTTACGTCTTTAAGTCATCTTCTGATAATGAATTGACATACGATATTATGTTTCATCCTTTTTATTCCATTGTTCCAAAACATTTTTTCAAAAATTAATCATTTGTTACTTTTACCACATTGGCATTCTACGATTTTCATACGACTTTCTGGACTATAGTAAATGATATAATATTCCGATGAGAAAGCCCAATTTTCCGGCGGCCATGCGGGGCACGGCTCGAAGGCGGGTGAACGCTCTCCATTCGACGCTATCATCCGCGTTGCGCGCGCGCACCGCCCTTTATTAGTGTGCATGAAGGGCCCGCGATGGGAATTTATTTTCTATATTATTCTTTTTTTCAAATTGGCTCGCCCTTGACCACTATCTCACCTGATGGTAAGCGATGATGTGGTCGACGGTGAAGCACGCTTGCCTAGAAATAACCTCCCAACTAGTACACAAGCGCTATAAGAAGCTGCACAGTAGCCGGATAAAAGATTTTCATAACGGCCTCGGCTCCATTAGTAAAAAATATAGTCGTTCTATAAGTGGCTACAGATCTCTTTTAGTTCCAAATAGGCCCATATTATACAGCTTACAGGCTCTACAATGGGTCTACAGTGGTCATAAAAGTAAGTTATAATGGCTCTACAGAGGTTGTTTATAGGCGATGGTTAGCACCACGAGATTTCAAAAAAGCTGTTGTGGCGCCACTATACCATCTTCACCTTATTTCGGCACTCCTGTATCGTTACATTAAATTTTAATGCTTTAAATTAGTAATATAGTAGGTTTAATGTGGTGTCAACTAAATACATTTTAATAAAATTAATCATAGGTACACTTAGTGACAGGTGAGGAAACAATAACACGGAATGGATTATTAAAATAACTATGGTATCTCCAACATTGTTTTATTTCTTTGTGTACGTGAAATATCAGTGCGAGTACCAGTTTGCTGTCAATATATATGTATATTATCGTCAAAATTTTAACGCGCCCTCATATTATTATGTGTTTTATGAAAAAATTATATTTATATGTTGGTTATGAAATTTTATTTTAACATAAATCAGACTTTGAAGGTTACATATAGTTGAATTAGAGCCACAGGTAAAAAATGGTGACTAATTACGTCAAATTTACGATTGTATGCAAATATATAAT
Organism: Orthosia gothica; assembly: GCA_949775005.1. Lineage (NCBI taxonomy): Eukaryota > Metazoa > Arthropoda > Insecta > Lepidoptera > Noctuidae > Orthosia > Orthosia gothica. Next base: position 25,106,775 of record OX459035.1, read on the forward strand.
TGTATTTAAATACGATCTCCAAAAAGTTGTAATACCTTAAAAAAAACGTTTCCTATATTTTTTAATTTCCATGTTGCCCTTACTAATTTCTCAGACACATGGCAGATCATCATCATCAGATCATTCAGAACATTCAGATCATTTGTAACGTTTATTTTTCCGCCATTGGCCGATTAACGCAAAGATGTATCTTTCAATGTACAGCTTTACATCACATTTCCGCTTTATAAATCTCTAAAATAGCGCTGTGAGGTCTAGTATAAAGTTATAGAGATATAGTAAAACAAGAGCGCTATTAAATACTATGAAAATACTCAAAGTGCTATAACACTATTCTGTAACCCCCATGGCTGTATAAAATATTTCGTATAATTCCTTATGCTACTATTTGCCGTACAGTGGCCATATAATTATCTAATATAGCACTCAAAGTGCTATTCTAGAGCTACACAGCTCTATTATAGATATACCTCCATAAAGAACCTATAGCTTTAGAAAATGCCTCCCAACGCTCTTGAGCGCTATAAAAGCAACTTATAACACCTTTTAGGGTTTAAAAGGAGTTATAAGTTACTTTTATACTTTATCTATTAAAGTACTCTATAACATCTCACGGTGGTATAAAAGACTCCATTAATTCAATTATACTTCTTATTACTTCTTATTCTACCGACGCTATAGCATGCTCTTTTATCACTATAAGTTTTTTTTGCTACTAAACGGCTTCTGTACCTCCTATAGGTATTAAAGGGTTTTTAAATATACTATACATCTTAAGGAAAATTGTACAACACTTGAACGACTCCTATACAACTGCCAGGTTGTACAATGCCTGTATAAGCAGCTTGTGTGCTTGTTGGGCTATTCACTCTAGACTTAAAGACCCCTAGATTGTAGTTATCGGGAAACACAGACTCCGGCAGGGAATTCCACTCCTTAGCTGTACGCATTATATTTTTTATTTGATTTATTGTTAATTTTTTAATTACCAATGAACTACAAGTGAACTGTCATTCCCTAACATATCGATTGGCATAGCAGCTCACTTCGGGCTCAATTCACCTAAGTCATCACAGTGAGATGTTGAATCGACCGGCAGATGTATGAACCTAAACCAATGAGATTGAGAGAGACGTCATCTATACCAATATTATAAAGAGGAAAGATTTTTTTGTTTGTTTGTTTGTTTGTACCGAATAGGTTCCAAAACAACTGAAACGATTTAAAACATTATTTCTTCAATAGAAAGCTAGATTATTCCTGAGTGACATAGGCTATTTTAAATCTCGAAAACGGGTCCTGCAAGGTGGTCCACAGGAACAAAGCTGCGAGGAACAGCTAGTACTCAATATAAATATTTACTTTAGCTACGTACACAGGATCTATGGAACTTGGAACTTTATTTCTATCACTGAGTAGGTTAACAGATCGCAGAGATATAAATAGGAGTAATCGCAAATATATCAACGCATAGGCTACATATCAAGACACAGCGAAAAATAATTCTTCTAGGCAAGCGTGCTACATCGCCGACCACATCATCGCTTACCATCAGGTGAAATAGTGGTCAAGTGCGAGCCCTATCAGTAATAAAAAGAAAAACTAAAGAACTACCTAAGAAGCACACCAATAAAGGTCCGGCCCTCCAACACGTGTCTCTCCTATCTCTGTGACCCACTTACACACACACGCACGCTTCCATCTATATGTGTGTGCGTGGGCCGAGGGCTTTACACCCGCAGTGCATTAGTATGCATTCAAGCGTCGCTGTGTGCGTCGAATTTGGAGTAAACAGTGCATATGTGTGCTTTTATCTAGGATTTTTACTGTGAAGTGTGTGGATGTACCTACTGTGGGTTCGGTTTTTGTTGTTGTTATTTTATACTATGGGAAAATACTACAAAAAAAAACACAAACTAGAGAAAATATTTTTTTTGACAAATTTTTGCTTCTTTAAATAAAAAAAAAACAGCAAGATTTTTTTGTTCATAAAAATTTAAGTAAGTATTGTTCGACATTCGGTTTCACGAATTTTTTTATAATAAAACATTATTTTAACTACAAGTAACTTATCTAAAGGTAAATATCATCAAAACCCACAGTGGGTGATAAAATCTAAATAGAATTATCTCAGAAGGGCAATAATGCGTCATCTCAACGAGAATCGCACTTTAGTTGCAAACATAATAAACAATGAAGTATCCTCCTACATCCTAGGATACCAGTAAATTTGGAAAGGTCTATTTTTAAATCTATCGTAAGTATAAAAAGAAAACACATTTATTTAACTAAAAGACCAATTTCCACTTGGATTTCTGAAGTCAACAACGACCTGAAGCAAGCCCAAGTGAATGACTCGACGACCCAGAACCGAAACGTCTGGCGATAAGAAATGGGATAAAAGTAGGAAAACAGAGAGAACAAGTTTTCAAAATAAACGTAACAAAAATAATAAAACCTTTTCAGTTTTCAAAAATATGAAATATTTGCCATTATAGGTCCAGTTCAGCTTAAATGTCAGTGTCAGGCCTGACGCTGGTTTTCAAATCAGATCATCTGTATGATCCTGTCATACAGATGATCTGATTTTGTATTGCTATTTCCCAGCCAGGTACTAGGAACGCAGAGGCTCTAGCTACACAACGTGTCATTCTATCAACGACAACGATTGTTTAAAACAAAAGCGTATAGGATTGACATGTGCTGCCGAAATATCATCTTTTATTTCGACTCTTAGCCTAGAAAAAAAAATCATTTTTACAAAAACTACAAACTGAAATATAACTTTCTTTTTTTTTTGGAAGTCGACGTCTTTGTTAGGTGGTGTTTTTTTACTTTAGTTCTCGTGATCATGGCGCTTGTTACGGTGCCAAAATAACGAGCTCTCAACCAAAATCAAAATATACATGGTAAAGATCCCGAAACAAATATTAATTGTAATGATTGTGACCACGTCAGCTTAAAAACGTATAACATCTTTTGTGTTTATGGACACCGAATTCCAAAAAGAAAGTTTTTTTTCATTTTGTAGTTTTTTTTTATTTGGAAGTTGGTAGCATTTTTTTGTTGTAATTATTCAATGATTGACTCTCTGCACGGGTTGGGCCAAACTGTTAGTGCAGAGAGTAATTGCAGAGAGTAATTGCAGTTAATAAATAATACTAATAATAATCTGACCTCTTACTGGACCCTTTTACCAATAGCGAAATCCATAAGTTGGTGTGTGAAATATGTCTGGCTTGAAAGCACTGCAAAATAGGCCAAAAAAGACCTGTTGAATTGGACCCATGCCTAGATTTTATGATCACTCAATGAACTGTTTTTTTTTTTGAATTAATAAACTTTACTCTTTAAAACTTTTGTATTTTTTGCCATAAAGAAAAGTCAGTTTTCATTTTTAATTAGTCATCATCATAATCATCATCAGCTTATTAATGTTCCCACTGCTGTGATACAGGCCTCCTCTCTGTGAGATTGAATGTGCCTTAATCCACCACGCGGGCCCAGTGCAGGTTGGTGGATGACACATGTTTTCAATATTTTCGTTCAGTTTCCTCACTATGGCGGTTTCTTTCTTAATTAGTAATTCCTATAAATTAAACTTTCCCCAAATACAAAACAGTTTTACACGGATATTTCCTCTAAGCTCCTAAAGAAGTTTTTACATAACATTCTGTGCGTAGGCAGGTGTTCGATTTACTCTTAAAAGCGACTTTTGAAAGTTATGTAAACTCGGATTAAATTAAATTAAGATGTCAAGCCGTCAACTGATAATATAATCTGTATAATAATGTTCTGCGGGCGGTTACACACTATATCCGATTGTGTCTGTGAAATTTCGGTTCCGAAGTAGCCGTAGTATTTCTTGTAGGCTTACGCACTACATACAAACTCTTTCCGTCATAGTCTGTCATAATTCAGAACATTTCGAACTTGGAACTCAAAACACGAACACGGATCACGGAGACGGACGTGTAGTTCGTGGTTACGCACTACACGTCCGTCTTAGGGTGCCTCTTAGGATGCGGGTCTTAGGGTGGTTACCCTGACTGTAAATACTCAAGCATCCTCACTGTGTGAGAATAATATTTTCAGTACTTCGAGTCAGACCTCCTAACTATGTGAGAGAGAGTGGGCCATATCCACCACGCGGGACCACTTTGGGTTGGTTGGTGTCCGTTAGCCCATGTATGTTTTTCTTCACATTTTTTTGTGCAGTGCCAACGTCGACCAACTTCAGTTTCTGGACACATATTATTACCCACGCGTCACATAAAACGCAAGTCAAATGATGCGTTTTGTTCATAACACATTCAACCAATAGCAGCTAAGGCACGTTGGCACATTTGAAGACTCATTAAGGTTGAACTAGTCGACGGCACGAACTATTTTGTGCGCGGGGTTAAAATGCCTGCTATCTTATCCGACAATACGTGAGAAAGAGATAGATGCTGTGATGAGCAGCAAGAAGCTAGTTCGCGTACGAATTAGCACTTTTGCAAATTTGTATCGACCTTTGGGAGTCTAGATATCATGAAAAAAACAACTAAATGTATATTTATAAAATAAAATGGAGTTTCTTGTGCGTTCTTCTCCATAACAATCTACTTTCCGAATGCACGGTAGAATCATTTTTTTTTTCTTGTAAATTTTAATTTTAATTTATGTGACGTTCAAAAGTGCCGCTTATTGGCCTAATTGAATAAATATAATATTTGACTTTGACTTTGAAAATTATTTGCATTTTTGAATTACTAATCTATCCCTATATGTATGGAGGCCATTTTGCAATTTTCCTTCTTCTTATGGTATTTATTTCCGCAATTAGTGTTGAAATATGGATCATTCGACGCTCGCTCGTAACTTTCAAATATATATTTTTTTACAATTTTGTTTCCATACAGGACTAGATAATGATGAGACAAATTGATACCAATTTTATTTTGAACGTAGGTACATCGTCTAACAGTGGAGTAATCTCTAGACTACGTCTGTATGAAAGAAATTATCTTAGTGTAACTATAAATTAATTTTGCTATAATTTTCGTTCCAGATGCTGGGAGTGTCACAAAGTTCAAGTTATTTTTGAAGCATAGTTTCCTAGGAATAAAACGGGCAAGTTCTAAAAATAGTAAACTAGGCTACAAAATTTCTACCCAGTTCCTAAAAAGGTAGGTGCTAAATCTTTAGCGCTACCAGGCTATCATCACTTTGAAGCGATAAGGTAAATTGGTTCACAGGCAAAATAAACCGGTATAGATTAAATTTTATTTTATTGCGAATTGTTTTATTGGCTTGCATCTCATTACACTTCCAGCTACTTGTCAAAATTTTATGGTGATCGATCTAGATTAATTCTATCGGGAAAATTCTGAAGGAAACACTGTGAAACGTGTAAAAAACACGGATGCGAATACAGTTTTTAACCGACTTACCACAAAGTTCTATGTTCGACATTATGTTTTTTTTTTATGTATGTTCACCGATATATTCATCAATTGTTGACCGATTTTGAAAATATTTTTTTGTTTGATAGAGTATGTTCCTAAATTGGTCCCATTTTAATTTGGTGAAGACCTGATGAAGAACTTCAGAGATATACAACAGAAGTCTTCAATAAATGACGGCAGATCTCTAGGGATTGCTGCAATTGCATATCTGTTTATTGTTTATACCATTTCATAACATAACATCACGCCAGTACGCACTAAAGGGGTACGCAGATGTGTACAGTTCACCTTGGTACACTCTCATTTCACCGGTTATGTTTAAATTTCATGGTTTTCAGGTAATCTATTCTAGCATTATAGGTACCTTACTAAAGATCTTGCCTATTAGGTACAAATAAAAACTGAAAAATATAAAACTTTTTTGCAAAAAAAAAAATACTATCGACTTCCAAATAAAAACACTAAAAAGTGAAAAATAAATTTATTTTTGGAAGTCGGTGTACATAACGAAAGAAAGGAGATTGCCCATACAAAGGCCCCTTATAAGGTATCGTGTCTGCGATTTCAATAATATTCAAAAATAGGATTTACATTTTCTATATTTTTTCATCCGTGTGCTTTACTTTATATGTACAGACAACAAAAGATCAGGTGCCTTCACTTGGACATTTGTATGCACCTTATTGCATTGTAATAAGGGTTCATTTCAAGAACAGAAACATCGTTATATCTCGAGAAGCCCGCAAAATAAATAAAAAATATTTTCTAATTATGAATATAACGTGTATTTTCTACAATATACAACCAAATTTATCAAGATACAACCATTTTTTTCATTCCATTAATTCCCATTGTAGGCATTAGTAGTTAGTGTACATAGGCATTCCCCTTTGTACCTTCCAAAGACACCGACTTCCAAAAATAAATTAATTTTTCACGTGGTAAGTTTTTTTTGTTAAATATCATGTTTAGCCCAGAATTCAGCTAAGGTCCTCCATGTCTGTAAACTCATTACCAGGATCAAAAACTCTTGTGTGTTTTGCCTTGATCACCACACTACAAATATTTTGAAAACAAAGGAGATGTTCCAGAAATGTATGGAGCCTGGGCCAGCTCTATGTACACTTTATGTAAAAATTGCTGTATATTATAGTAACTGTTTTTTATTGTTAATTTTCTTTAAATCACTTCGTTTCAATGTAAACTCAAATTAACTTTGTCAAGTAGAGCAACACAATTTACAATTAAACATGGTGGGTCAGATCAGCTGTAGGCGAAAAAAGTCATTTTGACAATGCCATTTGTTTGACGTGTCATCGTAATATCTGCGTCAGTAAAAACAACACCTAATTCAATTGCAATAGAGAAGCAATCAATTAATGTCCGTAGTAGTAAAACAATCACTAAAAACTCCGAAACATATCAAATTCAAAGTCAAAGCAAAGAATGACTCAAAGAAGTCACTTCTTAAAACTGTCAAAGTCGTCAGACGTCATGTCAAACACAACTGTCATGGCTGCCCTAAAAATAGGGTTACCTAATTAAAAAACTGTAAATGATCATTTTTGTTACTCCTGTACCCTTCTTCAAATTAATTTGTTAGTATTTTTATGGAATTCCCCTATTTTTTCCCTATTTATCTATGTAGTGTACATAGTGATGGCCCAAAATCGAACATCTCCTTTGGCTATATCTTCAAGTCTAGTAACTCTTATGACTATTTTCTTGGTCAAGTGTCTGCAAACGCGACTTGACTACTAAACGTTTAGTTTTCCAGGTCAGGCATGGTTATTGGGTTTCCCATCTGGAATTTGATTAATCATCATCTACAACCCGACTTCGCCCACTGGTGAGCGAACCTCTATTTTCTTATGCCCATCCCCACGTTTCAGGCCAGCCAGCCTAATCCAGGTTATATTTCCTATAACCATTTGCCCTGCCCTGACAAAAAAACCGGCATGAGATATGAGTTTTCCTATTGGTCTAGCGGCACTGGTGGCGCATGAATTACAGTAGTGAAAACGCCCAGATTTTAGAATAATATCTGTAAAAAATCTAATTAAAAAAATTTACTACAAAAATGTTCGTTATTAAATTGTCTATCCATTTAGTGTTAGTACAAAAAATAATTAATGAACACTTTACGAGGAGATGCATGCTATCAATAATCATTTCTCATTTTTATGTTTTTTTTTGGAAGGCGATTAGTGAAATATATACATCATTAAAAAAAACGAAATCTACCATTTTAGCATCAATATTATGTAGAAATTTTATGTATTTGTATTAATTGATATTTCTTTTTAAATAACGAGTAGATAGCTCCTAAAAACAGCACGAAAAACGGCTAGCGCCGCGTTTTACTCGGGGTACCGCCTTATTGAGATTTAAGTACTACCTTCTTTATGATACGATATGCATGTGGTTATTATAGCCTGGGTATACATTTCTGCCAGCCTCCTTCAGATAATACAAGACTGATGTTATGACCAACTAAGATATTAGAGATTTTGTTTTTTTTAATTATTTTTGGCTATGCCACTGGCTTGGTTACGAGACCTTTAAGCCAGGATATTGGAGAAGATTGCTTTGCTGTGTTGGCCGCTGGCAAACGTAAAACTTTTAACGGGTATTTACCTATAAAAATTGGTAGAATTATCGATATATAGGTAAAATACACACGTCTTGTTATATTACCTGAGAACTGCTAATCCTAGCGTCAGTGGTACCAGGCTACCAGGAGTCCATATTTAGCAACAAACGAGTTTACAGATTAAAATATCTGGGTAAAACTGAAAGTGATGCAGACGGGTTAGTTTCCGTCTAACCGCACGTTGTAGTTTAACTGGGCCAGTTAAAAATAACGGCTAACATTCCCGTCTCAGTTAGCGCTCTGCTTTTGCCAAATGTTTAACCCTGATCGGTTCAGGGTGTAGAATGTGGGCAGCGTTTGTGACCTCTTATTGAGAAGGCAAGTGTACCTTCGAACCTGTTATTCGCTCCTGGTATCTGTGGGATACATTTGCGTATTTACTTATTATTTAACACTGGCTTACTAGATAGCTATGACTAAGAATCTTTTAGTTGTCTCAATTAATAAATTAAAGTCGAAAAGAATATCTCCGTAGCTGATCAGCAGCATTGATTATACATTTTTTTTTATTATCTATGGAATCTTTCTCTGTAAAGTAAAAATAAACAATAGTAGAATACGATGCAAAGCAACGCAACGCAGTTTAAATTTCATTGAAATCTCCTGAAATTGTTGTATATGTTTTTTGTTTCTCTGTTTGGTGTGTAGGATATTCTACGTCTTTCTTACTAACCTGCTTTGCTCGCTGAGGCGTTCAATTCTGCATCAACGCCATCCAGCAACCACATGTCCTCAAACCACGAGTGTATATCTTTAAGCGAGATATTATGACAGTTCAATCTTTGCCGCTTATCTCTTGATATCGGGCTAAAAGCTCTCAGCCCGTAATAAAATCTACAAATAATGAAATGGGCTAATATCACGCATCAATACTATATGATATAATGTCAATAAATATAATGGAGCTGCGTATTACGATCGGCACGGTTACCGCACGCGTAACGTCCGGCCTGCTAGTTTCTAGGGTTGACACGAGGTGAAATGTAGCAGGTGGCTGTGAGAAAAATTATAATTAGAAGTGTTTTGGGACAAACCCGCCACACTATTCCCAACCACTGCAACTCCTAAAAGCCAAAAAACCGTCGTGACAATGAAACTCGACTAGTTCCGGCGAAACGGGATTGGATCCCGTTACGAAATTAATCAGACAAGAACAACAGAGGACTAAGAGAACACTTAGAACTTTCCACCAAATAGAAGTTATTTAACAAATCATTTCTTAAGTCTGCCTGCTCAATGCCATCATCATCAGCAGAAAAATGTCTACTGCTGAGTATAGGCCTTCCTCAAACTTCGCCACATCCATCGATCAGTTATATGCATCTCGCATCTAGCGAACTGCCGCGGCCTTCACCAGGTCATCACACAATACATCTTCTGTGCGGCTGCAATGTGACCTGCTGGATTCTGCGAATTTGATTACTTCCGGGTAGACAAACTATTTTGTGTAAGCGTGTCAATCAAACTTACAACATAATCTGCTCGAGATGAGCCCCTAGTGCACTGTCAAATAGTAACTCTGTTATTAAATCTAGTACACATATTTTATCAGTACTTACTCATTTACAACTACAGAATTACCATAGTACTTTTGCTACTATGTATACGTACTATAAATCAACATCGTTCTACTTATTTTGCTCAACATTGTATTAATATAATATCGTGACAGCCCTACCTGACGCGACGGTGCAAGTGCAGTGCGTATTTATATCGGCCCAAATTCTAAAGTGGGATGCGTTTGTGGGCCAGCCCTGCGTATCCCTCACGCTTATACATCTCGCCGGTTATGTGCGCCTAGTACCTGTCGACGATTTATCGATAGATTGCGACGATTAAAGTTGTATCTATTTATCGATTGTGATAGATAAATTGTTTTTTTTTTTATTTAATTTCTTTATTTACCGGTTCAAAACATTCAGTTTTGTTTCCATCTGCTTCTCATAGTTTTTATTCAGTTTTTGATTTCAGGCATTTCTATGGCTGATCGAGTGTTTCCATCTTTTAGTAGCAACATTTCTTCTATTCTGTGTTTCTTTTTTTAATTTTTAGGTGCACACGATTGATGCAATGTTGTCATTATCATCACTTGCCTAACGTTTTTCATACTGTGGATAAGTCTGCTGATGCAGCTGGGATTCCGGTATCATCCGGTTACATCTAGTTACTGAGTGTCGGGTTGTGAAGGTAAGATAGCCAGTCACTGCACCAATACGATAACTACAGAGGAGTGACCATAAGCTTTTAGAGCAAGGTTATTTTGAGTGTGTGTAAGGGACAGATGTATTTATGACTTGTATTGTCCCTTACGCACACCCAAAATACTCGTCTGTCCCTTACACACAACCAAAATGACCTCACTCTATGTGCTTATGGTCACCCCCTGGTAAACGTGGTTGCAATTATTTCAGGCTTCGTCAGGTTTTGATCACGTAACATTTAGATAGCGCTTGACAATCCCATACATTTTCGACCGTTTTTCAGTCGCCATCGCGACGCTTTCTACTATAGAATGTCACTTTTCTAGAGCCTCTCTGATGTCATCCTATTGCAATCCTAAGGTCCTAGTACCGGTACTTCACGCAACAGGAAACAGAAGACTGATCATAGCACCCGGAAGACTGGTAACCTCGGTTATTCATTAGTATAATAACCCCCCTATAAATATTATTGAATGCTGCTAAAACAATGGAAACTTCGGTTTTTTTCCTTTGCCAGACACGCGATGGTAGTGTCGTCTTGAGATAGTAGAAGTAATTAGAAAAATATGGAAGGACTAGGTTAACTCAGTTGCAGTATTGCAGGACAAAATTCTCTTCTTCTCAGAAGACGAAACGAATATGAATATGGCTCGCTACTTGTTGGAATTTCCCAAATTCTTGGTTGTCATAGAAATATAAAACAGATTATCAAGTTATCACGATGCTCCCTTGGTTCCTATTTCGTACTCACGAACTATCAGAGCTCTGGTTCATGAGCATTTGAACTCGCATCCTTCAAGCTCGTCAGTTTAAGTCAAGAGTGAATAGGTTATTTCTAGGCAAGCGTGTTTCACCGTCGACCAAAGGAGACTTGTATCACTGCAGTGGAAACATTATGAGCTGATTTTGCTTGTGCAGAAAGCTGTGGAACATATGGGATGTTTTCATTCTATGTATATCCTCTTGATAAACCCTTCCAGATGATTCTCATTTAATATAAGCAAGCGTAGGTACATCTTTGTCGAACTAATCTACCTACATCCTACATTTTCATACTAAAATCTTTGTACGTTCCGTCTGGTTCCAAATAGAATGTGTATGACGTAGAACCACAGGTGTAAGCACTACAAATTCGTCGATGTAGGTAATACGAATAAACCGCTGGTTTTGTACATAATTTGACACTAAGTTTGAGTGTCAGCTTACAAACAGTGTACAGACAGAGTTACAATCTAAAATGTCTTTACCATGCTAAAACGGAATTTAATTATTTCGGTGATTTAACATAACATCACGACTGCATTTAGCAAAAGTGAGGACAGAGGTGTCTAATACATCTAATATATTATGTCCATATATTTAGTCAGTTATGTTGCCATTCCATGTTATGGGGTCCAAGCCTATTGCCATGAACGAAGCTCAAATCCAGATTCAGACCTACTATTGACTAAGGGCTCCCACACATAACTGCGAATTCGCATCGCATCGCAAATATTTGCGAGCTCGCTAGTATTAAATCTAAAGAAATCGCGTCGCATCGCATCGCATCGCAGTTTTGTGTGGGCGCCCTAAACTCTGATGAAAGATTCCCGTAAGGCATTGCCCAAACTCCGGTATGGAATCTGGTTTTGCGAAAGCTTGTTAAAAAAAAATCGTACCTTGTAGCCGTGGTGAAAAGATGGTTGTAGTTAGGGCGTAGACATAAATGAAGCAGGTGATCAGCGCTGACCGACCAGCGCTTATCGGTACTGTTCCGTGCAAGTAACCGCTATATAAAGGAAGCGCGTAGAAGCAGGGGTTGGCTGTCTCAATAGCGTGCTAAATTGTCGAGCACATCATACGAAGAATCCTTATTGTTAAAAATGTCTTTCTCAAAAAGCGAAAAGAAATTGTACATCCAACAACATATACTATGCGTATTTTTAACAAAAATACGCGTTGTGCAATTGCAAATACAAAAACATATGACGGCCTACCAGTGCTGATTGAAGCAGGTCGGAACTTGTCGGCGACGTTCGGATAATGTCGGCGCTGGTTCGCCACACATAGAGACTACCTGCGTGGAACAGCACTGACAAGCGCTTGAAAATCATCACCGGTATGTATATAAACGCAATTAGACTGGAAGCCGAGCCCCTAACAGACAAACATGTAACAAACACCACCCCGCATTCCCCGAAGGGTTACGTGGAGGTGTAGGTACACCTTCATTAGCGACATTGTGTAGCAACACCGTCTTCTTTTCGTATTGATGATTCCATGCACTTACGACGATAGCCTTAGTGCTGGCCTTGCAAAGATCTAGCACGATGCAAGTTTTTTTGTATAAAGCGGCTGATTAGAGCAACTCTTCTCTCTTCTTATTCGTTGTCTTCATTTCTCAAGGTCGTGCCCGTCTTGAAAAGCTTTGACGGAGTCAACGACGAGCTGCTTCCAAGCCACCCTGTTTTCGGCTCTTCTCGTGGCAGTGGTCACCGTGAGTCCCGTAATGGCCCTGATCTGGTCAGACCAGCGAGTCGGTGAACGTCCGTGTGATCTTTTTCCATCCACCTTTCCCGATACTACCAGTTTTTCCAGGTTGTCTGGCTGTCTCTGGGCAATGTGACCAACGTAACTTAGGACTTGTTGGTAGCAGATCGTGGAGAGTCTGGTTTTGATGTTCAACTGGTCGAGAATGGACTTATTCGTGCGCTTGGCTATCCTCGGTATGCGCAACATTCTTCTCCAGCACCACATTTCAAACGCATCTATCTTTTACCGATCCACCGTGCGAATTCCCCAAGATTCCAAGCGTAAAGAAATATCGAGAATACTAGAGCTCTCACGAGTCTCTTGTTTGTGTTATTGGAAAATTTCTGTTCTGCCATATCCTCGACATCTTGCTCATAGCAGCATTGGCCATCTGCGTACGCCTCCGAATCTCCCCGTCGCAGCCTCCCTGATCACTGAGCAACACCAATAGATAAATGCGCATATATTGCAAATGATGCAGTTGAATGCAGTCCTACATAAAACATACATGACTAAGCATTAATAGAAGAAAGTGTCTCTCATCTATAATTAAATCTGAATCCAATTGTCAGTATAAATATAATGTCTGTCAAGGTGATCAGGGATACAATGCTGGTATTTTAGTAGCGGTGTATCTACTGCCAACTGTTGGGGTGTTGGCGCCAGGTGTGGGGATGTTGGTTCCAACGTTGCATAAGAATGGTGACTCGGTTACACGTTTTCACACCTAACTGACCTGGGAAAATTACTAAGAAATATACTGAAGTTTATCTTTTTAAAAGACTTTTAAGACAATACCGCGTACAGGAAAACGAAGCGTTGGAAAGCCTTCCTCTAGATGGACCGATGACCTGTTTAAGGCAGCCGGAAACCGCTGGGTGCGAGACGCTCAGTACCGATCGATGTGGCGACACTTGGGGTAGGCCTATGTCCAGCTGTGGACTTATTTAAAGCAGCTAAATATTTAACATGGATCGACTACCCTTCGCAATCCAGTTGATAGGCAAGTTACCCTTTCCAAAGATGTTTTTCAGTCTTAGGGCTTCCGCAACAACTATCAAAGATCCCTAAATAGTTATTCTGTATCTAGCTATTATTAGTCAAACTTGTGTTTGTAAACACACATACGATACAGTAGAAATCCCAAATATAGGGCAAGAAACAGCCTTGTTATATATTTGGTCCCTTGCCCTATATAGTTTAACAACTTATATGACTTGGTCATCACCAAATCACATATGTGGTTCCATGTTGTCCCAGTAGGGACTGACAAAGTTAAGCTAACAGCGCCTTTACCGCGTAGCTTTAAGGGCGATTTTGTTAGTGTATAAGCTAGGTTTTTATTTTATTTCATACCCTATTTACGCCGGATTTGAGAATCATCACTCATGAAGGCACCAAACATATCTCCGTCTTCAAAGATATTTTTCTCATCTTACCCTATCTTAAGATTATATTTATCTTACTGCCACACCCTTATTTACAAATATAGATTAGAAATCTTTCTTCCAACCTTTGTACCAAGTCCAATGTTTGTTTATTGTTATGTTGGGCCAACATACGATTGGCACCGGATACGCCAAAGTATTCGACACATCCAGACGGCTCTTATTCATTGCAGAGTTATGCAGGCTATTTTGCAGCTATTGCAGACTTTAAACAGCTGTGATTGGCTTCCTATTCAGCCATCCATTATCATCGTACAAGCCTTAAGTGGGCAGAGCATATAACTTGCAAAACGGATGGTCGATGGGCCCGAAAAATTTTGGATTGGCGTCCGCATATCGGAAGACGCAGCGTCGAAAGGCTTTCAACAAGGTTGACCGACGACCTGGTGAAGGCTGCGAGAATCTACTAGATGCGAGAAACACGGGACCGGTTGATGTCCTCTTTCGGCTGAACACACACAGGCAGGTTTGGCTATTTGTTCGTTCTTTTTCAGTATGAAGAGGGCTGTGTCCTCTTTTCTTATCGAAAAGGATTGAGAATCAGTCGTAGTTGTTTTTGTACGTCATATTTGGCCTAATAAAATATTTTTCTGTCATCGCTTTGTTTACTGTTGTTTGGTCACTATAAGCCTAGACTGTTTTATATCTTTTTGTATTCTTCCTAAGGTTAGGACAAGGTGTATCTATAGATAGTTAAAACGGCGACAGATATAATTATGTTACTAGAAATAGGGACCAATTAATTCAACCAGGCTTCAGGCTGGCTAAAGTAGCGTCATCTTTTATGGGGTACTGTATAAAATGTTACAATAAAATACCTCCCCACATTCTAGAATTGAATGAGACGAAATTTAAAACTTGTATAAAATGCACATTATGCAGGCAAGCGTAGATAACTTGGTGGATTACATCGCTGATAAAAATGCTTGGCTCAATGCTGGTCCTACTCCGCAGCCACTAGGGTGCAAAAAAGAGGCAGAAAAGTTTTGAAGTATTGTTGGACCTGCTGAAGACTGTATGCATATATTTGTATTGTATAAACTCAATTTCTTTTAGTATTCGTATTTATTAGTATTTTTTATTCAGCACAGCACATTTGTAAGTACTATGTTCCGACTGTAAATCTACCATTCACTGTACCTATGTGTCGTTTGTTGACTTCTGTGTGCCCTGGCAGTTGAGTCTGTCATTATCTCTCAAATGTCTCTCTGATGGTGGCACATGTGTTGGATCATTAGGTTCCTTTCATGATGGTTGAGCTGAGTAGTGCCAATCCATGCGTCATGTTCGTGAATGGGCGCCATCAGTTGGGATGGGTCATAACTTGGTAGCCTCGGCCTGTTTTTAATTAATTATTGTATTTTGAGGTTGGTTATTTTACTCTAGACGCTTTTACGTGAACGTCTTTTTACATCGTTCTCACATTTATGTTTAGTTTTCCAAAAAGAATGATGTAACCAAATACTTGTAATTGAAACTTATTGATGGAAAAGAGTGTCCGTGGTGTTTCATGCACATTCATCTCCATTGACGCTTGCTAATGTGCAACTAGATTTACCTTTTTTTTGTTTGACAATTCATTTGAATTTTGATAGAACATCAACATTTGGCCAGTTATATTTAAGTCCTATGTTATAGAGGGCAGGCTTAATTGTCATCAACCGGTTTCAAATCCTGTCTCTGGGCTGCTATTGAGAAACTCCAAATGGAAAAACTCCATTTCCTCGAAGAAATCGGTAATCGAACCCAATAATTCATGCTGCAAACGCTACTATACTAAGCCCTTGCGGCTACTAGAATAATGAGGAAGTCCATTCAAAATATTTTGTTGCTAGTTTTCAAAAAATCGAAAAAAAATTATCAACTTTTTATTAAGTAAGCCCTTACCTGTAGCTTTTTAAATAAGTATAATAGGGTTGTCAAAAGAAAACAATAAGTTTATTTTTCTATTAAATAGGTATATATTAAATTTAATTGCACCTATAACATCGAAGTTACGTGGTTTTGTAACCACTAGCAATAATTGTCAGAGAAAATTTGCAAGGCCTCATTCGTTCCTACCAAATAGGACTTTAGCGAGATAATATACAAAGAAGGACCAAAAATATATATTTGATAACAAAAAGCAAAAAAAATTTTGTATAGTATTGACCGACAAAAAATAATTTTTAATTCGATATGTTACTTTTTTGACAAAATGCCTCCATTAACGTATTTTTCTTGTCTGCCAATATGTTTATCAATTTTTTTTGCGAAAATAACAAAACATTAAGTAAAAAAATTATAGTCTTTGGCTCAGAAGTATAGAAAGATTTGATCTTGTAGCACCATCTGGACGACATAGAAAAAAAAACATTAAAAGTAAAACAAAATTTTTTTTACATCAAAAGCATAAGAAAACAAGGTCCTTTAACACGTAAAACGCGGGCAAAACAGAGTACGTTTGCATTTTTTTTCCAAATTGCAAACACTTATTCGCCTATTTAGTACTTATAAATTGAAGCCAAATCAATTTTTTCTTTAGATTTTTATATTTAAGTTTCTTATATTATTTTATACAAGTAGTTGAAAAATAATTCATGTGCTTATTTTATATTATATTTTTAAATAAAAGCAGGTAAAAACGGGACGGAGTATAGTGTATAATATTATGACGTCTACACACAAGTTATTCGTTTTTTAATATATTTTTTTAATAAATAAAATACGTTATAGTTTTTGTGACGAATATTAAATAGGCTTGTGTAAAAAATAAATATACTTAGAAATTAGTGTTAGTGAAATATAAAACAGTTGTTTTTGTAAATTGTATACTTAATGTTTTGCAAAGACCAGAAAAGTTTCATTATAAAAATACACGTGTAAATAGTGTCAATTTTATATAATACGAATAAAGTTTTCCTTTGCTTTATAAGTGTGTAGATGCCATTTCTCTTATATTCATTATTACACTGTAGGATTCATTCTGGTAACTATCTGTTTCGAGACCCGTTTTACAATGACTGCCATCCCTAACTTAAAACCACAATAAAAATATAATGTTTATTTTTTACAACACTGCGGTCAGGGTTGGCAATCAAAGTTAATATTTGCATTTTGTTTTTTATTATAATAAAATACATCTGTTTTAAGCAGCCTAAAACCCGTTGCTTGTAGCTACCGTAAAACAAAAATTAAGTAGCGCATAACATTTACTTCAATAAGTATTTTTAACATAAATAACTCCTTGTACTTGCCCTCTGGCGACGCCATAATAGATCATGATTTTATCATTTAAAAACATCACTTAATCTTAAAGTAAGTAGACAAGAAAAATATCTAACAAAAAAGAAGTAAAAAGGTACTTTAATAGGAATAAAATTTTTAGACTCAACAAAATAATAATTAACCCGAAGAAACACTAAACCTATACGCTTAGCGCTACGCCTAAAGTAGAAGTATGTACACATTAAATATTTTAAAAAGAAAAAATAGTTGTTTTATTCAACAATCAATATTCAAAAATCAAACATATTTTTTAAAGATTTTTAACCTACGACAAAGTATTTACCTTTTATGTCCTCTTACGTTCAAGGAGTTAGGGAAAACAATTACAAGTAATTCTAAATATTTGATTACTGATTCAAAATTATATACAACCAATTTACATTAAAATAACTAGACTATTCTATATATTACAGTAAACAAGCATAATTGTTAACGAAAAGTAAGAAAAACATCATTTTATTTAATTTATTGTCTTCAAGGTACAAAATCTGATCAGTCATATTTGTATGAGTTTTTTTATGAATGCCACGTGAAACCAGATGTCGTTTTTTATGATTTATACACTAGCTGTATTTTTCTATAATTCGTCTCAATTTTTTTTTAAGAAACAGAGTTCTGTTACAAAAAAAATACAATAATAAAGAAAATCTTAGATTAAAATAAAAACGATCATAATTCAAGTTCTTACATAAAATAACAATAATTATTTACAAAAGTTTTCATTTTAACAAGTAATCCTTTACTTTTTTACAATAATTTTGGAACGACATCTATTAATGGGGTGTCATATTAACAAACACAAAATCGATGACAAATGATGGAATATTATGACAATGAATTGACGTTGAACTATGATGCAGCCTTTATATAAACTTAGACTTTATTGATATGATTTTAGAGTACATTTTCGAGACAACAATGGCAGTGATTATGTTGCTGAGTGGGTCCCTGCCTACGGTTGAGATCACTTCTTACGGCCAGGACTCACTAGTAACATCGGATGACAGGTACACGTAAGACTATAAAAAAACACGCAAAAACATAGATTTATTCTATCTTGAATAAATAATAGAAGATTTTTAATTTTTCAAATTGACAACCCTATCCCAATAGTGTTGTGTATTAACGCACTTGCAAAAAACACATAAAGTATTTTTTTTAATTCATGTTTTCTATGGAGAATTTGAAATCTCCTAATCAGGCTGTTAATACCTTTCACGAAAACCAAATAAAGACCCTCACTTAATTAAATATTAATTTACTTAATTACGTCACAACGCAACCGAAAACGAGAACTGGTTCAATCGTATGCATCTATGTTTCGTTACGTATTCTCCTAATCTTACGTTATTTAGCTTAAAATCTAAACTATCCGTGTATATTTATAAAAAAGTTATGTAAAAATCACATAGTAATTCCGCTAACTAAACTCAGTAAATAGAGGCGTCACATTTTTGTTAAGTTTAGTTAATGCACAGTATCACACGGGCGTCTGGTATGCCGATTTTTACTCGATCTGCAACAAAAAGAAAAAAAAAAATATTAAAATTATTAAAAAAAAAATTTTACAAAATAATGATTCCTTCTTCCTTAAAGAATTTGAAGTCAAACTCTAATGACAAAGTCTGACATGATTTCAACTTTGAATTCTAAATTCAAAAACTATGGGTAAGCAAAGAGGTATATAGTACCCTGAATGCCAGTACTAAAAATGCCCGAATTTTTATTTTAAATAAAAATCTCCGGTATCTGAATTGAACTACCGACTCCTAACCTAAAAACGACTTTCAAACTCCACACGACCGCAACCAAATCGTTTAAAAACGGTTTCATGGACCAAACAAGTATGCCAGCACTTGAGAACCATTACATCACTACGGAAGCTTGCCGACCGACTTTCACACGTTATGTAACGCCAAATTCAGCTTACATAAGACCTCAAGACCCAATGTCCCAGTAATATTGTTACGTCACGTCAATTTTTGAAGTTGAATGTTAGTAGAAAGTGGGACGTGCGAAATGTCAACACTAATTTGTCTATTCACATTGGCATGAATTTTTTTAGTTCATAATTTTTTGGGTTAATTTTTTGTAAATGCATCTTTGACATTGTGACATCACTATTGAATAGAGTTTGACCCACTGGGTATTTCCTTAATTCTCTATAGAATTTACTTGAATATTAATTCGTGCTTTCAGAGTAGACAAAAAAGACCACATCGTTAGAATAAAATTTCTGATTCTAAGGACCAGGTCAACATAAAGGGATAATGGTCGACTGAAGAAAGCGTGCCAACCCTAACTAATGCTAATACACATGCAGGTTGATTGGGATAGTGATAGAAAAATTGGGTCATATTTTTCCGTACTATCAAAATTAAGACTAAATATTATGAGTTAACTTATAGGTGAGCTTAGTTATATTGGTATTTTTGAAATTATCTTTGTATAAACCTACAGGAAAAAAAAAAAGAAAAGATAATCAAGTATTTGATTCATAGATAATTCTAGAGAATTTGTTTCCCTTTGTATTTACCACAAGACAAATATTCCCAGTAAAATGAAATTTCACTAACGTTAAAACTGAAACTAAATGTCAGAGAGACAAATAGACCTTTTCGTTTTATGATGACCGAGTGACATTCAACCTTAAGTTATAAACAATTGATTACAAATCGCAATTCTTTTCTAAGGTTATGTTACAGCTGTACCATTGGCTCCTTATACACCTGTTGTCCTAGTAGGAGTGCCATCAAGTAGACAATATGTTAATATGGAAATCTTCTCAAACAGGCAAGATGATTTTAAACTATGCATTGAAGAAGCTTATGTCATAGAAAAAGGCACTGACATTTAGAAATGTCAGAACTGCGAAGAAATAGTACGAATATTGAAAACAAGACACAGGTGTAATCAATCTGCTAGCATTTTGCCAACTTTGTTGGTGTCGTGTTTAAGCCTGAACGGACAATACCAGTGTTTGTTGTTTAAAACGGAGTGAAAGCCTATTAGTGCATTTACTGTGAGTTTATAATCGCGCCCATTCGCGTTAACATATATTTCAATTTGTATTGAATACTTAATCAACTTGATAAGCGCCGTCTGGTGACAGTAAAGATAAGCCACTTTATTTGTATACAAATTGACATATTAAGAGATCGTTTACTACGATCGATTACGATAAAAAACTCGGCATATGCACACTGATCTCAAAGATATAGTAACTGGGAACCAGGAACAAGATAACACGCTAAATTTGTGTTAGACTTATTCATTTCCTTATGCAACGAAATTCAGCACTAAGGAAAGATGTTTAGCAATTATTTCTTAGAAGACGGGGCGAGGGGTAAAATAATGCAAGAAGAAACGAAGAATGAATCTCGCAACAAAGATGGTAAATATCCCGTTTCTAATGTTAATGTTAAAAGAATGAAAGTTTGTATGGAAGTTAGTCATTTTTACTGATTGGAATTCCCAACACGGCTTGTTCACTGATAAAGAACTTTGAAGATAGACACCGGAAGTCCTGAGTGCGATAGCAAATACCTTGTGGATTGCTTAGAAACATCAAAATAAATAAACTTACACTCAAAAGTGAAGACTGATTCTACCATACAATAATCTCACACCTTTTTCCCTTGGGGGCAGAAAGAATAGAACGCCACCTGCTACGATCCTTATATACTCTTTCTTCTTCAATAACGTTCATATACATCTAGTCATACATTCTAGCATAGAGTTTCAAAATACTATGAGGCTTGAAAGCAAGGCTTGATTATTTCTCTTCTCATTCAAATTCTGGTATAAACGTGTAAAGAGACCACCGTCTGAGGCTACCCGTAGGGAAATAAGACTAATGAATGAACTAAGTTTGTTATTCGAAGTGCTGACGATGCTGGTCATTTACCTTAGTAGGTGAGAAAACTTTTAAGATATACATAGTAAACAGTAAGTAGGCTTTTCGAAATTGATTAAAAAAGTTATTCTTTTATTTATTATATTAACGTGAGAACTAAGCCTTTCTTCCACCCTTTTATCTTAAGACCTTGTTAAAGAAACCATCTTCATATCTACCAAACGAAGTACCAGGCGCACAGAGACGCTAACAGTTCAATTCGATCATAAAAAGATTAAAGCAATCAAAAGTCAAAGTACCAAGTACTATCGTGGTATCCCGCGCCGGCGCATGAGTGCATTACCCGCCGAAACGCATCGGGCATTTCGGCGGGTCATTGACCTTACTGTGTGATTTTTTTATGATACTAGCTAGGGAGTCGGTCGTATGTGACCTCGGAAATAGATTGTGACTTTTTTTTGTGTTCGGTGAAGTAGAGCAATGTGTGTGTGTAGTTCCATAATAAACGCACACGTGGATGAAATTGGGTCGTCATTTTATACGCTTCTGTAGGGTTTGAATGGCTTTTCTAGGGAAAATATTATACAAAGTGCCGTAAATGAGTGAATTGTGATTACCTAACTTGGCTGAATTTTAGGAATGAAAATGATAGAAAAGCCACTATGTGTAGACTCTTAAATGAAGGTTGCAAAAGTAACATGATTACAGAGTGTAGTTTATAGGAGTACCAGAATCACAGCACATTCACAGCATGAAAACTGGCATCTGGTACAATACTGGCGAATTACTAGGAGTACATAGAGAAAGGAAGATACATCAGCCACAGCTGAAAAGAACTACCTAATACTTCAAATCAGACGTACCAGGAGCCCATAAGCAAGAAAGGACCGGGAGTTGATACCATCTATCCTATCGCATGCATCATAGTCATACATTTCCGCCATTCTACACCCACAACCCGAATAGAATGACAATCAGATTTTAGTATCATTGTTTTCGTTTCTAGAATTGCTCATAAAATATAAAAAACAAAAACTGTATGAATTTAAATATAAACTAAATAAAAGTGAACAAGTCATACATAACACAAATAGAGTAATCGTATGTACTACATATAAAACGTATACAAATACAAAGCCATTGACCATTATTTTTCATGTCAATGCATTGAACTCTATAGCGTACAATAGGTTAAACTTCAATAGAAAAGGAGCGATAATTTGACCTGCTCCATCTTAAATGCAGGCGAGGAGACTCAAAGACCACGTGGAAAAAAAAGGTAGGATTCAGATTTTTTAAATTACCAGGCAGGAAGGAAAAGGAGGAAAGTTATGAAAGGGCCAGTAAAATTTACATATTAGGACAGGTAGCCTTAGCCACGTTAATTAATAAAATACGTACTACTATCATCAACCGGAAATCAAGAAGGAAAAGGATTCACAGGTACAACTGGGTGTCAAAGGTTTTTTAACAGTAAAAGTTAAAAAAAATCAACAAGAAAGTATATTTCGAAGACGAATGCAATTCCACTAGGAGGCCATGACCAAAAGAAGATTGCAAGAAATGCATTTCTTAAAATAAACACAAACACGCTGCAAACCACGCTACAATTATTACAAAACATTACGTATCTTATACAATAATGACATTGGCTGCACGCGCATTCGCGTGACGCTTCCTACATCCAGTTCGATGCAAGTGCGATGCACGCTGACGTAACAGAATCCCAAAAGTGGGCCAAATTAATAAAAAAAAACATGGCCCCGCCTACGGTAGCTCACGCACACGAACTCGCAGTGAAAGTGCGTCGGACCGGCGCTTGCGCCGCTCAAAGCGAGCCGCTTGTCATTTTAAATGCGGCCGCCGTAGCGGACGCACGGCTGATAATTACGTTATGATTTGAGAGGTCAATGTTTTGGGGGAATAGAAGTATGCTACTCAAATTATGTAATGGTTCTTTAATAAGTTACCTAACAGACTAGAATTTGTAACCGGCACGGTTAACAGGTTTCTTTTTATCGTGTTAAAAACAACACGATTAGCAATTCCGTAAAGAACCGAAAATAGTGGCTATCCCTTTTAGAAATTGGGTATTAACAATCACAACCCAATACATTTCATATGCAACACAATAGACGACTATGAAATTTTAAGTTACAAATACTATGATTCACTAATAAATTATTTCACACGTGATATCCAATGACAAATTCTATAAATATCGTTGATTTATAAGAAGAAGACTATGTCAATGAAAGAAATAAAAACAAAAGCAAATCAAATCGACTGCATACCAATATTAAAAAAAATATGATGAATGTTTCCTATATTATCCACTGATGCATTTATAACTGCGATGGTGACCCTTTATAAATGGAGACATTACATTGTATTCAGCTTTTTTAATACACATACATTTATAATTTGATGACCGAAAAAGAAGAGGAAAAAAAAAGAGAGTAATAAGCATGTTATGGATTAGGAAATTAGTAAGCGAAAAGAGCAAAGAAAGGAAGAAGAGAGAAAGAGGAGAAAAATAGAAAGCTTTTTATTACGTGAATAAGATTGGCGAAGGAACGGAAAATATGATAATCATGAAACCAACTACAGTTTTTCTACCTTTGATAGCAGAACACTTGAAAACAGAATCGTACCAGTTTTCATACCAATAGTAGTTGAAGTAATCTCGAAGATAAAGTACCCAAGATAAGTGAATGGGACTCATACAATCAATGAGTAATATTTTTCTCATGGAATGCGTTCGATAAACGAGACAATTGATTGTCAATAATGTCAGACGATTACGTGGCAGGTTTAATTTAATTTTCATACCGTATAAGGCAATAATTATTATGAATGCAGGCTATTTATAAAGCCTAGTAGAAAAACAGCAGAAAAGTAGGTAATAATAAGCTTCTTTAATACTAGGGCATCATAACTTAGAACAAACTAAAATCCAAGATGAATAGTAAAAAGCACGTGGTTCGCAAATAGAAGCCTACTTTTTTAGCATGGCTACTACAATGTTATGTACTCCTAGTACATGACATTCGCAGAGAGCAATGCTTTTTTTTCATTCATGTTCATCGAGGCTGTTTGTTTTGTTTTCTGACTATTAACATTAAAGATTTTATTACTATCAAAATTAATCATATTTTATTCATCTTATTAGCTCATTAACATCATGGTCCTCCTATAGCAAATCTTTATAAAGACAATTTTTTATTTATTTTGTCTAAATATTTCTTTGGGTCCTTGCATACGCAATCTACCTTCAGTGAACCCAAATATCTATCGGCGATCTATCAGATATGTTTGTTTGTTTGTTTAGTGATTTGATAACGAATGTATGTCATTATTATCACTGCGTGCCCTAAATACTCAACTTGCTATGAATGAGTGTGTACTCAGAATTGTAAGGATTTTCATATTGTTTTTAAAGGTAATAGCGCTGAAGAATTTTAATCTATTATAACTGTAAGAAGCCAGATATAAGTACTCAATAATAAAACCTCAAGATATATTCAAATAAAATTTAAAATAAATTTGTTAAATATATAAGTAACTTTAAAACTTTCAAACTTAGTCTAGTCTTAAGATAGTTGATAGTAAAAATAATAAAATATGTATTCGATCCTTTTATTATACCAGAGCAACATAAGATACAGAAGATTAAATATATAATAAAAACTGCGTGTAGGCTGTCTACACGCAAGAGAAAGTCAGTCATGCGAGAAGCTCTAATAAAGTGTTAATTGTATCACTTACAGAACATATATTCGCTTAAACAAATAAAGCATTCATTCAAGAGTATAAAATGAAGAATGTATGAGAAACCAAAATCAAAGTTGGAACAACTGCCAATTTGTTCCCGACAACCAAGTTAAAAAACAAAACAAAATTTTAAAACTGATAAAGTAGCAAACTTTAAACAGTTTTCAAAATTTATTTATCACAAAAGGAGAAAAAATAATTGGGGTCAGTTTCATTAGCTTAAATTACCTTATAAGAGTTATATAATCATGTTACAATAATTATATCAAACCACCTGGAGGGAACACGTGTTTGGTAGAAAATTTCCTCCACCAACATTTTTGAACCTGTACCATTGTTATTGCCGCTCCACAGTGAAATACATGTGACTTTGAAGGGGAGCAAAGTTCTCGGAACCAAACAATTGCACGTGACTCTCAATGTGGAAAAAAATGTGACTAAAAAAGAAATAATACCTTTCCAGCCCAACAAAGTGAAACCTACCAAAAAGTTCCTAAGTTAAAATGGCGAAATATTTGTTGCGCCGGTGAAATTCTTTCGTATATAATATTGTTCGAGCAACGGTTTACCAAACACTATTTTGAATTGAGCAACCCTTGATTATGTGGGTTTTCTTCATTTCCTGATTTGGTTTTCTGGGAAAATAATCCATTTTATCGTGGATTACGACATCCGCAGTAATTAAAATATTGGTATTAAAAATCTTATGATGTAAATTCGTTTTATATTACGTAGGTAGGCAATATTCATTCCATAAAGACATAACGCAGAACAACATAAATCAATGATTCTTCTACTTGTAAAAAAATTCAAGCAAAGAGTTGGAGAAGATATTATGCTACCGCTTTTCATTCCAGAAGAAGAACAATAGACGGGGGAAGAAACTTCGACATCACGTGACCAACTTTGTTATCAACTAAGTTAAATCGTGGGACTCCAAACAGGTGGCAGTTATAATACGCCAGTTTGGTTTTCAGGCCAGTGACAAAATGGAAAGGGGAAAGAGAAAAAGAAGTAAAAAAAGCAAAATGGTTCGCTTTGAGCAACGTTTCTAGGAGAGAGATTTTCGAGAACATTCACAAACTAGAGAATCATTGTGATTGTGAATGGAAGTTTAACCAAAACGGTAAGAAATAATGGTTTTGAAAGGAGTTTAGTCGATTATTGGGATATTTTAAGAATTGGGTGGTTAGCTAAACTCTTCCTAATCCTAATTTGGTGAATGTCAAAGATATGGAAGATTAGCAGTCGCTCGCGGCTCCACCCTCGTGGTATTGGTACTTCGCCCAATTTCTTTATAAATTATAACCTGTGTTTTTCTGATGTATAAGCTATATTTCTGTAAATTTTATCAAAATCCGTTCCGTAGTTTTTGCGTCAAAGAGTAACAAACATCCATCAATCCATCCTCACAAACTTTTACGTTTATAATAGTAGTAGGATTGTAGTTCCACAACGACGTCTAAATGGTGGAAGGGAATTAAAATTGACACCCACAAACATATTCTAAATTGATACAACTTGCCAAGGATCCGTGAAACCGTAAACCTATATCCAAGTTTGGCACACAGATAAAACATTAGGACCAGGGACCAAAGCAAAGTGCTATTCATAAGCAATAACGGTTGTCAGAAGTCCAAAACGTTTCGGGGTTGACCGCACAAAATTTCGGTAGCGCATGTCAATTAGATCAAAATGTAAATGCATTTCGGTAATCATTAAAGCTGATAAAATGTCTATAATACTGAATTATGATCATCCAAGGACACATAACAACAGGGGTTCTCAAATGGAATCAATATTTGGCCAATCTTTCATAACACAGGTTAAAATGGTACCCCGAACCCACGAGAGGTCCACGTAATTTCTTCTTAACTTTAACTTTGTTAGACCTCCAACATTAGGGCAAATTATCTTATAATATTTATCTTCGAATATATTATAAAAAATGGATTTGTTTAAGCTTAGCTTACATTGTTTTACGTAACTTACATGTGTGCTTATTGTTAATTTTTTATTTTGAACGAAGTAAAATGTAACATTGAGAACTCACACAAACCAGGGAAGTATGATTCATATACTCTATACTCAGCAGTGGGCGTAGAAAGGCTGCTAATGATGACGACAAAAAATAAACATTAGATTATAGACATTATCAAAGTAAACGAATAATACGATAGATTAAGGATAGGAAAAATAAGAATAATCATAGATATCTCTAGAAATACAATCTCAGCAAATACCGAAACATAATGATGAAAAGAAAGCAAGCAGCCAGCTAGTAACAAAAAATGATAACATAGACCCCACTGCACATGATGATCATAATAATAAAGGCATGTTACCTACTGGGAAGTGACCAGTTGATAGGCTATCGCATCCAATCTCATGACCTATTTTTATATATTAAGTGGCCTTGAAAGGGCTCGGAGTCAATTGTGTTAGTGCTACGAACTCTCTTCGAGCTAGTGTGGACAGAGGAAGTACAAAAATGCATATAATAGAACTAAGTCCTACCTGAGTAGAATGAATAGTGACCCTTATTCAAAAAGACTTTGAGAGGAAGGACTTAGAGAGGAGAATCATTTCATATTGTGAGAAATGCCTGAAAAGATGTTGGATATGCAACATTCACAAAAGTAGAAGCTTCGAAGGGCTTTTCTTTTTGTGAATGTTATGGATATTCTTCTTATACTCGTGAGTTGGTTTTAACTACAATTTTTTTTGTTTTTCTGATATACCTAAATATATGAGATTTTGCATTTTGGTGATTCAGATTTGGTTTTCACTTGCAACATCATCTATCTTACTCTATTGGCTGATAATATCTCGTTTGCCAATGTTTTTGGTTTAATTTCATATCTACGACTTTAATATTTTAAAAGTTCATTAAAATGATAACGTAGTTCGTGTGACAGAATAATTTAATACTACCGGACTATCGGTTCTTCCTGTATGTTATCATTTATCAAATGGTCATTCAAGCGACAAACGTATAATTAGTTGTGAATCATCTGATTTTAACATTGTAATATATTTAGCTAATGATGTTAGCGGTGTTGACTTCCCCGTATCGTTTTTACAAGGTATTATTGGTATTATAAATGCTCTTTCGCTTTAATCCCCGTTACTTGGGGTCTGCATTATACGTTATCTACTTCCATTCACCCCTGTCAGCCGGTCACGCTATCATTCAATACTTTTTCTTTCGTGTTGTACTAAATGCTTAATGATTTCAACTAATATGTCAGTAGCACCTGGTAAAAGACCCTCGTCCAATCGTCTGACACACTTTCGTATCACAATTTCGTGATTCACAGGTCCTGCATTCCAAGTTTCTTTACTATCGTATTAATAGACTCTTGTCCTGTCTCTATCATGAGACTGTTTATCTTTTAAGTAATCCGCTGAACCTTTGCAACTACTTTGGGTTTGGCTTGCAGTCTAACCTAATGCCACCGAATACCACTCGTATTTTCATGCAGAAATTTCCTATCTGTCCTGAACCCGGTTAACGGGTAACACGATATCTCTTAGTAATATTTTAACGCTTAAAGCATTACTTTTCATATTTCAAAAATTCATCATCATCGATAACAACGATTTCTACCTACCCCGCAGAATAAAGGCGTATACAAATATAATCGTGTATGCCGCGTCACAGATTTCCCCGGACATTGCCGAAAACTTTCCAACATGGCCGGCGCTCCTGCGCCTGAGCGACGGCTTATGCAATAACTGAACCATGACATTTTTATTTAGTCTAGTTGTGTCTGTTTTTTAGTGTAATTTTTATTTTATTTATGTTCTTTTTCTTATTTTTTTTTAATATTTTACTTTTTGTTTGTTTGCTTTTCAGGCTGTGCAAGATATGTTTTGGTCTTTCTTTCGTTTTTTTTTTTAGATTTTTCAAATGTGTGATTTTTAAATAAGTTATATGTATTACTTATTGATTGTTTGGTTCTTTTTAGGTTAGACGACCAGATTGACTTTAAAACAGTAATTAATTAGTGATTCAATTATATTGTGCCTATAATTTGTTATCAATCGCCACCTTCTGTATAAACTGATCATGTAAAGACAGCGAATTTGACACTATTCTTGTTAGACGTCAAAGTAAATTTAATTTGAATTCGAATAAGATATTACTCAGCAATCCTACGCCGTAGGCGATTGGTCGTAAACCAAAGTCTTGTCATTCTATATAGGCTTTGTTCATTGGATATCCGTAATAAAAACAAAGATATTTGTTTTGTCTTCAAAGCAAAATTAGACAAATTTCCTGAAATTTGACTAATTAAATAAAAAAATAATTAGACAAATTTCAGGAAAAACAAAATGTAAAACAATCAAAACAAATAAAGGCAACATTCTCCAGCATGACATAAGTCGTTCGTCGATCGTTTGACACACATACTGTTCGGTTGCGCAAACCGGCGCGCGCGCCGCTTGGCACCGAGCGGCAGCGGTAGCGGCCCTCTGTTCTGCTTAGCGCATTTTGTAAGTTAGAAACGGATGTCTGGTGGATTCTAGAATCAAAATTGACTGGAAAAAATATATAACTCATTTTTATAGGCAAGTAAAAATGTAAGTTACTACTAGCTGACCTATCTGTTTTGTGAAACGTTTGTAAAATATAGTTATTATATAGTATAAGTTACTGCTTGAAAAGGTTATCACATTATCTTTGAACTAGACCCAAATACGTAAATATGTTTAATCACCCAAATTCGCACGGTAAAATAATCCCTGAACATTATGATTACATACAGCATAACATCGTCCAAAAACACAAAAGGCATATTAACGAAAAAAAAAGTGAAAGTGGTACACGCACACTGGCACGATCGCGCCCACAACCGTGCGTATACGCACGTCGGTCGTGCTAATCTCCAAGTTGATTCATCGAGGTGTAGGCAGACTATTTATTATGTCCACAAATTTATGTTAATACGTACATTTGAATAGCTAATGAACAGCGATATTGTGAGAAATCGATCGCAGTGCAAATATAATCCGAAAAATCATTGCGATCCTATGTCTTTTTGGGTTTAATGTTTTATTATTTCAACAATCAACATTTTAAATACACCAACACTACGTTTTTTTATGTTTTCAGCGTTTTAACTGTGCATAAATTAAATTCTATAAACGGGACTGAAATTTTACATACTTAATTGAAATTCGAATTAGTTTAAAAATACACTTAGGGCAACCCTGTTACTAAGCTAACATAAATTGCGGTCGATGATCAGTCTTATTTCATTAAGTCCAACTTGATATAAAATTCATGTAAAAAAAACGTTTAGCCGAAAGCGAAACCTCTAATAAACAGTCGCGAAAGTAGAACCCGTTATTATTTAGTGCGCCCACGCACTTTTGTTTAGCTAATCTTTTCGTTTCATTGAATGAACGACTATATTTTATAATTTGCTATATAGTTTTTGGGCATAACTGACCTTCCATAACAGTTTTCTTGTTATTTTTTTCATACACTATAAACCTTCAATTGTTATTGCCATTATTTTGCTAAGAATATGGCATCTGACAAACACATGTATTGTATAGTCTATAAAAAAGCATGCTTTGTAAATATTATGACAGAAATCCAACCCGTTATGAAAGAAAGTGAAAATGAAACAGCTAAATACGGTATGTAGAAGGTTGCGAATGTCTGAAGTACTAGGAACTCAAAGGCTATGACAAGTTAGAAGGCATTTTTACTTAAGAGAGAGTATCAAAGTATATTATTATGAAACTTGAAAAGCGAAATGCGAACCAAAAGACCAACGACAAATAAAACGGAACTTAAAAAGATTACTGAAAATCTTGATATATATGGGATACGCATGCTCCTGAAAAATTTGAATTTTTCATTGAAAAGTACATAATAATATATTTCATTTAAGCGATAAACTGTTTCAGAAAAGACATCATTTAAAAATATCTTCTTCCTGAAATTAACACATAGCGAACTTCTAAACTTTACCATCATTCATTGACCTATCAAAGATCAAAGACCAAACGTGGAAGGCTTCGCAGGACAGCAAACCATATACTAGGAGCGCATAACTCCAATAGAGTTTCGCCGCCACTGTATGGAAACCGGTTTGCCAAAATTTTACGCAGAATGAAGTTTCAACTTGATGCTAGGCAATTAGCATCGACACCTGAATTTAGCTACTGGTGTTCAGTTTCTAAATTTCAAACACATTCAGAGGCTCGCGAACTATTGTTCCATAAGCGTGCAAACATAAAATAGTTAAAATCAACAAGTCAAACCGACGGAAGCCATTAAGTAGGGCACGAGAGGCGAAAATTTCAACTTTGACAGCCGAAAAAGTGACTTATTTGTTGGATATAAGGTCCAGTTTCCTGCGGCTGTGACGCAGTGGTGAAAACGAAAGTTGCCGTCAGACAACGTTTTGCACAAACGAATTTGAATACTAAATATTTCGATCCGGCATTAAAGAGTTATGCTCCTTTTCCAAGAGGCCTGGCATATTTTTCACGCTATTCCGGTTTTAATTGTCACATCCTGAAAGATGACACATCCATTAGGAATTGTACAGATAAGCATGCTTCCTATTTCCGAAAAGATAAAAAAAATATCACAACAAAACCGGAACCATGTGGTTTCAGGGACTTAGGTCAGGTCTAAGTCCCTGAAACCACATGGTATCAATTTGCACAGTACTAGGACTCAAAAATTCAAAAGAGATTGGTCCTAATCTCACTAATGAAACTAAAGGAGCTCATTTAACTTAAGTGAAACTAAACGACAGCTAAATCGAAAAAGAGATGGCGAGAACAATAACAAAACAAATGTATTTTGTAACCTAGATACTTACTTAGCAACAGAATTTATTAGCTTCAAAAACGAGAGTCACATTTCTATTGTCCGTTTCTTTATAAAAAAAAACAAATCGTTTAAATTACCAATAGTAGTTATTTCCTGGAAAACTTACTATATCTATTGAAAAAGAAATTGTAAACGCTACAAATGTAAGAGATACTCAAAACGTTGCTATATATAATTATCCTGTTTTTTTAATATTGTTAGGCTCGCATTTAACCACTATTCACTATCTCACCTGATGGTAAGTGAAGATATAGTCAACAATGGATCACGCTTGCCTAGAAGTAACCCTTTCACTCTTGATTTAAATACTCCCAGGTAGACAGACCCCGGCAGAGAATGTCACTCCTAGCGTACAAAGAAGGCATGCAATTAAAAATAGAACGTATGTATGCACAGTGAAGGTACCTAATTAAAAAAGATCGTTATTAAATTAAGCTTATATAACACAAAAAAAATAAGTACAAGTTAGACGTCACGTTACAAGTCGGTCAATATTAGAAAAATGTTGATTAAGCATGCCTTCGGGTCAATTAAGTAGTTTAATTAGGAAAAATAAATGATCCAACATGTTCCACGGTTTTGATGTTCAACTGATAATAAAGAGTCTACAGTTGATTATTGCCTTTACTTAAGCTGACCCCAAGAACTTGAAATACTAAGAAATTGTATCTATCAAATACAATTTATGTTCAAAAGACAGACTAACGCTAACTGCAACAAGCAGAGCAAAAACAGGTCCATGGAGAACACTTAAAGGCGATTCGATTCAGTCCCAAGTTTATGCGTTTTTTTTTTATTATAAACATGGTAAAAACTATGAGATCTCAATATCTATAGCAAAAGGACCAATTCAGTGACGTGGAAAATTGATTTTCACGCAGAAAATTCTCGTGAAGTCTAGCTAGGGTACAAGTATGAAGACTATGTACCAGGATATTATAGGTAGTGAGGAACTAAAATCAGAATTCAAATTAACCAAAACCGGAATCTTAAATTGTGTATCAATTACAATGTAAATGGTTGGAGGCGTTTTCTTTGCAAATTTTATGATAATTAATATACAGTTATCAGTTATCGCTTTTGTTTCAGTGTCACCCACTTTTTTGGTTTTTAATGGCATAAAATGTAGATAACTTTCAGTATCCAAACTACATTTTCGTACCAGGATTTTCTTGAATAATAACATGACAAAATATTTAATCTTTTTATTGAATATTATAAATACTAGGTAACGGTGAAGGGAGGGCATTTTTAAAGATTCATTTTAATAACTTACTTAAAAAAAATGAAGATTCAAAATACCTAATTTATTTTGAGTATTTCTTTCGGTTAAAATGATGATGATGATGTTCAATAAATTGCAATACCATAGTTATTCGAATTAAAAACTACAAATAGAAGTCAAATAAAAAGATTTCACACTGTTTCAATAAGCTATTTTTACGTTATCTCACTGCAAACATACATACGAAACTTTCCTTCGCATTAGTAGTATTTTCAGCGCGCATTATCTGAAATTCTTCGGCCATTGCCATTTCAGTACAGATAATCTTTTTTGCAAATATTCGTGTTATCATTTTATGTAATACCGCAAAACTTATCTATGTAGGGTTAAGGCCATTTTTAAAAGGAAGTGTGATTATTTTTGTATCAAAACTACGTCATAGTTTTTTATACAGTCACGACGGTGACTTTGGTTTTACTTTTAATAAATGTTTGTTTGAAAATCAAACAACAATATATATTTTTTTTAAAGATAAGCAATTTTAAGTTTCAGGACGAGTTTCTATTAGTTCGCATTTCTGTATTTTTCATACAAGATGAGGAAACACCTTTCTGTGCCACCTACCAGGATTACAAAACTTCAAGCGGATACCATGTTATGCCTTTTGAAGTTGAATTCTCCCTTACATCTCCTTACAGTGGCATACAAGCTATATATTATTTCTCAAGATGATAATAATCTAATATACGTATATCGTAACCTAATCACATACACTAACATATGGTCGCTTCGAAAGTGACAGTAACTTCATTTGGTTCGCAAAGCGCGTACTAGACTCGCCATTCGAGTTAATATTCAACCTTAATCCATGATAATAAGAACCAAAATGAATAATTAAAGGGATGTGTGATTTTCATCACATTGCGGCATCGTAAATAGAAAAAATAAACAAATGAAGTGGGTCGCGTCAAATCGCGTGATCCTTTCACTAAAATGAAACTGTTAACTGGTCCTTCGCAAGTAATTTAGACAAAGATGCTTTTTACAGAAGTGAAAAACTTTGACAAACTTAAATTGGACTTTGTAATGAGATAAACTTTTTATGTCAAACTTGATCTATTCTTGAAAACCAAGTACCAGGACTCCATGAATCGTAACTGGCAGCACTAACGTAACCAGACTACCGTTAGGAAACATACCGAGCCGTCATAAATCCTTTAGAGATTAAAATCCAGTACCGTACTGCCAAAAGCAGAGATCGTAAACTGTATAAAGTTCAAAGACAACTTCTGAGAAGTGATGAGCCCCTAGTATTGCATCGCACGAATATTATGCAAGGGAAAAAGTTGATAGGTAAGGTAGTGTTAGTATAAAATGAATATGCTTCAACGGGACTTATATCAGTACTAGCAAAACATAACTTTCACAATGATTCAGATTAAACGTGGTTGTATTATTGAAAATCACGTGCAATTCAACGCAACAATTGTAAACGAACTATTATAAGTTGAGTTTTGAAAAAACAATTATGGTTCAGAGAACACGTGAGCAGAAAATCTTAGTAATATGTTAGTTGTACTGTTCCCGTACTTAAACATAACATCCTGAATCAAAGGAACTAATTTTATGATTGCTGATGAATAATTTCCTGAAATACACATTTGTATGCTAATCATTGAATAGAAGAACTCAATATCATTGATGGCTTCTGTCCCCATTTGACACACTTTGGCGTTATTGAGAACATAAGAGTAATCAATCAATCGATTTCAAAGCAATGTACCAAGTTTGCAGAAGTCACCGCTAGTTATCGGTCAACTGTAGAAAAAAGTCGCCTGAGAGATGATTAGCAATCTATCACTTAATGCTTGCCCCACATGGAACAATATTGCAACATACGGTTGCAGTAAGTGCGCTTTTAGCTTCACACCACCTAACTTAGAACAAAATATACACCAGGGAATCAGAGAACGAATTCAGTAGTTCTGAAGTGTAGTTCAGGGGAATAAGAAATGGGAAACAGCGATAGCGAAAAAACTACAAAACAAATGCATATAAGTGAATAAAATAAATACGAGCATTGTGAGATAAGGTGACAGGCAGCAGACAGCCCCTATGATTCACACTTTAAAATGATTAAGGACCAATTTCTGAATTGACTATTTAAAGTTACGAACACGTGTCAAATCCTACTTTAATGCCAAATTTTCACAGTTTTTCAGGCTTAAGTCCAGTTTGAAAAAAACTCAACTTCAAATGCTCTATTCAGAAATCGGGGGTAAGTTCATCACAAACAGCGAGATAAAATTTAAAATGCGGTATAAAATTAATGACATTAAAAAGTCTGAACCACGGGTCATTACTTAATGATGAAATTTAAAACAGGTCGATCAAAATGAAGGTGCTTTTGAAGTTAAACCTGTCACAGCTCACAGATGTAATTGAGGAAACATTAGCTAACGATTAAGTTATAAATGAGATTGGATAATTTGGCCTAATTATGCCTTCTTAAAAAACTGTTCATGATATAATGGGTTCAAGGACGAGAGTTTATGATTCAAATAACTATAGCATTCAAGAATGAAATTTTATAATTTCTTCTTCTTCTAGTGTCCGTAAAAATGGTCTAAAGGGGACTTAACACTAACTATTTATATTATATGCAGATGACACAATATCTTTTTTACTCAAATCTTTTGATACTATTGGTAAGTAACCATTTGAATTTACTTAAACTGTGGTGACAGAAAAAACCATACCACTAACTTTTATAAAGAAACTAAACTAATGAACATTATACAAATATACACAAAAAAAAATGAGACGTGAACAAGACTTTCTACAACTATACCCAACTTAACCCAACCCGAAAAAACTACGGTCCTACCCTCAAAACCAAATTATATTATTGTCTGGTTTTTGCGATACCCCCAATAATATCTAATTTATTTTAAGTTCTTAATATTCTCGTGTAAGTAAGGTAATGTATTCATATGAGTCTATAGATATCTGAAACCCCAAACGTCAGGAAGCCAAAGCTGAATGAATCAAAATTCTTCCTCACGTGCACATGTTAAATAAAGAATGGACGAACATAAAAAACTAATAAACACAGCATGGTCACATTCACAGCAATGCCCCAAATTCAGTTGCTTTACAATCAAAGAAACACTCATACATACTGAACGACACCTCAGTACTACGACAGTAAACAAATTGCGTCGCACTCATAAAATACAAAAAACCTTTACACTATGTGATTTACGACTTTCCATGCTCGCACGAAAATAATCACAAACATTTTTTTGTGTCGCACACAACACAGGCTCGAATGCAGTTGGAAAACACGTGTGATAGGTACTCACCTATAATGGTCAAAGTGAGTGATCCTGCGCTTGTGGCGCCCCCAGCTGCAGCATGGAGCGGCACAGCTCCGTGATCTCCGGGTGATTCAGGTTTATCAGATGCACGTACATCTGCTTGTGCAGGCTCAGTTCCCCTGACACCGCCTCCAGCCTCTTCAGCAGCACGTCTTTCTCCCTAAGAAGCGTCTTCACTTTTTCCTCTACCTCCCGGGAACGCACTTTTGCCTTCTCGCGAGACTTCCTCACGGCTATGTTGTTGCGTTCGCGTCGCCTTCTGTACTCGTCTGTACCTTTGTCTAGCATTTTCCCTGACGAGCGTCGCGGAGGAGCAGTCTTGTGTTTCAGTAGCGGAGGGAGGAGTGGTGCTCCTAGAGGCGGTAGCGGTGTGAATCCTCCTCCATACGGTCCAGTGACACCGACTGTTGGCTGAGGATTGTATTGACCAGTATATTGCGCACATGACACCGATCTTCGGTAATCATGTGGTTCTGGTGGCTCTTCCTTTATGGGAGGTGCCTGCTCGTGCCCCTGGCTGGTCTGCACGGGAGCGTAAGACGCCCCCGAGTGAACCGGCTGTGGCATATACGCCAATGTGGTCCGGTTGTATCTCGGCTGAGGAGATTTGCCACCAGGAAGTATTTCCTGGAACAAGGCCATGCTCTCCTCACTTCGGAACTGGTCCTCAATGAGGTGTTGTAGGTCCAAACTGATTTCCTGTCCATTGAGCTCGTCTAGGTCCGGAGGCGGGAAGGTCTGCCGTTTATCTTCTACTGCCTTCTTGAGGTCTGGTTGTGGTGGTGGTGGTGGCGCAGCGGCCGCGTCGTACATCTGCGGGGACTCCATACCGCCGCCCGGGCCTATCACGGGCCCAGCGGCGCCGGCAGCCCGTGGCTCCACTTCAAAGCACTGAGAAGCCGTCACTAAAGCACATGCACCGTCAAGTTAAATCCTTAGCGTGTTGTCGCGTTGGTCACGTGTAGGTGCGGAGCGATGTTGGCGCGCGTGCGGGCGCGACTGCGGTTGAGCGCGAACTGCGGTGCCGCGCCGCCCGCGCAGTGCTCGCAAGGTTGCCCGGAAGGAAGCGCTGAAGTTGCCGCTGAAAGTTCGCGAGTAAAAGTTTGCGCGCTGCCTCGCTATTTGGGTGTTTACCCTAGTGATTTTCGTGTGCTAATAAATTTATTTTTAGTTTTTTTTTTGTTCTATGAAGCGGATATAAAATGATGATTTTAATATTTGGAGACTATTTTAAAATATTTTAGTAAGATTTTATATTTCTTCCAAGCGTAGACAATGCGTCAAAATAAATTCAAACTGAGGTCTAATGAAGATTTGCTTTAAATAAGGAGCGATCGTAAAAAATCGCGAACAATAAAATTGGAACTTATCTCTATCGACGAAATCTTTAAACTAAGCTTCTGTAATAGTTTGAGCAGTTAGGAAGCCTCGTTCATTAGGATATCTTAATCATTTTCCTTAATAGTACAATACTTAAAGGCACTTAATAGCTTTGGCAATTGCATAATTGCTATTGTACTTGTCGGACAACTTCGTTAGTAGATGGGT
Organism: Orthosia gothica; assembly: GCA_949775005.1. NCBI lineage: Eukaryota > Metazoa > Arthropoda > Insecta > Lepidoptera > Noctuidae > Orthosia > Orthosia gothica. The sequence goes on from OX459035.1 coordinate 25,144,950, forward strand.
AATAAATTAAATTAACTTTTCATAAATGGAGGTATACAATAAAGTATATACTAATCACACTAATATTAAAAAGCGAAAGTTTGTGAGTGTGTGTGGGTGTGTTTGTATGTTTGATTCTTCTTCAGGGTCAAACGGCTGAACGGATCTGGATGAAATTTGGCACAAAGATAGATTATAGTCTTGAATAGCACATACTATATTTTTATCCCGAGAATATGATCCCTTTGGATAATTTTTGACATTCACGGGGGCGAAGCCGCTGGCAGAAGCTAGTACTATTACCAATTTGAAAGTCTGTGAGGATGGATGGATGGATGTTTGTTACTCTTTCACGCAAAAACTGCTGATAGGATTCTTATGTAACTTTACAGAAATATAGCTTATAGGTCCGAATAACATAAAGGTTATATTTATAAAGATATTGGAAGAATTACTAATACTACGCGGGCAGCAGGTAGTTGTAAATAAATAAATATGTGCTTAATAGATTCTTCATAATGTTTACAAACTTTTTTATAAGTTTTTGCAACTACATTACACTTACAATACTTACTTATTATACTTGCTTGAGTTGAAAGGAAACCGTTTGTCCTGGTATGGTCATGTGATGAGGAGGGATGCAACTCATAATACTAAAAGAGTTATGAATAAAATGTGGATGGATGGAGAGGGAGGGCAAAGGCCAAAAAAAGGATGGATGGACTGTGTGAGGAGTGATATGAAAGAAAAGGAAGTCAGTGATACCGTGACGGGAGACAGGACGGTATGGAAAAAGAAAACGTGTTGCGCTGACCACAAGTAACATGGGACAAGGGCAGGAAGATGATGATGACTTGCAGATTTTGGCGTGATGATGTTAATATGTTACTTATAAAAATTTACATTGATTTACGCTGAAATAAGAGCCATTTTGGCCTCGCAAAGGTTTTTTTTACATTTTGGATATTTTTTTAGGGTTCCGTACCTCGAAAGGAAAAAACGGAACCCTTATAGGATCACTTTGTTGTCCGTCCATCCGTCTGTCTGTCAAGACCCTTTTACTCAGGAACGCGTGGAGGTAACAAGCTGATATTTATCTCAAATACTCAAGTCTACTGTCCCTTAAAGTTGTGAAAAAATCAAACTTCTAAGCCAACGCAAACAAAAGATACAGCCGTTTATGCCGCAAATTTCCGCAAAAATTTTCGACACTCGCAAGGGAATCAAAACCTACAGGGTACTTCCCGTGAACTCAGAATCTTGAAATTTGGTACGAAGCAACGTCTTTTAACACAGATAAAGGAATAATTGCGAAAACCGTATTTTTTTAGTTACATCATATAATAAAAATATTTTTAATAACTTTAAACTTACTACCCCTTTCCTCATGAACGCGTAGAGGAATTAAATTGAAATTCATATCAAATACTCTGGTCTATAATACCTTCAAGCTGAGGTTTGTACAGAACCCTCGGTGCGCGAGTCCGACTCGCAAATGGCCGGTTTTTTCATATCCCATAACTCTCTCTATGAATGAGACCATATAAAAGAATCAACTGGCATACTTATGAATTATTTTACAATTATTTTTTCATTTTTTAACCGACTTTCCAAAAAAGAGGAGGTTATCAATTCGACTGTATTTTTTTTTTTATATTTGTTACCTCAGAACTTTTTACTGGGTGTACCGATTTCAATGATTTTTTTTTATTTGAAAGCTGGTGCTTGTCATGTGGTCCCATTTAAATTTCATCAAGATCTGATGAATAATTTTGGAGATATACATCAGAACTCTTCAATAAATGACTACAAATCACTCGGGATGGCTGCAATCGCATATCTGTTTATTGTTTTTACCATTACATAACATAACATCACACTAGTACGCTCTAAAGAGGGTACGCAAGTGTAAACAGTTAACCCTAGTATACTCACAATCCACCGGTTTCGTTTAAGTTTCATGTTATTGGGATAATCAATTCTGGCTTCACTTTGGGCATTATAGGTACCTAACCTATAGAACTGGGGGGTAACCACAAGCTCTTAGAGTAAGGTTATTTTGAGATCGAGTAAGTGACAGATGTATACAAGTCAGATACATCTGTCCCTTACTCGATCTCAAAATAACCTTACTCTAAGAGCTTGTGGTCACCCCCCTGGTCCGTAATGTACCACAAATAAAAAGTGAAAAATAAAAAAACACTTTTTACAAAAAATACAACCGACTTCCAAATAAAAACACTACAAAGTGAAAAATAAATTCAATTTCGGAAGTCGGTGTCATAAAACGAAGAAACGAAAACAGGAACACCGACTTCCGAAATTGAATTTATTTTTCACTTTGTAGTTTTTGTTTTTTTTGTTTTTGTTTTTTTAAAAAACGTTGCCCCACACTAGGAATTTCTTCCTGTATCGTGGGTGCGTTTACAAACATATAAACTCACATACAGTGTAGTGTTTTTATTTTCATACAAAATGTTGGGCATAATCACGGCATCCGAAAGGAAGCAACCGATTATTTAAATTAATTTATTCTAGACATTTTTGTATTATTTTTACTTACAGAATATAACCCTAGAGTTATGGTATACAAAAAAAACAAATTGTATATTCATTAGCTTTTATCAATGTAATATAATGTCATTTTGGTTTTTAATCTACTTCAAAAAGGAGGAGGTTCTCAAATCGACAGATTTTTTTCATGTGTGTTGTTACCTAAGAACTTCTTACTAGGTGAACAGATTTTGACGATTTTTTATTTGAAAGCTGGTGCTTATCACGTGGTTATAATTAGATGAAGAACTGATGAAGAACTTCGGAGATATACAACGGAACTCTTCAACAAACAACGGCAAATCTCTCGGGATTGCTGCAATCGCATGTCTGTTTATTGTTTACGCCATTTCGTATTTCAGAACATAATATTACGCCGGTACGCTTTAAAGGGGTACGCAGATGTGTACAGTTCACCCTGGTACACTCTCATTTCACCGGTTATGTTCAAGCACCTTACTATAGAACTTGCTCAATAAGTACTACAACAAAAAAGTGAAAACTAAAATACAAATAATAACAATCGACTTCCAAATAAAATCCACTACAAAATGAAAAATAGTATCAATTTCGGATGTCGGTGTCACGTCCGAAAAAGAAGTTATTTTTCACTTTGTAGTGTTTCTATTTGGAAATCGGTTGTAATTTTTTGTAAAATACTTTATTTTTCCTTTTTTTCCTTTTTTTTTCCTATTTTATAATTGAAAGAAAGAAAGAAAAGAAAGAAAAAGTTTAATTTTGAATTGTTGAATTTTTTTGAAGTTGAATTGGTTCTTTTATGCCGAATTATTAAATAATTATTCTAACTGGTGTTTTTACAAGTTTTCTAAGGATAAAAGGACAAACATTTGCCTCCATATATGTACTTTTTACCCGGCTGCAAGGAAAAGGTTATGTTTTTCGCGCGTATCTTGTATGTATGTAATATTCTTTATTACTTCGTATCTTTCAAAACACTTTTTATAATTAAGACATTGTTAGATAGGTATATTGTGTTATATTTATATTTTTGGTTAGCCAGCTCACGAATATGTATCCTCCGACTGCACAGCATGATTTTCTTCTTGTTTACATCTTTGCAGTCAAAATAAAGTACTCAGAGATGCTGTTAATGCACCATGGGACATCAGAAATGACGACCTTCACCGCGACCTTAAAATGAAACTCGTCACCACCGTTATTCAAAACTTTGCTGAAACCCACGAACACAGACTTCATCGACATGTGAATGTGGAAGCAATCCAGCTGCTAGATAACACGGACATAGCGCGTAGGCTAAAGAGAACTAAACCATTTGAGTTAGTGTAGTGTATAATAAGTGAAAAAATAATAGCAAACAATACTGTGCTATACATGTAACACGTGAACTAAGTGTTTTTAACGTATCAGACTCTAAGAAAGTGCTACCGAACTGTATAAAAGTGCAAATTCACACTATTCTTAGTCATAACATTTTACATTATAATAATAAGTTAGAGTTAAATTGCTTATTAGTCTATTAAGGCTAGATTGTAATTTGTTATTAAGAACATTCGTTTTTAAAAAAAAAAAACTTTGCAGTCGGGTTTTTGATTTTACAAACTTTTTTTATTTACAACTTTTTAGTTATACTTTTTTTTGTTTTGTATTTACCTGTATGGCTTTCCGACTTCGACCTTCTCACAAGTTTCGAATTTTTTGATGAATTAGGACCATATAAGAACAATAATTTATATTATATTATTCTTACGTACTTTATTTACCTACAGAAAGTTTTTAAGACATCTGCAATAACTTTTCGGTGTTTTAAAACGTATTACAGTAACACACGTGGTGATGTTGTCCTCTACTTGACAAAGTTAATAGTTATTTTACTTTGAAACGAAATGAAATTAAAGAAAACTAACAATTAAAAACGGTTACTATATTATATAGCGATTTTTACATATAGTGTACATGGAGTTGGCTCAGGCTCCATACATTTCTGGCGCATCTCCTTTGTATTTATTTCCTACTCCTCCATTATTCTTTTCTGATTAAATTCATTCTCCGGGACTTCGTCGAGCTTCATTGCCTCAGCGCTTGTTTGGTGGTCGCCACTGTTGATTCTGGCTTTCAGGAGTTGCAGTGATTTGGGAATAGTGCGGCGGGATAGCCTCAAAAAAAAATAAGTCGGTATGTAGGTCATAGTATGACCTACCAAGCAAGATTAAATAGTAGACCTTCAACTGATTTTCAGCTGAAAGTTATGAGTCCGAGAACGCAACAACGTTTTATAGCTGCTATCCTAGAGCAGTTTATGAAAAAAAAATGTTTGAAGTGCACGATTGCTGTGGGATTAGCCCCAGGCGCAAGGCAGAAGTAAAACCTAATGTCCATTTTAAATCCTTCAAATACTTAGACCACAGAACCATCACACCCTCCCTATCCCAATCGTGGTCCAAAATCACCCAGCGATCGATTGACCACGTTCCAGCGATTGTCACATCTCGGTGATACTAACCGATTGCGTAGATTCCGACTCATATCGATATGTTCGTGCCGATAGCTGACTTCTGCCGGGTATCACGTGTCTTAAGTCACATGTGAAACGATTCACGAGAATCTGTTTTTAATTGATAAAGGAATTTCGAAATTAACGAGAAAAAATAAATGACTATCTGTGGTATGCGCCATCGGCGAAATGGTACCACCATACTTTTTTTTTGTGTACCTTATGACACGGGTTTGGAAGGAATCACAACGCAACGACTTTCGCCCAGTGATAATGATTTTCCAAAGTCTTTAATGTTTTAGATTGAGTTGCACGTGACATTTTTTGGTTAGCACATGTTAATCCTATAATATATTGGACTGTAGGACAATGAGGGCTTCCGTTTTTGTGCTCACTTGTTGGCGCCACTGGTGAGTAAATTCTATAAATATAGCTGTTAAACTTTGTTATAAATAACACGGAAGGCAAATTTGAATTAAAAACATTTCTACATAAACTCGCGCTAAAGTCCAAAAAACTATGAAATTTGACAATTTGAAGACCTTACTCTACACCAGCGCCCCTAGCGACAAATTCAATCGCGATTGCTATATTGTTATCTCTGATAAAATTTCACTTTGTCTGTACCCTAAGGTAGACCAATAACCAGGGTAGGACCAGGAGATTTCACTGGATGCGGAAAACACTTTGCGGAGCCCTATGTCCAGCAGCGATCATCATCATCATCATCATCATGTCAGCAGAAAGACGTCCACTGCTGAACAAAGGCCTCCCCCAACCGTCGCCAGCGTGACCGGTACCATGCGTCTCGCATCCAGCGGATCCCCGCAACTTTCACCAGGTCATCGCTCCATCAAGTGGCAGGCCTTCCAACGCAACGTCTTCTAGTACGCGTTCGCCACTCCAGGACTTTTCGGGCCCATCGGCCATCTGATCTGTGAGCAATGCGCCCTGCCCACTGCCACTAGTTTGGCAATCGCAAATCTTCAGACCTTGGTTCTCTTGCGGATGTCTTCATTTGTGATTCGATCGTGCAAGGAAACGCCGAGCATAGCCCTCTCCATTGCCCTTTGGGTGACTTTAAGCCTTCTGATAAGGCCCATTGAGGGGGACCACGTTTCGGTTCCATAAGTAATCACTGGCAACACACCCTGGCCAAAGACTTTCGTCTTTCTTATGAGAATTTCAGATTAACAGAATCCTTACCATGAAAAGGGTTTTGTTATTTTTTTTCAAAATAAACTCCTTGAAAATACTAAATTTCTGCTCGATATTCGTAGAACGATTCTTTATTTATAATTTCTTATGTTTATTATTCACTTGTATTGTACTGCTTGACCTGCCACATAAATGTTGATTTTAGCACATTTTTACTTAAATACAAACGGTGCAGAATTTGATATTTAGTCGCGAAAATGTAATTAAGCTACTTAATTGTTAATGAATAGTTAGTCACTCAAATTACAGATGTATTTTTTACATATGTGATATAATATTGTGTTGCCGTATGAAAATAAACAAAATAAAAATGTTAATTATGTACTTTTAAGTTTCCATGATTCGTTGCAAGGTCGACTGTTGTTCGTTGGGTTCTTGGTTCAATCTCAGGGTCAGTGTGTCCTCGTGTTAATTATTTATTCCCATTTTCTTAGAAAATTCTCTTTATGAAGTTTGAGTATGTAAGGATGCAGCAGGTGGCGTTCTGTAGTTTCTGCCTACCCCCATGGAAAAAGGGTTATGTTTATTATGTAAATATATTCATGTTCATAGAAGGACTTACCCTTTTAAAAGTAGTAGAAGACTTAAAGGATGTTCTAAAAAATCGTAATTTTTTAATGATGGTTCTGCCTTTACGGCCAATTCTGTAATGATGGTACCTGTGTTAAGTATAAGGTTTTATTTTATTTTAAAGGATTATCTACATTAATCTATCGGCTTTCTTCTCATAAATAGATATAAATAGCGAACCCGATCGTGACAAACGTGATATATACCATCACGTGTCATTGCCGTTCTCACAGGCGCAGGCGGCGCAACTCAGCAGAAAGTAAAAAGTAGTCACTAGGCCATTGTCTCCTAACTAACACAATCACTTCAGACTTAGAATGTATTGACGGAAAAAGTGTTAGTTCAATATACTTACCGATGTAAAATATAACTCATTGAGCAGACGAAACATTGAATGGAAATTAGGAATCGTCTACGGTAGCGTGGGACACTCCCCAGTGATATGGACCGGTGGTGCTCCTGATGCCTCCTGCTATCCTGGTACTTTGTGCAATAGGTCGCTGGGACTCATTGGATTTGAAACCGGCAGCCTAATTGTGTAAGTGAATTCGGCAAAGGAAACAATCTGTTTCTTTCCCAAAAACGACTTTTTGTATTGTGAAAAGTTGTATAAGGGAAAGAAACAGTTTGTTTCCTTTGCCGAATTTACTTACACAATTAGGCTTTGGATGTTATCTTCAACGTAGACATATAAGTCCAGCTGTGGACTGCGATAGCCTGAGTAAATTGATTAAGTTGCCGCTGTTGAAGATATACAGAAAAACGAATGATAACATGCGCAACTGCTGAGCAGGCGGTTCGGTCCCTCGTTACAAAGTTCAAATTCGCCATAGCAGCCCGAAATCTGGCTTCTTCCCGGTTTTAGCATGGGTAGTATGGCTAGGTCTTCAGAATATTCTGGCGTAATATTACATTGATATGTTTTTCTGTTCAAAAACTGCATTCACAGATTTAGTACTTAATAATTTTGCTAACCGTAACCCGTCATCTAGCTAACCTTTTCTTGACGTCTACCGACTGTATGAGCTGACGATACCGGCTAGGTATACGGTATACAGCATAGTATCCCATTCCATCTTTCAGTAGTACCTAAAACCTTTACCAATCGTATCTAAGATGCAAACCACAACTCAAACTGGCGCTTTCATAGCCACAAATCAGGCTAACACCAGTCCAACTTACAACCCATTACGATTCGTAATCAATAAAGGAACCCAGCTAAGCGGATAAGTGAGTCTCGATTATGGCATTACACATTATTTTATAATATCTACGCCTAGACTGTTATTTTCCTTGGTACTGCTAGTGCATGCTGCAGCCCTAGTAACAGTCCCCCTCCCTCCCTGGTGGGGGTGGAGGGGGTGCGGTGAGTGGCCCGACGGCTCTGACGCAACCGCGCCCGCGCAATGTACTGCGGTTGGTGAGGAGTGGCGTCTAGTCGGAAGTGGCACACGACAATTTGAAGATTTTAAAAAGTCCATAGAACTGGCTACGAAAGACTGTAAGAAAATTTACTAAATTGGTACTGAATTTTCTTGTGACATATCAATCAAGAAAGGAATAGAAAAAATATTACACTTTTTTTTTTTGTTAAATTATAAATTCCAAAATTTATAAACAAGCATACTAAAGATAAAATTTTTTCAATGGATCTCTAGTCTCAACAGTAAAACTACTGCAAGTTAATAAAACAGTAGCAGACTGGGCAAGTCAGCAGAAAGCCAATCAAAATAGTGAAAAGCCAATCAAGGCAGGTAATTTATTGACTGACGATGAATTAAAATTACACACGATGACGATATGTTGATTTCTTCCACGTAACTATATACTAAATAATATTAAAATAATGGGGAATAACGCACGCAATTAAAAACTAGAGAAATATATAAATAAATCATTAGCCAAGTAAAATCATTGAAAGGAAAATGCAACAAAAATCCTTAAAAATATACAACCGATCCCAAATCAAAAACTACAAAGTGAATGATAACTTAAATTTCGGCAACAGGTGTTCCTGTTTTAGTTTCTTCGTTTTTTTAAAACTGACTACGAAATTGAAGTTATTTTTCACTTTGTAGTTTTTTTATTTGGAAGTTGGTTGTATTTTTAAACGTCTTTTGTTGCAGTTTCCTTTTTCAATTTGAGCAAGTTCAATAGTAAGGTACCTTAATGCCCAAAGTTATGCCTAAATAGGTTACCAGAACAACATAAAACTTGAACATAACCGGTGAAATGAGAGTGTACCAATGTGAACTGTACATATTTGCATACCCCTTTAGAGCGTATCGGCGTGAAGTCATGTTATGAAAAACTGTAAATTTTGGATTCGTTAGATTGCAGTAATCCCTATAGATTTGCCTTTGTTTATTGAAGAGTTCTGTTGTATATCTCAGAAGATATTCATCAGATCTTGATCAAATTTAAATGGGACCATGAGAAGCACCATCTTTCAAATAAAAAAAGGATCACCAAAATCGGTTCATATAGTAAAAAGTTCTGAGGTAATACACATAAAAAGAAAACATTAAACTGTTGAATTGAGAACCTCCTCCTTTTTGAAGTTGGTTAAAAACAAGGAAAACAAAATTTAAACCTAGCAAAATCTTACAAAGGCCAATCCTCGCCAAACCAATGTCTCAGTGAATGGATAAGTAGGCGAGCGACAGCAGAAAGTGGTTGCAGTGACGCAACCGCGCCGGTAACCCAGTCACCGTGCCTTACCAGACGATGGTGCAGAGGAGGAGGAGGTGGTAATGCCATGCGTAGTCAACTAAATGATATAGGACAGTCATCCGTGAATACATTACTCTCTCAATACTATGTCATCCTGGTCACCGTTCCTTACCAGACGATGGTGCAGTAGAGGCATATATGAAACTAACTTGATGATATAGGACAGTCATGGGTTGATATATCTCTCAAGACTATGTCATCCTGGTCAACCACGCCGATAACCCAGTCACCGTGCCTTACCAGACGATGGTGCAGAAGAGGTGGTAGTCAACTTGATGTTAAAGGACAGCTCTCTCCAAACTATGTCATCCTAGTCACCGTGCCTTACCAGACTATAATGCAGAAGAGGTGGTACCAGAAGAAAGATACTGAGAGTGGATTTTAGGTCTGTGACTGTTTACTTCGCCATCAACAAGAGTAAAGGCATATTTTACTATGATTACTAACTCTTTTATATTACCCACAATGATTATCGGAAATATTTATTAATTGTTATCATCATGTAGTCTAGACGTTTCGGTATTTACATTAATCACTTTCACAATAATAGCCGATATTTCATCAGGGCATCATTGTACTGGGACTCCATATCTTTATTTCTGAAACAAGCATGATCGTCAAAAGTTTATGAGACTCTGAAGTATATTTTTTTGCATAATAGTCATTAAGTTTAACTCTCTGCTGAATATACATAGGCCTCCTTTACTATTTGCATGGTCAATCGCATTCAGGTAAGGTCAGGAGACTTGAATTTACTGAATGCCAATTATCTGTTTATTCATTTACAAACTAAACCTAAACATCTGAGGAAACCGTCATACCCTAGTCAACCAAAATTTGAAGACATTTGTATCATACACCAACCTGCAATGGTGGTGGATTAACGCAGAACCAATATTATAAATACTTTTAGTGAAGACAGGGCAATTATCAGGGAAATCCATATATTGCATAGGTCTTTTACGGGCGAGGAGAAAACAAGTAAACGTCTTCGTTAAATTGTTACATAGTAACTAATCACATTATGTATTGGTAAATACGAGATGCGAGACGCATGGGTCCAGCCAATGTGTTGACGCTTGGGGGAGGCCTATGTCCAGCAGTCGACGTCTTTCAGCTGACATGATGATGATGATGATTGGTAAATAACGTAAATTATATTCTACCAGGCACGTAGTTTGATCTACACGAACAATCGATAATTATCACTGTTAGATATATAGTTTCATCTCGCCATTTTCCTCATCCTAGATCTCATCTTCACTTGCTCGCGCCAAAAACTAATACCTGTTGTCATGTCAAGTTGATATCTGTCATACTTGTTCAATTACTGACACCAAATCTTTCATCAGTACGAAAACTTTAGAAGTGCTGACATACAGTTTAGCTTAACATATATTACTAATCTAGCGCCTGTATCCAAGAACACTTGGGCAGAGGTCTATAGTATAGTACTAACATTTCTTTCCTTAATTTTTTTTTGAAAAACGTTGCCCCACACTAGGAATTTCTTCCTGTATCATGGGTGCGTTTACAAACATTTAAACTCACATACACAACACACCCTGATCCGGAACAACTATCTGTAGGCCATACAAATATTTGTTCCGTGCGGGAATGGAACCCGCGACACGCAGTGCAGCAGCCGATCGCTCAACTATTGCGCCAACCGTGTCGTCAGTTATGTTTAAGTTAAACATAACTTACTAGTCGAAATTTTGTCTTCTTTTACAAATTTTGAAAGAGTGACCACCATCACGTCCCACTGCGAAAGTATTTTTATAAATAGCGTTCGTAGGAAGATTATATTACTTCTGTGAAAGTTTGTGACTCAAGGGCATGACTTGAATTTGGAAGAGATGACGAAGATGTTCCAAATTGTTGTCTATAGTTGTCTGGTCATAATTGTGATGACGTGATGGTAGGCACATACGCACTTTTGTGTGTACTAACGATGTCCTGCGGCTTCACTGCAGTGGAATATCTCGCAGAAACTGTAAATATTGCCGAGATAAAAGCATCATAATTATGACATTCAACGATCATTTGGTTTTCTATCATTAAAAATAATCTGTTTTTGTAAAATGATTTTTTACAAGTTTTCTATATCTGCCAGAAATTGAAAAAAACTGTTTTACTGCTTTATTAATATTATGTGGTGTTTGGCTTTACCTTTATAAAGTAGGACAGAAACAGTTTGGGTCCAAAATGGGTCCTTATAGGTATCTCTCTCCCTCTCTTCGTCAAATAACGCTGCAGTGTTTGCCATCTCTTAACATGCTATGCCTACGTGACCTGTGACATATACTTGGTACAGCTCTTCCAAATCATGGTGTCTTAGTACAATGGTTTATTTTATTATAAGAAAAGGTATTAATTCAAGCTGTAATTAATTCAGTTTTATTCGAGAATACCTTTGAATAATAATAAAAAAAATACAACCTGCTTAAAAAGCGAAATAGAAAGACGTAAACAAGAACAAAATCATGCACAAAATGGCGCCCAAAATCCGCCATTTTTTTTCAACGTTAATGTAGCCAGTGACACTTATATGGTTAAGACGGATCGATTGACGTAAGAATGATCAAAATCGGCCAACGCGTTTGGTCTCTAAAACGCCACGTAGGAGCAAACATACATACATACATATATAAACACATTACTTTCCTTCGGCAGTCGGGTAAAAACAGTAAGTTAATTTTCAAACCCAAAACCTGAAAAGAATGATAAAACTATGTATAAATAAATTTTTCTTGAATTAAATATGATATTACGGCTGTATTTCTCGAGGGCACAGTAAAAATATTACTGTGTCGAGGGGTTAGGCAGGGGTACAATTGTAGTATTTTTTATATTTATTTATGTATCTCAGGCCCGCTTTTACCACCCTGGGTTGTCTTACTAGCTCCAAATTAGTAAATAATCCGGGCTCATTATGTATGACAATATTGTCGATAAACCTGGAGTTAGCAACAAAGTCTGAGTTAAGTTAGCTGCAAGTTGGCTTCAGTAAAGTTTTCCTGGTAATTTAAAATACTTTTTTTAAGAAAAGAGTGATGACATGAGAATTTTTCATGTGTTAAATAAATTTAAAAAAAAACCGAATTCTAATCTTATCTCTCCCCGATTCATTTTTAGTAGCTTACGCCTTAGAGAAGAATGTACTATTTTTTGTTAATTCTCAAAAACAACATTGACCTGCATCTTTTTCTCCAACATTTCTGATTCTTTTTTACTAGTTAAATCGAGACGGATCTGTTTTGGTTCTCAGATGATTCGCTTAAGCCCCTGACCGGATACCATGAGACGTCAGCAAATTGTGTAATCGCCAGATATAATTATAGAAAGTGGTCCTTTTGGGTTTTACCGTCACTTATTTGGGACTTGACACATAAACATTTACTTTAGGAAGGCTTTAGAAAGGAATGTCCACAATACATATTTGGCTTCGTCGCGACAAAACAGAATTAAATAAAAAATGCAGTCAGTAAGATTCGCTTTTTATTTTAGTAAGTAAAAAGTATTAGAGAAAGAATACCAATAGTGATAAGAAATAGCGAAACTAAAGAATTGTTCCAATTACTTAGAAATAAGAAAAGGAAATCCTAAAATGGCTATTTTTATCTGAAAATAGCTACTGAAGTTAACCTAACGATACAAACAAAAAATCAATCGGACCAAAAAATTAAGTAAGACATCGAAATAGTTTTAGACAAAAAGAACCTGAATGTAGGTAACCACGCCGGGTACTAGGGCGTCATGACTTCATGAGTCGAACAGCGTTACGCAACCGGCCCACTCTCACTTTCGCGAGCTGAGGCCGCGCCGAGCTTTGTGCCGATTCGCCGGTCCTAATATCATCAACAACCTTCTACTATGGTCTGATCGCCTGGTATTTTTCTTACCTCGCAATAATAATAAAAAAAAAGTTTGCTAGCGGTTTCTTTCATCTGACTGAACTGTTAACTTACCGATAAATTACCTGTTGGATAACATCGGAACAATTGGCCGACATTCCGAATCAGTCATTGATTTGATTCAATTTATCGTTTCTATTATGGCAACTATGGGTTGATGAAAATTATAGTTGGTCTAATACCAAATTATTAGATAATTTTCGTATAGCTTCTAGAGTTAAATTATTGTCGATTAATAACCGTCTGTATTAGCTTTTCTATTTGTATTTATTACTTTATTCATTGTTATTAATAGCACAAGCAACGTCATTTGGTTTTAATACAAATAAATTGATATCGTCTATAATTTGACAACTTTAAAATTATTATCTTAAATCAATATGCCAGAATTAATAACTTAACTTTTAAGTGCTGCGGAGCTTGACAAGTACTCCATACTATAAGATAGCATCTAGGTATATTATTAATTTTCAATAAAATGTCATCATGTCATTTCCATTTTCAAGTAACGGTTTCTTACTGTATCTGTTAAAATTTTGTCCAAAAGACGCTTTATATAACAAATAAATAAATGCTTTCCTGTACTATTGGACCAATTTCGTTGATTTGAGTATTTTGTCTCTTCAAGAAATATGGTTCTTGAAGTAAGATCAAACCTACATTGAAGATGTTTATCAAGTTTGATATTGTTCAACTCCATATCTCAACTTCTACCTCAACTTGCCTTGTTTTGCCATTTGTAGGAATTCCACTTTTAACGGCAGCCTTGCTTGATCTTTTTTTTCATAAATCGGAAACCAAAATGGTCCTTGTTATTTTCATTACCTACCATCTTGGGAAACCAATCCTAAAATGCCAGACTCGACTCGAGGAAAGCTGCCAAATCTTCTCAAAATCGATATACCTAGCTTAGTTTCGAATCTTTAAGCAACTACAAAACAATACTACCGATATAGAAGGCATACCTACATTCAAATTTTATGATAGTACACACCAACATGATTCGCTGGAAGCGAAAGTGTGTCATACCTTCATACCCACGCCGCGAGGAGGAGGGATGTGGTATTTCCCACTACTACCTTAGTATTATGAGATAGACGTTATAGGTATTAAATAATGGACTTTGGTTAGCCTTTTCTGGTACAGAATGATGCTGTGGTGAGGATTATTGGAGGGGTAGAAATAGAACTAAAATTGGAAGTACTTAGGCATCATAGCTTTGAGAAAGATAGTTTGGACTGTTGGGAGGGATTTATTTCGGGAAGGTGGATGGAATATCATTAAATCTGATAAAATAATGCAATAATTCAACAAGAAAAGTCTTTGAAGTCCAGAGTTTCTAGCCAAGGAGTATCGTGTTACCCACGAATTGTGTTGGTCAAATCTCCAATCGCACGTCGCTTCACGAAAATTCTGTATGTAGAAAGTTGTGAAAAAAATATCCCCGTATATAGTTGTGAAAAGGCCAGGCAGTTTGATTGGGAGGAACTTAGCCATCATAAGCTTGAGAAGGCTGTTGGGGGCGATTTATATCGGGAATAATTCTTAAACAAAAATCTCTGGCATTTAGTCTGACAAAAGATTTAATCAAGCCTTTGAATTACAGACCAGTCTTGCTAAGAGGTATCGCGTTACCCAGAAACTGGGTTGTAGAGGTCTGATAACTAGTTAGAATGGAACACGACCCCAACATAATTGGATAAAAGTTAGGCGTCTTTTCAAGAACTTTCAACCTTGAAAGTTTTAGAGTTTAAGAGAAATTGCTATTGTTTTTATGTTCTATTCCTTGAAAATTTTCACATTTACCTTACTTATATTAACGAATCAGATACCAGTTTGGGCCATAACTTTAGGTGTGAAAGAGCTGGTTCTAAATCTATCAACCTACGTCCAATTAGGTGACAGTTCCGTTTTTGGGTGAATTATTGGTTTCTAGGTAAAGTAGGCTACTGATGCATAATTTAAGTATAACCATAATATAGATCTATAGAGATTTACAGATTTAGTTGTAGTTACTTGCCCCTAAGGTTCATTGGAAGACCAGCGTCAGACAGCTTCTTGCCAGACATTGTTGAAATGGTCTTTTTGGGCGCTGCTGTAAGGCACACACTATTTTATTTTTAATACTGGCACTATGCTTATATAGTTTTGTTTGTCTTTGCTGTCCTGTGTCAAATACATTGTTTTCTTTCTTCTCCTAATTTCTTTATAATAAAAATCATCATCAGTATTTTAATGTTCCCACTGATGGGACATAGGCCCCCTCTCTGTGGAAGGACGGTTTTTGGAAGTTTGGTCCTTAGAAGACGTATATTCAACGGATGAGACGCAGAAAGTTTTTAAACAAACGACGTTTCTGAATCACCTTATAGGGACAGGTTCCGGCTTGTCCAATTGGAAAGTGTAACTTGCATAATATTAAGAAATCTATTCCCATTCATTGATCTTATCTTGTGATTGATGAAAATATGCTGCTGTATGGATTTTATTGTGATTTTATTTTATTATTTTGTAAACGATGCTTCAGGAATAAGAAAGCAATATCCTGCTGTAGTTTTCTGTTAATTTTTTTTCAAGTTCACTAGAAAAGACCATTTTGTTGACGTCTGATATATTTCAAGGTGATTTTTCAAGAGGGTAAAGAAAGAAAGAAAGAGAAAATTTATTGCCACTAAGAAATGTTACAGCATAATCAAAAAAACAAGATAGTTTTAAAGAACAGAAAAAATAATCATTATTTATTTTTTTATTTATAAAACTTCACGAAGCTGTTTAGAAACTGATTATAGTACTTGAATTTTTATAAATAGGGTCCTTTACAGTAAATTATGATATTAATGAAACATAATATCTGTAGGTATGCCTCAAACAGAAGAAGTTTAAGTTCATCAACCTTTAGATACCCAATCCTCATATTTTACAGAAAGCAAGCCTTATAGAATTAGAGCGAAGGAAAAATTATGATTCAACAACATAACACAAAGGGATTTTATTTTAAAGAAAACTCACATTCTAATTTAACAGAAAGAACCTCTCGTTTCACTTCTACGAAAAGAGAAAGACACTTCAAGCAAACAATGAAGTCAATTTGAATGGACCATAGTGTCGTTAGGTAGCAATGAATGAAGTTGTGTAGGTAGGACAGTAGGTGTTATAAGTTGATTGGGTAGGCTGGCGAGACAGTTTCATAGGTGTGAAAAAAAATGATGTCACCTGATATCTTTTTTGAGTTATCAAAAAGCCTCCTATATTCGCATGCTGCTCTAGTACAAAATATGAATGCAGTAATCTTTATCTGTTAAGCCTTTTGCCAACTATGTTGAAGCCTTTCAGTCTTACTAGATCGAATACATGATGAAACCGGTATGGGTTGAAATCAATAACAAAACAAAATATATTCTCCTCGGATATGACGTCCTAATAACGTGCCACGTTACCGAGATATTTGGAGAATAAGAAGAGAGAGAAGAGTGAATAGGTTTGTTCAAGGCATGCGTGCTACAACGTCGACCACATCATCGCTTACCATCAGGTGAGATAGTGGTCAAGCGCGAGCCTTTAAATGATAAAAAAAAACTTTTTAACAAAAAATCAAACCGACTAACCAAAACAAAACACTACGAAGCGAAACATAACTTTCTTTTCCGAATTTGGTGTCTTTTGTACCCATTGTTTTCCGTTTTTCGACACCGACTTCGTATAATAAAGTTTTTTTTCGCTTTGTAGTGTTTTGTTTTGGAAGTTGGTTTGATTTTTTGTTAAAAAGTATTTATTTTCCTCTTTTAAGTTTTGGTAGGTACCTCCAATTAACATGAAAATTATATATAGCCAATGTTGTTTTATTTCGTAGTTCCAGTGGCCATTGTGGTCTTTTTCATCAGTTCCACTTAACCAAATTATACTTTCTGAGTGCAAATGATTGCATTATTGATGAAAATACCAAAATCGCTATTTGTATGCCTATAATATTTGAGGAGTTCCCTCGATTTTTCTACCATCCCATCATCTGATCCTGGTTTCCTTATCATGGTACCACCTTTAGGATATCTCCTTTCCAACAAAAAAAGTACCATCAAAATCGGTTCATAAACGGCGAAGTTATCAGCGAACACACATATATAAAAATATATATACGGTCGAATTGAGAAACCTTTTTGGAAAGTCGGTTAAAAAAAGCAGTATATCAAAAGTTCTCATCTTAGCAAACTTAATGGTCACAAATGATTGTAAAATTAATGTTCTTAGCAAAAAACCGGCCAAGTGCGAGTCGGACTCGCGCACGAAGGGTTCCGTACTTGGTAAATTGCGGTTTGCGATTTATGACGTATTAAAAAAAAACTACATACTAGATATCGTTCAAACCAATTTTCGGTGGAAGTTTACATGGTAATGTACATCATATATTTTTTTTAGTTTTGTCGTTCTCTTATTTTAGAAGTTACAGGGGGGGGGGGAACACATTGAAAGTGTCTCTCGCGCAAACTATTCAGTTTAGAAAAAAATGATATTAGAAACCTCAATATCATTTTTGAAGACATATCCATAGGTACCCGACACGTATGGGAATGATGAAAATTTTTTTTTTAGTTTCAGTTTCAAGTATGGGGGCCCTCAAAATTTATTGTTTTTTTTTCTATTTTTGTATGAAAATCTTAATGCGGTTCATAGAATACATCTACTTACCAAGTTTCAACAGCATAGTTCCTATAGTTTCGGAAAAAAGTGGCTGTGACATACGGAAGGACAGACAGACATGACGAATCTATAAGGGTTCCGTATTTTGCCATTTGGCTACGGAACCCTAAAAAGGCCACATTCAGTTACAGATCCTAGAAGGATTAAGAGTCATAAATGGTGATACACGATTTCATTTGAACTAATATTATAAAGAGTTGTAATATTTTTGTTTGTTCATATGAGGTAATCTCTGAAGATACTGAGACCATTTAGAAAACAAATTCACTGTTAGAAAGCTACCTGAGGTTACTTTTCATCTTGAATGCACGGTTTCTGTGGGGTTTTTTATTATTATTGATAGACTCGCGTTTGACCACTATCTCCCCTGATGGTAAACGATAATATGGTAACGAACTAACCTTTTTACTCCTAACTTAAATATTCTAGATTGTAGCTATCAGGAAACACAGACTCTGGCAGAGTATTTCACTCCGTAGCTTTATGCACCATGAAAGTATTCCAAAAACGTTATAGTATATATGGGGATAGAAGTACACGGGGTTAAAAAAAGCTAATTGTACATTTATCTATACCAATATTATAAAGAGGAAAGATTTTTTTGTTTGTTTGTTTGTTTGTACCGAATAGGCTCCGAAACTACTGGACCGATTTTAAAAATACTTTCACCAATAGAAAGCTTCATTATTCCTGAGTGACATAGGCTATTTTTTTATCCCGAAAATGGGTCCTGTGGGGTGGCCCACGGGAGCGAAGCCGCGGGGAACAGCTAGTAATATATATTTAACCAATTTATATATTTGTGCTAGTTTGTCAAACGCTTATCATCCTACAAGTACCTTAAATAGGGAAGTAGGTTACTACTGGGTCTCCATGACAACTGTGGCACATTGATGTTGATTTTGATTTAAATAGAGCCAGATAAATTATTGTGGAGGAATGATATGAATGATCGTGACGGGATATAGGGGATAATAACAGAAGAAATAAGCGTATTGTGATAGAACCCAAAAATCTAACATGGGACAAGGGCAGGAAGACGATGATGAAATGATGAAAGCCAGACAGGCTGTAGTTGGAATGATTTTGAATAAGCATACATAATAAGTTTTAAGGCGGCTTATGTCTAGCAGAGAACTACTTAAGTAATCTACGATCTCATAAAAAGATTTTAGTGTAAATCTAAACCAATGTGAGCATAGCTTCTTCCGCCGATGCGTCCTGCCAACTAACAAAACAAAATTAAATCAAAATCGGACTAAGTCATTAGAGTTCAACCATGCAGACAGTGGCATTAGCATACAATATATATTATATGTGACAGATAATTAGTTGGTCAACACTGAACACACTGACCCGAAGTCTCCATTGTCAGCGACCTTGGTACTATTCAGATGGCCTATGTATGTTAAGACGTAGTAAGGGTCTGGAGCAATGACATCGCTGTGGAGTTCTGCCAGCCTGGTAGATGGAAGATAATGGTTTTCATTTGAATCGTCATCTACTTTGTCAACAATGTAACGGTATTCATCTATTTGGAAAAGATGAAGACTCTAGCATTCAAATTTGCTTGTTGACTTTTTTGTTTTTTGTAGCTGAAAAATGGTTTCGATTTAGTCTGTCGACGACGTCTTCGTGGTCAACAAAGAGGTATATTCTCTTAGGTTAAAGGTACTCTTCAGAAGCCGTATGAATCGTCTGGAGCAATCCCAACAATTCCATTGATATGTGAAGTGTAGTGTAAGTGTATCTTTTTCTTTTGCCAGGCACCTAAAAGAAAATGATTCACTACAGCATTTTCAACAAATTCATCTTTTGTTGATAAATCAGTCCTTAATCGTTCTGACTTACAAAATCATCCAATAGTAGTCTACTGCTTAAAATAGACATATCTTATATATCGCACCATTGGGCTTGGCCATAGTCCTGCTACTTATCCGCCTTTCTACATTGATCCCAACTCCTAAAAAAAAACCTTGTTCCAAGCCATTCCAGCTCTTAACTAAACTCTTTACACCAAAACTACATATTCATGTGCTCCTAGTATCTACCCAAACATAAATCCATATTTACACTACCGAAAACCATAACAACAACAAGAAAATCTATTCTGATACAAATAAACATTATGTCGGACCAACACACGAAATTCGCTGCGTCCGTGTTACATCCAATGTTATCAAACACACACATGGGACCATAGGGTATGTGACCTAAAAAATGTAACGAAAAGATGCAAACAATCTTTGTAAGTTTTTATAACAGGGCCGGAGTTGGACTTATCAAGAGAGATAGAGACAGGTGCATGAGATAACGATAACGCTATAAGTTTGAAACGGCCTCTTTTAGTAAGCTGGAGTTATCTCAACTGCAGGGCAATTATATTCCTTTCTCCATTCAACTTGATCCTGAGTCAATATGGACTAATCCCGATAAAAAAGTCAAGCAAGCCTGTGCACGGCTATAAATCGGGGATAAGGAAGGGATTTTTATGATATTGTACGTGCCAGATAAGTTAGCCGAAAGTTATTCATTTATTATGAAAAAAGTTTACCTTGGATGCTTTAAACTAAGATTTATTCTAAAGTATAGGCAGGTTTCCAGACGTTCTATGAGGTCTCTAGGTATTTTATTAGCAGTACTTTGAAGACTTTTATGGCCATTAGTAGAACTATGTACAGTTACTTAGATTTTATCATTAATTGAATTGATTTGCGTTCGCAAAGCAAATAAATTAAATACAATATTGTAAGAAATTTGATCACTAATTTTCAATAACACCAACGTACGAAAGCAGTTAAGTTTAACTTATGAAGGTATATGATGCAAACATGACGCAAGGAAAGTTTTCAGTGTAAATGTGCGTAAAGGTATAGGATAAACACAGAAACGATTGATGTGTTGTGTGAAAAATGAAAAGGCAAAAAAATTGAGATGACAGAAATATGATGTGTGGACGAAGAAAACATACAGCGTCAACCCCAAATAAATAAGAATACTGATAATAATATTTGGTTGTAGCAACTTTTAAATTTGAAGGCCAACTCATTGATTTGGTGCAAGATGTTTCATAGAAAACTCCTCCTGTTCAGAAATAAAAATCACAATTAGCATCATGGATGAATTGTGATATTCTCTCAGTACCTAAGGAAAGGAAACCAAAGATACTGTCTTTAAATCGCGCAGCCCAAATATCGCACAAAACCAGCATTCACAGGACGTTCAACCAGGAAAGCAGAGCTAAAAAGAGGTGTGTTTAAAATGCGCATAACTCAATGAATATCGATAAAAATCTTCTAAGCCGGCCCTGCGTCTTTCTATTAGTATCTGCTCGACCTATTTAAGGGATTGCAACAGAGGGCTACTCACACAGACGTACACTTGTGTGTGGTCTCGTGGCTACATCAAAGTGTATATGTATGTGTGCATAGATAGTGCGTAGACGCAGAAGCGAGGTGTCTTTTTTATAATGCGTAAATTATTTAATAGTTTGATAAGGTTCCGTCTGATGTGATTTTTGTTATTATTTTGTAAAGCGAATGTTTTTGTGGCAGTCAATGTTTTAGATAGATTTCTGCTCTTCCGATAGTATTCTATATAAGAAAGTAGCATGCAGAAAGATTGGTTGTTTTTGTATTCACCATGATCATGTCAGCCTGGAATCACCTGGGTACAGTCCTCCTTTTTCCTATTTATCACACTTCCCGGTTCCGATTGTCCCTTATCCACGTATTGCCCGCAAATTTGGTGATGTCGTCGCCCCTTGATGCTTATGATTGTCGTTGGTAACACAATTTTAGCTTGTAGTTCAGAGCGATACTCCAACGGTCATCTCCAAGTCTAACCAGATTCCTGCACTTGAAACGTCGAAATCGCCCTGTCACTGACGTTGTAGACTTTCGTCCGACAGCGGATATCTGGTCTTATCGAAATAATGCAAGGCTAGAAAAATAATCTTCTAATCTTCGATCAAAAGTAATATTGATTTTTAATGACTCCTAAGACACAGGGTATCCTAGTTTAGGAGGCAGGGTTTAATAAATTAGTACGCCTTTCACAATTTGTAACACGAGCTAGATATTAAGCAAAAATGTAAGGTATTTGTTCAATAAAGATATTATTATTATTATTATTATTAATGGTTATAGGATCGCCCCATTTACAAATACAAATACAGGAGTGATGTCATCAAAAGTAGAAAACTGTTAAATGCCTAAACAGTACTTTCCTAAATTGTGTGTTAAAGATTTCTTCTTCAGTGTCTTGAGAAGACATTCTTAGTAACCACAAGAAAATAACGTAATACCTAAACAATACCAGGGTATCATATCTGAGTGATTGGTTAAGTAATGTTTGTTTACATGTAATTACGGACAACTATGTGCACTATGATTCAGCGTTTCGGCTTTGTTGCTCTGTAAGCTATGTGTCGCTTATAAAATCTGCTGAGTTTCCTCTTGCATTCCTATTCCAATATCTTCTATTTAATGTAATCAAGTATTCTTGTCGATGACTGAAAAAACTTTCTTTGCACAAAAAAAAATACTGAGAGTTAGTTGTGAGCACGAGGTCCAATTAAAATATGTCATATTATATAATGCGCTTGTGTTAGCTACTAACTCGGAATGTGTAAGATTACTCAGGGTAGCGCGAGTGGGCCTTAGAAATAAATTACTTATCGTAGAAGTAATATCTATGATACAAAATCTAGACCAGTTTCTGTAAAGAAAACTGTCGCAAAATTAATATGCTCAATCCCGCTGACAAATTCAAAATTGTCAAATTTCAAAACTGCTGTGATTGATTGAACAAAATATCTGCAGCCAACTATGTCCCTTGACTTGTGTTTAATTTCAGAAGCGTCGATCATTTCTTTCTAGAAACAAAATGATCCAAATTGAAATACACATTTTTACACAAATAAGTCCAAAATTCCATAAGAGTCGAAAATGTGTGAACAAGATTAATTGATCATTAATTTGACAAAACACATAAGATTCATAAATATGTTGTCACATAATTAATTTAAACCACAATTTAGTGTCATGACAACCAAATATCTGCTTTTCACACGAGCAGCTTTGGGTTTCCAAGCGGTAATTTATAGCTTTCAGTACGACACCGATCTAATCCGTAAGCTATGAGAAAATTATTTTTCCCGTCTATAAAAGGTTATGTAGTAATTATATAATAAGATATGCGTTGATTAATAGTGATCACACACAGTCAATTAACTTCACTTGCTAATCGGGTGTTGGTCTGCAGAATAAATATAAAGTTAAGTGGAAGTCCGTATAAAGAAAGAAAGAAAATCGTTTATTTGCGCCAGGCACGATGCATACCATAATAAAAAACCGGCCAAGTGCGAGTCGGACTCCCGCACGAAGGGTTCCGAACTTAGTAAATTGCGGTTTACGATTTATGACGTATTAAAAAAAAACTACTTACTAGATCTCGTTCAAACCAACTTTCATTGGAAGTTTACATGATAATGTACATAATATATTATATTTAGTTTTATCATTCTGTTATTTTAGAAGTTACAGGGGGGGGGGGACACATTTTACCACTTTGGAAGTGTCTCACGCGCAAACTATTCAGTTTAGAAAAGAATGATATTAGAAACCTGAAAATCATTTTTGAAGACCTATTCATAGATACCCCACACGTATGGGTTTGATGAAAAATAATAATTTTAATTTCAGTTTCAAGTATGGGAGCTCCCAAAATTTATTGTTTTTTTTTTCTATTTTTGTGTGAAAATCTTATTGCGGTTCACAGAATACATCTACTTACTAAGTTTCAAAAGCATAGTTCTTATAGTTTCGGAGAAAAGTGGCTGTGACATACGGACGGACAGACAGACAGACAGACATGACGAATCTATAAGGGTTCCGTATTTTGCCATTTGGCTACGGAACCCTAAAAACAAAGGATACAAATACAGAGTAAGCGTCACAACCACGCAAAACGGTCAACCCTCAGCATAATGCTGGGACTCGCGTGCGAGACAGAGCCACAGCGCTGATTTTCAGCGATAGCCGGTTTCGACTGGGTTACTCCAAACCAAGGGCAATTGACGGAGCGGACATGTTTATGCGATTCGCGTTTATATTTAACACAAAAGCCCTTAATTAACATGTAGTCACACATACCAAAGTAATTCACTTGCTAATCTCCAGCTTAGAAGTCTGAATACGTCTGCAAGCTGATCTAGGAACGAAAGTACAGAATTAATTAGTTTTAAATGTTCGATTGATCACATAAATAACTAATTAGGAGGCTTATCCCAGCTCGTAATAGTCGCTACCACTTGGTGGCTTTAAAAGGGACTTGGAAACCAAGCTTCCCACGGCAAATCTCCATCATGCTCCATCATGTTGGAGAGTGTAGGTGTGGTATGGCAATTTCGTGATTCTCCTGTCTGCAAAAATCAAACTGATACAGTTGAATTTAGCAAATTGCATTCATTGATAGGCCTTTAATATTAAGTATTAAGATAATCCATCTAGCATTCGTTGATTACAACAAAGCGTTCGATTCTCTCAAACACGACCAGATCTGGGAAGCATTAGCCAACCAAGGAATGTTAGGGAAATATATCTGTATAATTAAAAACATCTACAAGAATATGACGGCAAAAATCAAAACTGAATGGTTACGCGATCAATTCTATATTGAGAATGGTGTGAGACACAAGATCCTCTATCCTCCAAAATGAATTCTGTGACGAAGGAACAAGTCTTTCGCAACTTGGACTGAATAAGAAATGGAATAAGAGTCAACGGGGCGATGCTCAACCATCTCCAATGATCTTATAATAATCGCAGACAACCTCAACCAACTTCAAGTCATGATCAAAGAACTTGTAGCTGAAAGCGAAAAAGTAGGCCTACAAATGAACGTGACAAAAACCAAGTTGATGACTAAACGTTCAAAACATCGATTGAGGTGAACAATGTTCCTATGTGTTCTGGTGTGCCGGGTATGGTTTAACACCCCAAAGGAGTTTCACGTAACTTCGCTATCCCCCGTGTTAGCGCAGTATACATGAGCATTTCTCCACGCAAAAAAAGGATGGACAATGTCACTTTAGAGCACGTCGATAGATATACGTATCTGAGCAACAGAACGATTGTAGTGTGGCAACGCTGGTCTTTACAGGAGATTATGAAAAATCCGTCAATCCCTCTAAAATTCAAAAGTCGTGTTTACAACTCCTGCGTCCTTCCAACCATGACATATCAAACATAGGCATTAACGAATTCGCGGCTAAATTTCAAAGAGAGTTACCGCGGCCCTAGCACAAGCAACTGAAGAAACACGGGTAGGTTTTAGTCAGTAAAAGTCTGACACGCCTTCCCGCTTCACCCAGAGCGGGAAAAGTCATTGGATGATTTCCGACCCAAAAAAAAAAGCATTAACGAATAAAAAAACTAAAAAAAAAACATGCCAAGGATAGATGTTTGCTAAGCATCAAAGGAAATATAAAATAAACCTTAAAGAATAAAGAAGAAGTACGCAACGAAATATTATCGCTTACGTATCAAATACCATTAGTAAACTCAAATGGCAATGGACAGGATATAGATATGATGCGGAGCAAACAAGGAAAATGTGCTAAAATCATAACAGAGTGTATAGTAGTAGTAGTAGTAGCTAGTATCCTAGAGAGGGAAAAAGACAGAGAGAGAGGGCCCTGTCGAAGATGGAGCGACGATTTGAAAGACACCGCAGGAGTACTGTAGTGTAGAGTGTGTCACAACTGTGATCATTGAAAGAGCCTGGGGGAGGCCTATGATACGAAAGCAAAAAAATGTGCTGATGTCGTTGGATTAAGTAATTTATTGTAAATTCAAAACAAATGCAAGATTGTTAATAAAGGCTTATTCTATTCTTCTACCTATGATAATCTTAGTTGAGGACGCATAGCCCGGGCACATTGTTCGCAGAACAGATGGTCGATGAGACCGAAAAGTTCTGGAGTGGCGACGTTGCGTTGGAAAGCCTCCCACTAGGTGAACCGATAACCTGTTTGCAAAAATCCGCTGGATGCGAGACGTACGGGGCCGGTCAATGTGGCGGCACTTGGGGGAGGACTATGTCCAGCAGTAGACATCTTTCGGCTGAGATAATGATGATGATAGGGCAGACGCGTTTTGTTCGCCGTTCAATTAATTTACCTCTGACAGCAAACCTTATCGCAACAAGACAGTGATACTAAATGAGATGTAAAATAATGGTGACAAGACCAGATCTCGAAATAAAAAGGAGCCCTTTGGAAACCGAGCTTAAATATCTTCTCATTTCTCAGTTTTGAAGATACAATGATGTCGCGGTTTTCCCTAAAAATAGCCCAGAGTTTGTACTACAGTCATGATAAAAGTTGTGAATACTGTCTATTTAGCCGCACAGTGAGTGTGTATAAATTGTAAACACAAAAGGGCGCGTTACTTGAATATTTGCATTTTTGAAAGTTGAAGTGTTAGTGTGTCAATTAGATGTAGTCCGCACTTGTGGTAATGAGTGATTCACCTACTATCAATTTTATTGTTTTGATTGGATTTTTCCGTTACGTTCACGACTTCATGTCTTAGGTGGTAAGCACTAGCTAATAAAAGTAAGTAAAATTCAGTTCATATATGTATAGCTTTTTGCTTTGGCCAGGTTGAATCTTTTGAAATAAATAATGTATCT
The DNA here is from genome assembly GCA_949775005.1 of Orthosia gothica. Classification (NCBI taxonomy): domain Eukaryota; kingdom Metazoa; phylum Arthropoda; class Insecta; order Lepidoptera; family Noctuidae; genus Orthosia; species Orthosia gothica. The sequence continues at coordinate 25,171,785 of OX459035.1, forward strand.
TACCTAGAGCTAGCTTTTCCCCACAGCTTTGTTCGTGGCATATCCTAGAGGTACCGTGCATTCTCCGGGATCAAAAGTATTCTACAATGTCTACAGCACTCAGCGTTACCAAGAGCAATATTTTATCAGTGAAATAATTTTTTTAATCAAATTATCACTTTTTTATATTTTATCTCTTTATAATATTACTTTAGTACAACAAAAGGTTGTTGTACTAAACTAATATTAAGGTTGTAAGGACTGGAAGCTATATATTTGAGCAGTTTTGGGTTGAAACATTGGGTCCATGGGGTCCGAGTGCCCTTCGAGTGTTTCGAGATATAAGTAAACGGTTACACGACTCTTCACGTGACCAGAGAGCTGGGCTTTTCTTCAGCCAGAGAATCAGCATTGCTATCCAACGTGGCAATGCTGCCAGCATTCTGGGCACGTTTCCCGTTGACATCGATGTGGAGGAATTTTTTGACGCCCAATAACCCCTTCCCTTTTTATACGCGTTTGTATATCAGTCATGTTATGTTTTAGTAAATAATTTTACTTTTGTTGCAATCTCTTTTAATCAATATATGTACTCACTTTTAGTAAAGTTATAATGCCAACATACGGATGATATTTACGATTGTGAATAAACTTTAATGAATAATAAAATGTAAATAACTTGTTTCTAACAGAATTTATAAATGCCATACTATGTAAGCATACACATTTTCCTGTAAACTTTTCTTCATAAACCTAAAATATAAACAATTACTCGATTTTTTTCGCAACACCAAGTTTGGCAAATCGATTCAAAGATGAAAAGAATCGGTTACAGAATCAGATCAGCTTACATAAGCACTATTGGTAAGTCAACTGTTATATAATCTTATATAATGGAGTAAAAAAACTAGATTATAAAGGAGGTAGCATTTTTCAGTTTCTGCTTTGTAACGAAACTGTTTCAGGTATTTTTTATAATCAATCGTGGTTACACGAGTGTGAAGTTTCAGAAGAACTTTAAGTAAATATTTATTTAGTTTTAAAAAGTTTTTATTTACTTCATTTCTATACTTCATTGTATCTTGTTATTTATTTCTTCAATCACAACTTTAGAGGAATTTAAATAAGTTAAATTCCTAAAGAATTTTAAGTAAACATTTATTTAGTTCTGCTAGCTTTTATTTCATTTATTTTGCTTCGTTGTACATTTTTATTTATTTCTGCCATCTTAAAATTAAAGGTTTTTCTTTATAAACAGATACCGAAATTGGAACCCTAATGTTGCCTCACTTGGTTTCCATATTGTTTGGCTGTTTACATCATTATCAAGAAGCTCTACACCAAGACACCAACCAACACTACCACCACCTACCCTGATCACCAACTACTTTCAGTTGGGGTCCGTTTCTTAAAAATAATATGAACGTCGCGGTCTGTAAGGTTTAAACTCCGCCTTTGAATGAATTAATGGGTTTTTTCTAGACAAGCGTGCTTCACCGTCGACCACATCATTGCTTACCATCAGGTGGATAGTAGTCAAGCGCGAGCCTAATGACAATAAAAAAATACCCCAAAATTACGAAGTACCAAGATTTTTTTCAAATAATAATGTGAAAAATGTTATTTTTTGTCATGAACTATCAGTCCAAAGGTTTGACTAGAGTAGGTGCAGGCTATTGTCAGATGTTCATCGAAAAGTCTACTTCGAAATGTTATTTTACTGATTAATTAATGTCCACACAAAATAAGTCGGCGGTCCGCCATTTGGTGACCTCTGCTCTAGACAAAGTATCACTCTAATAGCGAAGGCAATTCTCAAACTAACAAAATGAAATGGAGTGTGTGTATTCGGAGTTCTGTATGCACTAGATCGTGATAATGTAAAACATCTATGTCAATTTGTATACAAATAAAGAGGTTTCTCCTTACCGTCACCTGATGGCATTTATCCAGTTTCAACACAAGATGACGTTTTCTTTAACTCGAATGAGCGTGAGCAAAAACTCACACTAAGCTCACTGATCACGTGACATTGCAATAGCCCATGACTGATCATTTCTACTGATACCGATCGCTATCGCGTCGCTTTCGTTGGTAGAATCACACTTGCCTATAGCCTCATAGATTCCTATGTTCCCTCTCTTCAAAACAACCTAAAGATGTCGAAATAAGTGACATAACAATCTTAAACTTGACGATGTATTTATTTCCGAGCGCTTCTGGTTACTCTAAATAAAACATTATTATACAACTAACTGTGTAGGCCACAGAGCACAGAACTGCCATGCCGCCAGTAGGCTAGAAACTGTACCTAGAACTTATTAAAAAAATCGCGCGTGGCACAGAAAGTGCGTTGAGCGCTTAACTTCGACGATTAGTGATGGCCAACGAACAGTGGTGGCCCAATTGGTGTTGGTCTCGAATTACGTGCTGTAAATAAAGTAATGGTCGTCGATTTTAACCCAGACATGCACTGCTCTAAAAATGGTGAGGAAACCGACATGTCCTAGAACCATTAATTGGAAGACATAATTATGGCATCCAACAACCCGCACTGGGCCCGTATGGTGGACTGCATGCCATTCCTTCTTAGAGTGGAGGCCTGTGTCCCAGTAGCGGGAGCATTATAGTCTGATTCTGCTATGCTTATAAGCAGCACTTGTGTACTGTAATTTTCAATATTCAGTCAGATCCGTCAGTTTCTATAGGTCTACGTCATTTGTCGTTGTACGAATGACTGGCGACACGCTTGATTTGAATGGAAAGTTTTGACAATGCTGCCTCTAAAAGCGCCCACCACGGCGTATCTATACTCTGTGGTAACTCGCTAGTGCTAAGGTTATTATGTCAACGGTTTACATAATCTAATTGGTATTTTCACAAATTATTTTTGGACGTTTCACACTTGAATGGAGTTCGTCCGATGAAGCGTTAAGATTTAAATTCTGCTTCCTTAAATGATTTTGAAATTCGGAAATAGCTGCATAGTTTCGTTTTTGTATCTTAACAGTCAGGCTTGTTACTAGGAAGTTTTTTATGCTGCTTCGTTTTCAGGCTGTTCTGTAAAGTGGTGGTGTTTTTAGGGCTGCCTTTTGCAACTTTTCTTACACAAAAATGCTGTTTCTCAGAATTATTTATGTAAGTTATCGTGACCCCTTTATGCCCGTATAAATGCACCCAGTTTTTGCCAGTTATGTTTAAGTCTCATGTCCAGCCTGCTGCAATATATCTGGGCTGCTACTGGAAAATTCCAGATATTAAAATCCAATACCACTGCTCTGAGAATCGAACCCAGGCAGGAGCAAAAGCGCCACTTGTGGCTACTAGACCAATGAGGCTCTCTTTCAGTAATTAAATGTCTCCAAATATCCTCAGATGATGTGTTAAGTCTATAGATAGTTTTCCTAGAAGAAAAATTTCACGACTTAGGCCGTAACCTGACCAAAAAATCAGCATGAGATATGAGCATTCCTATTGGCCTAGCGGCACTGGTGGCGCATGAATTACAGTAGTGAATACGCCCAGATTTTAGAATAAAATCTTTATAAAATGAATATTAGTCTTTTGAAAAAAAAAACTTACAAAATGTTCGTTATCAAATTGTCTATCCGTTAGTACAAAAAATAATTAATGAACACTTTACGAGGAGGTGCATGCTATCAATAATTTATTTCTCATTTTTATGGTTTTGTTGGAAGGAGATTAGTGAAACATATAACTGTTTAAATATACTACCATTTTTGAATCAATATTATGTAGAAATTTAATGTATTTTATTAATTGATATTTCTTTTTAAATAAAGAGTTGATAGCTCTTAAAAACTGCACAAAAACGCCTAGCGCGGCGGCGGCGTTTTGCTCGGGGAGGAGCCTTAAGAGCTTGTTTTCTTTCAACTTTTCTGTCAGTGGCGCCTCTTTCAAAATCCCTCTAACTTACTCATTTCTCACTTTATCCATTCTTGTCAATCCGCATATCCATCTCAACATTCTCATCTCTGCTACATGCAATCTCTTTTCATCCATCTTTATCACAGCCCAACATTCTGATCTATACAGTACGACGGGTCAGAGATTTGTAAATTTTCCCCTTTAACTTGAGGGGCTTCCGTGGGTCGCAAGTTGTTCCAGTGACCGGTCGCCATTTCATCCAACCCGAGGTGATCCGGTGCGTTACGTCTCGGTCTACCTCGCCATCCCCTTGGACAAGCTACCTTAGGTACCGGAAGTCGGAGCACATCGGTATGGATATTCGCTTACCATCAGGTGAGATAGTGGTCAAGCGCGAGCCTATTATAAATTAAAAAAAATATTATAGGCACGGAACTGAAGAGACCGCCAAAATTGCAGAACAAGTATTCTGTTCTAGTTCTGCTCAATTTCAAGTCAACATTCGACACCCTATAGCACACGGATGCGAGAAGAAAAAAGATTTAATTACTTAGTGCATATGGAAATATTCTCCCAAGTACCTAAGTATATTTATACCGGTCAACAGTATTTAAAGGTAGGTCAGGTACCTATATATGACTACAATCATTATGATAATGATCGCCGAACATCATTACGCAGATTTCTCGCTTCTTCTGCGCTCCTGGTACCAGCGTGACGCAACGGTCAGATATTTTAACCGGTCAGTTAAGTAATTAGGTATACAATTGTCGTTAACATAAGTTTGTTATCAATATAATTATATAATGAATAAATTTATGTATAGTAATTAGCCATTTGACAATGGATCATTAGATAAAATTTAATGGTGGTTCCCGATGATTCGTCTCCATGTTCGAAGTGAGTCATTGAGTCCTTAAATGATGAAACTATGGGCAGGAACTTTGTCTTAATTGAGAACTATTGCAATTATTATATTTGTTTTTGATGACATTCGTATTGATATTTTTTGATAATTGTATACTTCCCAGGACAAGCCACTTTCTATCCATCAATGGAAATTCTAAATAGATAAATAACATGTTTAAATTTTGACATCGGGTCAGCACTTTTACACTTAGCACAATCTTCATGATATAAATCCACCATTTTATTGATGAGTATTATTTACATTTCATCAGAAAATAAACGATTCATTGGTGTAGGCAGAAACAACAGAAACACAAAATCATTATTAGTTTAATTTTTTTTTCACTAGCATTGTATGATTACAATCATTCATATAAATTATTACACGGCATATTTATTGCTTTAAAAGTAAACTACAAATTTAAAACCATATATATTGCTATATATTTTTATGCAATTTTTTCGTCGTCTAGGTTCATAGGAGACAAATTTTTGTATGCAGCTTTATTTGGTTGATTCATATTTTTTATATTCAGGTTATTTTTACATTATTTCAAACATGGTTATCAATATATTAGCATATAATAATATTATCATACTATTTGTTAGCGCATGGTATTTACAATCAAAAATGGGGCTCCAAACTTTTAAATAGGTAGTACAATTTTTTAATACCATATACCACATACTCGATGCATTTGGTGTAATTGTAAACTAAATTAGAATGTTTTAGATGGTATCTCTATTTTCATTTCTTCTGTTTTCCATTTCTCCAGCCTTTGTTTCGGTTATTTTACAGCATGTCCTTGTCTTCAATATATCTACCAACCATTATCCCAGTATCTATCCATCATTTCTTAGATCCACCCCTTGCCAATGTTTCTTTTTGTTGTACGTATCTACTTAGTGCTAGGAGTTATTATTCTACGCCATCTGTAACGTCGCCGGGTAGAACTTACTAGGCGCTGGGCCCGCAGTTGAGTCTTGAAGTTAGATTTGACCTGCGTCGATTATAATACAAGCATTAATACTGCTTATTTTTGACGCCCAATCATTGCAATCAGCCTAAGGTAGTCCACTGGTGAACGTAGGCTTCTCCCAACCATGCGCCTGCACTTATAACAATAAGTAATAGTCTATGCTAATACCTTACCCTCTTACAAATAAACGCAGAATAAAGTTATACCAGGTATAAACCTATGAAAATGTATGGGTATACCTTAGTTATACCTGGTATAACATTATTCCGCGTTTATTAGTAAGAGGGTTAGAGTTTAGAGTAAAAACTATTACCTACTACTAACTACCTACGACTTTTTTCAGACACTGTCTAATACAATACAACTCAATTTTAAACAAATTTTCTAAATATTGCTTACTAACAGAGAGACAGAACATGTAAATCATTTGTATGACTCGAAAAAGGAATTTGAGAAGATTGATTTTCACGAAATAAATTAACTACTACTTTTAACGCCATCTAGCGGCGAATAGTAACACTAATTTATATAGCGCCATCTGTTGTCACATAGAATAATCAGGATTTTACTCTTAAATTATTATTTCTCTGAATGGTGGTTATGGTGTTTTACTGATAAATGTAAGCCTATGTATGTGTTTTTTTATATATTTTTTTTGTTAGGTACAATCATTTAAATAAACCTTAATTTGTTAGTATAACAATATCATCATCAACGTTATGAGCACGCTCTTAAAAGTCTCAACATAAAATCACAGATGGCGGTGTTTTAAAAACTGTCTTTAAAAATAAAAGACATGATTTATCGAACAAAAATAAAACCCCAGCAGTTTATTAACAATTTTATTTTCTACTTCCACTAATATAAGCTATAAAGCTCTCAATACTATCACTCTCGTTCGAATGAGCCCTCTGAGGATACGCTTCTTTGCTATCCTGAGTAGCCATGACCTCGTGCAATGCCAAAGTTCTAAGCAATTGATCAGATTCTGTTCCATCACCATCCTCTATTATTCTATCATTAATCATATTTGCTAGATTCATTTCGTCTATCATTTTATCATCTAGATTACTCACAATTGGCGTGTCAAAATCGCCGATTCTTCGTGTGTGAAACCCCGCTTCCATAAGTTTCTTCTTGGCCAGTTCTATGAATGTTGGTGACCTCAGTGTCTCACGGAGCCAAGATTTAATTTTATTCTTCTTGTCTTCTACGCGAGATTTGAATCTGGAACAGTAATTTAGTTAGAATAGTGTCCTTATTAGAGACACTATCGGTTGGTGCAATAATACAGGATGTGTGTATGCTTGCCCTACTATGAGAGATGAACTTATGCTGTACAGCTTAATACGTCATCATCCATTCTTCTACTTACTTCTGCAACTCCTTCTCTCTTAATCTCGCCTTCTGTATCTTGGGCTTCAGTTCGGGCACGGAGTTCGCCTCGTTATTAGTTATGGTGTTTTCAACCCAATCCGTGATCTCTGCCACTCGACTGTAGACTCCAGGAGAGCGAGGGTCACCGCATTGTTTGCCTCCGAAGGAAACTATGCCAAGAAGGACCCCGTCTCGCACCGCTGGGCCGCCAGAATCGTGCTGGAAGAAAAACAATTGTTAAAGCATATGGGTGCAGAACTGAAGCAATTTTTTATAAGTATGAATATGATATAGTGTCCTATCTCTACAGCATAATGCACACAATTCTATCAACAAATCACAATTCTAATAAAAAACGCGCGCATTCGAATTCAAATGTTCGAATGCCCGTGTCTTTTTTAATTGAAATGAGTGCATTAACCTTCAGTTTCCCAGCTTAAAATTATCGGAGAATTAATGTGACAAATTGTCAAACACGCGTTATCTGCTGTGATTGGTTGAATGAATTTTCAACAGCCAATCACAGCAGCTAACGCGTGCTTGACAATTTGTCACATTAATTCTCCGATAATTTTGAGCTGGGAAACTGAGGGTAAGTAACCTAGAAGACATCCTCCAGCGCAGCAGTGAACAGTTTCGGAGAAATGACGTCTCCCTGTCTCACGCCGCGCTGGAGAAGGATTGGTTTCGAGGTCTGATCCTGAAGACGGACTGACACGGTGGCAACACCTCAATGTCAATAATAATTCTATGGGTAGATAACGAACATGGAAAGACGAAATTAAAATACCTACGGGTGAAATGCCAATGTTCAAACCTCGAAAATGTAAATATCGATTGTATGGAAATGTCTAAAATTGTTATACCTAAGCCTAAAATGTCTAAAATTGTTATACCCTAGGCTTAAATTGTCTGCTTGAAATGCCGAGTGATTTAAATGTCGAATGCTTTTGTTAATTACTGTCATAATTGTGTAAATCTCTCTATAACTCTGAGGTTTGCTGTCAGAGAACCCAATTATGGGTTAAGCCGCCTTTGTACGTTAGTTGTCCTTCTGTATATGTTTGTTTTGTGTACAAAAAGGATATGAATATAATTAAAAATGTCATAGTCAATATACCTAAGTTCAGAATGTCAACATGTAAAACACTTAAGTACATTACATTTACGTTAGAAATACAAATGAAACTCATTGAATAGTTAATAAGATAAAATAGGTCGAATATGTTCCAAAACCGAATTGGCACCCCGACTACACGTAGTCGGTGCAGGTGTAGTGCGAACATGATTGTTTTATTTTAAAGAACATTATTTGTAAATATTATTATGTGTTTATAACATTATCTATACTTCTACCCTCTTACTAATATACGCAAAATAAAGTTATACCAGGTATAAACCTTTGAAAATGTATGGTTATTCCTTTGTTATACCTGGTATAAATTATTCCGTGTTTATTAGTAAGAGGGCTATACTATGATTAAAATATTATAAAGAGGAAAGATTTATAGTTTTGGATTTTTGTATGTAACGAATAAACTTAAAAACTATTGGAACGATTATAATAGTAGATTATTAACCAAGGGGATAAAGCAGTGTCTTCTGTCGCGGGTGACGATTTAAATCGCGAGCGTAACGAAGCACTCGAGGTTTACTTCCGAGCGTAGCGAGGGTGTTAAAAACTGAAATCACGAGCGAAGCGAGGGGTTTAAGACGAGTCCTGAGTGTAGCGACGGATTTAATTAAGTTCACCCAAGAATAAGACAGCTTTATCACCGAGGAAAATACTCTACTTTTCGTACCATCTGCGAAAAAATTAACACAATAATAATATGACACAAGCATTTATTAAAAATAATGACAATTAAAAGTAAAATAAGATTAACGCTTATGTATTTGAATTCCTAGACTAATATTTTTTTGTCGGAAAAGCAAAGGCATCAAGCTCATACGGCCTCGTCGGTTTTCGTAATTTTATTTAATAATCATAACTGCATAATAAATGCGTATTCCTTTTTCAAAAAGATGTATAATGCTTTATATACAAACTCAATGGTGTAAACACAGATTTAATTTCGGAATTAACATAGATCAACATTTGACATGAACTAAACAGATAGAATAGGTTACTGCTCGAGTAAGGAAGCTTTTGTATATATTTAAAAGACTTCGATCTGTAGCTGACAAAAGTACTTTGAAGATGATCTACCTGGCCTTATGTCAGTCTGTACTTAGTTACTGCATACAATCGTGGGGTTCCGCTGGAAAAACTTTTATGATTGCTGCTGAACGTGCACAAAGGGCTATCCTAAAGGTCTCTCATAGACTTGGAATCCGATACCCCACTGATGTTATATCGGGTGACTAAAGTGCTTACGGTGCGCCAACTTTTCATTATGCCAGTATTACTCAAGTTCCACAAAACTGCAGCTGTCACAGTGGTTACGGACCAGCGCTCGCGTAGAAAGCCTAAGTGGAACAGAGTCTCCAGCAGGCTTAAATTTGGCAACAAAGCATTCTCACATATCGCTCCACATCTGTATGAGAAAGTCAATGACAAACTAAAAATCCTCCCCATGACCAAGTTTGGGTCCAAACAACAAGTTCGGGATTGGCTACTAGGACTTACCTATAACGAAACTGAAAACCTACTAGCAATTTAGTGTTAACTCAATATATACCATACACACCATCACATAAATACCATCGCATACACTCCATCACTTACATACCAGCACACTTACTCTTACACCTTTAGTTACCTTTCAGTTTTTGTTTTTGTTTAGTGATTGGAACCGTTGCATTTGATATATATAATGAAACAATCATATTATTTGTAAAGAGAGACTGGATTCTGCGACACAGGGTACCCTAGTGCAGAATCCAATGTCACATCTTAATACTGTAACACTCTTTTATTGAATCAATAATAGTAGATTATTAACCAAGGGGATAAAGCAGTGTCTTCTGTCGCGGGTGACGATTTAAATCGCGAGCGTAACGAAGGACTCGAGGTTTACTCCCGAGCGTAGCGAGGGTGTTAAAAACTTAAATCACGAGCGAAGCGAGGGATTTAAGACGAGTCCTGAGTGTAGCGAGGGATTTAAGTTCACCCAAGACTAAGACAGCTTTATCACCGAGGAAAATACTCTACTTTTCGTACCATTTGCGAAAAAATTAAGACAATAATAATATGAGATAAGCATTTATTAAAAATAATGACATATAAAAATAAATTAAAATAAACTTAACGTTTATGTATTTGAAGAAAACAAAAACGCGGGAAATTCCTAGACTAATATTTTTTTGTCGGAAAAGCAAAGGCATCAAGCTCATACGGCCTCGTCGGTTTTCGTAATTTTATTTAATAATCATAACTGCATAATAAATGCGTAATCCTTTTTCAAAAAGATGTATAATGCTTTATATACAAACTCAATGATGTAAACACAGATGTAGTTCAGTATAAATTTCGGTAAGTATTCCAAATTTAAATCACATTCTCCCCCTAGAGGATGAATGAAATTCAGTACAATTTTCTTTCCCTGTTTTTAACAGATTAAAAATGACTATTAATATGTTCGTTTTTTGTGGCATAGAACGTCACTTTTTTGAGCAAGTGGTACGAAAACTTTATTTTTTATTTATTTTATTTTAGATGTAGTTCAGTATAAATTTCGGCAAGTATTCCAAATTTAAATCACATTCTCCCCCTAGAGGATGAATGAAATTCAGTACAATTTTCTTTCCCTGTTTTTAACAGATTAAAAATGACTATTGTTATGTTCGCTTTTTGTGGCATAGAATGTCACTTTTTTGAGCAAGTGGTACGAAAAAATTATTTCACCATTGGCAAGATACACTATCCCCGGGTGACATAGGCTACTTTTTATCCCTGTATTCCCCTCGCTAACGGGAACTACGCGGGTGAAACCGCGAGGCGTCGGCTTATATGCTTTATAAAATTATATATCATTATTATTATGCCAACAGTATTTATGGCAAAACATTTATGCCTAATAATATTATGCGTAATGTTCATTATGCTAAATTTCATTATGTCAATGTAAATTATGGGAATATATATTATGCTTATCATTAGTAAACTTAATAAAAGTATTCCCAAAACGTGTGGGTGGGATGTCCAACATGTACCGATCACGCATTGCCGTATGTCTTGTAGACCGATGATGGAACGGGCTGGGAGGAATTAATTCATGCAATTCCATCGCAAACTCGCCGAAATGTAACCGACAGGCCAGCAACTCAGCGCCGATATTCAAGGCTCCGGAGCATTGACTCGACCAGTACCTCATTGCCGATGAGCCTCTTGGCCCGTTTTTCGATCGATTCAAATGCATGCAGCTTGTACTTGGCAGATCCATCCATCAGTATGTACCACTACCGTACCTCCGTAAAGTTTAAATTAATAAACAATGCTTATAACTGCTTCATTGGTGTAGTGCAGGAGTCACCAAATGGTGGACCGCGGTCCGGACCCGGACCGCCGAACTTTTTTGTGTGGACCCCATGTAAACACAACTGAGTACAATATAATTTACATTTGTTACTTAAATACGTAATCATGAGCATCATTTACTCTCTGAATCCTGTTAGTGAATTTAGCAATGAAGCTGCAAATGTTTTCTGAAGTAATATAGCTACTCTCCCGATGAAAATTATCGATTTCCAAGTAGTTGGCTAACCTTACGGACCGCGACAGTCATATTGTTTTAAGAAACGGACCCTGATTGAATTTACTTGGTGACCCCTGGTGTAGTGGTTACAAGCGCCATTACTGAACAAGTGGTCCTAGATTTGATTCCCAAGTTGGGCAACGTATTTAATTAATTGGGTTTTTCCATCTGGAATTTTAAGTAGCAGCACGGAGTTTGGACTTTTGCTATTAGGCTTGCCCTCATAACATAGGATTTAAACATAATAAACACTTCTTACAAATACAAGTCTTCGTCAACCGCTTTCTTCGTCGCATTCTCAGAATTTACTGGCCCGAGACCATCTCCAACGTATAGCTGTTAGAGAAATGTCACGAGAACCTGATCGACCACCAGATCAAACGTCGCAAGTAGAGATGGATTGGCCATACGCTCCGAAGGGGTCCCGATCACATACTCAAGCAAGCTTTGGACAGGAATCCTCAAGGGAAAAGAAATCGTGGCCGTCCCCGTGAAATCTGGCGTCGCACCGTGTTGGCAGAAGCGACGAGCATCGAAATAACATGGAGCGAGGTGAAGCGTGATGCTTAAGACCGATCGCGGTAGAGAAAGAAGAAAGAAAGAAAGAAAAATATTTATTTGTGACCCGCACAGGAGACACGAGAAAATAAGCATACACTTAAACAAAAATAAAATAAAAAACCCTGTGCGAGACCAAAAAGGCTCCTATCTCAGCATGTGCAGCGATATCCAAAAAAGGTAATAACGCTGCGCTGATATTCTGAATTATGGCCTACTGTTGATGCCACGGACACACTTACGGAAACAGGACTTATATAATAAAATAAAATAGAAGAATATATAAATAACAAACAAAATAGAATAAAACACTGAAGGTGGGTCAAAGTAAGTGTAAGTATAATACAAATATATAAACGCGATGCGATGAGGAGATCTGTGGACACCCTCTGCCCCGTCTAGGGGATATAGGACATTAAGTCAAGAAACTCCACTATATATTTACCTCTGCCTAACCCTTCGAGGAAAACAGACTTGATTTTATGTGCTCATAAGTAATATCCCACTTACATTACAAGCATCCTTCCCACCAGTGGCGTACCCGGCGCACAGCATCCGAGGTGTGATGTAGAACCGGTACGACTTTTGGCAGTCATCTAGCCGCATCACAGGTACTGGTACGAACCGCAATCGGTCCGGGATGTGCCCATAACCGGACTCCTGGTTACAAATGAAAACTGGTGTTATACGCCTGACGTTAACATTGACACGATCAAGCAAAAAGCGTCGCAGACTTTTTGAGTAGGAGCTTGTCTCTTGTGAATCAATCTAAAACTTCCACACAGCAAGACTGTAAATTTTATTGTGATTGTGATGTGTATGACTAATGACCAATGACAATGATGTAATTTCATGATATTATTATGCGTGTACCTATTAGAAATATTTTCACGACTCAGTCGAATATAGTTAGACTAAAATTATGTTACCATAATGTAAGCACCTATATTCTTGCAAGTAATAAATTTCATTTCATTTAATTTCCTTACGAACTGATGATGATGGTGCAAACGGCATTGAAACAATATAAGTTTGTATATATACGTAGTGTTATGATTAGGATAGATGAGTTGTACATACTTATTTTTGTTTTTTTTACCCGGCTGCAAGGAAAGGCTTATGTTTTTCGTGCGTATCTTGTATTTTTGTATGCTGTGTGTTTGTAATATTCTTTGTTACCTCGTATATTTCAATCCACTTGACAGATTTTTATAGTTAAGACATCGTTAGATAGGTCTTGGCCGCCCGTGTTCTTAAATAAGTGCCGTTAAAAAAAAAACATGGCGGATTTTGGGTGAAATATTGTGGGAGTTGTTTACTTCGTAACCCATCGAATGGGGTATCAAAACGAAGGGTTTTTAGAGGTGATTACAAAACATACATCACTTATATGTTTAAAAGTCATTCGAGAAAAAAAGGAGTAATTAAAAGTTGTAAATAAAAAAGATAATAAAATAAAAATAAAACTTTTTTTTAACACTTTGAAAGCGCCTTATTTAAATCTTTCTAGGCTAGACGATATCATTATCTGTCTAGGCCATTTTTCATCTACATATGTTGAGGACTTCGGGTAGGCTTTCAGTTTTACCGAATGCAACTGGATACCAATATATTTTAACTAGGAGCGACGGCCAGTCTGACTTCTACAGCCACATTACTGGATAGCATTATTTATCTATACCAATACCAATATTATAAAGAGGAAAAAATTTTTTTGTTTGTTTGTTTGTACCGAATAGGCTCCGAAACTTCTGGACCGATTTGAAAAATTCTTTCACCAATAGAAAGCTACATTTTTCATGAGTGCCATAGGCTATTTTTTATCCCGAAAATAGGTACTGTGGGGTGGCCCACGGGAGCGAGGCCGCGGGCAACAGCTAGTTTACTACAAAGTTTTGGCAACAAAAGGAAAAAAAAGGAAGATGAAAACATTTTGTAATGAAAGATAATGACGATTTTCCGCTAGCATCATTTTATCCTATTACTCCTGAGTAGATCGATGCAAATACAGCTTGGAGAAACGGGGTTTAATAGACTAGGATACTCAAGTATACTGTGAGTGCGATGTTCAGATTATGAGCCACACTTTGAATTATCGTAAGTGTCCATACATGCATACATTAGAGGACTTAATAAAGGCAACCGATATTGCAATTGTTGACACGGTTGGCGTAGTGGTTGAGCGTTCGGCTGCTGCGTTGCGTGTCGCGAATTCGATTCCAGCACGCAACAAATATTTGTAGGCTACATATAGTTTTTTTTCCGGATTTGGGTGTCTTGCGTATGTAAGTTTAAATGTTTTATGCGCACCCACGATACAGGAAGAAATTCCTAGAGTGGACCAAGGTTTAAAAAAAATAAAGATTTGAACCCATACTGGGCCCAAACTATCTGAGGAGTTAATTGTCGATTCAAAAAGGAGAGGATAATAATGTATATTCATAGTTATACGGAACGAAGTAATCCCGCAGAGAACCAAAGCTGTTGACATAGCTCAGAGAATAAGCAATATGAATTGGCAATGAGCCGATGCTAGCCATAGAACCGATAACCGTTGGGGTAGACGTGTTCTTGAGTGGAGAGCACGAATGACTGATCGTAACGGGGGACGCCTTCAGGCTAGGTGGAGCGATGATCTTCATAAGGTAGCTGGTAGCAGCTGAACGGGAACTGGCGAAAATCGAGACCAATGGCGTGCGATTGGAGTTGCCTATGTCCAGCTGTGGACTGGTATAGCCGAATGATGAAGGTTAGCTGCTAAGTTAATGTCACTCACATCAGTACTCCCCCATCCCGAGACGATGAGTATGTCGTTCTCTTTCATCTGGTAGTCCTTGGAGGGTAGGTTGAGAACGGCGATGTTCCTTCCGATCGGCATGGGTCGGTCCAAGCGAAGCAGCGAGTAGTCGAAGTCTGCGTTACCCGGCACGTACTTGCGGGGGAAGAAGACCTGCAAATGTGGGTAAATTAATTGTTATTTATTCCTTTTTAATCAACATATATTATAAAACCGGCAGTGAACATGCACTTAATTAAGAAATGGTCTCTAGATAAAAACCCCGACTCATATAGTAATACGTGTATAAGTTTTGAAAAACCTTTCAAAAACTAAATCAAAATCTGTTCATCCGTTTCGAGGGTAGGATAAAGATGGAGATAAAGAAGGTAATGATAAAGATGGACGTTAGAATCCCAGTATGCGCTATTTACTGTGACATGACGCAAGCGTTCGATTATGTAAACCATAACATTCTACTGCAGAAACTAGAGGCATATGGCATAAGAGGAAATATACTTAACCTTATAGAGTCTTACTTAATTAACAGAAAACAGTACACGGAAATAACAAAACTAAATATTAAGACAAAAAGAGAGGAAATTTACGTATCTGGCGAACGAACGCCTATTTACGGTGTCCCACAAGGGAGCGTGCTTGCAGCACTATTATTTATACTATATATCAATGACCTGCCTGATGCTATTGGTGTAATGATAGACGCAAAATTGAACTGGAAAGCGCATATTGAATATATAAGCAAAAAACTGAGCTCGTCCGCGTATGTCATGTACAAATTGTCTTCAGAACTTAACCCAGACGCTTTGGTGGCAGCTTATCATGGATTGGTGTCATCACTTCTGCGCTATGGTATAATATTTTGGGGTAACTCTACGGACAGAGAAATAGCGTTTAAAGGTCAAAAGAGGTGTATTCGGGCTATGTTTAAGATACAATCGACAGAAAGCTGCAGACCATTGTTTAAAAAATACAAATTCTTGACTTTACCCTCTTTATATATTTTTGAAGTTGCGTCGTTTGTAAAGGCAAACCCCCAACACTTTCCACGACTATCTGACCTTTTCCACGCAACAGACGTGACAATAGTCAACTTTGTTTGCACTCGGCAAAAACCGCCCTCATGGGGAAAAGCTTTTTTTGTATGGCCCCGAATAGTACATTACTGCCGCGGTCTATAACGACTACTTTGCTGGTCGCGCTGATTATGGCCGACAGCGCAGCGTAGCGCAGCTCCAGGCCGACACAGCGCGGTCAGCGTGCAGCACTTGATGGACGAGCTGAGATAAAGGCTGAAACCGTACGTTGAGGCCTTTACAGCGAGGACAGCAAGGGCTGCAATGATGGCTAAGCTGAAAGGCCTAGAGCGTAGCTAGGCTAGCTCGAGGCAATCATAGCGTGACCAGCGAAGCAGTCATTGTGGACCAAGGTTTGTATAGTGCTTTACTCAAAAATACAAGTACCTAATCTAAATAAAACCAGCAAGTAATTTAAATAAAATAGTTATTTATGCTACAAGTGCGGAAGGTAGGTGATTTCCGATGAGTGGCATTTTTATTCACGAGCGAGTGAAGCGAGTGAGTGGATAAATCGACACAAGTCGGAAATCATCTTACGTACGTGTATCATACAACATTTTACTATGCATTGTGCGAGGAAATAAATAAATTAATAAAATTAAATTAATAAAATGGCGGGCTTATTCAAGCGCGTTCAGCATATCCACAGATTAACTACTAGTTCCTTGGGCATATCTACTGCGCATGTGCAAATAGCTGTCACATCGTAACGCAATAAGGCGCGAGCAAAATATACGTTCTGCCAAACATATTTAATGAATCTTTAAAATTAATTTATTGATCAAAATCTATATCTAGAGTAATTAAAAACGCCTAAAATAAAGTATTAGTTTTATTTTACCTTTTATAAGAATGATAATCTGTACATAACCAATTTTTAAAACTTTTCTCAAATAATAAAAACTATGCATCGGGCTGACGTTGGAGTTAAAAATTAAAAAAGTACAGGAAAGTAAAAAGCACTAGTGAAAAAAAGTGACACTTTCCGCACAGTTTGGCTGCTTGGAAAACCGCTCTTTTCGAGGACATGCATTGTAAAATATATTAATTAACTAGAATTTTAATTAAAATGAAAATTATGAAAAGTACAGTTACTAAAATTCAACACCGACTTTACCGGTTTGATATTAGTAATAGTTTGCGATAATTCTAATGAGGTGTTTGACTGCTGTATTATTGAAAAGAAAAACATTTTCGGATAAAGATTTAGATTTCCTACTGATTTTCCACTGCACAAATTTTTCATATGCAAATTTATATTTTGCCTTTGAGTTTCACGGTATCAAATTTTCAACCACTAATTTAGCTTCATCTTTAATGTTGTCTGTCCAGTTGTTGTTTAATTACAATAGTGAACGGACGTACGATCGCGCGCGCATGCTCTAGTTAAGGTTGAACTAGTCAACGGCACGAACTATTAGGGGGCGGAGTTAAAATATTTTCTGTCTCATCCGACATCACGCACGAAAGAGATAGACGCTGTGATGAGCAGTAAGAAGCTATCTCGCATACGTATACACACTCATAACGCTGTGTGACGCATACATGCGCAATTTCATTGAAGAGCGCCGACAGCGGTGTGTGTGCGGTGTCATCGCCGCCGCCCGGTGCGGTGGCGCGAATGCAATTCATGTTATGACAACATAAACTCATACAAATAGATGTTAGAACTTAGGATTCTCACTGTGTGTAACGTAATTAGAAGGCACTCAATTTACTTGTTACTATGCACCTATACTTACCCGCGACTATGCCAACTTGACAATAAAATCTTTTGCGAAAATGTAAATTTACTTATGTATTGTTGTTATCAACACGTAATTTTATTGATTTGTCTTCTAAATTATTTTTGGCGGCGGCGACGACCGCGCAGCGGGAGCAACTTGCCGCTAGCGCGCTTATTGAACCTTATGCCCTTAGTTATAAGAATGAAAATTGTTCGAGCGCCAAGTCGGTAGATTTTACGTCGGCAGAGCGGGGCGCCAGGGCTTTGCTGACTGTAGGTATCGTACCAGCGCGTGCGGAAAGCTAGGCTCTATACGCACGGGTGTAGGTCATGTTTTTATATTTTATTGCAGGTGGTGCAAAAATTACAATGTATGTTAAATAGGTATTTACTTACCTTAGCCACAGATTACTAAATAGTTACTTCGTAACCTTAGCTAGTTAGCTATAACCTATAGGCGACACCCCATAAGTAGGAGGTATTCATACCAGCCAGAGTCAGGATAACTGCTTTTTCGACAGCGCCAATTTGATGTGAGACTTGTTTTCTAGGTACTTAGGTTCATCAAATAAAAAATAATGTTATTTTGTAAATTGTTTATTGATTGTTTGTTTACACCCAAGTACAATAGTTTTGTTAGTTACAACAGGTTGGAAATATTCTCTTTGTTATCACAATACAAAGAAATATTCTCTTTGTTCTTAGAGGTGTGCTCCAAATGATTCAAAGAAATAAAACTTACACATTTTTCTCCCTTTTACTTTCCACTTCTTTGTGCGAGCGACACTTGCCCATAGGCTGGTATTTTTGCCCATACGCTTATCCTTATTTGGCTCTGTAACACAAAAGATTATTCTGTATGTTAGTTTTATATAGGTAGTTCTTATTATTCTGTAAGAAATCAAACCTAATAAATATACTATAATACCTAAGATAGCAAAATTAGGTACTTACTACTATTTTATTTAGTACGTTTCAAATAAGAATAGGAACCGCAATGATTTTTAGCAATTTATAACTAACCAAAATTCAAATTATTTTTAATTTAAAGTTGTTTGTATAACAAACAAACAACTTTTTTGCTGCTTTACCTAACTGGTTCGATTCGATAGCTATGACGTCACATTATGGCGCGAAGGCCGTCCTATTCTTAGTTGAAACGCATAGTAGTAGGCATCTAGGTAGGTACTAGGTACTATTTCATGTCATAAAGTAACAGTAAGTAGCTTCGGGTGGTCGAGCCGAGCTTGTGAGTGTCGGCGCGCATAGTAGGTAAAAAAATTGCTTCCTTTTGTTTTTGTCCGCCGCTGACGCCGAGCCGATATAACAGATAGGTATCTACATAATTATGAACTTTCGATTTATGTAGGCACGACTATTGAAAATCGTAAAACTACTCTAATTGGCATCTAATAACCTAAATACCTATATAATTCTATGTAAGTGAACAAATATAGTACAACAGAACTCTTCAATAAACAGCGGCAAATCTCTCGGGATTGCTGCAACCGTACCTATACAAAGAAAAGAAAGAAAAATATTTATTGAGACAAGCCGGTACGCTCCAAAGGGGTACGCATATATACAGTTCACCCTGGTAGGTACACTTTCATTGCACCAGGTATGTTAGTTTTATGTTATTCAGGTAATCTAATCAAGCATGAATTTGAGCATTATAGGCTCAGATTTTCTCTTATCTGAGACTATAGGTATGAAATTGCTCTTTATGTACCAGAACTAAAATTAGAAAAATAAAAAACGAAGAAACAAAAACAAGAACACAGATTTCCGAAATTGAAGTTTGTACCTAGTGTTTTTATTTGGAAGTCGGTAGTATTTATTTGTAAAAAAGATTAACTAAATAAAGATGAAGATAGGTATACCTAAACTCCATTTGCGATAACAATAGACATTTAAATTAGCCCATTTTACAGCCCGTTCAACCGATTTTGACTTCTATTGCGTTTGTGATACGACAAATGGTACCTGTAGTAAACAATTGGTTTTGGTAACAGGTTTATGCTTTTTATGTCATCCTTATGTTTACGGGATAAAACTCAAAATCGGTTGAACGGACTGTAAAAAGATTTGGAAACATGTGTAATGTTATTTCAAATAATGGAGTATAGTAGTTTATAATTCTAAAATTTTATAAATGCGCGTGAAACATTACAAATACAAGTCTGTGTTTAGGTATAAAAGTCATGTCAAGCGCCCTCATCAATTGTACAAACTAAATTCGATAAAAGATTCAACTTACCCATTGTTACTTGAATTGCTGAAAATATCTTCAATTCACTTCACTGACGCAACAAGTTCAAATTCAAACGCTATGTAAATCACTATGAAATCAGAATCCTAAGTCCAAACCCAGGGTCAGTAAAAAATAAATATTATACGAATTCGTTATCGCCGATATCACAATATCAGTTACCTTTATACACAGCACGCGCGTTATTACGGTGACGTATGCAGCAGCCTATAGTAGAGGCCCTGCGGGGCATAAGGGTGCGGGCGCCGGGCGGCAGCTAAACTAGTGAGCGTGTGTGTGTGTAGGTGTCTACGCGCCGCACGCGCCACCCCTCCGCCCCACTGACCGGGGAGGAAATTTGTAGCGAGATGCATGATGATTTAGAACGAAAACGAGCGCGCAAAATTTTATAAACAGACCTTTGGGAGTCTAGATATCATACAAAAACGACTAAATGTATCTGTTCAAAATAAAATTATTTGCATTGTTGAACTACTAATCTATCCCTGTATGGAGCCCGTTTTTTAATTTTCTGTCTTCTTATGGTATTTATTTGCGCCCAAAGATGCGGTAAAATTAGTGCCGAAATAAGGAACTTTCGACGCTCATAACTTTTAAATGCTTTTTTATTTTAGTTTTTTGGTTCCATACAGGACTAGATAATGATGAGACAAATTGATATCATTTTTTATTTTGAACGTACATCGTCAAACAGTGGAGTAATCTCTAGACTACGTTTGTATGGAAGAATTTTGGACTAGTGTACCCTTAAGAGTATTTTGCAGACGCAGCACAACACCGTCGCGTCGCCGCGGTGTACCTACGTCGATCTATCGGTGTCAGTGCCATGACCTAGTTACAAGTGCGGAAGTCATGAAGTGTTTACAATCATTTATTGTTTAGGTGGTTAACTCGTCCTAACAACTAAATAATGGCTGCACAGTCATTTAAGATAAAAACTGACCTGGAAAAACGGTTGTATGACTGTTACATCCAGGAGAAAACGGATAGAGAAAACCTGCAACTTATGGTACGTAAACTTAATGATCATATTAATAGCTTGCAGGACCAAGTACAAGTCCTTCAAGGAGAATTAAATTGCATGAAGGAAAAAAAAGAAACTAAAGAACCCTTAGAAAAACAGGAAAGCGAGAGAGCAATATTTGGCCAGCGTACTAAAATTGACGTTGAATATTGCACAGACGAGGATGAGCTCGCTAAAGAGACTGAGTGGATTAGGGCCAAGAGCAGGAAGAAGAGGAAGCTTAACACCTTTCTTTCTCCAAAACAACAACCCGGAATAAGTGCCCAACAAGAACACCAAAAAAATGCGAAAGAGACTTCTGTCAAAAAGGTGCCCCCACCACCGCCAATTATAATAGACCGGGTTAAGAACTACCAAACGTTCTACGACTCGCTAACGGAAACAATACCAGCTGAATCATTTACCGCTAAAATGATGAATGGGGATTGTGTGAAGGTGAACGCCAAAACAGAAGACTCTTATAGAATAATTGCCAGGCTTTTGACGGAAAAAGACCACCATTGGCATTCGTACGAGAATAAGCAGGTTAGACCAATTAGAGTTGTTGTGAAGAAATTACATTCCTCTTGCCAACCTGATCGTATCAAAGATGATCTAACATCACAAGGACTGAAAATAGAAAAAGTAGACAACAAATTGAGCTGGAAGAGTAAAGAACCACTCAATATGTATGTTTTATCATTTAATAATGATGAAGATGTCAACAAAATCTATGGCATAAAGTACATTTTAGGGTGTAAAATTGAAATACACCCACTCAAAAATCCTAAACTCATTCTCCAATGCAAGAGATGCCAGGCGTATGGGCATACTCATAAATACTGCAGAAAAGAGCCAAGGTGTGTAAAATGCACTGGCAAGCATCTTACAGCCAACTGTACCAAATCTCCGCAAGAGAAGCCAAAATGTGTTCACTGTGGTCTTCCTCACCCTGCCAACTATAGAGGGTGTGAAGTAGCTAAACAGATACAAATGATGAAAAATAAAAATATTAAAAAGAAACTTGTGGTACCAACTACCCAGCAATCTCTTCCCGTACAAAATCTTGATAAACAGGCACAGAAAGCAAGTGTCCAGTCAACTGCAAAACCCATACAAGTTACCAACATTGGATCCTATGCGGAAGCTGCAAAACAAAGATCACAGCCCTTGAATCTAGAGGATAAGATTAATCAGATCTTAAAATGTATTACTTCATTTGACAAGAGATTAGAGAAACTAGAATCCAGCACTAAAACAGCTGTTTTAAATAATCGAAAATGATTAATACTCTCAAAATAATGGCATGGAACTCTAATGGGCTCCTCAAACATCAAAATGAGTTGCAGGCGGTCCTAGACACAGAAAATATAGACGTGTGTTTGGTCTCCGAAACGCACTTCACTAAGCAATCTTTTGTCAAATTTAGAGGATACATGGTATATAATTCGCTCCACCCTGACAACTCTGCCAGAGGAGGTAGTGCGGTTATAATCAAAGACAACATTAGTCACTATGTGCAGTGTAAATATGAAGAACAAGACATTCAAGCTATGGCAATATCTGTTATAACCAAATATTGTCACGTGTCTGTTGCAGCCATATACTGCCCTCCACGGCATATGATAAGAAAAGAGCAATATTTACATCTTTTTGAACTATTAGGCCAGAGATTTATCCTAGGCGGCGATTTTAATGCTAAGCACACGCATTGGGGATCAAGACTTACTACAACTAAGGGTAGGCAGCTCTTAACTGGCCCACTGACCAACAGAAAATTCCGGATCTTATAGATTTTTTCATATGCAAAAATATATCCGCCAACTACCTCAGTTTGGAGGAAGGTTTTCATATGAACTCGGACCACTCTTCAATTATACTAATGATGAGTCAAAAAACCCTACTCAAAGAAAGCCACTTAACCCTGGTTAATAAGTTCACAGATTGGAAAGGTTTTGCCCTTGATCTAGATAATATTATCGACCTTAAAACTCCGATAAAAAAGCAAGATCAGCTTGACTCAGAGGTAAACAAATATATTGTTAATATCCAACAATGTGCGTGGAACAACACACCGCAATTAAAACATAAATATAAAGGATGTATCTATCCTAAGGCAATTGTAGATTTACTATTTGAGAAAAGGAAACAAAGGAAGCTTTGGCAACAAACAAGGTGCCCGAGGGATAAAACATTGCTAAATAATCTAACTAAACGGTTAAAGAGGAATATTCTACAGTTTGAGGCTGAATCTCTGAATACCAACCTTCTTCAGCTAACCAATGACAAATCAACTGATTACTCCCTTTGGAAAGCTACAAGAAATCTAAAAAGGCCAATAAAACAAATACCACCCATCAGAGATAGCGACGGAAAATGGGCCATAAGCAATGACCAAAAAGCGATAAGGTTTGCTCAACACTTAGAAGAAACTTTTCAACCCAACGAAAGCTCGATAGAAATACTTGAGCGTGAAAGATTGTCACAAAACCAAAGAATTAAGCATGTGACTCCTAAAGAAGTAATGAGAGAAATCCAAAATAACATTAGCTTGAAAAAGTCTCCAGGTTACGACCTCATTACAGGGGAAATTCTAAAACATCTCCCACGCAAAGCCATAGTAAAGCTGACCAAGCTTATCAATGCTGCATTTATCTTAAAATATGTACCTGAGCCATGGAAGGTCGCTGAAGTCATTATGATTGCGAAGCCTGGAAAACCACCCCATGAAGCATCATCATATAGACCTATTTCTCTGTTGCCCGTGTTATCAAAGCTATTCGAAAAACTGTTATTGAAACGGTTAAAACCAGTAATAGAAGATAAAGACCTTATTCCAAATCATCAATTTGGCTTTAGGGAAAAACATTCAACAATAGACCAGGTACATAGAATAACCCATATCATTGAAAAAACACTTGAAAATAAGGTAGTCTGCGCCACCGTATTTTTAGATGTCGCGCAAGCTTTTGACAAAGTTTGGCATAAGGGTCTAATATTCAAGCTCAGACGCATGCTACCACAATTCGCAGATATTCTAGAGTCGTATATAACTAATAGAATGTTTAGAATACGGCAAGAAGACGCATATTCCGAGCTAAAAGCTATAAAAGCTGGGGTACCTCAAGGAAGTGTGCTAGGCCCAATTTTGTACTTGTTATACACATGTGACATCCCAGAACTGGAAAACAACATCATTGCGACCTTTGCAGATGATACTGCAATTATGGCTACCGGATCAAGCCACAGAGAAGCAGTAGAAAGAGTTCAACTAGCTGTGAACAAAGTTTATGACTGGACACAAAAATGGAAGATTAAACTGAATGAGTCAAAATCAATTCACCTTGACTTCACAAATAAACACTTGGACTATCACCCAATCTACATAAATGGCATGCAAGTGCCTTATGCTAATACAGCCAAATACCTTGGCATAACTCTCGACGCCAAGTTGCGATGGAAAGCTCATGTCAAAAAGAAAAGACAGGAACTCGACATACGTTATAAAAGTATGTATTGGTTACTCGGAAGGAAATCCTGTCTATCAATACATAATAAAATAACCATATATAAGCATATACTAATGCCAATTTGGACGTATGGTATCCAACTTTGGGGCTGTACTAAACAAAGCAACGTAAAATTAATCCAACAATTCCAAAATAAAGTGCTCAGGGATGCTGTAAATGCACCCTGGTACATAAGAAATGACGATCTTCACCGTGATCTTAAAACGGAATTCGTCACCACCATCATCCAAAAATTTGCTGAAGCCCACGAACACAGACTTCATCGACACGTGAATGTTGAGGCTATCCAGCTGCTAGACAATACAGACTTAGTGCGTAGGCTAAAAAGAACTAAACCTTATGAATTGGTGTAGTGTACAAAGTGAATGCATAATAGTGACAACGCTGTGCTATACATATAACACATGAACATAGTGTTTTTATAAATTATATCAGACTCTAAGAAAGTGCTACGGACTTGTGTAAAAGTGCAAATGGACACTATTCTTAGTTTTAACATAATCTATAACGTAACATATTAAGTTAGAGTTAAATTGCTTATTAGCCTTTTAGGCTAGATCGTAATTAATTATTAAGAATTCTGTTCTTAATAACAAAGTAAAAAAAAAATAAAAGAAATAAGCAGTACCCTTGTACTCCTATGTCATCATGTGTTTTCTATATCTATTTTCTGTGTGTACATTAATAATAAAATAAAAAAAATAAAAAAAAAAACTTTAATGTCAAGTGGTGTTAAACACATTGAATCGGAAGAAGTCAGAGCTCATTTTTAGCAAAAGTCACTAAATAAAAACAAAATTTTCGCTGAACCGCGTTTTGTTACTTCTTTGTTTTTTTTTTGAGCAATGGTAGTTGGAACTATACAGTCTATTATGTAATAAAATCTTTTTGTGCCTATCTCTATAGATACAAACAGCTGTGTTTTAAAAAAAAACTTTTTGTATTTGATTTTTTAAAACGATGAAACGTCAAAATAGCGGCCGGCAAAACATTGCCGGCCTGTTAGAGCGGCCAGCAAAGCTTTGCCGGCCGCTCCTTGAAACAGAACGGCAAGGTCGACTTTGCTCAAACAAGGTTGTCAAAATAATGACCACATTACATGCATTTTTGAGTAAAATTTATAACAAAATACCACAGTCATATAAAGCTATGACAACAAATCTATTTAAAAATAAGATTCGAAATGTATTAACAGACAAGTGTTATTATAATATAAATGACTTTTTGACGGACACCTTTTGAATGTTTATGTAATTGTTATTGATTATGGTATTGTTATTCTTATAAAATTGTATTCGGAAATTCTGGAATGATTATTTTGTTTTGACATATTGTTTTAATATCTTGATTTTTTAGTATTCATAATTTAGTAATATTTAATTCTTATTGACACTCTAGAATGATTATTTTGAATTGATTTATTATTTTAATATCTTTATATTTTTTTTTTTACTCTGACATTCTATAAGCATAATTTTGACTTGTATTATTTTATTGACATTTACACAAAATTTATTTTATTTTTACTAAATATGACATTCTATTAAGTATTTTGATTAGTATTCTTTATTAATATTTGCATGCCATTTTCCAAAGTAAACATGACGTTCTATCATTCTGTATCCTAACACCTCAACATGCTTACAATTTGTTATTATGTATGATACTCATGTTTGAGCAAATAAAAATGATTTGATTTGATTTGATTTGATTTGAAGCACTCAACGGATGAACACCACAGATACTCAGATACACACGTATTTAACCTCCGACGCACGGTAAATTAGGGGTATTATTCCGTCGGGGGTAGAAAAGGTATTTATTTGCTGGAAAGCTTATTGAGCTTATGAGAGTAACCTTTCGTAAAAAAACTGTACATGGTACAGTCTGGCGGAAAAGTCTACAGAGCTTGTAGAAACAGTTCTGATTAAAACCGAATATTTTTTTGTGCATCGCAGGGGCGTCGTAGTCGTATTGTACGTAATCGTAGTGTATTGAGGTGTTTTGGGAAAACCATTACTACCCATGTCCAGCAGTGGTAAAAATTTTACGAGAGGTCGCGTTACCTGACCATGTTTGTCCTTATCTACTAAGTTAAAAACGATAACTATGCTTTTGATTGTATACGCATTGAATCAATTTGCTGCAGTTACAAATTATATAAGCCTAATATTGCGGCATTGTCACTTATGTAATATTTCTTTCTTGACCTAAGTAAAGATTGCATAGACCTACCTTATTGACCCTCGCCTGGTAACCTCCTCGGTTGTGGAACGAGCTCCCAGCTCTGATGATGAACGGCTGCAGCTTCTTCTTATCGCCATCGAAGGCTCTGGAAGCAAACTCCTTATTCAGTATTCTATAAACTTCAATAGATACAAAGCACATACATCTACAGGTAAAATCTATTTTTAACCCCCGCCGGAAAAAGAGGGGTGTTATAAGTTTCACGTGTGTTGCTGTGTATCTGTGTATCTGTGTGTCTGTCTGTGGCATCATAGCGCCTAAACGGATGAACCGATTTCGATTTAGTTTTTTTTGTTTGAAAGGTAATTTTGTCGAAAGTGTTCTAAGCTATGTTTAAATAAAATCGGTTCAGCCGTTCAAAAGTTAAGGGCGTTTTACTGTTTGAATCGGGGTGTTTTCGCATGATATGACTGTGTCGGGGGTTTTTAAAATTTTGAAATTTTACTTGTTGAAATGAGATTTTGACAACCGTATGCCGTATGCGTAATCAAAACTCCGTGATTTGATTATTCCATCAAAACGAATCAACACTAATTTTATAATACAGTTAATTACGTAGTCAATGCTTTTATTTAATTTTTTTAGAAGCTTTGCCCCGCACTAGGAATTTCTTCCTGTATCGTGGGTGCGTTTACAAACATTTAAACTCTCATACACTTAATAATATAATTAAAAACATAAGATTGTAAAGCCAAAATTATTAGTTGCTGTATAAATGCAGACTACTGTACAGATTTCTACAAAAATAGGCTGAAGTAGACCAATACATATAGATTTAACATCCCTAGGAAAATAGAATGTAGATGTCTCTTGAAAACGTAAAATAAATAGATTGGCATTATTTTCGTTTTAATTGTTGATTATCTTTTTGCATATGATTTTTAGGGTTCCGTACCCAAAGGGTAAAAACGGGACCTTATTACTGAGACTCCGCGGTCCGTCTGTCTGTCTGTCTGTCTGTCACCAAACTGGATCTCATGAACAGTGATAACTAGACAGTTGAAATTTTCACAGGTGATGTATATCTGTTGCCGCTACAACAACAAATACTAAAAACAAAATAAAATAAATATTTAAGGGGGGCTGCCATACAACAAACGTGTTTTTTTGCCGTTTTTTACGAAAATGGTACGGAACCTTACGTGCGCGAGTCCGACTCGCACTTGGCCGGTTTTTTTTTCTGTTAGATTTCTCTACACTCTAGTCTCTTGCAACTTAGCAGTAATTAGTTTCTTATTACACGAGTAGTTGAATGATCCACTCACGATTCCAAGCAGTGTCCTGCAGTGAGCACCCACTGCTCATCTACAATGGATCCTCCACACCAATGCTTCGCGTTTCTGGATATAGCCACATTGTATGGGTACATGCTGACCGTAGTCTCCATGCCCCCCACAATACGGCGCACAGCAAACGAGCGAAAAGCCCATGCTATGTTACGGTCGTCGTGGTTCTCGGGAAATACTTGGAGAATAGAAAATGTAAGAGGTCACTTTTGTGAAAAATCTATGATTTGGCCTGTAGATATTTGTTTAGTTATAGAATCAGCCTTTAACCAAACCAAATTTATACACATTCTACAACATCATGATGTCCTAGTACTTCTTAAGAATTTAGACATCTAAATAAAGGTTAAACCGACCTAGCTAAAGCGTTTGATAGACTTGTTCGCTATTATAATACAGTATTACTCGCATGTTTCGTTTTGCGTGGAAATCGACTCGGACCCGTAACGCTCGACAAAGGTTCCGTTTGATTTTGAATCTGTCCGGGCAAACCCGAAACGACATGTGAGTAAAACCGGAAATAATAATGGATTTTATCGTTTTTGCGAAAGAAACTATTGGACTGTTCAGTATAAACAAAACTACACTGATCTACCGAATCGTGAAAATAGAAATACTCATGAACATGCTAATCACTTCAACTATAATATCATTTGCTAAATTTTCTTCTCTTTACAAAATTGGACTAACAAAATTGAATGAGCTGGCTTT
Organism: Orthosia gothica; assembly: GCA_949775005.1. Taxonomy (NCBI): domain Eukaryota; kingdom Metazoa; phylum Arthropoda; class Insecta; order Lepidoptera; family Noctuidae; genus Orthosia; species Orthosia gothica. The sequence goes on from OX459035.1 coordinate 25,200,821, forward strand.
GCCTTTTAATTTCAATTTCTACGACATATTTATATAAGTCTATAAACAAACCTTTAACGTCAGCTCGCTGCTCGCGAGCAACCTTAAATCTAGTAGACGTCTCATCATTCCTAAACTTATACTTCTCTTCTAGAAGGGCTTTTATATCCTCTTCGTTTTCATCTTCTTTCTGCCTCAAAATAGTCTTCTTTATCTTATATTGTGGATGGTCTTCATAAATGTTGATGCCGTCCTCATTTTCATTGAATGTAAATACTTTCTCATCTTCTGAGGATAGATCAGTAGCTTCTATACTAAGCAAATTGTTCACAACTATCGAAATAAAGACAGTTTTAATTACGACTGCGGTAATGTTTCTAATCATTTTGGTTTCATGTTAAATTTTTAATCCAACTTTCTGATTTCCATTTGTAATGAGTTTTTGTGTACTTCGATAACATGTTTTATGTCTGCATTTTATGACTGCGTCGTCGTAAAGGCAGATGGGATTTCTAAGGAAATTATGTTTGTTTCTCTTTGCGTTACAATTTTTTTTTGAGTCTGTCTTATCGAAACTGTGTGCAGAGTTTTATATTAATATTTCTCTTTTATATGCTCCTTGAAGATTTATTAAGTGTTTTACTATTAGCTTTGTGTTTGAAACCACTTGTAGAAATGAATTTCGGTCAAAAAATAATCTTGAAATTATATAGAAAGTCGTAAAATAAACAGTAAAACGTGTATTTTCGATCAAGGATATAACAAAAACAAGTATAAAGTTAAATAAAAGTGAGCAGACTGTAATATACGTCATGTTCCTTTAACATTGTATCGATGTTATAAAAACCAGTGTTTAGTCGTTTTAGTTTATTAGATTCCTCAAACTCTAAGGGCTTTATATATAGAAACTTATGACCATTATGGTTAGCTTAAGCAATGGTTAGCAGATTCGTAATGCAAATTGTGATGCGACAATTGGCTGTTATTAAAGAGGTATAACCCTGCCAAACCTTTCGATGAATACGAGCGTGAAAATTTAGATCAGTGTTAAAACGAATCAATTGATTATCATCTATATCTATACATATATACTAATATTATAAAGAGGAAAGATTAGTATTTTTGTATGTAACGAATAAACTTAAAAACTACTGGACCGTTTCACTGTTGGGAATCTTCATTATCGACGGGTGATATAGGCTACTTTTTATCCCTATATCCCCACGGGAACGAGAACTACGCAGGTGAAACCGCGAAGCGTCCGCTAGTTTTTTTTATAAATAAGTATGTGGTGTCATGCATGGTGTTCTGAAACCGATTAGACACAGATAAGCCAGTACCATGACTTGCTCGCTTCACTGTAGATCTCTTTCACCGCTTTCTATTAGCTGAGATCGATGTCAAGCAAAAAAAACTACTTACTATTATTACTAAAATTTCGAAGCATTGATCAAATTAAATGTCTTTAGTACATACTATTAAAATCAATCTGCCTGCCTGTTCCCAACTATATTGGCGTTGGCTTTCAGTCTTACCGGATTTAGCTGACTACCAGTAATTTACATGGAGCGACTGTCTATCTGATATCCACAATCCAGTGATTGGGTAACACTGTACCCCTTGGCAAGACCGGTGTCAGATTTCCTGCCTTCTAACTATCCGGCTATCATCATCATCAGCCTTTTTAATGTTCCCACTGCTGGGACTCAGGCCTCCTCTCTGTGAGAGAGAACGGCTGTCAAAGATTTACAAATGACAGCCAAGACCAACAGCTTATCGTGCTTGCCGAGGCTCTGAGGAATCTCGCTGTGAATAGATGGTCAACCAACCAAGGACCGACCTTGGCAAGCGTTGCTTAACCTTGAAGTTCGCCCGTACGCCTTTTATTATCTACTCACGAGCTCATCTTTAAACATGGTGTTATTATGTTTTTTCTAATCTTCAAAGGCTTTAGCACCGTTGACCACATACATACGCTGCGGCAGGTTATACAGAAGACCGAAGAGTATAACCTGCCTCTTTGCTTAGCGTTTGTAGACAGCTAGAAAGCCTTCGATTCAATCGAGACTTGGGCTGTACTGCAGTCTCTCCAACGGTGCCAAATCGACTACCGGTGCTGAAATGTTTGTACAAAAACGCCACCATGTCAGTCCAATTTCAGGATCAGACCTCGAAACTTTCTGCAGCGAGGTGTGAGACAAACTGTTATACGCTACACTGGAGGATGTCTTCAAGGTTCTGGACTGGAGAGGGCTAGAAATCAACGTCAATGGCGAGTACATCACTCACCTTCACCGACGTCAGTAGTAGTGGTCATGGCTGAGATTATAGAGGATCTCAGCAATGCTCGATGACCTCAGTAGAGCTTCCGAAAAAGTGTGTATAAAAATGAACATGGACACAACCAACGTTATGTCGAATGCCCATGTTGCACCCACTCCAATCAAAGTCGGAGACTACACTCGAAGTTGTGGACGATTAATTATGTCTCCCTGGGACAAACGGTCCAGTTCGAGAAATACGAAACTAAACACTACTAACTAAACTTAAGATTCCCCTCGCAATAAATTTCCCCTCTCTTCTGACTTTTTCCTCTCCTGAACTCCTTGTGGCGCTGATGATTTTCATTCACCACAAAAATATATAAAACTAGCTGACCCGGCAAACTTTGTTTTGCCATAAAAAGACCAAACATTTATCTACACTACCTACCCTACCCTACCCTACCCTACACTACCCTACACTACCCTACACTACCCTACCCTACACTACCCTACCCTACCCTACACTACCCTACCCTACCCTACACTACCCTACACTACCCTACCCTACCCTACCCTAACCTACCCGACCCTACACTACCCTACACTACCCTACCCTACACTATCCTACCCTACACTACCCTACCCTACCCTACCCTACCCTACCCTAATCTTCCTTACCCATAAACCTCACGGAGCCCGAGACCTTTCCAACGAATGCAAAACCATGGAAATCGGTTCGTCCGTTCTCGAGTTATAGCGTCAGCAAAAAACCCGACTTATTTTTATATAGTAGATTATGAGCCTTGCTAACCTCTAAACCTACGGTCTATTTGTATGTGGTATACAACGTATCTTTAGTGTGTTAACAATTATATTATTTAAATATTTTTAATATTTGGTTTGTTTCAGTCCCGTACTACTACAGACCCTGGTTTTTATTTTTATTAATCAAACATATTGGCCCTTCCATTTAACTTTAGTCATTGGCAGAATAGTCGATAATTTGCTCGTCATATAAAAATATAGAATAGAATAGACATAGCCTGAAGAATCTTACTGACCCGCAAATCTAACAGAAGGATTACGTTAGTAGAATTTATTTCAATAGGTACCTACAGCTATTTTTAATAGTTTCATATTTCTTCTATTTTCATCTTAGAAACATATTATTATAAAGAATTCAATAATTACAGGACGATTTTACCCACCACGTCAAAGTTTGACTACGTGCCCCAAATCAATAACAATAGTTTATTTATTTCGAGTCAATACTATTTTAGTACCAGGCGTGTAGTTTGTTAAAGGAGGTATTGATTTGTTTGACGTGATACAAGGGTCCGTATAATATGGTCTTGAACTGTGTAAAAGTCAAGGCAGTTTGCTGGTGTCCTGGTGGCATTAGTCTATTTTGAACAGCGGTCAGTGTTGATATGAAATTATTGATTTACAACTACAACTTTTGAATCAATTCCACACCCCTTTCAAACTTCTTACCGAGAAGACGAAGAGAACGGGCATTTTCCAGACTCATTCGTAAAAAGCTCTGAAGTGTTTTGCACTTGCTAAGCAGATTACATATAAAAAATAATTTAACAAAATAATTCAGTTTTTTTATAAAATGGACTGCTATTTTATTACATTAAAAATTGGTCTAGTATGAACCAAAGTGTAATGAAGAAGAATAGGAAACCCTGACAATTAATGAAATGACCTATCACCAGTGGAGAAAACTTAACCAATATTTCATAATAATCATCATTTATTTGTTAACATAGGTGTTTATAAATACAGATCTTAGCTTACATGAAATAGATCGCTATGTTATGCTGAGGCGTACAAATATGGTGTCCAAATTTGGTTTAGTACAAATTAGATAAATTCAATAAAAAAATGTTTCATAGAAACCTCGGGCTAAAAAGCAGTTTATACTACACCTGCTCGGAAAGTACCTTGATACTTTATCAAATTTAAGGTAGAAAGTACGTCATTGCATATCGAACAAATATGCGGCGAGAAAACGCATCTGAGCGGGAGAGAAAAGTGTATGAAAATCCATTTCTTACGTGGTTTTTCTTTTTTAATTTTGGGTAAGGCTATGCGCTGGTAACCTAAATATCAAAAGCCAAAAAGTTTTAACAGTGAGTTTTTATCTCCAAGTTCGCAAAATGTGTTGGTAAGCGCATAACTCAACAACGCCTGGACCAATTTGGCCAATTTTTTTTTTAAATGTTCGTTGAAGTTCAAAGATGGTTTTTACGGGGAGAAAAATTCTAATAATTGCCGCAAAAAAAATAAAAACAGCCCCTTTCCTTTTTCCCATATAAAAGTTTTCTAACTAAAACGTAGAGTCAATTTGAACTTTATTGCTATTGTATAAGCTATTTTTGCTTTGTGTATGGTAGGGTAGTGTAGGGTAGGGTAGCGTAGTGTAGGGTAGGGTAGGGTAGTGTAGGATAGGGTAGGGTAGGGTAGGGTAGGGTAGCGTAGTGTAGGGTAGGGTAGGGTAGGGTAGTGTAGGATAGGGTAGGGTAGTGTAGCGTAGGGTAGGGAAGGTAGTGTAGGGTAGGGTAGTGTAGGGTAGGGTAGGGTAGTGTAGTGTAGGTTAGGGTAGGATAGTGTAGGGTAGGGTAGGGTAGTGTAGGGTAGGGTAGTGTAGGGTCGGGTAGGGTAGGGTAGTGTAGGGTAGGGTAGGGTAAGTAGTGTAAGGTAGGGTAGGTAGGGTAGATAAATGTTTGGTGTTTTTATGGCAAAACAAAGTTTGCCGGGTCAGCTAGTAATATTATAAAGATGAAAGATTTGTATTTTTGTATGAAAACATAAAATCTACTGCACCGATTTCAAAAATTCTTTCACCTTAGGAAGCTACACTATCCCCGGTTGACATAGGCTACTTTTTATCCCTGTATTTCCATGGGAACTGGCACTACGCGGGTGAAACCACGAGGCGTCCGCAAGTCTATACCAATATTATAAAGAGGAAAGATTTTTTTGTTTGTTTGTTTGTTTGTACCGTATAGGCGCCGAAACTACTGAGCCGATTTTAAAAATTCTTTCACCTAAATACAGATCTTAGCTTACATGAAATAGATCGCTATGTTATGCTGAGGCGTACAAATATGGTGTCCAAATTTGATTTAGTACAAATTAGATAAATTCAATAAAAAAATTTTTCATAGAAACCTCGGGCTAAAAAGCAGTTTATACTACACCTGCTCGGAAAGTACCTTGATACTTTATCAAATTTAAGGTAGAAAGTACGTCATTGCCTATCGAACAAATATGCGGCGAGAAAACGCATCTGAGCGGGAGAGAAAAGTGTATGAAAATCCATTTCTTACGTGGTTTTCTTTTTTAATTTTGGGTAAGACTATGCGCTGGTAACCTAAATATCAAAAGCCAAAAAGTTTTAACAGTGAGTTTTTATCTCCAAGTTCGCAAAATGACACTGGCCACTAGCTGTGTGTTGGATGGTGTCAAACAATTTGAAAAAAGAACATGTGAAAATTGCAGACGCCATTGGTCACTAACTGCAACAATTTCAATATAAATTTCAATTAGTAAAGATTTAGTTTTTTATTTTCCTCGTAGGTGTAGTATAAAGCACTATGTTTCACTCGAGAGAAAGTGCGATTCCCGATCTCGGGTGTTTTAAAGCCCTCGCCTACGGCTCGGGCTTCAAACGACACCCTCGACGGTAATCGGTCACTTTCTCCTCTCGGTGAACAATGTACTATTTTCTCATGTGTCGGTATGATTTACGTAGCTCTTGTCGTGGACTTATATACAACAACAAAATAAACCGACTTCAAAAGCAAAACACTAATTGAAGTCGAAACCAAACTTCTTAAAGCACATTCGTGCTGTAAGAAGTTTGGTTGTATGCTCCATATCTTGAAAATTGCTGTACCGATTTCGATAAAACTTGCACTATTTCCTCAGTTGAAAGATACTCAATCCAACACAAAAAAAAAACTTCACGATCCCGTAAGTAGTTTTGGAGAAATGCGTGGGCAAACATACTAACTTACAAACATACATACATTTATGAAATTTGGCACACGTGTTAAGAAGTCCACATAGAGTAACATAATATGTGAATATCATCATGCAATTCCAACAATATTACATACAAACGTATCGAATTGAATACCTCCTTTTTTTGAAGTTGGTAAAATAACATATCAAAACATCACTCCTATCGCCATCAACGAAATTACGGGCCCCGTCCGCAAATACTTCTAAATTTCAATTGGACCTGACCAAAGAGTTCTGCAAAAACCTCTTTGGTCAGGTCCAATCGAAATTTGAAGAATAGTAAAAAAGAGTCGAGTTCTACCATAAACAGCGTTCAATGACAACGTCACTTTTGTTTACATAATTATAATTTTTGGAGAGTAATGAATTTTTTTACTTACGATGAACGTAAAAAATAAATAGAATTTTAATTCTATGACAAGCCTCATTGCAATGGTGGTGGCCTTATCTTTACTTATTAACGAAATACACATACTGTATGACTGTAAGTATGTATTTATGCTCAAAGCTACAAATAATCTCCTTGGGCTCAAGGTTTAGATTATACTACTTAAACTTCTGGTACCTCTTCAAAAGCTAGCGGAAACGAATGTAGTTAGACTATTACTCTGGTTATAATTGCAGAAGGATAAAAGATATCCAGATATATATTTGGATGATGGATATTTTCTAGCCAAATACCTACAAAATATCTGAACTGCAATTTGTTTGCTGTGTAAAGGTGAACGCGCACCTAGACGCACCGCACTCGCCGCATCGCGCCGCAGTCATCGCATTTTATAAATCTTTATATGAAATCGTATGCATCCTCGCGCACCTATCCGCGCCGCACGAGCCGCATTTCAGCAAAATGCTGTAGGTATACGGATTCTACCAGCGCGTGCGGATGACGTCATCAGACTCGGCTGGCGATGCGGGCGGCGCGGCAACATGATCCGTATCCGTATGAAAATATAGTTCAAGATATACAGAAGTGGATAAAATGCGTGCGGCGCGTTCGGCGCGGATAGCGCGGGGCCAAGAGAAAATGCGATGACTGCGGCGCGTGCGGCGAGTGCGGTGCGTCTAGGTGCGCGTTCACCTTAAGGGTGGATTCACATTAGGTCGGACCAACAGTTTTACTGAAACAAAAAAGCTGTCGAAAGCAAATTGGCATATGTATTTCAATAGCGCTGTTCACATTAGGGCGACCCGATAAAACTGTCGGCTACGACCCATTTACCGCGACGATTTCTGTCGGGTCGGATATAATATTGGCATACTGCTTTGTATAGCGCCAGTCACACTTGTCGGCTCGTAGAGGCAAAGCCACCAGCCAGCCACTCACCCACCCGCTCTCGCCAGAAGTTTAGCCGACGTGCACGCAGGGAGGAAACGTTTATAAACATTGATGACGAAACAAATATCGAAATGTTGATTTCTCTTGTAGAAGACTGGTGTTTGAGAACGTCGTCGTCGTCCATTGTAGATTGAAGCTAACTCACAACTGCTTTGTGGCAAGCCGGGCAGTGGTTAACGACGGAGATGTTCACAATACGTCAGACCGGCAGCTTATAGTGTGAACACCACAACCCAATAGTCGGCCAAATCGGTAAATTGTCGGTCCGACCTAATGTGAACCTGGCTTAAGATTGATTCTCCTTCTATTAAACTGAATCTGAACTTCCGTATAGCTGGGTGTAATTTTTCTCCTTTCCATCTGGCGCAGCTAAGAGCGCCTCATCAGCCTTAGATTATTTAGTCTGTCTCTTGAATGTGCTCATCATTATTTTGTCCTATGGTCAATTTATTTGGGATCACATATACCAACTAATTTATTAAACTACTACATTCTGCCAGCGGCTTCGCCCGCGTGAAAAGTGTTTTATCATCCCAAGAGAACGATATACGGGGATAAAAAGTAGCTATAATCTAAATATGTGCCATATTTCAATCAGATCCGTTAAGCCGTTCCGGCGTGATTAAGTAACAAACATCCATCCAAACTTTCACATTTATAATATTAATAATAGGATCTTTTATTTCAGCTAGTATACTCCGAAACAAATTCTTCATATCCAACCTTGTTTATCTACTGAGCTTGTGCCTAGTTCTTCACCAGATTGATATCTTTCCTTTTCTCGTGTCAAGAAATACAACTTACTATGTTATACCTTAGAGGTAAGTCCATAACCATTTTCTGTTACCTTCTGCTAGCCAGATAAAGATAAAGATTTATTTATTTCTGAGCATATGGTACATTAAGATCTTAATATTAAACAGTTTTACATACACTACCGTTGCCGGTGTAGAAATATTAAAATTAACCTATAAAATCAAGTATCCAAGTTCAAGGCCGCAACAATATAATTGTATTAAGTATTTTTTCATCGAAACGCTAATAAGATATTGTTTGATATCGTTTGAGGCGTGCAATTTTATAAATTAGGTTAAACGAAAATAGGCAATTTTTATACAATGTTAAGTTATTTATGAATGAAATGACAAAATTTACTTATTATATAATGTCAAAAAAAAAAAAAAAACATGTTGCAAATAAGTAATAATAAAATATAATGTCAAAATTTATAATTTAAAAATTCGTTTACTGAATAGAAACAGTTGTCTAATAGCCAGGCAAATACTGTTTTCCTAAATTTATTAGTGGGCAACACTCTGATGCGTGGGGGTAAATTATTAAATATTTTGATTGCCATGCAATTGGAATTCCTGCTATACAATTGTGGTCTCTGGCTAGGTGCAAGTAATTTATTTGGGCTTCTGCTTTTCATAGGTGGATGACCAACAAAATTAATCTATCTGCCTAGCCTTTTGTGGGGCCGGCTTCCAGTCTATCCAGGATTTTACATGGAGCTACTGTCTATCTAACCTCCACAACCGAGTAACTGGTTAACACGGTAAATCAACACGATACAGCAACGGTCCATCGTGCTTTTTACCCGTGCGACTTTTATTATTTAGCCACGAGTTAAATAATATGACCAACAAAGAACCGCGGGTAGGGAATGAATGAGACTCGCCACCAGTGAAGCATGAGTGTGATGGTAAATTCCCGAGAATTATATTCTCCTTTCGAGAATTTTGCTGTTTAGTTCTCGAGAATCCACTGTAAAAAGAGTTGGCCTCGCTTACTGGATTCATGTTTTTATCACGCTGGAACTGCGACGTTAGTGTGCGCTGTTGATGCACTACTACCTACTGCTGAACTTTAAGATCGACGACTCGTCCACGCTAGCTCGCTGTCCACTATTCGCTCCGGACCGAATGCGGGTGTCGCGTGCTTGTGCCCCGCGCTGCCTGTTCGCGGCTCCACCCTCGCGTACCCTGACTGCTCGTCATGCTCCTACAGCCCATGATGCGCTCAATTTCCTGAACGATCTAATTGCTCAGGAACCTGGCGTCAACCTATTTATGCTCAGTGATAAAAATATGTTAAGTGTTTGTATTAAGTTTTTTAGTCAATAAGTATTATTTTGTGTGTAGTGTTGACTTGCTGTACGCTTTGGTACAAACTGTAAGTACAGCAAGTAATTGTTATTAAAATAAATAAATAAATAAATGTGCCTGAAATTATTTTCTTTATCACATTGCTCTCCTCCTTTTTCAGCACATACAAATGTAAAAATTGTTTGTAGAAAGTAATCTCTGGACGTACTATTTCTATTATGAAAATTCTTTCACCGAAACTTATATAGCTACACTATCCCGATCCCGGTTGCAATATGAACTGATGATGCTCCAATAACTTTTTCGTTTCAGGTGCCAATAGTTATTATATTTCTAGAAGGGTTCCTATACTACTTATGGAAGCCCATTCAAGATTACTTACTCTATAATGCTGATAGTATCCTGGTAAACCTAGCAGAGGAGAAAGGACTGGAGTGGCTGGTCTGCCATCTTTGCTGTGGCCAGAGCAATTGCGCCACAATGTTTGCTGTCCTGGTACTAAAACTTTTGAGTTTCGTCATTTTGTTTTCGGTTTGTGCTTATTTCAAATAGTGATATTTCTCTACTGGTGTTAGATTTATATTTTTATTCATAGAAATCAATAAATAAAAATCATGAGCAAGTTTTTGTTTAATATTATAAGACACTAGCTTCTAAGCAAGACGTCCCTATAGTAAGACAGTACCTATCGATTTTAGAGCCCCCATGAAAACCCCTTCTAAATAACATAAGACTGTCCCTTAAAACGCTTATCTGCCACCACTTTCTAACTGGAAAGAAGAAGAAGCACAACAATGGCAAACAAACTCCCCGTAATACATTTTAGGCAGATAGGTATAAACTTCCAGGGCTAGGGAACTCAAACCGTTTGCCGATGTTTCTAAAGGAGCCTGATTGCACAATTTTGAAATTAAGACTCCACTCGTTAGTGCTATGGAATACGTTATTCAAAACAGTGTAAAAGCTGAATAATATTCGTCTTCAAAGAGTGATTAATTCCGCATCCAACGGACTGACTAATTTCGCGCTACTTGCGCTAAAAGAAATGAAGTACTGAGTGGAATGAATATACTCAGAAGGCTATTGTTTATTTTTCAATGGAATATAAAATAGGAAGCTGTGAAATAAATGCAGACTTAGGACTATACAAGCTTTTCACCGTGGTTTCGGGCCCGTGGTCTTCGCTATATGAACCGTGCTATGCCATTCATCCGTGGAAGAATTTTCACAATCGTATCTGTACCCACTTAGACCCACTTGTACGATAAAATTAAGTCAGAGTTAGTTGCTAACTTGAGATTAAATTGATAGTTTGTCAATACATTATTGGCATATTTAACCTCGTAGTAGGTCTTGAAGATTACCTCCTACTCCTCCCCTCCTATTTCCTGATGGTTCGACGCAGTAAAAATTATGTTTCTGTTTGAAAGGTTATACTCGTACTTCCCATATGGTCCCTTTGTCACCAAGTCAGAATCTGATGATGGGATCCCATGGAAATCGAGAGAATGCCAGAAATATTATAGACATACATATAGCGATTTTGGTATTTTTATAAACAATGCAATCATTTGCACTCAGAATGTATCATTTTGTGAACTGGAACTATGAAGAAGAGATAGCCACTGGAACTCATTAATGATAAGTATGTCACCGGTATAATATATCTCGAATAGTTAACCGACTATGATGAAGCATATACTGTCTGAACTGATGAAAATGGTACCATCGAACTGATCTGATAATGATTCTGGAAGGTAGGCACTAGAACTCCGAAATAAAACAATGTATCCCAGTAGTGGGCTTATTGGAATTGTCATGGGATGTACTTTGACTGTAAATTATTATCATGGTAATTTGAGATCATCATCATCAGCATTTTTAATGTTCCCACTGCTGGGAAACAGGCCTCCTCTCTGTGAGAGGGAATGTCGCTCATAATACTAATTGACAAGGGCCCACCCAGTGTCACCTTACTGAGACAATTGCCACTCCACTATAATTATGGTGGCCTGATACATGCCATTCTATAATACACATGCAATCATTTAATTTATTACATATTACCTAATTAACACGGATTGCCGTGTTAATAAGGTAATTTGAGATACTAAAATGAAAAAGAGAAAAATAAAAACATTTTAACAAAAAAAACAACTTCCATAAAAACACAACAAAGCTAAAAATTATTAGCTAAATATTGTACACGTATTTTTTGCATATTCTAATCAATAAAAATTCACCAAGCTAAAGCGCATCAAAGTTTGGGAGTGGGAGCTTGTGACATAACTTTTATGTAAAAAAGTGTACCAAGGCATGCGTCATGTGATATTATAATGCATTGTGTATTATTATATTTTAATACGTGTCCAATATTTTTTGGAAGTCAGTTAGACTTCCAAACGGACGGACTAAAATCTTCTACATCCCTATTTCATAAAAATTGCTAATCAGTGTGATATAAATCGAATCGCGTCATGCTACCTTAGCAACACGGTACTCCGTGTTAATTAGGTAACATGTAATACATGAAATGATAGCATATCTATTATAGGATTTTATGTACCAGGCCACCATAAAAGGCTGGTAGTGGAGCGGAAATTGGCTCAGTAAGGCGACACTGGGTGGGCCCTTGTCAATTAGTATTATGTGCGATATTTACTTTGTAAACAACACCCGTTTAGCTGTTATGGTCCGATGCACCAGTTTTTCTGATGCGAAACGACTCAAAAAAATACGTGTACGAAATGTATAAATCTTTACCGAGTTGGTAGATTCGTGTTTATTTTGAGAATTTATTTATCATTCTGATTGATAAATGAATAAGCTCCTACTACTTCTCATTGTTCACAAAAAGAGCAAAACTCATTTTTCTTTGTTATTGACGAAAAAAAAGACGGGAAGGAAGTTACGGGGTGGCTATAAAAGTGCTTGTCAAACTTGGGAGACTAACCTTGCATTTTCATACACACCACAGGTAAATGCAAAACATCGGCACAATCGGTTACAGTAGAGATAACTGTTTTAAATTCAATTGCAAAATTTAACCCACACTAGATAACTAGCAAGGCAAGTAATATAGACGTTTCCAAAAAAATAAAAATTTATTAAAATAAAGATTGTAAATCACTATCACCATCACTACATATCATAAAACAAATTCCCCTGCCGCGTGTCTGTCTGTTCGCGATAAACTCGAAAACTACTGAACGGATTTTCATGCGGTGTTCAAAGATAATAGACAGAGTGGTTCATGGGGATGGTTTAGGTGTTTAATTTGTTAAGGTTTTGTGTAAATTGATTGAAATATGACGATGATTGTTCAAAATTTCGAACAAAATCAAGCCGCCTGGGCGCTTTCATCGAAAACGCTGCCTAATTCCGCTGATATGTAACAAATAATGAATGGTGCAAATATTCTATTATAGCTCTACAGAAAAGTCCGCGATGATATACATCTATTTTTACAATTCCCATTCTAATTTCTTAAAACATGGTCACGTACAATGCGATAATTGGAAAGCTATTTACACGGATACAGTATTAATCCTTATCAACTTTAATAAGTTTGTTACCTTAAGCATTTCATGGATATTATGAAAATCCTTTACATCATATAATTTAAATGAATATATAAGGAATATCACAAAATAAAAACTAACACGCGCTAAAATAAATCGCTGTCGCCCACTGCTTCTAATAAGCCGAGCGATATCGCGCGCATATCCCTTTAGTCGATAATTCTTCCATACAAACGTAGTCTGGCTATTACTCCACTGTTTGACGATGTACGATCAAAATAAAAAAATATATCAATTTGTCTCATCATTATCTAGTCCTGTATGGAAACAAAAATGTAAAAAATAAAATATTTGAAAGTTATGAGCGTTGAAAGTTCCTTATTTCAACATTCATTTTAACGTATCTTTGGGCGGAAATAAATACCTTAATAAGAAGGAAAATTGCGAAACGGCCTCAAAACAGGGATAGATTAGTAATTCAATAATGCAAATAATTTTATTTTGAAAATATACATTGAAGTCTTTGTTTAATGATATTTAGACTCCCAAAGGTCTGTTTATAAAATTAGGCGCGCTCGTTTTCGTCCTAAATCATCATCTATTTCGATACAAATTTGCAAAAGTGCTAATTTGTACGCGAACTAGCTTCTTACTGCTCATCACAGCATCTATCTCTTTCGCACGTGTTGTTGGATGAGATAGCATGCATTTTAATCTCGCGCACAAAATAGTTCGTGCCGTCGACTAGGGAAACCTTAAACAGACTTATGAAGCGAATGTTATTTTTTTTACAGTTTTTGCAATTAGGGGATGACGGGAGGTATATGTATTTCTTTTTTCTTTGGGTGTTGTTGATAGATTGCAATTTCGTTTCCCCCGGTGGGTTCCCGCATGCTCAGTAGCCATAGCTTGGTCACCCACGGTGAAGCGAAGAGGAACCCGAGAAGAGGCCGCTCGTCATGGATTTTATTTATTTATTTTAATACATGGTAGACTTACAGCTAATAAATACAGACAAAAAAAGAGACCATAGTCAACAGAAAGCCAATTACAAAACCTCACGTATAGACTTATAATAATAATTTATGGTGTGAGCACAGAAACAAAAATCTCACCGCTTTAATTCAAGTAATAAGCAATATAAATACTTGGTTTGCAATTATATGACTGATGAGAAAGAAAATAATAAATTAATAAAAACAGAAACAGACAATATAACCTACCGCTACTTGAAAATTTTGAGGCTTAAACATCTTCTGGCTGAATTAACACTGATTGTGAATGGATCTAAATAATTTTCCTTGCATATATACAACTGTTCTGCCTATAATTCGAAGAAGTATGAGGTACACGTATGGGTGGATTAAACCGAAATGTTTTACATAGTACATTGAAATAAAATTTTGACAAAAACTCGGGATTATCAATGTTGATATTGTGGATTTTCAACAAGAATAAACAGTCAGCAATCATACGTCGACCTACCAGTAGTATCAGATGATACTTCTTACAGAGTCCAAGATAATTTGTTGACTGATATGGAATCTATAGATGAAAACAAAGATATTTTATGAAACGTCTTTGGATGTTTTCAATGCGGTCAATGTATTTATGATAAGCCGACAACGTAGCGGCCAACACGTAGGTTGCGGTGCTGCCTGGGAGACATCGCAACTGAGGCGGGCCGCGATGTCGTATGCGGCCTCCCATATGCATACGCTAATATCGTGGATGAGGATTGGAGGCCACGGCGTGAGAGGAGTATTGCGGTGCGCCGCTCTCCCTAAGTTTCGCGGCCTGGACGGGGTCGCCACCGTCGGATGGCGGACGCATTGAGCCGCAGGGGAGGCGGAGTGCCGGTATAGCGGTGGCCACTCTCCCTATCCTCTAGGACCAAAAAAATGGTAGGGGGGCCATGTTCACTCCATAAGAGACACAGGAGGACACCGTGGAGTTTTAGTGGGCTGGAGCCCCATATTACTGCGCTATCTCCCCGTGGTAGCGCAGTATGATTGATTATTTTTCCAAGATAAAAAAAAAAATTGCGTTGGTTCTGTTTTACATAGTGAATTATTTTTAAATAAAATTTCAAGATTGCATTTCTGTTTTGTGTATATAGGTGTATGGGTAGATAGGTACTTATTTTAAGAAAAAAAAATGTACACATAATATCCTCTACTATCTGTCCGAAGCCGGGGCGGGTGATTAGTACGTAACAAAATTCACAATATGTGTAAATTTTATTATGGTGCCCCACAATAAAAGGGGACTCTTATAACCTGCAATCGCAAAGAAACAACGCTGGAATACGACAAATAACATTTAAACTCAGACCCAGATTATTTATTTAAACGCGACTTTATCTTAGTACTTCATCCAGCTTGTAGCGGTGGGTCTCCGTGGCTCAGAGGATTACAGGCCAGCTTTAAAAGCAACAGGTTGCGGGTTCGTGAACTGGGATGTAGGGTAAAAGCTGGAAAGTTGCCACATATTTTGAAATCACTCTATCTGTTTGAAATATCTTTGAGCAAAATTTGTAAAACTGCCCGGTACTTTGGTTTTTTGTCTACAAATTTTGTGAAAAGTAAAATATTATCTTTATTATTTCCAGAGTATTAGCGATATTGCGGACCTTTATATTTTGGGACAGCTATCTCACATAGAGGATATTTGCCTAATCCATGTAAATTACGCCGCCGCTAAGAAGCGGAACATCTATACCGCAAAAACTTTGATCACATTTTGCCTTGCCATGCAATTGCACAGAGACACGAGACACGGCCAACCTAGTGGTAGTTAGTAAAATAGCATGCGATACATCCGCAAAAATAGAACAATTACAATCGGGGTAACAGTAGCCCATTTTTTATTATTTTCTTTGGGTTGGGTATCATCAATTTGACTTCTCCCGCTCTGGGTGAAGAGGGAGTGCGTGTCAGACTTTTACGGACTAAAACCCACTCGTGTTCCTTCAGTTGCTTGTGCCAGGACGGCGGTAACTCTCTTTCAAATTTATCCGCGGCCGCAACAGGCATCGGCCCTTGCGGACCCCGTCAGTTTTTGCTGACAACTCTTTGAGGCGCGTGTGGAACACTACGCACCGTAGACTCGGGCCTGGCCCTTATCGAACTGTGAGCTACCTATTACTCGCCGTCCGCAAGCCCGCGCCTACGTGACTCCCGACGCGCAGGGCGTCTCTTGGGCAACTGGGGCGACTATTCTGGTAGAAACTTTTTTTTTGGCCTGGGGTATAATCTAATGACTTCCCCCGCTCTGGGTGAAGCGGAAGGGTGTGTCAGACTTTTACTGACTAAAACCTACCCGTGTTACTTCAGTTGCTTGAATCATGGTTTTACCCTACCGATATGATTTTTGTAATATCAAAGTTATTACTTACTTACCAAATAGAGTCAAAAGAGAAAGCAACCTTTCCTCTCAACAGACTCTTGCACAAAATCAGTCAAAAATGGCCGAAGAGTACATTGCGTACGTTGACCTAAAATAATACTAAGTCTCACTCTCTATTGATGAACTGACAGCTCTTCTATTGAAGAAATAAACAAGTACATATATAATATATAAGTTATAAAGAAAAAATATGTGATGAAACCGAAAATTGAAAAGATTTTCTTAGCCGGTAGGAAACCGCCATGTCCTAGAACCAAAAATTCGAAGATATGTGACATCCAACCCGCACTGGGCCCGCGTGGTGGATTACGGCCCCTTCCCTCTCACAGAGAAGAGGCCTGTGTCCCAGCAGTGGGAACATTTAAAGGCTGATGATTATGAGACGTACTTACCTACTTAAAGACTTATTACTAAGGTAATGATTAAATTGTGTAGAAAGTGTAGTTAAGTAGCTGAAATGTCTTCTGGATCGTATATAATTCATAAAGTTGCGTTTACAGATACTTATAGATAGACAAATCCCTTTGTGACCCGTGGAATACCAAAGTGGTTCACCAAGGTGTGCCACGGCTAGCTTTCTGTACTCCTGGTTCACCTAGGTATTCCAAGGTTAACTTTCTGTATCCCGTACCACTGAATATTAGTCTATTGGATTACTCCTACGTAGCCCTGGTTGTACAATTATGTTTATACTTATTTACCTACCATCCTCTTTCAATTAGTACAGTACAACATTTATTATAATTGCCGGCGGTTTCTCACTTAGGTAAACCATGGGTACATTATTTTTAACCCCCGCCGGAAAAAGAGGGGTGTTATAAGTTTCACGTGTGTTGCTGTGTATCTGTGTGTCTGTGGCATCATAGCGCCTAAATGGATGAACCGATTTTGATTTAGTTTTTTTGTTTGAAAGGTGATTGTTCTTAGCTATTTTTGAATAAAATCGGTTCAGCCGTTCAAAAGTTACGGGCCGTTTTACTGTTTGAATCGGGGGTTTTTGAAATTTTACTTGTATATAAAACAGAAAGGCATAACGGTTCCCACTATCTGTAAAAAAATACAATCATAATTAAAGATAACTCAGACCGGCTCCCGGGAGTGTTAACAGCCTACCCTGCAGCAGACACAACAAATTAAAAAAAAGTAAATCGAACTCGTCAATCAAACGACTTTCTAAAAACAACCCATCAAACCTATATGGGTCAGTTTCAGAAAACAAAACCTTTCAATTCAATCACCATAAACCTTAATACGTAGATATAGAGTTCAATTCAACGTGGGGAACGGTAAATGGTGTATGTTCCCCCAGCATCCAATATAACGCGACAAAGAAGAGTCGTCTCGATCTGAGAGATAATTGTGAAAGTGTGAGTGACAATTTATATTGGTCGGATTGTAGGAGCTTTTGCTTCGAGCATCGGGTTGCTGGCATAAAAAATGTTGCTTACTTCTTGGGAAAATTAAGTGTTTTGTTTTTTGTTAAATATCTAAATGTTGCTGACAAAGAAAATAGAACAAGTCCTTTTCATCTCGTACGTAAGGCTACTAAGAATCAATAAGTACGAAGGGTAAAGAGTTCTATCTTTCGATCTTTGCACTAATAAATCAAGCGTGTTGATTATAAATTAATAAAAAAATACCAAAAAAACATTTCTAGTGGTTTTTAAAAATCCCATGAGGCTGCAAAGATGACCTTACCTAAAATAATATTTTAGCGTGGCAAGAATCATAAACTTTTGAATTTCTTTACTTTAATTATCCTTTCACGAAGTTATCGATCCACCTTGTGACCTTCCTTCTACGAGTATCACCTGGTGAAGGATGCGAGAATCTGCTGGAAACGAGACGGACATGACCGGTTGATGTGGCGAACTTGGGAGAGGTTAGATCTCGGACAGTATTCTGACGTAAACTGTCATGATTCCGCTGTGAAAATGGGATAGTGCTATTTGTCTTGTAAAGCAGCGTGGAATCCTGACCGTTTTGACACGACATGGTAAGGCCCCTGGCATGGTCACGTGATGAGGAGGGATTAAACACACGTTACTAAAAGAGTTATGAATATAAATGTGGATTGATGAAGAGGGAGGAGACGGCCAAAGAAAAGATGCATGGACTGCGTGAGGAAAAGGGAGTCAGTGATAGCGTGGCGGGGAACAGGATGGTATGGAAGAAGAAAACGTGTTGCCCTGACCCCAAGTGACATGGGATAAGGGCAGGAAGATAATGGTAAAGCCCCTGGTCGCAGATAATAATATAATACTAGAAAAGCCTGATTCAGCAGTGGACGTTTTATGGTGATTCGGCTGAAGTGATGACGATGATGAATTAAAATTTTAAGCTACTAAGTAGGTATATCACGAAAAACTTCCTGACTTACTGATCGAAATCACCACCACGCAGTGATGGTAATTGCTCGATTCTTGTCAGCATAAAACTTACCACCAAAACCATATAATTTTATGCAATTCATGTAGTTTTTACATTGCAGTTACAGGTACCCTAGTTAAGTCCTTCAGTAAAGTGTTGATAATGAATGAATATTTGACGGAGCTCTAGCTAGGCGGGTGGCGGCGGTGTGGCAACCCCGAGTTAACTGTTGCTGGGCGGCGAGTGGCTCCCGCCCACCAAGAGAACTTGGAGGAAATCTATAGAGTTGTTGTGTGTGATGTTTTTTTGAGAAGTAAATGCTATGATGAACATTTTTGGATGGATTCAGACAAAACTAGTTATGGAAATGGGACTTGATGGGGAACAAAAGAAAAGGAAACAATGGTGATTTTATAATTACTTTTAAGTGTTCACTATAAATTTTCTATCTAATAAACTACATATTAATTAGAGGAGAGGAAAGCGAAACATTAGAATTGGTTTTAAAAACCTTAGTCCAGTCTCTAGAAATTCAGCGATAAAAATTGATGCTGCGATTGTGCATTGCGATTCATTATTTTCTATTCGCGTGATCCCAAAAGCTACTGTATACTACTAATCTACTCTAGTGCCCTCGAGTACAGTGCACGTTTACTAGAAGTATAATCCTTACTCGTGACTCAAATACTCATAAAAGTTACAGAAAGTGAGAAGGTGAGTTGATTTACAACAACGGAAACTAACTGCTTTAGCATAAAATCTGATGAAATTGGGAAAGCGGATGGTTAATCCTTTCTACATTTTCAAAGTAACTATCTATGAAAATAACATAACCTTGGTACTAGCAGCTCTATACACACCTAGACCACCCCTTAACTAACCAACAGGCGACAGTGTGCCCCCGAGCGTACGATCGCTAACACGCGTACCAGGACGCCAGCAAGCGCGGGAGATGCACAGGTACGACAACATTATTTATTCCTAACACAAAAACAAACATTCTCACCTGGGATGTTTACTTAGCACTTTAATCTGTAAGTACTAGGCGAACATAAATTATTGCGATTAAGGGTTTTGCAAATAGAACCGCGATGTTGATGATCGTCTCGAGATGAATTTGTGCTTATGTCTGAATATTCTTATTTTACGGTTTTCGTGTTAGCTGCGTATTGAATTTATTACGTTAGGAAACAATGAAAAAGTTAATATCTGCTTGAAAATTTTCGGAAACAACAGCGGTCGAGATAAAACAAAAGTTTGCGATTACAAATTCCGAGAATGCATCTTGCAAACAAATCAAAGTCAATTCAACAATTTCATAGAAGCAATCTATTTTATATTTCATTGAATTGGAAGTGTTGTTTATTCAAATAATACATGAAAGTCGATTTAACCTTTAACCTTTTCAGTTTATGTTCTATGATAAAATCGAGAACCATGTTGTTCTTACATTAAACACCTACACACGTCCCTACAGCTATTTTCACTGTCGATTTTCCGACAGAATTTAATTAAATCGAACAATATACTGTCATTTTCCGTGAGGTATGCGAAGGTTGATTGTAATTGAGTTTGCCGACAATATAAACAAATTGATGTTTATATTGGTTAAAACGGTGCAGCAATCGTGTGGAACAATTGGTCCTGTGATGAGAGATGTGATTGAAACACGAACTTGTTCGCATATGAAATAATGTTTAGGGTGTACTAAACAAAAAAAAAGTGATAATGTTGGTAGTTTTAAAAATAGAGACGGACCAAAGAACAGATGCGAAGATGTATTAAAATATGACCTTTCTTGGAAAGGGCAACTAGCTTCATCTATCTGACTCACGAGTCAGTCAGTTGAAGTAATAAGACACAGATGCGCGGAAGAAAAGATGAAGAAATGGGATGATGATGAAAACCCGACTGGTTTTATATTTTAGGTTTTATATTATATTATAAGTTATTTCTGATACCGGGCATTTAACGTGAACAATACTTACAAAGGAAAAAATCAAAGATGTGAAATCCACCTATCCGCACTGGATCCACGTGATGTATTATGACCCACTTCATCTGATAGAGAGGATATATGTCCCAGCAGTGGAAACATTAGGTATAAATATTGTCTTAAGGTCTTTAAGTCAATAAAGAAAGAAAGAAACAAGAATATTTAATTGTGAACTGCACAGGATTAAAGAGAAAAAAAGAAAAAAAAACTGCGACCAAAAAAGCTCCTATCTCAGCATGTGCAGCCATATCCAAAAAGAAAATAACACTGCGCTGGTATTCTGATAAGGCCCACTGTTGATGCCACGGACACACTCACGGAAACGAAACATAATTAAAAAATAATAAAATAGAATACATAAATAACAAAAAATGATATAAACGCAGGTGAGTCAATATATGTATAATTATAAAACAAAAATAAAACATATTAAATATACGACCAACGCCGTCACAACGCTCGATGATCATTCGTCAAGAGTGAATAAGATACTTTTAGGCAAGCGTGCTTTTTAGACGACCGCATCATCGCTTAGCCAAGTTGACAATCTACAATCGATAACGCTAGTAGAAAACGAATCAGTGTACGGGAATGACACATCTGAACGTTAAGTCACGTGGTCAAATGATACAAATAGAATTCGTTAACGACTGTAGAAAGAGATTCGATACGAAACGTTTGTAACTTGGCTAGGGGGCTGATGAGATAGTGGTCAAACTCGAGCCTACAAAAATTTAAAAGGATATGCAATGCTGTGCTCTAATACTGATATTAATTTTCCACTGAATTACTAAAATATTGTGATTTGTTCAAGCAAAATAACTAATTCAGATAAACCATATAAAGCAGCAAACATAGCTTGTAGATTTGAATGGTGTAATAGATCTTGACGTGTTTCGTACCCATGTCAACATGAGCGTATGCCTACAGCGTGTTTTGTTTTGAAGAGCCTTTTGAGTCCAATTTACCTCGGACTGCAAAGGATGGTTATGTTTTTACCTTCAGCGAATAAGAGAAGGGTCACAGGTTTTATTTTAACAAACTGTTTTTTAGTGCAGTATACACTTTAAGAAGTCAAAAAAATCATTTTAGGCCATAATATTTTTCAGTCAGTTTAATAGTTATGAAAAACCTATTAAAATAAAGAAAAAATGAAACTAGAAATCTGTAAAGTTGTTTGTTATTGATTGAGCTACCTTGCGCTTTAAAAAACTGAACTCTATTTAATAGTGGAGATCATTTTAGTACTAGCGTATGTCAATCGAATTTTGGGTTACCATTCGTCCGGCTTTATCCGGACATATCCGGGGTCTTCAGTCTGGACAGAAGGCCAAATTGTTGCTGCCGGCTTGGACAAAATGTTGTTATTTTTTATACCATCCTATCCTTGAAGAATATTTTATACTTTTCAGATCGCGAATTTTTTGTAGTCAGGTTTTAGTTAATCTTTTTAGGGTTCTGTACCCAAAGGGTAAAAACGGGACCCTATTACTGAGGCTCCGCGGTCCGCCTGTCTGTCCGTCTGTCTGTCTATCTATCTGTGCGTCTGTCACCAGGCTGTATCTCTTAAACTAGCAGAACATAGCAAGGCAGTTAAAATTTTTACAGATGATGTATTTCTGTCGCCTCTATAACAAAAAATACTAAAAACAGAATTAAAAAAATATTTAAGTGGGGTCCTCATACAAAAAACGTGTATTTTTGCCGTGTTTTGCGATAATGGTACGGAACCCTTCGAGCGCGAGTCCAACTCGCACTTGGCCGGTTTTTTTTTCAAAAGTCCTGCTTTTTGTCAGGACTTTTCAACTGCCGTAAAGATAACCCTACTCCCATTTCCTATGCATTTAAGACTTTTCGTCAATCGTTTTCGCTGATAAATTGAAAGTTTCCCATTTATTATAACTTAATTTCTCGAACTTGAGTCAAAGTAATTGACAGTACAGCTCGTTATTTTTATTATAAGTAATCGAGGGATTTTCCCCATGGTTTTGGTGACTGGGATGATTGTAGTGCAGGCAATTTGCTTCAAAAGGACATACAATCTAGGTAAGCCTAAGAGCGGTTTTCATAGTTCAAGTGTGATGTTTTCACGTGCGGCAGATAATCCATGTCCTCCCTATCAACTATATCAATAAATCTGCATTCTGCCTTGCATTTTCCCCTCTACGTTGGGGTCGGGATCCAGTTTAATCGAATGCATATGAGTACTATTATTATAATAATATATACCAGTTATTTATATAATATATTAACATAATAAGGCTGTCGAACGACAGACGGGCGCAATGGCTTAACGTGCTTTTTGAAGCATTAAAGATACGTATAAGGTCTTTGCTGAAGAGTCATCCACATTTTTTTTTATATGATATAGGCTCGTGCTTGACCACTATCTCACCTGATGGTAAGCGATGATGTGGTCGATGGTGAGACACGCTTGCCTAGAAATAAACTATTCAATCTTGACTTAAAGGCTCCTAGATTGTAGCTGTCGTGAAACATAGACTCCGGCAGGGATTTCCACTCCTTAGCTGTACGCATGATAAAAATGTTTCCAAAACGTTTTGTGCGTATGGGTGGGATGTCCACCATGTACCGAGGGCGCATCGCCGTACGTCTGGTATTCCGATGATGAAACGGGCTTGGTGGAATTAGATCGTACAATTCCAACGCACACTCCCCGAAATGTAACCGATAAAAAACCAATAAGCCGGCAACTCGGCGACCGTGTTCAAGGCTCTGGAGCTTTGAATTGACCAGTGCCTCAACACGGATGAGCATCTACGCCCGCTACCCTGGCAAGCGTTGCTTTAAGCCTCGTATTCACTAGGCAACATTTGCCAGCTGGCGTGCAACATGACGCGACGAGTCACCGTTACTTAACAAAAAAACCTGGTTGCCGTTCATCATGATGAGTAAAATGTTGTACATTATGTCGCGCGTAGTAAAATGTTCTCTTTACCTTAAAGATCGATCCGTGTGTCTGTCATTACTACCACGAGCTCCTCTTTAATCATCTATCGTGGAAGTCATTACGTTTGCAATAATTACCTTTTTATGAGGACGTCGTAATTCTAGTTAATGAACCGTAAAGCTTTGATTGTGGTACCGATGTTTCGATGTCGTCGACGAATTATATGATTGAATTGGATGCTTTTATGTTAGGTATGTTTATTTTATTTAATGAGAAACAGTTAAGTTTTCTTGCTCTCTTTCAGCTGAACATTGAAGAGAGCTTTATTATTTATTTACTTTTTGTACGTATTGGCGATTCGTATGTCAGCCGCAGCCATCTGGTAAAATTAGCCAGATAATTGGATGCCTAGGCTGATATTTCATTGAACTATAGTTAGTATAAGGATCATTACATTAAAACTTAACATCTGTAACTTGTAACTACTTTCTGTGCAAATAAAGAACTATTCTATTCTATTCAACGTTTAACAACTTGGCGTATTGAAGGCAGCCCTTTAAAGATGACTGACCAAGACTCAGCCAAGTGATTAAAATTTAGTTCAGTGTTTTTCTCCTGCGGCGCTAGTAATAACCAAAACAAATATGGCGTCAACAGCACAAACCGTGAATGTTATTTTTCGTTCTTGTGTGCCATTTTAAATTATATTAAAGTATGATATAATCAAAATAGTTTGAAAACATGGCGATGCCAAATAATACTATGTCTTCTGCAAGTATTCGCAAAATATTTGAGTCTAAACTATCTAGTCACCCTAAAACATTACAAATTCATCAATATCCACATTTTTTTTTCTGTGTGTTTATGTTTGTTAATCAATCACGCCAGTATGTCTGTACGGATCTGGATAAAATTTGGCACAGAAATAGATTATAGTCAGGAATAGCACAAACGATACTTTTTATCCCAGGAATATGTTCCCTCTGGAAAATTTACGGAGTTCACGCGGACGAAGCCACTGGCAGAAGCTAGTTTATTATAAAACCGGCCAAGTGTGAGTCGGACTCGCGCACGGAGGGTTCCGTACCATTATAGCAAAAAACGGCACAAAAATCACGTTTATTTTATGGGAGCCCCACTAAAATATTTATAAGTAATAAGTATTTGATGTTATAGCGGCAACAGAAAAACATCATCTGTGAAAATTTCAAATGTTTGGCTATCACGGCTCATGAGATACAGCCTGGTGACAAACAGACAGACAGATAGACGGACCGTGGAGTCTTAGTAATAGCCGTTTTTACCCTTCGGGTACGAAACCCTAAAAATATAGATACTTTTCAATGCAATAAAAAAAACTGTGACAGAAATTGACATAAAATTGTTTTTTTAAGTTTCCACACTATCTTTGAAGGTTGGGACCACTTCACCAATTAACGAACATACCTAAAAAATAGATCAATCAAAAACTAAATTACCGCAAGTAAATCCGTGACCAATACCTACTAATTACCTAAATACCAACAAACAAACATAGTTACCAACCAAACATCTGCACGTGCCATTATAATATTGCTTCTCGCACAAATTGCTCCGAATTGCTCTACATGTGTGTATCGGAATATTCCCCGGGAAAATCCCATTGTACTCTCGAAATTGTGCTGAGTGCAATGCATTGATACGGGGATATTCTAGTTGTATCTATTATGTCAATATGGATATCGTTTTTCCACGTACTTATGTTACTTTTTCCGAGTATCATTATTGTGCTGGTAATTTTCCATGTACTCTTTGATATGATGTTTTTTATTTACTAGCTTAGCTAGTTCTGTGTTATCCAGTTTCTATATCACGGCTTGTTCTTCCAAAAGTTTAACATTTTTCGGCGATCTACCAATTTTTCTTTTCCTAAGAACCTTATAACTATCGTGAGCTACTAGTATATTGATGCATTAAATGATTATTACCTTTTTATCATTATTGCCTCATTGTTGAATTTAATCAACAAATAACGTTAAACAGCGCAGCAGTTATAGCAATATATTTTGGGATTTTTTTCATTGTGCTTGCAGCTAAGGAGTAGAATTTGCTGCTGGAGTATGTTTCCTGATAGCCAACCCATTTGATAGATTATGTACTACTAGGCAACCTTGCTCCATTGCCGAACACATCATCACTTTACAGATAAATGGTCAAACGTGAGCCTCTTCATAATATAAAAAAAGAATTGCGGGCTACCTTGAAATAAAATTACTCATTAAAATTCTTTTTTTAAAACAAGCTTTTTCTCAGCATACCCTTTCATTTGATACCCATATTATGGCAGTGCACAAACAATATCTAGTCCACCATCTTGGGCCGTCCGCCATATTGGATTTAGAATGACGTAACAAGCGTATCATGCGTTGTCATTCAAACTAAACGTGTATGCAAAATTTCATCATAATCGGTGGAGGACAACTGCTTTAAAATTCAGTTGC
This sequence comes from Orthosia gothica, assembly GCA_949775005.1. Lineage (NCBI taxonomy): Eukaryota > Metazoa > Arthropoda > Insecta > Lepidoptera > Noctuidae > Orthosia > Orthosia gothica. The sequence goes on from OX459035.1 coordinate 25,227,232, forward strand.
AAGATTTGACCCACACATACATACATCGCAAGCAAAATAAAAGCTTGTAAAAAGCATCATAACCTAACATGACACACCATTTCAGACATCACTCTACATGGTCTTCACAAATGATGATCTAACCAAGACTTTGTCTGGACTTTAAAAGAGACTGCGAACTCTCTATCTGACCTCCACAACCCAGTAACTGGGTAACACGGTACCCCTTGGCAAGACTGGTTTCAAATCTTGAGTTTGTTTCGGCCTTTCTTCTAAAATCATTTATCTTTATCATTTACCGATCTGGATGAAGATTTGGAGTAAACTTAAGTAAAGTAAACGTTTCGCATGATTTCACGAAAAGATTTTGATGAATCTTAAACTTTTTAAACTAGTACTCAGGTCCATCCGCTTAAACTGGAAACAGACTCTAATATAGTTGGGAAAATGCAGACAGATTGACTCAACTTCAAATTCTCAATTCAAAAACCGGAGGTTATTATCAAACAGGCTTAAGTCTTAGGACCTTTCCTTCTGACGCGAGCCAATTTAAATGGTGTCTATAGGCGATATCGCACACGTATTTTCTAAGAAAATATTAAGTGCGTATCGGTCGAATTGCATTCACATTGAGTCCATGAGAACATACTTGCAATTTTGCTGAGTAAAAAAATAAATAATAGTTTAAAAAAACTAAAAAACACGCTTTAATAGAAAACCAAACTAAAAAAAGAAAATAACTTTCAATAAATTTAATAGTGTGATTAACAAAAAAAAAAAAAAAAAAAAAGCGTGGAGTGCTTCATGCCAATTGTTATAATTGACAAATTGACAGATATTGGTAAAAGTAGAGTCATTTTGAAAATACCTTAAAAAAGGCTTAGTTTTTTTTAAACTATAATTTATTTTTTACTTTTTAGTTCAATCGCTAATCATGAAGATCCTGGTAATGATAATGGGACATACTATTGAAATTATTGCATTGTCACGTCCTTGATAAGTCTGCAAAGTTTTAAATTAATCTGACGTTTTGAAGGGGATGAAAATCACGTTCAAAGATTCCGTCAATCCGAAATCCGAAATCAAAATTATCAACATCTATGAATCTATGTAAGATTCATAGATGTTGATAATTTTGATTTTGATTACGATGGTGTTAATTTTATTATCGTTGTGATATAAATAAAATTGCATCGCACCATCAGGAAAGGGACTAAATCTTAAACTTAACCAGGCTTAACTAGTATGTAAGCCAATTAATTTGTAACTTAGAGTCCAGTTACTAACAGGCTTGTCCTTTGTTTACCAGGAGGTCATAAGTATGGGATTACATGGGTTGCCCACAGTATCCTCAAGGGCGCTAATAGGGTACTGAGATAGTTAAGCTCTTTAGTAAGCGTTTGTACTGTCCAATTTGAGATTAAATTGTCTTATAAGTAAACACTAGCATTTCTATAGTCTCCGCTCTAGTGGCTTGTTCTACTGACCCGAGCAATTCTTCGGTAAGTATAATTATGTTTGAGGTAAAACATTATGAGGAAATGCGGTCGCAAACATCCGACTGAATTTTCTAAGTAAAAAGTCACAATTCGTGGTTTGGTTCTCGCCTATTGCCTCCTCCAATACTGTAAAAGCTTTTATAGTTGTCAAATTTGCGCAATGTTGAGCATATTTTAAGGGTTATAGTGCTTCTAAAGATTCTCCACCGATCCGACGGATGGACCGACGTCCATGGATCGGTGACTATTTCAACATAGCGAGTTTCCTCCATGCCTCGGAAAGACAAACTGGTTCCTTACATACCCCTATAATTACGATTAGGTTTTAGTTTTGTTCACATCTATACATCTCACTCTCGCTACACGCGCGCCGGTTGCGAGTACTACGCACTGACCTTGGTACCGATAAGGACGGAGTTTGTCCTTCTAGGGTTTACTACATCCGCGTTATAAATTAATTACATTTAATTTTCTGAACATGACCATTTTAGGGCCATTTATTTATTTTAGATTCTAGCTATTTATAGTTGATGTTATCTATTACTTATTAATAATATTTTATAGCAGTAATTATTTGTATAGTTTTTTTTTTTGGAATTGGCAATGATTTCCTTGGCATAGTTGTTCATTACATGGGCAGAAGCAGTTTTTTAAATATGATCGCAGCTTTAAGTTACACGGGCACCCTGTACACTTCACCCTCGATTTCTGTATCTCTGAAGAAAATTACCTAATTTTCAAGCAGATTTTTAGCCTAAAAATTACGTTCATATCTCCAAATACTCAAATCAGAAACCGGCCCACAAACTTTCACATAATTATGAAATTAAAGTATGAAGAAGGATTCTCTCAATAAGTCCATCCGTCTATTTTGTACACAACAACATTAAGTGCAAATGGTAGAAAGTGACTTGTAGATGCCAAAAAACGAACAAGTTTTAAAATGTTGGGTAGGATTTATTGCTAAAGGAAAAGCTTGCTTTAAAGTTGCGGGGGCAAAGAGTCTACGCGATCGTAGCGACGAGCTCGCTACGCCGTAGCTCGTAGCGAGACGTCCGTTTAAATACAGTACTACAGAAATATGTTGTCCTACTCACATAATTGATTTCTTCTAAGTATTAATATAATTTGTACGTGTAGAATCTAAACAATTTTCAAAAATAGGTATCTACTAATTTCCAAAATAATCACATAAACCTACAATCTAGGAAGAGGGAGATGATGACGTCATAAGATAGGTGCACTGTTCTAAATTAATCCTTTTTTTTGGAAACAAAACCGGCAAGAACTCCATGGAAACCTACAGGAGGACCCAAAATCTGTAGCTATAATAACATAGGAAGCATCAAATTTATTTATTCTAACTTTGTTAGAAACTCCTTCCTTCACAGCTCGGCTTAATAGAATAAAAAACTCAGAATCAACTCAAAGGTTCTGCTTTCCACAAAAGCTTTCAAACAATAAAAACTTACACTGCAAAATCAGATACCAAACCAGGGTTAAAGAAAATAAACACTGCAACTTCACTTACATCCCCGACAAGCTGCTATAATATTTTCTGCAGGCGCAATAGAACCCACTTACAAACAAGCCGAGTTTATCTTTTAAGTCATACTTTCCTGGTACAATACTATTACTGAGCTAAAAGCCTTGAGAGCCTTTCTCAAAGGAACGTGATATCTTGACAGCGTGAATTCAATCTCAGATAACACGAATGTAATTTCAAACACGTGGCATGAACATTTTAAGACCATTTTCGTGGTACGGAAAAGTTTAGCTGGTTTATCGTACAGGAATAGTGAATATTATATATTAGATATATTCAGGGCTTGTTTTATACTGTACTAAGTTTTATCTGTGGCTTAACATGCGTCGAAGTCGAAAATTATCTCACGGGATCGTACTATCGGGATAAAAAATATATTATGTCCTCAACTTTGGCTAATTTTAATTTCTATGTCGCATCAAAGGTGACCGATAGATGCAAACCATCGGGAGGTCAGAATGTATTCCATTACACTCTTTGCGCTGTAGCATGGTGCGGGTAACAGTTTCAATAAAAAATTTACGCATATACGTATACGCATTTTTGTAGTTTAACGTCATACCTTAGTTATACCATATACCATAGTTGCCTGTATGACGTTAAACTACAAAAACTGCGTATACGTATATGCGTAAAAAATGTTATTGAATTTGTCACCCACACCTTGCTACAGCACAAAGAGTATAGGTTAAGACATCGGGTGTAGTGCGGGCGGTAGGTGGGTAGAATCATGAAAATTAAAATCACAAAATATTCGTTACACTGGGTTTATTCAAATAGTTACAATTACAATCCTGGCTCATAATTGTTACTGATCTACATTGATTCTACGATGTCTTGGAGGCGGTCAGTACTATACTGCCTTATTTTGCTGTCCCCACCACGCAAGTAGTTATAAAAGCGCGCCAAAGCGTCGTTGTTCTTGATTTGCCGCCAGGGGGCGTGCTTGAGATTTGTTTTGATGACCGTACTATTGACTAAACCCGACATCTATATTATGTTGTTTGAATTAATAATACCGTTTTCCAAATATCATCCGAATCCATCCCGCTCTACGATTCCGCTGTTGAGGCGCGATTGAGTATTAAATATTCGAAATTTAAAACTTTGGTAACATTCATTAGTACCTATATATAGCTAAATTAATTAATTACAAAAAAAATATTGAGAAAAGCCACTTAATTTCAAGCTAACATGAACGTCTAGGGGTTATTTCAGCAGCTCTGCATCTTCTTCTTTTCATGACGTTAGACTCAAAATAAAATTTGTTGATCCAGTATTTAGCTATAGTTCTCGTCATACTTCCTGGCCACAATGGCTGCGCAGTAGTAAATCTTATACAAAAATAGCACCGATTCGTGCCTTGCGCATTGGCAAGAAATTCTCAGGTTGGCCAAGAAGTTTAGCGAGAACTATATCTGTAGATACATCACTATTATTGCCCTCGTTTAAATCTTAGAAGGTGCTGGTTACCCTTACTTATGACTGGGATAATTTCATACGTCATCTGTTCGTATATTTCTTTTATATGGTAAGTAGACAATACACTGCGACAGGCCGTTAAATTTTTAATATTGGCTTACGTAATCACTTACTAAATTCAATTAACTATTCTATTCTATATTTTTATATGGCAAGCAAAGACGATGTCGACTATTCTGCCAATGCCAAAGTAAATTGGAAAACAAGTGTGTCTGAGTAATGTAATTATAAGAGGAGAATTTGTAGACAAAAACTAAGTTCTTTTTGATACAGCTGAACACTTGATAAGTTGGTACGGGACTGAAACCAACAAAAAAATAAGAACACATAAATATTAAAATTGTTAAAAGTTTAAACATTAAAATACAGAAATTCAATTAACATTTAACATAATTGTACATCTGTCAATCGCTCTAACTGACAGATACAAAATGGTTGCCACGAATTGTGTTTAGAAACTAGTACGTGACATTGGTGAAACTGTGTTGATGCGGCCGCAAAGCCACAAAGTGATGATTGAGGCTGAATTATTTAGTGCATAGGAGGATCATAAATGTTGAAGGAATGATTGGACGTCATTTATATATTGTGTAATTTATGGTACACCGTAAGTTACATTTATAAAATAAACTTAAAACGAAAAACACTTACAATGGGTGGCCTTGTCATAACATAACATTACAAAACATAATTATGTACCTTCTAAGTTTATCTTGGGCATTGCTGACAACGGTGAAGGAAAATATCGTGAGGATACCTTGACTTATAGTTAGTATTTGTAGCTTTGTGCTCACTTAGCACGGTGTTCCAGGATATAACAATGGGAGCAGAGTTGTATCTATTGTACATCCACAACTATATTAATATTATGTAATACATTTAAACGTGGAGCAATTTTTGTATATATATAGAATCTGATACTCGGAAACGGCACCAATGATTTTCATGAAATTTAGTATGCAGGGCCTTTCTGGGCGATTAATCGATCTAGCTAGGATAAATTTTTAGAAAACATCGTTTTCTCTTTTTTCACCCTAGCAGAGTTCGCCCAGGTTCTTTTGTTTAAGACCCATGTAATGGTTATTGGCTCGTCCCCTAGATGAGCCAATAACCATCAACCAGGTACAAATACAGACTTCGGGTTTCTCCTGGCAAAATCCAATATCACCTTGCCCGATCCGAGAGTTGAACCCAAGACCTCATACTCAACAGTAGCTCTTGCAACTATAGACTGAAGTTGGCAGTGCTTGGGATATTGAGGTAGGATAGGATAGATGCTGGAGATATAGAGACTTAACCCGTCATCGCATTAATTGAATCATAGTATTATTTTTTTACTGAATTTGTTTTAATTGCGAGCCTTGGGATACATATTTATGTTATACCTTAATCTTTATTTGTAGTACTAACCCTCAGTTTCTCTAAATTATCTAGCTCTAAATTATCGGAGAATGAATGTGACAAATTGTCAAGCACGCAGTCACATTAATCCACCGATAATTTAGAGCTGGGAAACTGGGGGTAAATGTTTGCTTAATAAAGCAAATTATATTGAACTACAGTTTAATACTACAGATAAGGATAGTACAAAAACCCATTGTGCATTTGTTTTTATGTTTTTTTTGTCCTGTATATATATTTTTGTGCGGTACAATAAAGAATAGAATATAATAATAAATAAATAATCCGAGAAAGATAAGCACATCAAGTATCTTGACTTCATTCGCGAGTTTGTCGACATGTGGGATGTGAACGCAGCATTCATTGTACCGATAGTCGTATCAGCCAATGGCTTAATAGCCACGAGCCTCGACCAACACCTTAGGAGGCTCTCGTTAGGCGGCTGGGTCAAGGCCCTGATCCAGAAAGCAGTGCTGCTGGACACGGCTCGTATTGTAAGGAGGTTCCTCTCTCTGGAGCCCTGACCGCCCAATAGCTTGGACCCTGTTCCCGATACCGGTGGGCCTCTATTAGTTTTTAATTTATTTTATAAAAATATTTAAAAATGTACAAAATAAGACAACATGTAAATAAAGGACATAATAAATAAAAACATACCGCATGTCCTTATAATTTTACAAACTTGTTTTTAATTAAAAGCTCTTAAGAGTGCTCTCTCGTGGGTCACCTCACAGACTATATTGCGTTCTTAGGTCACGAATCGAATGGCATGATAAATCACTTCAGAATGAGTTTTAGGAATGAGCTCTGAGATAAGTTCAAAGACTTACACAATTTATTTTATACATATATTTAGGAAAATTACCTATATTAGATCTAAATTACAGTTTCATTTCATTTATTTGTTTACTCTCAAAATGGAACGCATTGCAACAATTACGCCAGTGGAGCGCGTATGGTCACGGTTCTAACCTAACCTAACCTATTTCACAACCAATAATTTACTATTAAAATTTGGTGACCAATTTACTAAATTTGGTTATCATAGTACAATTTTAGGTAATAGAGGTTATGGTCACAAGGTTATTTTTGGTGGTCATTATATTTATACCCCAAAAAATGCGTATAAGTATATGCGTAAATATGTTATTGAAACTGTCAGCCGCACCATGCTACAGCGCTAAGAGTGTAGGTATAAGTCCAGGATTCCTCACAATTTTTTCCTTCACCGTTGTCAGCGATGTCCAAGATTAACTTAGAAAGTATATATTAATTAAAAAAGTCATATTGGTACTTGCACAAGAGGCTAGATCTTAGCCACTGGGTCTCCACTACATATAACAGGTTACGTGGGCATGCATAGATAATACCTATGTGTAAGTTGAAAAGGTCACTTGTACCAACACATAGTATTAATACGAGTATGTTATTTGTCTTCTTAAAGGTCAAAGGCCTCCTCTCATCATAATACGGACAAATAAAAAAAAATATCAATTCTCCAAGTTTTGCTAACTTCTGGCTAATAATGTCAGTTTAAGAGCCAACATACCCTTTAGTGCCGTAAAACGGTAACTTTCTAAAGCATACTCCTTGGTAACGACTAGGTTAAAAGTTTTGAAAAAAATATATATTTATCATTGATTCATGTAAATAATTTTGAACACAAGATTTTTTCGTGTGAATAATAGTTTTGCTTTAAAAAAATAATTAACAACACGATATTTTTTCGCAACTTTCGGAAACTCCTCCAAAACGACTTGGATGTTTAAAAATAATTTTACACAGAAAAATTGATGGCTGAAATTTCTTCATAATTAACTTAGCATATGTAAATCAAATAAGATTTTGTAAACAAAACTGTTCGAAAGAAGGTTCAATATTGGTATTTTGGCATCGAGCGGGAAATGTTTTCTCATAAGAACTTACAGTCCGCTTATAATGCGATACAAAGTAATAAGTATGATAATACAGACGTACGTACGTACGTATGTCAGACTATTAAAGCTGTATTGCCGAATAATTAAAGGAAACCTTTTTTTCAGTGTCTCTGTCATGGACCAAGTGATTAAGGACTATGCCCGGGCTTTATGAATCAAGTCAAGTCAAATCGGGCAATGTAATGAATACTGATTTAAACTTCTATATGTATCACATTGTCTGGTCATTATGAATAATGCTACGTAACGGTTGGGTAATTGGATAATTATTGTCAATGAATTAGTCCAGGAGGAGCTCGTGGCTTAATAATAACAGCCGCACGGGTCGATCTTCAAGGTTAAGCAACGCTTGCCGAGGTTGGTCCGTGGATGGGTGACCATTTCAACATACCGAGTTTCCTCCGTGCCTCGGAAAGCACGTTAAGCCGTTGGTCCCGCCTGTCATTTGAAGATCTTTGACAGTCGTTACGGGTAGTCAGAAGCTTGAGATCTGACACCAGTCTTGCCAAGGGGTATCGTGTTACCCAGTTACTGGGTTGTGGAGGTCAGATAGGCAGTCGCTCCATGTAAAACACTGATACTCAGCTGAATCCGGTAAGACTGAAAGCCGACCCCAACAATAATTGGGAAAAAGGCTAGGCAGATGATGAATTAGTCCAAGAACGAGCGAGAGAAGCGATCTCGGGAGCTTAGAGCACCTCGACACGGATTGGTTAGGTTCGAAAGAGATGATCTTTTTCATTTTAGGTTATTTTAGACTCTGCAGACAGCGATTGCAGAGACATTTAAGAAACAAAGTCGTTGAAGACTTGGTTTCTTTTCGTTTTCATTCTTTTCGTTGACTTTGTTTCTTAAATATAATAATATTATAGTAGTATTTAGTAATATAATATTTAGTAATCGTACTGACCTATACTATAGTGAAATCAATGTCAAATTGAAAAAAATAAAAAAGCAAATCTTTTTATTAGCCGGCCCACCGAGTGTGTGGTAGGAAAAAAAGAGAATTAATAAGATGGGCATTATTCACAAAGCCCGGTCAATTTAAATATTTTAATAGTTTTTAGCTTATTGCCTATTCACATATTGGACATTATTCAAATTTGCTGGGCATTATGAATAATGCCGTATTAATCACTTGGTCCATAAAATCTCTATGAATACCTAACTTGACCCAATTTACCAGGCAAGATAAATGCCGATCTATTCGTACTTTATTGCCCAATCTCTTCAGCAACAGCCTCCCTGCGAAGTCAAAAAAAAACTGAAGATTAATTACATAAACATATAATAATAAAAATAACTGTTAACTAAGACCCAGTTTTTTACTAACTATTAGTTAAAAATAGTAACCAATGGTATCAAATTTCTTGTTAGGCTTTATGAAAAAAACGTTTTTTTTTAATTTTATTTTTTTCTCGTCACAAATGTTGCAGGAAGGTACAGAAAATGCTTAAACCAGCACAAAAAATAAAATGAAAACATTTGTGAGACACTGGTGCCCGAAGAAGGTATGGAATAACTGTGTTACGGGTTATATTAGTTGAGTTAACTTCGGGTCAAAAAATCGAAGTCTAAGGCACAGCATACTTCGGTACATCATAATATCAACCTTTAAGTTCATTAAACAGTGCCTTACCTATACCTACCTAACGTCAAGCAACACAAAGTTTTTAAACTATTGTTCTAACTTCGCGGACAGCATATATACTAAGCAGCCTCCGAACCGACCTTCGGACCACCCCCGTACACTATTTTCATCTCAATGCCAGTGCAAAAGAATAAACATCCTTTAGGAGTGAAATTCGCTTAACTCCAACAACGTACCGGGACCGATAGGAATCTATTGAGAGCTCTATCAAGATTTGGATTTGGATTCGTTCCCCCAAACCTTTGAGTTTGATTGAATCGACGCTGAATTGTGGTGGGCTAAATAGCTGGGCAATTTAGGTTTAGCGAAATAGTACGCAGGTTTGACGGAACAATATTTAATGCGCACTTTTATTATGCGTATAGCTAAGGAGTGGAATTCCTTGCCGGATTCTGTGTTTCCCGATAGCTACAATCTAGGGGTCTTTAAGTCAAGAGTGAATAGGTTATTTCTAGGCAAGCGTGTTTCACCATCGACCACATCATCGCTTACCATCAGGTGAGATTGTGGTCAAGCGCGAGCCTATAGGTTATAAAAAAAAATGACATTAGGCAGACGTGAATGGAAACGCCGGAAGGGGACGCCCTAGAAAGACATACATAGACCTTATAGGTGAAGTTTTTCAGAAAGGCCAAGTGCGCAGTACCTATAACCAGCTAGTGTGTTAGATGTATGAATGTGTGTGAAGCAAAAGAAGTATGTAAGGATCGTAGCAGGTGGCGTTTTGTAGTTTCTGCCTACCCCCATGGGAAAAAGGCGTGAGTTTATGTATGTATGTATTTTTTCATTTGTTTATTATTATTTATTTGTCAGCATTTCTATAGAATTCGTTCAGTAAAGGGAATTGGTTTCGGGTTTGAGAACAAATCTGACAGATTTCAACTTGACATAACTCCAGGTATTCGATTTTGGCGCGAACAAGTGAAAATCAGACTGGAGATTGAGGAAGAAAGATGGCGAGATTGATCAGTGGTTGATTTGTGATAAAACTTGAAGAGAAAGACAGTGACAATTACCGATTGTTAGTGTAGGTCAAACTACGTGCCTGGTGGAATGTTGTTTACGTTATTCTCCATTACTGAATGTGATTAGTTACTTTGTAACCGTACAAATCAAGAAAGACGTTCATTCGTTGTTTCCACGCCCGATAAAGAAGAAGAAGAAGTCTGTATTTGTACCTGATTGATGGTTATTGGCTCATCTAGGGGACGAGCCAATAACTATTACATGGGTCTTAAACAAAAGAACCTGGGTGACCCAGCTCTGCTCGGGTGAAAATAGAAAAAACGACGTTTTCTAAAAATTAAACCTAGCTAGATCGATTTATCACCCCCGAAACCCCCTACTAAATTCCATGAAAATCGTTGGAGCCGTTTCCGATTATATATATAAGAATTCTTCGTTTAAAGATATTAGATGCAATAATGGCCTTTCTTGACAATTAGTCTTCCCTACACATGTAATAATTTATTCTAAACCACATAGATTGTACATAGAAAGTAAAGGACAGACATTTATGTGAACAACAATAGACGGTCTTATCGCATAGGGCAATCTCTTACAAATAACCTTTTATAGTTTAACTGCCTCATAGGTCTCGTAAATTTAAGCGCAAAACTGAGCATGAAGTCCTGGGTTGAATGCCTAGGTCGGCCAAGGTGTTATTGTGTTTTTCCGTCTGAAATTTCTTAGTAGAAGTCCGGACTCTTGATTCCTGCGTGCGTGCGTGATGAAAAATTGACTCGTACACCTATTACGTGGAACTTCAACATAACGGGGAAAATATATATTGGTGGTTGTCCAAGTAAAACCTCGGTCTAATCCTTCAGTGTTTATTGTGTTTGTGCGTTTTGGTTATGGTCTATTAGGGTCTCATAGTTTCGTGGTGATGATGCTATGTAGGTATAATGTTTATATTGTTTTCCATGTTTCAGTGTTTCAGCATGTGTAATTTGCGACTTTAAACGCACCTTATTCGTGATTAGAGTAACCCATGTGTATGAGCAACGTTTTAAGGCCAAATATTCTGTGTTTTCGCGTACCAATCCGTTTGTCAAATGTTCACTAGTACACGGGATGCACAGATGTTTATGTTTCGAACTTACGACTCATTGAAGCTTTTATGGACCTTAAACCAATACAGACTAAAGGTACACTTTACTTTTATTTACTTACTTTTAATCCAACCATCACATTATCTAAATATCCTTTAAACAGTTAACTAATTATTCAAAACATTTTCTCAAAGGGTTGGAACTCAAAAACTCCACAAAGCATTCCCAGTGTTTTACAAAAAGCTTTAAATACTCTTGTGGTTTCATGTATGCCTGGTCGCTATCCGTGGTATGTTGGTGGCTGAAAAGACCGCTTTACAAATACGGTGTTGCTTTGATGAAGATGTATTGTTTTTGTCAAGTCGCCAGTGGCTGGAATTAGGGATTCGTATTCACTCATTCGGAAAGTGGCCGAATTTCGGGGATGTAATGTGGACAAAATAACATAGAAGCAGTAGATGTCATTTTGTTGGCATTAATCGCAGGATAACAAACGCAAAATATGTTTTATAACGTATCAAACCGTGCCCTAAAAATGCAAACGTTTCAGTTAAAAATTATTTCGTATGTCCGGATGTGCGCCTGTTCTCCTGTACAGGTCGTATTTCTGAACCGACTCTCTTAAATTTTGTGAGAAGGTTTGATATTTAAGTATATGACATTTCTTGGCGATTCAGTGTTTATTTTATTTTTGAAAAAAAAAAGTTAATTCTAAAAATCTAAAAACCCGACTGCTTCAAAAGCAAACTAAAAAGAAGTAAACAAGGAGAAAATCATGCTGTGCAGGCGGAGGATACATATTCGCGGGCTGGCTGACCAAAATCTGGAGTATCCTCCGCCTGCACAGCATGATTTTCTCCTTGTTTACGTCTTTATAGTTTGCGTCTTTTTACCCCACAATATGGCGCCCAAAATCCGCCATTTTTCTATTGTCCAATTTTAATGTAGCCAATGACACTCGCAATGTTAAGATGAATCGATTGACGTACGAATCATCAAAATCGGCCTACGCGTTTGGTCTCTGGAAAGCCATATAGGAACACACATACTAACTTAGATACATACATAGACTGATAAACACATTACCTTCCTTCGGCAGTCGGGTAAAAAAATTGAATTGACAAAAAAGTAAAAAAGACAGACTCGCGATGTCCACAGGTCTACAGCTCACAGAGTCACTAGTTAAGTAGAATATATCAAAAACATTCCATTTGAAAATTAACAAGCTACAGACAAGTTAACAGTCAATAAGTAGAAAAGTTATTATATTTAAAGTTATTCAAAAATTGGACCGAATAAGCGAATCGAATGACAAAGTTTAATGAGTTTGGCTCGTAATCTGTGTTTCCAAGTCCCCAAGGAAAAATAATACTTTGATCCCGCGAAGATTACTTGACAGTTTCACACTTTATGGCCTCAATGCTCTGATAATTCTGGATATACTACAAAATACCGAATTCTCCCCAGTGATTCGCAATCAGTTCTGTTTTGTCAGTTAAGACGGTACCGTGACCAAAAAATCGGCATGAGATATGAGCGTTCCTATTAGTCTAGCGGCACTGGTGGCGCATGAATTACAGTAGTGAATACGCCCAGATTTTAGAAAAAAATCTTTATAAAATCGAATTTTAGTCTTTTGAAAATAATAATTCTACAAAAATGTTCGTTATTAAAGTGTGTATCCATCGCGTTAGTACAAAAAATTATCAATGAACACTACGAGGAGATGCATAATATCAATAATTATTTCTCATTTTTATGTTTTTTTGGAAGTAGATTAGTGAAATATATACAACATTTAAAAAAAAACTAAATCTACCATTTTAGAATCAATATTATGTAGAAATTTAATGTATTTTATTAATTGATATTTCTTTTTAAATAACGAGTAGATAGCTCCTAAAAACAGCACAAAAAACGGCTTGCGCGGCGTTTTGCTCGGGGTACCGCCTTAAACAGATAATTTATTAGCGTAATTGAGAGGAGATGCATTTTAAAAACATTTAGGAACTCGTTGCAATGATGAAATTTAAAGCTTTCATCATCGTTTATTTATTTAAAACTCATGCAACATACAAGTACATAGGCGGACTTAACGCCTGAGGCATTCTCTACCAGTCAACCAAGGATGGTGGAGAGATAATATGGCAGGTGCATAAACATTTAAAAAAATACTGAAGTAAAATTGAATAACAATATTGATAAATAATATATATTGTAGTTAAAATAAACATACATATATATTTACTACTAGCTGACCCGACAAACTTTGTTTTGCCATAAAAAGACCAAACATTTATCTACCCTACCTACCCTACCTTACACTACCTACCCTACCCTACCCTACCCTACACTACCCTACACTACCCTACACTACCCTACACTACCCTACCCTACACTACCCTACCCTACCCGACCCTACACTAACCTACCCTACCCTACCCTACCCTACCTTACCCTACCCTACCCTACCCTACCCTGCCCTACCCTACCCTGCCCTACCCTACCTATAAACCTTACGGAGCCCGAGACCTTTCCAACGAATGCAAAACCGTGGAAATCGGTTCGTGCGTTCTGGAGTTATAGCGTCAGGGAGGAAAACCCGACTTATTTTTATATAGTAGATAATAAATACCTCTATAAATATATAATCGTTTAAAGATGATAAAGACAGAAATATGTTTAAAAAAAGTTAAATCAAATACCAAAAACCAACTAGACTGATAAACAGAATAAGAAAATGAGATAATAAGAAAAAGAATTTCATGCTCTGCAGTCGGAGGATACATATTCGCGAGCTGGCTGACCAAAACCAGATGTAGCCTCCGACTGCACAGCATGATTTTCTTCTTCTTATTATCTCATCTTCTTATTTATCAGTTTATGTAGACTGATAAACACATTACCCTCCTTCGGCAGTCGAGAAAAAGCTAAGTTTTGGTAGGTTTGTGTTGCAAGTGTGCCTTGTAAGTATGTCGGTAAAATTGATTACACAAGTTGAGTTGGATTTCAAAACATTTCATGAGTTTACAAACAAACGTAAACTCATACCATTTTCCCATGGGGTTAGGCAGAAATTATAAAGCGCCATCTGCTACGATCCTTACATACTTCTTTTGCTTCACTCAGGTCCATACATCTAGTCATACACACACGCCGGTTATGGGTACTGCGCACCTGGCTTTTCTGAAGAACATCACCAATGAGGACGTCCCATTCCGGCGTTTAATTTTTTTTTTAATAAAAAATAGTCAAAGACATGATATACAAATTGTATTGGGCAAAGCTTTTACATCCCTTGTGGGGAAAATAACGTAATTCGTACGTGATTGAATTGCAAACACCCTTCACCCTTTAGGTATACATATTGCATTAAATTATTCAGCCAATGCCAAAACCCTTTGACATAAAAAGATTTTCCTCCACGGCCTCTAGACTCAAGTACCAGGCTTCCAGAGAGCTATAGGAGTTAAGTGGCCGTATTTTAAGGCCGGAAAATGCTTCAACACTTTCTTGAGAAATTGGAAATTGAGAGATGATATTTTTTAATGTCTTCGTGGATTCTATCAAAATTGTTTTATAAAGTTGAAATCTAGGTTCTTATCTAGTTTTTTTTTCAGTATTTGGTATCTCCCAAGTTCTTAAAGGTCGTACATAAATTTCCAAGTTTTGCTCTTCGTACGAATAAGATATGAATATTCTTCCATATTCTTTTGAGAATACCCACATTTGTCAAAATAATATGCTGACCCAAAGTAAAGTTATCCAAAGGTCAAAGATCTGATAAAATGGTTTTATGGAATCAATATTTTCTGGCAAGTACTGTGACTGTTGACAAACGATTCAGGATTTCTGGAAAATCAATGTTTTATAACACTGTGCTTTAAAAACATGAAAAATCTACAACAATGTATAAAGTAGGTACGGTATTTACGTATTTTTTTATTTAGTAAGCATTATGATAAATAATAATTTCACCATAAATGCTACAAAACGCCATCTTCATGTCTTTCCACCCTTTATATCTGTGATGTCGTTCCAATAATTTTACGAGGAAATCATAACCTCGTAAATGTATTATGTATTATAGATATAAATACGACTTGAACCTCGATTAAATCTGAGCTGGCATCTTCAGGAGGATTTCGTAAGAACGCAAACGATAAATTACAACCTTTCAACTCTGTGCTTTCAGGCTGCACGAAATTACACCTCTTCCAAGTTTATAGTTTCCTAGTAGGTAGCTAATAACTGGTTGGGTCTGTGAAGCCCCTGGTGCGAAGTTGATATCGATTTCTGTGAGATACCCTTGGGAAAATTATTGTTTTGCACCCAGGTAGTTACTATTAAAACGCCTTTTATAATAGAGTAGGTTCTATGTTATATTTTTCTGATAGAAGAATAAAAACCTGCCCGAATCTTTAACATGATCTTGATTTCATCTTCTTTTTTATAAATTAAACAACGCATCTATTTCAGATTATTTTATTTAACCTAAATAAGTCTACAGTCTACTCAAGACATTTTTCATAAACGAACAAAATAAATCTCTATCATTTATACTCAAAAACTTGATATTATGGTCTCTTCAAAAATATCTCAAAAGATTAAGTTCCTACATTGCTCTTAGCCTCGACCAAAAATTCGACCCAGCTAGTACCACAGAAGACAAAACCAGATTAGATCGAACGTGTGAAGACTACCTAATTATTCAGAAAGCTATCCGTTCCAGAGCTTCGTCAATCACTGCACACCATCAATCTGCTGTCAGTTTATTCGTAGATTTAACTCTGAGGCAGAATCGGAACAGAATTTACGTCTGCTTGAATGGATGATGCAATTAATTGATTGTGGTTTGATATGGCTGCAAACGACAAATTAATCAGGTAGTTGCTTTTATGTGGTTACAAGTAGTTACGTCGTGGTGTAATTAATTCCCTTAGGTACTTGAGCAGTGTTCACTTTGTGTTCCCTCATTGTTTTAACACTTACTACATTTTTAATGTCTTGTTGATCTAGTTGTCGTATATGTGACTATTGAGCATGAGCACCCTGGCCTTCTGGATCAATCACGATGCCAGAAAAAGTATTTCTGAGTATTGTAGTATTCCCAGTATATTATTCTGTGTTGTAACCAGGTTCACCCGGTAAGTCGTTAGTTCTACGTCTGATCTCGTTCAGTTCATGTTGGATTGCTGCCCCATCGGTCTATGGGAGTGATAGAATGGAGTACCTCTGCGTTTACGTATATACTTGTGCACATCTCCCATGTCGATGGCTAATCTTCGCCGCCATGGTCAAAATTCTTTCAGGAGGACTATTTTAACAAGGCTTGTACTGAATTTGTGCCGAATCTTTCCCTTGGGTTGGATTTACTAAGTCTTTCTTCCTAACCTCCCTTTGAGAAATACAGGAGGCAACGTAATGTAATTAACAGATGAAGATATTTGCTGATTCCCCCAACAGCTCCAATCCAGGCATACCACTAGAATTTATGCAGCAACTTGTAGCCTCTGCTCATGAACGCGCTAATTTCCTTACAAGCGGGAGCTGGCAGGATGCCAGGACAACGTTTAGCAGGAGCCGAGTGATTTATTCATACATTTCATGGCTGTAATTCAATTTCAGAAGCATATCCTGAGCTGGTATTTCATCTTCTTGAATGTATAGTTGCAGTAACTGTTGTCGGGATGCCAAATGCATCATTTGGGAACTATTTCATATTCCAGCTTAAAATAAAGGTTTTTCGGTACGGGGACATTTTCCCGCCTAAGTGACATTCTTAGTTTCCAAAACATAGTGTTTATGGTTTACCTATGGTAATCTTAAACGTTTTTAAGTATTTTGAAGGAATGATAAACGACACAAAGTTTTTCGTGCGGGTTTAAAAATTAAAGGGAACGGATAATGAGAGCTATTGTCATATTAAAACGATACAAACATCATCATCATCATCATTTCAGCCGAAAGACGTCCACTGCTGGACATAGGCCTCCCCCAGGCGTCGCCACATTGACCGATCCCGTGCGTCTCGCATACAGCGCCTTCCCGCAACCTTAACCAGGTCATCGGTCCACCTAGTGGGAGGCCTTCCAACGTATCGTCTTCCAGTTCGCGGTCGCCACTCCAGAACTTTTCGGCCCCATCGGCCATCCGTTCTGCGAGCAATGTGCCCTGCCCACTGCCACTTAAGTTTGCCAATTCTTCGGGCTATGTCGGTAACTTTGGTTCTCCTGCGGATATCATCATTTCTGACGTGATCACGCAAGGAAATTCCGAGCATAGCCCTCTCCATTGCCCTTTGGGTGACTTTAAGCTTTCTGATAAGGCCCACTGTGAGCGACCACGTCTCGGTCCCATAGGTGATCACTGGCAACACACACTGGTCATAGACTTTTGTCTTGAGACACTGCGGTAAATTGGACGAGAAGATACCACGCAACTTCCCGAACGCCGCCCAGCCGAGTCGGATTCGACGGTCGACCTCTTTCTCGAAGTTGGACTTACCCAACTGGACCGTTTGTCCCAAGTAAACATAATCGTCTACAACTTCGAGTGTAGAGTCTCCGATCTTGATAGGAGTGGGTGTTACATGGGCGTTCTCCATGACCTTGGTTTTGTCCATGTTCATTTTAAGACCCACTCTTTCGGAAGCTCTACTAAGGTCATCGAGCATTTTACTGAGGCTCTCCATGGTCTCAGCCATGACCACTATGTCGTCGGCAAACCGAAGGTGAGTGATGTACTCGCCATTAACATTGATGCCAAGCCCCTTCCAGTCCAGAACCTTGAAGACGTCCTCCAGCGCAGCAGTAAACAGTTTCGGAGAAATGACGTCTCCCTGTCTTACGCCGCGCTGGAGAAGGATTGGTTTCGAGGTCTGATCCTGAAGACGGACTGACATGGTGGCGTTTTTGTACAGACACTTCAACACCTCAATGTACCGGTAGTCGATCTGGCACCGTTGGAGAGACTGCAGTACAGCCCAAGTCTCGATCGAATCGAAGGCTTTCTCGTAGTCCACAAACGCTAAACAGAGAGGCAGGTTATACTCTTCGGTCTTCTGTATAACCTGCCGCAGCGTATGTATGTGGTCTACAGTGCTAAAGCCTTTTCGGAATCCGGCTTGTTCGGGAGGCTGGAAATCGTCAAACCTGCGCGCGAGACGATTCGTGATGACTCTTGAAAACAACTTGTAAACATGGCTAAGAAGCGAGATGGGCCTATAGTTCTTCAGCCGGGCATTGTCGCCCTTCTTGAAGAAGAGTACCACCACACCCCTGCACCATGCCTGTGGCGTTTTGCCCTCGAGTATGACGGAATCAAAAAGCTTCTGAAGGGCCTTGAGGACCGGTTTTCCACCCGCCTTCAGGAGTTCAGCCGTGATTCCGTCATCACCCGGCGCCTTGTTGTTTTTAAGCTGTTTCAGAGCCATTCTAATCTCGTACAGGTTGACGTCCGGGATATCTTCGGTATAGTGTCGGGTCAATCTAGCTCTTGGGTCGTTTGCTAGATTCGCAACGGGTTTACTGGTTGACGTGTACAACTGCCCATAGAAACTCTCGATCTCCCTTAGAAGCTCCGGTTTGGCTACAAACATGCTTTAAAATAATACAAAACATAGTATATCATCAAAATCTGCTCAGTCTTTTATATTAATATTTGAGTCACAATCAACCAACCTTTTGCAAGCCAAGCCCTCAAGTAATTAGTGTAGATTAACTGGCTATTCGAAATAAGTTGTTTTAGAGCCTACTTTAACCCTAGTTCACTATGGCAACTGAAAAGCTCCTAAATCATTACAGACTTGAACTTAATATGATTGAGCACTAAACACTAAATAAGTTTACCGACGATTTAACCCAAGAGCTAAGACGTGTTCGCTTTTAGAAAATGCTAAGCGAATTCTCGAATTTGCTATAAATCAAACTAGAAAAAAGCAAAAGAAATGCTCTATTTTCTTTCTAGTGGCTTCGCCCTCTTAAATGTCAGAAATTATCACAAAGAAACGGTCTTATCCGTACCCGGGATAAATAAGACTACCATCTATCCTTCGTCTTTCTCCAAGTTGGAATTGATCTCTATTCCAATACTCATCAATAGTGGTTCACGTACGTCTACACAGACTGACAGAGTTACTTTCGCATTTATAATACTAGTATGGGTATTTCAATAATGATTGAATAGGTTACTTTTACGCAAGCAAGCAAGACGGTGAAGCATTCACCGTCTACCAAAAGAGTTCAAACCATTATCTCACCTGATGGTATGCGATGACGTTAGCCTATCAATAACAAAAAAAAATTGTATGGATTTTTTGTAGTTTCAATTTCAACAGCTACGAAACAATACCACATAAATCACTATACATTGTACCGTATTGAAACAGCAATTCATCCCGAACATGTGGAACAAAGGGTCGGTAATTGTGTTTCCTCACTTAAAGCTCTCCAGCCGTCAAAGGGTAAGTTATGAGTGTATACGGTTATTAAATACACCATACGACGTAATATGGCTGCCGGGTTTTCAGAGGGTAATGTGGCTTTGATTATATTTAGCAATTAACAATGCATCTGCATAGCCTTTTCATAACTAGGGAAATAGATTGGGTCAGCTTCTCTAGTCAAACCGGGAGTAGCTGAATATCAGTATTTTACATGGACCGACTGCCAACTTGTCCAGTGCCAGTGATGACATATGGCTCTGAGACGTGGTCGCTTACAATGGGCCTCGTCAGAAAGCTCACAGTCACCCAAAAGGGCAATGGAGAGGGCTATGTTCGGAGTTTCCTTGCGTGATCGAATCACAAATGTAGAGATCCGCAAGAAAACCAGGGTTACCGGCATAGCCCGAAGAATTGCCAAACTTAAGTGTCAGTGGGCAGGGTACATTGCTCGCAGAACGGATGGCCGATGGGGTAGAAAGGTTCTAGAGTGGCGACCGCGAAAATTGGAAGGCCTCCCACCAGGTTGACCAATGACCTGGTGAAGGTTGCGGGGATTCGCTGGATGCAAGACGTATGGAATTGATCAATGTGGTGACACTTTGGGGGAGGCCTATGTCTAGCAGTGGACGCTTTCGGCCGATATTATGATGATGATATGCATGTCCAAAACCATATTTTTTTTTTTATGCATCTAAATGATCAACTCCAGTAATCTTGCCAACCACAATCCATAAACTAGGAGACACGGTAGTAGTTGGTATGACAGCTTGTCAGATTTTCAGGCTTCTGAGTTCTGACTACCCGTAACTAACAGCTGTCAGAGATCTTGAAGTGCCAGCTGGAAGCCGAAGTGAGCCGAAGACTGCCGAGATACGGAGGCATCTCGGTATGTTAATGATATCCAGCCAGCCACAGACCGACGCGACGGCGACGGCAACTTAAGGGCCTTCCACCGCTTTAGTACAGTAAAACGGTTACTTTCTAAAGCATACTCCTTAGTAACGGCTAGGTCAAAAGGTTTGAAAAAAAAAATGTTGATTCATGTATACATTGTTTGAGAAACATGATTTTTTCGTGTAACTAATACTTTTGCTTTAAAAAAATAATTAACAACACGATATTTTTACGCATACTCCAAAACGACTTCTTAAAATATTTTTACACAGAAAAATTTATAGCACAAATGTATTTCCAAAAGGAGGTTCAATATTGATATTCTGGCTCCGAGCGGTCACACGGCCCGTACTGCGTTAACATTAGGGAATATACGGGTGGAATTTTGTAATGCCACCTGAAGGGATAGTACTCTTAATACTGTAGACAGAAAATTTTACTCAAAGAAACATTGCTTTATTTTTGAAAAGAAAGAAAACGTCATTCAAAGATTTTCGATTTCAGTCGGTTCGCTTGCCACACCCGGAAATCGAACCGACTAAAATCTTTAAAAATTACATCCTGTACTTTTATTGCATCGATCGTTAGGGTCAATAATTATACGGATGAAATCTCTATAACTTAAAACATTTTAGTCGGTCAAGCGAAATTTCGAAAATCTTTGAAAGCAGTTTTCTTTCTTTTCAAAAATAAAGGAATGTTTGCTTTGAGTAAAATTTTCTATCTACAGTATTAAGAGTACCCTGTATATGCCTTATAGAATTGCTTTAACAATAGTTAATCGACATCAAAGGAAGATCAAAACGGTCAGGCACGTTCATGGTACTTAAATAAATATTTTAAAGAAAGTACTGAATTTTTCGACAAAACACACCCACAACCATGCTAGACAAACCCCATGCATAATTAAACTCCCAACATGCTGTGTACCAGGCAATCATAAACAGTATGGGACCACTAATAATTCAACGTGACAGAACTATATTAGTTTTCAGTAGAATTTTCACCCAGAATCAGATAAGGGTAATGACTAATGTGATTTTAAGTGGGTTTGAATAGTAGGTAATAGCAAACTAGGACAATGCCCATTCACTCATTGGTCACAAAATCGGTTTTTAGGTTACTAGGGTTTTATTTCTGGCTGATCAGTACTATGGTTTCTTGTGAAGGAGGTTTCTTATCCAAGGTTGTAATACCACCATATCTGTTTCTGCCGCCAAGCAACGTTGCTGTGGTTATGTGGTTTGCAGGGTATGAGAATTTTTCGTTATAAATACGACCATAAAAATAGGTGTATTTTCATGTAAATTTATTGCAATTCAAATAACTTAGGAAGGAGGTGTAACGGCATAAAACTGAGTCACATAGTTCTCATTTATTTGTTTAATAAGAAACAAACTTTCAGCAGCTTCCAGTCATTGCAACTAATTAATTTTATTAGACCATACCAAAAACGAACGTCAAACTCCTCTCCAAAAATCTGAAGTTTTTTTTAATATTTAAACCAGTTATATGTCGTAGCCATCGCATTGAAGTTTTAATTTTTTCCATGAAATGGGTGGGCAATTCGAGAAAAAGTGCAGGGGCTGAAGACAGACAGAGAAAAGTGTAAAATATATTGGGAATGCCAAGCGCCAAATGTCACGTGATTAATCCCTTGCATTTGGAATTTTGACCACTCGATCGCTGATAGAATGACACTTAGTCAAGAGACGTAACATATTTGATGTTAGTTACATGAGAAATGATGTTTCGTTAAAATTATAAGTAAACGACGTAACGATATGACAGTCGGTCCCAACTTCTTTCCATGTCTCGGCAATGGCTTCAAAATTGAAGCGCTTGCCGAGACATGGAAAGAGATTGGATGTATTTCAAATCTGAGCCACCCGCGGATCAACCACCGTGAAGTTCACGTCGGTTGGTCCGCGGCGCGGGGGGCTCCGTGAACGCAGCTTAACTTATCAGATTAAACTGTCGGTCCATAAAACTGCCCAACTTATTACGGATAATGCACCATTTTATAAAAATTCGTTCAAAAACTTTTTATCGTCTTTATTTCGTTTTGTCATAGTGCCAGTTACACCCGCCAAAAAGTTTTTCATTCTCATATTTTACGTGCTATACTGGGTCTTATTTTGTGTGCAGTACTATGTTTTTAACTCAGTTTTGTTTATAATTTGCACTAAATAATCCTGTGGGGTAAATGCATCTATTTTGACCACAGATTCAACGACATGCATTGCTTTATTTAGGTAGACTAGATTATTTTGTATGTCCGCAAAAATCGAGGGCTTTTCAAAACTAGAAGCGACTTACATAATTTAAAAACACGCAGTAAGCACGAAATTGTAATACTCAAATTTAGATTAACTAAAACTAGCAAGTCTAATCATGTAAACAGTATACGCTTTTATAACAAGTTGCCAAAGTCAGTTATAGAACTGACCTATGGAAAATACATCAAACGTGTCGTTATTAAAAGAATTTTATAAAATCAAGGACACGTTGAAGATAAAAATTTTGGCTTTAGCTCCTTCTGCACATGCGGCTTCCCTGGTAACTCATAAACGGCACAAATATGTGGATGTCTCTAACTATTCTCAATCTCACTAATACTTTTTGTTTTTTTTTTCTCCTTCTTTTAATTAGTCTTTTTACAATGGTTTTCAATCATCTTCAAAGTCCTTTGCTAAGAATAGTTACAGCACTGATAACAACATTTGTGCCATATGTTAAATTTAGTCTTTTTTTATTTTACCTTTGTATAGATTCTTTTACCGATTGTTTTGTAAATGTGTGAAGATTGTAGGCCTTCTAGATGCTTGTTAACATATGTTAACTTTTTAATTCGTTTTATTTTCTTTTGTTTATATAATATATAATCTTTTTTTTTGTTTTTCTTACGACTTATTGTCGGGCCTACGTTGTCTCCCATATCTAAGTATTAATGCTGTAACATGGAAATTTTGTAGAACCAAACCATTTTTAGGGTTCCGTACCCAAAGGGTAAAAACAGGACCCTATTACTAAGACTCCGCGGTCTGTCTGTCTGTCACCAGGCTGTATCTCATGAACCATGATAGCTAGGCAGTTGAAAATTTCTAAAAACAGAATAAAATAAACATTTAAGTAGGGCTCCCATACAACAAACGTGATTTTATTGCCGTTTTTTTGCAATAATGGTACGGAACCCTTCGTGCGCGAGTCTGACTCGCACTTGGCCGGTTTTTTGAAAGAGTAACCATGGAGTTTCTTGCCGGTTCTTCTCCATAGGAAACGACCAACCTGAACCGTGCACCTTTTGTCGACGTATTATAAGTGTCCATGTAGGCCTATATGAAATAAAAAAAATGATTTTAATTTTGATTTTGAATTTTTGGAACATACGAAAGCAATCGTATAGGGGTTACCTTCAAAATCTTTAGGCAATTTATAAACCTTATGATTGAAGTGCTGGAAGAGAAAACACAGGTTTTATTCAATGTCAAGGACAATTTCTATCCCAATAATGTTACATTTCATCCAACCTGTAATTTTAAGGCAGAGTTTCTAAATGTCTCTTTTTTATCAATCAAGAGTGCCCATAAATTCTATGAGTCGCAATTATAACAATGGATGGCAAATATTTTGCCTTACGTGTATGTTCTTTGATTTTTGGCTATTCTTTGTGGAATAAAGTGCACTGCGGATGGTCTGACGTCTGGGTTTTTTTTATTTTTTATTTATGATGGGTCAATAAATTAAATAAGTCAGTTAAAATCGTGATGTAATGCTGAAGCAAAAAGAAACGAACAAACTCGACTAACTTTGCGACTTAAAAAACATATAAAACTTTAGGATTTATTTGTGCGAAAATACAATCTTGAAACTAACTTATCAAAAGGCCCAAAAGTGTTTTGAAGTATTTGAATTCCTACCAGGAGTTCAGATAGTAAAGGGATAATCTCAATAACGAATCATTCGATTTAGTTTTTTCTCTCAAATTTTGTCTGCAAACTCGATGGACTTAACCAAGTCAAATCAATATGAATTATTGCTTCCACATACTTAAATAAAGTAACGCCTTTTTTCTGTAAAGTTACGTAATAGTATTAACCAAGGGGATAAAGCAGTGTCTTCTGTCGCAGGTGACGATTTAAATCGCGAGCGTAACGAAGGACTCGAGGTTTACTCCCGAGCGTAGCGAGGGTGAAGCGAGGGTTTTAAGACGAGTCCTGAGTGTAGCGAGGGATTTAAGTTCACCCAAGACTAAGACAGCTTTATCAACGAGGAAAATACTCTACTTTTCGTACCATTTGCGAAAAAATTAACACAATAATAATATGAGATAAGCATTTATTAAAAATAATGACACTTAAAAGTAAAATTAACTTAACGTATTTGAAGAAAACAAAAACGCGGCAAATTCCTAGATTAATATTTTTTTGTCGGAAAAGCAAAGGCATCAAGCTCATACGGCCTCGTCGGTTTTCGTAATTTTATTTAATAATTATAACTGCATAATAAATGCGTATTCCTTTTTCAAAAAGATGTATAATGCTTTATATACAAACTCAATGGTGTAAACACAGATGTAGTTCAGTATAAATTTCGGTCAGTATTCCAAATTAAAATCACATTCTCCCCCTAGAGAATGAATGAAATTCAGTACAATTTTCTTTCCCTGTTTTTAACAGATTAAAAATTACTATTGTTATGTTCGCTTTTTGTGGCATAGAATGTCACTTTTTTGAGCAAGTGGTACGAAAAAACTATTAAAGGCCTTGTGCTCTAAGATCCTTAGAGCGACAATACGTATGCCTTTACTTGTAACTTGCTTATAAGTGTGCAAGTAGCTTGCATGTTTTTGGTACAACTTGGCAAGCTACTTGCACACTTACTATGCTTGTTACAATCTACAATAAAAAGTTGAATATTTGCAGCCAATAACAATTTGCAGGCTTATAAAACTCTTATATCAGAGTATTGCAATGGGAATGAGTAAAAATAAATCACTTCAAAGGAAATTAGGTTTTAAGATCTGTACTGCTTGATAGCAATACCTCCATCGTCCGTTCAGGAAAAGAGATAAAATTAATTTCCCTTCAATTTGTACTGAATAAACCTTGGTTATTAACTGTTATCATTTAATTGGAGTACCATTCATTTTACATTTTCTTGATATTGATTTAAGTTATGGGAATCTCCTAATAGTTTATGATTCCCTAGTCTTAAATCAATTTACATACTAATTAGGTATTTGGATACATGGTTGGTATTTTGGGTAATGAATGGAATTAATCAAGTAATACGAGATATGTTAAGAATCTGAGCATTATTTTTTGGGCTGGGAATGGATCCAATGACTTTTTCCGTTCTGGGCGAAGCGGGTGGGGTGTGTCAGACTTTTACTGATTCGTGGTAACTCTCTTTCAAATTAATCCGCGACCCAGACAAGCATCGGCCCTAGGGCGCCCTCTCTTTAAGGCGCGCTCGCTCTTTTAGTGGTGGAACACTACGCGCCGTTGCGTCGACTCGGGCCTGCTCCATATCGGATGGCGAGCTACCCATTACTTGCCTTCCGCAAGCCCGCGCCTACGGTGGCCAGGGATCGGCTTGCAACTCCCGAGGCCCAGGGCGTCTCCGTTGCGTCTCCCTCACGCATTCCGCCTCCTCCTTCAGAAGCATTATTGCTTCGCAGAAGGAGGTGACTGACACCTTCCCATGCCCTCTCGCACCGTACCATGGCTGGTGGATCCACACAATGGTGACACCCGGGCGTTTCCTTCCGCCTTATCCTGAACAGGAACTGCCCGAAACAGTGTCCGGTGAGGACCTGCGTCAGGTAGAAGGTGAGGACGCCGTGATGCCTCACAATATATTATTATTATCGTCGCAATTGTGGCGTGCCCAGCGCTGGGTTGCGACAGTCGCCCTCTCCATGTCGCCGTGAGATCCTGCCGCAGCTCTGTGCGCCGAGCTAAGATTTGTCCCGGGCGTTTCGCCTCCTTGCGCCACTCCCATATGTGCGTGAGTACTTTTGCCTCTAGATTCCATGTTGGCAATCCGGCAAGTAGGCTCGCCGCTTCACCGGAGACCGTGCGGTATCCCCAGACAAGAATCTGAGCTGGAGTTTTCTTCTACAAATTTAAAATCACGCTTGTGGCCAACGAAAGGAGTAGGCATACCCATATATCGCAATATAAGAAGGCAAATTTATTTTCATCGATTTAAAACTTATACTACTTTAACTTTTGAGTTCGAAACTCGTTAACGATTCTTTTTTATTAACCTTTGGCTCGATTCAAAATTTCATGTTAAGCTGTTGCCTTATTAAAACAGACCAATGTCGGCAATTTTCTCTCACCTCACATTTTCAGAACCTTTTACCGCACTCCTCCAAAACGAAAAATTAAACTTTAGTTCCAGAAATCTCCGCTTTAAAACCTTCAAAGAGCATTAATCTGTCTTCCCTTCAACTAATGAATGACAGCCTCCATCCCGCTGTCTCCGAAGAGCTATTACGCAAGTTTTCACATCTCGCCACAGATGCTGGCAACACTGGCGTGTCACATAGTTATGTGCCAGAGATGCGGCAGAAGTGCCAGGCCTTATCCGGTAGGGGAAATCGGTTTTCTATCGTTTTCCGGTTTATGTCCTTTGTACTTTTAGGCTCAAAGCACACTGAAACAGGCTCGAAGAGAATTTCTAAAAAAACCTTTATTATAAAAAACACTACCGACTTCCAAATAAAAACACTACAAAGTGAATAATAACTTTCTTTTTGGAAGTCGGTGTCTTTGGTAGGTACCATTTTTTTCTTTATGGACATACTTCTTATTTTTCACGTTGTAGTGTTTTTATTTGGATGTCGGTAGTATATTTTGTAAAGTGGTTTTTATTTTTCACTTTATTAAAGTTTGTTTCGACTCTACACCAAATTGTTTTAGTCCTTACACATTGGCTTCTAATGTCTTTACAGGCTGACTTTAATTCTTTGGCAATATTTGAAGTGGTGGAAATAATCATTACAACTTTTAATGGGATCAACTGTGGAATATGAAATTAAAATCAGCTAGTCATTTATGTTTGCAGAACTACGCAAAATTATAGGGAAACAGATGACTTTTAAACGATTTCGAAATCTGGTAAATAGAGATTCAACAACACGAACTTTTCTTTGTCGTTTCCCTCTTTACCGCGACAAAAATAACAATTAGGGTCAATTGAGGTAATTAACTAATTGAGACGCTTCCCGAAATTACGTGACTTTGTCTCGATTTTATCTTTTACATTATATTGATGAGAAGAAGGAAAATGTTTTTACCATTTTTAACCTAATTTTAGCTTTTTCTGCAAACTTAAATATGACGCAACGCTATGCTTTTTTATGCTTTTTTTATTTAATTTAAATATTTATTTTTTAATTGTCAGTAGTCATATTTTTTACCCGAAAATTACTGGAGTGTTGACTGCAAACCGGAAGACGCAACGTTGGAAGGCTTCTCTCTAGGTGGACCGATGACCTGGTCTCACCTGGTTAAGACTGCGGGAATCCGGTGGATGCGAGACGCACAGGACCGATCACAGCGGAGACCCTTGGGGTAGGCCTATGTCCAGCAGAGGACGTCTCTTGGCAGAAATAATGATGATGATATTATTTTTTGAGTGACCCATTTAGATACTTTACTTCACAATCAATGTACCTCGGCTTTGCCCAAATATGTTGAGGTCCGCTACCAGTCTAAGGCCGGTTACGCACTACATCCGATCCGTGTCCGTGAAATTACGGTTCGCCGTATTACTTCTTGTAGGCAAGTTTACGCACTACATCCGAACTCTATACGTCATAATCTGTCATAATTCAGAACATTTTGAATTCGGAACTCAAATCACGGACACGGACTTGTACTGCGTAAATGTTCCAAATGGATGCAGCTGCATAACATTATTTTACTTGAAGCGACTGCCTATCTGGACTCCACAACCCAGTCACTGGGTAATTCCATACGCCTCAGCAAGACTGGTATCAGATTTGAGGCTTCTGACAGCCGGGACCAACGTTAAATGCTTTCCAAGGCACAGAGGAGTAGTATATCATGGATGATAACCATAATTTTAACCGACTTCAAAAAAGGACGAGGGACAACAATGCAATAGTTACCCATTCATCAGCTTAGAACGCTGAGGGCCTTGACTACCCTGTTTTCTTTTATTGATAAACTCACTTCTCCTTCTTATCTGTCCTAATTCCTTTACTCTGTCCACAGTAAGAATCTTCGCTCCACCAATAATCGTCTTCTACAATGTCCCTCTCAGCACTCTGGGTTTATTCACTCGTCCTTCTTTGTCCAGGCGATCCCCCTTTGGAATGCGCTCCCTCAGAACATCAGGATGGCAACCAGTCGGCTTTCTTTCAAATTGAAGGCACGTAAGCATTTCACGAGAAGTTTGCAGAATCATCACAAAATTTATTTGTTCGTTTCGGAGTCTGTATATCATTGTTTATATGTTTGTATGTATCTAAGTATATATTTATTATTCTTTTTATTTTATTTAAATATATACTTGTTTCTGTATTTATCCTATCATTTAGTTGCACCTGCCTTGTTTTATCTCTCCACAACCCTCAGGTCGACTGGTAGAAAATGCCTAAGGTATTAAGTCCGCCTTTGTACTTATGCATAAAGTTTTGATAAATAAATAAATTCGTCCGAATGGAGCGACTGCCTGTCTGACCAGCCTTGCTCAATCTGATCAATTATAAGAAAAAGCCTGCTCAAAGTTGATCTACTGCATCAAACTCTGTCCTGTAGTGATGTTGATAAATATCTCGCGTCTCATGGTATTGTTCCGAAGCGAGTTGGGCACGACTATGACGCCGCATCCGTGGGCACCGGCAGAGAATGTTGGGTTGCTTGTGGTTAGGTACATATTATGACTTTACGACCGCTTGGGAACGATTAATCACTCTTTATTGCTTAGTTGGTTTGAGAGTTTTTTTTTCAGATAATCGGGGTGTTTCCGCTAGATAAATGTGTCGGGGGTTTTTTAAATTATGAAATTTTTATACCCCGATTCAAACAGTAAAACGCCCATTATTTTTGAACGGCTGAACCGATTTTGTTCAAACATAGCTAATAACACTCTCCACAAAATCACCTTTCAAAAAAAAAAACTAAATCAAAATTGGTTCATCCCTTTAGGCGCTATGATGCCACAGACAGACACACAGATACACAGCAACACACGTGAAACTTCTAACACCCCTCTTTTTCCGGCGGGGGTTAAAAATAGGCACTGGAACTCAAATTGCGTTCAAAAATGTTGAGGAATAATCTTGTGGCGATATAAGAACTTATTTCAAGTAACTATACTACCAATGGTCGTTAACCGTAAGCAGCTGAGTTAGTCGGAATTATGATTTGAGTGAACACAATTATTTAAGACTGGCTGTGCCCGCGGATTCACTCCCGTCAACAGGCCTACCTTACCATCAGTATTATTCTTCCGCGGAGAATCTTAACACCGCCATTCATAAAATGACATCAAATGAACAACGCCATCTATCGAATATGAAGTTCAACTGTCCAAGTAGATACTCGGACAGTTGAACTTTGCGTTTTCATCGGCTCAGTTGCCAAAGAAAAAAAAAAAAAAAAAACTTTGCGTTTGAGTTTTGCGTTGAGTTGGATTGCGTGTGGTGTGATATTTTACGTTAAGTTTTTGTTTCGTTGCAATCTGTTCACTCTATGTATATATATATATATATCGGAGGAAGGTAAATGATCGCTTGTAAACTTATTAATTCAGTTTTATTTAATTGGCAACATTTAGCTTCTGATTCAAATTTCAATTAGATTTTATTCGATTGACAACACTTCATTTCCCTTATGTCAAAATACTTGAATTCGATTGGATGTTCAAAGCGGTGGTTTTGTCGGATGTGTGCTTGAGCCAATAATGAAGCGGCGATCGCCATACTTGGCGATCTGTGTGGGGTCCCCGCCATTGTGGAGCTAGAGTTGGAAAGAAAACGGGCGGACACGCGTTTGGTGTTTGAAAAAGAGTTTGGAGGAATTCTAAAGTGGCGTGTATAAACTTGAAAAGTGTGGTTTTGTTGAGAGAAAGCGAAACTATTGGTGGCCGAATCCACTGCTTCATTGTTGGATCAAGGATTATCTCTAAAACGGCATAAGTTACCTGCCTCGTGCATGCATAACCCACGATAAGCCCACAAGTACGAGGGTATATGGAAGGAAGCCCTCGTGTTTCCGACATCAGAAGTATGAACCAATGCACGCACAAGGCGATGCTAGATCAAATGAGACGAGTAATGGCTGGCGCACTCTCTTTGATGCGCAAAAATTTGCATGGAAGTACCTACCTACATAGAGAGACGTTTCGCAACTCGTCGGCTACCGGAGAGCGGAGACAGGAATATTATGTTGCTCGAATTCAACCGTATAGTGTGGCCTATCCTAGACAATATGCAAAGTCGGGTTGCAGATAATATTAATGATGACATCGATGCCCAATCCTGACTCGATACCTACTGGGCAAACAACTGTGGTGTACAGATGTACAGGGAAGTATAAACTTGAGTATTCTGAAAATAATTAGTACCTATCTAATGCCTTGTGAAGTTTAGCCACAATACCTATTGTTTTTCTTGGTATAAAGTGGCTAAAATTTAAAATAAATTTCTATTTTCGTTATGATGCTAAAAGAAACTTAGCCAGTTTCATACTGTCAGTGGAATTCGCATGAGAATAAGAAGACTTGTGTAAATACAGTGCAAGAGAGCAAACATCCTTAAGCTACAACTTGATTCAACAAAACATTACGCTTGTGTGAAAACTTGCTCATAGACATGAATTTTTCAGGCATTCGTACAATATGCAACAAATAGCATGGACATCTGAGCCCTTCAACATGGCTGCTGTGGATACCACAAGACCTTTTGTGACCAGCTGTGTGTGGTGATACAAGTGCGGAGCTCAGGTTCCATTTCAAAAGGCAATACATAACCCGCAGCCTACAGCGCTATGAAAGAGGAAATTTAGTGGTGTTATACATGCCACTGCGGTGATCAATCCATTTAATATTTTCTGGTAGCATCTAGGAGTCTGGACTTGTGCATGTGTGCATGGTCGGCACTGCTGCCTGACCCATCCGGGAGCACAGGCTTAAGGTATGTTACTTTGATTGATCTGCATTCAACAATCTGTGCAGCTGTGCATTTTTGTGGCAGCCGAAGTATGTATTGGGTTTGGATTTACCTAAGTTTTACAATTAATTCTTGCATTCATTGCAATCTATAACTATTGCATTATTTTGTTTCATGGAAATGTGTCATGTAAGTTACATAAAAAGAGTAAAAAAAAAAAAAAAAAAAAAAAAAAAAATTATTCAAACAGCG
Organism: Orthosia gothica; assembly: GCA_949775005.1. Classification (NCBI taxonomy): domain Eukaryota; kingdom Metazoa; phylum Arthropoda; class Insecta; order Lepidoptera; family Noctuidae; genus Orthosia; species Orthosia gothica. The sequence goes on from OX459035.1 coordinate 25,259,525, forward strand.
CTATCTGTGTAATGGTGTTGATACTGTATGTTTCTTTCAATAATCATCGAAATTAGATTCGGGACCCCATTAGCCGTACTATGCTGCTTGAAATAACTTATTGAATAGGTGCATGAATTTTTTTATGATCAATTAAAAAAAGAACAATTCAAATTCATTTTTACATAGACAGAATGAGAAGTCAGTCCATGTCACGCCATCTATTGATATCCTTGCTTTGTTCGAGCTTTGAAATATTTTGTTTCATCAAGTATTTAATCATTTTTATTCACCAACAAAATAAACAACAAAACGATTTTCGCAATTTTATGTTTCTAATGTACTCGGAGCATTGGAACGTGGGGACGAAACGCAAAAAAAAAAATGAGATTTCATTACATTATTATGTTGTTAGAACAATAATACACAGTTTTGTGACCACTAGTGCTGTCACAAGCATAAACACAGATAATAAATAGGTTGTTAGTTTACTGACAATCGAGAAGTAAAGATATTAGCAATCCGTTTTTTTTTATATGTTTGAACACTAGGAATTTTAGCCATGCATTTTTTATTAATAGGTGTCACTTCAGATTTACCGTAAATATTACTACCACTGAGTTTGTTGTTGATTTGATCTCAAAGGGAATTTGTGAATATGCTATTCCTTGGAAACAACATACTTTCTAACTGTTCGCATTGGTATTTTCAATACAAGTTTGAATCCAGTTACGGAACGCAAAAAGAAAAATCATAATAATAGTCGATCTTTAGCATCTTTGACCGATTGGGGTTGTTTTCACAACTAAATTAAAGTATCAGGTATAAGGGAACAATATTTATTTTGTTTACGTTGAGTTCATTTATGTTTGTGATATACATTCAATTATTTTTAAAATGATATTTTGGTTCATATCAAAACAGAAAAATCTTATCTCGATTTTCTAAGGTGAAATATTGATTCGCTGGATCGATTCAGTACTGGATATCGATTGAAAAAAAACGTTTATTTATTTTTTTTGTCCTTAAAATCGATTCGTCGATTAATCGATAACAGAACGTCATCCCTTGCTCATCTCTTTAAGACATAAAGACATTGACAAGTAAGTGTCAACATTCGAAAAAGTTTGATGATACAAAACAAATAACTTTGATATGATTTTTAACTTAAAAGTTACTAGATAAAGACTAGATTATTAATAAATCGTTACAATGTGTGAGTCACTGTGAGGATTAGACTTTTAACTTTTGCATTGTTGCAAAGACATGCAATAACTTTCAGTTAAGAGCTATGTAATCAAGATTATTTTCAAACCAGTGTTAAAGTTTAGTGAAATAGTTTGTTGTTCTACTCGATTTGCAATCTTACAACCTGCAAACATCACGAGGATTAACGTTACTATAGCCTAGACAGTTGGCGTTTAGTTTTGTTGCTACCAACGGTTGAATAAAGGTAAAGTTAATGTCTGAAGTTGTTATATATCGCATTGTAGAGAACTAACCAACTGATAACATGTCATTCTAATGGTACCTACAAATAAAAATGATTTAAATTGACTATGGTGAATGACAAGTGCAACTAGACATTTAGATGGTGTCGAGAAGACGTGTTCAGGTATTATGAGATGCTCGAGAGCCAATAACTGTTCCAAGTTGTGGCTGAGGATGAGATAGATGTTCAATTGGCAACATTTTAATTCACATAGAACGGTTTCTCAGTTTCGTGGGTCAGAGAGATGACGGAGTCAAGAGTTTATTCGGCGTTTAAGTTGAAAGTGCATTCTGTGTAGCGAATGTATTTGCTAAGTTATTGTGAATTGTAGACCACGGATGGGATACTTGGGTTCTATTTGATGTACTTGGTACATGGGTTTTTGTTTTTTTTTTTTGGAGGAAACTAGGAATGGTTTCCTTGTTCTGTGTTGTTCAACGATGCTTGGCCTCGGTAATCTTGAACATTGTTCAAAATTTTTAATAATTGTAGCATCTCTTTAAAATTAAGGTTTGTATTTGTGAATTGTGTGGTGTCATGTAGGAAGTCTAGTACCTACCTAACTTGAATAATAAGTTTGGAATTTAAAGTATACTGTCAGTAATGGCTGTGCTAACTTGTTGAATAGTCTGTGCTGGTCATTTTGAACATACCTAACGTTATTTTGTGTTATTTCATTCAAGTTGGATAAGATAATGTTAACACAGATGTAAAGTCGGTGATGTGCGGTGCATGATTTAATTTTTAGTTTGCAAAGTTGGTAATGTTTGGTGTTGTAAGTTATTATACCTATCGTACTGAGAGTTTGGTATGAAATCATGAACATAGAATAGAGTTCTTGAGTATGCTTTTGGCTGTGTATGAAATCATGAACATAGAATAGAGTTCTTGAGTATGCTTTTGGCTGTGTATGAAATCCTGAATGTGAGGTTGCCGTTGTATTCAGAATAAAGATTGATACTGAGAGAAAAGATTGAAATAACAAATTTCATTTTGGTTTAAAGGTGCTGTTTGGAAGTGAAATGGAATTCTGAATGGTGGCAATTATGTGTTGAATTAAAGGCTTTGTTTGGTTCATGATGAGTTTGAGAAAATCTGAAAGATTAAGTACCCATTGACGTAACTGAATGTAATATGTTGAAGACTGATTCAAATCAATCTAGCAATGGTGAGGTCGTGTGCATGGTCAAAGGACTGACTGTGCGGTGAAGAGTAGTCACTGCGGTGACTGCTGTAGCCTTTGATAGGCTGGTGAGTGGTCAGAGATGACTGCTGTAGCCTAAGATAGGCTGGTGAGTGGTCAGAGATGACTGCTGTAGCCTTTGATGGGCTGGTGAGTGGTCAGAGATGACTGCTGTAGCCTAAGATAGGCTGGTGAGTGGTCAGAGATGACTGCTGTAGCCTAAAGTGGGCTGGTGAGTGGTCAAAAGATGACTGCTGTAACCGAGATGGGTTACGAGGCCTGGTCAGGATGACTATGGTTGCAGGATGGTCACAGGGTTGACCATCAGGAGGCACAGCAATTGCTGTGGGACCAAGAAACATTGCTGGATATGTATGGGGGGGAGCCTAGTCCCTCTGGGGCTTCGGTGACCTGTTGTTTAATGTATGTGGCATGGGTATCTGGCAGTCTTGTTGCTTCGAGAGGACCGGTTGTCTGGGGGAGCCTGGTCCCTCTGGGGCTTTGGTGACCTGTTGTCTGGGGGGAGCCTAGTCTCTCTGGGGCTTTGGTAACCTGTTGTGTGTCTGGGGGAGCCTGGTCCCTCTGGGGCCTCGGTGACCCGTTGTTTGGTGTATGTGGCATGGTATGTTGTGTTGGGCGTTTGAGTGGTTTCAGGCACACTTAGTGCTTCGAGACCGACTTGACGTCTGTTGGGAACCTGGTACCTCTGGTGCTTCGGTAACCGTTTAGAATGTGTGAGTGTTAATATGGTTGTCTAAACGATGAGGTATCTGTTTCTATAGTACGACGATGGTTGTGTATGGTGTACGGTGTGGAGACCTAGATTTACATGGACAATGTGAAAGCTATGAAAATTATGTTTTCATGAGTAAAGAAGTTCTTGATTTTAGTTGTCGGCTGGTAATATACGGTGTTGATTGAAAGTTTCACGTGGAAGATGTCACGACCACGTAATTTTTTTTTATTTGGTCAGGAGCGGCCGAACTTTACCTATTGTTTAGGTAATTATTTTTTTCTTCTCTTGGTTTTTGTTTTTTTATCACAATTGAGTAACGATGTTGTTCATCTTGTTCATCGCTCTACATCAAACGTGGGACCGTTTGAATGTCAAGATGGCCGTATCGGAGGAAGGTAAATGATCGCTTGTAAACTTATTAATTCAGTTTTATTTAATTGGCAACATTTAGCTTCTGATTCAAATTTCAATTAGATTTTATTCGATTGACAACACTTCATTTCCCTTATGTCAAAATACTTGAATTCGATTGGATGTTCAAAGCGGTGGTTTTGTCGGATGTGTGCTTGAGCCAATAATGAAGCGGCGATCGCCATACTTGGCGATCTGTGTGGGGTCCCCGCCATTGTGGAGCTAGAGTTGGAAAGAAAACGGGCGGACACGCGTTTGGTGTTTGAAAAAGAGTTTGGAGGAATTCTAAAGTGGCGTGTATAAACTTGAAAAGTGTGGTTTTGTTGAGAGAAAGCGAAACTATTGGTGGCCGAATCCACTGCTTCATTGTTGGATCAAGGATTATCTCTAAAACGGCATAAGTTACCTGCCTCGTGCATGCATAACCCACGATAAGCCCACAAGTACGAGGGTATATGGAAGGAAGCCCTCGTGTTTCCGACATATATATGTATCTTTTGATAGAAGGAACTGATTGCGATGAAACAAAAACGATAAAGATATATTTAGTTGCTTAAACACGTTTAGACGTGCAATACACGCAAATGCAGGATAACATTAAAAAAGATACAAAAAGTTCGGACATGTTTGCCACATACTATGGCGTGCAAATTTTTTCGAAGTGAATATCCATGAACAATTACGAAAATTAATTCAATTACAATAATTACAAAATGTCAAACAATAAAAAAACTGCACAAAAATAATAAAACTGTCAAAAAAATAACAATTGTCAAATAAAGATATACGCCAAATCTATACTAAACCAATTACTAAAACTTAGTATTACTTCAAGTTACGCACAATTTGGATGTATTTAAGTTATCTACATTTCGTTAATTTTACGTGATGCGTGCACAACTAAACAGACAAACTGACAAAAAATCCAAAAATGGTGGAAATGGATTCTGTTGTTATTTTTTTTTATGAATTATTTTCAATGTACAAAAACGACTTTTCTACAGTTTTATTATATGGGTTGATTGATTGATGATAATACGTATCGATCACATCACACTAACTACCTTTATGACCTTCCTGATAATATCAATATAATCTACTACACAACAATACCTAGTAACTTGAACAATACCAAGTACATAAGCTTATACGTCCGGCGTAATATGATCGTTGCAATCTTACTTTGCAGTCTCTGAAAACCTAATTGCCTGACAAGGTTATAAAACGTGTCTGATGCACGATTGCCTAATTGATTTTATACACGTTGTCATGCAGATACAGCACCCGCAGACAGATGCAATAAAATATATTTACAATGCATGTCCTCGAAAAGAGCGTTTTCCAGGCAGCCAAACTGTGCGGAAAGTGTCACTTTTTTTCACTAGTGCTTTTTACTTTCCTGTATTTTTTTTAATTTTTGTCTCCAAAAATTAAACCAAAATCAGCCCGACGCATAGAGTTTTTATTATTTGAGAAAAGTTTTACAAATCAGTTATGTACTGATTATCATTCATATAAAAGGTAAAATAAAACTAATACTTCATTTTAGGCGTTTTTAATTACTCTAGATTTATATTTTGATCAATAAATTAATTTTAAATATTCATTAAATATGTTTGGCAGAACGTATATTTTGCTCGTGCCTTATTGCGTTACGATGTGACAGCTTTTTGCACATGCGCAGTAGATATGCCCGAGGAACTATTAGTTAATCTGTGGATAAGCCGAACGCACTTGAATAAGCCCACCATTTTATTAATTTATTAATTTCCTCGCACAATGCATAGTAAAATGTTGTATGATACACGTACGTAAGATGATTTCCGACTCGTGTCGATTTATCCACTCAATCGCTTCGCTCGCTCGTTAATAAAAATTCCACTCATCGGAAATCACCTACCTTCCGCACTTGTAGCATAAATAACTATTTTAGAACAACGACATTTGTCATACAAAGATAGAACTTTTTCTATGAAAACATTGTTGTCGCACCTGTCTGAAGAACCCTATAGTTTCATTATTAAATCACCGACTCTACTTACCGTCATAACAAACTGTAAAGACATACCTAACAGACAACCCTTAATTAATCATTGATTAACAATTAAGCAGCCACCGAACCCAATAAACGTCAGTCAGCGTTAAATGGCTTTTTCAGGTACATCACTGCGGTACCCCATTCATTGTCCATGTCAGTGCCGCACCACCAACCGTGAATTCTGCTCTCCTAGTATCTGTGGTGTAATTAATGATTCTATTGGCTTTGTTTTTCTTACTTTGATAGGCTTTAAATAAATATACACCGTCGTACCTACATTTTTCAAGTAATTGATTAGCTCTTATCCGACTCCTAGCAGGAGTGTAATGTTTTTATTTAGATTCAGTTTATAAAGAATGATTGATCCTGCCTTTTCCAATAAGGTTGACGTGCAGTCGTACTTTTTTTCAATCACGACAATTATATCAACGTAACTTCTGCTCTCTTAATATTTTGTATTGGTGTAATTAATGATTATATTGTTTGTGTTTTGTTCTTACATTTCAGGTTTGAAATAAACCAGGTAAATGTACATATTGCAAGATGATTGTACTTTTATTTAGATTCAGCTTGAAAATAATGATACAGCATTGCCTTTTCCAATGTGGTTGCAACCTTGCTACAGTCTGCTTCCAGTGTAACCAGATGAAACAATATTACTAACATATAGAAGACCATCTGCCCTCCACATCCAATATAGCCCTACAGTATTTTATGATTTGACCAAGTCTAACTTTTGAATGCAGACCAACTGTAATCCTTGTTGTAGATTTTCAAATTCCATCTGCGAAGATTCGAGAATGGTCACCCATACATGAATTGTCCGATAGTCTCTACTTATCCTCGCAAATCATCTGAGCTCTGTCGCTTTTCTAGCGTACATTACCTACCAATTTCATCCATCAAACTAAAAACAAAATTACCAAACAACCATTTATAGGAATTTCCGTTGATGTTCGACCTCTGCTCACTCCACGGCGACTAGATAAGTGCTAAGTTTACAACATCTGCGACACTAACGGAAACTATACAACTTTGTCGTGGCAGCTGTTGACACTTTATGTTAGCCTGGTATCCCTCGGGGTATTACAAGAAAAGGTTTTAACTTTTGACGGAAATAATTGATTACTTTTGCATTTATGTAGATAGTAGTATTTTTGGCGATTAACCAACTTTAAAAAATGCTCAGTCCTTAATTAATTGTTTAGAAATGTACAGTACCATTCTGCTTTCGATGGGTTTAATGTAGTATACCTAAGCACAGATTACATATTAGTTACTACCTAAGTTCAAATCAATTTGCCGAAATGCGAGAGGTTCCGATTTTAATCAAAAAAGAATAATGGAAAACTCTTAATGGCCCGACATCTCGTATAAAACCTTCCTTCAGACGAGACGTCTCATGCAGACGTCGACATAAAAAGGAGTGCCTACCTACTATCACACAGACGAATATATTCGCACAAAGCTCGTAAACAATTTATTCAGTCATTGGAGTCCGGTTAAAAAAACAAACATCTTACTGCCCTTGTCACATGTTATTTGAAGTCGGCGCAATACGTTTTTTTCTTACATGTCCCTCCCCTTGTTTACTGTAACACTATTATAATGAGTGAATTAACAATCTGAAAAAGGGAGTGCCCTTTTTTCTTGACACAAATCATCCACATTTTATACGCATCTAATAATCTTTTATCCCTCCACTTTCAATAAAAAACGGGACAAGGAGAAGCCTTCACTTATACCTTGAAGAACCTACGTTAAAAATAGGAACTCTAATAATAAATTGATAGCAAAATGTATGCAGGTATGTATCTAAATTTTAGCCATATTTAGATACATCTCTGCAAGTATATGAGGCGAGCGTCAGTCGGTCAAACTCAAAATAAACTTGCGACCTCTACACGTTCAAATCAGATGTCCATCCCGTGAGAGTACACCTTCGACCCGAGAAGGGACTAGGCGAACATAAATATGAGTAGTTACATAACCTAACGTTACAGTGCCCGCCCTAAAAGCATCAGTCCACATCAAGGAACGAAGCGAAGAAAGTCCACTCGTAATGAGTAGATTAATGGCCGCTACGGGTAGGATTTATTAAATAAGTTATGAATTAATGTACGGACTGGAGGTGGAATTCAGACCATTTACGTAAACTGAATGTTTAGGTGAGTTCCAGGGTTAAAGATCAGGGTTCCAGCAAAGTTTGACTGCACTTTTTTCTAGTACTAGAGAAATATGAGTCCTTTGTTCGCATAAATGCTACTTGTCCATGTGGCAATTCATAAAGAACTAACTTTTGCCCGCGGGTTCGCTTGTCACCTACTCTGCAGGAATTGTATTTTTTTCGGGATTAAAACTTACCTACACTGACCAGTAGTGTAACTTTCTAACATTGAATGTTCTTCATCGGCTTATTTCTTCCAGAAATTAACTTTTACAAACAAAATATATCCAACAAACAAGGCAATCTAAGAGTCCTCTACCAAAGTTGCTTGTTGCCTGTCAATTTGGCAATGTGAAATAATGTCTTGTCTCATTTCAGTGAGTTGATCAAATAAATCTATCCAGAGAACAATTTCGGGCCATTTCTTCACATGAGACTTCTGACCAAAACGTTTAGTTATAATTCGCAGCTCAGAGTTTTATTAGCTGAAACGGTATTTTATTGCGCGCCTCATAAAACATACGTGAGGGACCAGGGCATCGTCATGATGTGAGATGTATATTTTTATAGGACAGATGCTGGTCATTTCATACTGCGACCCTTGGAAACTTTCCTAGTGACTTATACTTTTCTAAATTAAAGTTTGTGTTGAAAATGTGAATAAGCAAAAATGAGGGATGGATACAATTCAAATCCGACTAGAATAAAAACATTTTTGGTTATTTTTAGACTAGCAAAGGTACGTCAATTTTGTTGCAAATTAAATCTATATTCTCTGTGGGTTAAGGTAGAGCTGTGCTTAATACATTTCGTCAGATATGTTTAATTCTTATATGATAAATATTAGTACACTATCGTTATTCGGTCACAAATCCCGACTGAAGTCTGACTGACTGTTTTCCATAGGCACAGGGTCTCAGCGCTAACAATAAAGGCGGTACCCCGAGCAAAACGCCCCGCGAGCCGTTTTTTGTGCTGTTTTTAGGAGCTATCTACTCGTTATTTAAAAAGAAATATCAATTAATAAAAATACATAAAGATTCTACATAATATTGATTCTAAAATGGTAGTTTTTTTTTTATGTTGTATATATTTCACTAATCTCCTTCCAAAAAAACATAAAAATGAGAAATAATTATTGATATTATGCATCTCCTCGTAAAGTGTTTATTAATTATTTTTGTACTGACACTAATGGATAGACAATTTAATAACGAACATTTTTGTAGATTTTTTTTTTCAAAAGTGCATAATTCGATTTTATAAAGATTTTATTCTAAAATCTGGGCGTATTTACTACTGTAATTCATGCGCCACCAGTGCCGCTAGACCAATAGGTATGCTCATATCTCATGCCGATTTTTTGATCAGGGTACCGTCTTAAATAAATGTCACTAGATCGCGCGATATGCATCGAAATGTTATTGAATTGTGTGTAAAATTAACATTTTCTAGAATTGGTCATAAAAATTATATGTTATTTTTTAATCAACTCTAAGCACAAGATTATGGAATATATAAAGATTATTTGAATGGATCATTTAAAATTGATGCCAATAGATGGCGCGTTTTTAAATTTCTGAGGCATGCTATTAGTTTTTTTTAATTTGTATTGTAACACATTTTGGTACAATGAAACTGTAAAAACGTGCAAAAAAATACTATAAAACAAAACTTCACTGTATTTAAATAATAAAATCGTCACGAACCGAGAAAACCCTAATAATTGCAAGTCGCTGCTAACACAATCTATAGCCGTGGAACCGTGTTTCGTCTGATTAAAAACAATACTTTTAATCAGACGAAAACCGCTAGTTACGTTGGCACGGATTCTTTGTATGGAATGAGGCATCTGTATGCTAGTATTTTATTATCTGTGACATCTGGAATATTTCAGATGCAGCTCGGAGTACATGGGACTGAAACATTATTGGCGAAATATGGGTGTAATATAGGTATTCCTCTGCCAAATCTTTCGCGAAATTGAGGCGTGATCTTATGTGTTTTTTATGCACCGGACTGCCGCGGTCTTGACCAGGTCGTCACATCACCTAGAGGGAGGCCTATGTGAATGCGAAACGCACAAAGTCAAAGTATTTATTAGTGTGTTTTTTGGTGATACAGTAGGTCTTATAGTTAGATTATGGTGACTCAAAAAACTACCCATTAGGGCATACACTATTTAACAATATAAGAATTTAAAATCAATATTTCACACAAATTAACAAAATGTCAATATTAACAATCCGATCAGTGTGGCGACGCTTGGGGCCTATAGCCAGCAGTGGACGTCTTTCGGCTAAAATGATGATGACTATTTAGAGTAGCCATCCTAGATTTGATTATCTTTTAAACACATAACATTATTTTTATTTATTTATGTACACACAAAACACTTTACAGAGAAAATATAGAATACAGATAGAAGAGCACAAAGGTACTGCATAATTCAATAGAAATTTCTTCCAGCAGACCTGCGACAGTTGGATGATAGACGAAGACACAGTGTGTAAAAATATATAATGAAACCTAAGATAGACTAAAATAACTTAAATAATTATATATAAATTACACATATACCTTAACTAAATATAAGTATAGAAAATATAAAATAGGTACATGCGTAAAATATACAAAATTACAATATGGTAGAGAGATAATGTTCTTTGACTTGTTTTTTGAACAGAGATACATTTTGAGAGTCACGGATTTTAGGTGGAAGTGAGTTCCACAATCGTACTGCATGAACAGAGAAGGAGTAGGAATATAAATGAGTTTTACTCAAAAATGCATGTAATGTGGTCATTATTTTGACAACCTTGTTTGAGCAAAGTCGACCTTGCCGTTCTGTTTCAAGGAGCGGCCGGCAAAGTTTTGCTGGCCGCTCTAACAGGCTGGCAATGTTTTGCCGGCCGCTATTTTGACGTTTCAACGTTTTAAAAAATAAAATCCAAATAGTTTTTATTTAAAACACAGCTGTTTGTAACTATAGAGATAGGTACAAAAAGATTTTATTCCATATTAGGCTGTATAGTTCCAAACTACCATTGCTCAAAAAAAAAAACAAAGAAGTAACAAAAACGCGGTTCAGTGAAAATTTTGTTTTTATTTAGTGACTTTTTTGCTAAAAATGAGCTCTCAAAGCGAAAATTCTTCCGATTCAATGTGTTTAACACCGCCAGACATTAAAAATGAAGCTAAATTAGTGGTTGAAAATTTAATACCGCGAAACTCAAAGTTTTTCCTTTGAGTATAAGTAAGTATAAGCTTGCATATGAAAAATTTGTGCAGTGGAAAATCAGTAGGAAATCTAAATCTTTATCCGAAAATGTTTTTCTTTTCAATAATACAGCAGTTAAACACCGCATTAGAATTATCGCAAACTATTAGTAATATCAAACCGGGCAAGTCGGTGTTGAATTTTAGTAACTGTACTTTACTTTTGTCATTTTAATAAAAAATCTAGTAAATTAATATATTTTTTATTTAAATTACTTGCTGGTTTTATTTAGATTAGGTACTTGCATTTTTGAGTAAAGCACTATACAAAACGTTGGCCCAAAATGACTGCTTCGCTGGTCACGCTATGATTGCCTCGAGCTAGCCTAGCTACGCTCTAGGCCTTTCTGCTTGGCCATCATTGCAGCCCTTGCTGTCCTCGCTGTAAAGGCCTTGACCTACGGTCTCGGCCTTTATCTCAGCTCGTCCATCAAGTGCTGCACGCTGACCGCGCTGTGTCGGCCTGGAGCTGCGCTACGCTGCGCTACGCTGCGCTGTCGGCCATAATCAGCGCGACCAGCAAAGTAGTCATTATAGACCGCGGCAGTAATGTACTATTATGGGATGGGAAATTGAGATGAAGTTTAAGGCGGGATCTACAAAGAGCGTTTAAATTAATTTTAATGTGTTTAAAAGATAATCAAATCTAGGATGGCTACTCTAAATAGTGTCTGTCTATCGTATCCGAGAGAAATGGACACAATATGGTAGAATTTCAAACTAATCCGATAGCAATTAGCAACAGTTGCAGTGGTAGATTAAGTTAATTAAGATAGCACGTGTACAGTTATGTCAAGTGCAATTACTGGATAATACGTACTTGCGTTCATTTTAACGGTTGGCTGTAATCATCACAGACCATTTCATATGCATTTGAACTAGGAGTTTATGAAACCATGGGACTTTTAGGAAACCAATTATTATATTCTCGCTGTCATGATATTTAGTTGAATCTGAATAATTTGCTTAAATGCTAAAATAGTTTACGATTTAAATTAAATCAATACGATGTGATGTCAATCTGCCTAGCCTTTTTCCCCGACTATATTGGGGTCGGCTTCTAGATGCTTACGATGTGATGTATTTTTATATAATAATATGTACGAACATACATATAAAATCACGCCTTTTTCCCATGGCAGTAGGTAGAAACTACCAATCAATACTACTTCTTACTCTAGCTTTTGATGCCCTGGCTGGAGGCTCTAGTCACAGTATAAATATGGACAAACAGTACGGAAACTACCTACAAACGCTCGAAACGGCACACTCACACAAACATGTGCACCTACGAGACCTCTAAGCAGTGTTCGCGGTGCTGTCAGTAGTGCGGGCATAGACATAATAAATAGTATGGACTGGAAATAACTACAAAAAAAACGTGCCTACCTAAACCTTAAATTGTCACATAAAATGGCTGCCGATTCTATGGTTGTGTCAATCACGGAACACACACACATTAATAATACAAAAAGTAAACAACCATTTGACAGCAGAACTACCACGAACACAACCACAAAATTCGTCACATAAAATGGCGAATATGGCACGTACCTACAACTGTCACTACGTCATAACAAAATGTTGCCTTAATGAGCAACAACTGAAATATTGTTGTCTCTTTTGTCTAATACGATTACTACATTAGAAAGAATGAAACAAAACGATGTTTCACATTCTGTATCGTATTTCACTCATATTTGTATAAGCTAATGTATGTATAGAACATCGCGGCGCCTCCATATTTTTCCTAGCTCATTGCTTAGGAGTCTCGTTGATGCGCATAATTATGTTTGTGTGTGCCGTTTCGAGCGTTTGTAGGTAGTTTCCGTACTGATCGTCCATATTTATACTGTGCTCTAGTTTACTAGATTAGTCTCCACAGAATCACCCGGTTATGCAGTAGCCAATCATTTTGATTGAAATGCGAAACGCCCCACACAAAAAATATACTTCCAATTATAATCATCAATCAATATATTAATAATATCACCAATACATATAATCAAAATATATATATTGAAAAAATATATATTTATATTGTCAAAAAAGTTTGCCAAAGTGTTAAAGGATAACCAACACAACCTATTTCCATCATTTTTGGCTTTTAAGTCTGTTTATTTGTGCACGCATCACGTAAAATGAATAAAACCAATGCAGATAACTTGTATACATAAAAATTGTGAGTAACTTGAACTACGTATATTTCTTAATTCTTGTGTCATCGGAATCGGCTCACTCTATCAAAAGATGTATGAATTTAAAGTGTTCAAGAAGTAAAATATCACAACAAACGCTTTTCAGATTCTCGGACAGTTGAACTCCATATTCGATAAATGGCGTTGTGCATTTGTCGTCACAAGGGAATTTATCAATATATCGTGGCCAGATCTCAGAATGTATCACTTCATGATATGGCCAACCATTTCATGATATGGTTGTATTTCATGTCATTTTCACATTTGCTATACAGCTACCTTGAAGAACATGTTGCACTTCAGGAATGGTCGACCGTTTTGGGAGATACGAACGCACAATAATCTTTAACCCTAGACAAGTGTCATTATATCAGCGATGGCTATGGTTGAAATGCCAAAAAGTGAGAGATTGATCACTATCACGTCTCAAAAAAAATCTTTATACGATTCGTAGCCGATATTTTCCATCGAGTCACATCCAACGCGCGCTATATGCAAATGTCATTCACAATTAATTCTACCCGGCGGGCAATGTATTACGTGATCGTGCATACTCATCGTCTTATCACAGTTTTTACGTACACATGCATCGATATGGGAACTTTAATAGAGTGTATTTGGAGTTCATTCTTTCTGGATTTATTGGCGTTTAGTATGGTTGTCTCTATCTTTTTCGTGGTTAATGACATTTGGGTAAAAGAGATGGTAATGCAGCATCTAGTCCACTTTAAGTTATTTTTTGTTTTCGGAGGGGATCCTTCAAATTAGCCATAAAAAATTGCTCAGAATAACACTCGATCCTAGACCACTCTCGTCTAGCTACTACCAGGCACCCAGAAAAGATTGTAGGTACACCTAGCCTGCTTCCCTATGTTTGCCGATTCACTGTCTCTATTCAAGAACGTGTCTACTCCAACGGTCAATGCAGTTCTAGGGCTAATATGACATGCCTATTGCCACTTAAGCTTGCTTATTCTATCTAATTATTTAAGTACTAGGGGGGTGGCTATTGGCATGAAGACTAACAGAGAAGTATGCAAGAAGAAGAAGACATGTTGTGCCGGCCCCAAATATTTAAATTGGGGTATGCTCAAGATGATGATAATGAAGTAGGTACTAGGCTAGCATAGATTATTAGGATATTGTTTCGTACATATTAATGGCGTCGAAGGTTCAACCCAACGATGTGAGAATACAATCTGTTTTTGTTCAATATTTGAACCCTATTGTTAATTGGGTTTCCTCTAGAACATTTCCAATTAAGAGAAAGATTAATAGTTTAAGATAAATAGGATGATTCTAAAACTACGTTAGGGACTAGGTATCAGACGTAATTTAGTGCTTGAAATAAACCCTTTTTAGGGTTCCGTACCTCGAAAGGAAAAAAGGAACCCTTTTTGGGCTCACTTTGTTGTCCGTCCGTACGTCTGTCTGTCGGTCAAGACCTTTTTTCTCAGGAACGCGTAAAGGTATCAAACAGAAATTTATATCAAGTACCCAAGTCTACTGTCCCTGAAAGCTGTGAAAAAATCAAAATTCTAAGCCAACGCAATCTAAAGATACAGGTGTTTATGCCACAAATTTCCGCAAAATGTCGACACTCGCAAGGGTATCAAAACCAACAGGGTACTGCCCGTGAATTCAGAATCTTGAAATTTGGTATGAAGCAACGTCTTATAGCACAGATAAAGGAAAAATTGCGAAAACCGTAAATTATTAGTAACATCATTTTATAAAAATATTTTTAATAATTTTAAACTTACTATACCCCTTTCCTCATGAACGCGTAGAGGTATTACATTGAAATTCATATCTAATACTCAGGTCTATAATACCTTTACCGTGGTCGCTTACAATGGGCCTCAGAATCAGAAAGCTTACAGTCACTCAAAGGGCAATGGAGAGGGCTGTGATCGGAGTTTCCTTGCGTGATCGAATCAGAAATGTAGACATCCGCAAGAGAACTAGGGTTACCGACATAGCCCGAAGAATTGCCAAACTTAAGTGGGCAGGGCACATTGCTCGCAGAACGGATGGCCAATGGGGCAGAAAGGTTCTGGATTGGCGACCGCGAACCGGGAGACGTTGCGTTGGAGGGCCTCCCACCAGGTGGACCGATGACCTGATGAAGGTTGCGGGGATCCACTGGTTACGATATGCACGGGACCGGTCAATGTGGCGACGTTTGGGGGAGGCCTATGTCCAGCAGTGGACGTCTTTCAGCTGATATGATGATGATGATGATAATACCTTTAAGCTGAGGTTTGTACGGAACCCACGTTGCGCAAGTCTGACTCGCACTTGGCCGTTTTTTATAAACAAAGGCACACTCTATTTCGATATCTGTAATGTATTTTTTACCGACCTTTTTTCATGTCGTGAAAACCCGCAAACCTTCAAAGCAAGAGTGAAAAGGCATTTTCTGGGCTCGTTGGATTCATTTTAGACCGACCGACCGCCTAACATCTGGTGAAATCGAAGGAAATTTGGTATTGGAACATTAATTGTAGAATGAAGCAAAAAGAACACATTTGAAAGTTAGTAAACCATAGAAAATATAAAGTAGAACTAGAAAGCAAAAAAAGTTTTAAAAAAATACGGGATAAAAAGCCTACGTTACTCTTTACAACATCAGCACACCAGTGAAAGGCCCGTCAAAATCGGCCCAGCCCTTTCGGAGATTACCACAGACAGACAGAGAAAATTTAAAAAAAATACCTTTTGTTAATACCGTTCAATAAAACGTTATTATTTTGGTATTACATACATACACTTGAATTGTATTTATTTGTATCTACACTCATAACGTAATGTTCCAATTATGAATTCAAAAAGTATTGCATAAACACGTACTTTATTTTCGTGGAAAAGTAAAATAAAAAAAAAAACCATTACAGTGCAACATTTTCCTTCGATTTTCAAACAACTGCATCTTAATTTATATAGCAATAACTTTCTTAAGCAATAACTTTTTAATTTTATAGCACACTTTTACTTTTTAATTTATTAGCGCTTATGAGCTAGTGTCACTGTCTATGGATGCGCGCGCTGCGCTGTTATGGTGCAGTGAGAATCTAAATTGCCCGCTATACTGCATATATTTCGTTATATTTTTCGTTTCTACTTTTATTTTATTTTAACTGTATGAGTGAAGATAAAATAGTGTTTGCAACGGCATATAATTAGGTATTAAAACACGAGCGTGTTAATATTATCACATTCGGCTTCGCCTCATGTGATTAGCCCACGCTCGTGTTTAATAACCCCTATTATATAACCATTTCATAAACTACTATTATAGATATAGATGTATTACCAGCTAGTTGTCCGAAGAGATAAACCCAAACACATTGATTGTAGGAAAATTGGCGGAACGAAGTAATTTAGTCCTTAACTGTATCCAAATAAACAAGATTTTCAGTTTAATTTAAAACGTGGGACACAGACTTTCGCTTTTCGCAATGTAATTATTGTGGGCGCGAGACTATTTCTCATCTCGCGCAAGTTGTAAATAGGGCCAAGGACAGGACTTGCCGGGACCGGCCAGTAATTGCTAGGACGAAGAAATGTTTCATCTATCTAAATCTGAAAAAAACAATATGAACTTTGAAAATATAGCGTACATTGATTAAAAAACTATTTTATAAAATAATACAACCGACTTACAACATTACAAAGTGAAAAATAACTTCAAATTCGGCAGTTGGTGTCAAAAAACGAAGAAACTAAATTAGGAACACCGACTTCCGAAATTGAAGTTATTTCTCATTTTGCAGTGTTTTTATTTGGAGGTCGTATATATATATTATATATATATATATATATCGTATTTTTTTATAAAAACAGTTTTTGTGATAGATTTTCTCAGATTATAAAAAAAAAACTGAAATATGAACAACGTTTAGTTTTTCCGTATGAAACTTTCATACGGAAAAACTAAACGTTAAACTCAGTTTTGTGAAAAGAATACCATCTGTTCTCTAAACATAATGCAAACATAAAATTTATGTACTCTTAAGTTATTGTTTCATTTTATTTAGTTTTGTCAATAGTAGCTGAGTGGATCTCATTATCAGTACATAATCACCTCTTCAATAGCCATAAGTTATGGCTGACATGCTGGTTATGACCTATAACATCTTTCATTTCCTCACGACATCTTCCTCATTCCTCTGCATCACATACCATGACAATTTCCACACAACTTTTCGGCCAACCTTATACCTTTACGGACGCAACACCATAATATATTGCTCTTAGCATTCTCTTCGCAGCTACATGCAATGGGATTATTATATTATACTAGCTGTTTCCCGCGACTTCATCTGTGTAGCATTAGTACTTTGAATAGCCTGTTTTTTTATATCGCGCTATAATATTATTAAATGTGTTGGCCGCCTCACTTGAAAAAATAGTTCACCATATAAACTTTTACCCCCCCGTCCACCTCCTAAAGGATAATTGCCGGGATAAAAACTATCCTTTATGTCCTTCACAGGGTCTCAAACTACCTCCATACCAAATTCGTCTAGATCGGTTCAGCGGTTAAAGCGTGAAAAGGTAATAGACAGACAGACAGAGTTACTTTCGCATTTATAATATTAGCATGGATTATCTACGCACAGGACTGATCAGTGTGGCGACACTTGGGGAGTGCTCTGTCCAGCAGTGGACGTCTTTCGGTTAAAATGGTGATGCTGATGATATTACCTCATACTGTGGTTTAAGGGGTTACTGTGGTTTGGGAGCAGTGGTGGCCCAGTGGTATCGGCCGCGACTTACAAGTTGTAGGTCGTGGGTTCGAGCCCAGGCAGTCGCTTTACTTTGTGTAAATTATTTCTTCACCACTGCTCTCAAAACGGTGAAGGAAAACATCGTGAGGAAACCGGCATGTCCTAGAACCAAAAATTCGAAGACATGTGACATCAACCAACCCGCACTGGGCCCGCGTGGTGGATTACGGCCCATTCCCTCTCAAACAGAGGAGGCCTGTGTAGCAGCAGTGGGAACATTAATAGGCTGATGATGATGATGATGACTCAGGTTTAAAAATTAAGCTCTCAGTGGCTTACAGTATACGAGAGACGCAATCGCCTAGATTGCGTCTCTCGTATACTGTAATACATCCCCAAAAATATATCTCTTTATTTTACTCTGGAATCACAATTTATCGTTCATTTTCCAGTTTTTCAGCCCGATTCAAAACTACAGAATGTATCGTATCGAGTACATTCTCATCTCTCACACAATGTGAAGCGGCTAACAAAGGCCAAGGGCAGAGAGAGGCGTCCGTGGGGGCGGAGACGGGTTCGGTGCGGGGAGACCGAGGTTTTTCATTCATTCGAGCAACAATAAGAATATAATTAGAGCAGCTGGGTTTGATATTAATATATTGACGAAATCAATTAATTAATTGTTTAGGGAGTAAAATACTTTCATTGATTTTGGCCCAAAATTTGGCAACGTTCGCTTGTCGACGATGATATTTTTATCAGGCCTGTGCATTTTTTCCGTCGTCTATATATAGTGTAGATAACTTTCTATCCGTGAATTTCGTAATCACACACATGACATCGAATTACTTCAATTATTATACCATTTACAACCATCAATTTTAACTCTCAATAAAATCAGTTTAGATCAACCCATTTTTAATTGATGACCAAAAACGAGGTTATCCGTGTTTGTCTTTGGCATCACAGCTCCCAAACGTTTGAACCGATTTTGATATAGTTTTTTTTTAAAGATGACTTTATCGAGATTGATCACAGATGTATATTTATTCAGTCGTTCAGAAGTTAACCGTATTTTACAATTTTATCAAGGAGTCGGTCACTGTTAGTCAGAAACATTAAGCTGGTTTCACATTTTTATATATTTATGCACGAGCATTCTACTTTTCTTCTCTTTTTTTCTTTTCTTTTCTTTTCGTTTCTTTTTTTTCCTTTTTTTTCATTTCTTTTCTTTTCCTTTCTAATCTTTTCTTTTTATTTTTATTAGAAAGCGTAATACGTATAACAAAGCAACGAAATTATATGCACACTTTTACAATTCGAATAATTTATGCCGGACAAGCACAACTAGTAGTAGAAATGTAACTAGTTTAGCATATTCCCTATGCTAAACCAGCTACTACATTTTTAACCATTGAAAACTAGAGAAGTGCTGACATAAACCCAGAGTCAATTACATACACTCGATCCGTTTCAGAGTAAAATAGATGGCTTTGTCGTCTTTAACGTACGCAACCGCAACGTTTTTGTGGTGAGTTATCGCTTTGAAGGTAAAATTAGATCAGTTTTATATATAGGTGTGGACGATTAAAATCTTTGGTTGGATAGTGTTTGGAGGTATGCGGGACAGAGTGTAAAGCTCCAGAACCTCCATTGAAAAGGTAGGATCCTCCGACTAGACGGGTGTTGTGTCTGGTCCGGGAAACTGCCCAACAGTTGTAATCGGGCTGTTGTATGTGTTCAAATCATGCCAAAAAAATATCTTCCCTGATGCAGGATTTGTGTGACGTCATGTCATTAGTTCGTAGATTGTGGCGTTGTTGCCGCTGCAAGTGTAACTAGTCTTTTACCACAGCTTTGCTCCCGTCATATCCTGCAATCCGAACGACGAACCATGTTTTTCATTCAGGAAGAAAAGTACTCAGCTAGAGTGCAGATTACGATCAGTGAAAGATTTTTCGGAAACGGATCAGTACGTCCAGAGAATTTTCCTTTTTTATTAATTGATAGGCTCGCGCTTGACCGCCATCTCACCTTTTACAAGCAGATACTTTTGACCAACTGCAAAATGGACCTTATGCCATTTTCTCTTCTCTATCTCTCACATAATTAATTTAGGCCTTGAAATCCCTGAACTCATCTGTTACATATTAGTGCGTTGATATTGGCCTTGTAGTCCTCGCCTCAATAAAAATCACCACTAGGATACACTTTGGTCTAGCTATATTCGGTACATAATTATTACTATCTATCTACCATCAGTAATTAACTAACCTTTTAACAATACATACGGTATCGAACAAAGAGTGTAAATAACGCCAATCATACGTTCTAATTTTAATGCCATGCGTCACGAACGGCTGTACCTATGTATGTTCATGTTCAATTATATTATTAAATACTTGCGACGCACGTACGTAATAACGGGGACTAGGGGCACATGAATAGATAGGAGATGGAGAGCTAGCTTTATATGATGCTGTGATGGGGATGCGTTAAGAACCTTGAAGTGGCTATGCGGTCGGACAGTTTCTTATAAGTATTCTCAAACACGAAGTGCCTATGTGATAAAAAATATAGGAGTTTTTGTGAGGCCCAAAAGTAACGAAAAAACTTTAATTGGTTCTCGCTATTACCTTTGCCCATTCAAATGAAAAATCCTGTTTCTTTAAGAACAGTCGCATTTCAATTCATCAAAATAACTCTAATTTGCCTATTTTAAAAAACGTTTTTGGCACTGATTGTCGCCGAGACGATAGAGGGTCAATTATTGAACGTTTTAAATAACAGATCCCGTACTATAAATAATATTATAAATTTGGCTGTAAAAAAGGCATAGGTAGTGTTCTTCGTCCTGTATAGCTCTATCCCTCTTACAGTGGAACTATGATAGTTTTGAAACGTCGGAGTAAGGCCATCAAAAATAACAAAAGACAGCCTCCAATGTTGGCAACCCTTCACCACTTCTAATTCATAAGTTACCATCGAAGTGGCTCAGCCTCTGTCGCATATTTACTCGAGTACCTATTGAAACACAGGCCGTGAGCTAAATATAAAACCGTATGGATAATACATTTATGAGTTCTATCGATATATTTCATTCATGACGACGCGTGTCCGAATGGGACCGTTCCAATTAAATATACCTTCATATGTTTCCGTAATTATTACCTGTAGACTTTTAGAAAATGTAGTATATAGAGTGGGTTTTGTTCAGCAGGGGCAAGTACTGTTGTAGCTATAAGAAAACCACGTTAAGAAAAAATAACACGGTACAAACTACGACAGTAACAAGTGGGCTTATATTTGAGTAATTGCTAATTGCAAATACAGATTTAGAATAAGATCAGCAAGATAACACTAAAAAAAGATACACTATCATACTATACACTACTGCACTACTACTATATACTATACTATATACTAGATTTAAACACTATTTCACTATTCAAAAAACGTTTAAAAGAGCATTATCTATCCTCTCAAGTCTGACCTTTATTTATATATGTGTATGTGATACATAAGTATCTATATATTTTATAATTATGTATTTATATTTGTATATGTCCACCATCACACTATTTGTGTAGGTGCGCTAATTTTATATCTTAGTTTAAGACGTTCACTTTTCTTATTTTCCTGTTCTCACACACTATTGTCTACATTTCTTTTTCATTTTTCCTTTTCGCGGGTCTGCTGGCAGAAATTTCTTAAGAAATAAGCAGTTGCCTTTTACTCTATTGTCTTGATGTGTTGTCTTTATGTATTATACTATGTGTGTACATTAATTATTCAATAAATAAATAAGTAACGGAGAATAATCACAAAACCTTTTTTTAAAGCCAATCGATCTTCATAAGGATTAAAATAGATAAACAATTTGTGAGGGGAGAGAGGTGTTTCATGAACACAAACATTTTTTACTATGGCGACATTGTTTTGAAAAAAATACAGCTGTACAGAACTCGACAAAATGTCGGGAACCGCTGAATATTATCGCAGTTTCGGGGTTGGAACCATTGGGATAGTTATTCATATCCATAAATAATTTCATGCCTAGATTTCACATAACTCACCACCACGCCTGTAATCCCTTAATGTTTAGGCAGTTGTCTACCTATAGGAAATACATTATTTCGTCGCTTTTGTTAAATTCCCATGTAATAGAGCCCAATTATGTAGCCATTAACGGGACGAAAATCCTTATATCCAAAGATTCCCAATGAATCAAAAGCCATCAGTATAAAGCAGCTAACTTCATATTCAGTCACGATACTCTATTAAAAATTCAACCATTGGCCCAAGCAGTGTCAATACTCCAGAGGCTTCTACAACTCAAGAACTAGGTAAACCAAAAAAAAATCTTAACCTAGCGAAATCCAAGGTCTAGCACGATTGCCTTTCCAAATTGTGATTGAGAAACGAAAGTGCCCTACAAGTCAGTAAATACTACAAGAAGATGGTTATTACTTCGGCTCTCAAACTTGACCGTCGGACTTAAAGGGTTCTCCAAACTTATGAGGGTTTGATCACTTTCAAGTTGCTATGGCCTTATAGGTTATAAGATGTTGGTACGGCTAGCGAGAGGTCACGAGTTTGACCCTTAGTGCTATAATCAAGAACGGGAAATGATTCAACTGGAAAAGAACAGCGGAGGAGGAATAAAATTATTTGACGTATGTATTCCCAGAAGGAAATGTAGAAATGTATCTATGGCACACCCTCATGTAATAGGGGAAAATCATATTGCCATCAAACGGGCTCATAGTCTCCGGCGGGGTTACTGAAACATTTCTGATGGAAAATCCTAATAGAACCTTATCTGATCCGGGAATCTAACCTAGGACCTCGGTCTCAGCAGTAGCGGTTGTCACCACTTGACCAACGGAGCAGTCCCAATGTCAGAAGTAGTGAATTGGTAAATATATTCTTATATATCTGTAATATCAAGTTCTTCTAGACAATGTGCCTCATCGTCGACCACATCATCGCTTACCATCAGGTGAGATAGTGGTCAAGCGCAAGCCTATCAACAATAAAAAAAAATGTTTGTGGTGTTTACGGGAATCCGTCTCCTCTCCAATGTATAACTGTCCCACTGATCGAGCTTTGATCAATGCATGTTAAGATTTATTCCAGTTGTACTGCTACCTGAGTAAGTATGTTTTCCTTCCGATGAGTATATGCAATCCGCAACTCTAGCACAAAGCAAAACACTCATATGTTCGGGTTTTGCTAGATTTTACGTTATAAACTTCTGACTTTTAAAGGTTGACGCAAAGATTCATGGCGACCAGTATGACGCCAATTTCGACTCGACAACAATTTATTACAAGTTGACAGATGCTGGTCGATCCAATTAAAAAATACTTTTGGAGTCAGGTCTCGTAAAATGGTTGACAAATTAATTAAAATATAATTAAGAGTATGCACCGACCTCCCATACTTAATATTATAGACGTGAAAGTAACTCCGTCTGTATGTTTGTCGGGTTGTTTGCGTGAAACTTGTCACACCATATACTGCCGGTCGATCCTGTAGACATCTCACCAGCCCGGCGAGCATGGCCTACTGTGACATCGCTTAAGTCACACTTTTAATCACAGTTTGGGCGATTAACTCATTTTGTCATAAATGCTAGCACGGCGGCGTGAGATATTTTCGTGACTTGTGGCATAACTTCTTGACGTTTATTTTTTTCTTTTTCGGAAATTTTCCAATTTTATTGCAGTTTCGGTTTAACCTTGGCTATAAAAACCATTTATGTTCTGAGAAGCATAGCCCTACGACGCACTGTTTCCGAATTATGGGCCTCCGTTTTTTTTTTTTTTTTGCATAAAACGCTCTATATTTCTAAAATGATATCTCGAAAACGGTATGTCCTAGGCAAAAAATAACCAAAATTTAGCCCCCCCTTTGCTATCCCCATGTTAGCAGCATCCCAACATGAATTATACTTTTTTTTTTTTTTTTTTAGTATTAAGTTGCTGTATAATATGTGTTATTTCTTTTTTTGGTGTACAATAAAGTATATTCTATTCTATTCTATTCTATTGCTTGGTTTTCGACTTGAACTACGGTCATGACAAGTTATGATAGAATATGTCATGTCTTACAATTTGTCTTAAATGCTAGCACGGGACAGCCATGTGACATAGTGTGCAGTCGCGACTTGCTTTTCTTGTTGTTGACTTCATAGTGCGACATAATTTGAATAGACGACCAAATAAAATAATACGTAAAAAAGTATGCCGTTCATACAGCCAAACAACTTTTTTATTTTTCTTTGTTTGTTTGATAACATATTAAGTGTTTGTTAGAAAGATTTACTAAAAAATATAATAGCTTGGACCAATACCGGTAGGCCCCTATTTTATATTTTAAATGTTTTTTGGGGATTTTATTTAAGAAACATTTAAAAATGTAGAAAGTAAGAAGAATATGGAATAAAAGAAAAAAAATAATAAAAAAATAATAATAAAAAAAAAAAAAAAATAAGAATAATATAAAATTAATTGTAGATTCTATAAAATTTCAATTAATTAATAAGCATTGATCACCACACACAAAATAAATTTATTGCCATTTGGTGCAGTAATTAGAAGGAAAATATTATTTTTTTCAACTGTACAATTTTATCACTACCTCCGAACGAAAGTGATACATTTTTCTCAATCATCTGACAAAATGTGACATTTGTGACAAAATGGGTGCGCCCGTATTAGCAATTAAGACCCGATGAGTTCCAAATAAACGTCACGAAATTTTGTCACGCCGCCGGTACTAGTATTTAAGACAAAATGACTTTATCGCCCAAATTGCGATGAAATGTGTGACTCAAGCCATGGTACAATAGGCCGTGCTCGCCGGGAAGCAACAAAAAAGACATGTCGCGCCTTTAAAATATGTCACATGGTTGACCCGTGCTAGCATAAATGACAAATTGTAAGACATGGACAAATTTTATCATGTCTTGTCACAAACGTCTTGGGTTTGCCATGCTCGCCGGGCAGCTTAGGTTTATGAAGTAAGCTCAAAGAGAGGCAACCGATGCTAGGTACTGACAGCTTACTTCGAGCTTACTTCGCTTAAGTCATCACTAGACATCGGATTATATGCATTTGCATGTTTGCATATACAAATGCATAAAACCCTAATTTTATGACGTTATTGCATATTTTTGTACTATTTCATTGATAGTGAGTATTCCAGTAGTGAAATGTGTTAGCGGTGTTGTATTATTATTTAGTAACGGTCGACTCGCGGTGTCAGCAAGTTCGTCCCGCGTAGTTCCCGTTCCCGTGGGAATACATAGATAAAAAGCAGCCTATCTTTACCGGAGAGCTTTAGCTTTACAATGGTGAAAAAAAAATTGAAATCGGTCCAGTAGTTTTTATGTTTATTCGTTACATACAAACATATAAAATACAAATCTTTCCTCTTTATAATATTATTATATATTATAGAAATGCTGTTCTATATAAAACCCCAGGTTTGAAAAGGTTTCTGTAGAAATAGTGCCTAAATTTCAAGTTCTATCTATTAACCTCAGTGGACGTAACTAGTCATTTTCATAACGCAGGTTGCTTTAGAAAATCTAGAAAATATGTATTTGTATTTTGTCACAAAAATTACAACTGATAATTAAATATATTGAGACAATAAACATCAATTGTAATGACAAAAGATTTTTTGATTGTGCATATTTCGCCCCTTTTTAATGCATATTTGCATGCATATTTTGGCAATTTAATAGTGCGTATTTTGTGCATATTTCACCACTTTTTAGTCCATATTTTCATGCATATTTTGGCAATTTAGTAGTGCGTATTTTGTGCATATTTTTCCACATTTTAGACCATATTTTCATGCATATTTAAGCAATTTAATAGTGCGAATTTTGTGCATGTTTCACCACTTTTTAGTCCAAATTTTCATGCATATTTTGGCAATTTAGTAGTGCGTATTTTGTGCATATTTCAGCACTATTTAGTCCATATTTGCATGCATATTTTGTCAATTTGATTGTGCATATAATCCAATGTCTAGTCATCACTGTGAAATTTATTCGGAATAGCACTACTGTTCCCTTGGGTTAATTTCCACCTTAGACGCGGGCGAAGTCACTGGCAAATTCTAGTGAATTTTTGTGTCAACCATCTCTCCGGGTCAGTAGGCGGTCACGAGGTTTTAGAACTAAGAATAGTCCCCTATGCATATAAACGGACTATATGTATAGATACAGACGACGGCCATATGCAGATTTTAGCTTGTTCAGCAACTCCATAAATTGAGGTCAATTTATTTGCTACATAATCCAATGTCCTAATCCAGGCCATTTTACACCCGTTTTATCCAAATCCTTTCAACCGTCGAAAAGTGATGCATTCAAACATCTAAACACCCGAGTGTACAGACTTCCATATATATAATTTGTTTTAGTAGGGATATTATCTGCTTATAAGCAGATGGTCCTTTTCCAGCAACCGAAAAACAGGAGTTTTTCTCCTCGTGGTACGATCGATTCTCGCAAGTTGCATTCCACTATTTCTGTTGCTTCTTTTACTGTGAAAAACCGACCCATACAAATCCTTGGAAATCAAAACACAAACTGCTACCTCTTTGATATTATTCTCGCCAATTCTCGCAGTAAGCAGAGATAATTCCGACCGTTTCCGAATAATTCCGAGTATTTCCGAGGCGTAACAGCTAAAGTTAAGCGTATTAGTTTGTTTGTATCTCTGTGTTGCACGAGCTCGCTGGGTTTAGGGTGCGTTTATATGGGAGAAAGTTCCTCATGGGAGAGAGGTTTTTTAAGAGATACATTTTGGACATTCCGTAGTAGATAGAAACGAAAACAAATGAGAGTTCGCAAAATGATTCAAATTATATAAATGCGCTTATTATAGAAATATATATATATCATAAATATATATGTATACCTATAGATTAAGAATCTACACATTTAAAAAAAAAATGTATTTATTTAAGTATATATCCATTAAATCATTGTGTAGGTGCCAATGTTTCCACTTTTTTCTCTTCCTGTTGTCACACACTTCCTTTGTACTCTATTTGTCTAGATGTGTTGCCTTTATGTAAATATAACGATAAAGTGGAAACCCCCCAAATGTCAGTTAAGTCTACAAAATTAAAAGTCAGAGCACTAGATCTAATTTAGACTGTTATATATACGAGAACCTTAATGTATGGATGACGATAGACGATGGACCTAAGCGCATATTCGCTGATTCCGTGACACGACATCCGATAATCTGATCGGCACTTAAAATGCTAATAGCTTAAAGGTATGCAAATATGAGCTATATAGTCGCCATACATTGCTTACATTAAGTAAGGCAAAAGCTACAACGTAAATTGTGATTCAAACTCAAGCAAACACAAAACAAGACCTGTGGCATCCACCAAAAAACACTGGGTCCGCTAAGTGCATTACGACCCGCTCCTTCTTACAGGGAGGAGACCTGAGTCTCAGTATTGGAAACATTATGAGCTGCCCAGACCAGTGACATAAAAACTCCACCACTGTAAACGCACCTTAACAGCTAATAAGATAATACTCTTGGCTCCCGCAAACCAGCTAAATAATGCACTCGAAGACCTCGCTTATTCATAAGTAAGTGGGATTATGGTACAAATCCTTTTCGAATAAAGATAATACCGGTATCTTTGCAAATGGAAACGGAATTAGGGATTAATAAAATGGAGAAGGTGGAGGCGTTATCCTGTATTTTTAATAACCAATAAGTACTGCGGCCACCAAATCTAGTAACCAATTGTGGTGATATTTAAGCTCGTCTTGTCTCATTGGACGAACGATTATCTTTTCCGTGTCTCAACCATGCCTAATGCTTTTATAAAGACTGGATCAGTAATTTTTACATAAAATTGGGATAATGAAAATATTCTTCAGTGTCGAGCAGATATGATAGCTGCCCAGTATTTTTTTCCAATTATGTTGAAGTCGGCTTCCAATCTAAACGGATACAAAAATATACCAGTATTTTAAGGAGCGACTTATATGTCCTCTATAACCCAGTTACTGAGTATAAAACGATACCTTTCGAGCAGCAATAATCGAACTCTATTATTTACAGAACTCTTCAAACACCATAGTACCAGAACCCCATAACATACAAACAAGTAAACATAAACGTTTGCTCAGTTCCAATTACATTCGAATATACATACAGTATTGATTTATTGAGCCTCACCTGTGACTCGAAGTTTGATAAATTACTCTCTCTCAGAGGCATTTGTACTTACTGGATATTAAATTATGAAATGGAAGGTATCCAAATAAGTTTCCTTCCGATTTGAATATTCTGTTGAAGATTAGGAACTGACGTATGTTTTCGACCAATTATAGTTCGATTTCGCTGGGATATCGGAAATGAAACTAATGGCCAGAATAGGAAATGCCGAACTTTATAAGTGTAAATTTATATGGTGGTTTAATGCAACCGGTAAATTCATTTACCTACAAACTAGTTAGAACTTGGTTAAATCCGGCCACAATACGCAGGTGCACGTCGATCAAGATACCAGGGTCATAAACGAAGCGAGAGCTGTTCACTTAAGCTTTGCGCATACAAGGCCCTTCAGTAATGTCCGACATTTTTAATCCTGTCTTACATTTTCATCGTCAAATTCCCAGGAAATTTACGGGAAAAAGGGTTTTCCGTGTCTCGTGAAATATATTGTGTGCGTTAATTAGGTTGTCCATATGATGTGTATGCAACCTGGTAAACGAGTGGTCGTTACTTTGTTTCCCAACCATTAAACTATTGATGAGAAATCGACGAACTAGAAAGACTTCAACAGAAATAAAATGAGAAAATCTAGCCAACTACTATACATATTTGACATAAATAAAGTAATTACTTCGTGTGACTGTTTAAAAAATAATAATTTGCAAGCGGAGTCACAGAAATTCCCCAAATCTGTCTCATTTAACTTTTAATCAAGAATATTAAAAGCACTGCCCCAAACACCAGGTCTTTCAAAGAATTTAAACCAAGTAAACAGGAAATGAAAGAGTCATAACAAAAATACCTTTCCCGTGTTGTTTGTCACAAAACTGTGGACAAAGTAAAAGGAACAAATTGCTATGAAAGAATTGTGAGAAAACTCTTGCTTGACATAATTTTCATTTGGCAAAACATTGAACAGTGCCGCTGGGACACAATGAAATATTGTTTTGCAAAGTTATTTAATTAGTACGGTGAAATTATTAATTTGTTGACGTAACTTGTAGACTAAGGGTTTAAAATATGAAGTTTACTATTTGAATGTCATAATATATTATGGACTAAATTTTTACGCTCGTCTTCACCCCCGTAGTGCATTTTATCCGGGGTAAAAAATCGCTTACGGACACTCACAGGTAGAGTCGTTTTATATCAGTGAAAGAATGTTCATAACCGGATCCGAACTTCCAGAGAATTCTCTTTAAAACAAACAATTAATTCCTCTTTTTAATTTAGCTTGAAAATCTACATTTGTTCATGGGATTAACTCATTTTGTTATACGCCATAATTCCAAATCTTTCGGGCAAAATTCCAGTTTAAAACTTGTGTTTTCTGACCATGCAGTATGTTATTCTGAAAAAATGTTACTGCGTTTTCCGACTTGCAGTAGACAGTGATATTTTGAAAAATATTTTTACTTGCTTTTTCTGGTGTCTTGGTACTTTGAATGTACTTTTGTTCAAAAAATCTACATTTGTTCATGGGATTAACTCATTTTGCATTTAAACCTATGCAATTTGTATTATAAAATCTACCTTAAGCTTTGGTCTTTTAATAGGAACGCGCAAAGCTGATGTGGTACCGGACGCATAATCCTACTTACTGCTATCGCTGCGATAAAACAAAAGACCATTCTAGAAGTATAATTATGTCTAGCACCGCATACCGTACACTGGAGCGTTGTGGAAAGCTTAGTGGTCTAGAAACATCAATAGCAACCTTGTGCAGGCGTGGTGTTCAATGATCGTTCTATCTCTGTATGAGCAAAAGATTAGCGAGAATGGATAGGTAGTTAAAGCTTCTAACCGTAGGATAAAGGTGAACGCGCACCTAGACGCACCGCACTCGCCGCACGCGCCGCATTTCAGCAAAATGCTGTAGGTATACGGATTCCACCAGCGCTTGCGGATGACGTCATCAGACTCGGCGGGCGATGCGGGCGGCGCGGCAACATGATCCGTATCCGTATGAAAATATAGTTCAAGATATACAGAAGTGGATAAAATGCGTGCGGCGCGTTCGGCGCGGATAGCGCGGGGCCAAGAGAAAATGCGGTGACTGCGGCGCGTGCGGCGAGTGCGGCGAGTGCGCTGCGTCTAGGTGCGCGTTCACCTTTAACTACCTATCCAATCTCGCTCAACGGATTGCTCAGGGAGTAAAACCTGTTTTTTTACGCCATATTTTAAGCCTTTTAGCCCAACTACAGTTACTAGGAGCACATCATGTGCTAGGAGTTTCAAGAGGCTTATATCAAACGGTGGTTTGGATGAATGCGGGGTGGATTGAATGACGGGCAGAGTAGGAAATTGCGCTTTGTTTTTAGATATTCAGTATTTTTTTCGAAGCTAGCTAAAGCGGATAGCAAAGCGTACAACGCAGTAGGCATGCGTTTATTTATTTTATTTTAGATTCTGCAACCGTTCTCCTAAGACCGATTCGCCCCTGGACTGTTCGACGACAGGATAGATAATATTCTTAAGGTTTACTATTAGAGATCCCAATTCTGATATAAACTTACCTGAGTATATTTGCTGTCCTAAGAACTTATTTGTGTACCATATATAATGATAATTATTATTTTCTGACTCTAAATCTGACCTGAAAGCAAAGTTTTAATGTGGTGATCTTCCCTCATCTCGCGTTATACCTGTACGTTTAGAGTCCCCACAAAGTACAGACTTCGTATAGGCGAATAGTTTGGTCGGATTGAAAATTAAATTCATTACCGAATCGCTGCTATATGAGCATTTGCATACTTCCTCATGTTGACTAAAGGCCGGAGCAAAGTATCGGCCGATAAAAGTCTGTATTTTATCGGGCCCTTAGAGAATGTGTACGCTATAAATAATTAATGTTGGCACGATTTAGATTACCCTTTTACCAGCGACACGCGTCAAAACAGCAAGCATTAACTATTGTCAACTTTGTAGAAATTGGTTTTGAAAGGTCGCATGATAAACACCACAATTCCGACAAATTTATAATAAGATATTGGGCCATAACTCCGCAAAATATACGCCATAATTCCAAATCTTTCGGGCAAAATTCCAGTTTGAAACTTGTGTTTTCTGACCATGCAGTATGTTATTCTGAAAAAATGTTACTGCGTTTTCCGACTTGCAGTAGACAGTGATATTTTGAAAAATATTTTTACTTGCTTTTTCTGGTGTCCTGGTACTTTGAATGTACTAAAGCAAATCGGACAAATCCTACTACTATTATAAATCTGAAAGTTTGTGAGGATGGATGGATGTATGGTTACTCTTTCACGCAAAAACTGCTTAACGGATGTTGATGAAACTTTACAGAAATATAGCTAATTAACAAATATGCTATAATTTTTCTTAAATAAGTTTCCACATTGGATTTAGTTTATCCGATATAACTATCCGTTGTCCACGTACGAAAAAATGAACATCATGTTCCAAAATTCTTGTTTTTTCTTAAAATCGTTCATATTCATTTCGCAATCTTATCTTAACGACAAATAATGATCTAAGTTGTCAATTGAAGGTTTTTCTTTAGATAATTATAAACATTGTAATTAGAATGCGATCGTGCTAAAAATAAAAGGTGAATAGGAATGTTTCCTGGGTAGGAAAAAGGTTATTTCTATTTAGTCCTTCAGTGAGATGATCAAATAATATTGGATCCGTATTTTTTGCTTTATCAAATAAATAAAAAAATACAAAGTTATAGCGCATCAAAGATCAGGAATCCCCACTCCAAGTGACGCCACAAGCCCCCACTTGTGACGTCACTTTGTCAGTATAAAGTGTAGTCACACCGTGACGTCACTCGACTTTCAACGCACTGTATCGTCATAACTTTTTGTTTACGTGCAAAATAAAAATACGAGTCCAATATTTTAACTGACGGACTAAATAGATATTTTTCGTCCACTATCCTATTGTAAGCTCACTCCACCCTAGTTATCACGGCAAAATAGACCGGTAGGTACAAAACTAGATCAAAGTCAATCTAGGTAATATACAAAAATAAATGTGTTTGTTTGTGTATCTTCGTGTATATTGAATATACACACTGCCTAGACTTTTATGAGCTTTCACCTTTATCTGGGCAATAAAAAGTTTTTTATTGAGGATTCGCGAGCAGTAACACAGTTGGATGAAGTTGTTTTAAGAAGTGTGTTATAAAGAAATTCTGTATGCTACGTGTTTCTCCTACCTTATATGTTTTTCTCTTGAGAAATGTGCCTTCGAGAAAATAAACGAATGAAGAATATCTACAAGTGAATAAAAGAGTTATGAATATAAATGTGGAAAGAATAAATATTAGTTATAAAACACGCTTTAATAGAAAACCAAACTAATAAGTAGAAAATAATTTTCAATACCTAAATATAAATTAAGAACACTAGTGATGAACAAAAAAAAATTGTGTATAAAAGCGTGGGGTGTTTTTAAGATAAAGTCAAAGTCAAATTTATTTATTACACGTTCAAAGATTCCGTTACATACATGACTTGACTTAAGATCCTATGACCCCTAGCTGGGGCAGAGGGCTTCCACAGTAGTCCTCCATCGAGACCGGCCCAGCTTCGCGAATCACCTCGCTCCACGCCATTCCAATGCTTGTCGCTTCAGCTAATACATTACTTCGCCAGGATTGACGGGAACGGCCTCGCTTCCATTTTCCTTGAGGATTCCAATCTAAGGCCTGTTTTGGAATGTGATCGGAATTCCTCCGGAGCGTATGACCAATCCAACTCCATTTACGCCGCTTGATCTGGCGGTCGATCCCGATCGACTCGTTGAATCTCTCCAACAGCTCTACATTAGAGATGATCTCGAGCCAGTAAATTCCGAGGATGCGACGAAGATATCGGTTGACGAAGACCTAGACGTTACATACATACCAAGCTAATAAAAGCGTGTTAAAAATGTATGGATTGTATCAAGGTTAGTAAGAGTTATCAATATAATTATAGTTAGATGGAGAGGCAGTGGGAGGCTTAAGAAAATGGATGGATTGTGTGAGGAATGATATTAAAGAACAGGAGCCTTATGTTGGTGAATGCTGTTTGTACGGAACCCTTGGTGCGCGAGTCTGACTTCGGACTTGGCTGGTTTTTATTTTTCGCTTTATCTAGACTCCATGATCTTACCATAAGTTTTGTTTCCAAAAACATTTTGGACACCGTAAGATTAAAGAGACACTACATTTTAAAATGGAAAACTGCCAAATTCGTTAACTGCGTCTTGCAATTAGCTCTAAATGATAAATTATGTTCAAGATAACAATGTGTCTGTACGTAGAAACGGGTGAAATCCGTTATACATATTTTTTGAAATTATTGACTGCATTTTCCACAATATCTATTAACGGATATTATGATAATAAATTCTCACTCCTACCAATATAATTTCGAAAATTCTCAATGTCTGTAACTTTTTCACGTCCTAACGGCTGAAAGGAATTCGGATGAAACTAGCCACTCGAGTATACCTTGTCGTGAATTATAACATAGGGTCGTTTTTATTCCGAGAATAAGCTCCCTCAGGATAATTTCTGGCTATCAAGTGGGCGAAATCGCGGTCAGAAGCTAGTACTTTATGGTTCACTTATAAGTTTGACGTGTGATGCTGTGTATCTGTATATCTGTATGTCTGTCTGTGGCATCATAGCTCCTAAACTGATGAACCTATTTTGATTTAGTTTTATTTGTTTGAAAGGTAATTTTGTCAAGAGTGTTATTAGCTATGTTTGAATGAAATCGGTTAAGCCGTTCAAAATTTATGGGCGTTTTACTGTTTGAATCGGGGTGTTTTCGCAAGATATCGTGTCATAATAATGTGTTCAATAGATTGCCGATCGAAGCGTATCTACTATGTACTAGATAAATTATGTAGCATGAAATAAAAATGTGCTACATATACTGGTTAGCAGTACACCCGTGGTTTTGACATCAGGATGGCGGGTGTACCTCATTTTCAAAGTATCATTGTACGGGTGTCAGTACACAGACTTTCAGGAGAGGTATGTAAAGGTACACAGAAGGTACCAAATAACTGCAATAAATTTAGGCAAATCTGAAAAGTACACCCGCGATTCTGATGTACACGATTATTGCTAAGCTAGTATTTGTGTTTGATCGTAAAGTCTATTGATATACAGTTAAACGTTTTATCTTCATATCGATTCCTAGATCAAATAATGACTTCTACTAAGGGCCCATAAAACAACAGTACTTAGTTAAAAAAACTTAATTAAAAAAATCAAAAAACCCGACTGCTTCAAAAGCGAACTAAAAAGTCGTAAACAAGGAAAAAATCATGCTGTGCAGTCGGAGGATACATATTAGCGGGCTGGCTGACCAAAATCAGGTGTATCCTCCGCCTGCACAGCATGATTTTTTCCTTGTTTAAACATATAAGTGTTATATATTTTTGAAATCACCTCTTAAAACCCTTTATTTTGATACCCCACACGATGGGTTTGGAAGAAAAAATAAATTTGGGCCCCCACAATATGGCACCCAAAAGCCGCTATTTTTCTATTGTCCAATTTTAATGTAGCCTATGACACTCGCAGGGTTAAGACGCATCGATTGACGTATGAATCATCAAAATCGGCCAACGCGTTTGGTCTCTGGAACGCCATATAGGAACAAACATACATACATACATACTTACATACATACATACATACATAAATACTTACATACATACATAGACTGATGAACACATTACCCTCCTTCGGCAGTCGGGTAATAAAAGGATCACGTGAAAGTACCAAAGTTTTCTTATTCCGAGTACTTTGAAAAAGGACATATTTATCGACCCTTCTCTACCTATCTCTTTCTCTCTTTCCGCCCCAAATTCCAAATTCAGTTTAAATTAAATAGAAACCTTTACTAAACACTTTATTAGTTAGGGAACGGAGCGTCAATTGGATTTTCACTTCCAACGCAAAATGATTTCCGTCTGCGAGCGAACGGATATGGAATGTTGAACATTTCCACCCATATCTTGCTCATAGAGCTTGTATTTTGCAAACACCTCGAATTCATGATTGCCTAGTACCTACGTGGTCTGATGTACAAGTTGCTTCGAAAATCGTTAAGTTCCATTCAATCGAGAATATTGGTCGGAAAATTGGAAAGCTTGTAAAGATATGATCTATAAAGATTTTATTCGGAATTGAAAAGTATACATAACGGAATGAGTTTATAATTTGGCACAAATTATTACATAACCGTTTTTATTACTACTTCTGTCCCGCGGCATTGCCCACGTGTAAAGCACTTTATTATTCCAACAACAGAACGCACTAATTACCGTGACAGTCTTTCACATTAATAAAATTAAAACAGGTAGTAAAAATATTCATTTCTGATTGAAATTATCTTTTTTAGGGTTCCGTAGCCAAATGGCAAAATACGGAACCCTTATAGATTCGTCATGTCTGTCTGTCTGTCTGTCTGTCTGTCTGTCTGTCTGTCTGTCTGTCTGTCTGTCTGTCTGTCCGTCCGTATGTCACAGCCACTTTTTTCCGAAACTATAAGAACTATGCTGTTGAAACTTGGTATGTAGATGTATTCTGTGAACCGCATTAAGATTTTTACACAAAAATAAAATAAAAACAATAAATTTTGGGGGTTCCCATACTTAAAACTAAAACTAAAAATATTTTTTTTCATCAAACCCATACGTGTGGGGTATCTATGGATAGGTCTTCAAAAATGATATTAAGGTTTTTTCTAAACTAAATAGTTTGCGCGAGAGACTCTTCCAAAGTGGTAAAATTTAAATTTAAAATTTTCACCAAAAATTAATACTCCAAAGCGAAAATCAAGAAACTTAAACGAATCAAAAACTTTAACCAATAAACTGCATTATGAACCTGGAATGAGAGGAAAACCTAGCAACACACTACATAATGAAATTCAAAAATCTACTACACTAAAACCGGAGGAACAACCAAAATTTAAGAAGTTAAACGTGGAATGTACCCAAACTACCATGCAACATAGTAAAGAAAAACCTTTAACAACTGATACTTCATATCATGGAAGCAAAAATAATTATCTAAAGAGGAAAATACATGTCCTTGGCACACAGCAAATTACGGGTTTAACTACACGCCTACTTGACTTGAGATCTAATAGCTCATACGAAAGGTATTGCGCAGAAGGAATGTTAAAATACTATGCAACCGCTAAGCAACTGTTAAACACGGAGTTGGCATGTAAGCCTTGTGATAAAATTATCATTTGTGTAGGAGAAAATGACTATAACCCTACTACTATGCTAAATGAATTATATATGTTTATAAAAAAATATAATAGCTGTCCAATTATTGTACTAAGTGTATTGGAAAGTAAATATCTAAATGAAAAGTTACTGAATAATAATTTAGAATTAATATGTAATAATAATGAAAATTGTTACTTCCTACGGACTCATAGCAATACTTGTCATAAACTGAACGTTCTGATAGACACAATTGATTATGAAAATCAATTTCTAATCTTTAACAAAAAACCAATTGCTCAGTCGAAATGCTCCGATTTGTCCACATATTTTATTACAAACCTAGACACAAAACTTAATTACCGACCAACAAAATCATTTAACTTTAAAAGCACCCCAAATAATACGTTTTTTCGCAAATAATAGTAATGCTTTACCTGAAACTAAAACGCTCTGTGATCAACCATTGAATAACCTGTATGATAATGAATTAAGTAAGGTTAAAGGAGTTGACATATCTAATTGTCACTCATTAAATGTTCTTCATCAAAATATTGCAGGCTTCAGAAGTAAAAAAGAACTTTTAGAAATTACGATCGACTCGTTTTTCAATGAAGGGTATATCGATGTAGTATGCTTGACAGAGACTTTTATTAGAGCAGGTGAGGAGAGCAGTCATATCTTAAATGGTTACAAATTAGGAGACTGGTACTCAAGAAAGAAAAAAAGGCGAGGTGGTGTTTGTATATACTGCCTGAATCACATTGAGTACAAAATACTGACACAATTGAAAAAATATGCGTCTGAAAATGAGTTTGAATGTTGTGGAATTGAACTCTTACAATATAACATTATAATAATAGCCTTATATCGTACGCCAAGCTCAAACCCCTTTGTTTTCCTACGTAACTTAGAAGTAATGTTTTGCAACCTTCGAAATAAATCAAAAAAACAATTAGTCATAGTAGGTGACCTTAACATTGATATTTTAAATATTAAAACCCATAGAAATAAAAAATGCGTAGACGAATTATCTAGGATTGTAAATAATTTCGGCTTGACACTACATATAAAACAACCAACGAGAAGAAATTCATGTCTAGATCAAATCATAAGTAACTGTAAGGATGCAATATGTGAGGTTATACCATTGGGACTGTCAGATCATGAAACGGCTCAGATGATATCCATACAAATAAAGAATAAAGCTCCACCTCTACGCTTTCGCACAATTTATAAGCGTGATTTCAGCACAGAAAATAAAGAAAAGTTCCTTAGCTGTATGTCAAATTTAAAATGGACAGAAATATTTTCTAATCAGGAAGCTGACAGTGCGTTTAATCACTTCCACGATACACTTGTCTTGTTCTTTGATTTTTGCTTCCCTAAAATTGAGATCAAAATCAACCTAGTCAAAAAATATACGAAATGGATTTCGAAAGGTATTAAAAAATCAACTAAAACCAAAAGGAACTTGCGCTTTAAATACTATTTCTCATCTGACAAAGACAGTAAATTAAAAAATAAAGTAAAATACCTAAATTATAACAAATTACTTAAAAAATGTATACAAATAGCACAGAAAATTCACAATACAAGTTATATAACCAGGGCTAAGAACTAAACATAGGGCATAGGACTTAATAAAATATAATTCCAATAATTATCAAATACAGGAATCAAATATTAAGGAAATAGATACTGAAACCGGGCCACTAACAAGCCCCACGGACATTGCCAATTATGTAAATGACTATTTTATCAATTTGACGAACAACGATTTTGACTTATACACCAATAATTATGACATTAATCCTGTAAATTCTAGTATATTTTTAATGCCCACTAATGATGACGAAATACAAAAAGTAATAAAAACACTCAGGGATACAAATTCAACAGGTTATGATCAAATACCTACAAACATTTTAAAATACATAGGCCCTATTATTACTCCGGTACTTGTACATCTAATAGACTTATCATTATTCACGGGAGTGTTTCCTGAGAAATTGAAAATGACAGCTATTAAACCAATACATAAAAAAGGTAATAAAAAACTTGTTGATAATTACAGACCGATAGCCCTCTTGCCTGTATTAGCGAAAGTTTACGAAAAAGTCATGCATGCGCGATTAATAAATTTTATCGATAAGTTCCAAATTTTGAAACATGAACAGCATGGATTCCAAAAAAGGAAATCGACAACCACAGCGGCATTTAGTTTAATTAACCTAGTTACTAAAAATATTGACCAGAAAATCCCGACAACTGTTTTATTTTTTGATATGTCAAAAGCCTTTGACTTTGTATCGCACGAGCTACTACTAAAAAAATGTGATAAATATGGAATACGCGGTAAAGCAAACACATGGTTAAAAAGTTACCTTGCAAACAGATCGCAATTTGTAGAAATTACTGTGGATAAACCAACTCAAAACGGCGAACTCACATTTAAATCCAAATTAGGCTACAATTGCACAGGTGTTCCACAGGGCAGTATTTTAGGCCCCCCACTATTTCTTATTTATATCAATGACCTGACAGAAGTGACTGAACATCCTTGCATACTCTTTGCAGACGATGTGGCTGTAATAATCCCTAAAACTAAAGAAAACTATAATGAGGAAATAAATAGTACCGTAAGCAAAGTAATAACTTGGATGGAAAAGAATAACCTTAAACCTAACATTGATAAAACCAAATTTGTACAATTTCATAACAAAAACTGGAATAAAATCGATTTAAACATTACTTATAAAGATAAACAAATACAGCAATCAGATACTATGACTTTTCTTGGGATAGATCTAGACGAGAGGTGTTCCTGGATTAATCATATTGATAAGATTTGTGGTAAACTCAGTAAGTCTGCTTATGTTCTATGGCGTATATCTAACCTAATAAGTAGACAAGCCACATTACAAGCTTATCATGCATATGTTGGGTCAATACTGCGTTACGGTATATTGGTATGGGGAAACTCGGTGCATATCGAAAGAGCTTTCATCGCGCAAAAGAGGTGTATACGTGCGATTTGTAATGTAGATCCACTTACATCCTGTAAACCACTGTTTAAGAAACTGAGAATACTTACATTGACTGGTATTTATATTGAAGAAATATGTAAATTTACAAAATCTCACCCGGAGATGTTTGAAAAACTGGGAGATAAATGTAAATTCAGGACTAGATATCCTAATAGATTAATTACTCCTAGAATGAAAACGGAGCTATATAGGCGAAGTTGCTATCCTATGTGTATTGAGATCTACAACAAGATTCCTAACGAAATTAAAGAACTTCCAATGGTCCGCTTCAGAAGGGCTTTGCGCAGGTGGTTAATAGAGAATTCCTTCTATACTTTAAAAGAATTCCTTCAATTTAAATTTAAATGACCTAATTGTATACTTACAAAATATTTGCATGTCATTATGCTATGATTAAATATGTTAAGCTACTATTATACTACCATTGTAAGATCTTTTGTAACCATATTTATCTGCAAATAAATCTTTGACTTTGACTTTTGACTTAAAATGTGTGTCCCCCCCCTGTAACTTCTAAAATAAGACAATGATAAACCTAAAAAAAATATATGATGTACATTACTATGTAAACTGCCAGCGAAAATTGGTTTGAACGAGATCTAGTCAGTAGTTTTTTTTAATACGTCATAAATCCTAAACCGCAATTTACCAAGTACGGAACCCTTCGTGCGCGAGTCCGACTCGCACTTGGCCGGTTTTTTTTAATGGAAGATATTTGGCAATGGACCCTACCTTTCCATATACGAGTATACATATCTGCCCACTTTTACGAGGAATACAACCGTAATATAATACCAAATTCAAGTAATTAAATGGCTTTACAAATAGACCCGAGATACTCAATGAACACAGAATTAAACAAAGCAGGCAAAACACTGTTTTTTTTTTCATCATTACCTGAAAACCGTTTGCCAACAAACCGACACAACTCACATACTGAGACAGTTGTAAAGAATAATAAAATTAAATGTTCTGTTAAACGTGGCGTAACTCGTAAAACTTGGGAGACTATTACGTTTTCAGCTGACGGGCTTTACGCACAGAAAATGTACGAAAATAGGTAAAACATGATTGTTGTATAGAATCAAAATAGTATATTAAGCACCAAGGGGATAGTGCAGTGTCTCGTCACGGGTGGTATATTGAATCCTGAGCGTAACGGGGCACTCGCTCGGGAGATAAGTAGAGTCCTGAGCGAAGCGAGGGGTTCAAAAGCTGCCCAATACGAAGACAGAATTTATCCCAGAGGAGCACACTCTACTTTTTACACCTTCTGCGAAACAAAAAAAAAACTGGAAAACACCAAACACCGTCTTGTTTCACATTCTTTGAATTCGCGCTTTTTTCTTTTTTTTGAGTTCTGCTTATGGTGGCGAGTTCGATTTTCGAACAAAAGTCTTTACAATGCCATATGGGCATTTTTTTAGAGTTTACCACGAGTATCCACACGAATTTGACGTTCCAAATTCAAATCACTTTACTCTCTTGGGAGTTTCATACAACTTTACCTCCCATAAGAGTTAGCGCGCACGAGCAACTTTTATCTCCGCAACTAATTTGTCTCTCACCTCAAGTCTATGGGTTTATATGAAATGTCTCCAGGCTGTCGCATCGCTACATGCGCGCAATTTCATATAAACCCATAGACTTGATGTAAGAGACAAATTAGTTGCGGAAATTAAAGTGGCTCGTGCGCGCTATCTCTAAGAGCACAAAATAGAATGCGACGCGCCGCCGCTTACGTAATTTTGTGTTAAGAGGAAATGCTTTACTTTACCTTGAGATAGCATGATGTCCAGGACATTGTCGAGCAGGTGGTTTCAAAAAAATTATGCGTATAATCTAATCTAATACAACAGAGAGGTGGTAAAGGTGTTTGTTTATATGTTTGTAGTTAAGGAAGTAGAAGTAATTATGTGTGTGTTTATACTTCCTACCATCGTGGGATGAAGTGAATGCACAGTTCCTGTGGGGTAGGCCACTGGAGTGGAACCGCAGGAAAACACCCATCATCTTCGTGCCCTTGACCCATATTACTTGAGGTCGACGCAACACGGTTTCTTCTTCCATACCATCCAGTCAGCCATCCACTCTCACTTCATATCACTCTACATATAGTCCGTCTTTACTTTTTTAGTTCGTAATAAAATCATAGTTATGAACAAACTGGTTTCATCATCTATCTACTCTTTTCCCCACTACGTTTGGGTCATTTTCTAGTTTCACCGCATGCGGCTCAATACCAGTATTTTACATGGAGTGAGGGTCTATCTGACCTCATAGCGCTAATTAACTGGGCAACAGGATACCTGGGCCCATATTATAACCCAGCGGTCACCAAATGGCGGACCATGGTCCAGATCAGCAGGCTTATTACGTATCTTTTGCAAGAGCAAAACAATTGCGATTTTTGCGCAATAATTGCTCATCAATACAAAAAGTTTTAGAGTTATTGCCGGTTTTTTTTTTAAATAAGTGCATTTGACAAACAGCGATCGATTAGCTAACGATTGTGTAGGACCTACCATACCTAAACTGCAGATAATTCCGACTTTTATGAGATAGAGCGTTTGATCGCTATCATTTTGCTCTTGCAAAAGCTACGTAATAACCCTGCGGATCTGGACCACGGTCCGCCATTTGGTGACTGCTTTCTAGATGAACATGTCCAAGATTTAATGACTATAGCCTGCGCCAACTTAAGTCTGAACTTCCAACGGATAGTTACTTCTGACAGATAGTTCAAGGCAAAAATTTAATTATGCACATTATTAATTGAAAAAAAAACTTTTTAATATATTCAAATATTCAAGATGGGGGATGGGGGGTTGGTGGCTTACGGAACGCGACGGTCATAATATTTAAAAAAGGAACCTGAAATGAAAGTAATTGATGACCCCTGTAAAATTGGGTTTTTATGCCACGATAAGATCTTGATATTAACTTGTAGGCAAAATGCTATTCTGTCAACGCCATCATGATTCCGCTGTAAAAAAAAAAGATATTGTTCTTCGTCTTGTATAGTGTTCCTCTTTCAAAGTGGAACCAAGGTCCCTGATAAGATTGTGAGCACGAGTAATGACTGAAAATATACATAGTTTATACCGTTGTAAGTTATATCAAGTAAATGATAGTTTCTGACAGTCCAACATGCAGCGGACGTACTTTTAAGTCCCTAAGCACATATAATACCAGCATACAGATGCTTCATCCCATACACAGAAACCGTGCCGACGTAACTAGCGTTTTTCGTCTGATTAAACTGATTATTTTTCTAAGATATCGATCGCGTTCAGTTCCGTTCCAAGGATATAGATGGTGTTAGCATCGACTGCCACGTAAAAGGGTTAACTCGGTGCGTGATTTTTTTTAACGTTTTTACATTTTCATTGTACAAATCAAATTTGAAAAATCGAGTGAATGCCTCAGAAATTTAAAACTGCGCCATCTATTGGAATCAATTTTAAATGATCCATCCAAATAATCTTTGAAATGTGAATAAAGATCCCAATATTCCTTAATTTTGTGCTTAGGAGAGTAAATTAAACAAGAACATATTTTTTTTCATGATCGTCTCTATAAAATCTTAATACTTCACAAAACTCGATAACAAATCGAAGCTTATCACTCCATCTAGTGCAATTTATTTGACCAAATTTTCATTCTTCGCGTAGGGTTCCCGTTCCTTAAGTAGCGTCACTAGAAGAAGCTAGTTTTGTAAACCTTCCGTCCTGGATGTTACCGTCGTACTACTGTAGAGATACTAGATTTATCTGTGAGTAGACTTCAAACGACGCTTTATATACAGTGACATTCTATATGCCAAATGAATTGAGATATAGTGTTGTTTTTTGGGGACAGTCAACTAATAGAGAACTCTTATTCAGGATGCAAAAAAGCTTTTTTACAAAAAAATACTACCGACTTCCAAATAAGAAAACTACAAAGTAAAAAATTAAATTATTTTTGGAAGTCGGTGTCTTTGGTAGGTGCCAATTTTATTGCGTTATGGACACCGACTTCCAAAAATAAAGTTATTTTTAAACTAATACAAGTGTAAAACTGCTTTATTGAAAAAAACTTTCTTTGGTATTTTGCTCCAGATATTTATAATAAAATACCTGTTATTATTAAATGTAAACAAATTGAAAAAGTCCCTTCACGGGTTATTACTAGAGAAGTGCTATTATAGCGTAGCTGATTTTTAAAACAATATTTTGCTTGTATTCTGAATGTGTTTTTTTCTTCTGTTCGTCTTACTGAAATTAAATTTAAATTTTGACATAGTGATTTTTAATTGAATTTAAATATTGTCAAAGTGATTTTTAATTGAATTTAAGTTTTAACATAGTGATTTTTAATTAAATTTAAATTTTAACATAGTGATTTTTAATTGAATTGAAATTTTGAAATTGATTTTTTTTTTGTAGTGCAACTAATTTTGTACGCCATAAATGGCAACACATGTAGCCACCTCCTATTAATATAAGACCTTCATAATGTTCTCATGTTTTACAATATAGATATCTTATCTTATCAAAATTTAAGAGATTGATCTCGTGACATGTCGATAGCGTTTGACAATCCCATACAATTTTGACATATTAACTATCGCTATCGCAATAACGCTTTCGATGATAGAATGTCACTTGTCTATAGCTTCGGTACGAGTGCTCTGAACTTATATATATACACGTTTTTAAATAATAAAAATAAAAAGCTCTGACAGAAATCTTTCGGCACAGTTCTGCTAGCAACCAGATAAATATATTCTTTGGCAGAGTAGTGCTCGACAGTAGTGTCGTTTTTTATAACCTTTCCCCACTCTAGGAATTTCGCCTGTATCGTGTGTGCGTTTACAAACTGAGATGAAAAGTTGTAGTGTCTGCTATAATCTAGCTAATATACATCGTGTGTTTGTATCTCATTTGAGTATCAACAAAAAAAATATGTAAATAACAGTACTTTTCTTAATTCTTACTCAGTCTGTTACTCAAAAAAAAAATATGAGGGAAAAAGTACAAAAATCTCCATGGTCACAGTTTGAAATCAAGCTGTACCTATTACAAACCCAGGTTATTTATTTTTCATTACGTATTCGTGTTGCTTTTATATTTATCTCTAGTTATCTAACCT
Organism: Orthosia gothica; assembly: GCA_949775005.1. NCBI lineage: Eukaryota > Metazoa > Arthropoda > Insecta > Lepidoptera > Noctuidae > Orthosia > Orthosia gothica. The sequence continues at coordinate 25,304,415 of OX459035.1, forward strand.
ACAAAATACAATTATGTACTGGGTAACACGATACCACAGATTACTTATTAGTTACTACGTAAACGATACACAGTAATTGGACTGGAACTCTGGTAAGACTTTTTTCGAACTCTTCTTCCATCTCCACAAGCAAGAATTCCTAGAAAAATTACATTCCTTCAGCTTTAATAATTGCTTTGCATGGCACAGATAACCCTCAGTGGCTGATTTTAAAATGAGAATGACGTTTAAATAATTTGATATATGAACATTTTATGTTTTTATTCGTATAACATAGTGTAATTAATATGTAAAGTTATGTCTAACACGGACAAGAAAACGACAATCGCACCAAACTGCCGGGCGTATTTAATGAAATTTTCACCATTTCAAGACAATATCCATATAACCACAAAGTACGTAAGCGGCGCGGCGCGCCGCAGACAGAGGGGCCACTACGAACAAAGTGTCATTTTGCACACGTACTGTGACATTGCGGTTTTACAGGGAATATTGGGCAACATTGGACCGAGCTCAGTCGCGGCTGTCATGAGTGCTTTGTGCGGGCGTTTGTCACGTCATTCATACATTAAGTACTGTAACGAGGTTGGTTGCATTGGATGGGTTACCTTTATTACTTGTTACAGACCGAATTTAATTTTTTGTTTTAAATTCTTTCTTTCAATAATTTTGAAGTTATATAGGTCATTAAATCCGGTTAGACTGGAAGCCGACCCACATAGTTAGGAAAAGGCTAGGCAGATGATGATAGGTCATTAAATCTTTCAAGAACAAGCAGACAAATTAGAAATTCATTATCTAGAATATGATTATAATAAATTATTTTAAGTCCATAGACGAAATTGGGAACTTGTCATAATAATAAGGTTTAAGTCATACAGCTTACAAATATGTTTCCTCCGACTGCATAGCATAATTTTCTTCTTGTTTAAGATCATCTTTGGTTTTTTGATTTTATTTATTTATTTAAACTTCATATACAATAGTGGTACATAGGCGGACTTAATGCCACAAGGCATCCTCTACCAGTCAACCTTTGGGTTATAAAGGACAACGTTGATTTTATTAGGTACCTGTGTTTTTCACATTTATATTTTTGTCGAGCTTGGTGCTTGTCACAATTTAAGACGGTACCCTGACCAAAAAATCGGCATGAGATATGAGCGTTCCTATTGGTCTAGCGGCACTGGTGGCGCATGAATTACAGTCATGAATACGCCCAGATTTTAGAATAAAATCTTTATAAAATCGAATTTTGGTCTTTTGAAAAAAGTAATTCTACAAAAATGTTCGTTATTAAATTGTCTATCCATTAGTGTTAGTACAAAAAATAATCAATGATCACTTTACGAGGAGATGCATAATATCAATAATTATTTCTCATTTTTTATGTTTTTTTGGAAGTAGATTAGTGAAATGTATACAACATTTAAAAAAAAACTAAATCTACCATTTTAGAATCAATAATATGTAGAAATTTAATGTATTTTTATTAATTGGTATTTCTTTTTAAATAACGAGTAGATAGCTCCTAAAAACAGCACAAAAAACGGCTTGCGCGGCGTTTTGCTCGGGGTACCGCCTTAATGTTTTAAGTGGGATCATTATTACACTATTACTACGTCTTGTTGTTGTTACTCTCCAATCTTCGTCGTATGTGGCGTCATATTAAATGTTTCGTGATACAAGTAAAATTTCAAAATTTAAAAACCCCCGACACATTTAGCTTGCGAAAACACCCCGATTCAAACAGTAAAACGCCCATAACTTTTGAACGGCTGAACCGATTTTTAACCCCCGCCGGAAAAAAGAGGGGTGTTATAAGTTTCACGTGTGTTGTTGTGTATCTGTGTATCTGTGTATATGTGTATCTGTGTTTCTGTGTGTGGCATCATAGCGCCTAAACGAATGAACCGATTTTGATTTAGTTTTTTTTTGTTTGAAAGGTTATTTTGTCGAGAGTGTTCTTAGCTTTGTTTGAATATTAATTAGACGGATATTTGATGCTCTGTCTACCCTCTAAGGCATGTAAGCATGATATAATATATGTTTAGACGAATCGATGTGTTTATGTTTGTAACTTATACAACATACTCTTTTTCTAAATTCGGAATCAATATAGTAGCAACCCTAGTGAATCTGTCAAGTTCCGCTGTCAATTTTCTAAACGGCGGGAGTGGCCCTTCTATACTTACTATTTTGTGATATAACTATCTACATTTTGATCTAAGCCTTTTTTTTAAGTCATAGAATAATAAGGAAAGTAAAAAGAACTACTGAATTTTGGGTCGCGCGGATATGAAATAAGAGCGCGTTTTGTTCCCTCATGGTCATTGGTGACTGTCGTCGTTCAAAGATAAAAATGAATTGACCTACGCTGTGTTTCGCGGCAGGTCCCAAATATTTTGAAACTTTGACAATCATCATCGCTTAGAGAACCTATGTCACATTCACATGTCACTTTCTGCAAAACCCAAGGTCCTTCTACAATGACCTTATCACACTCTGTACTCACGTAAGAAATACGTATAAGGTCTTTGGTACTCACTGGTACTCACAGAACACAGTAAACGTCAAATTCACGGCCATACTTCTTTCTCTTTTTCTTTTGTGATTAATGCGACACTGGCACAGTGGCTTTTAAGACAGTTTAACGAGTTCCCGGCGAGCCACGGAGAGTGATTGCGTGGATTCTCTTTCATGACCAATGTAATTATAGTGGCTTGTTTCGTTGCTAGCTTGTGTTCGTAATATTTTATGTGTGTGGAATGAGCTTTTCTATGTCACATTTGTTTTTAAGTTTATTATGTCATCTGAGTGACTAAGGTCGGTATTCCAGTTGCTCATGCTTAACTCAACTCAAACTGGCAATGGATAGTTGTGATTGGTCGTCTGGTTTTTTAGGGTTCCGTACCCAAATGGTAAAAACGGGAGGTGTATTTCTGTTGCCGCTATAACAAAAAATACTAAAAACAAAAAATTTAGTGAGGCGCCCATACAAAAACCGTGATTTTTTGTAGTTTTTTGCAATAATGGCATGGAACCTTTCGTGCAAGAGTCCGACCGCATTTGGCCAGTTTTTTTATTCTTACATAAACGTGCTCAAGTCCAAGATCCTAGGTGCCCAAACGTTCTTTTAATACAAAATCATTGGAATTTTGTAGTGTTAGCTTGTACATTTTGGGCCGATTTCTGAATTGAGTATTTGAGGTCCAGAACGAGTTGAGTATTTGTCAAATTATACTTTAGCCTGAAAACTTGTCAAAATTTGGCACTAAAGCCGTTTGACATACTTGAATCATACACCGGCTATTTGTGTTAAAAGAGTTCGGTAACGTCTGGGGCCTCTGGGCTCTTGCTCTATTGAGAACACAATATTACACATATAGAAGAAGAATCATATGCCAAACTCGAGAGTTGTGATTGGTTGGCAATTGATTGATAGGTGTGGTCAATTTTGAATTTCAGTCACGTATGAGCATCCGAAATAAGAATCTTCGAGTCTCATCTAAAATTACATTACAAAGAGCTTTGTTCCAATGGAGGTTCTAATTCAATTACGAAAAATCTTTTACTCATCGATTTTTATAACTATCGCTGAATTATAACTGATTTTAATATTCCAAACAAATTTATGGTGCCTGTGACTGCTATTCATGGGACTAAGGTCGCAGGATAAGCTATTTTATAGAACCATGTCTGTAATGGGCTGTATTCTCCAAAGGGGAAGGCAGAGGTGTACAGTTTTTAAAAACTTTATGGCAATCATGATTAAGACCCAAGTCAATACATGAGTCTTAATCTTCTACTATATAAAAATAAGTCGTGTTTCTTCCTGACGCTATAACTCTAGAACGCACGAACCGATTTCCACGGTTTTGCATTCGTTGGAAAGGTCTCGGGCTCCGTGAGGTTTATAGGTAGGGTAGGGTAGGGTAGGGTAGGGTAGGGTAGTGTAGGGTAGTGTAGGGTAGGGTAGTGTAGGGTAGTGTAGGGTAGTGTAGGGTCGGGTAGGGTAGGGTAGGGTAGGGTAGTGTAGGGTAGGGTAGGGTAGGGTAGTGTAGGGTAGGGTAGGGTACATAAATGTTTGGTCTTTTTATGGCAAAACAAAGTTTGCAGGGCCAGCTAGTCATGATATAAACATGTCAACACTTATACACTCTCTCATACTCAAATTAAACATCCGTTAAAGTCGCTCCCTTATTTTCCACCTTTGTATTTATTTCAGATCTTATTCCAACTCATTGCAATAAAACGTCTATATCAATAAAATACAATGCAACATTACACATGAAACATTTTAGTGCGTCATAAAGTAATGTTATGACACTGTCTTTATCTTAGGTCCATCCATAAAGATACTGGTCACTGGTCACAATAAAATGCTGTCTACACATTTTGATAAAGCGCAAAAATTGTGATTACTGAGCGTCAGAAGACAAGACAGGACAGAAGAAGGAAACACACTAGGCATATCTCAGTTAGCCTACGGTATGAATTTGTGCCCTTTACGAAAGCCTTCATTAGAAGGCGTTCGTGTTCATTAGAAAGTGTTGCTTAACCATGAAGATCGACCTGTGCAGTTGTTAGCCACGAGCACAAAGACTTAAAACGAATATAATAACTATACTTGACTAGAATTTGCTCCATAACCCGAGATCAAAGATCGGTTGTTTTTATGGGACTCTTAAAAAGGATGGTTTATCTCTTAAGCGGTAGGGAAGACCTATTCCTTTGCCCAGAAGTGCCCTCCAAGGAATAAAAAGCATTTTGGTTTATAATTTGGTTTCTGACGTTAAAAGGGAACCCAATTATGGCATTATTCCTCATGGGTTAACAGGAACAATGTGCCCAATAATCCTTTCTTATCCTGAGGTACCAGGATCACATCCCCGCTAGGAGCTAATTCCGTTCCTTCAAGTGGCCGTATCGATCGTCCACTAAACGTTCCTATTATTTATTCAAGGCAAGTGACCCGTGAATAGTCGTGGGTTTGCTTGCTCGCAACCGGGACCTTCCTTACGTTTTTCCTTTAAAAGGGTAACATAAAATTAAGGGTAATGTAGCGAAAGTAAAATAAAGTTAGGGTTATTATCATTGCTTAATCGCGTAAACTTCCATTGCTAACTAATATAAACATAGAGTTTTCAATTTCCGCTTTTCGGGTTCCATCACACTGGCGGAAGAATTGGTGAACCTAATAGATAAAATTATTGTGTTTGGTAGGTCAATTACTTTTTAGTATGTCGGTGGTTCTGTTTGTGAACAGGTCGAAAGATCATTGTCGTTGCTGAGTTTAGGCCTCCTCTATTTTATGCTTCCCTGATCAGTGTGATCTTATCCAGGTCTTCTCTTCCTTATAGATCACCCATCTGGCTGTTGATCTGCCAACGCTCTTCAATAGAGACCGTCAAAATCTTTGATTTCGGTTTCGGACCAAAATCTTGTTTCGGCTGAAGTTTCGGTTTCGGCAAAAATTCCGCCGAAACTTGGACCTTATATCTTCGTAAGACGCTCGGGTTGCTTCGGGAGCGCTACTGCCAGGCGTACGTTATTCCACCATTTTGTTAAGTGAGTGTGTCAATACCGTTTGTGATCAGGTTAAATTAAATGATAAACAACTCTTTTATTTTGTGTTTTGGCAGGTTTTCGACAAAAACATAACTGACATAACTATCTGAGAAATTCGCAAATAGTCGCTTTATTTTGGCAGTGCTGAACCCAAAAAAACAAACTATGCAATTTTTATGAAAGTTAAAGGCTACAGCCAAGTTTTAGGCCAAAAATATGGTTTCAGTCGGTTTCTACCGTTCAACGATGTGGAAAATAAGTTATGTAAACGAAATTAATAACAATTTATGAATACTTCCTCTTCAATAAATTTACCGTCTCAGTCTTAAGGCAATTTGGCAGCAAGGTAGCTTGGTTCCTTGCGAGAAATAATTCAATAAACAGTGTAGTTCTATGTCTGACCTCGGAAAACTAGAACTGCATTACTCACCAGTACCTACCTAATATAGTTTTGATTCTTTCTGGCACTTGTTGATAATGCTAGTATGTGCAATATGAAGAGATACAAACAATTTGAGAGTGTATACCTACATCATACCTACTTCTACAGTCAACCAGGGTTGCTGTTATTATAGGCCAAATACGTTTTAGTATTGTCCCTACGATTTCAACATACTTGGCATTGTAGACTTCCATATGCCATAGCAACCGCTTTCCATCACACGTCTGTTAGTTTGTCACTCAATTATGATGTTTTTTTTCAACAAAAATGCTTTTTATAAACAAGCTCTTTATCTTACCGTGCATTTTCATCCGAAACACGCGTGTATTATATGCAACATTTCAACTTAATCGGTTAAGGATAACAGTTTTAAAATTAAGTTGTAAGATTTAAACAACACTCCACACGTACTAACAAGACAAGTTAAAAAAACTCAAATTCGGGCTTCAATTCAAGTTGCCTTATAGTCCCATTTTCTTTCTTTTCTACCCGACTACGGCGAAGCAAAAGGGAGGGTTATGTTTTTTACCGGTATGTGTGTATTTAGGTATGTTCATCTGTTCCCTCATAACTTCTAAACTTCTTATCATAATTTGACAAATGAGGTGTCTTTGGAAGCGTCTTGTTTGTCCGCTGGTTATATAGGCTTTGTGTTGTTACATTAATCTGAAATTGTTATGTACACACTATTCGATATATATCCGGTATTAAATAAACAACTTACATGTAATATATAATTTATTGTATTTCATACAACTTCTGATGAGAATATATTCTTGTTTCATACTTTTTAGAGCGTTATTTTACAGTAGTCGGGTTTTAGTTTTTAACTTATTTTTTTTCATAAATTAATTCAGAAAAATACTACGTCAAAATGCCAGAGCAACGTTTTCCTACGACATTTTTTTATGATACTACGTTGAGTTTTTTTAAACTGTTTTAACAAAACATAATTCAAAATGATATACTATACAAGTAAAATTTCAAAATTTAAAAAAAACTCCGACACATTTATCTTGCGAAAACACCCCGATTCAAACAGTAAAACGCCCATAACTTTTGAACGGCTGAACCGATTTTATTCAAACGTAGCTAAGAACACTTTCGACATAATTACCTTTCAAAAAAAAAAATTAAATTGAAATCGGTTCATCCGTTTAGGCGCTATGATGCCACAGACAGACGCACAGATACACATATACACAGATACACAGCAACACACGTGAAACTTATAACACCTCTCTTTCGCCAGCAGGGGTTAAAAATAAAAAAAAAAACAATATTTTTATATATAGCAAAAATGCTATTAATACTGTTTTGGCAGTCAACTATAACTCGTTACAACTACCAAGATACACCAATATTGCTGCTTGAAATTGAAATATCAAATGCTGTAACTAATATAAAATGCATGTTAGACTTAATTTAGAATACTAACATTAGTGGCATCATCATCATCATCATCATCATATCAGCCGAAAGACGTCCACTGCTGAACATAGGCCTCCCCCAAGCGTCGCCACATTGACCGGTCCCGTGCGTCTCGCAACCAGCGGATCCCCGCAACCTTCACGAGGTCATCGGTCCACCTGGTGGGAGGCCTTCCAACGCAACGTCTTCCGGTTCGCGGTCGCCACTCCAGAACCTTTCTGCCCCATCGGCCATCCGTTCTGCGAGCAATGTGCCCTGCCCACTGCCACTTAAGTTTGGCAATTCTTCGAGTGGCATCTGATAAATTTAATTATAAGAAACACGTGCTTCAAAAATGGCCTCTCCAATTCAGCTAGATTACAAGTTATGAATTTTTGAAATAGTTTATTGGCTCTGGTGTAAAGTTCAACTTTTCGAGATACTACAAGTTTGCTTTCTTGCTTCGACATCAAGCAGGCCCACTACTTATGGCCTACTTACTTGCACATGAGTATTTTTCTAAAAGATACCAACAACAAACTGCTATAAGTACCACAAACTCGGATAGTAAAACACAACGAAGCTACCAGGATATCATACAGTTATGCAGTAATAGCTGACAAAGGCACACATTATAGTAATCATAGTCGTTGTCTGCCCGCCGTGTACGTTTGATGCAGCTGACAGGAATCCCAGGCGGGCATTCCCTTGTGCACACAGTGACACATATGAGTACGCTATAGATTTGAAAAGCTGCAATAAAATTCTATTGGGTTTAAAAGTGAATAAAAGTATAATTTCTCGCCTCCTTTGTCTACTGGTCTACTGGTGGTGCGATTCCAGGGCTGGTTATTGGGCTTCGCCATCTGGAATTCCTTTGCACCAGCCGAAGTCTAGATTTATTTATTTATTAGGCTAATTAAAAATTGTTAACACTAAGAATATTACAGTAATTATTCACTTGAAACTATAGTTGAATGTCACAATTTTTACAGGTAAGCATCACCTGATTGAGTTGTTTTTTTTTTCCTGATTGGTGGCACCAGGCCCACCTAGCTTCATCAACATTATCATCACTAACATTAACATTCGAAACGGGTTTTTTTTTATTACCTGTAGGCTCGCGCTTGACCACTCTCTCACTCACCATATATATTTACCATGTTTACTGTTTGTTGCGAGTTTACGATATTTTACACAGTGAGTTTCGTGCGTCGGGAACAGAATTGAGTTGAGAGTGACAGTGGTAGCGGTACTGAGTGCAAAAAACGAACAAGAAAGAGGGTAGACCGATTTGTCTCCTCATAAACACACACCCGCAAGAACTGCAGTTTATCCGTGATCATGGTGCTTGCAACAGCACCGAAATATCGGAAACTCGCAACAAACAGTAAACATGGTAAATATCCCGTTTCGAATGTTAATGTTAGTGTTAGTGATCATGACAGTTTAAAAACTTATAACATTATCATCAGCCTATATCAGTCCACTGTTGGACATAGGCCTCTCCAATTGCACGCCATTTGGTTCGATTTTCGGCATCTGCTATGCAGCTGCCAAAAAGTACCACATCAGGATACATTATGATAAGTATGTCCTGCGAGGAGAGCCATGCATAACAGCGTTTTGCCATTATTACAACTTACCTTGACGTCCGTCTCCAGTGACGCCAAGCTAGCCCCTCTGCCTACCCTCTTCGTGTTGTAAATTGTACGCGAATTCGTTGCAGTTGATTGCATGCGTGCATGCATGCAGATCACGCGACCTGTAGTCCACATGGTTAGAGCTCATTAAAATGTATCAGATGGGTTGGTTAATGTTTAGATTTAAACGTAAATACTAACCATTTCCATCCTATTTCCGGTTGAATAGTTAATTGGCAAAATGCACAGCTAAACTACTGAACAATCTGATATGCTCCGTGTAAGGAATTTTTTGCCAACAAACTGAAACACGTCATCAATGACTTCCATTTTGTCAATTCAACGTTTATTGCGTTATTTACGCTGTCCGGAATGATATTTTTTTTTTAAACATTTCAATATCACCATCATTGTTGTTGGGGTCGGTTTCCAGTCTTACTGGTTTCAGCTGAGTACTAGTGTTTTACATGGAGCGACTGCCTATCTGACCTCCACAACCCAGTAACTGGGTAACACTATACCCCTTGGCAAGACTGGTGTCAGATCTCAAGCTTTCGACTACTCGTAACGACTGTCAAAGATCTTCAAATGACAGCCGGGACCAACGGCTTAACGTGCTTTCCGAAGCACGGAGTAAACTTGGTATGTTGAAATGGTCACCCATCCACGGACCGACCTCGTTAAGCGTTGCTTAACCTTGAACAGCGACCCGTGCGGCTGTTATTATTTAGCCACGAGCTCCATTTCAATATCAACCATGAGCCAATAAATACGAAGATTATTTCAAAATCTTTCAAAGGGTAATAGAAAATGTGTTATAGTATGAGATCCCACTGCAAAAATCTGCAGGTATATATATAATATCTCCTGTATCATAGGTACGTATGGAACCAATGGAGTTTCTTGTCCGTTCTTCTCCAAAACAAGGAAATTTTTCAAATGGACGGTAGAACCAATTATTATTCTTAATTTATATTCAATTTATATTTTTGACGTTCAAAAGTGCCGCTTAATGGCCTAGTTGAAATAAAGAATGTTTGTCTTTTAACGTAATGAACACCTCTCAGTTAGCATTTCCGGGTTACCAGGTTTAGCAGGTAAATTGACAAATATATACCCTAAGAAGAAGGAAAATTGCAAAACACCACCATACAGGGATCGATTGTTCAACAATGCAGATAATTGTATTTTGAAAATATACTTTTAGTCGTATTTTCATGATATCCATACTCCCAAAGGTCTGTTTATAAAATTTCGTGCGCTAGTTTTCGTCCTAAATCATCATCCATTTCGTTGCAAAAGTGCTAATTTGGACGCGAACTAGCTTCTTACTGCTCAAATTTACAGCATCTATCTCATTCGCACGTGTTGTCGGATGAGATAGCATGCCGAATGCCTATTCGCCATGCTATCTCATTATTGCCACATTCCTTTTTTATTTAAAGAAACAAAACCGCATCCACAGATTTCTCGACAAGCTTACCTAAACTGGGAATCGAACCAGCAAACATTTAAAAAAATTAACACTCGCTGTTTAATTCTATGATTTGAGAGGATTATTGGTCAGGATTAAATCTCTCTATTAAACATTTAAAATCTTTATTAGCTGTTCTACCAAACATAAGTTTCAATTTATTTGATTAAAGTAATTACGGCCAAATATTTTCAGGCAATCCTGTAGCAATCTATTTTACTAATATCATTCATGAAAATTAAATTTGATCAAAATACAAGATTCCTGCAGATTATTGCAGTCGGATCCTTAGGCTACTAAGTATCCGGCCGAGTAACCGGCCGATTTATAAATTCTTTGAGATGATTTGAGATCATAATTTAGCAGTGGCACAGATAATATATTACTAGCATACAGATGTCTCAGCACATACAAAGAAACTGTGCCGACGTACTGTACTGATTATACTGATTATATTTTGTACATCGATCGCGTTCAATTCCGTTCCACGGATATAGATGGTGATCTATCTATCGCCGTGGAACGGAACCGAACGCGATCGATTTACAAAAAATAATCGGTATAATCAAATGAAAAACGCTAGTTACGTCAGCACGGTTTCTTTGTATGGGAAGAGGCATCTGTATGCTAGTATTACATTATCTGTGGCAGTGGTAATAAATAGCCAATGAAATCCCTTGACAAGAGATTTAATTGAACACATTGAAATACACTTTGAATAATTTAATTGAAAAATGAACTATCAAGTCTGAGCTAAACCAATTTATTATTTGCTAAGATTTCATACCACAACAAGACCATTTGTTATTGTGACAGTCAAACAAACACTTTAGTTAATTAATAGGGTCTAGTTTGGCAACTTTTGGCCTAAGGAACCCTAAAAAACCGGCCAAGTGCGAATCGGACTCGCGCACGAAGGGTTCCGTACTTGGTAAATTGCAGTTTACGATTTATGACGTATTAAATAAAACTACTTACTAGATCTCAATCAAACCAATTTTAGCTGGTAGTTTACATGGTAATGTACATCATATATTTTTTTTAGCTTTATCATTCTCTTATTTTAGAAATTACAGGGGGGGGGGGACACATTTTACCACTTTGGAAGTGTCTCTCGCGCAAACTATTCAGTTTAGAAAAAAAATATAATAGAAACATCAATATAATTTTTGAAGACCTATCCATAGATACATTTATAGTTTTTTTTCTATTTTTGAGTAAAATTCTTAATGCGGTTTACAGAATACATCTATTCACCAAGTTTCAACAGCATAGTTCTTAAAGTTTCGGAAAAAAGTGGCTGTGACATACGGACGGACAGACAGACAGACATGACGAATCTATAAGGGTTCCGTTTTTTGCCATTTGGCTACGGAACCCTAAAAACGTTCCTACTCCGCCATTAAAAACAACAATAATAATCTCCAGTACCAGGCTCGTATAAAACGTAAGAGATTCATCCAATCTTCCCAGGAGTAAACATAAATCTTCGTAAATCGGGATTACCTAACAGTTAGCCTGAATTTATTACCCTGGATCAATTTAACCCTCTCTAAATAAATAGGATTACGGTGACAGTTATGAACTCTGCTGGGACTTGATTGGAAAGGAAATGTTTTCTTTTTTCCGGACGTCGCATGGATGCGAAACCTCCAAAAAAAAACTTTGATTCACGGTGGAATAGCCAGTTGCCTCGGTCTGTCTAAATGGGTGACCAAAATCAAAATCAAAATCATTTTTTTTATTTCATATAGGCCTACATGGGCACTTATAAAACGTCGACAATGTGCACGGTTCGGGTTGGTCGTTTCCTATGGAGAAGAACCGGCAAGAAACTCCATGGTTACTCTTTTAAAAAAATGGTTTGGTTTTACAATATTTCCTTGTTACAGCATTAGTACTTAGATATGTGGGGACAACGTAGGCCCGACAATAAGTCGTAAGAAAACAAAAAAAAAAGATTACATATTTAAACAAAAGAAAATAAAACGAGTTAAAAAGTTAACAAGCATCTAGAAGGCCTACAATGTTCACACATTTACAAAATAATCGGTAAAGGAATCTATACAAAAGTAAAAAAATAAAAATAAGACTAAATCTAACATGTGGCACAGATATTGTTATCAGTGCTGTAACTATTATATACCAACTGACCATTCATATGATCTTTATTGCGGGATGTCAGAATCCTGATATAATATAAATATTAACATAAGCACGTTACGTTGTCTCCTGCTTGATATGGAGGGAAGTGGAAATTTGTATTTTTTTTCTTACTCCTCCATTATTCTTTTCTGATTAATTTCGTTGCGGGATCCAAAACAGTTAAATTCATTCTCCGGGACTTCGTCGAGCTTCATTGCCTCAGCGCTTTTCTGGTGGTCGCCACTGTTGATTCTGGCTTTCAGGAGTTGCAGTGGTTTGGGAATAGTGCGGTGGGATTGTCCCAATAAGCACGTTATGTTTTCCACATCTAGAATTAAGGCCTGCTATTCGTGAAGGGTAAAATCTATCATGCAAAATATTGTGTAACAACCCGCGTGCTCGATGGGATTTCCTCTCGCCAAAAATGACGATATCCTATACAAACTTGCATCCCCGTTTTACCCCTTTGGAGGACGAATCTTCTATAATACATACTTCCTTAATTTATTCTTTATTGTACAACAAGACATTACATTTTATTAATTTGATGGTAAAATTCATGTACAAAGGCGAGCTTAACTCCAAATGGAATTTTCTTCCAGCAAACCTTTGAGTGATAGAGATCATAATAGTAGAGGGCAGTAATCCAGTGTACAATATATATACCTATAAAGAAGATGAAACTATTTACATAATAATACATAAAATACCTACTTACGTTTATAAAGATGAATACACATATATTTAACTAATTCATTGCGTTGAAAGGAAATGCTCCTTAATTTTCCTCTTGAAGACATCGAGAGAAGGGCTATCGCGTATGGAGTGTGGAAGAGAGTTCCAGAGATGCACTGCAGTAACAGAGAATGAGCCATCGTAGCGGCTAGAAGTGTGACGCGGAGTACGAAGGAGAAGCGAAGTGGCCGTGCGACAAGGTTTACCCCTCGGGATGAGGTACTCAAACCGTTCGCGAAGGTATTGAGGAGAAGTAGGATTGTGCAGGATAGTATAGAGAAGGGATAGAATATGGGTATCTCGCCGACGCCGAATCGGCAGCCACTTCAATCTGGCCCGAAATTCCGACACATGGTCGTACTTTCTGAGGCCAAAAATAAAGCGGATGCACAAGTTCTGCAGTCGTTCGAGTTTGTTCAGGAGTACCTCCGTTGCATCTAGAAAACAGACATCCGCATAGTCTATGAGCGGTAGAAGAAGAGATTGCGCAAGAGTGACCTTAGTGTGAAACGGTAAGAATTTTTGGAGACGTTTAAGAGACTGAAAAGAGTAGAAGACCCTCCTACTCACATCATTGATATGAACCTCCCAAGAGAGATTAGAGTCTATATGGACGCCCAAGTTTTTCGCACTTTTAGAATAATATATGGGCATTGAATTATACAATACTGGCGGGAGAGACTGGGGATTCAACAGATTGAGCATGTATTTGCCACCAATAATGAGCGCTTGAGATTTAGTTGGATTCAGGAGGAGTCCAAAAGATTTAGTCCACTTGTTGATATTTTCAAGGTCATCATTGATGGCAGCCACAGCCTCCGCGAGTTCATTCACTTTAAAATGGCGATACAACTGCAAGTCGTCTGCATAGAGATGAAAATTAGAAGTTAGGACCTTAGTGATAGCATTTATAAAAATTGAAAAGAGAAGAGGAGAGAGCACACCACCTTGAGGAACGCCCGCAGCCAGGTCACACCATTCAGAGGAATCCTCATCGGATCGAACAGACTGCGAGCGACCCCGAAGATAGGATTTGAACCACTCAATTACTGGAGCAGAGACATTAAGGGAGGAAAGTATTCCTAAGAGAATGTCGAAGTCAACTGAGTTAAAAGCACTGCTGAAGTCCAGCAGAACCAATATGGTTAGACATTTATTTTCCATAGCCAGTCTTATGTCGTCAGTTATTTTGACTAGAGTTGTAACAGTGCTATGGCCAGGTCTGAAACCAGATTGGTAAGGACTCAGCAGGCTATTAAAGGATAAATAACAGGATAGTTGCTTCTGAACAATACTCTCGAGGACTTTAGAGAGGATTGGGAGGATGGATATTGGACGGAAATGGGATGGTGAGGAGGGATTAGAAACTTTGGGAAGCGGTAGGACGTGAGCCTTCTTCCAAGCTGAAGGAAAGGAGTTATTGAAGAGAGAAAAATTAACTACGTGAGTAACGACAGGAACAATTTCACTTAAAATGGGTAAGAACATTTGGAGTTGAAGGCCGTCGTCACCTACCGCCTTGGTAGAGATGGAAAGGATACATTTCCTAATGTCTAGTTCAGCAATTGGGTGGAAAGAGAAAGAAGTATTTTCTGGCAAAGGAAGATTAAAGAGATCGTTGAGAGTGGAAGATTTAACATGATCATCGAGGGTAATTGGGGCACTAGAAAAGTGTGCATTAAGTGCATTAAGGTCCATCTTATCAGAAGAACTCTTGCTAGAGGCTTTACCAATACCAAGAGTCTTTAAAAATTGCCATACTTGTTTTGGGTTGAAGTTATCAATTGAGTTGTGAATGTGGTGCCTTTTCGCATTCCTACACAGACGACTGCAGCGATTTCGCATCCCCTTATAGACGTCCCAGTTTTCCTCAGTCGGTTGCTTCCTGTACAGGCGCTTGGCTTTGTCTCGCTTAGCCATCTGGTTTTTTATTGCAGGAGATAGCCATGGTGCAGGAAGATGTTTGACCCTCACCTTTTTTAAGGGCGCGTGTGCCTCATATAAATCCAACATTATCTTGCTGAAGATTGACACAATAGTATCCATATCCTCGCAGGCGTATACAGGAGACCAGTCAATACCACCCGCATCAGCTCTCAAGCGCTCCAAGTCAATGTTTTTAAAACTACGAAGATAAAGAAATTTGGCCTTGCGTTTAGGAGGTCGAATCTTGTAGGAAAGATAAACGAGGTCATGGTAGGAAAAAGGAGCAGGATGCTGTCCATGTGTGGCTACTTTGTTAGGGTTTGAAACTAGAATGAGATCTAATAGAGAAGGAGAAGAGTGAGGAGCCCTGTGAGTAGCATTTAACGGAAGTAAGTGCATATTAACAGAAGAGACAAGAGATTGGAGTTTACGGCTGCGCGAATCTCCTTTCAGCAGACAAGTGTTGAAGTCTCCGAGAATGAGTGTATGCTCATATAGCGCGGAAAGATTTTCCAAATGAGCTTCAAATGAAGAAAAGTAATCAATCTGGCAATTGGGACTATAATAGACTCCTAAAAGTAACTTAGTATGTAGGAAGTCTATTTCAATAAAAAGGTGTTCGGAAAACTTTGTGTAAACACTCGGAGACTGGTCAACTATCTTGTAACTGATATCTCCACGGAGATAAATCGCAACCCCTCCACATCCCTTGCCCGTTCTGTCATTGCGCACAATCTTGTATCCAGGCAAAGAATACTGCGTGGAAGGAAGTGCAGGCTTGAGAAAGGTTTCGGACACAAGGACAGCGTGAATGAGATCTGAGTCGAAGGACGACAGCAGATCAGAATAATGAGCAGGAATGCTTTGAGCATTTACGTGAACTGCGTTGAAAAATTTGTGACAATTTGAAAATGACGATGATAAGAGGTCTCTAAGACTCAGAGAATTATCATCGCCAAGAACACTAGCGTAGCTCTCATCTGACACACAAGAGGATGAGCATGAATAAAAACTGTCATTTAGCATAATACAATAAATAAATTGACAATAATAATATATATAAATAAACTAAAAGTTAACCTTTTATGGTTAACTAAACTAATAAAATAAACAAAACTTAATGAAAGCAACCAAACCTCGATGCACTCGCCGGTTACATTAACTTTGGTAAGATTTGTAAAATAGATAAAAAGCCAAGAAGCCAAAACATCGTAAAAACAAGTTGTTGTGTTTCCGAACGTAAGTATAAAAATACATGTCAAAAGTGACATTTCACATTAATCACAATGTCACGGTCATAAACAAAGCAAAAAATTAAAAAAAATCGAGTTACCGGCCTAACATAATTAATAAAAAGAAAACAAACAGAGGAATCATGAAAACAGTACCATCATTTCGCTGGTTTACGTGTTCTCTTCTCGGGCACGGCCTTTGTTGTATGCTGCGATGTTATGGCTGAGAACTGTGTCACAGGGAACTGAGCGACAACCTCTCGGTACTCCATTGCAGACTCTATCTTACGACGTAATTTTTCAGAGACCTGGATCACTATTTTCCCCTCAGACGTCCAACACTTGTGTATGCCGTAGTACTTCCGAGCATTCAAAAATAACTCGTGCCTGGGCTTGGTGAGGAACTCGGAAATTGTCAGGCCAGAACCTTTCAGTCTGGTCTTATTACGCCACACCTCACTCCGCACGACTCGGCTTTCAAAGCGCACTAATAGAGGACGAGGCTTGCTGGTGTTGTTCCCGAGGCGATGACAGGCTGTTAGGTCTTTCAGTGTGATGCTTCCCATATCCATACGCTCCGATAAAACTTTGAGAAAACTCTTGTTATGATCAGTTTCACCTGCCTCAGATAAGCCATGCAATAAAAGGACCTTTGCACGGGATGCCATTTCATGTCTGTCCAGGCCCACCACAAGCAACTCCATCTGGGCTTTAAGTGAGCCCAAGGTTTTCCAGACCAAGCCCTTGAACTCGGTAAAGTCCTTAGATAGGCTGGCAATTGTCTTATGCGGAGCTTCACCACTGGCATTCTTCAAGTCTTCCTCATATTGGGCCATTCTTGAAGTGAATGTTGACGTGAGTTCTTCCACACAGCTTGACAACTTGGAGTATAGGTCCATTGTACTGAAGTGCAATAATAGTAGCGTAGGAAGCGTTGTTAAGGAGAATTTATAGGTGGACTGAGTGCACCAGAGGTTAATGCATAACTCTAATAAAGAATTAGCATTTAATAAATACTTTAAATATTTTTCAGATACAAAAATTTAAGAGCTCTAAAATTTTCCGTGTGTACTTTGGGACTACCCTCAGTAGAAAAAAAACTTCCTTTCCTTATACTAGTTCCTGTTTTGTAAAACTTCATACTTCTATACGGTTTTAAAATCAAAAATTAACTGTGCCATCGCGTCGTCTATCAGTGAACGAATGAATTTAAGAATTCTGTTACTTAGATTACACCTATTTTGTGGCATTCAGCAAGATCCTAGCACAAAGAAAGTACGGGAAGACGGCAGTGCGCTTCTATTTTGTGTTCCTAGCTAGGGTTGTTCTTCAAGTAATCTAAAACAAAAGTGTAAACGGAGAAAATATGTGGTATGAGGGAGCAATTTAGATTCTCATTTCGCATGACTGCGCAGCATGCGCATAGACATTGAAACATATTTTTTTTACTTTAATTCAATGAGCCCAATGCCCATACGCACCAAAAAATTAAAAAGTAAAAGTGTACTATAAATTAGATATAAGATTTTGTATGCTGCAGTTGTTTGAAAATCGAAGGAAACTGTAATGTTTTTTTTTTTTTTTTATCTCGCCACGAAAAAAAACGTACAAGTTTATACAATATTTTTTGTACTCATATTTGGAACATTCCCTTATGAGTTTAGATAAAAGTAAATTATAATTTCTATTCAATTTGCCTTACGTTCCAATGCGTTCACCTACCCAGCCGTTTTAAAATAAACCTAACATTAGCATTGCGTGCTTTGCAATATTTACTGCTTTGTCTATCGGTTTAGGCTATACGTTATCTGCCAGCGAACGATTTAATGAAAAAGTTATGAAAAGGCTGGGCAGATTGATAGATTCAGTTATATCCTCGTAAGCAGAAAAACGATGTAACTACTTTGTAATTTCCATTCAATTCGCTCTTACCCTTCGTGGCAATGCGTTCAGCTACCAGGGCGTTTTTAAGTATGTAGAGACCAACATTAGCATTGCGTGCTGTGCAATATTTATAGGGTTTACTACGAGCGTCGAACGCGGTGTAACACTTAAGTAGCCACCACTTACACACACTTATTATTTAACACTTGGAATTGGGCTAGTTTGAATGAGGTGGAAACATTGTGGAATTATGCTAATGTTGCTACGAAATTGTTGGCTTTTGTATTAAGAATAAACTAGGATATGGACAAAATAATAGTGATGCATTGCATGATGTTGAATATTTTTACAAGTTGGGCTTATTCGACTTACATTGAATAGTTAAATCAGTAGTTAGTCTCAAAATACTGTTACATAGGTTTCTTCTAAGTCTAGGCAAGCGTGCAATGTCCTGTCCGACACACACTTGACCGGTATTTTTTGGTCTTCCCCTACTCTTATAGCCATCCTCATTCATACTCAAATCTTTCCTAACGACAAACCCGCAGCCTTATTGCGTAAGTGAATTCGGCAAGGCAAAGGGTTTGCCGCTATCAATCGACAGGTGTCTAAATTAACAATCCGAAGATGTTCTTTTGTTTTGAGATGTGTTTGCTCTTGACTCTAGTGAAAAACCCTTTAGTATAACTAGGACAGCACTAGTTAGGAATAAATGGTGTGGAAAAATCAGTGGTGTGACAAACAAGAAAAATATTCCTGTTTGTCATACTGGTGTGATAATCTGGTGTGACTACGAGTCAGCACTCGAGGTGACGAAGACAAAGTCGACGATGGAGAGAGCTTACCCAGTAGAAGCCGGTTATGTTATCTTTATCATTACTTTAACGCAAATTTTTATGTTAAAGTTCTAACACCGGATATAACTTTTATAAGTTTTCTTACTTGATCTTATACGAAAATAGATCTAACGACAAAATTATTATTGTAAAACAAAAGCTAAAACAACACGATTTGTTCCGGTCGGATCCCCTCGATCTGATCCCCTGCTGGTTTTTTTTTTAATATTTCCTTTCTGATCCACTACAAACTTTGACATTCCGGTCTGATCCCCTTACTCTTTTTGACAGGCAAGTACAGTCAAGAGAAAACAGTTGTTTATGTAAATAATATTTGTAATTTTTTTTTTTTGTACTTTTATATAGCGCAAGTTCGGTCGTGCATGGAGTACTGCTCTCACTTCTTGGACGGATCTGCCAAATGCCAGCTAGATGCACTTGAGTCGATTGACAGACGGGCCAAGAGACTTATTGGTGACGATGCACTGGTCGCGTCAAAGCTCCATGCCTCGAACATCGACGCCGAGTTGCCAGCCTGTCGGTTTTTTATCGGTTACATTTCGGGGAGTGTACGACGGAACTGACACAATTTGATTCCGCCTAGCCCTTTCCATCATCGGACTACAAGACGTCCGGCCATGCGCCATCGGTACATGGTGGACATCCCACCCATACGCACAAAGCGTTTTACTAATACTTTCATGGTGCGCACTGCTAAGGAGTGGAATACCCTTCCGGAGTCTTTGTTCCCTGAAAGCTACAACCTTGGGGTCTTTTAAGTCAAGAGTGAATAGGTTACTTCTAGGCAAACGTGCTTCACCATAGGCCACATCATCGCTTACCATCAGGCGAGGTAGTGGTCAAACGCAAGAAAAAAGATAAAAAAAAAATAAAAATAAAAATTGATTCGTTGTTCCTTAATACTAGCGTACACGTTTTCATTACAATAAGAATTACGAACATAATTATGTGTTTCAATAAACCTATTTGTGGCTAACTATCCAAAATCTGTTAATAGGTGACTAGGGGATCCGACCGGAATAAAATATTTAAATTAATTTGTGATACCCTGCACGGTGGATCAGACCGGAATAGACAATATATTAAAAAAAAACTGATCCCCCAGGGGATCAGATCGAGGGGATCCGACCGGAACAAATCACAACAATCTGCAAATCGATAGGCGGTTTGCCCAATCCAATTTGTTTAAACGAAGTCAATTAACGCTGTCAGCGCTTCATCGGCTTGTTTTATTAATGGCTGGCGAGAAATCTAATCTTCTGCAGATTCTGACGTCCTGGTAATAGGACATGGCTTCAACTTGATATTTACAGCTACCTGGTGCTTTTAAATGGTTTATAAATAGATTATGAGTTCGTGTGGCAATTCGTCAACTTTGATTTCCTATTTAACCTAAATAATTAAAGGACATAGAAAAAAACATCGTATTGTTCACCTTCTTTCTTTAAGGTTACACTGGTCGAAAATTCTTCCATACAAACGTAGTCTAGAGATTACTCCACTGTTGGACGATGTAGGTTCAAAATAAAAATTATATCAATTTGTCTCATCATTATCTAGTCCTGTATGGAAAAAAAAATGTTAAAAAAATATATATTTGAAAATTATGAGCGTCATAAGTTCCATATTTCAACAATAATTTTACAATGCATGTCCTCGAAAAGAGCGGTTTTCCAAGCAGCCAAACTGTGCGGAAAGTGTCACTTTTTTTCACTAGTGCTTTTTACTTTCCTGTTTTTTTTTAATTTTAACTCCAACGTTAGCCCGACGCATAGAGTTTTATTATTTGAGAAAAGTTTAAAAAATTAGTTATGTACAGATTATCATTCATATAAAAGGTAAAATAAAATTAATACTTCATTTTAGGCGTTTCTAATTACTCTAGATTTAGATTTTGATCAATAAATTAATTTTAAATATTCATTAAATATGTTTGGCAGAACGTATATTTTGCTCGTGCCTTATTGCGTTACGATGTGACAGCTATTCGCACATGCGCAGTAGATATGCCCGAGGAACTATTAGTTAATCTGTGGCTATGCTGAACGCGCTTGAATATGCCCGCCATTTTATTAATTTATTTATTTCCTCGCACAATGCATAGTAAAATGTTGTATGATACACGTACGTAAGATGATTTCCGACTCGTGTCGATTTATCCACTCACTCGCTTCGCTCGCTCGTAAATAAAAATGCCACTCATCGGAAATCACCTACCTTCCGCACTTGTAGCATAAATAACTATTAACGCATCTTTGGGCGGAAATGAATACCATAAGAAGAAGGAAAATTGCAAAACAGCCTCCATACAGGGATATATTAGTAATTCAACAATGCCAATAATTTTATTTTGAAAATATACATTTAGTAGTTTTTTCATGATATCTAGACTCCCAAAGGTCTGTTTATAAAAAATCGCGCGCTCGTTTTCGTCCTAAATCATCATCCATTTCGCTACAAACTTGCAAGAGTGCTAATTCGTACACGAACTAGTTTCTTACTGCTCATCACAGCATCTATTTCTTTCGCACGTGTTGTCGGTTAAGATAGCATGCATTTTAACCCTGCGCACAAAATAGTTTGTGCCGTCGCGTGGACTAGTTCAACGAAGCTCTGGCAAAATGCTTGCTTAGGACGCTGCGGTTTAGTCTGTATATTTTCTGTCAGTAAATGAATGAATGATTTTAACATTGTTTGAATGGGTTTGGTAGCTAAAGTTCCAGTTAGCTTTTACTCAAATTAACTAATGATTACAGAATTAGCAAATAAATGATGGTAAATCTCTCCAATTACACTAAATAACTAAACTAATTGCAGGCTAGTCAGTTAAATAGCCCAACAATCAACTAAAGAACTCATGACCTCACATTCGCTTGTTACCACTCAATAATGCATGAATAAATACCAAAATGGAACCCTCTGACCTTCACAGCCAAAAACCCTGTGTAAAATAAATTCTCCATTACAAGATTAACAGACAATATTTTAATTATACTAATTGGCTTCTAAATGCGCCGTTCGTCCGTCCGTTGGGACATATTCATTATATGTATGTAGGTACCAGGAGCACATAATGACGAACAGCGTGTAATTTGAACAATGTACGCACAAATTGGATTAAATATAATTGGACTGTTAGGAGCTGTTTTTGGTTGTATTTTACTTTTGGTTAATAAAATGTGTGATTTAAATGTTTTTTGAGGCGCACCTAATATACATGTAGGCCTTGGTAGTATATACCTACCTCTGTGTATGTAGGGTAGGTAGTTATAAATATTTCAGAGAATCTAAACATGCACTACCGGAATGTCTCGTAGTAAATCCCATAGTGTGCTTTGTTGTATCTGTAGTACAAAAGGTCTCTTTTCTCACGAGTTCTTCATGGCGTTTTCGTAAACTGCAATTTATGGCTTCTGATCCCAAAATACTGACTGAAACTTCGGCGTTATAGTATCGATATCTCAAATTCTCAATACGTCAAACAAAAATACGCTGTATGTTTAGTTTACATACCCCGTATAGTACTTGTAAGTCAGACTTGAATAGGTAAAAAACTTATTCACAAAAATACGACTTATTTTCTTCTCTTCGGTATAGAAGTCGGTGTCTTTGGTATCTGTTGTTTTTATCGTTTTTTAACACCGTTTTCCGAAACGAATATTTTTTTTGCCCTTTCTAGTGTTTTGCGTTAGAAGTCGGTTTATTTTTTGTGAAAACAGTTTTATCTCTCTCTTTTTAGTTTTAATAACTTATCACAAAAAAACCGGCCAAGTGTGAGTCGGACTCGCGCACCGAGGGTTCCGTACAAACAGCGATATATTTACCAACATATTTGGGTAAAAATACTTAAATTTATAAACAATGAAAGCACTGAGTATTGCTCTAACGATGAGAAAAAATTACTTTTCCAAGTACATTTTATAAGTTGGTCGACTATTACTCGTAAACTTGTAAAGCCTGCTTAGTTGTGGTAGTTTTTCTTTTAATTTCGATATTAATACTACTGCAAAGTAAAGGAAAATTGACTCCGATGGTATGGCCACATCCAGCGAAGGTCAGATGATCATATGGTGAAGCTTGCCCTTAACTTGCCAACGACAAAACGCGGACGCGGTAGAACACCTGCCACTTGGTTGGCGATGGTTGAAAAAGACCTGAAAGAAGTAAATTTGGACAACAGCACTGCCCGAGACCGTGCACAATGGAGAAAAAGGATAAGGAGGGCTGACCGTAAATGGGATAAGGTTGCGACTGATGATGATGATGATTAATACTACTGCCGTGAATTTTTCACATGTCCAAATGCAACCATTTAGCTGGCACTTGACAATGATCAGCAATTAAAAACTGATCCCTGGAGATGGAGGATCTCTGAATCAAAAAATAGTTTTCACGGACCCGTAATATTTTTAAATAGCCTATCCAACGATACCCCACATCATGGAATAGGCAAGAAAAATAAAACATTCTCACTTTACGTGTCCTGGAGGTACCATGAAAAAAAAACCTTGATTTTATTTCACCACTTTGTCGACGTGATTAATGTGTATATCCATGCCAAATAACAGTTTTCTTGTACTACGATTCTCTGAGCTAAGCTGAGGACAGACAGACAGACGGACATGGCGAAACTATAAGGGTTCCTTGTTGACTACGGAACCCTAAAAAGTGAGCAAGTTCTATAGGCATACGAAGTGAGCAAGTTCTATAGGCATACGATTGACAATATACCCATAACAACTTAATTTACACATTCGTGCTGTTAGTCGCTAAGGAGTTCGGTTTTATGTTCCATATCTTCGAAACTGCTGAACCGATTTTGATTAAACTTGCACTGTTCCCTAAGTTGAAAAATACCTAATACAATAAAAAAAGAATGATCACGATCCAATTAGTAGTTTCGGAGAAATGCGTTTACAAACATACATATACTTATGAAATTTGGCACACGTGTTTAGAAGTTCACATATAGTAACATATGGGAATATTTTGCAGTTCCAATAAAATGACATAGGTACATGCGTATCGAATTGATCACCTCCTAAAATTTTCCTCTAAATCGGTAAAAAAAATAACTTCACAAAATAAGGGTTCCATATTCCCTACCAAAACTCTCCAAAATGGATTCCATTTCTATTTTCCACTCGTCATACTGAGAACACTCTGAGCGTTGTTGCGGTTGCACCTTCCAGCTCTCTCCATTGAGAGTACCTCCTTGACCCGCTTATGAGACGTGAAGGTCACACGTACAGGGCTGTTATGAAGGTACTAATATATCTTTAATTACGCCTGTAATATCCGATGGGGTAGGGAGAGGTAAGTGAGCTATTTTAAAATGAACCTATGTTAGAATTAATATTATTTACCATGTATATGTAGATTTTGTTTGAGAGCTCGATATTTCGGCACCGTCACAAGCGCCATGACCACGAGAACTAAACGATCCCCAAAAATCGGCCATAGCAGAACATCTTCTCGAATCAGGGCCAAACCACTACATCGAGTTACATGACCCACAGGTTATCTCGACTGAACGCCATTACATACCTAGAATGGTTCGGGAAGCAATTGAAGTAACCAAGTGCAAAAATTTCTATAGGGACGACGGGCTTCAATTGTCGAGAGCCTGGAATCCAGTGGTTCAACTAAGTAAAGGTCGCAAAACTACTGAACAAGTGTCAAAAGTGGATACAGTGAGCATCGTCTGTCGTGAACAATGTCGAGTAACTAGTGAGACGAGTTCTGGTAGTAGCGTCATCGTGCGTGAAAAACGACTGAGGAAGAGGGTAGACAGATATGTCTGCTCATAAATAACACCCACCCGCAAAGACTTTAGTTCTCGTGATCATGGCTCAACCAAAATCTAAATATACATGGTAAATATTCCAAAACAAATATTAATTCTAATAATCCATGTCAGCTTTAAAACTTATATTTAACCTATTTAGTTCTACTGCTGGAAAAAAAATATCTAATATGTAGGCATGCTAGGCAAAATATAGATGCACTACGTAGGTATTCCCAACCTATCCATATTTTCACTAGTCATAAAGCCCGTTATATACTTATAAGGTTAATGTATTGCCAATAACTGGTTGCGAATCTAGACTCATCATCTGCCTAGCCTTTTTCCCAATTATGTTGGAGTCGGCTTCCAGTCTTACCAGATTCAGCTGAGTACCAGTGTTTTAATTGGAGCGACTGCCTATCTGACCTCCACAACCCAGTAACTGGATAACACGATACCCCTTGTAAAGACTGGTGTCAGATCTCAAGTTTCTGACTACCCATAACGTGTCAAAGATCTTCAAATGACAGCCGGGACCAACGGCTTAACGTGCTTTCCGAGGCACGGAGGAATCTCGGTATGTTGAAATGGTCACCCATCCACGGACCGACCTCGTCAAGCGTTGCTTAACCTTGAAGGTCGACCCGCGTGGCTGTTATTATTTAGCCACGAGCATTCCGAGACTGACAATGAACATACTCGTACTAATAAAAAAAATACTTTGACAGACCCGAAAATCGAATCCAGACCTCATTGCCAACGTGGCAGTTACAGAACGATCTTTAGCAATTACTAGCTCTTCGCAAGAACCGTAATTTTTGCCGGATTATAAAGCCTCCCAGAGATAATCTAGTATTCTTTATGAGAAATAAGTTTTCGAAACCGGAACAGTAAGTACTTCCAGAGAGAATATCGAATACAATATCTCAGTAATTTTCATTAAAGGCAAAAAGGTATTATTAAAAAGTATGTCCTTAGGTCCGAAACCTTCCCCACTGAAATACCTTAATCCCGGTCTATTTAGGTGGAGCCTCGAGCACAAGTTATTTTATTCAGAAAAAAAATTTTAGACGGTAAAGTCCGAGCTTACTTTTAGTTAGAGATGTAGCCCAAAACTTTGAGCACAGCTGCTCTTAATGCGAAGTGATAAAATATAATTAACAGCAGCTATAGCTGGGCAACATGGATTTGTTTCTATGTTCAGTTAAATTGAAATTAATTATTGCCCTTCATCTTCTTCGTCGTACTCATGATTCCGAAATTAAAAACCTTTTGACCAGAACTCAGCCAAGTCAAGAGCGTTTTCATTTGCCTCACGGCCCTCTCCAGAATCACCAACAAAGGCTCTTATCAGAGCCACTGCAATCGGAACTCCTTGGCCTTCAAAATATCAATTGATTATTTCACTGTAAATGGGGGCCCAGTGGTAATGGCCCGACTTACGTGTCGTAGGTCGTGGGTTCAAACCTAGGCAGGCGCTTTACTTTATGTAAATTATTTCATAACCACTGCTCTTAAAACGACGAAGGAAACCAACCCGCACTGGGCCGGCGTGGTGGATTAAGGCCCTTTACCTCTCTCACAGAGAGGAGGCCTGTGGGAATTTTATAAGGCTGATGAAAAATGATATTTCACTGCTTTGTTTGTCTAGAGCTAATTATGAATTCCTTGTTTCGATAACTGGGTCTGAAGAAGTGTTATTAGGTTTTAAATCTAGAATTTCTCAGTCTGGAAAAAACATCTCTTTGGATTTGCACACGACGATTTGTCTAACGCTTCGGGGGATAGAAGCGTAAAGGCACGTTATGTGTTCACTCAAATTAAAATTAATTATCTTTATAAATGTAATATCTATTACATTCTCCCTGTATTGCTTAGGTGTTCATTATAACTGGTGAAATGAGGACGAACAACATACCTACTTTTTATCTTTGTTTTTTACGGACTTTTATCCTTTTAAGGCATGTCAGTCCCATCGTACTGTTCGCGGCTCCTCCCTCGTGTACCCTGACAGCGCGATATGCCCCTACAACCCAGGCACTCAATCTGCTTAACGCCCTAATTGCTCAGGAACCTGGCGTCGATATATTTATGTATAAGGATAAAGCTATGTTAAATATTTGTGTAAAGTTCTTTAGTTTATAAGTGTTTATGTATTTGGCTTGCTGTACGCTTTGTTGCAAACTGTTAGTACAGCAAGCAATTGTTATGAAATAAATAAATCGTAACCTAACCTAATTTTACATTTCAACTTATAATATATCTTATCTTAACATAACATTAACAAAAAGTTTTACTACCGACACTTTGCCATGTCATAAACAATTCTAGAGTATCACTTGCTACTTCTATTCGGTGTATAAATACCCTTTTCTCTACAGGAATGAATTGCCATTTCTGTCCGAGTAATCTCACAGCTAAGAGAAATGGGACCAGGAATGAAGAAGGACCCTCCATGTCATGTCGTGGCCCACTTTCCGACAGCAACAAACGTGAATCATTGTACCTTACATCGGTGAGATTTTTTTGAGGATCAGAGTACCTATTTAAAGCAAAAATATTTGTACAGATGTTTGAATTCATTAGTAGAGCAGCCCTCGGAGTTATTCTCAATGTTCTAGCTAAAGTTTTTGTTATTCATGAATATGAAATTTACCCCTTTGGAAGGATAAATTCGGTACCGGTTAAACGTTGAGATCTGGGGTAACTTTGATGATCACTTTATTTTTTTAGGTTTTTAAAGCTAACTCCGTGAAAACAGAACGCACCTCAATTTTCTTTTTAAATTTTCAACACCTACATGTCAGCCATGTTTTGCATCAACATCAGCGCAAGAATA
This sequence comes from Orthosia gothica, assembly GCA_949775005.1. Classification (NCBI taxonomy): domain Eukaryota; kingdom Metazoa; phylum Arthropoda; class Insecta; order Lepidoptera; family Noctuidae; genus Orthosia; species Orthosia gothica. The sequence goes on from OX459035.1 coordinate 25,332,361, forward strand.
AATGTTTACTTGTTGCAGATTTTTTTTTTAATTGTACAGTGTGAATTCATTAAAAATAAATTTTAAATTGGGGTTACTTTATATTGCAATGAAAAACAATGGACTATCAAAGTAACCTCATTTTCATTTTAGCGTTCATAGGCTCGTTGTTTTTTTTATTTTCTCCCAAACTATGGAAATAAAAAAATTGTATTAGGGAATATAATTTTTTTTGTGAAGTCGCCAACACTGCATTTTATTCATATTTTTCAAAATATAATTGAACTAGTTATGTCAATTTTAATTTAAAAATGTATCAATTTAACCTCGTTCTACGTATAGATCTAAAGAAGTTTTTAGGTATGAAATAAAAGGTTTCAGACAGGCTGTCACTCAGTATTCAGTTACAGAAACGCTCTACAAAACTGATTTGATATCTAAAACTTGAAGTTCTTTAAGTCAAGATAGAATAAATTACTTCTAGTTAAGCTTGCTCGATTTCCACCGCACCATTGTCTACCTAATGGTAAGCAAATGGTAACAAAGGATATAATTATCCAAGTGACCAAACGCAAGCCTTTCAATCTATATTCTACTTTCAATCTATATGTATAAAAATCAATTGCCAAATATATGTGAGCGCGTAACTTCAAAACAGCTGCACCTATTTAGCTAATTATCTTTTTGTTGTATTTATAATTGTCAGCACAAAGATTGTAGGGAAGAAAAAGTAAAAAAATGTATAACTTTGTTTACATATCTCTTGCTTTGTAAGTACACCCTTACACCCCTGAATGCCGGGGTGTATGACTATCATTACAGCATAGGTTTTGGAATTTGAAAAAAGAACTGTCATACTCTACTGCACGAAGAATATTTTTAAAAAGTTAATATTTTTTTTCTCGGTATCCATTAATTACTCGAATCGGAATCTAGACAATTTATTTTATAAAGATTTTATTTTAAATATGGAACTATTTGTTTCCACATCGTATGTTAGATGGAATCGATTTAAAAATCAAACTGGCCAGCAAGATTTGACGCGCTCGCGTGCGTGAAAAAAAAAAAGGCAGTCTACTAGTAGGCGCGAAAGCATCGCGAAAATAATTAATTTTCTTGTTTGAGTTCTTTTTCAAAAGTTTTAAACATGTCTAGTGACGAAGACATAGATCTAACGCCCGATTTTATTAAAGAAAGGGCAAAAACAGTTGTCGAAAATATATTACCGCCGAACTCGAAAGAAAGATATGTAAAGGCATACGACGAATTTATGAAATGGCGGTCAGAAAAAAAAGTGAAATCTCTTTCTGAAAGTGTTTTTATATCATATTTTGATGAATTATCTAAGAGGCTACAACCTTCCAGTTTATGGTGCTTTTATTCCATGCTAAAATCTACAATGATGACAAAACATGACGTGAATTTGAAAGATTTTTCTAAACTTACTGATTTCTTGAAAAGGCAGTCTGACGGCTTTAAAAGCAAGAAATCGAAGGTATTTACTGCAGAAGAAGTACAGAAATTCTTAAATGAAGCTCCGGATGAAATTTATTTAGCAATAAAGGTACCTACGTATTTACTTGCCCTTTTTAATAAGTTACCAAAATATTTCACAAAAATACTATGCGAATTTGGTGCCTTTAATACAACTTATGTCTTTTTTACAGGTTGTTCTAATTTTTGGGATATCGGGAGCCTGCAGAACCGTGGAATTGACAAACTTGACAATAGAAAATGTAGAAAAACATAACAAATTACTACTCATAAAACTGCCTAACACGAAAACTAAAATTGACCGGTCATTTGTTGTGCATGAAGAATTTGCAAATTATGTTGAAAAATATCAAGCTCTTCGGCCTGAAAACGTGGATACAAATCGTTTTTTTCTTAATACTGTAATTAAGAAAAAAACGATTTGTATCCACGTGACAAGGAAAATGCCACAGACAAGTAATAGGAAAAAACAAATTTACAGGCATGCCAAAGCAAATAGCCACATATTTAAAACTGAGTAACGTAGAGTTATACACCGGGCATTGCTTTCGCAGAACATCAGCGACTCTATTGGCTGATTCGGGAGCCAACCTCACTCTGTTAAAAAGGCACGGCGGCTGGAAGTCCAGCAAAGTGGCCGAAGGTTATATCGAAGATTCGATGGCAAACAAAAGCAAAATTACTTCTAAAATAACAGAAAATATAAACTTGAAATCACCACGTCAAAGCACATCATCTGAGCCATTTTTTAATGAAGAAAATAGTACCAGTCAACTGCCGCCATTTACGATGCAAGAACCTCAAGTCACTCAAACTCAAGTCTTATCATCACAAACTCATATTCAAACTATAAATATTCCTAAAAAGAACGTGACCATATCTCTTACAAATTGTAATAATTTTACTATTAATTTTAATTAAATACACATTTTTTTCTTCTTAATAAATGTTCATTGAAACCTGCTGTCTTGTTGTTTACTTACCTCACAATCGATATGTAAAGCAGAGTATTTATCTCGGGCGTAAGCATCAATTGCATACTCGGGTTAATTAGCGCCTTCGCTTCGCTCAGGCGCCAAAAACCTCGTATGCAATTGATGTCATACAGCCCTTGGTTAATAATCTACTATTATTAGTACCTTCACCCATGAGAGGATAGCCAGTAGTAAATATAAAACCTTTTCTAAAATTAAACGTTGAGTACCCTGTTCCGCTGATAAACTTTAGAGGCAAGTGTTCGATATTTCGTGTTTCATAATAATTTCTTGTGTAATACCACTCACGCGGACTTGCCAACGACACGCACCTCTTACAACTCACTTCAGGGTGCCTTGACCGTTCATCCAAAGTAAATTGCCACTTTACAAGACATAGGAAGGTGATACAACATCATGCTTGTTGTACACTTAGTGTTAATACACAAGTAATACATTTATATACGTACAATATGCATTTTATTATTTTCAATCAATCAATCATTTATTTATAAATAAATTAATTAATAAATTTATTAATAAATACAGATCTTAAGTTTGAACAGAGCGCTATGTTATGCCAGGAGGCGTACAAATATGGTGTACAAATCTAACTGAGGATTACAAATTAAAATTTACTATAAAATAATTGAAAATCATGCATAATTTTGGTATTGAGTTAGAAAATAAATTGAACAATTCAATACTCCAAATATGTCAGACCTAAATGAGGAATTATTAAAATGTCAAAATAATTAAAATAACAAAATAATTAAAAATGTCAAAATAACGAAAAATTACAAAATCATTAAAAATGTCAAAATAATTAACAATGTCAAAATAATTAAAATGTCAAAATAATTTAATGCCTATATTTTATAAGATAATTGTAATTCTAAATTAGTTCGTCATCTAAGTATTCGTCAATATTATAATAACATTTATCAATTAAGAACAATTTCATTTTTTTCTTAAATTGTGTGAGATTTAATTCTTTTATGGCGTCTGGAATTTTATTATAAATACATGGAGCCATACCCAGGACACTTTTTGTTACTAATGCAGTTTTACACTTATAATTATTCAAACAATTTTTGTACTGACTACGAATTGGAACATTTCGTACCATTGTCATTTTTTCAAAAAGGTTGGGATTCGTTTTGACGAAGATACTGATTTCTAATATGTATAACGCCGGTAGCGTAAGTATTTTCAATGACTTAAAGTACGGTGCACAGCTGCACTTTATATATTGGTGAGGTATAAAAAGGATGTGTGTAGTACTAGTGACATTTCAACAGTATTCTTATGATTGAGTTACCACATAGGAAGTCTCATGTAGGAGGTGATTAGTTTGTCCTGAAAATAAAAATCCTATTTTACAAATAAATACAACCAACTTCCAAATAAAAAGCACTTTTTATTTTAGTTGTAGTACCTATTTATTTTCTATAGTAAGGTAGGTACCTATAATGCCCATAATGACTCAAATGTGCACGCTTCTGTGTACATTAACTGTTCACTGGGATTGGTGGAGAGAGTGAAACACTTTGTTTTTTTGGCTTGCTGTATCTTGAAGATTATATATTGTTGAGAGCACAGTCACGGTAAAGATATCATTACCGTGGCACAGTCGGCCAATTGACCGTTCAGATCGCCGAATCGGCAAAACCAATGGTTTTTTAGGGTTCCGTAGCCAAATGGCAAAAAACGGAACCCTTATAGATTCGTCATGTCTGTCTGTCTGTCTGTCTGTCTGTCCGTCCGTATGCCACAGCCACTTTTTTCCGAAACTATAAGAACTATGCTATTGAAATTTGGTGAGTAGATGTATTCTGTAAACCGCATTAAGATTTTCACTCAAAAATAGAAAACAAACCATAAATTTTGGTGGTCCCCATACTTGAAACTGAAACTAAAAAAAAATGTTTCCATCAAACCCATACGTGTGGGGTATCTATGGATAGGTCTTCAAAAATGATATTGAGGTTTCTAATATATATTTTTTCTAAACTGAATAGTTTGCGCGAGAGACACTTCCAAAGTGGTAAAATGTGTGTCCCCCCCCTGTAACTTCTAAAATAAGTGAATAATAAAACTAAAAAAAATATATAATGTACATTACCATGTAAACTACCAGCGAAAATTGGTTTGAACGAGATCTAGTAAGTAGTTTTTTTTTAATACGTCATAAATCGTAAATCGCAATTTACCAAGTACGGAACCCTTCGTGCGCGAGTCCGACTCGCACTTGGCCGGTTTTTTTCTTTTGTGTCTGCTAATTAGTGGATTGCCATTGTGTAGGTACCTTCGTGAAACGAAATGTAATTACCTATATACTTAATGAAATTAGACATGCGATTCCAGCAATTATTGAAGAGTTTTGTTTTATACTCTCCGATGTACTCCATCAGATCCTAACCAAAAAATGGGACCAATTTCATTGAGGTAATAATGTACTGTACGTAATACATATTATCTCAATGACCAATTCGGAATCATTCTCTATCAAATATAAAATTTGTTTTTACATGAGTAATCGGTGAAAAAACAAAAAAAAAACGTTTGTTGTATCTTGGTGTATTTGTTGTTATAGCGGTAATAGAAATACATCATCTGTGAAAATTTCAACTGTCTAGCTATCACGGTTCATGAGATACAGCCTGGTGACGGACAGACGGACAGTGAAGTCTTAATAATAGGGTCCCGTTTTTACCTTTGGGGTACGGAACCCAAAAAAAACGTAAAACCGAACATAGAGCTGCCACCTTTTTGGAAAATCGGTTAAAAAAGAAATAAGTTCGCAGAATTTGACAAAATATAGGCAGAGAACGGCAGATTTTATTTGGCGATTTCAGAGTTTATCTAATGAAAAAAGTCCTTTAACCCCATGAAAGATTGCCAATTCATTAAAAGTCACCTTGTATCGGTACGGTTAGTTAGGTTTTGTTGTTATTTATGGTTAAGGTTATCTGCAGAATGTATCGAAAACTGTAAAATCATCTTGCTTTTGTGTAGTTTGGTATTGTCTCAGAAGCAATCCGTTGTTTGGCTTCCCACAAATTACTGTCAGCCGGGAGAAGTGGGTCACTTCCTTGTTGTGTCATGTGTCAGTTTACTAGTTTAACAAATACGTATAAGGTCTTTGAGTTTAACTGTCTGCGGTCCTAGTAATCTCGAAGAGAAAGGAGATGTTCCAGAAATGTATTGAGCCTGGGCCAGCTCTATGTACACTTTACGTAAAAATTGCTGTATATAATATTATAGTAACTGTTTTTTATTGTTAATTTTCTTTAATTTCACTTCGTTTCAATGTAAACTCAAATTAACTTGGTCAAGTAGAGCAACACAATTTACAATTAATAATGGTGGGTCAGATCAGCAGTAGGCGAAAAATTTCATTTTGACAATGACAGTATGCGAAGAATGACATTTTGACAATGACAGTATGCTTAGAATGTCATTTTGACAATGATATTTGTTTGACGTGTCATCGTAATATCTGCGTCAATAAAAACAACACTAATTCAATTACAATAGAGAAGCAATCAATTAATATCCGTAATAGTAAAACAATCACTAAAACCTCCGAAACCTAACCAATTCAAAGTCAAAGCCAAGAAAGACTCAAAGAAGTCACTTCATATAACAGTCAAAGTCGTCAGACGTTATGTCAAACACAACTGTCATGGCTGCCCTAAAAATAGGGTTATCTTATAAAAAACTATAAATTATCATTTTTGTTACTCCAGTAACCTTCTTCAAATTAATTTGTAAATATTTTTATGGAATTCCCTATTTTTTTTCTTATTTATCTATGTAGTGTACATAGTGATGGCCCAAAATCGAACATCTCCCCTTGTAGTAACTATTAAGTAATCGGTGCCACTGTGTTTTTCGAAAATACCTAACAAACTTATCAACATCATGCCTGTGTTCTCCGAAGGGTTAAGCAGAGGCAACTGTTTAACTCATGTAATAAGGGTCCAGTCTGTATCTGTGGGTACTAAACAAACTCCGGGTTGTGTCTGAAAATAACAACAGCCCTTTGCCCGACCACGGTGTTCCAGCAAAGGAAAGAAAATTTGGTTCCAAAAAATCTTACTAGATGGCGCGACATGCACCGAGTTGTTATTGAATTGTGTGTAAAATTAACGTTTTCTGGAAATGAACATAAAAATGTGTATGATCTTGTAAATCAACTCTCCTAAACACAAAATTATGGAATAATTATTAGGCTCTTGATTCACATTTTAAAGATTATTTGAACGAATCATTTAAATTGATGGCGCGGTTTTAAGTGTCTGAGGCATTCCACTCGATTGTGTAAATTTGTATTGCAGCACATTTTGGTGCAATAAAACTGTAAAAACGGGCAACAAAATACTATAAAACAAATCTTCAATGTATTTAAAGAAAAAAATATTCATGCACCGATTAAACCCTTTTACTTGCAAGTCACTGCTAACACCATCTATCTATCGTCATGGGACGAAACCGAACGATATACAAAAAATAATCGGTTTAATCAGAAGAAAAATGCTAGTTACGTTCGGCGCGGTTTCTTTGTTTGGGATGAGGCATCTGTATGCTAGTATTATATTATCTGTGGCCCGACTCAGAAATTAATCCAAGACCTTACGATCTGTAGTAGCACATGAGACCACTAGACTAGACTATCGATAGACCGGCTCGGGCGTGATATCTAACAAAGATTTTCCAAATCCAAGACATTACCAAGACCCCATAAAAAGTGAGATCTTTATTTAACCCTAGGCCAGCGCGCGCTGCGTGCCACAAATGGCGCGACTACCCCACGTAAAGATGTGCCCGTTAACAATTTAAAATAGAAATTCCTTTGCATAAAAGTACTGAACATAGTCTAGACTCATGCATAAATGCAAACCGCGATAAGTTTACCTATACCGCTGCTGAATCTGATAGTAATATCCGGAAAATGCCTCGAATGGTAAGAAAATGCCTGATACCGTGCAAAATGTAAATATTACCTTCAACCATCAGTCTCGGTTTTTACACGAATATGTTTTTGTTACTTTGTGGTTTTTCCCGCGGCTTCACTCCACTGGCCGATCCCAAAGGTATTGTGAATATTTCCATGATAAAAAAGTAACCTCTGGGTTTCTTATTGATAAAGTAGCTAAATTTCAAACCAATCAGTAATAAAATTTTCGTAATTAAATCAGTACGTTCAGAGATTACCTCCTAAAAACAAATAAATACATAATTTTATCTACACCAATGAAATAAACCCTCTATAACGTTTCAGAAACAGTTAGCTATTGCCAACATTAAAACAACCAGTGCAATAGTAACCATAATATCATCCAAACAAGTGTTATAATGTTGTACTAAATCTCATTATGCAACTCCTTTGGTTTTTCGATCCCTTCCTTACTCATCAAACAGCCACATTCTCACTACTCATCATCATCATCATCATTTCAACCAAAAGACGTCCACTGCTGGACCGTCGAAGCGTCGCCATACTGTGCGTCTCGCATCCACCGGACTCCCGCAGTCTTGACTAGGTCGTCGCTCCACCTTGTGGGAGGCCTTCCAATGCAAAGTCTTCCGGTTCTCGGTCACCACTGCAGAACTTTTCGGCCCCAACGGCCATCCGTTCTGCTGGGAATGTGCCCTGCCGACTGCCACTTAAGTTTGGCAATTCTTTGGACTATGTCGGTAACCTTGGTTCTCCTGCTCAGAAACGAAGACACCCCTTCGTTTCTGATTCGATCACGCAAGGAAACTCCAAGCATAGCTCTCTCCATTGCTCCTTGGGTGACTTTAAGCTTTCTGATGAGGCCTATTGTGAGCGACCACTTTCGTTTTCTTAAAACATCACTGGCAACACACACTGGTCATAGACTTTGACCTTGTGGTAAGTTGGACGAGAAGATACCGCGCAACTTCCCGAACGCTGCCCAGCCGAGTTGGATTCGACGGTTGACCTCTTTCTCGAAATTGGACCTACCTAACTGGACCGTTTGTCCCTGGTATACATATTACAAAATCGTCTACAACTCCGAGTGTAGAGTTTCCGACCTTGCTATGAGCGGGTGCAACATGGGCATTCAACATCACCTTGGTTTTGTGTTGTTCCTTTTTGACCCACTCTTTTGGAGGCTCCACTGAGGTCATCAAGCTTTGTACTGAGGATCTACATGGACGCAGCCATGACCACTATATTGACGACAAATCGAAAGTGAGTGATGTACGCGCCATTGACGTTGATGCCGAGCCCTCTTCAGTCCAGAACCTCGAAAACATCCTCCGGTGCAGCGGTGAACAGTTTCGGAGATATGACGTCTCCCTATATCACATCTCGCTGCAGAAAGATAGGTGCCGAGGTCTAATCTTGAAGTCGAACTGGCATGGTGGCGTTTTTGTACAAACACTATAACACCACGATGTACCGGTAGTCGATTTGGCACCGTTGGAGAGACTGCAGTACAGCCCAAGTCTCGATCTCGAGAAAATCGAAACGTCCGACAACATACGGAAGCTCTCACTACTCAATTCGTGGTATATTTATGAATTTCAAAAAAATTACATTGTCATGCACGCACGTTTCACTACCACAGCGCCGTAATATAAAAAAAAACTTATAGGTTATTCGAATTCACATCGTATCCCGCCATTTTGTTCGATATAGTATTGCAAAAAATTATTACCTTGTTGTTTTCAAAAATGAGTGATACAAGCTTATACATAGCTTGTTTGTATAGGATACTCAGCAATTAAACTTTCCATGAATTTACATAGAGTTCTCACAGCACTACAGTGAGAATTACAATCCCTATGGTTTCAGAACGTTTTAAAGAGGTTTGATATCATGGGTGTAGATATATCATCATCATCATCATCAGCCTATTAATGTTCCCACTGCTGGGACACAGAACTCCTCTCTGTGTAGATAGTCTTTATTTTATCTATAGGCTCGCGTTTGACCACTATCTCGCCGGATGGTAAGTGATGATGTGGTCGACGGTGAAGCACACTTGCCTAGAAGTAACTTATTCACTCTTTACTTAAAGACCACAAGGTTTTAGCTATCAGGAAACAAAGACACCGGCAGGGAATTCCACTCCTTAGCTGTGCGTACAATGAAATTATTTGCAAAACGCTTTGTACGTATGGGTGGTATGTCCACCATGTACCGGTGGCGCATTACCGTACGTCTTGTATGCAACTGTACATAATTAAGTATTAAAACACTCATGTGATACTATTATTACACTCTGCGATTCGTGTTTTAATACCCCTTATTATACAACAGTTGCATAAATAACTATTACCTCCGTATCGTTTAGTTAACCTCTTTATTATAGTAGTTTAGAGAGATTGCAATTGGTAAGCTAAAGTATAGTACTCACAACGGATCTTTGTGTCTCTGAATTGGCTGCAAGAGGCTGCGCAGTAGCTATTTTTGTGTCACTATTGAAAGTTAAAAAATAGCACTGTATAACTGCCTCTTTCACTCGCATACGTTTGTCGCATCATCCTATCTCGCTTACTCTATGCAGTTAATCTGTTTCGTGCGCAATAGTTGACATAGTAAACTTCAGAGATACAAAGATCCGTTGTGAGTATTATAGTAAGTTGATGCAAGATGCACAGGATCGGTCGGTGTAGCGACACTTTAGGAAGGTCTATGTTCAGCAGTGGACGTCTTTCGGCTGAAATGATGATTAATGAGTAACCTCGTCGTTAAACTCATGGACAGAGTTTTGAACGAGATTGGAGAGGAGTAGGTTATCTAGGGAACTACAATAGATCCCTCCACAATATAAGATAAGATAGTTGGGAAACCAAACAAAACTGAAGTTTAAAATCTAGCGAATTTCCTATAAATTGCCAATTGCGAAAACATGCAACAAAAAAACAAATCAACCAACAAACAAAAACAAACAACAAACAAACAACACAAACAAATAAACAAGCAAATTACAAAACAAGCAAAATAACAAACAAATTTAAGGAAAAATCAAAAATTGTATGTCGTTTTTGTGGCGAATAAACACTTTTTCTTTCTTTCTTTTCTTTCAACAAACTGCATTTCCAATTAAAACTATTTTACACCATAAACCTTGGTACCAGGGCACAATAACACGCAAGAGCTTATCTAGCAAACAGCTGACGTACCAAAAGTGCCACGAATGGCATGTAACAACGAAAACTTTCGGCGTCCGAAGTGCCTGCATTAGTTATGAGACTTTATCGACTGTCGATATCGATACTCGGGGGAAATAGAGGCCCGACAATGTAATTCGTTGAGTTTGGAAATATGATGTTTTATTGAAAAGTTTTGGTAAAGTGGATTTGGTGTTTCTTTTTCTAGTTTTGATAAGATTTTGTTAAAATTGCAAAGATAATCTTGATTTGTGATTATTATTCCTTTTTTTTGCCAACTCTTAACTGAGAACTTATATGAAATATTTACGATAGATACAAGCTCAAAAATATAGCCTGTGATAAAGAACACTACTCTGAAAAAATATAGGGAATTGCGAACTTTTTCTTAGTACCATCTAAAAAAAACTAGTTTTCTATTAATTTATTAAAGTTCATTTTCTAATATTAAAGTAAATAATCCATAAATTGCAATAAATAAAAACTCAAAAGCTTTTTATCCGATGCATTTTAAACTATATAATTTATTTAGTAGTAGACACGCTTCGAGAGACTCCACCGAAACACGTAATTACATATAACAAGATATCTTGCGAAAATACCCCGATTCAAAGAGTAAAATGCGCATGTCTTTTTAATGGCTGAACCGATTTTCATCAAACACACTCTCGACAAAGTCATCTTTCAAACAAAAAAAAACGAAATCAAAATCGGTTCATCCGTTTAGTAGCTATGATGCCACAGACAAATACACAAACACACAACTGCACAGATATACAGTTCAAACTTATAACATCCCTCTTTTTCCGTCGCGGAATACATGGCTTCATAATTAAATGCTCCGATTCTATAAACTTATTAAGCTCAAGCTGACCTATTCTAACTTCGAAATTGAAATATCACCCATTTAATCGATTTTCACTCACATAGCTATCATCCAGAAATGAACGGCGAACACTATCGACTATTTTTATTTATTTATACATGTGGCCCCATCACTAGTATTGCACGCCCGTAGCTTGCAACTAACTTAAATTTAGCTTTGACCTACAGCCTGTTTTAACCTGTGTTTCGGCCTAGACATAATAGAAATGTAGATAGAAAATTTTACAATATTCTTAACTACAACCTTGGGATCTTTAAGTCAAGAATGAATAGGTTTCTTCTAGGCAAGCGTGCTTCACCGTAGGCCACATCATCGCTTACCATCAGGCGAGGTAGTGGTCAAACGCGAGCCTATCGATATTAATACAAAAACAAACTAGTTTCTGATAGAGAAAAGCAAGAAAGTCGAAATGTATCCAAAGGAAATGCACTCTCCGGATTAGAAGAAAGGATCAAAGGACCAAGGTCCAATCTATCTATTTTTTAAATGCCATCAAAATTGGTTCATCGATTTAAACGTTAAAAGGTTGTAGACAGACAGAGTTAGTTTTGTTTTATTAACATTAGTTTGGATTGGATTGTATGGGTTCAATGGCGCTTTTATCGCTGTCAGCGATATCTGCCACACAACCCTTGGATAGATAGACAGAATGAACTTAAAATGAAAAGGGTGTTATCAGTGAAGTACTGCTAGTATAATAAATAGCGCCGAAATAAACCTTTTTCAAAGTTTTTCGGCTCAAGTTAGGGCTGGGTTTTTGGAAGAATATATGAAAACGTGGCCTGAAATATTCGTGGTCTATAACTGGAATTAAAAAAGTTTTTAAGACTTGGGCAGTTTTTGTAACCTTTCTTAGTTTTTGTGTGATGTTTTCTGCTAGCTACAAAAATACTTGAGTTAAAGCTAGGTTATCAATCTATTTAATAAAGCCCAAGAAAAGGAGACCTCCCGCTATCCCAGAAAACTTGCTGATAACACTGAAAGACAAGACATTGGATTGTGGCAAGATCGAAAACATACAGAAAAAATATGATCTTCTTGAAGAAACAATACAAGAAATATCTACAAAACTATACACGTCCAATAATAAGAAAGATAAAATTGGAGACGAAGCAAGACGCCTTATAGAAACCAGAAAATCCCTTTTAGAAAATAGAAAACAGAATGGAAGTCAAATATCGCAAATAAGCAAACAGATAAATGAAGAAATCAGGACACACAGGAAACAAATAAGAAACAGGACTCTCCAATACCACATTGAAAAATCAGGAGGAATAAAGAAAGCCCTAAAAGAGTTGAAAGAGAACACCCCCTGGATCCCATGCTTCAAGAAGCGAAAAGCTGGGAAGTTAGAAACAAAACGGCCTGAAATCAGAGAAATAGCAACAGAATTCTATAGTAAACTATATAATGACATAGACTACACAAACACACTATACCTACAGGAAGACAATGAAGAGGATATCCCTCCAATACTAGAAACCGAAGTAAGAAAGGCCATACTATCTCAAGGAAACTACAAAGCACCCGGGGACGATGGCATAACAAATGAAATTCTGAAAGTCTGCCTAGACTATGCTACAGAGGCCATTACAAAATTGTTTAATGATATCGTAAATAAAGAAATAATACCACAACAATGGACATCATCAACTATCATATTGCTCCATAAGAAAGGCGACAAAGCAGAAATAAATAACTACAGACCGATCAGCCTCATCTCCAATCTATACAAAGTATTTGCAAAGGTGATATTAAAAAGTATTAGCTCAATATTGGACGAGAATCAGCCAAGAGAACAGGCGGGTTTCCGAAGTGATTTCTCGACAATGGATCATATCCATGTCATAAAGCAGGTTATCCAAAAAAGTAACGAGTACGGGAAAGTATACTATTTGGCATTTGTGGACTACAGCAAGGCGTTCGACTCTCTGAAGCCCACACACATTTGGGAAGCTCTGAGATCACAAGGAATACACCCAAAGTATATTAGGATAATACAAGAACTATACAAAGAATCAACATCAAAAATCCAGACAGAAAGGAAAGGCCCATCGTTCAAAATAAAAAAGGAGTACGACAAGGGGACCCCCTTTCACCTAAATTGTTTTCGGCGGTATTGGAGCACATATTCAGGAAAATTAACTGGGATACATTTGGAATAAATATAAATGGCGAAAAACTTAACCACTTAAGATTCGCAGACGACATTATTCTGCTCAATGAAAATCAAGAGGGCTTAGAAATAATGCTAACCCAGTTGGAAAGAGAAAGCAAAACTGTGGGGTAGACTATGAATCTAGACAAAACAAAACTAATGACAAATCACATAAAAACACCTATCTCTTTAAATTCCAACCAAATAGAATATGTCGACGAATATACATATTTAGGACAAATTATTGCACCGGAAAATCAGATGCAGAAAGAAATAAATGTCCGAATAAGTAAGGCTTGGAAAAGATTCTGGTCCCTCAAGGAAGTTATGAAGAACCCACACATACCCCTAAAAGACAAATCTACAGTATTCAACTCATGCATACTACCATGTTTAACTTATGGAGCACAAACCTGGGCTCTCACTAAGAAACAGAGTAGAGCAATAAGAGTGTGCCAAAACAAAATGGAAAGAAGCATTCTAAATATCAAGCTACGGGATAAAATCAAACTTACAAATATAAGAAGCAAGACAAAAGTTACAAATGCCCTATACACAGTGAAAAACTTAAGTGGAAGTGGGCAGGCCATATGATAAGAAACAAGAGAAAAAAATGGACAAAAGATGTTACTGTATCGTACCCCAGAGATGGAAAAAGACGGAAAGGACGCCAAAAAACAAGATGGGAGAATGACATCAAGCAAACAGCTACAACGACATGGCAAAGAAAAGCTGCAAACAGGGAGATATGGGAAACCCTAGGGGAGGCCTATGCCAAAAGGCAAGTTGATAATAGCATTACCGATGTCGCAGATTAATTTATTATTATAAAATGTAATTAAACTTATCAATACTTTTATTATTCTAAAGTTGGATATACAACTATTGTTATATAATAATCACTAATAATGAATGTAAAGCATCATTAATAAAACTATAGTATGTAGAATAATAAAATAAGGATAAACAAAATAGAATTGAAATTATAGAAATAAAATTGAATAAAATAAAATATAATTAAATCTAGTCTTATATAATAATAAGTAATATTTTTTTAATAATGGCATGATTGTAGGTATCATGGAATGATATTATAGCATGTAAAATAAATTATAAAAGGATTTAATAATAATAATAATTGTAAAAATTTATTTATATTATCAGAAATAAAGGCTATTTGTATTTGTATTTGTACTTTTCTCTCGTTTCTTCATGAGGGCTGGTTTTGATAATGATGATGTCATTCTAGGCGAATTCGGCAACAGCGACCGCATTCTTTGTCTTCTCATTGTGATTGTGAGCTTACATTTCCTGCTTTATTATGTGCTCTAATGTGACAAGCGTAACCAAATTTTGCCAAAAAACCCCGAGCACAGAGTGGACACGTCAGAACATCATTGACGATATGGTAAATGGAAGCTGTTGATGGCCAAGTTTACATGTCGTCGCGTTTGAAAATTAAATAGCAACCAACTGTGAAGGGGCGCGTGGGTAAATAATTTCAGTCGCACGGAATTCAGAATTAAGGCGCCGATTCCCTTGAATAGCTGATTTTAAAATGAGAATCACGTCTAAACGGCTAGTCGTAATTTATTGGAAAACATATATGTTATATTAGACCATTTTCTTAATAATTTCATATGAGCAAATTTTGAGTTTTATTCGTATAACATAGTGTAATTAATTTGTAAAGTTATGTCTAAAATGGACAAAAACACGACAATCACACCAAAACCGCTGGGAGTATTTTAATGAAATTGACACCAAATCAAAGACAATTAAATTATCTACATTTTGATCTGAAGCTTTTTTTTTTAAAGTCATAGAATAATAAGGAAAGTACAAAAACTACTAAATTTTGGGCCGCGCGGGTGTGAAACGAGTGCGCGTTTTGTTCCCTCAAGGCCGTTGGCGTTAGTCGTCGTCTTAAGTAGGTACGTAGTCGTATTGGATTTTTACATCTGGAATCTGAAAGCCACCTGGAGGCTAGCTTTCTGTCACGTTGATGGAAATAAGCCTTTATTATGTGTGTAGAGCAGTGGTGGCTCACCGGTAACGGCCCCGACTTCCGTAAATTATTTCATCACCACTGCTCTTAAAACAATGAAGGAAACATCGTTAGGAAACCGGCATGTCCTAGAACCAAAAATTCGAAGACATGTGACATTCACCACCCGCACTTGGCCCGCTTGGATGTCCCAGCAGTGGGAACATTATAAGGCTGATGATGATGATTATGTCGGACTTAAACATAACTGGTGAAATCCTCTGCCTTACCCTTTCTTCAGGGAATACTGGCGTAAAGTTATTACGTTATTCTTATACATGTTTCTGTTCAAATTATTCAAGAATACATTATACGCACGAAGTAACTTTGTAAAAGCTTGCCCCTAACTAACTCAAACCTCTCTACCAGGACTGTAGAAAACTGTAGAGATGTCGGGTCATATAAAATGTAAGTGATTTCAAAGATCTCTTCTGTGTAAAGACATCGTCTAATAATGAACCACTAAGTGGAATGGTTGTTGAAATGCTTTTTTACATTTTAAATGAGCTTGACGTGGGGCGGTAAAGTCGGTTAGCCGTAGTACGTACAGAAAAATATTTGTTTAGAGATATAGTCTAATTAAAATCTAAACAGCAAAAGGAGTATGTAAAAATAGAAGACGGTGTTCTGTAGTTTTTGCCTATACCCATGGGAAAAAGGTGTGACTTTATGTATGTTTGAATAAATATTACCTAATCATGATTCATTCTCAATATTGCACCTACCACAAAAAAAATACTGGTAGAAATTACACTATCATTTATATGTAGGATCAGAGATTTGTGCGTCATATTTATATGATATTAGCGTAATATAAACATATGAATCATAACGTCTTCGAAAAAATATTTTTGGAATTTGATATTTTGGATAGGATCCTATGTACGATTCTAGTTATATGATAGTGTAATATTCCCCTAAAGCATTATGGCCGGATGCTTATGCTCATGCTCAACTCAACTCAAACTGGAAATGGACAGTTGTGATTGGTTCGCTTGTTGTTTTGACATTAACGTGCTCAAGTTCAAGATCCCAGATGTCCCAAACGTTACCGTAGAATCAGTAGAATTAAGTAGTGTTAGCATATACTTGGAACATAGGTACTCGTTCACTTGCTCACTTAGACTTTCATTTTCATTCAATACCTACCACACATTTTGTGTAGAAAGAATTTAGTAACGTCTGGAGCGTCTGGGCGCCTGCTCTATTGAGTACAGAAGATTCATATTACGCCAAACTCGAGAATTGTGATTGGTTGGCAGTTGATTGGTAGGTGTGGTCAATTTTGAGATTGAGTCGAGTATGAGCATCTCGAATACGGGCCGAAGTCCGCCTCTGTACGTTTGTGTGCATGAAGTATCAAATAAATATGTCGGATCTTGTCATGATTTGTTTACTTAAAATTATACACAAGTACCTTTGTTTGGTACTGGGTGGAGTCTAGTGTTGCGTATGGTGTCGATATGGTTCATGGAGAGCGACGGTGATCGTTCAGACATGGCCGTGAAATGACACATACTGGCCTAGGAACTGCTCAGTGTTTCCTTTTAAGTCCAGAGTAGTATTTAGTACCATAGTGATAGTAATCGACTCTATAGCAAATTAAAACTGTGTAGAAGTTTTAGGAGATATTTCTTTAGTTTACCCGTATCCCAAATTCTGCGCCCACGACTATAATCTAACACCGGTATGTCCTAAGTAGGTGAAATCATGATCCTACATACCTGTATCTGACAAATATCTATGTACATTCTAAACTAATAAAATACAACACTCCTGTTTTTTGGGCAGTAATAAAGAGGTTACATTTGTTTTTGTAGGAGCTTGTTCCTGGAAGTAGGTACTGATAGGATTACGAACACTACTACTATAATACTAGCATACATCTATCTACTGTGATTTTGATTTGATTTTTGACATAATTTTTTTTTTCCTTTTTTACTTTTGATTTTGTTTTTTTCATTTTACCGACTTCGTTTGTTTTTTGACTGTATGATTTTTATTTTTGAATGATTTTGATTTTGTTGTTTATTGACTGTATGATTTTTATTTTTAATGATTTTACTTTATTGACCTGGTTTTTTGATTTTGTATTTAATTCCTTAATGACTTGGACTCGTGACTTTTTGATTTTTTAAATGGCTTTTATTATTTTGATAAAATTTTTATGTGTTCTATTTTTTTAACAATCTTAGTTATTTTAATGGTTTTAAACTTTAATTAAGAACTAACTTATACTTTTAAAATTTTGTTAGATACTACTTACGAATTTAATTGTAAAATTTATCAAATAATTATCTTATAAAATATAACTTAAATTAATATTAGAGATTTGTTCTTACTGGGTGGCAAAGTTATCACAAGTGCTATGTACGCCGTAGGTACTTGTCATTTGCATTGGTCCTAAAGTTGTCTATATTGATGTTATGTGATGTGGCTGTACTATTTTCAATAAATAAATACATATTCCTCAACTCATAGACAGTAACGGTGCCGACGAAACTAACGTTTATCGGCGGCATAAGCGGCTTATTTACCAAAATAATATCGACAGCTTTCGGTTCCTCCCCACAGCGATGATTGGTATTAGCAGTGACTTGCAAGTAAATAGGTTTATTCGGTTCGTTTTCTTTAAAAACAGTAAGTTTTTTTTAATAGTATTTTTTGTACGTTTTTACAGTTTCATTGTACCAAAATGTGTTACAATACATATTTAAATAAATGAGTCGTAAACCTCGAAATTTTAATGCAGAGCCATCTATTGGAATAATGGATAATTAATGATCCTTTAAAATATGAAGTCCTGGGCGGTGTCGCTGGTGGTGGATCTGCTGCACGTGGTGAGAGCCCAATATTCCATAATTTTCTGCTTAGGAGACTTGAATAAATAAGAACATACAATTTTGCGATTAATTCTAGAAAATCTTAATTTTACACAAAATTCAATAATAAATCGATGCACCATCTAGTAAAATTTATTTGAACATAAATGTTTTTCTTTGTGTTGGGACTTGGGACCCCGTGCTGATCGAAACCTCACTGTATCTGAGTGTCATAGGTTAGGTAACTTTTATCCTGAAAAAATCCAAGGTTCCTATTGGATAGGTAACTAGTATTAGACAAAATATTCGACTTCTCAACCTAATATTATGCGAGTATTGGAGTATGTACACAATGTGGTTTCGCTCCGCAAAGCAAAGACTTGTGAGGCGACCATGCGTGGCGCTGTTCATGAGTCAACACTCTTACTTAGCCCGAAATCTTAAAAGGATATTTCTACGCTAGCTATATACGGTCAACCGCAGTACTGCGGTAACCATTTTGACGTGACAGCGTCTTTATGTTGAAATTGGTATTGAGTATTAGAACAGCAATGAGCTTAAATTAAAACGTATAATGTCTAAAGAACACAGTAAGTACACCGATAGTTTCAGAGTAGACCGAAGTAAAATGAAGAGTGAAGGATAGGACAATCACAGATGTATGTAGTCTTAGTACTAGCAGATGAGCACGACTGAATGCATGTCTAAAGCTAACCGGCGGGCGGAGAGCTACCCTAAGCTACCTGCAATTGCAAATAGCACTTTAGGGCAGGGGTCACCAAATGACGGACCGCGGTCCGGATCCGAACCAAAAACCTATTTTGTGTAGACCCTAAGTAAACCGTAAAATATAATATACTTGTTTTGCTTGTACAGCGCGGGATACATTACTTAATAAAATTACAAACTCAAGTTCGTAATTTTATTAAGTAATGTATCCCGCGCTGTCGTTGATTCGACAACGGAGGAATCATCTAACAGTAACTTATTTAGGTGTATTATTTCAATTGTAAAAGAGTGAATACACGTGAATATGTAAAGGTTGGGGTCTAAACCTTAAGACGGATAAAGACATTGCGAGGCATGCGCAGCGCACGGCGCTCATCGAATGCTTCGATCAAAGGAAAGGCGTGCGTTGCGACTTTGCGAGGCGTGCGCGGCGCCTGCTTCGCAATGTCTGTATCCACCTTTACGGACCGCGAAGGTCATAATATTTACAAAAACGGACCTCAAATAAAAATTATTGGTGACCCCTGCTTTAAGGACTAGTTACGTAACAATATCGCGTTTTAAGGGATAATCAAGTCAAACTTATGAAAATGACTTATCAAAATTACCTAATTTTGCACTTTTAAGTGTCAAAATTAGGTAATTTTGACACTTAAAAGTGCATTTTAATGGTCTCGTGCAAGTTTTACATCTAATGTGCAAATTACTGTACTTGGCTTTATAAATAGACTCCTGAGCCAACTTCTACTAACAACTGAGTATAATTTTAAGTGTTATACTTTACATGAATCAATAAAAATACCACTTTAGAAAACCTGAAAAAGAAACAACTTTCTAGAATGAGATCCGCCTCTTATTTTTTATCGATGTATCTGTTTTCATCGATATAATAAATTGAAGATTCTTCTGTCGTATTTTCAAACATGCTATAAAATAAAATTAAAAGTCGTGTTCATTTTCAGTAGAAGTGAAACCCGTCGTCTTAAACATCATCCCGAGTAGTTCCGACCGACCCAAGTCGTGTCCCAATCAATTCTCTCCACAGAGCATAGAACCACAGCGTTGGCAGTAACATCTATCTATACTTTAGTAGACGCCTTTACTAACACGTGTCCTTGCAACGAGCGCTGAGGCTTTTGGCTGTTAAACTAAAGTCAGAGTGTCAAGATTCCGTCAATTTCTTTGAGTAAACGGTGACACTTACTGACTCTGACACGCTAGGCTTATAGATAAGCTTTATTGATTTGCAAATTGGTTAAAAAGAACACTTACACGCCAATCCTATTTTGTCAATATAAACTAGATATACTAAGAAACACCGAAACATACTCAGAGAACAAAATCTATTTTAAAGCCCATACATATAGGTTAATATCTGAGGTTGTCTTTTGAGGAAAAGTCCACACAGATTTGATTGGAAGTGTTCAGACAGTGCAAGCATTTGTCAGTTATCGCGTAACCCGATAATTTTACGAAACTCATTGATTCGATGAACAATCCAAAACAAGATTTTTTTTCTAATAAACATAAACTTTTTTAAATTAGCCTTGCGTTGTTATCCAAACCTAACGTGAATGCAAAATAAAATTTCAGCTAATAAGTTGAGATTAAATATTTATAAATTCAGATGTAGCTAGTAAAGCTTGTAAAATACCACCTTTGACATCACCGTCTGTAGTAGTGGCCACGGAGTTGTCTATGAGCTCTATGGTTCGTTCCGACGCTACGGTAAAAAAATCTATAAGATTAGTTAAGACTCAGGATTGGTCATAAACTTTCAAGGTCACCTGCCGGATGCTTTTTCTTTCATGACTTAGAGGGTGATTCCATTGGATAAGAGCGAGGCGATATAAGACAAATTCAAAGAATAAGGAATTTACTGTCACAGAACTGACATGCATACAGGCTGTAAACTATATTTTCTTAATAATTATTGATAGGCTCGCATTTGACGACTATTACACATGATGATAAGCGATTATGTAGTCTTCAATGAAGCAAGCTTGACCATTCACTCTTGACTTAAAGATGCCCAGGTGGTAGCTATCAGGAATCACAGACGGCCGGCAGGGAATTCCACTCCTTAGCTGTACGCACAATGAAAGGGTTACATACGGATAGGGGGCCATATAGAATAAATAGAGAATTTTTTTTGAGACAGACCGTATCCTCACTAGTTAGAAAATTTTTGTATTGTTACAACCTTACCTTATATTTTCAGATAGGGTTATTTGCAAGTCTAAACTACCTCGCAGCTTTTTGCATGTTTAGAAATGCAATTGTTTAAACTTGCAAGCTAAGTAGGTACTATCGAATAGATTGTGGTACATATCATGGTCTGAGTATATTGATGAGATGATGCGGAGGGATGAAACGCAACGCAGACTAAAATAGCTATGAATAAGAAGAAATAAGAGCGATGAATAAAAATGTGGATGGTTGCAGAGTAATAAAAAAGGCTAGAAATAAAGATGGATAGATTCTGTGAAGAATGATTTGAAAAAATAGGAAATAAATGAAAGCGTGACTAGTGCCCCATAGAAACATCTAAAAACAGACGGGCTGTATTTGAACTACACGCAAATTCCCAAAGCGGGCTTGGAGCTCAAATGCAGCTCCTCCGTTTTAAGCCTTACTTAAGAATCAAAATACTAACAAACGGTTTCTAAATGGAGAAGTTGATAACTTGGCAATCTCTACTTTGGGGTGTAATATTGAGGAACTGTTTTAAATAATCTGTCATCCTCTTAAAACCACACCTTAACCGAACTAAAGTTATTAGCACACTGAAAGCTAAACTCGCTCAACTATCGTTAGCCTGTGATAAATTTGAGACAAAATGGCCGGCACTATACCCGGAGTATGGCCACTTATGCGCTAATGGCTATGTACACAATGGCCAGGGATGACCATCGATGTATCAGACAGTTTACTTAGGGCATGTTGATGAAGATCTTGTATACTGTTATTAGGGAGTGCTGACGTTATAAAATCATAACAAAACATAAAATCAAGACTGTGTTCACCGATGGTTTATATAGAGGTGTACCTACAGTATATCTACCATGGCACGGGGTCTCAGCGCTTAGAAAGAATATTTTTTTTCAAGTAAATCTCACTAGATGGCGCGATAAGCACCAATTTGTTACTGAATGTCTGTAAAATTAACATTTTCTGGAATTAATCATAAAAATTGTATGTTCTTGTTTAATCAACTCTCCTAAGCACACAATTATGGAATATTGGGCTCTCAATTCACATTTCAAAGATTATTTGAACGGATCATTTAAAATTGATGCCAATAGATGGCGCGGTTTTAAATTTCTGAGGCATTCCACTCGATTGTTAAATTTCCATTGTACATTTTGGTGCACAGAAACTTCAAAAACGTAAACTGAAATACTATAAAACAAACCTTCACTGTATTTAAAGAAAAAATATTCACGAACCGAGTAAACCCTTTTACTTGCAAGTCGCTGCTAACACCATCTATCGCTGTGGAAGGGAACCGAACGCGATTGATGGACAAAAAATAATCGGTTTAATCAGACGAAAAACGCTAGTTACGTCGGCACGGTTTCTTTGTATGGAATGAGGCATCTGTATGCTAGTATAATATTATCTGTGCGTATGATATTTCGTGTAAAAGGAGCCGATCAATGGCCTATGTCTGCAAATTTAAACTTCGGGGTGCTACAGAAAAGAAAATATATAACAGTTTACCCGGGAATCCAAATCCAGGGACATCATACTCTGCAATAACGCTTGCGATCATTAAACCATGGAAGCAGTTATTAAATAAAAAGCTGGCTACCGACTATCTGATCTTCCGTTATTCCTCCTGGAATTATATCTTCATTTTACAATTCCGACTTTCCAAAAAGGAGGTTTGTTTCGTGTATGTCACCGATTTCTCCGTCAATTGTGGACCGATTTCAAAAATATTTTTTTTGTTTGTAAGAATATGTTTACGAATTGGTCCCGTTTAAAGTTGATGATGGTCTGATCAAGAACTTCGGAGATATACAACAGAACTCTTCAATAAATGACAGCAAATGTATCGGGATCGTTGCAATCACACGTCTGTTTATTTTATATGTCATTTTTTATTTTATTTTTTATATCCTATATAGGCTCGCGCTCATTTCAACATAAGATTGCGCCGAAACACTCTAAAGGGGTACGTAGATGTGTACAGTTCACCATGGCACACTCTAATTTCACCGGTTGTGTTCAACTTTTATGATATTCGGGTAAATTATTCAGGCATAACTTTACCTTTACTATAGAACTTGCTCATTATGTACCACAACCAAATGGTGAAAAATAAAAAGATTTACATAAAAATAAAACCAACTTTCAAAAAAGATACAAAACAGTGAAAACTATCTTCAACTTCGGCAGTCGGTGTCAAAAAACAGAGAAATAAAACAGGAACATTGAAATAAGACGGTTGCATCGTTTCTCCGAGACCTGTCGAGCACTTCCATTGTTTCGGTGCTTTTCTAGATTGACATTTGTAGATTTTGGCTTTCAGAAGTTGCTGTGGTGGCGAACGATGTGGTGGACTTTTCCCCAAAAAAAAACTATTACGAGGACTAAACCTAATTATTAGCTATAAGCAGGGTAGAATTACTTGTACTCGTAATTAAAATACGTAATTGTAATACCAATACGTATTTGGTATTTGTAATGCAATTACTTCATAAAAATGTAATTTGTAATTCAAGTACCTGACGCTGAGGTATTTTGTAGTTAGTATTTCCAATACTAACTTCAAAATACATTTGAACATAAATACATTTAGCGATCGTATGGGTTCGTTCTGCAGAAAATAGCGCTCGATAGCTTTCGTAAGCAATTGGCGACCGTGTACCTATGACAAATTGTCTAATACCTATATTGTAAATTATCATTTTCATTTAAAACGGTTATATTCACGAAAATTCCGTGTATTAATTAAGTTTTTCGATAGATGATCGACTGTATTTTGTAATTTAAATAAAAAAAATTGAAATACTGTATTTTATATTTCAATATTATTGAAATATTTTATATTTTAAATACATGCAAGATAGCATTTTGTTATTTGTATTTTAGTTAAAGCAAAGCATGTATTTTACCCAGCTCTGGCTACAAGTTATAATTTAAAAACTGAAACTGTTTCGTTGGTCTAGTGGCCGCAGTGCTACTGCTGAGGTCCTGTGTTTGATTCTCGAGTTGGGCAAAGTGTTTTTGGGCTATATCATCAAGCATTTCTCATTAGCAATTCCCGGCGACCGGATTTATGTCCAGTTGATGGCTCTTATTACATGAGACTTGAGCATAATTGTCGAAATAAACACGACATAAAATAATTGGCATTTATTATTAATAATAATATATAATTATATTAATAATATATTATTAATAATAATTATTAATAATCCATACTAATATTATAAATGTGAAAGTAACTCTGTCTGTCTGTCTGTCTGTCTGTCTGTTTCCTTTTCACGCTTAAAGTTGGTATAAAGATAGTTTGAGACCTGGGAAATGATATAGGCTATATAGGTAGGGTAGGGTAGGGTAGGGTAGATAAATGTTTGGTCTTTTTATGGCAAAACAAAGTTTGCCGGGTCAGCTAGTATATTATATATAATTAATAATAATAAAACCATTTTTTTTTTCTTTGGTGTCATCATTGGCGTAATGTTGGAGTACTACTACGTGCTACTCTGCCCAACCCTTTGGGAATTACGAGCGTGATGTTATGTTTAGTTATAATTTTCATGTACTTAGTCATCTTTTCTGTTTTCTCGTATTTTATTAAGGACTAGCGAACGCTTTGCGGTTTCACCCGCGTATTTCCCGTTCCCGTAAGAATACAGTGATAAAAAGTATCCTATGTCACCCGGGGATAGTGTAGCTTCCCAACGGTAAAAGAATTTTTGAAATCGGTCCTGTAGTTTTTATGTTTATTCGTTACAAACAAAAATACAAATCTTACCTCTTTTTTTTTGATTTTTTTTTTTAAACGAAAAATTTCTTTATTATATTAAGTGTAGATTAGTATAGATGTGAAACAGCAAGGAGCACTCACCAAGTCACCACTCCCTTTACATAGCATCACAAAAAGATAGAGGTCGCTTTGAAAAAAAATCTTTCACGAAAGTGAAATTCGCTGATTCATCAGGAAAATGGCCGTCCGTTTTAATGAAACGCTAATGACCGTGAGACCAATTTCCTTGAGATGATTTGCGCATTCTCTGTTAGAACACTTAGAACTATAGAAATTCTTGCCTTGCAAAGACTGTTTTGCGGTAAATTAAATAAAATTATGAACCTAATTTTTTTTTTCAGCAGCATTGCGCGCGTGAAAGTTTAGAAAGGGTACTTACTGTTTATAAATATTCTATGCCCTAGGTAATCTAGGCCAAAGTTTACCTATGTTTTAAAATCGTTAACGCGGTACAGGTCATGCGCCCGCTCGGAGCCAGAGTATCAATATTGGACCTCCTTTTGGAAAGTTTGGTTTGCAAAATATTTTTAATGTCAAAACCTATGTAGGTTAAGAAGAAATTCTATACATCAATTATTCGGTGTAAAAATACTTTAAATATCCAAGTAATTTTGAAGGAGTAGGCAAAAGTAGCGAGAAGGAATCGTGTGCTATTTTTTTTTTTTTTAAGCAAGATTATTTGTTACACGAACAAAGTTTCACAAATAATGTACAGTCAAGGGTCAAAAGTGCAGTCATACTCTCCCAAAACTCAAATGGCTAGTTTTTGTAGAAGAAGTTAAATTATCCACAACGTATTTAATATTTTGTATAGAAATTAAAGTATAGATTATTCATAACCGCGAAATGTTGAAATTCTGCTGCCTAAAAAAAAAAACACCTTTTCTCAAAGACAAAAGATATTTATTTCAACTGGGCCACCAAGCAGCACTTTTGAATGTCACAATTTAAATTTACATGGAATAAAAGTTGATTCTACCGTGCATTCGGAAAGTAGCTTGTTATGGAAAAGAATGCACAAGAAACTCCATACTTTTTAAATTTACATGGAATAAAAGTTGATTCTACCGTGCATTCGGAAAGTAGCTTGTTATGGAGAAGAATGCACAAGAAACTCCATACGTACTCTTTAAAAAAAAAAAGATTCTACCGTGCATTCAGAAAGTAGCTTGTTATGGAGAAGAATGCACAAGAAACTCCATTACAACATATCTTTTGGTAGAGTGTGACTGCACTTTTGACCCTTATAGTACATGAAGCAATAATATTTTTTTATCAAATCTTTTATCCTAGCCGTTACTAAGGAGTATGCTTTAGAAAGTAACCGTTTAGCGGGACAAAAGTGGAGTAAGGGCCTTAAGGTTACCCTAGTCGACGGCACGAACTATTTTGTGCGCGGGGTTAAAATGCATGCTATCTCATCCGTCAACACTTGCGATAGAGATAGATGCTGTGATGAGCAGTAAGAAGCTAGTTCGCGTACGAATACACACATTAGCAAATTTGTAGCGATATGGATGATGTTAGGACGAAAACGAGCGCGAAATTTTATAAACATACCTTTGGGAGTATGTATATCATGAAAAAACTACTAAATGTATCTGTTCAAATTAAAATGATTTGCATTGTTGCAAATCTATCCATGTATGGAGACTGTTTTTAAATTTTCTTCTTATGGTATTTATTTTCGCCCAAAGATGCGCTAAAATTATAGTTAAAATATGGTACTTTCGACGCTCATAACTTTCAAATATATTTTTATTTTACTTTATCCATACAGGGCTAGATAATGATGAGACAAATGGATATAATTTTTTATTTTGAATTTACACCGTCAAACGGTGGAGTAATCGCCAGACTACGTTTGTATGGAAAAATTATCGACTAGGGCAACTTTAAATTTTTTTTTTTTTGTTTTTATGTTAAGCGTCATACCTGGCACAAACAAACTATTTTCTTTCTTTCTTGCTTCTTTCAATCATCTAAACAACCAGACTTTCACATTTAAAATATTAGAAGGGACGAAATAGGATACTAGGATTTCAACAACAGACAGAAAAAGGCAATACCTACTGAGGATTTATTTGTGGATTTGACGTTAGAAGTGAGTGAGTGTATTGCTTAGATTTCCCTAGTAATATCGTCTTAGATATTGATTCCATTGCCAAACGTAGGCTCTTTCAATAAACAGATGATCTTATTCTATTTACTTATTCTGTGGTTAGACATTATCTGATATCCTTCATTTTGGAAGCACTAAATTAAGGCAAACCTCAAAAAAAAAAACAAAACGGCTTTGCAGTAACTTAATTTTGCACAGTTTCCCTTTGAACTTGTCCTCATAAATAATATTTTCTCTGGCTGAACGACTTCCTGCTACCAGGCTAGCATAAAAGCCAGGAGTTGTTAGCATACAAATGAGAGTAATCTGTGTTTCGTTGCAGGAATCGCATAGAGAGAACTGCGTCCAAACGATGGCGGGGTTCCGTACGGAGAGTTGTGTCTGCTGCTGTTTGTAAGTTATTTTCTTTACTAATATAGGTTTAAAATACAATATATCACGGGAATTTAACGCGATGATTTTGATTATTTATTTACCTATTTCACCCGAAGTTCCCGTTCCTTTTCCGAAATTCCCTTGATATATTGTTTTTTTTTCAATTATGAAACGTGAAAGTTTTAAAGTTAATAATAGAGGCTTATTGTAATATCAGAAACTCAATTCACATACTTAAAGATATTCAAGATTACAATTCCGTCTCAGCTATAATCAACATCAAAACCTTTTTATTACGAAAGTATTAATGTAGTGAAATTAGAAGATTTTTTGACAGTTTGCTACTGCAATACGAATGTAAATTTTTGAGAATTGCCCTTCTGAGATCAATCAATATGTTGTAGACTCCACATAGCTAGCGAAACATAGACGTGTTGGGTTGTTTCTGTGTTTAATCTTTAAGAGATACTAGCGGACGCCGCGCGTTTCACCCGCGTAGTTCTCGTTCCCGTGGGAAAACAGGTATAAAAGTAGCCTATGTCACTCGGGGATAGTATAGCTTCCCAAAGGAGAAAGAATTTTTGAAATCGGTCCAGTAGTTTTTAAGTTTATGCGTTACAAATAAAAATACAAATCTTTCCTGTTTAAAATATTATTAGTATAGATATAGATTAAAAAAGTTAAATCAAAAAACCCGACTGCTTCAAAAGCGAACTAAAAAGACGTAAACAAGGAGAAAATTATGCTGTGCAGGCGGAGGATACACCAGATTTTGGTCAGCCAGCCCGCGAATATGTATCCTCCGACTGAACAGCATGATTTTCTCCTTTTTTACGTCTTTTTAGTTCGCTTTTGAAGCAGTCGGGTTTTTTGATTTTTTTATTTATAACATTTTAGTTATTTTTTTTCGAATTACATACATTTAAACATATAAGTATTATATATTTTTGAAATCATCACATCAAACCTTTTATTTTGATACCCCACACGATGGGTTTGGAAGAAAAAAAATAATTTGGGCCACCACAATATGGCGCCCAAAATCCGCCATTTTACTATTATTCAATTTTAATGTAGCCAGTGACACTCGTAGGGTTAGGACGCATAGATTAACGTACGAATCATCAAAATCATATAAGAACAAACATACATACGCCATATAGGAACAAACATACATACATACATACATACATAGACTAATAAACACATTACCCTCCTTCGGCAGTCGGGTAAAAACATCACTGCTGCGGCGTTAGAGTAGCTAATTTAACCTGATCTTCTAAATCTATATTTGAATGGAGGTCTTTCATAGTGACTAAGACAGACACTATAATTATTGTTATACATATAAATAAAAACAGTGCTACCAACTATGCAGTACCTGAAAATGTCAAGTGGGCTCTTTTTATTTGCTCCGTAAGTTTACTTAACCTTAATGTCGATACTTGTTTTGAGTCCCAGTATAAGTACGTCAGCACGACATGCTGTAATTTTCATACATTAGTAATTATTGTCGAAGTTGACACGAAACTGGTAGCTTAAGCTAGCGATTCGTGTTAGTGGTACTAGAATAATAAATTATTAAAATAGTAATTCTTGACAATCCAGTTTGTTGACAATCGTGACAGGGAGTCAGAAGCCTGAAAACCTTACAACACGTTACCCAGTTACTGGCTGGAGGCTGAAAAATACTGGTATATTTTATTTAGTCCGCTTTGATTGGAAGCCGACTCCATCATGGTTGGAAAATGACTAAGCAGATGGTATTGTTTACGTATATGTTTATAACAGGACGTAATCTCTAGCAGTACCTACATCCGATTACGAAAATTCTATCATTGATAGAAAAAGCTACTTTGTCGCTGAGCGTAATAAATCGGATTTTTATTATCCTACGAGATATAATAGACAGGCGAGAAGCCATAGCGAAAAAATAGTTTTATTTTAAAAATCAACAAAGATAATATGTGTATACCTACTTACTACAACCTCTTCCGTAACTTTCGCAAGAACCAGCCAATAACTATTAAAAATTAACCTTGAATTTGAAAACAAAATGTGCCTACATTCAACTAAACTACAGGTCTAGCGCCTAACTGTGTCAGTTCCTGAGGTATGGGAGCGGTACGGGAGGGGTGACAAGTGATGTATCCTAACTGTCTCGCTATACACGTGATATATTTTTATGCAGATATATATCTCTTACGATATTTTTTTATGCTTATGATATTTTTTTGTGCTTTTATTTTTATTTATTTATTTTTCTTTAATATTTCGGCGTGTGACAATAAAAACAAAAAAACCGGACAAGTGCGAGTCGGACTCGCCTACCAAGGGTACAAATTTGTAGGTAAATATTATAAATTGGTAGTTCAAGAATCGAGTCTCGCAGCTTTCTTCAAGCTTATTGATAAGTAAGAAAAAAAAGTAAATAAATAAATAACGTGTGGCTATATAATAATATTTTTTTATATTATTATTTATGTATGTTAATGTCATCTTTAAACTCAGCAGAATTGAGATCAATTTTTTTTGTTTTAAAATATTCGTACACTTTATAAACAACTTGTTTAGTTTGAGACCTTATTGGAGGATTCATCTTTGGTTGCGAAAGACGTGTGCGTTTTACTTGAAGCGACCTGTCCAATTAACACGTGTTGACGACAGCAAGCCTGACGCCCAACTGAAGTTACGCGTCGTTTGACGTTTCGTAAACACACCCCTCCCGTACCGCTCCCATACCTCAGGAACTGACACAGTTAGGCGCTAGACCTGTAACTACAAAGTTCCAATGATTGGTTCTCGCGTAGTCAATAACGACAATGTAGCTGTCGTAGCCATAAAGTTTTCTCGTTTGCTACGCCGCCGTAGCAACATTCCAGTGTTTTGATGTTGAACTCTATGATATCCTAGTAACGTAGGGGTAGCAATACCGTTTTACCGGTTTTCAATCATGAATACAACGTGATTTTTTCAGATTGTGATGTGATTGCGTACTATTTACGTGAATCAGATGAGTATCTGCCTAGCCTTTACTCAACAATATTGGGGCCGGTTATCAGTGTAACCACATATAGTTGCTTACTATTATTTTAATAGTTTTAGTGTTTGATGTCGAACTCTATGATATCCTAGTAACGTAGGAGTAGCAATACACTAGTTTTACCATTTTATCTACCTAGCCATTTGCCCAATAATACTGGGGTCAGCTTCAATTCTAACCACATACAGCTGCATACCAGAATTTTACATGGCGACTGCTTATCTGACGGCCATAACCTAGTTAAGATCCCCTCTTGGCAAGACTGGTGCCAGATTTTCTGGCTTCTGAATACTCGTTATTATTATGCCTTTATTGCTGATACTAAACATAAATTTTTCACATAGTATCAAACTGTTTCAACTTATAAACAATTCTAACATATCGTATTGCTCGGTTTAGCGATCAGCGTGTTCTTTGACACATAGCCATCTTCCAGCCGTTTCCAAAATTATCTATTCTCGGCTTTCCTTGACTTGATTGCCCCTCCAATACTCTTTATATCGTCTGTCCATATTTTCGGTTATCTCCCTCTTTTTGTTTCGCCATCACGTGGTTGCCATTCCGTAATAATTTTCGTCCATTTTATTCCCTTGTCAAGTGTCCTGTCCATCGCCATTTCAATTGACCATTGTTATAGATCTAATATATTGTGCTCTTTTTGGTCATTAGCATCACGCCCAACATACTTCTTTCGATGCCTCTCTACCCGTAACGACTGTCAAACTTTATGTGCTTTCCAAAGAAGTAGTCGATCCTATCCTAGGGCAACACTGTCCGAGTGACATGTCAAATTTGTGTTCCGTATTTTAAAATTATATTTAATTAGTATTTAAGTGCAATTAATGTTTAATTATAAGTATAAACACAACAAAACGCTATAAATACTCAGGATTATTGTTTTACTGGCAAAATATCGAGTTATACAAAAGTTTGTGGCACTGATCCGGTAACCTATCGAACAGCTGACAACTGAGGTCTAAAGTGCGGAACTACGGATATTCTAAGGGCAGTATTGTTTTATTTATAGCACACAAAGTGTACATTTAACCCTGTAATACATTCTCGTTTAGTTTTAACGTATAAATTCTGTTGATTTAGTACTGTGCAGTGAATCTAAATCGTTTTGTTGACTTCTTAGAAAACGAAACAAATCCAAGATCCCAATGCCCATAATTCTTCTAATATATTCAGTTAATTTAATAATAAACATTAACATAACGCTATGATCGTTATTTTGCATAATTTAACTAGAAAACTATAATAAAACATTCATTCAGATTCTGGGCACCGTACCCACATTAAAAATAAAAATAAAATCAAAAGCAACTAAATTCAGTAATAAATAGCTTTTTAATCCAAATTCAGCCTACCTCATTTCTCTACTTAACTACACTAAATATTCCCTCTATCTCCAGCTTTACTTTATTTTATTTTGTTTTTCCTCTATTCCTTTGCTTCTCACCGTTACTTTATTTCTATTTCCAGTAACCTATCCTGAAACCATGCCTGTGTTGACCCGTAAGGCTACTGCTCAGGACTTAGAAATTAAATTGAGAACAGCACTCCAGGAACTGAAAGACTCACAAAGCCAATGTCGTGAGATGTTGCAAGAAAGAGAGGATTGTGAAGTAGAAGTTGAGAATATTGTATATAAAAACACAATCCTTAAACGGGAGCTAGTTGAACTAAGTCAGCAATACCAGAATGTTGTGGATGAACGCGACCAACTGAGGGTAGTCACGGATGGTTTCAATAACTGCAGTTATCTATATGAGGAGGCCTTAAATAAAGTTAGGGATCTTGAACAAGAACTGATTCATGCAAATACTCATATTTTAAAATTACAAAAAGAACAGGAGTCAACCCAGGTTGATGAAACTTGCCATTTGTATGATGAACTTATTAAATCTAATTGTAAGCCTGTTTCAATACCTACTATTGATTTAACTGAAGATTCTTTTTTAAATCAGAAATTTTTTAACAAAGTTAGTCATAAGAAACTTAAGAAATATGCAAAACTAAATAGACTAATAAGAAATTGTAACAAGTTTAGGAAACAACACAAGTTCTTCATTAAAAATATTCCACTCAGGAAAGAACGTGTTGACCTACTTAATAAATTAAATAATTATGAAATTAAATTAGAAGACAGCAAAAATATCTATGAGATTGACACACACCGCTTACAGACACAAATCCAGGTACTTGAGAACAGACTTAGTTCTCTTTACAATAAATATGTAAATTCAAAATTACAAATAAAAGAACACATTTTGGCCGCAAATGAGTTAGTGTTGTGTCAGTGTAACTGCCAGACAGTCTCAAACCTAGTTGCAGTCCAGCCTGATGCTACGGAGGACCCAGTCCAAGCTGAGAGGGTGCCTCAAGATAGTGTCTTCGTACAAGACATATCTAATATAGTACAGGCTTTGCCTCAAGTAGACCGGCCTGGGAGTGCTGGCTTGTTATTTAGTCATAGTTACGAAGGTTTTCATTCGGTTATGTTTTCCGATGGTGTAGGAAGGGGTTTAGGTAAATTAATAAATGGCAGTCAGCATCATTCCACTTTTAATTATTGCATGCCCGGGTCATCTTACAAGAAAATAATGGAATCTGTGACAAAGAATTTATATAAACCAGATACCAATATAACTGTATTTGTAGGTAATAGTAAAAATGTAAAAAAAGATGACATCACTGAGTATGTAAAAGAGATGTTAAAGTTAAATTGCAATAAAATTATTTTGTGTGCCTTCCCTTACTTAGATAAATTGTCAAATAGACAAAATAATCACATTCACATGCTTAATAAGCATCTGCACTTTCTTGTGAGTCACTATAGTGACAAACTAGTTTTTTTTGACATCAACATTTTTGTTGATAAATTAAAGTCGACAGGCAATACTTTGTATCTGCCTCTTAGGGTAAGACATCAAATAGCTCGGCTATTATCTTATACAATAAACTCAGACATAAGTAGTATGTCGAAGTATCCAACAATTATTGATGTTAGTAATAGTACTAATTTAAAGGTGGTAAATACCTTGAATAACGTTAGCAAAGATGCTATTAATATTTATTCTTTAAACTAGTTGATAGGACAAGGGAGGGTACCAATAACAGAATAAATAAGAGTATATCCACCATCAAAAAGGTACCTTCTTGCTCGCAAAAATTTAATTTCAAGAAAAGGTCTGAGCAGAATTCTCTGAAATTATTCCATCAGAATATTCAGGGCTTTTCTTCGAAGCAATTAGAAATCGAACTGTTTTTGGAAAAAACAAGGTTCGAAATTGTTTGTTTTACTGAGCATTGGCTGAAAGATTATGCAATGCTAATCAATTATGAAAATTATACTGTGGGCAGCTGTTTTAACAGAAATATTATGTTGCATGGGGGTTCACTTATATTAATTAAAAATGGTATTAAATCAAAACCCCGTAAAGATATAGTAGACCTATCAGTTGAACATAGTGTTGAACTGTCCTGTGTTGAGTTGGATAAGCATGTCATAGTGTGCGTTTACAGACCCCCTGATTATAAAAACTACTCTATATTCGAGTCAGTAATGGAAGATGTTTTGGCTAAACTTGCAATTGGTAATAAACAAGTAATTGTCTGTGGTGACTTTAATATTAATATTCTAGAAGAAAATTCAGATAGCAGTAGGTTATTAAATCTCTTTAAATCATTTAATTTGTCACATGTATTTATGGAACCAACACGAACTACATTGACTTCTGCTACATGTATTGATAATGTTTTTTGTTGCTGCAACTACTTTGACAAGGCCATTATTAATTATTTGCCTTCGGATCATAGTGGGCTACTGGTGGCCTTTGAGTCCATTATGCTAAAACAACAAGTGCAGATTCAATCCAGACCAATAACATCCGGTAAATTAAATAAATTTAACAGCACTTTAATCAATAAGTTAAGAGATCAGGACCTCACAGTGAATGATGGTAATATTTTGTATGATGAAGTTTTTTCAGTGGTTCAAAAAGATTTCAATTCAATTTTTAAGAAGCAAACTAAAACTATATGCCCTAAGTTTTTATTCAGTGACTGGGCGACTACAGGACTTAGAAAAAGTAGGGAAAGACTTTACGAACTTTACGGCCTTAAGCCTTTTATTAATACTGAAACGTTTAATAAGTATGTTGCTACTTACTCAAGAATTTTTAAAAATACATGTAAGGCAGCTAAGGCCTTGTACATTAGCAATAAGGTTAAATTTGCAGAAAATAAAATCAAGACGGTTTGGCAAATTATAAACAATGAAACGAACAGGAATAAAAGAAATAATAATGATTACACACTTGAGACCACACACGGACTTATTAGAGATAACAAAACAGTTGCTCAAGAGTTTGTAAATTTCTTTACCAACATCCCAATTAAAACTACTGAAACCTTAAATTCTTCGCCCTCGCTAGCTTTTGGATTATTAAACGCGAACGTTTCAGCCTGCCCCAATGAATTTAACTTTTCACATATAAACCCCTTAACAGTAATAAAAGCTTTTAAGCAAATCAAGATAAAACCGACCGAAGATCTATGGGGAATGTCCATCAAAGCTTGTACCTCTATTATTCAGACTATAGCGCCGTACTTAGCTTTGATTTTCAATTTGTGTGTGGATCAAGGAGTCTTTCCGGATCTAATGAAATATAGTAAGGTTATACCACTTTTTAAATCCGGGGACAGTAAAGACACAAATAATTATAGACCAGTATCAGTGTTGCCGGTTTTCAGCAAGGTATTTGAGAAGATAATGCTAAATCAAATGCTCATTCATTTTAATACGAATAACATCTTACATGATAAACAGTATGGTTTCACCAAAGGACGTTGTACAACTGACGCCGGTGTCACCCTATTAAAACACATATTTAATGCGTGGGAAGAGTCGCAGGATGCCATAGGTATCTTCTGCGACCTGTCGAAGGCGTTTGATTGCGTTAATCATGAAACATTACTTCTGAAACTTGAGCATTACGGGCTAGGTCAATCAGCGTTAAGTTTGATTAAATCTTATTTGAGTGATAGACAACAATTAGTTCAAATAAACGGTGTGAATTCGTCGGGGTTAAATGTGAAAATGGGGGTACCCCAGGGCTCAATTTTAGGTCCTTTCTTATTTTTAATATACATAAACGATTTACCCCATTTATTCGAAGGCAAACTAAATATGGTGTTATTTGCTGATGACACATCTTTAGTTTTTAAAGTAAATAGACGTACTTGTCAGGTTGACGACGTAAATAACGCGCTACGGCAGGTTCAGGATTGGTTCACTGCCAATAATTTAGTATTAAATGGTAAAAAAACCAAATGCGTAAAATTTTCGTTGCCAAATGTCAAAAGTACTGATTGTGACATTATATTAAACAAGGAGAAGCTCGAATTCGTCGATAAAACGGTTTTCCTAGGGATCACGCTAGACTCAAGGTTACAATGGGGTCCTCATTTAGTATCACTTGCGGGGCGGCTGAGTTCGGCAGCTTATGCTGTCAGAAAGATTCGTCAATTTACTGATGTGGATACCGCTAGGCTAGTCTATTTTAGTTACTTTCATAGTATAATGTCTTACGGTATCTTACTATGGGGAAGGGCTGCAGACATTGAGTCTATTTTTATTCTGCAAAAACGAGCCATCAGAGCGATTTACAATCTTCGCCGCCGTGATTCTCTAAGGGAACTCTTTAAGGACATTAACATCATGACGGTTCCTTGTCAATATATTTATGAAAACATTATGTACGTGAGAAAAAATTTACATCTTTTTAGTAAAAACGGAGACAGACATAATTACATTACTAGAAATAGGGACCAATTAGTTCAACCAGGTTTCAGACTGGCAAAAGTGGCCTCATCTTTCATGGGGTACTGTACAAAATGTTACAATAAAATTCCGCCCCATATTCTAGAACTGAATGAGACGAAATTTAAAAATTGTATAAAACGCACACTATGCAGGCAGGCATATTATAAGTTGGGGGATTATATCACTGATAAAAATGCTTGGCTCAATGCTAGTCCTGCTCCACAACCACTAGGGCGCAAAAACAAATGATATGTTTATGTTTGTGTTGTATAGACTCGATTTCTTTTAGTATTGTATAGCTGCACAGCACGTGTGTGGGTACTATGTACCCAACTGTAAATCTACCATTTGCTATACCTATGTGTCGTTCGTTGACTTGTGTGTGCCCTGGCAGTTGAGTGTGTCATGCTCTCTCAAATGTCTCTCTGATGGTGGCGCGTGTGTTGGATCATTCGGTTCCCTTCATGATGGTTGAGCTGGGTGGTGCCGATTCATGCGTCATGTTCGTGAACGGGCGCCGTCAGTTGGGATTGGTCATAACTCAACTGCTTCGGATGTTGATGTTTTTCTAGTACCTATTGTATAACTGCACAGACATGTGTGAGTACTTTTAATACTTTATACCTTTACATAGTGTAGTGTGTAGTGCTATTCTGGGTGCATTGTCCTCACATATGTGAATTTATTAATGTATATGTACTCATGTACCTAAATATTGTAAAAATCTTTTTTTTTTTAAAAGATTAAGTATGGAGTTTCTTGTGCATTCTTCTCCATAACAAGCTACTTTCCGAATGCACGGTAGAATCATTTTTTTTTTAAAAGAGTAAGTATGGAGTTTCTTGTGCATTCTTCTCCATAACAAGCTACTTTCCGAATGCACGGTAGAATCAACTTTTATTCCATGTAAATTTAAAAAGTATGGAGTTTCTTGTGCATTCTTCTCCATAACTAGCTACTTTCCGAATGCACGGTAGAATCAACTTGTATTCCATTTAAATTTAAATTGTGACATTCAAAAGTGCCGCTTGGTGGCCCAGTTGAAATAAATATCTTTTGTCTTTTGTCTTTTTTGTCTTTTGTCTATCCATGGACCGAGCTCCACAAGCGTTGCCACGATCCACAAGCTACTCTATGAATTAGGTCATAATATGTTCTCAAATAAAACTGCACCCTCCTCTTACATTGTTCGCTACTTTATTACTTACACGAGCAATAAAAGTTTGAAACTCGACAAGAATTTGTAGCTAAGTTAAAAGGGTTAACCAGAATGTTTATAGTGTAACATACATTCTTGACTTGTGAACAGTCGAGTACTTTATCCCTATGCCAGTTGTCAAATTCTTTCAAGTCACACACCTTTTGTAGCTAAGGCACTAAGCATAAATACTACATTTAAGTCGCTTGAAAATTAAGGTCAGGATGGCACGAACCTTTCTAGTAGATATTACTCGTAAAAAGATTTGATTGTCAGTCTTACATTTTTATTTAGCAACTAAGTGTCATTCTGTGACAATGATATTATGACAAAGCTGTGTCGAAAAGTAGTAAAGCAGATTCTGCCTATCGTTCATGGAACAAAAACAAAAACATATCTTATTTTTACCCGACTGCCGAAGGAGGGTAATGTGTTTACCAGTCTATGTATGTATGTAAGTATGTATGTATATATGTTTGTTCCTATGTGGCGTTCTAGAGACCAAGAGCGTTGGCCGATTTTGATGGTTCTTACGTAAATAGATTTGTTTTAACCCTGCGAGTGTCACTGGCTACATTCAAATTGGAAAATAGAAAAATGGCGGATTTTGGGCGCCATATTGTGAGGGCCCAATTTTTTTTTCTGCCAAACCAATCGTGTAAGGTATCAAAATAAAGGGCTTTAAGAGGTGATTTCAAAAATATATAACACGTATATGTTTAAATGTACCTAATCCGAAAAAAAAAGAAAAGTTATAAATGAAAAAAGTTAAATCAAAAAACCCGACTGCTTAAAAAGCGAACCAAAAACCCGTAAACAAGAAGAAAATCATGCTGTGCAGGCGGAGGATACACCAGATTTTGGTCAGCCAGCCGCGAATATGTATCCTCCGACTGCACAGCATGATTTTCTTCTTGCTTATGTCTTTTAAGTTCGCTTTTTAAGCAGTCGGGTTTTTTGATTTTTAGGGTTCCGTACCCAAGGGTAAAAACGGGACCCTATTACTAAGACTCCGCGGTCCGTCTGTCTGTCTGTCACCAGGCTATATCTCATAAACCGTGACAGCTAGACAGTTGAAATTTTCACTGATGATGTATTTCTGTTGCCGCTATAACAACAAATACTAAAAACGGAATAAAATTAATATTTAAGGGGGGCTCCCATACAACAAATGTGATTTTTGTGCCTTATTTTGCGAAAATGGTACGGAACCCTTCGTGCGCGAGTCTGACTCGCACTTGGCCGGTTTTTTGATTATTTTTTAAATATTACCGTGACTGTACATTAAAAGGAAGGTTCACCAATTTTCTGAGATATCTGTTCCGATACGTGATTCTTTTTTTTGTGAGATTGATCGCGCGAATTGACTTCCAAAAAAGTTTATTTGTAAGAAAAAGATCTCGACAATCCAAATGTAATGGCAGCACCATCTCAGTTACTATACAACTCACGTCCCCGTCATCTGGCGAATCTGTAATCGGAAGTAGCTTATTAGAAGTCTTTGCTTGAGGCGGGCCGTGACTTGAAACCCATTGGAAGGCACAAAAGAATTCGAATTAAAAGCATATAATACGAATCTGAAAAAAAGTTGGCGGTTTCTTAAAATAAAATCAAAATATCTGAATGATTTGAATCTTATTTATAAAATCTCTCAGCGGTTTAGATTTGCTAAGCACATTTAGTGCGAATATTTTGGCTCGCAGATTTGCACGATGCTCAGTTCCTGTTAAGTTATCTCTCTTTCCAGCTTTCTGTACGTTTTTTTTTACAATAGCAGCCTGTTTGCTACATATAGCAAATATCGTACAACGCTCTCCACGTTCAGTATAATAACGCCTTTAGGATGCTGGTGGAGCTGCCCCGCTTCTGTATTGCGTCGGGGATGTTTGCGGATGCGCATGTAAATTGTGTCTACGCAACCATGCGCAAAGGGTGCGCTGCCATGGTCCGCAAGTTGTGGGTCAGCTCCAACAGTATCCTAAGCATGATTTCAAGTCGCCTAGACTGTGTTTTCGTGGATCGCTGTTGCGCCATCTCACGGTGATCAAATGTATTTGTTTATTTTTTGTTTGTGTGTTCTTACTATTAAAGTTGTAAGTCTTACTAAACATTTTTGAGTTATATGATACTTGAATAAAGATAATTCTATTCTATTTTATTCTTAGCAGATTTTAAATTTAAATTGTCTACAGAAAATTTTAATACAGAATGTGCAACACTCTTGTCAAGATTTGTCTAAATATGAGTGTTGATGAATATCGTTGTTTTTAAAAATAGAACACATCGCTCTATATATTCTTTGTCCAATGTTGACCAACCAAGATCTCAGATTATAGACAGTATCATTCTATTCTACGCTTTACGCTTAAACATTGGTCCATCAAGCCGGAACCGAAATTCTAAATCAGGGGCTCTAGACTCCTGTCTGGGTCGCGGATAAAGTAAGAGAGTTACTGCGACCCTGGTACAAGCAACTGAGGGAACACGGGTGGGTTTTAGTCAGTCAAAGTCTGACACGCCCTCCCGCTTCACCCAGAGCGGGAAAAGTCATTGGATGAGCCCAAAAAAAAGGGTCCTAGACTAATTGTCATCAGCGATGGCGATTATCGAAATGCCAAAATGTAAGGGTTTGATCACGTGACGATTCGAGAGCACTTAGCCATCCCATACATTTATGACTTTTTCTAATCTACCTACCGGGTGACTATTGGTCGTAAAGTTGGTTGGTAATTCATGCTGTGGTTTATAGTGTTTTAAATAAAATAACACATTTAATTAGAACAATTATAATATAGAAAGTTTCTACATACAATAATAAAGGACACGAAACGTTATCCAGTGCGCAGGTGTACAGTGAGTAAATGTACCCTTAACATTTGAGTGAATATGCTTAAAATCGCTTAATTAAACCTTTACCTAATTGTATGGTGTTAACAAGCCATTAAACTACCATCAAACTATAATTTGTATATGTTCGAAACAGCGCCATCTATTGACACGGCGCGGAACTACTTGGTGTGATCGATAATAAAGTTTAACTTACGTACGAAGCACACCATGCCTGCAGCAAAGTGCGGTGGTTGCGCCAAATTTTTATCGCCGATAGAGGCCGCTAAATGGGGCCAATGCAATGCCTTTTATCATTGCGCTTGCGTCGCCTTGCCTAGTACGGGTATTATTGCACCCACATGGCGTTGCCATGATTGGGCAAAAAAATCTGGTCAGGGACAACAAGACGGAGATGCCAGTTCGAGGTAGGACGTAACCTGCCCAGGAAGAGGAGCAAATTGGCGCCGAGGAGCTCATGAACGTTCCATTACCGGCTTAAGGTTCTCTAAAAAATAAGGCATTATCTTTCAGAGGAGCTGCGGATCCAGCTGGCTGGGACTCTTCATTGTGCTGTCTAATCTGAACTATGCGGACGTAGTTAATGGCCCTCGACTGATTGAAAGAACTGATCGACTGATTCAGACAGTGCATAACGCCTGCGATCGATTCTGCTTGTCAATCCCACCTGGAAGTCACGTAACGCCATTTTTAAACTTAAACCACTCAATCCTTAAGATGAAGTCGCGTCTAAGTTCCGCTTGGCATGCCTACTTTTTGGAGTTATAAAGTACAAGCAGCCGACCTATCTGTACAATAAACTTAGCTGGATCCCTAGTAGAAGAGAATCCGCAAGTAGTACTCACAGCAACTCTCCACTCACTCGCATAAGACAGAGGCTTTCAGGGGAAGTTTTAGATACACCGCATTCAAATGCTGGAACTATATTCCCCCGCCGATAAGGAATCTTAATGCCTTATAACTTTCAGAGTTCGACTGCGGCAGTTTCTTATCACATCCCAGAAAAACTGGGGATGACTGTTTTGAACATGTCCATTATTTAACTGGCTGTGATGTACTTCCCAATCTGTCTATTTGTCTATTAAGCGTATCTCGTGGTCAAAACCTGTGAGCAAAGGATATAGGCACTGAGTAATTAAATGACTTGTGGATCTTTTGTGTACACATGTTATTTACGTGGATTTATTTATTGTAATCATATTAAATTTTAGTCTAGCCAAATCGTTTACTTTATTTGGACCTAAGCCAACATTTATTTATTTTAAATTTATTTAATATTTTATTCATTATACATTTAACTTTATAAATACCTAACCAAGTAATCATAACGAATTTATAACGCATTCAACATGCCAAAGAACTGGAACTTTTTCTACTGCAAACATTTTTTTTTATTGTAAATAATAAATTAAAGTTGCGGGTATACTAACGTGTAATACTCTTCGCATAACACTGTAACAACACCAACATATCACGTCTGCTTAGCGACCATATGTCACTTCAGGGTTCCAGCAGAATATCAGCGTCAGGTATATTTGCCTGACACGTGCTGAGCTGGACTCCCATTTGTTGCAACCTTGAGACGCACACCGCACTGTGTTTTGATTGTCATATCTAATGTTACTGTTTTTTACTTTTATTTCTATAAATATGGTTTCCTTTTTTATTTTTATGTTGGCACCTTGTTTTTTAACTTACATGTAAATTGTAATAATTTAATTAAGATTTTGTGTGTTGTGCTGTGTCTTTTGTGTGCACTAAATAAATGATTTATCTATCTTTTCTATCGCTGATAGAATGTCACTTTTCTAAACCTCATGAGTGACCTAAGCTTAGAGTTTATAGCCGCGTGAATTTTATTCGCGTATTGAATCATAAATAACACGCACGGCGGATAAAATTCCGCGCAACTTTTGTCTCTTTTTACCTATTCATAGAGCACAAAATATTCGTGCGAATTTAAAATGCGCCTCGGTGCGGTGAATTCTGTGGCAAGACACAGATTTGTTGCGGATTATTTACCGCCCGGTATTTTTACCGCAAGTGCGGGCAGCTACATACTGTTCCATAATTATGTCGCAGAATCGGCGATAAAAAATACGAGTGGGCAAAAACCGAACACATTTTGTTTCTTTCGCAATTTAATAAGTCATCAGACAATGCTTTTAGTCTGAAGCAAAGTTTCACTCTCTACATTTGCACCTTATATATTTGAGATTAATTTTATTTGCGTAAGTAAATCATATCAAAGGCTGCATTGAA
Source organism: Orthosia gothica (assembly GCA_949775005.1). Classification (NCBI taxonomy): domain Eukaryota; kingdom Metazoa; phylum Arthropoda; class Insecta; order Lepidoptera; family Noctuidae; genus Orthosia; species Orthosia gothica. The sequence goes on from OX459035.1 coordinate 25,375,282, forward strand.
TGTTTTATTCAATGTCTTCCTGTTTCAGAAACACCTTATTGAAGTTTACCCCGTTTCTAAATTTACTAACAGTCCAAATATACTGTCCACAACCCCATATTATCTATTTTATTTCATGATTGGATGTGCCTATATTGGTCAACCAACAGCTAACACCGGTGAACACTGCGACGAAATTGAGACAAAATGGAACACTATCGAATTGCGAAACTCATTCTAGCCTGTAGCTCTATCGGACTGAATTCAGTTTGCTTCTGCTGCATGTGTTATTGTGTGACGCGCGATTTTGTAATATCCTGCTGCCCATCTGATGTAACTGACGGGTTTTATTAAGAATTTCTATAAGAATCTTTCGTGGTGGCAAAAGCGCTCAGCATAAATATTGGTGTTTGTTTCCCGGGTTGGGCTTAGAGTTATTGGTCCTTGGCTGACACCTCCACCGATTCTTTCAGTCCGTTTGCGAGCGGCTAGCCAGGACCACGTCCTGGCTTTAACATAATTGGTGAACCACAATGTACTATTCCGCACGGTAACTATGGACGCGGATTTTTTAACGCAGAGTGACCGTATTAAAACCTTAGATTATACAGTGTTAAAACCTCTAGATTATTTAAACTACTTTTAGTCGAATGGCAATGTAGGTGGGATAATTCCATCAAGGGCCGACACCTCCACCAATTCTTTCAATCAGTTCGCGTGCGGCTGGCCAGGACGTAGCTAAAGGTGGATCACTGTGTTGCCCAATTTCTCACAGGACATGGTAACTTTAAAAGTAAATTATTTTCCTTGAAGCTTGTTGCCTCGGCTTTATGTCAATGTTCTACATCTGACTGCGAATATGTACAATCTGCACATCACATCTTGTAGTATATTTTGTGGCAGAATGAAAGCAATATTAAGTTGGATAATGTACAGGCTGCATCCGGATTATCTATTGAGCTTGTAGAAACTAGAACTATCCGTGCGTTCAAGCGTTTTTGCTGTACCTATTTTTTGAATCAAATATAACAGTTCACAATGTTAGGACCCATTGGTATTAATGATAAATTTTATCCGTGGTGCTAGGCAACTAGTCTTATCCCAGTTGTAAACAACCCTTTGTGCCTATTGGCCTTGTTTATTCTGTCTCCTGCTTGCTATGGAGGGAAGTCGAAATTATGAATTTTTGTCCTACTCCTCCGTTATTATTTTCTGATTAATTTCGTTGCGGTATCCAAGACAGTTAAATGCATTCTCCGGGACTTCTTCTAGCTTCATTGCCTCAGCGCTTTTTTGGTGGTCACCACTTTTGATTCTGGCTTTCAGGAGTTGCATTGGAATATTGCGGTGGGACGGGCCAATAAAAAAATTTGGTGAACGTGAGCTTATGTCGGTGTATTATAAGTACATCTTGCTTAACCCTTTGTGGAATACAAGTATGATGCTTTGTTATTAACTTTAGGATTTGGCGCCTTATTATCTTTTTTATTTTATTTTTTTTATTGGTTTTAGGCTCGCGTTTGACCACTTTCTCGCCTCTCTTATCCTAAAACTGTCCAATATCCTCTGCCTTGGTAGACTGAGAGCTCAAAATGCGCCTAATGTGTTTGAGTTTGGTGTCATCGTAACTTTTTTACACCCGTTGTAAACAATATGCCTGAAGGAACCGTCAGATGTTAGACATTTACTCGTCTTGTATACCTTGCAGGTACTATCCTATTAGATATGTTACCGGATTTTTTCAAAACAGCGTAAGTTCATAAACTCTCGATATATTTGAACAAATTTCAAATACAATAAATAGCATCCAAAGTCGATAGTGCTCTATAAATATGTGTCATATTGAGAAACAAGAGTTTCCAGTGTCACGTGCTTTATACACTTACAATGTTTGCAATAACCCGATTATCTGTTATAGAAACATCACTCAGAAATAAATATGAAGTTAATGCCTGTATTTGTACATTTAAGTCGAAACACAAACAATATATGCGGCAGTACAAACCCATAGCTTATTAAATGTGTTTTCATTATCTAATATTGCACGGGTCACGTATCATTTTATCCTCCCACGGCATTCAATAAGCATACCTATTATTTTCATAAAAATCGAATCTTATAATGGAATTTCCACCCACTTCGCGTAATCGATTGAGTGGAAATTTTGTACACACGTGTAGGTTTGGTGACAATACAAATTTAAGTGGATATCTCTTAGCTGATCTGATATCCTAGTAGGTGGAAGATGGTCATTTAGCGCAATGCATTTATTTATGAACGGTAATGTGCGTATATATTGAGGGACTCAACCATGAATTGAGATAGTGTTGACCACTAGCGCAAGCCTATATAAAGAAAAAAAAAATGGAAAACTATTGCTATCGTTCCCACTGCTGGGACATAGACCTCATGTCTGCAAGAGGGTGTGGGCCAAAATTTACCCCGTGGGCCCTGTGCGGATTGGTAGATGTCACATGTCTTCGATTTTTTAGTTCTAGGACATGCCGATTTCCTCAAGTTGTTTTCCTTCACCGTTTTGAGAAAGGTGGTGATGAAATAAATTATACAAAGTAATGCGCCTGCCTGGGTTCAATCGAACCCACGACCTAAGACCGTCAGTCGGGGTTGTAACCACTGAGCCACCATTGCTTTTCCAAAATGTATGGACCGAAAACCCAGCAATCGAACTAACTAACTGTATGCGGCTTTTTTGCTTTTAACGAGCGAAATAACCCTACCTAAGTCACAGACCGTAAATGCATGGGGTATTGGTGCTATAGGCTGACAAAGTATGCATGAAAAATCATTATCTACTAAGGATTTTCTTAACTCTACCAGAGTAAAAAAAACGGTAGTTTCTTTCTTCGCCGCAATGTCGATATGCTAAGAAGAATCTGTGTCCGGTAAATATTGGACGGAAGATTAACCTTTTTTACCTGACTGCCGATGGAGGGTAATATATTTATCAGTATATGTATGTTCCTATGTGGTGTTCTAGAGACCAAACGCGTTGGCCGATTTTGACGATTCTTACGTCAATCGATTTGTCTTATCCTTCCGCGAGAGTCACTGGCTACATTGAAATATGAAAATAGAAAAATGGCGGTTTTTGAGCGCCATATTGTGGGGGCCCAATTTTGTTCTTCTTCGAAACCCATCGTGTGGGGCATCAAAATAAAGGGATAAAAGAGGTGATTTCAAAAATATATAATACTTATTTGTTAAAATGTATCTAATTTGAAAGAAAAATGTTCTCTAAAAAGTTATAAATAAAAAAAACCCGACTACTCTAGGAGCTAACTAAAAATACGTAAACAAGATGAAAATTATGCTGTGCAGGCGGAGGATACATTTGGTTTTGATCAGCCAGTTCGCGAATATATTGTATCCTCCGACTGCACAGCATGACTAGGTTATTTCGCTCTTTCTAAGCAATCGGCCGGCATACAGTTTATTCGTATCGATTTCTGGGTCAATTTCGATATCGCTCCTTTAGTAAAAGTTGAAGAAAAATTTTAAAACCGATTCAAAAACTTGTAAAACTAAAACCAACTTTTTGGACAGACTAACGGTTTTTTTCTTAAAATCTGTTAGTCTATTTTTTATTGCCAACCGTATTATGTACACAAAAAAATAGACGAAATTCTGACCACGGTCAGCAATGTTCGCGAAATAATGGTAACAAATACAGCAAAAACGGACAAAAGCCGACAATCTGCATCCGCAACGAATGTTCCGAATTTCTAAATATTTCCGGATGATAATATAAACAGTGCTTTTTGCAACCCTGCTTTCCTAGTCCATCCGTTACTGAATTTCTATTTGATTTTGCAATTCAAAGTAGGTCGTTTGAATTATTTTGGGGTTACTGTTGAAAAGAGAATGCTTTATTTGTCCCTGATCGTTTTGAAAACCTTCTAAAAGCTATATGATTTATAGAGTCTAATTACCAAGAAATCTTCAACATTGTCAAACCAGCGTAACAGACATTAAAGAGATACTTTTTAGAAATAAACTAACAGTTCTAGAGACGTGTCACTTTGTTTTTTCAGTTGAAGGTCATGAAAATGAAGTGGTCTAGTATTCAACACTGGTAGATTCAAATTTAATGGCGGCTCGGAACACGAGAGTCACTGCGCAGTGCTGGCGTGAGGGTTGGGGAGTGCAAAGCGAAATTCACAGTCACCTTTAAGTTTGAATCTTGTACTAAAGAATTTTATTATTATTTCGGATTATTGGAACCGTTGTCGTTGGACAGTATCAGCCCCCTAACCATAAGGAATCAAAGACACGGCTTATTTTTTCAGATAACCTATCCTGCTTTACCCATGGGTGCAGCACCGGCTGGGTGTCGGGAGTACTAGGGAGCGAGGCGCTAACAGGAGGTGCCTGGTTGGCCGCGCTACCGTGCCTGGTAGCGCTACCAGCGGCGCCGTTCTTTGCTGTGCTGGCTGATGCGAGAGGTCGCAAGGCTGGAGCTTTTTGTATTTGCATTAGTTTTATTGTGAGTACCATTTTACTGTTATTTTCAACAATAACACCAAGTGAACAAGCTCTCCAAGAAAATTTATCTTCTTTTTTTAGCGTGTCGATGATAAATACAATTGGAAAATATATATTGATGAAAGACATAGTTAGTCCAGTGTCGCTGTCCCACCTTTACTCGGCAATAGGATAAAATATAATCAGCCTATAAAGCTCCCACTTCGGGACGGAGGCGAGGGAGAGGAAACCTGTTACCCATCAGGCCTCTTCACCCTCATCTCTTTGAGATGGATGAAAATGAAAAAAAAATGTGAAGCCCTAACTTAAAATATATGCTGTCTTTGCAGATAAGCTGGTCGCTAGCAGCATGGTGTGGTCCCCGAGGAGTATGGGCAGCCAGGGTCGCAGCGGGCGCAGGAGGTGCCGGCGCTCTGGCGTTAGCACCGCTGTACTGCGCAGAAATAGCTCCAAGGACAAGAGGGCTAGCAGCTATGCCAGCTTTGGCTTGCAGGTATAGATTCGATTTCTAACGTAACTGACAGATGTGTTGCTGGGGAGTATGTTGCGCCACTTCTTCTTTAGAGCTAAACACTAGAAAATTGTGACAGGCACGCAGTTTAAGGAACTGATTTTGTGATTATTGACGTTCAAAACGCGCTGATTCTCAGCCTAATTTGAAAAGGGACTGTGATGTTTGGTATGAACCAACCATTTAATGTCTCGCCCATTAAAGTTAGATTCATTCACTTCTGTTTGATTTTACCATAGTCGGATATATGCTAATTTTATCTAAGATCATTTCCAGCCATACCCAATTTGAGGTGGCTTGCTTTCTAACAGGACAATATGAATCCTAAGAGCTTCAGAGCATCCTGAAAAATATTCTACAATTACGTTCCAGTTGCGGCATCCTGTTTGCGTATGCCGCCGGTGGTATTTTGTCAGCACATGCGCTGTCACTGTCGATGGCGGTGCCTCCTGCTGTTCTCCTGGTGTCACTTATCTGGTTACCGGAGACACCTTCGTTCCTCATCAGCGTTGGGAGGATACAGGTAGTTATAATACTTTGGAGCTAAGTCATAAGTCAAATTCAATTCATCATCTGCCAATCTCTTCTCCAACAATGCTGAGTGTTGGCTTCCAGTCTTACCTACTGTCTCACCAAAATGATCACATTTCATTAAACAGTGATCATGACGATGAGAAACTAGTGGAGACTGCCATAATCTTGATAGACTGATGAGTTAAGGTTTAATTGGCTTAGTGGTTCTCCTGCAACTTATGAGAGAATTGCAAATTTTACGAGACCCAAAACATTAGAAATAATTTTGTTTAAATGAAACTCGCATAAAATATCTTGCCTTATTAATTTATTTTATTTATTTATGTATTTCAGACATAATTCCAGTCCATAGTTATACACTCATACTCATACATTAAATTAAACCAAAAATAAGCCAAAACCAAAAAAACTAAACCATTTATTGATTTATTTAAAACTTCATGCACAACGGTACAATGGCGGACTTATTAATGCCTTAGGCATTCTCTACCAGTCAACCACGGGTGGTGAAGAGATAACATGGCAGGTCCATTATTTAAATAGTGACAAGCAAAAAAGTAAAACAAAGAAATACTAATAATAAGTAGTTCACATACATATATATTTTATATAATACATACCTAATTATATTATATATATATATTAATAAAGTAATGAATAGAAGTTATCGAGATGTCCCCTCTCCCCGTTGAAAATAAAACCGCAATTTACGCTTGAAAGCATATTGACTGGTGGCCGTCCTGATTTCGAGAGGAAGCGCGTTCCAGAGAAGGATAGACTGAATATAAAAGGAAGAGTGAACAAAATTAGTAGTATGAGAAGGACACAGTAGCAGAAGATTATTGGAGGAACGCAGATTCCTAGCGCGTGAAGATCTTAAATATTGAAAATGAGACATAAGGTAAGAAGGTGGGGTTAACCATTAAACTATACCATTTAATTCCAGGACGCAGCAAAAATCATCTGCTGGTTTGATGGCTCCGACTTCCGCGAAGACTTAACAGATGTTATAGAGCAACAAGAAGTGAAGATCAGGACTACAGACTGCTACGGGAGACGTGAGCCTATCCGGAGGCAGGACTCGGACACCTTCCAGCCGATGCTAAAGAGAAGTAGTGGCCTGGACTCTAACTCAGAGAAGAAGAGGGAGCAGTCGGCTTGTAGGGAGCTGTGTAAGTTGCAGCATGTTTTTACTAGTCCCTAGTTTCTGAAAATCATGCAATCATACAGCAGCTAATATGCGATTTGTAAGTAGATTTTTGGACTGCTCTTAACTAAGAATTTACAATCCAGGGTTTTGGTAGATTTTTTCGATTTATTTACCACGCAAAGCCCAGAAAAAGTATTTATTTCGTTAATGGAGTTATATCATCCTTCAAAATTGTTAGAAAAGAAAAGTATATTCAATAAAAATCAGACCCGACCCGACTGCATAAAAAGTGCTGAAAACATGTAAACATGAGGTAAATCATGACACGCAGTCTGTATGTCATCATCATCATCATCTTAGCTGAAGGACGTCCACTGCTGGACATAGGCCTCCCCCAGGCTTCAACACATTGACTGATCCAGGGCGTCTCGCATCCAGCGCATGCCTGCAACCTTAACCAGGTCATCGGTCCACCTAGTGGGAGGCCTTCCAACGCATCGTCTTCCGGTTTGCGGTCGCCATTCCTAAACTTTTCGGCCGCATCGGCTATCCGTTCTGCGGGCAATGTACCCTGCCAACTGCCACTTAAGTCTGTATGTGTAAAAAAGTTAATTTAATAAAAATCAGAAGCTCGACTGCATAAGGAAAACTGAAAAAATGTAAACGGGACACATGTAAAGTAACACGCAGTCTGTATGTGTAACCCTCTGACTTCTGAAAGTCTGCGTTTGGTAAGACTATACTATGATCTATTCTTATGGTCTACAATAAAAATTACAACTACCAAACTGTGTCTTTGTTTTACAGTTCGTCACCGCCGCTCCCGCCGCGCGTTATTCTCTTGCTTGGTCGTGCTGAGCGCTGCTGCAGGCAGCGGCGCCGGCGCAGTCAACAGCTTCGCCGCGGCCGTGCTACGACACTCCACACACAGTGTGCCGCATCTGAACTTGACGGCTTATAACTATACCATGTACAACGGGTGAGTGTTACCAAGCGATGTGTTACTTCATGTGAGGGACGCGCAGTCAACAGCTAGGTAGAAACCGTGCTGCGAAACTCCACACATAGTGTGCTGCATCTCAACCTGACGGCTTATAACTACACTATACTTATATTTAGGCATTACCATTGAATTTTCATCGCTCCGTACAAAGCTGAAAGTCGAAAATCCAACGACATGATTTTAATTATGCATTAATTTAAGTGTCGCCTAGTTTTTGTAAAATTGTGAAAACGGGCATCAGTATCTTGTCCAAGAGAGAGTTCAAGCCTACTTAGGAGGTCCAACGATAACTCTACATCTTAAATATTTTAGAATAAGTAAATAATTATGAGGCATACTTTGCTTCAGTCTTGAATTACTATGTCTTAAACATAAAAATTGATCAAATCGATATACAGATATTTTTTTGTTACCAATATACTAAATTTAAATTCTATTACATGCAAAGTGATTGCACTTTGCATGTAATAGAATTTACACTGCTTATCAAGCTTTCCGAGACATTACTGTGTATAACGGGTAAGTTCGAACTGGATAAGTACAATTTCAATTACAACAAACAAAACTAAATTTTGATCAATAATCGGGATCTCTTTCTCTTCTCACCACAATTTCGAAGAGTTTGGTTTTGATATGTTTTGTTAGTTGGTAGCCTTCCTTGTTTCTTACTCTTTGGTGAAAATCGCATGGAAATCCGTTCAATAGTTTTTGAGTTTATCGCGTATCTACAGATGCGGCGTTGGCCTTTATTTTTACCCGACTGTCAAGGAAGGGTTGTATAATACGTGGTGATATGAGCATGAAATCGCCAACCCACTACCCAATATATGAGAAGAGGCTGTTCATGCAATGTTACCTTTGGACATTGACTCAGCACTCGGTCCGCTGACGCGCGGCCCAGTTGAAATACTGTTTGGTTGCATCTTTCACACATAGGACACAGATTGTACATTAGTGTGTATTCAAACAAAATAGTATATAAGCTGCAAAATATTGTTAATAAATCAGATTTGAATTTATATTCTTGTCTCATTACCCCTCACAGTGACCAAGACACCTTAAGCCATCTCTGATCAATCTCGTGAGTCTGCGGGACTGGCAGTGACTGTACCCGTCCCGAACCTGAAATGCCTGCCCACTATCCGTCTGTAACCTTAGGTCGCACGGTGCAGACATCCTGAACTTATCTATATATTTATTTATCACATACTAGCATACTAGGTATATGGTAGGGCTTGAAGGTCTTATGGCCGTAGGGACTGTTAGGCTGTTAGGTCTAAGAAGGTCCTTTAACTTATCATATATTTTCATGTACAGTCACGCCCTTAACATTATTGTAACCTCACGTGACGTTTGTTCACACGTGGGCGTACAGAGGCCATTGCCATGTAGTAGGACAGTTACAGGCTGAGTTTATCAGAAATCTTACTGAAGAATATTCGTTAATATCACATTCAGAATCGGGTGAACACGGCTTGAAAAAGGAGGAAAAATTAGTTTTAAACATATTCTTTAAACGAAAGCCATGGCACACCATTTTTGTTGGATTAAATTAAAGCAGACTTTTTCACCTTTTCAGAACTGCTCCTCGCCCACTATTCGAGGCTTCAGAAGCTGGTTCCATACTATGCGGAACAGCATTGGTCCTGGGAGCCGCAGTTGCTACTATTTCCGTAGACAAACTTGGCAGAAAGGTAACCTTAAATTCGTCGACATGACGATTCCGCCACCAACCTTGTTATAAAAAGGCTAAGTTGATCCTGAGAGGAAATAAATGACCCTCTTTCAATCCTTACAGATGCTGCTACTCTGGTCCTGCTCAGGCATAACCTGTTGCCTCGCCATCCTAGGCGCGTACTGCGACCCTAATCTACGTCTGCACTCCTTGTACTCTCACCGCTTGTGGCCTTACAAACGTACGCACAACCTCAAAGAGAAGGGTCTGCAACTGACTGAGAATATCACAGGAATCAATACAAGTCCAGAATGGAAGAATTATACCAATGACTTATCCAGATACAGAGAAAACCTGGGTAATGACAGTCTTCCTGGAGAATGGAAGGTCCAGAATATAACGAATGGTGAAGATGTAGTGGATATGGATGAACAGAACCTTTGGGCGCCTGTGACTTTAATGTCAGTGGTGCTGTTTTTGTACAATATTGGATTGGGATCCGTGCCTTATGTACTTATATCTGAATTGTTTACCATCAATGTAAGTATAACTTGTTTCACAACTTATAGTTTTTAATCATGGTCTGGCAGTTTGAGTAGTTTATGCGGCCTACCCGAATGTCCTTTCTTTGGTATTGTTCGTCGAATCGTTAAGCTCCTTAAATTCTGAGTTGAGCTCCACGGTTATTGACAAATGCATGCACTGACTAGACGGGTCCACTCAATCTGGCTGGTTCTTTCCTCAAAAGACCATTTCAGACATCAGTCTACATTGTCTTCACATAATCTAACCAAGATTTTGTCTGGACTTTTAAAGAAACTGTGACCTCTGAGTTTCTTTCGGCCTTTCTTCTCTGAGTAGTCAGATAGGAAAAATATGATCGACGTTTTTTAAGTGTTTGCACAAACCAACTTACAGAAATAAAATCATTTAATGTTGCTGTGCCCGACAGGGTCTTTCTGAAACTTATATTTACCACCTGTGTGTGCATTATGGATGCAATAAATTTTATTTAAATTTAATATAATTTAGCCCTTTGAATCTTTGTTTCCACAGGTAAGGAGCCTCGCATCCAGCCTCCTTATATCCTGGATGTGGCTAAGCAGTTTCTTCATCCTCCGGTACTACGGCACTATAGCCGTCTCCGTAGGCCTCCACGGCACTTACTACATATGCGCCTCCATCACATTCCTGGGCTCCTTGTTCATATTCTTCATTATTCCCGAAACCAAAGGAAAAGCCCAGGAACAAATTGATGAAGATCTTGATGGTCCACTATTGGTGGTTAAGCGTAAGAGGAAGGATCGTGATCAACGATGACAGAGGTTTCCTAAGGTGTTCACAGTGTTCTCATTATTATAAGCTGCTGTCATTTCATGGTGCCCTGGTAGGGTTAGGACTTTTGCCAAAAGAATGTCGCTCAAGATTGATTAGCGATTGATAAACATATCGAGGTAAGAGTGTTCCGGAAGTTTAAGTTTTTTAAGATAAATGGAGGATTTTTGTATGCACGAGACGAGGGAGCCAGAAAGGTGAAATAACTTATTCAATACTTGTTAGGAACATTTTGTTGATACTAGAAACTAATAGGCACTTTGATGAATGCTTTATTTAATTCGTAATAAAAACTAATTTTATGGCTCGTAATTTGTTTAATATCAAATTCAAGCCTAACTAACAAAATCAAGTATTATAATTAATACAGACGTATGTGAAATACATTCTATTGTGAATTAAAACACAGTGCAATAAAAGCCATTTAGGGTAGTTTCATATGAAGGGGTATCAAAGTTTTTATAGTTAATTTCACCTTTCTGGATCATTCAGTATATATAGCCACGAGTAAGTCAGCCCCAAATAGATGTCAAAACTAAAATTAAATAGGCAAAAAGGCCATTAAATTATTTGTGATAGATAGTCATATTTTATGTAATGGAATTGATGTAATATAATGCACCAATTATATTGAAAATGCTATGCGATTACAATAAGAATGGGATCAAAATTATTTAAAAAAATCCTATTTAGTACGGCCATAGGGCCGTACTAAATAGGATTTTTTTAAATAATTTTGATTGGATTGCACATGGAGAATGAACTGAAAATTATTCTGACAAAATAGACCACTCTGTAGAAAGAGACAAAGTGACCGCGCATCCCAATAAGTACCTCTCTCTTTTCTGTTGGTCGTAGTGGCGAAGGTGACACTACAAGCGTGTCGTACTCCAATCATAGTTCTAGAAAAAGATAAGCTCTACGATTGCTTTGGCTCCACGTATTGACCCATATTTGGGTAAGTTTATTGAAAGCTCAAAGCAAACGCGAAAGCTTTCGTTTTGACATTCAACAGTATTATTTGCGTGTTTATGTGCTATCGAATGTTTAACCGTAATTGAAGCACGTATGTCGTTTGTTTTGAGTTTTCAATAAAGTTACGCAATTATGGTGCTGGATAGTTACAGCTCAGTCCATTCTCTATACCCAGAACTGTGAAGTGTGACACTTAGTTTGACAGCTGTCAAAAACCAGCCTATTCTTATTGGCATCAGCGTAGTGCATAGGTACTTTATGGTACTGCCAACTAAGTATTATGTGTTCTAATGCAACGTTAGGTGTAATGAGGTCCTAGACAAGTGACATTCTACCAACGAAAGCATCGCGATAGCGATTGGTAAATGTCAAAAAATGTCACGTGTCCCCGACGGAAAAAGAGGGGTGTTTTAAGTTAGACGTGTTTACCTGCGTTTTTGTGGCATCATAGCTTCTAAACGGATGAATCGATTTTGATATTGTTTTGTTGTTTGAAAGCTGACATTTTTGGGAGTGTTCTTAACAGTTTTCGTTTGATAAAGAAATAATAAAATAAAATAAAACATTAAATTATTTATGAAATGTTTTTTTTAAAAACGACCTTTTTTTCCTATTCTTCTCAGCAAACTCTTTCATGGCAGTGCACAAAAAATAACTAGTCCGCCATCTTAGGCCATTCGCCATATTAAATGTATAATGACGTCACTTAGCTAGCCATGCATTGTCATCAAAACTGTATTCAAAATTTCATCTTAATCGGTGGAGGATAACTGCTTTAGAATTCAGTTGCAAGATTTGACCCGAACACTTACATAAATAAGCACATACATACATACATTGCAAGTTAAATATAAAATCTTGTAAAATCGGTTCAGCCGTTCAAAAGATATTGTCCTTTTACTGTTTGAATTGGGGTAATTGCGCAAGATACTCGTATCGTGTCGGGGGTTTTCACATTTTTAAATGTTATTAGTGTATGATGTATCCGTTGCGTTTTGGCATTTCAAAAATCGCCATATTTGTTAGAAATGACACTTTGTGTAGTACCTCTGTGGAGTGAATACATTTTGGAATAATAAAATTCTGTTTTTTATGGAAGCAAAGGCGTGTTGTTATGTATCAAACTAGACGTTGCTCACACAATGTCAATATTTTAAAATAGGTGTGATGATATTTTTCGATTAGTCTGTTTGAGAATAATATGCATCGATAACGGGCATGCAATTTGCTGGACACGTGTTGGGTTTTGCACATTTTGTATTAAGACTCGACCCGACATTGCGTCATTGATGAAACAGCAAATATTCACAGAAATTGTATTGTTAATATGTTATTGTTGTTTGTATTGTTTATATTGACATTTTGTTATATTGTGTGAAATATTGATTTTAAATTCTTATATTGTTAAATAGTGTATGCCCTAATGGGTAGTTTTTTGAGTCACCATAATCTAACTATAAGACCTACTATATCACCAAAAAACGCACTAAATAAATACTTTGACTTTGACTTTAAATTGCTCTAAAACCGACAACACAATTTCTGTGAAAATCAGGTTGTTGCATCGTTTTCACATAGCCTGAATGCGAAAGACTTTGGTCAGAAACATAAAAATGTGCACAATAATTATTTTTGTTAAAAAAGTTCATAAATATTTTTACACTGACACGTATATTATATAATTTTGTCATCAAATTGCACGCCCGATAGTGATGTGAACGATAAATACATAATTGTAGTAATAATACCAAAGATTTTATTGGAAATAGTTTCAGTGTATTTTAAATGTTCTATAAATGTTTGTCAGCGAATCATTCGTTGTTTTAGTTGGGCAAATTATTTTATCATTGTAATATATCATGGAAAGTCACTACCTTAATCTTTAGAAATAATTATTTGGTAACAATTTTTTTTAATATTATAATTAACAAGATTAATTATTTTAAATCTATGTACTTACAATTTATTTTTTATTAATTGTAAGACTTATTGTCAACTTTTGTCAGTGAAATTTATTGTTTATCATTATCGCCTTAGGGTTGAATATCACTTGCACATCATAAATGACAAGAAATATTTTTGTATTCGACGGTTAGATAGTTACAACCTTAGTTAAGTTTTAATTTAATGAGAATTGTTGTTAAAAGTGGTAAACAAATAATTTTCCTTATTTACCTACTTTTCAAAAAGGTTCTACTTCTGTATGTTTTTTTATATGGAATAATTATTCAGTCTCACAATTCTAGCTATAAATAATTATAATTATTACGCTAAGCAATTATTATACTAAAAATTCAGTGTGCCCAACTATGTTAAAAATTGTTCAATCCGCACAAAGTATGTACAAACGTACAGTCAAGGCTCAAAAGTGCAGTCATACTCTCTCTTTAAACACAAATGGCTAGTTTTTGTAGAAGAAGTTAAATTATCCACAACTGATTTAAATTAAGTATAGATTATTCCTACTAACCGCGAAAAGTTGAAATACTGCCGCCTACAAAAAAATGCCTTTTCTGTTTTGGTAGAGTGTGACTGCAATTTGGGCCCTATAGTACATAATATAGATAGTAAGAAATATAGAAGGAAAATGATTTTTAGCCAAATTTTATCGAAAAACTATAAATATTTGTGGAATTGAATGTTGATATTATATGTACTACGTTTTGTATGGATGATTAAATAAATGGCTTTAAATGTGCGACGGTTTTTATTGATATTTAGTACATCATCATGTTCATCATTTTATCCAAAAGACGTCCCGTGCCGAACACAGGCCATTCAACGATGCGATGTGGCCAAGGCAATTCTTCGGGCTTAAAGTCACCCAAAGGCAAGGAGCGGGCCCTGGAGACGAAGTACCCTAAATATTGATGCTACCAGTTTTTACCCGGCTGCAAGGAAAGCGTTATGTTTTTTGCGCGTATCTTGTATGTATGTAAGTATGTTTGTATGTATGTAATATTCTTTATTACCTCTTAATCATCTATCCAACCACCAATAACCATCCTATCTTTCAAACCACTTGACGGATTTTTATAAATTAGACATCGTTAGATAGGTCTTGGCTACCCAAGTGTTCTTAGACGAGTGCCGTTAAAACAAAAGAAACATGGCGGATTTTGGGTGCCATATTGTAGAGGTTGCAATTTTTTTTCTTCGCAACCCATCGAGTGGCGTATCAAAATGAAGGGTTTTTAGAGGTGATTACAAAAATATATACCACTTACATGTTTAAAAGAATTTATTAAAAAAAATATTCACTAAAAACTAACTCGGAGGATATATAATCGAACTGCCTGATCCTCCGACTGCACAGCATGTTTTTTTCTTGTTTACAGGTTTTTAAATCGCTACTAAAGCAGTCGGGTTTTTGATTTTTAAATTAGCTTTTTTTATTCAAAGGAAACATTCGGTATTTTGAAAAGTAAACAAAACTGCATTCAACAAAAGTCACTTTTCAAATATTACTATGTTGTCGTGTGACCTGAAGCTCTAGTCAAGTGGCATTCGATGTGAGACAAGGCAATAGTCAAAATGGATAAGGGATTGATCACGTGATTTTTCGATATCGTTTGTCAATCCCATACTATTTTGATCTTTTGACAATCGCTATCGCCACGCTTTCGATAATAGAATGTCACTTGTCTACGGCCTCTGTTATATTGCGCTTTTTCCTCGTAGTCAAACTTCTTAACCCCCGCCGGAAAAAGAGGGATGTTATTAGTTTCACTAGTGTTGCTGTGTATCTGTGTGGCTGTCTGTGGCATCATAGCGCCTAAACGGATGCACCGATTTTGATTAAGTTTTTTTGTTTGAAAGGTGATTTTGTCGAGAGTGTTCTTAGCTATGTTTGAATAAAATCGGTTCAGCCATTCAAAAGTAATGGGCGTTTTACTGTTTGAATCGGGGTGTTTTCGCAAGATAAATGTGTCGGGGGTTTTTAAATTTTACTTGTTATTCAAAGGAAAGGAAACATTCGGTATTTTGAAAAGTAAGCAAAACTGCTTTACACAATAGGAACATTTGAAAACACACGTGACCTGAAGCTCTAGTCAAGTGACTTTCGATGAGAGCAAAGGCGATAGTCAAAATGGATAAGGGATTAATCACGTGATTTTTCGATATCGCTTGTCAATCCCGTACTATTTTGACCTTTTGACAACCGCTATCGCCACGATTTTGATATTAGAATGTAACATGTGACGGCCTCTGTTAAATTGCGCTTCTTCCTCGTAGTCAAACTTTTTAGTACAACTGGTTTGACCACGAGGAATTAAATTTCCTCATGGTCGAACTAGTCCCTGTCTCAACGTCAAGTTAACAATATGTACAATCAATCAAAATGCAATTGATAGGTACCCCTCAAATACGAAAAATAATACCATTATTTTCGTAACATTATTTCAGAGATATATCTAGATTAAAAATAGTATAGAAGATGTATTTTTATGTTAGGGTACTTTTCCTCCCACTGGAAGAAGGCCCTGCATATCAATAGTTGTTGTTCGCAGGTCATTAAAACACTGATAGTTATTATAAACATTTTATTTTTCAATAATAACTTTACATAAATGCGTATAAATTAGCTAGTTCTTATCTTGAGATTCTCCAACACAAAACCTTTCTAAAAACGTTAACTTATAGTTCTTTTTCACTTAAATTTATCACAATCTCTAAATTCAGTTGATAATTATGTTCTCTTTTTTACTAAACAGACGTCTTTATAATTATTATACAAAATACCTAAAAGTAAATTAATATTATAAACCTTATTCTATCTTTGAACAGCTTTTTTGTGTGCTAAACTTTCTACCCGTGCACATAAACGTCATACACAGACAGAAATTGACGTTTTAATTTCTTTCAACCGTACATATTATCTCAATGACCGTACACCCTCTAATAGTTTATCAGCTCCTGGTCCTACTTACACTTTCACACAGCCATTACAATTACCAATAAACAGTTTTAAACAATTAATTATTTAAGAAATAACTATTTTTTATTTAAATAACTTTTTGTAATAGGACCTCTATTTAGAATCAGGAAGAATTGCCGATACATGCTTTCCTTAAGGGTCATCTAAACGGGCCATATTTTACGACAATTTGTGGCTGCAATTATTGGCAAACATTGCCCAGCCACCAAAAAAACATTTTAGTGCATTTTATGACTGAGCCATCAATTGCAGGTAACATGTTGCAATATGGCTGCAATAGTATGGCCTTTGATTCAGAACCCTTTAATGAGCCACACAATCCAGCAACAATGGCCGACGAAATGACGGGATAAAATTTCTATTATGGGCCGTTGATTTTTGCCGCGGGGATGGTAGGGGGTGAAGGAGGGGAGGTTTGGCTACCCCCCTGTACCATCCCCACCACTCGGAGCCATAGGGTTATGGAGATATCCATGGTTAAAGTTCTCAGGTTAGTGTAAAAATTTCCGAAAATGTGCATCGTTTAAGGGGCAGGGAGGGAGGGAAGGAAAGGGTGTAGGGGGACTACCCCACTGTACCATCCCAACCCCACGGAAACCCATGGTTATGGAGATATTAGATATATTTTATACTTAAATATAATTAGTGAGATAAAAAAAAATAAAAAATTGTGAATTAGTCCAAGAGCGAGCGAAGCGAGCTCGGGAGCTTAGGGCACCCCGACACGGATAGGTAAGTTTGGAAGGAGATGACGGGAGCTGAAGTGAGCGAGCAAATCGAGCGAACTCGGCTCCCGTCATCTCCTTCATGTTAGGTTACTTTAGACCTCAGACTAATAATACCTGTTATTATTAGTCTGAGCTTTAGACCCTGCAGACAGAAATAGGAGCCCCGGGCTCCGTCGACTTGTGTTTCGTTTCCCTCCCTCCCTTAAAACGATGGACATTTACGAAGAAAATTATTCTAACCTGAAAACTTTGACCATGGATATCTCCATAACCATGGGGCTCCGAGTGGTGGGGATGGCACAGGGGGTAACCAAAGCTCCCCCCCACCCTCCTCGCGCCAAAAATCGACGGCCCATAATGGAAATTTTAACCAAATGACGCTCATCGCAGCCGCTTACATTGTTTTGGCAGAAAAACGAAAAAAAAGGACACGAATGTGGATTCGACCCTACCTAAGTAGGCGTGACACTTTGGATTCCGTAAACAAGGAATTAATGCTGGATAAATACTTATTTAAAAATTTTACAAGAATGAAAAAATGAAAATTGAAACGCAAAGTACTTCACGTCGCAGGGAGAAAGGGACGCGCATATACAGTAAAACAGGACAACAATATAGATGGCCCAGATATATTGCAGTATTTTCGATTGCGAGGCGATCGTTCGGCCACACACCGGCTACACATAAAAACATTTTGACATACCAAAAAATATGTGGCTATAATGCCGGGCCATCCTTAAAATATTGCATAGTGTGGCTGGTATTGATAGCAATGTTGCCGGCCACAGTATTGCAGCCACAAATTGTCGTAAAATATAGCCCGTTTAGACGCCCCTTTATAATCAAGCATAAATTCGTACAATAAATACAAGTCGTTAACAACTTGGCCTATCTATTGAATGTAAAAAAAAAAAATTGGCATATCTATTGAATTCTATTGAATGGTGAAAAAATAGATCTTCTTGTTCCTAATCACTTGACAATGTCTAGAAACTAAGGTTGGAAGCAATTGAATTTTTGTAAGTAAATTTTCTAAAAACAGAATTTATTTATCACAATCTACATCACAGTCACCTCTTACCACTACCAGAATACCAATGTACAGACACCTCACATAAAAATACAGAATACAAATTAAAATAATTACCTACTCCTAAAATATTTCCTAAAAAAATATATATCAAACATCCTTTGGCATCCCTAGATCACAGCCTAACTAAACCCTGCATTAGATCATCGAATAGTTTCTGAGTTAGAGGAATGTACTCTCCGGTTTTTTGATCCAAAAAGTATAAAGGGTCACTTATGGTTTCTACGTCAAATCCTTGTTCCATAAGTTCTTTCTTTTTGAGCTTGAATGTGGCAGTAAGAGGTGATTCTGGCAGGATTCTAACAAAGAGGGGGCGAGCGAACACTGGGAGGGAGGAACGGAGGCCCTTGGCTAGGGAGGTGAGGTCTAAAGTCTTCTCTGGATCTGCAATTGCTGCCATTCCTGCTTTGCCTTCGATGTTTGGGATCTGTGAAAAGATAGACAAATGAAAACATGGCATAAACAAAACAAGAGGGCAAAACCTCTGAAGCGTCTAAATTTTAGCTATATTAAAACTTCAAATCCTACAATTCGATCTTGTGGGTGGTCGAATTCTTGTTTCGAACATCGACAAGCTGGAATTATGTTTTGGTCATACTCGTAGACTAGTTCATCGTTACAACTTTGTACATATTTTTCTGGTATAAGGACCAAAACTAATTATACGTTTTGAACTTGTAAATTATAATCCAAATATGTAAAATCTATCAAAAGATACTAAGGGTAATCAAAGATTGTGACTTATTTTACCTTAACCCCATAAACGACAGCATCTTTTAGTCCAATCAATGTGCTGATGACACCTTCCACTTCAGCTGTCGATACATTTTCACCACGCCACCTGTCAACACATGTAAGGATATTGTGAATAATTTTATTTTATGATAGATGATGATAATATTATGTTGTTGGGATGGAAGCGATGACTGAGATTATAGCTGAGAGAAACAAGTGGAAGGAAACAAAGGCAGGCCAACTTGCTCCACAAATCGTTGGACTTATTTTAAACATCATTCTGTCTCTGTTGTCTTCAAACGAATGACAGAAAAGGAACGATGATTTAAATTCGTTTAATACATAATGCATTTAGTGATTTGTTGTCGATTAAACGCCAATCCAAATCCACCGACTAAAACCAGATAATAGCAAGAGTTTCATCTCTACTAGGCTTACATAAAATCGAAGAGCTCACCTAAACGTATCTCCAGTGCGGTCCTTGAAGTAAAAGTACCCATAGTGGTCCATTACGAGCACATCGCCCGTATTGAAGTAACAATCTCCATCAGCTCTTACATTGCGCACCATCTTCTTTTCCGAAGCAGTCTTGTCTGCATACCCAGCAAAGGTCAAGATCGCTTTCTTTGGATCTATTTTGCCTAGGAGAAGACCTATAAAGACAGAAGTGATCAGTTCGCTGCCGTTATCCATGGATTACCAGGGATTAATATCAATGACGGAGAGCAAATGTTCAAGGTTTACCTGGTTCATGAGGACCGCAGGTAATACACCTGCCATTAGTATCCCTCATGATTTCGCCAGTGATCTCATCGCACCTGAAAAATAAAAAATGATAGATTTTTCCTTACTGTCATATACATAAATAACTTATAACCATTATGTAGGATTTGTTGTATGCACTTACCTAACTAAACTAAGCGGGTAGATGGTTGAGAATATCCTGCTCAAGAAACCGATGGCTCCCACTTTCGAATCCAGGTTTACTAAAAATAAAAATAAAAACAACCAGCATTTAGACCTGACGGTACAGTTTGCTTTCAAAGTGAAAAAATGCAATGTTTTATAAGGTCTAAAACTTAAAACTTCCTCATTCTTTGAAATTAGTGAAAACCTTAGTTGTCTTGGCAATACAAAGAAGGTTTCATATAACAAAATTAAGGTAAGTATGTGAATGCAACTCACCAAGATTGCTGTTCCCCTCAGTAGCTCCATAGAACTCCATGACCCTTTTGATGCCGAATCTCTCGACGAACTCTGGCCAGATCTGTGGCCTTAGTCCATTGCCAAAGATCACGTTTACTTTGTGAGCGCGGTCGTAAGGACCAGGTGGCACAGCAAGGAGGTAGCGGCAAATCTCTCCTATGTATTGGGTTGCCTGAAAAGAGAAGATTATGTTTATCAGAAGGAATTCTACGTTGAGAAAGTCCACGTTACAAAGATTTTTTTAATCAGCTTTCCCACAGCTGGGTAAAACCCTTCCCCAAAACCTTCCAGGTATTCTTTTCCTGAGCCACCTTGAACCAGCCCTTGCAGTAGGCATCTAGATCGTCTCTTCACCTCTTCGTGGACCAGCCTCTTCGGAACCATCCATATTTAGGTACCACTTTGTGGAGACTATTGCGCAGCAGTTACTAAAACTAAGGGTCATGCCTTACGAGACCTACCAAATCCCATTATACTTTAAACATTCCAAAGTTTATATTTTAGGAAAATGCTGAACGATAATCCATGAAGACTTACAGTGCATCCGTACTTCGCCGCATCGCTCCAGTAGTTCGAAGCAGAGAACTTTTTCCTTAGCACGACGGTACATCCAGTAATAATAGCAAGGCCTGCTCCTAGTACCCCGCCAGCCGTGTGGTGAAGAGGTAAAGGATCGTACACCACATCGGAAGTATTTAGCTGCGCTGAACTCTGCACTCCTAGTGGAATTAACATATACCTGGTGAAAAGAAAATAGGGGTTATTTTTTTGCGTAGAGGAATGCTCATGCATACTGCGCTACCACTGGGGAAAAAGCGCAGTTATGTGGGACTCCAACCCAAAAAAGGTACCGCTTATGGCGGGAACAACACGCGTAAGCACTCATCGCGGCTGTTCGTTACCGGACCCTTCTCTGGGAAGTATCCCCCCATCACCGGCGCACCAGAACTCATTGCACGCCGTGACTACCCTAGGGACCAAACCAGCACATGGGCGCCATACGACCCACTGTATGGCACATTTGGTCTCTGTGACAAGTCAGGTCAGTGGCCCCGCCACATACCACATTTCGGCCGCAGAGGATATGGAGAACGGAAAATGCTATACTCCTTCTCCCCTGCGGCCACCTCGTCTGCCAATCCACCGTGGAATGAAATTTTGTGGAGGCGAATTAGCAACTCTATTAAAAATTGTGACTCACTGGAGGAGCTCGTGGCTAAATAATAACAGCCGCACGGATCGATCTTCAAGGTTAAGCAACGCTTGCCGAGGTCGGTCCGTGGATGGGTGACCATTTCAACATACCAAGTTTCCTCCGTGTCTCGGAAAGCACGTTAACGTTAACCATTTGAAGATCTTCGATAGTCGTTACGGGTAGTCAGAAGCTTGAGATCTGACACCAGTCTTGCCAAGGGGTATGGTGTTACCCTGTACTAGGTTGTGGAGGTCAGATAGGCAGTCGCTCCATGTAAAACACTGATACTCAGCTGAATCCGGTAAGACTGGAAGCCGACTCCAACAACAATTGGGAAAAGGCTAGGCAGATGAGGCAGATTGTCCGCTTAAAAGAATCCAGTAACCATGATCCTCAGCAATGAGGGACTGATTGAAGAAGAAGCGATCACGTAAAAACACATCATCACTTACTTTAATACAAATCAAAGGTGTCCTACAGGGTATTTGCCTAAGCCCACTGATATTATAGCAGTCCTAGTATGAATTATCATTCAAACCTGCTCACCTTATGTTCGTAATAATAGCTGCCTTCGGGAAGCCAGTAGTTCCACTGGTATAGATGTACAGTAGCGTGTCCCGCGGCTTCGCTTCTCCACAGTCGGTCACAGGATCTATTGACATCTCACTCACTTCAACTGACAGAGGTACCGTATCCTGAAGAAGCGGGGTTTCTTCCCTGTCCGGGGAGTTGTATTGGAAGAGTGGGATGTCTGGGATTTCTGACTGGATCTCTTTTATGGCTGAAATTAGAAAAAGTTAAGTTTAATTTATGGCCTAAGAGCGATAGACCGCAGCATTTTATACAAAAGAAGACAGCACAGATTTCGAAACACCACGCAGCGTTCCAAAACTGAAATAATTGGTGTAAATAAGAATTGGGTGGGTTACGTCAGCCGCATGCATATTGCATTGTGACCGTTGGGCATATATCTCTACACAATAGGTGCCTGTAGACGGACGGCGACGCCGAGTTTGACCCAGAAAGAGGTGGCGAGACGACCTGGACACGTAACATGAGAGCTGAAAATATTTCTCGGCAGGACTTGAGGGAGGCCTTTGAGAGTACTAATAAGCCAAAAAAAAAAATACCCGCCAAGTGCGTGTCGGACTTCGCACATTTAGGGTTCCGTACCAAAACGCAAAATCAAGTTGGTAGGAAACATAAGGGAATTTCAAAGAAAATTATGATTTATCAATATATTGGTAAAATATACGTAATAACAAACATTATCACCAAATTTGAAGTTCAAAGGACAATGAAGGAAAAAAAAATCGTAACAAAATTTTGTAATAAAAGCTGGCTTAGGTGGCTCTTTTGGTGTCTTCCAATATTATCTAATCAACGAGCTACAGTTTTCAGTATATATCTACTCAACGATACCCTTCTCGATGGGTTAGGTGTTTTTTTTTTTCACGGCTCTCTTTGTCTGTATAGGAGCCACCCTTAAAAATATTATTTGACTATTTGTTTGCCTTTTGGGTCAACAAGATGCGAAGATGCTTATACTGTGAACATTTGTAGACTGTAGCTCCAACTGTTTGGATGTAAAACCTGTGTGACAAACGACGGACAAACACGTGAGTGACAGTAAACGGGCTCCGTTTAATTCTTCGGATACGGAACTCTAAAAAGATTCATAAAGTGTTCTTATTTTTCCATAAGTTTCTTTATATCGTCATTCTACATTGTTACCTACAGAGGAAGATTGACTGGGTTGTGACGGTGGCCCGCGTAAATTTGCTTCTAAAACATGCTACCGAGATTGAAAGTATCCAGGCCAGGTCCTCGTGTTGCAAATTTCATCTAAATCCATTTAGCCGTTGAGTCGTGGTCAAATGATCATTGAGTATTGCCACGGTAAAGATGGTTGGGTCTACCTATATTTAATATGTTTTATTTATATATTTGTATTATACTTGCACATACTTTGACCCACCTTAAGTATTTATTTTTCTATTTTGTTTGTTATTTATATATTCTTCTATTTTATTTATTTTTTTATTATACAAGTCTCGTTTCCGTAAGTGTGTCCGTGGCATCAACAGTGGGCCCTATCAGAATATCAGCGCAGCGTTACCTTTTTTGGTTATCGCTGCACATGCTGAGATAGGAGCCTTTTTGGTCTCGCACGGGGTTTTTATTTTATTATTGTTTAATTTTATGCTTATTTCTCGTGTCTCCTGTGCGGGTCACAAATAAATATTTTTCTTTCTTTTCTTTCTTTCATATCTATATCTATACCAATATGTTTGTTTGTTTGAACCGAATAGGCTCCAAAACTACTGGACCGATTTCAAAAATTCTTTCACCAATGGAAAGCTTCATTATTCCTGAGTGACATAGGCAATTTTTTGTCCCGAAAACGGGTCCTGTGGGGTGGTCCACGGGAGCGAAGCCGCGGGGAACAGCTAGTTTAATATAAGGGTACTCTTAGTATTTTTTAGCCTGTTTTCCCAACTCAAGGCAAAGGTATATCCTTTTATGATGAATATTTAACATAACAAATCATCACGCCTGTTGTCCCAGAAGGGTAACACAGGTACAACTATGGTATACCCAAATTTCACCAGTTTTGTTTAAATCCCATGTCTATTAAGTATTTATTTACATTTACTTCTTTGTAGGTACACCAAGTTAAAACGTAGAAAAGGAAACTTAAAACTAAAATACATACAATGGTCTTTCTATTGTCATGGGAAGATATATTTTAAAATTAATTTAATATTTACAGCAAACAAAAGTATTGTCACGGTCATTAATTACAAGCTATTATTTTAATAAAATCGTTCTTCCAGTTTATCAACAATTTCAATGCATTTAAACAATAACATTTTTGTAATGTGCATACGCTTTTAGGGTTCCGTACGCAAAGGGTAAAAACGGGAACCTATTACTAAGTGTCGCCGCACACGGGCCACACGCGACAGCCACAAACGCCGCCAAGAGAAGCTAGAAGCGTGTTACGTGTGGCGGCGACCGGCGTCTACCGTGTGCGGTGACTCTATACAAAATGTATGAAAACTATAGGAAATATGCCCATAATAACCAGTGGCGGCGTTTTGTGGTTGTGGCCGGTGGCCCCATGTGCGGGGACCCTAAGACTCCGCGGTCCGTCTGTCTTTCTGTCTATCAGTCAGACAGCTGAAATGTCCACAGATGATGTATTTCTGTTGCCGCTATAACAACAAATACTAAAAACAGAATAAAATAAATATTTAAGTGGGCCTCCCATACAACAAATGTGATTTTTTTGCCGTTTTTGCGATAATGGTACGGAACCTTTCGTGCGCGAGTCCGACTCGCACTTGGCCGGTTTTTTGCATAATATTATTTATCAGACATCTTAATCGTATACTTTGGGGATTACTTTGTTAACTAATAGAAAATTCCAAAATTATAAATGATATGTATTGTCTTATTTACTTAATTACCCAAAAGCTACGTACACGTTTTTCAAGACAATTTAACGAATATTTGTGATCACTATCGTTTGCAGTTTCTAAATAAAAACATGATTAATGCAACTAAAAGATTAATAGTAATTTAAAAAGAAACATAGGTGTGTCGTGGGAAACCCTATACCAATAAAATTCCATTCGCTATATATTATGATGTACTACTCGATAACAGACATAATGAAATAAATGAACAACTTTTGAGAGTAAAAAAATGATAAATATTTTTCATTTCACGTCCTAAAACAAATCGTGACGGTCGAATTCTGAGGAATCTTCCTAATTCAAGTTGCGTCGAAATGCGATAACGTACAGGTATTTTTATAAGAAAATTCAAGTGCAGATCGGTCAATTTGCAACACATTGCGTCCATCTGAACGTAATTGCATTTACACTTAGTAAAAATCACTTATCGGTGAGATATAAAAGTAAAAAATCTTACCATCTCTCATTTCATCTCCAAACACAACTGCTTTGCATCCTGCTACCCTGATACAATGTATCAGCTGGCCTCCCTTCAAGTTAGTATTTATTAAGGCAGTTGTGACCCGGATTTTGGCTAGACCAAGCCATAGGAACACGTATTCTGGCTGAGTCTCCATGAACAGTGCTATCACCTCACCAGGCTTGTAGCCCTGTCGTTTGAAGTACCAGGAGATGCGGTTGCTGAATTCGTCTCCCTGCAAATGTAGAAAGTTTAGCCATCTTTTGGATGTGACAATTTTTTTCATTCACGCTTAGCTATCGGCATGAAGTTAGGTCAGGGTTAAGTCATTATGACAATACGTGAAGTTATAGTATGATTTATAAATAATTCAAAAAATCAAAAAACCCGACTGCTTCAAAAGCGAACTAAAAAGTCATGCTGGAAGTCATACAAGGAAAAAATCATGCTGTGCTGTCGGAGGATACATATTCGCGGGCTGGCTGACCAAAATCTGGTGTATCCTCCGCCTGCACAGCATGATTGTTTCCTTGTTTACGACTTTTTAGTTCGCTTTTGAAGCAGTCGGGTTTTTTGATTTTTTGAATTAAGTTTTTTTATTTATAACTTTTTAGTTAGTGTTTTTCGTATTAGATACATTTAAACATACAAGTGTTATATATTTTTGAAATCACCTCTTAAAAACCCCACCCACTCTTAGATACCCCACACGATGGGTATGAAAGAAAAAAAAAATTGGGCCCCCACAATATGGCACCCAAAATCCGCCATTTTTCTATTATCCAATTTTAATGTAGCCTATGACACTCGCAGGGTTAAGACGCATCGATTGACGTATGAATCATCAAAATCGGCCAACGCGTTTGGTCTCTGGAACGCCATATAGGAACAAACATACATACTTACATACATACATAGACTGATAAACACATTACCTTCCCCCTTCCCTTCGGCAGTCGGGTAAAAATCACAATAGATTCAATGAAGGACCATTGAATCCAGCCCAGATCAAAACAAAAATGTTTATTTATAAAATGGTCCTTGGAAACGGATGCGTCAGAATAAGAATACAAACATTTATTTATGTAGCCCCACTTTATATTTTTTTATTAGATAAGTCAAATAGCAAATATTATACACATACGAAACACCAGGCCATCATAAGAGAGAAGAGTTACCTCGCGGAAAGACAGAGCCCTGTCTTCCATAATAAAACACTTTTTGTCAGGGTTCATCCTGACTACTTCTTCCCATCGTGTAACTACTGTCTTCCCTTGACGCTCCCACATCGTTATCCTGAATATGGTGTACAGCAACACTCGAAGACCTCTGAAATTAAAGAAACAAAAGATTTTTCAGTTAATTTCACAATTCAGTTCAGAAATGCTCATCTTACCGGTGGTGCAAAGCGGTACATAACGGTAGTAAAACAACTCGTGGGGTTTTATTTTGTAGTAGTCTACCTTATTCCTTCTTTCTCTTCAGGCAGAGGTACTCGAAGAGTATCTATGAGAATTTACTAAAGTAAGATAAATACCATTGCCAAGCGAAACGCCGCAAGCGTAATGATTATCAATATAAAAATAAAGACAAAACCAAAAAAAAACTAATTTATACATTTCAGTTACTAAATTCTTTTTGTTATTTCGCCATTTTTAGATCCCCAATGTCCACCACACCTGCGGAGTTTCACTATCATATTTGTTTTACTCGGTTATCACGCGAAGCCAATTTTTAAAGAAAAGTACGAAGTCCAGTTCAATATGCCAAGTTAATGTGGCACTGTTTCAATTTCCATTGCTATGGTTTTGAACGGCGAGACGATTAGAGATTGTGTATCGTTTTGCCGATGTTAGTGTCAACTTACAACATTTTTAACATTATGTGTTCGGTAGTGTCAGTTCGCAAATGAAACATTTTGGGTGTATAGTTCTAGTTACTAAGTAATAATAGCAGAACAAATGCTCCAGATAAGTGATATTCTCTTTACTTTCTTCAACAAAAGTTTAAAAACTTTGGCTAATATAACTATGCATTAATCATAAAATGAGTGAAACCGAAAAAAAATTGGACTGTACTATGAAAATTGATTTTGATAATGGTTTTTTTGGTTTTTTTGGTTTTTTTGATAGGTTGTTTATATTCTGATTAATTCCTGTTAAAAAATAGTCACTTTAGTACGATGCAGTGTGGATTTGATACAGTTTTATAACTGTGAGTAACCTTTTTCTCAGTGTGTGATTACTGCAAACCACAAAGTTTGTTGTTTTGCTTCATAGTGTTGTAATTTGACACGATCTTCTTGTATACAACATGAACAGGCGTATGAGTATAATGTTCATAGTTAAATATGCAAAAATCTAAATATCAAAATCCTTAGCTCAACGTGCTACGCCTACGTTGCGATATCTTATAATCATTGTCGTTTTTGGTCAACAACGAGATCGTGCTGTTCCTTCACATCTTGGAATTTACATCATTTAATCATTTTTCTAATTGGATTTGTGAAAAACAATGTACAGCGTAAGCAATCTGTCAGCTCAAGTAGCACGAAAGTGACAGATGTAAAAGCATATACAACTTTTTGGAAATACCAACTATCGAGTTCTGCAGTGTTATAATAGCCAGAGTCTATCATGACATTTTGCCTAGAGCCTCATTTTGATCAATTAAGGTTAAGGCGTATGCCCCAAATGTGATGATGATATGATGTGATGTGTGTGTGTGTGATGTTTTTAGGCCCCAATGTTGACGCGGTTCTGGCCGTGCGCCCGCTCGGTGCCCGAATATCAATATT
The DNA here is from genome assembly GCA_949775005.1 of Orthosia gothica. NCBI lineage: Eukaryota > Metazoa > Arthropoda > Insecta > Lepidoptera > Noctuidae > Orthosia > Orthosia gothica. Next base: position 25,403,579 of record OX459035.1, read on the forward strand.
GGATCTCCTTTTGGACAGTTTTGTTTTTAAAATATTTTTTGATTTACATTTCTTATGTAGGTTAAAATCTAACCATCAATTTGTTTTGGAGGAAAAAATAAAATAAAAAGAAGTGAAAATATCGTATACCAAAAATTCAAATACATGTGACATCCACCAACACGCTTTGGGCCCGCGTGGTGGATTACGGCTCATTCCCTCTCACAGAGAGGAAGCCTGTTTCGCAGCAGTGGGTATACTCGTATTAAAAAGGCTGATGTCGATGAATCAATAATAAATAAAAAAAATAACCTAGCCGTTATGGAGGCGTATGCTTTAGAAAGTAAACCTTTTACGGCACTAAAGCGGAGTAAAGGCCTTGAGCTAGGCCTAACGAAATCGGTCCGTAGATAGGGTCATCATTCTTTGTATACAGATACAGAGACTCCTCCGTACCTTCAAAAGCATGATAAGCCGTTGGGTTTTGCACGGTACGGAGGACTTTCAGGACCAACGTCCAGACTGTCACTCGTAGCTCTTTGACAGACATTATTAGTAGTCGAGCTTGACAACCAAGGTCGTGTCTAGGGGTATTGTGATACTCTGTTACTGAACCTTGCGGAAGACAGGCATCAGCATCCGGTTAGACTGGGCACCAGCCCAAACGAAGTTGGGAAAAGATGAGGCTTTTTTCGTGTTTTCTAAATATAGATAAATATACCTATCCATTTATTAACTGGCGTTAGTAGAGAAAGTGAGAGTACCTACTCGATTATCAACCTCATATAAATTCAGCATATCAGTGAACTGATAAACTCCTGGAAATATTATGTTTATCATATCAATCAAAATATTGATTAATGTGTGACGTAAATTACACTATGTTATTTGGATGGATGAAATGAGTAGGGATCTTTCTCTACCAAAGAAATGGTGGATCATCATCATCAGCCATTTTTAATGTACCTACAGCTGGGAGTGGGACACAGACCTCCTCTCTGTGAGAGAAAAGCGGTAGATGGATTGTCTGAAAGGAGGTGACTATTTATATTACTACAAATATAGAGGAAGAGAAGACAGGATATAAAAGAGGAAGGCTATGGGTGGATTATGACTACTTACAAAGGTATAGTCAACGCAGACTTTCGTAATTATGACATAGATTAATACTAAAGAATATTATTATGAAGCAGAAAAAAAAATTCTATGGACTTTCAAAGACTTCAGTATAGATTGCAAATTGGACATAAGCGGTTATCAGTCACCGACAATTTTATTAACTTTGGGTCTCTGCTCACCCCACAATAAAGTTACGCCACACATTCCCACATGCAGTCCACCAGGCAATCATAGAATTACATAACACTTCGATGACGAGCGCACTCGTATGTTCGAGCTGGCCAATCATTCAATCATTGAATCACTGACTGACACCTATTACTAGTCCTACATCTTGCTACTCTCCTGGTCTAATTGGGGCATCCGGCTTAGTTTAAATTAAGAGTTATGTATTTGCTGCATGTCTCGTCAAATCTTTGATAGATTTGATAGGAACATATGTCAAATATCATCAAATTGATGACCAGAATATGTTGTCAGCAATGAAAAAATACGAGACTGACAACTTATTTCAATAGTGGCTGCAAATTTGTAAGCTTTCAAGTGACGATAAATAAAAATATTATACCAAAGTTTTACAAATGCTGATAACACCCAAAATGTTCTTAGTAATCCTGATAGTTTTCAGTGGGTAACGTTTAAATTGTACCTTTAAAAAAGAAAGAATAAAAAATTATGACAAAGTCACTGACAAGTTTCATGAGCTGATTCTTGGCAATATTTTTGTTAATATCTGCGCTATACAGGATGTGTCAACTTCAACATTCAAGAATAAGCTCTATTACTGTAGATATAAGCAAACTACATTTAAGTTCCAATAATATACCGTGGGACTTCTTACATGACGTGAACTTTACATGATTCTGGACCTAGGGGGTCAAAACCCTTTGAAAAATTCCAACACTAGTCCAGTTCACGTCGGTGTGCACTTCCGGTTTGTTTCTTTATAGCTCATTATTATATATGGAACTGAATAAATTTTGCTTTGGATAATAGGCAGGGACTCTTTGAAGAAAATATCTTAAATTTGGTGCTTTGGTCCATAATTATATCTGTAAACATTTGTTTTGTGTCTCTTCCTAACCTTACAAATTAATAATAAAAATCCTAATCCTATATTAGTAGGAATAAATTCCAGGATGATACCAGAAAATGCTAGAAAGATTCGCCTTGGAATGTAAACCGACCGCGGTCCCCTTGTTAACAGATTATGTACTGACTAGGACATCAGAAGAGACCAAGGTCCAACGGGCAATTGCTGCGAACACCTTGTTGCCGCACAATGGAGAGCTATCAACTGCGTCCGGTGTTTCACATTACTCTGCACGAGTTATGTGCGTCTAGTAGTTTTGGAGTGACAGGAACAAAATAAAATATTCCTCTGCGTTGCAAATAGCATTTTAAAAAATAAATAAATAGCTACCATAAAGTGCACCAGAGGTGACAAAATAAACTATCTTAATTTTATGCTAATGTGGACATACTTGAATTTCGCACTAGAAAAGTTTTCCTCAAATTGACCTCTATCTAAAGAAGACAAAACTAATACGCAATGTTATTTCCTAGGCAAAATTATTATTCCATCTAAGTTAGACAATAGTTTAAATCATAATTTTCATTGAGTTTCCTTCAAAAAGTTATTTGTTTTCCTAATCATTTTAAGCAGTCTGACTGGATGCAGGAGTACCAGTACTTTACTGCCTATCTGGACTCCAGAAACCACTATCTTGTCTAAATGTATTGTGATCCATTTAACCGTCCAAACTCGATGTAAATTATCAACATTAATAATGGCAAGGGTATACATTAATAAGTCTGAATTGCATTTCGCTGCACTTGTCTCAAGTTGATAGCCTTGATAAATGGGTGTTAAAGTACAATGTGTTTATGAGAGCAAATCAACCCAATTTACTTACTTGAATATATTCATTAAGAACTACTTTTAGGTCCCATTCGAGTTAATAAGTGCAGTTACTAAAAAAATAAATTAGAATTTAGATCGAAACGTTCGATCTAAATTCTAATTTCTTTCCTTAAACGTTAAATATTGGCGAGAAAAAAAAAAAATTTTTTACAAGCTTTTATTTAACTTGTAATGTATGTATGTAAATATGTAAGTGTGTTCGGGTCAAATCTTGCAAATAATAATTTAAAGCAATGTTCTTCCACCGATTAATATTAAATTTTGCATACACGTTTAGTTTGGATGACTATGCATGGTTAGCTTAGTTACGTTATTCTAAATCCAATATGGCGGACGGCCCAAGATGGCGGGCTAGTTATATTTTTTGCACAGCCATGATATGGCTATCACATGAAAGGGTTTACTGAAATGAATACGAAAAAAGCTTGTTTTAAAAACAGATTTTTAATGAAAAAAAGTATTAAATTTTAAGGTATGATTATTTTTGTTGCCTTTTTAGGGTTCCGTAACCAAATGGTAAAAACGGGACCCTATTACTAAGACTCCACGATCCGTCTGTCTGTCTATCCGTCTGTCACCAGACTGTATCACATGAACCGTGATAGCTAGACAGTTGAAATTTTCACAGATGATGTATTTCTGTTGCCGCTACAACAACAAATACAAAAAACAGAATAAAATTAATATTTAGTCCGACTCGCACTTGGCTGGTTTTTTTATTTATGTTAGGTTAGGATCGAAAATGTTTTTTTTTGACACGCGAATTACAGTCGGTTATACTGTTACTTGACCCAACCTAAAACGAACGAATTTGGACCTTCTGCTAGTTTCATTAAGGATTATTGAAGTTGTATGAGTTTATCAGGCTAGCGCTACTCGATGAACAAATACAATAATAATACAGATACCAAAATTTGATCTTTTAAACGTTAGCTTTAGGATATTTATAACTATTTATTATGCGCTTCAATTTATATGCTTTAAGACTAAAAGTTTATCAGATTATTGAAATATAATTAGTGTCATTGCTACTATTTACTGATTTATTTGTATGTCTGTTAAACACAGGACTATATGTCTCAAACATTGCCCCATCTCACTCCACATACCAATGGAAGATTTTTCTTATCAATACAGGATTTTCCGCAACCGCATTGTTCGTTTTATAAGAAATGCCTTCAGTTTCATTGAATATAATAACAACAATACTATTATTTAATATCAGCCTACGCTATAAAATGCGTAAACATAACATTCATGATTTTAATCAATAGGCCTGTTTATGATTATCTTCTATAGGCAGAAATTTTGCAACAAAACCCAGGCATTGTTAGTAAATGTGAAAGAATGGTGGACTTCGAACGGTTTACATGTACCAGGGGACAATGAATGGACATAGCATCGAAGACATGCGACACTGCACTGACCCTTGCACCGTTGATAACAAACATGCGCGAAACCAATTGCGGTGCTATTCTGTAACTTTTGGTATGTGGTCCTTTTGCACGCAGATATACGTTGGTTATCTATTTAACAGCTTATGTTGCCCTGATATTTTATTTATTTTCTGGGTAACATCATCATCATCATTTCAGCCGAAAGACGTCCACTGCTGGACATAGGCCTGGGTAACATAAATTGGACCTAGTTATGCAAAACAGAATCAAACCACACTATGACAGGTTTGAGAAAAAGCGATTTTTGTCTAATTTGATTGAAGATTTTAAGGCAGTAGACTTAAAAAAAAATGTTCACGGTAGACAATATTTTATAACAAAAGCGATAATGAAGCCTCATTCCAACATTTTGACAAAAATCGCTTTTTCTCAAAACTATCATAGTGTGGGTTGATTCTGTTTTGCATAAACAAGGTCCAATTATAGATAATATTATTGCAAAAATTAAAAGAAACTGTGCTTTTTTGATATTATTGAAAAATAAGAAAAATATATAGACCGATTAGCTTAGCATACCTACGTCTTTATCATCGTAATAAACTTGATAAATTGATAACTTTACAATATAAATAAAAACAAAGCTATTCTGAAGTCATTACCTGTTCGTGACCGCATTTATCGGTTTTCAAGGTCTTATGTACCGACTTAACTAGTTTCAAGACAATACAAGTCTAGAAACTCGAATGGGATTGATATCCATTAAAAGTAAAAGTGAAACGTAGGGACAGCATTATTATAGGGACAGGCACACTAGGAACAAGACCCATAAACGTAGAGCAAAACGAGTTGGTGCTTACAACCGTTGAAGAAACTTAATATTAGCGTAGTCTACCTATATTTACTCCTTTATAGTCGTGAGCATTTAGTTAGAGCAATCGAGCAAACTTCGCTGGTACGGCCACATCTTCAGACGTGGAAATGACAGTCCTGCCCAAAAAACCCTAAATATCCCCGATCGACTGCGAGGAAGAGAGCAACTGCTAGCCATCAGGCGGTTGCAAAAAGCATGTAGAAATAAATCCTCAGAGATAACCTGAGCACTCAAATAACCCAGAACAGAGTTCTCTGGTACAGATATAGAAGAAGACCCGCTAATCTAGGAAGAGGCGATGCGCCATCGCTACATAGTAGATATTCCACCCATACGCACTAAACGTTTTGGAAATACTTTCATTATGCGTAATACAGCTAAGGAGTGGCATTCCCTGCCGGAGGGTCTTTAAGTCAAGAGTGAATAGGTTACTTCTAGGCAAGCGTGCTTCACCGTCGACCACATCATCGCTTACCATCAGGTGAGAAAGTGGTCAAGCGTGAGCCTATAATTAATTTTAAAAAAAGTGTTGATCAAAGAAGAAGTGAAGGATCGTGAAATAGATACCTATTTCAAGTCTGACCAAATATATCGACTATGCAACGTTACTTTCCTTCAGATTCTGGAAACAAATTTTCGCCAAATCGATGATGCGATTCATCATCACAACCAGCGTTTTTTAACGGTCCCACTGCTGGGACACAGACCTCCTCTCTATGAAAGAGGGAATGGGCCATAATCCACCACGCAGGCCCAGTGCGGGTTGGTTGATGCAATTGCTTGTTGAAAAATCATGCATCCAATTTGTCACATTATTGTTGCCATACTTTTCTTTCCAGAAACAGGGGCTTTTTGTTTTATAAATAAGGGGTGCTTTACTTTATTCCCTAAAGCTAAAGCAAGCATTTAATTGCAACAAAACATTTCTCTTCTTTTTCTTTGAGGACGCGGCCACCTTTGGTGTCAGATTTAATTAAGCCGCCTCTGGGAACCGCACAATCATCTGACTCTATTTCAGACAAACATTAACTATCTTATTAAAATAAATGTATTCTTATTCTTTAACAATCTCGGGCCTCTGAGGTCCTGGTCATGCGGGGGCCGAAACAGACTCGCAGATACCTTGTTAGCCATGTGTCATGATATGTGATACCAACCGACGATTATCCTTGTATTGCCTGTATGCACTACGTAAGTGCATCCAAGGACACTCCCCGGTTGGTGCAGGACTATTGTTAAATATGGAGACAAATATATTGGGCTATATGGGTTTGGGATGTTTATTGGATCGATTGCCTAAAACTATAGATTGACTATTGGCCCCTGCCTGACCGCTGTTGAACTACGCGGCTAAAAAATGGCAGGGGATGACTTGCACATTGAATTAATGGGCCCCCATAAGCGGTCGCTAGCACTTGAGTGAACGCCAGAAGCGTATACCACGGCTATCAGTACAATTCTGGAAGGACGGTCAAGGTCCCTACCTATCTATATCTTACTGGGTTAACACCCCTAAGTCCCCAAAAACCGTAAAAGATACTTACAAAACCTGTATTTTTACAACTCCCACAATTTATAAAAAATCCTAAACAAACCAATAATATCTACATAATATTGTTTTCTCGAATGAGATTAGCAAATCTTAGTGAAATTAGAGCCTTTACAATGTGGTCTGAGAAACAGCTCCTGAGTTGACCACAGGCACATAAAATAGTGTCACAATATGCAGGAAGTTATTCATATAGCACTGCATGAGGAGATCAATTGATTTGTTGATATGACCTAAATCTCAACTTTTACTAGGTTTTGGATTAACAGTCCATTACAACCATGTGGAGTCACCAACATAGCTTGCAGGGTTAGCAAGCTGAAGTGACAGTGCGCCGACCATGTTTGTCGAAGGCCCACTGGTACAGTAGAGCAGACAAATCTTAGAGTGGAGACCGCGTATCACAAGCGTAGCTGGCACCGCCTGGAGCCAGTATTGTGGCTCAGCTTAAAAGATGTTATGATCCTATGTTCATTAGTGTTTTGTGATAGACTAAGTTGATGTAGGAACTTTTTGTCAGAGTAATATAAAATTATCAAAATATTTAACAACAATTAGACATTAAGATAATCTCATGAAATTCTCTTAAATAATGTGCGAAAAATGAGTCTACAAATGAAAACATGGAGGAACTATGGCCTGATAATGCGTGAAATCGTGATCCACCATCTGTTCGATGTCCACCACTCCAAAGCGTACATGAGCAGAAGAATTAATTTTTCCTTAGATATAATTGCTGTTGCAATAGGCGATTAAACTTATAAATAAATCAAATATCAATACTCACAGAAAATCCCTGTAATGCGTCTTCTTCCAAATATAAATCCATTGATATCTATCGCCTGTCATGAAAAACGTTCCTATCAGGGCCAAAACGCCCACCGTTGTTGGAGAGCCCCGCGTTAGCCATCCCAATGCCGCACATGTCGCCGCTATCGATGTCAGAATAATCCCCTTGCACTTCTCCGCCTCTTCGAAACGTACGCCTGACTTTTCTGTCATCCTGGTACTTTCATTTGTTGTGGTGCATAGTTGTTTGGCTGAAACAATGAAAATTTTAAATTAGTTTGCGTTTTTCAATAGTCTCGCTTCATATTTTTTTTTACTTTTTTTGAGTTTTATACATTTCATCTTCTTGTCATCAACCTAAAATTGAAGTTCAAATTCAATTTATTGCATCCATAATGTACATACAGGTGGTAAATATAAGTTTCAGAAACAATTATGGACCCAGTCGGGCACAGCAACATTCTAGATACAGTCAGTGTCTAGGAGAGAGGAATTGCGCTTAATATTTTCCTTATTAACATTTCAGTTGTATTTCCAATGTTTTTATTTGGTTTAATCTACATAATGACTACTATTAGGTTGATGACAAGAAGATGAAATGTATAACTAAATGTTTTGCTATAGATTGCTATAAATAGGCCTTGCCAATTGCAGGTCTTCTATTTTGATCCTCAATGATATATACAATTGACAACTCGAAAGGGCTAGATACTAACTGTCCGACGTCATTCATAGTTTTTAATATGGCACTCAGGCCCCTCTTTGAGAGGGAGTGGTCCTTATTCTACCACGCAGGCCCATTGCGGGTTGCTGAACTGTACTATTGCTAACTATCAATATATCCTCTTGTGACCGCCACACCTCAACACCGCCTAACAACAAAATATCAATTAACACGAATGTCATTCACGATAGTTAATTTATCACACCAACCTTAATTCTCCTCTACACTAACGAGCTACTTAATCCCTTTTAATTTGCAATAAAGTTCTAGGTAGATCTTATCTGTCTAAAACCACTGTTACAGTAATCATATTTACTTGTTGATATTTGCGTCTAATCTTATCATTACGCAATGTCTTTCTTTCTTTACATGATAAGGATTGGCAAATTGGCTTTGGTTTGTTGATGATGAAGAAATCAACTTAGTTTTACGATAAGTACAAGTAGGCATCTAAATTTTATACTGCAACTCTAGTTAACCAGGATCCTATGAAGCCCAGAGTAATAAAGATTACCAAGAAAGAAAGCGTGAATAACTCCACCACTTCTAGTGAAAACATACAAACATTAACAAAAGAGTATTTCATTTTCCTTAAGGTAATCTTTAGGAAATGAAAAAGAACATTAGTGAATCCCCAGGATGAGGTCCACTAATGAACATAGTCCGCAAGACGTAATTGTGTATGCACTTGTGGCCAAGTTTGGCACGAGGTACAATGGTTTATTCCACATGATACAGACTAGTTCTTTAATCGACGACCAAACTCAGTCAAGACGTTTTCTAACCTTATATTACAGAGACAGAATTGCTTGTTTACATGTTTGTCAAAGAAAATCTCTGAAAGTGCTGATACGAGTTCGAAATTTTTTTCAGTACTAGAAAAGGTTTCATTCACTATCGCAGAGAGTATATACTGTTTATCTTGAAATAAATCATGGTTCCAGCAGCGGTGTAGGCGAGGGGAGTGAAGCCGCAAAAAAAAATTTGTTCCGAATAAAGCTGACAAAAAAGCGGACAAATACAGCTGGTTGAAAAACCAAAAACAAACTTAAGCGAAATTCCAGCCCGTGTTCCGTATTGAGAGTTCGTGAAGGCTTGAACTCTAAACTAAGTCCTTGGACAAGATTTTCAACATTATAAAAATTTTGCAACTAATATTTCTACCAAATAAACGATTAATTCGAAGATTTATTGCATTTATCATATCTTTACATTGATAACTAAGCACGAGGCTTACAATAGAATTGAAAGATCTTTTAATAAATAAATATAATTCCTTATTCATCATAAAATAAATGCCTAGGCCTACACTTATCTATAATCATAATATTTTAGCTTTTGCAAATGCTGCCTGGCAACAACCACTTAACTTTTTGTCAGTTTAATCTAAGTTAATTTAATCGTGCAAATATGAAGGATCATGCAGATGCAGTGAAGGTTCACATAAGAAAGGAGAATATCCACCTTAGGCGAGATATGAAGCGCCACAGACAGTCCACTTTACAGAGGCTGCTGTATCGCCGAGGATTCAGCTGCCTTCACTTCATCCTGGAATTAGAGGCCGTGCACAAATCTTTAGAACAATGAAGTCGCTCTGAGAAGCTTGCGAAGCCCTCTGGAGCCCCTGTGCTTGTGAGCGGAGCTTAGTTAGCCAGGAACCCCACGCGAAACGAGTCACATGTGAGTCTAAGAGCGGAAAGTAGTGTCCCTACACTTCACTTTACATAAACAATTACACTTAAATCTACCTTAGTGAACAACGCTGGTGTTCTATGTATATTCCACCGACACAAGACCAAAAAGTCCCCTTCCACAGTAATAGCCCTACAGTATTACAAGCATATTAAAATGAATGATATAATTAACTGTGATAACTGGCTGATCTTTACAACAGGTTTGTCGTACTGCACACACCCTTCTCTAATTCTATTTTATAAAACAGTTTCTGTAATTATGATGTTGTGAAAAATAAAGAGTTTATGATTAATGAAGATGATACTTTTTGCAAGTTTGCCCCTGGAAGACAAAAACCATTGTGTTCTTTAAAAGCCAGAGTCATAAAACTGCATAATTTTAAGCATAATGCTCATTCAGTACACCTACCTATCAAATGCCTGCTTTCGCAACTTCAGCAGGTAAACAACATATTATTCTTCAATCTTCGCCTCTAGAGGAACTGCAAACAGTCAAGAATCTTGTTGCAGTAATAAAACAAACAAATTGTGTGCCGAGACCTTGTACCAGGGGACCATGTGCTACTAGATGTGTCCCAACTCCCACTGCGGATGACAAGCCATGACATTTGATGGACACATGCACCTTGCGCATCAATTAGCGCTGCAACGCGAATTCAATGAAGGTCAGTAGGTACTATCAGTAGTAAAATATAATTTACTATGTGTAGATACTCAGATATAAGATAGATAGTGCAATTATAGGTACGATTTATTTACTATAGATTTTACTAAGGTGCTATAGTATATATACGTCTGCAAAATACAGTCGGAAAGGAAGTCAAAATTATCAACATAGATTGCATAAAGACGGAATTTGTCACTAAGGTAGGTTAAGGAAAAGTTGGTGATTGGTGGCCTGTTTTGACACTGGACCTTCATCGTCATCTTCCTACCCTTATTCCAAGTTACTTATGGTCGACGCAACAAGTTTTCTTCCTCCATACCGTACTTTCTCCATTATAAACCAGTATAAACTTCTAATAGTATGTATCCCAAATAAGCACATAATCCATCCAAAGGTTGTCTGTAAGAGATTGCCTAGTGTGATAAGACCGCCCATTGTACACTTGTTTTTTGTAAATGTTTGCCCTGTATGTTTTTGTGTATAATAATTCATTTTCAGCCTGTGCTGTCCCACTGTAGAGCAAAGGTCCCTGTTTTGCAAAATTGTGGACGAATCCTTTCGATAGGTGTCAAGCTCGTCCCAACATCTTCGCCTGGGCCTGCCGCGGTGTCGCCTGACATTTTCCGGGATCCATATTGTACAATTCAATCAAGCCGTTGGCACAGGATAATTTAAAACTACATGTGATAAGCAAGAACTAATATCTATCTACTGTCTATGCTTATCAGTGGACCAAGTGGCGCCTCATGCCCAGGAAAGCTGACCCCGAATTACGGGCAGTGGTGAGGTGGAAGAAGAAGAAGCTAGAACTAATGTCACATAGTGCGCCAATAATAATTCTAGACAAGATAAAGAAAAGCTACGAACAATTAACCACAAGGATAACCTTTCGGAAGGGGAATAGATAGAGCTAACCTTTCCTATTCGTATCGTATGATGATCATTGGTCATGACAAAAGGACTGGCAACAACTCAACGACGTTTTCCTGTTTACTGCGATCATCGTTTGAACTGCGGCGAAACCGGATTAATGGCAATGGGAAGCCCAAATTCAGCAGCAGATTTAAGATTACGACTGATGGCACAAAACATCTCATTTCCTTGATAAGACTGTTTACTCATATAATTTCATAAGTAATCAATAAGTGGTATAAATTGGACACCCAGGATATGAAGTCCTTCGAATACCGCAATTCATACAAGTATCTCAAGGCATTACGAGTACACTCTAGGTAAGCAGAACTCAGATAAGACAAAAACACAAGTTCAAATTAATACAAAATTTACTCGTAACTGCAATAGTTGCACCAACTAGGAGAACTAGGAACCTATAAGTCCAACAAAAACTTAAAACTAACAGAAATCTTATCCAAAGCCCTGTCAAACACACAAATAACAGACACTAATTAATAAACGCGTTACAAAAATAACTAAATACTATTATAAAACTCACCCGAGCAAGTAAAAACTGATAACGAACGATTAACGAACACTTGAAACACTGGTATCAACTGGCGTGTGATTCGCGCTCCGTCTGGTACTGGACTGGCCGTGAACTGGTGGAACGTAAATGTATCAGCGGATAGTGTTGTTGATAAGTAACTGATATAAGTATTGTTACTGGAGTAACTGGTTAATCGTTATTGTTTTTCGTTATTTATTATATTCTCCTTCTTTTCGTGTCAGTGGACTCAAATTTTAATTTTGTCGGACCAGTATTTAGCAGCTTGTATAGAGTCGAACAGGAGGTGACGCATATACTGTGAAGGGGCTCCAAACTGGCACTGTGTTTGGGATTTACTTATTTGGGATGGGTGGATACAGCGGCTAACCTGGGCCTGCAATCGGTTAAGAGATTTCCAGATTGGCAGTCGTGTTTAGGGGGTGAATGTTCTACCGTAATGAAATGTAAAAGGGTGGGGTGTTTATAGATGAATATTGTCTTTCCATGAAAGTTTCTCTCGTGCTGGTAACATGAGCAAGACAGCTTTTCAGACTAACGTTTAAACCAGCTAACTGTAAAGAGAATTATTTTTCGTAAAGGTGCAAGTAGCCCAACCGACCCGATTGATTGATCGCCTTGGGTTAAAATTAAAACGGGTCATTAAAAATTATAATTAGGCTAGTATTTGAATATTTTATTTCGACAACACAGTGTTATTCCATTACAAATTCAGCAAGTAAAATGTATGTCAGTGGTCAAGGTTAATCAAAACGAAAACGTTTTATGATGGCGGTTGTCGGCGAAATTATGTCAGCACAAGAAGTTGTAACTTTCAATATTTCATTTTTAGGGTTCCGTAGCCAAATGGCAAAAAACGGAACCCTTATAGATTCGTCATGTCTGTCTGTCTGTCTGTCTGTCTGTCTGTCTGTCTGTCTGTCCGTCCGTATGTCACAGCCACTTTATTCGGAAACTATAAGAACTATGCTGTTGAAACTTGGTAAGTAGATGTATTCTGTGAACCGCATTAAGATTTTCACACAAAAATAGACAAAAAACAATAAATTTTGGGGGCTCCCATACTTGAAACTAAAACTAAAAATATTTTTTTTCATCAAACCCATACGTGTGGGGTATCTATGGATAGGTCTTCAAAAATGATATTGAGGTTTCTAATATCATTTTTTTCTAAACTGAATAGTTTGCGCGAGAGACTCTTCCAAAGTGGTAAAATGTGTGTCCCCCCCCCTGTAACTTCTAAAATAAGAGAATGATAAAACTTAAAAATATATATGATGTACATTACCATGTAAACTACCAGCGAAAATTGGTTTGAACGAGATCTAGTAAGTAGTTTTTTTTTAATACGTCATAAATCGTAAACCGCAATTTACCTAGTACGGAACCCTTCGTGCGCGAGTCCGACTCGCACTTGGCCGGTTTTTTAATTCACACAACTTTAAGCTCTTTATTCAAATTCAAGATTAACCGGTTGTATAATATAACCCTCACGCAAGTCTGCGAAGTGATATCATACTGCAACATGTTGTTGAACAGTTTTGTTAACTTAAGGCGGTACCCCGAGCAAAACGCCGCGCAAGCCGTTTTTGTGCTGTTTTAGGAGCTATCTACTCGTTATTTAAAAAGAAATATCAATGAATAAAAATACATTAAATTTCTACATAATATTGATTCTAAAATGGTAGATTTAGTTCTTTTTTAAATGTTGTATATATTTTACTAATCTCTTTCCAAAAAAAACATATAAATGAGAAATAATTATTGATATTATACATCTCCTCGTAAAGTGTTCATTAATTATTTTTTGTACTAACACTAATGGAAAGACAATTTAATAACGAACATTTTTGTAGATTTTTTTTTTTCACAAGACCAATATTCGATTTTATAAAGATTTTATTCTAAAATCTGGGCGTATTCACTACTGAAATTCATGCGCCACCAGTGCTGCTAGACCAATAGGAATGCTCATATCTCATGCCGATTTTTTGGTCAGGGTACCGTCTTAAGTAACATTTTAACGCATAAGGCCAAAGGTTAAAGACATCGAGCTTGCGAGTGGGAGAATGAATTGAAACGGTATAAACTGTCTGTAAAACGAAAAAACCGACCCACCAAAACCTATTCTATTAAAAATATTTATAGCAACTCTTAAAGTCTCTCATCATCAGCAAATTTTAAAACAGTTAATCGAAAATAACATCGTTAAAAATAGCATCTGAAAAATAACGTTAACGTTACATCTTCCCAACACTACAACCGCTGTACAGGGGACACCGCGATAAAAATAATCACAATCTACAATTCTCGTGACGCTTACATCCTTTTTAACTTCACTTTCGTTAAAAGTCTATATAGTCGTTGAGTAAAAGGTTGTAAGCGCCTTTGCGTTCAGTTTTTATTACATAAGTGCAGTTCATTCATATTCTGAGTAGATACTTAATAGACAATAGGTCTATCGGGATGCTACTAATACAATGTGATCGTAAATCACTAATCAATGCTTAGACGTAACTGACTGAATTTTAATTGTTCCTTAATTTATTTTTTGAGCGTCATCCAAAGGAGGATGTTCTCAATGTGGACTGTATGTTTTAAAATTGTGTCCAATCGCTTGTGTACTTTTAGCTATCCTCACTATTATTCTCCCTCCATCTGGTTCTATTCGATCTGGTGCATTCATCAACGCAGGCCTCCTCTCTTTGTGAGAGGGAATGGGCCGTAATCCACCACGCGAGCCCAGTGCGGGTTGGTGGATGTCACATGTCTTCGAATTTTTGGTTCGAGGACATGCCGGTTTCCTCACGATGTTTTCCTTCACTGTTTTAAGAGCAGTGGTGAAGAAATAATTTACACAAAGTAAAGCGCCTGCCTGGGCTCGAACCCACGACCTACAACTTGTAAGTCGCGGCCGATACCACTGGGCCACCACTGCTCTTCCACTGCTATTTATCAACACTTGGCATTTATTGCGGATTTTATTTGATTGGTTCAACTCGTCGGTGATTGCCAACATGGCCTGTTTCTTTCCTTTATTTTGACGTTTTATAGGGTCACCCAGAAGGAGAGGTCGTGATGAGTTAGACTCCTATCTAAAGGATTAGCCAGATCTAAAGGATATTCCTTATCCTTTAGATAGGAGGCCAGGCAAACGTGCTACAACGTCGACCAACACATCACTTCGTATTAGGTGAGATGGTGGTCAAGCGCAAGCCTATCACACTAAACACAATAATATTATAAGGGCGAAAGTTTGTGAGTGAGTGTGTGTTGTATGTTTGTTATCTTCTTCACGCTCAAACGGCTGGACGCAATTTGGCACAGGGATGGATTATAGTCTGGAATAGCACATAGGATACTTTATATCCCGGGCATATGTTCCCTTGGGATAATTTTCGACATTCACGCGGGCGAAGCCGCTGACAGAAGATAGTCTATAATAAAAAATGTAGCAATAGATGAAAAGAAGGGGGAGGGCTTTGCCCTGAAATGAGACACAGCAGTTTCATAATAATAATTGAGTCGTTACTCCGCCTTGAGACATGCCCAAAGAACTTCTACAGGATTACCCTTATCTAGATCTTTAAAAAAAAAAAAAAAAGGGACGCTGAGTATAGTACTTGCTTCGAATGAGGACCGGCCTTTATTACAAAGGAAGACCTAATTACGAATAGTTTATCTGTGACGGTATTATTATGTCACGCACGGACGAATACTGTGTGTGGCTGATAAGCTAATAGTTCGCGATGAACCACAGGAGATAACTTTATTTTAGTAGGTCATACGACTTGCCCGAGTTTGGCAAAATGTTGTACCTAGTTTTTTACAAGCAAGCAGTAGCAGCCCGGGGTCATAAAAGATAGTATAATATCACTTTAAATAACATTCACATGATATAATTTTCATATGCTTTAAAAACAAATAACCTAATTGCATGTGATCTAATGTTATATTTCATAAAACCTTCATTTGCTATAATAACATTTAGCATAAGGTTCATTTCATAAATAATTTTCAATTTGTTTAATGCTCTTTTTAACTAACTTAACTTCTTTTTAATAACTTTCATTTTTTGACCAAATTTTCATATTAACTTATTTTCTATGGTAACGCGCCATTCTTGAGAAAATTAGTTATTGTAACCTAACCTCAAAATACTAAAGTTGCTTCTGCATCGTCCATGCGCTGCGGGAAGTGCAACCCCTTCGACCTTACGTAACAAAGGATAGGCACTCATACTCACCTCCGCAGCTCTCCCTTCGCGCTTCAGGTTTTTATTTACTCTGAAGTGGTAGCAGCCAAAAGACTACGTTAAGTCGGAGTGACCCGATTCGATTTTCGAACAGATTCTAAATTATATTAAACATTACTTATAGATTTTGAATATGATAATAACTGAATATTATACTAATTCAATATTAAATCAAATGTGCATTATAGAAAATGTTAATTAAACCATATAAAAATAGATTAAATTTAATTATATTAATATTTCATTGTATTATTTGTATACTAAAAAAATGTTTATTAAAAAAAAATTAGGTCATATGATCATTAGAACTTTTGTTATCAAACAATACTCACCCCTGGATGTTATTGGTACTGCTTCTTAAAAGAGGTCTATTCTCCGAATCACGGAACTCTTGATAGTGTATTCTTCTGAATAAAACAATAAGGAGACATCTAAATTAGTTGGTATATCCAGGAGATAGATAGTAACACACAGACCGATTCTTAAGTTCCTATAAATACACCCCCTATACATTGAGACTTTTCTCCAGGGCCAAATTAGCATCAACATCTGATTAGGATAAATGCGATGATAAAAGCGATGTTTGTTTAATTGTAGCTGCTGTAATAGCTTGAAAAGAGGTACGGGTTATAAAACGAAACTGATAAAGGGTCATGTTATATAACCGACTTTTCAAATAAGAGTAGTTTCTATGTTCGACTGTATATGTATTTTTTTAATGTATGTTCACCGATTTCTGCGTCAATTGTGGACCGAGAAAATTCTTTTTGTGTTTGAAAGTTTACTTTCCCGAGGTGGTCCCATATTATTTGGTGAAGATCCGATGAAGAATTTGGAGATATACAACGGAACTCTTCAATAAATGACGGCAAATCTCTCCGGATTGCCGCAATCTCATTCGCATGTCTGTTTATTGTACATTATTATAAAACTTGCCACTACGTTTCACGGTTGGTGTCAAAAACCGAAGAAACGAAGCCAGAAACACCGACTTCCGAAATTAGATTAATTTCTCACTTACTTGTGTTTTTATAAACCCCCGACGCAAAAACGACGGGCTGTTATAAGTTTGACGTATCTGTGTGTGTGTGTGCTCTCTGTGGCATCTAGCTGTAGCTCCCCAACGGATGCACCGATTTTGATTTTGTTTTTTTAGAAGTTGATTATATTTTTGTAAACAAGTTTTTTTTTATTCTTCCAAACCGTACTATACACACTCATAACGCCTTTATACCCCCACAGGCGTGATGTGATAAATTCGGCATCAAGCAGGAGGACACCTATACTACTACGCCAACGATACTCTAGCAACAGGTACGCACAAAACGTTTTGGGGACACTTTCATTATGCGTACAGCTAAGGAGTGGAATTCCCTGCCGGAGTCTGTGTCCCGATAGCTACAATCTAGGGGTATTTAAGTCAAGAGTGAATAGGTTTTTCTAGGCAAGCGTGCTTCACCATCGACCACATCATCGCTTACCATCAGGTGAGATAGTGGTCAAGCGCAAGCCTATACAAAAAAAAAAATACAGGTCAATCGATAGCGTTTGGTCAAATATTGAGTGTTCGTCGCGTCTGATCAGGGGACCTTGACCTCGTTGCGGCGAGTCAACGACCGGTAGCCACTGACAACGCTAACGGACAGGCGTAGATAATATAGTACCGTCTGTTTATAAACATGGATTTGATTAAGTTATAAAATGTAGTGCGGGTTAATGGAACAGTGCATTTTTAACAGACATCTTTTTATACGTAATTGGCTTGCGTTTGACCACTATCTCACCTGATGGTAAGCGATGATGTGGTCGACGATGGAGCACGCTTGCCTAGAAGTAACCTATTCACTCTTGACTTCAATACGCCCAGGTTGTAGCTATCGGGAAATACAGACTCCGGCAGGGAATTCCACTCTTTTGCTGTTCGCATAATAAAACTATTCCCAAAACGTTTGGTGCGTATGGGTGGGATTTATGTATTAATTTTGATGATTCTTTTTTTGTTTGAAAGTTCCTGAATTGGTCCCATTTAAATTTGTTTCCTATATAAAACTAGTCTTTGACACACAGCAGAAAGTAAATGTGTGGCTTTCGGGTCAGTATTGCCCGAGATGGATGGGTAACTATCACAGACATAAATCTAAGTAGATGACGCGATTGTATGTACTTCACGTGCCAAAAAACGGAATAAAGTTACGATCAATGATCGTAATCTAAGCTTTTCATTTAGCATTATCCGCATCGGAAATCCACAGAAATCTAGAAAAATGCCTTGTTATACCATAATATTGAGCTGTAAAGAATGTATAGCAAAAGTTGGCCGAGGCATTGCAAAAGTTTTCCTTCATTGGTAAGTAAATTTGTTTTTAAATTGTTTGTGAAAAAGTGGCTCGCTTGGTTTTTTATTTTTTGGTCCAGTGTTTGTTTTATCCATGAAAATGTTATTTTGATAGCAATATGGTTTAAAATATATGAAAGCCAACCTGGGTATTGTGATGCTGTTCATTTGTTGTTAATTTTAATCCACGTTCACTGCTAATTATGGTCTTGCAGTGTGGCTGTTATTTCATGAGAAATAAGGTTTTTATCTTAGATAACACTTTCACTGGTTCCCTTTTAAACGTAGACTGTAGTTATGTATTCAAATAATGATTCTTCATTATTTGAACATTAGTTAGATTTATGTCTGTGGTAACTATTCATTGCGCAAATACCGAGACTCCTCCGTGCCTCAAAAAGCAAGTTTCCCGAGTTCCCGACTATCATTTGCAGATCTTTGACTGTGGATATAGTCAGAATTCAAAAAATTTGACACCAGTCGTGCCAAGGGATATCTTGTTACCCTATTATTGTTTGTTTTAGGGTTCCGTACCTCAAAAGGAACAAAACTGAATCCTTTTAGGATCTTTTTGTTGTCCGTCTGTCTGTCAAGACCCTTTATCTCAGGAACGCGTGGTGGTATCAAATTGAAATGCAATCGTATACTCAAGTTTGCAACCCCTTGAAGCTGTTTCGTTTATTGTTTATTAAAAAAAACGTTGCTTCACACTAGGCATTTATTTCTGTATCGTGGCTGCGTTTACAAACATTTAAACTCACATACACAAGATACCCAGATCCGGATCAAATATCTGTAGGCCATACAAATATTTGTTCCGTGCGAGAATCGAACCCGCGACACTACACTACGCCAACCATCATCATCTTCCTGCCCTTATCCCACGTTACTTGGGGTCAGCGCAACACGTTTTCTTCTTTCATACCGTTCTGTCCCCAGTTACGCTATACGCTTTCTTTGGCCTTCCTCTTCCTCTCCATCCTTCCACATTTATATTCATAACTCTTTTAGTAACATGCGTTTCATCCCTCCTCATTACATGACCATACCAGGACAAACGGTTTCCCTTTAACTTTTCTGGGCCACTGGCGCCACTTTCAAACTGCCTCTAATATACTCATTTCTCACTTCATCCAATCTCGTCACGTCGCACATCCATCTCAACATTCTCAATATTCTCATCTCTGCTACATGCAATCTCCTTTCATCCATCTTTTTCTCAGCCCAACATTCTCATCCATAAAGTACGACAGGTCTGATCACAGACTTGTAGATTTTATACTTTAACTTGCGACCCACGGCTGCCCCTCAGGCATCCGTGGGTCGCTAGTTGTTCCAGTGACCTGTCGCTATTTCATCCATCCTGAGTAGATCCGGTGCGTTACATCTCGGTCTACCTCGCCATCCCCTTGGACAAGCGACCCTAGTTTTTAGACTGTCAACGATTTTAACTATACCTTCCGCCGCCTAAAAAGGCTAACTGGCTAGAATTCGACGCTAACACCCTACTACACTACGCCAACCGTTTGGTCAAAAAAACAACTCTGAAAAAAAATAAACTTCTATATCAACGCAATCAAGAGATACAGCCGTTAATGACGCATATTTCTACCACGCGCCTGATTATAATCCGGCACGTTGCTCAGCCGCTGTGACTCACGACGTCTATTACAATGCGGCGCACTTTTTGTCAGGCGCATTACAATCCGTCCATACACAACATAGGTAGGCGTAGGCGTATTAGAAAACAGTGTCATTTTGCAAAGCGGCTAGGTGTAATGTAACACCTACTGCGTGTTTCCAAATTGGCTGCGACATAGATTCCGACAGACTTTGAGGTTTCTATGCTTCCTGCTAGAAATGTATTTAAGGTTAGACTAGTCGATCATTCTTCCATACAAACGTAGTCCGGCGATTAATCCACTGTTTGACGATGTACGTTCAAAATAAAAAAATATATCAATTTGTCTCATCATTATCTAGCCCTGTATGGAAATAAAAAAGTAAAAAAATAAAATATTTTAAAGTTATGAGCGTCGAAAGTTCCATATTTCAACACTAATTTTAACGCATCTTTGGGCGGAAATAAATACCATAAGAAGAAGAAAAATTGCAAAACGGATTCATGAATAGATTAGTAATTCAAAAATGCAAATAATTTTACTTTGAAAATATACATTTAGTAGTTTTTTGACTCCCAAAGGTCTATTTATATAATTTCGCGCACTTGTTTTAGTCCTAAATCATCATCTATTTCGATACAAATTTGCAAAAGTGCTAATTTGTACGCGAACTAGCTTCTTACTGCTTATTACAGCATCTATCTCTTTCGCACGTGTTGGCGGATGAGATAGCATGCATTTTAACCTCGCTCACAAAATAGTTCGTGCCATCGACTAGGGGAACCTTAAATTAGGCTCTTCTATTTCATCACACTACAGCCCAAATTGCACTATGGCACAGAATTTCATAGCAAAACAACGGCTATTCCTGCTGGTTCCTAATTTCCTGGTATGAAACGATATAATTCAGTCAAGAACTTACAAGCTTATGCAAATTCTGTGCAAGTTGTAGGACCTTGAGGACTTGCTTGTAGATGTAGGTTTCGTAATACTGTTTGTATTCTTCAACGATTAAGTTATTAAAAAAAAGTTATCATACTCCTCATGGCTAACCAGATCCTCAATCATTAGGTATTACAGTAATAGTATGACTGTTTTGCATTACAACAAAACAGGTATTATGTGTGGATAAAACATATGCAGTCTTATTACAAAAAACTCAATAAACCTTGGTTTAAACCTGGCCTATCAAGTCCAGTCGTATCTGCAAAACCATGGTCTAAATTTGTCCGTATTACAAAACTTAAAAAAACCCTGGTCTTCTTAGTACCGTCATTTGAACCATTGTCAATATATCAACCACAGATTAGAACAAATATCATTCGTTCACCATAATATCGTTCAATTGCAACGTTCCGTATGCCCAGAAAAGAAAACTTTTTGATAATACGATAAGGATTAAATGATGTTTAGGAGTGTTAAAATATTGACACTTTGTTATTTTGCATGTATATAAACATTCGTTATTTTATCGATTGCAGTTTTGTTTAGGTTTAAGCACATTACTTAAATTCGTATTAATTACTAATAATACATCTACGTACGTGTAACGAAACGTAACATTCTCGCGCGTTACATGAAACCATAGCAATAAACAAAACCATTGCTCATTGCTCGTTGAACAAAGTTCATTAGGCTTTGGATTTTTAAGTTCTCCAAGTCTCTATTATAACAATTGCCTCTTTGTTAATAATGTGTTAACATATATAAAGTATTGTGATGGACCAACAAAAAAAAACATCTGAGAATTGGAGTACCGAGGAAAAAGTAATATCCTCAATATCAATTAAATCCACCATGTTAATATCCATTTTCGGGTAAAAACAACACAACACAATGAAAAAGATTCTATAACCTAAAAGAAAAACTTTGACAGATACGACTTAGACCATCGTTAAACTAGGGGCCGCCGAGGTTTAGCGTTAGACCATGATATGGTCCATGGTTTATCGCTAAACCATTATTTGTAATATTATTTTTATTTAAACCGTGGTTTATAGAGATTTAAACCTGGGTTTTTAGTTAAACCGCTTTTTGTAATAAGACTGATGGTGTTGAGTTAAAAGAACTCTGTCTGTAATTCTGCCTTTACATGGTAAAAATTTTCCATATTGTCTATGGTTTTATAAATGTCTCTTTCTTTCCAGCGGGCGTGACGTCGAGAGTGACGCTGACAGCTTAGTTGTCAACTTCATAGGGTCTTCAACTCACCACCAAGAGAATTGCTGCATCACCATATATATTATCCACACTTAATACCTGTTTTGTTGTAATGTAAAACAGTCATATTATGTGCTATGCTAAAACATATGCAGTCTTATTACAAAAAACTCAATAAACCTTGGTTTAAACCTGGCCTATCAAGTCCAGGCTTATCTGCAAAACCATGGTCTAAATTTGTCCGTATTACAAAACTTAAAAAAACCCTGGTCTTCTTAGTACCGTCATTTGAACCATTGTCTATATATCAACCACAGACTAAAACAAATATCATTCGCTCTCCGTAATATCATTCAATTGCAACGTTCCGTATGCCCAGAGAAAAAACTTTTTGATAATACGATAAGGATTAAATGATGTTTAGGAGTGTTAAAATATTGACACTTTTTTATTTTGCATGTATTTAAACATCAGTTATTTTATCGATTGCAGTTTTGTTTAGGTTTAAGCACATTACTTAAATTCGTATTAATTACTAATAATACGTCTACGTACGTGTAACGAAACGTAATATTCTCGCGCGTTACATGAAACCATAACAATAAACAAAACCATCGCTCGTTGAACAAAGTTCATTCATTAGGCTTTGGAAGTTTGGATTTTTAAGTTCTCCAAGTCTATATTATAACAATTGCCTCTTTGTTAATAATGTGTTAGTAAGTGTTGTGATGGGCCAACAAAAAAAAAAAACATCTGAGAATTGGAGTACCGAGGAATAAGGAATATCCTCAATATCAATTAAATCCACCATGTTAATATCTATTTGCGAATAAAAACAACACAACACGATGAAAAAGATTCTATAACCTAAAAGAAAAACTGACAGATACGACTTAGACCATCGTTAAACTAGGGGCCGCGGAGGTTTAGCGTTAGACCATGATATGGTCCATGGTTTATCGCTAAACCATTATTTGTAATATCATTTTTATTTAAACCGTGGTTTATAGAGATTTAAACCTGGGTTTTTAGTTAAACCGCTTTTTGTAATAAGACTGATGGTGTTGAGTTGGAAGACCTGTTTGGTATCTGCTGGTGATAAACACAAACGCTATGATGAACCACTTACAAAACTGTTCTAGTCTGTTCGGTTAATATTTTGTATTTAATTAGTTATTTATTCGATTTTATTGTTAGTGAAAGCAGTGTTGCCATTTTATGAACCTCCCCATAATCGGTGTAACTGATAGTGTAAGGGTAGACGCTGAGTTTTAAAAATAATTTCAATTATGACATTTCCCGCTTTATTAATATTTTTATATAACATAATTAATATGATATTACTTTATTAATTAAAAATCTTTCTCTAATTAACAAATCACTTATAGTCAGGGTGATTTAGATTAACTGTTGGTAACACTACCACGGGCGATGTAAACGAAAGGTTCACCGTCAAAAATGTCACTGTCAGTGTCAAGTCAAACAAAGTATCGTGTCGGCGGGGCAGCGAACATTTGTTTTTGCATTGACAGTTGTTGTGGTAATTAATAAACTTATCATTGCGTTGAGTTCGTGTTCAGTTGTCTTCGGATTTAAAACTGAAAACAAAACCGAACAAAAAAAAACTGAAAATTGAAAAAAATACTCAATCTGAACAGAAAATCAAAAAACAAACAAAATCACTACAAAATATATAATATATATAATTTTTATTTCCTTTGAAAGTACAACCTCTTCTCTTTTTTATATCCAATTTATGCTATCCTACAAAAAAAAATATGCGCAACTGCGGTCCATAGAAGAATGGGAAAAGGCACTCTCCTTTAACAGTTTGGCTGCCAGACAATAGACACAATAGAAAATGTATTGTTTGAGGGTCACCGGTGACCGATGTGGCAGTCAACCTGTTAAAAGGCAATATCACAAAAGCCAAATTGAGTAAATTTAGAAATTATAAAAGTTGTAACGGCTAGGTCTGCGCTAGGTAAGCTGCGCAGGCCGCTAACTGGTAGTTAGAAGGCAGTTAAAGAAAACAGCTTGACAAGTTAATACATATAATTTAGATATTATCCTACAGCTAGGTCGTGAGTTTAAAGCGCCACTCAGTTCTGTACCAAATAACCACACGCGGTTAAAATATAAGTGGGATACCGTCCCTTGGCAGCACGTGGTAGACGCGAGGACCAGTCAGCACAGGCTCAGCGATAGGTCCCCGGAACTGTAGCAGCTAGGGGTGCGCAGGCACCGGCTCGCGCGACGGCAGGCCGCAGGTAGGCAGGGCAAAAATAGGGCAGCGTGTGTAGGCTCGCACGGCGGTAAGCCGCAAGTAACTGGAACTGTAGCAGCTAGGGGTGCGCAGGGTAGGCTGCGCAGGCACTGGCTCGCGCGACGGCAGGCCGCAGGTAGGCAGGGCAAGACCCTAGCAGCGTGCGTAGGCAGCGTGCGGGTAGTTAGCAGCGTGCAGCAGTGGGAAAAAGGTCAAGCCCTCAGCCCGTACGAAGAGCCAATAAAACACGGTGACACAACCCAATGCAGTAGAAACACATACTCATTGCAAATTCCTTTATCCCAGACGACCCTTAGCCACGTGTCCAACATGACAATGCTAAAACTGATATTAAATAGGTGATGGAATCGATATTGGTCGTCCGGCACAGAGAATCAGGTACAATCATTAAACTCATCCTAAATCGGGGCACACAGAGTCGTGAGGATCGAAAGATAGTTTTCAGCTAAGCCACTGGAATCGAAATGACCGAGCGACAGCGTTCCGGAAGGTTAGAGTTGTTCCGTGTTTTCAGAGATGTGACTTATAACCGTATTAACTTACAAATTTTGATATTTAGTATCATTCGACTATTTTCAGTTGAGATCCTCACAACGTTACAAAGTAAACATAAATTGAATGTAACCATGTCTGATACAGCGATTGAAGAAGTAAAAGATACGTTATGATATAAAAGAACATATTGAAAAGATTAATAAAAAATACCCAGTGCCTGCTACGTATTGTCAGTTCTGGCAGAAACTACAAATCCAGGTGTTACTAGAAATGCTTATTCTGGAAATGTGTACCCACTGTTAACTTATGGTTTCATATATTAGGGGAACTCGACAAACGTACAATCCACATTTATTCTTCAGAAGAAATGTCTTAAGACAATATACAACATGTATAGTACGGAATCATTAAGAGATGTCTTAAGAACGGAGGGTTACCTGACACTGACTGGTATTTATATACTGGAATTATGTTTATTTGCTAAAAATAATACGCAATATTTTAATTTCAAATCTAATTCAAAAATAAACATTCGGAAACAATATAAATATTTCATTAATTTACCGTCTATTAACAACATGATGTCTTATAAAAGTAGTGTGAACCAGTGGTCAGGATAGGCTGGTCACAGAACAGAAACGGCACTCGTATAATTTACAAAGTGTTTATTCTCAGTTATTTACAAAAAACAATCTGACTAGCGTTCGTCTTACAAATCGTAGTATCAACAATGGCGGACACTGCCAACAATTCAAACTGCCTAACACATCCGCTTTTTATATTATTCCAATAAACTTCTATTAATGTAATAATCAAATTGAATTACATAATAAAATTACTATTATTAAATAACAATTATTACCAGTAATATTTATCAAAGAATCATGCGTAATAATTAACATTATTATTTATTTGATACACCGAAAGATGACAAGCGGATGTTGTCCTAAGAGGTTTTAATCATTCGGAATACTTAATTATGAATATATTAGAAGATTAACATTCAAAATAAAAGATGAACTATACGTATTGTAGAATTAAGTCAAGCTGGTATATCCAAGGTCGGAGGTCGGTAACAGTAGGTACCTATATGACTGCTATTCGTTTATACAATAAGTTACCGCCAGCAATTAAGCAATTAAATGGCAATGTGTTTTAAAATAAATTGACGAAAATGTTAATTGTTAACGTATTTTATAATCTGCATGAGATTTTTGATAAAAAAATATTTATTTAAGTACCTAATTTCTAAATATTATTACATATCCGACTTAGGTAGACAGTTGAAACTAAAAATTTAATGTTTATTAATAAGAAATTAATGTACACAGTTATGCAATAAATATATCTTTATCTTTAACATTATCTTCAAGTTAAAATTTTAAAAAATCTGCAAAATCAACAGAAAAACAGAAAATTTATTATTAATAATTATGTCAAAGAATTAATTCTTATAGTCTCCACAAAAATATAAAAAAGCTTTTTAATACAAGTTGAGCCAACGTTGAATGCAAGCTGTTAATATATATTGAGTTCTTTACTGGAATACAATACTTAAATTTAAGTTTTATTTAGTACTTTTCCAGTTAATTTCCTGTTCAGATCTACTTTCTAAACATACTTCTAGGCTATTCTAGAGGCCACAGTTGATCTAATAGGTACTGCCCGGTGGGTTACCAATGTTAGTATCTTTCAGAATGTATTCCTACACAAATTACAATATCTAGAAGTATTAGAAGCAACTTTCATATGCCCTGGCAGACAAATAAATGAACTTGTGACAGTACATGTGTTTGACCATAATGGTCTGGGTGTTTTCGCAACAACCTACATTTAGGTTTACTGTCTATTTATTTTACCTTGTTTATAAAAACCTTGGCCACAGAGTCATGTCATCACTCATTAGATTTTAATCGTTCTTTTCTAGAAAAGCAAGATTATAAATCTTACAACTAGAGGCTGTACCAGCTAACCTAGAAGCATCGACGACACCACCGCACGTGAAGCTCGCGCATCGCACACTACACTCACGTCACTCACTGAGGGAGGCGACCGCGCCATTCGCGGGGTATTAACGTGTCGCGCTACCGAGGTTCTAGGGATCAGCAGGCGAGTGAGCTTGCTCGTAATTGGTTGAGCGATATTACCTACAATACCTGCAGTGATACCCAAAATGTATATATAGGCTAAGACATTTTAGAATAAATCATTGTGTGAAGAACAATACTAACCTCGGTAAAAGGCCAACATTATTCATATATTTGTTCAGCTAGTGATGTCAAGTAATGAACTTGAATTTCTTTAATTCTTTGTTAAGTTAGTAAGCCAAATAAATAAATAAATGTTCAGCTTTGTAGACTGACTAGCTAATAAATATTGGGTAATGAAAAGAAAAAAAATATTTGAAATTAAAACTGCTGATGCAGTTAAACAGCTAATTTGAGCAAGAAAATAGTTCTTTAAGTACGAAATAATCTAGCAGCTTACTTACTTGGCCTTCAGATGATTTTGGGTTGTAAATTTAATGGAATCACACCAGGTTACAACATATTATGTCGTTAAAGTGTCCGCTAGTTACTTCTTAACAACTTCTGTCTGGTCCAGTGAGCTATTTGGTTGGCCCACCTCCGTAAGATTCTCCCGTGTCTAAATACCAGACAAAGCTCTTTGAGGATGTTACCTTCCTAACAAACTTGTAATAATTTATGTGCAATTCCGAAGGTTTGTCTTCACATGGCAATCAAAGAGTTAAACATACCTAGCATAATCGACAACTTTAAGTACATCCCTGCTTATTTCCTCCGAGAAAAAAGGTGAGATGATAATGTTTTGTTGACCAAAGTGAACAATGTTCTCAGTGTCTCCGTAAAGAGAGAAATAGGCCTCATAG
The DNA here is from genome assembly GCA_949775005.1 of Orthosia gothica. NCBI lineage: Eukaryota > Metazoa > Arthropoda > Insecta > Lepidoptera > Noctuidae > Orthosia > Orthosia gothica. The sequence continues at coordinate 25,431,798 of OX459035.1, forward strand.
TGTTTCTGCAATCCATTATTTTTTCAGGCACTTTGAATTTGATGTTGCTTAAACATTAAGCTTCTTCTAAGAAAAACGTCAATTATAAATAAGTGTGCATTTGAAATCTGGAGGCATCTCCAGTAGGCTCATGCAATCAGTAAATGAAAGTAGGCCTGATGATTTATTTCCACTTATATTTTAATTTCAAATCATCATAAAGTTACCTACAAAAGAGAAAAAATTACCATACCTGCTTGTGTAATAGAATGAACATGCATGTTTCACTAACAAAAACAACCTGAGATCTCCGAGGTCAAAGAAGGGGTATAGTGCAACCTGCAAGTTATATTTTATTAAGTACAATCATTTCAGAATGCATTGCATTGAGGATTCACGTGGTCTCTTATATTTCTCTTTTGTTGTAGGTGAAGGATAATGTGAAGAACATGGCGGCTTGTTCTTTATTATCTTAAGTACAGTACCTGATATTTTTTATACAAATAGGTGTGTGAATATTAAAAAGCAGTATCTTTATGTACGGAAAGCAGCCAATTTTATTAATAAAACATAAAATAAATCAAATTATTCATTATTTTAATTTATTAACATATTTGTCTTCCTGTTGTTGCCATACAAGGACAACATTCTCTAATTTTCTTGACTATTAAGAGTTTATTGATGTATTGTTTTAGGACCAAAAATAAATATGTTCAAGTTCCGTTCAACCTAAAGATGCTGTAGCAGGTTGCAAAGTCTCTTGTTTGAGAAGACTTTCTTATCATTGACTTGATTTTATTAATTATATAATTTAACGCGGCGGCGGCGCAAACGGCCTATTTATAGCTCACAATTTATTTAGCATTTTAGTCATTGAGGTTCTTAACCTTGGAGGACATATGTATGCGAGCATTAAAATCATTTGAGTTGTTATAAACGACTCAACAGTATTAGCCCAGTTGTCTTGTATACCTGATTTGGATAGCTGCTCTTGTTCCAAATATAGTTTGTCAACCCCACTAATAAATGCTCAGTTAGTCAGCGGCAGTCAAAATAATCTATGTTTTTGCCAAAACTCCTTAAAGTTTATATAAATACAAGGTTATACAAAGTCTTCTTGTAAGGAGAACCAAATTTCTTTCTTATAATCTTTAGTTTCCATATTAGTACTGAAATATTAAAATTTGTTATTTTAACCTTAAATAAAATCCAATAAATAAATATAGCCTTTATTCACTGACTTTTACAGTTCATTTTAAATTTATCCTTAACTAACTTAATTTAGACTGTTTTTTTTAGTCAGGTTGCTCTTTGACATAGGCCTCCTCCAGGTCATGCCAATTTTTACGGTGCCTTGCTGATCTCCTCCACCCCTGTGGGAGATCGTACTCCCACCTCTTGCGTTGCCTGCCTCTGCGCCTTTTCCCGTCGCGTGGGTACCACTCAATTACGCTTCTCGTCTACTTTTCGATCCTATTTCGCATTGTGTGACCCGTCCATCACCATTTCAGTCTCTTGACTCTATTGGTTACGTCCGTCACCCCCGTTTGCTTTCGTATGTCTACAAGTCCACACTTGTCTTTGATACGGATACCAAGCATGCTCATCTCCATTCCTTGTTGGCATACTTTTAGTTTTTGTATGCTTGATTTCGTTAAAGACCATGTTTGGCATCCATATGTGAGTACTGGCAGAATGCAACTGTCACAGACCTTTTTCTATTCACTTATTGGTATAGACTTGCTCTTCATGACTTCTTTGAGGTGCCAGTAGCAGGACCAGGTGTTGTTTACCCTTTAGGCATTAGGTGTTGAGGAGATATTAGGTGTCCCAGGTATATGTACTCTTCTACATATTCGACCTATTGTTCTTCTATTGCTATTGTTTCTCGGGTGCTGTTGGTAATTACTTTTGTTTTAGAGAAGTTGATAGTGAGACTCACTTCGGAACTAGCATCGGATAGTTGTTTTAGCATTGCTTGTAATATTTGTGGTTGTTCTGCAAATATTACAATGTCATCGGCAAATCTGAGATGGTTTAGCATTTTGCCGTTGATGTTTAGTCCGAGGTTATCCCATTTTAATTCCCTGAAGACATCCTCCAAGACTGCAGCGAATAGTTTGGTCGATAGCGGGTCACCTTGTCGCACTCCCTTTCCAATTATAAATTCGTCTCCTACGGTTTCTAGTTGTATTCGGGCCCTGCTTCTTTTGTATATTTGCCTGAAGATGTTTATATACTTGGCATAAACTCCGTGTTTCTCGAGTGCATTGTATATGGAGCAGAGATATAGGGAATCGAAGGCTTTGTTATAGTCTACGAAAAATATGTAGTAGGACTTTACGTATTCGTTGTACTTTTCGATGGTCAGTACATGTATGTGATCGACTGTAGAGAAATCGCTTCTGAAACCGGCTTGCTCTATTGGTTGCTGTTGGTCCAGGGGTTTTGTGCTCCTCCCCAGTACTATCTTGGAGAATATCTTATAGAGGTTGGACTTCATACTTATTGGTCGATAGTTATCTATTTTGTTTTTGTCTCCTTTTTTGTGTATGAGAACTATTGTAGATTTAGTCCACTGAGTTGATTTATGTTCGTTGTTTAGTATTTCATTGAATAATTATGTTAGTGTCTGCAGGTTAACATCGACTAGCTCTTTTAATAGTTCGTTGGTTATTTTGTCGTCTCCTGGTGCTTTATAGCTTTTCTGTGTGTTTATTGCTTTCCTAACTTCACTTTGTATTATTTTTGGAACCCCGCCATCTACTGAATGGTCGAGAAATGGTGGCTCAGTTGGGTTTCATAGATTGCTGTATAATATTCTATAGAAAATTGTTGCCTCTCTTCTTATTTCTATCCTATGTGACGTGGTTTCCGTCGTCATTGTAATTTTAACCTTGTAAGTACCTAAATAGGTAAGTACTCAAAGAAAGTTCGCTAAACGTGTCACAGGTATTTAAAAAAAATATGACAAGTATGAAGTCGAATCACTTATCTTATTAATAGTCAATCAAATAAGGGTTAAAATTTCCATTATTGGCCTTTGATTTTAGGCATGGTGAGGGTGGGGGGGAGTTTTGACTCACCATCCTCCTCACTCGGAGCCCCATGGTTATGGAGATATCCATGGTTAATGATTTCAGGTTAGAAGAAAAAAATCCATAAATGTCCATCGACTTAAGGGGCGGGGAGGTGTGGAAAGAAAGAGGGGGTAGGGTGGCTACCAAACTGTACCATCCGCACACCACGGAAACCCATGGTTATGGAGATATCCATGGTTAAAGTTTTTACGATTACTATTTAAGCAACAAAGTCGACGGTGCCGGGGCTCCTATTTCTGTCTGCAGGGTCTAAAGTAACCTAAAATGAAGGAGCTGAGTTCGCTCGCTTTGCTAGCTCACTTCAGCTCCCGTCATCTCCTTCGAATATAACCTATCCGTATCGGGGTGCCCTAAGCTCCCGAACTCGCTTCGCTCTCTCTTGGACAAATTCTCATTTTTTACCTCACTAATTATATTTAAATAAAAATGTGATATAAAATTGAATAAAACACACCTCTACCATCAACAAAATGTGCAATTTCAACTTTGACGTCTACCATGACAATTTATCCAAACTAAAAATTTGCAAAGGGCGAGCAAGTTTACAATTTGTATGGAAACTTTAAAAAAAATATATCTCGTAAACCGTGATATTCCGAGTCTTACAAATTTGTAAAAAGCTTTCTATTTATGAGTACTATCTACAAAAAAAAATAACATCCGAATCAACGGCCCATAATGGAAATTTTATCCATATCTATTCGAAATTTGGTCACCTCCAACACTTACCGGGACAATTTTGTCCGTAATTCCACACATTTTTTAAACTTTGAAATTTTTCCGTCTTTACCGGCAAAAATTTACAAATGCATGTCCGTTTATATAAGTTTCTTTGTCAGCGTCACTCTTATCGTCACGCCCGCTGGAGACAAAGAGACAGGTGTAAAACCATGGACAATTTGGTAAGTTTTTACCGATATATCACCATGTAAAGGCAGAATTATAGACAGCGTTCTTCTAAACACCATGTTTTCGCATAGCAGTTACTCAGGCATAATCAAGGATAGGAAGGATTACTATGTGTCTATTACATTAAGGACATATATTTTCACATTAACAATTTATCAAAAAGAATACGGAAGCTCACGTACAACTTAAAGAACTTTGTGATGTAGCTGAGAAACAGACGATGAAGATGGTATATGACGATCTAGTTCAATCAATAATTTGTTACTGCATCACTAATAAGCTAAATAACGGTTGAAAGAGCCCAAAGAACGATCCTCAAAGTTAGTTTATCCAAACCACGTCTTTTCTCCACCACTACACTTTATAGGAAGCGCAAGCGCTAACGGTACGCCAGCTGTACGTACTGCTTACTGCTATGCTCCAACGATCCAACTTACCCGAAGAAAGGAGAAAACGCATAGCCCTCTCCAGAACAAACTACGCTACATATTGTAAGAGGACTGCGGAAAATACTTCTTTTGCGCAAAGATTCTTTCCTTTCTGTGGAGGTGCATTATTTAATAAGCTAAATAACATTATTAATATAATGAATTGTCACAAAATTGAATGCAAAAACAAAATAATGTTATGGTTACTTAACCTTAATTATGAAGAATCAGAAAAGTTACTTGATGTAGCTAAATATCAGGGTATAACAATTGTTTGACTATTCTTACTTTTTTAATATTTATATTAATTTAACCTTTTTGCTTTGTCTAATAATTGATTAATTACGCTAGGAGTGAAAGTTGCCTGTGGATCGTGAAGCGGCTAAAAATGTAGGTAATATTATGGTTTTGTACATTCTATGTAAATATATTTATATAATATTTAAGTACAATAAATTATTACACACACCACATACACCATTCACACATACACGCACACACACATACGCACCATCCACACACACCATCACTCATCTGTATTAGTTGGTTCTGTGTTGACAATCTCCATTTAAATCGATGTAATGGAGCCTGGATGCCTGGAGTTCTAAAATACAGGCTTAGGCTAAGTTTACACTCCAGATCTCCCACAAATTACAACCTTTGTAAAAATATCTGTCAACGTAAATAGTTATGATAAGGATGTAATTTGTGGAGATGAATAAACGTTTTTTATCATTATTATTATTTATATCGCGATTTGAACCAGGACATCGGTCCACCTTTTGGGACCTGGGAGGACTAACAAAGCTGCGCCTTCTGGTACGATCTTTCGCCTAAAATGACGATAAGGATTCACCTGTATGCCTTAATTTACCAGGTTTTGCTAAGAGTTCTATAATTTTCTGCTATGATGTACATACCTAAAATAAAATTGCAATTATATAGATGTGCGGTTCAATGACGTATGGTGTCACTAATAGCTATTTAAAACATTGATATACTGTAAACGAAAACAACTAAACAAGCATTTACCTAGCTCGTTCCATGTTGAAGAGGCCTAGTAGTGACGTAAGCCAAATTGCAGATTCCTAGGCGGTTATAGTATCTAATAATATCATTCATAAAAGGTTCTCATAAAAGCGATACTCCTATGTAATCCAAGGGATCTCACTATTATAACCCAGTAAACGATCACCGATGATAGTCTGCAATAACTTGGAGTGCCTGATGTCCGGAACAAGTTGAGCGTTTTAAGGCTGGACACTTGGACACAGGTATTACAACATACTTATTGTTAAAAACTCAACAAGCTCATAAACTTAAAACAAAGTTTTATTATTTGAGTATGTATTAACATTTTAAAACTAAGTAGATATGGACTAAGCCTACATAAACGAAATCACTTTTTCTTCATAAACAATTCTTGAATAGCATAAACTGGCAACCCCTTCGTTTCGGGCAAGAAGTAAAAGAAAAATACAGCAGTAGAGAAGCAAACAAAAGAGAAGAAATAGAAGACTGGGGGCAGGCCTACATAAGTCACCAGGAGATTGAAGACGAATAGAATGAGAAATTTGAGTATCCACGCCCATTCCAATGCTAACATCGACATGATGCTTTTTACCTGAAAAGAAGAAAGTATTAGTTTAACATAATTTAATAAAGTTTTATTCCGGGATCGAGAACCTAGCAAAAAGTCACTTTGTATCTGTCAAGATAGCATCTATATAGTTCGCACAAAATCATACAAGAGGTTCCGCTTTAACGACCATGGCCAATGCTGGGCATAAGTAAAATTATAGCTATAGTAAGTAATGACAGACATTAAACATGTTTGCACTATACAATTTCCTTAATTAAATCAAACAAAATAATTAATAATAAAATTTATAAAAAATATATATAAAAAAACTTATTTGAACCAAAACCTGCTGAACGGGAATCGGGATTACCCGAAATATCGAGTTTCTTAAACGAAAATAATGAATGACTAACCTCAGGTAAAAAGACTTCAGACATAACCACAACGGGCACGGTCCCTGCCCCAAACGTGTAGAATGTCGTGAACACGTATATGAAGATAGGTATCGTCCACTTTGGGCCCCACTCCGTCTGGATCTGAGTTCCTAGTACTATGCAGCAGAAGCCAGTAGCGATGGATGAATAAATTAGTAGGGGCTGGAAAAGATAACATAAATGATTGAATGAAGAAGGATCTCGCCCTATCCGTCAGATCACTGTTTCTAGAAAGGGATGGTGCTAGTTGACTTGTAAAGCCTCATCTCTGTCTGACATCGTAGTAAGATGATAGAGGATGCGGTTTGAAGAGGTGATCTCATGAAGTCGTGAGGTACTGTACTACCTGCCCGACCAAATGATCCTCATACACCTGCACGAAGGTACCAGGAGTTCAGAAATTAAAAAAAGTAGAAAAGTCTCACACGGGACAAAGGACTTCTGTGAGGGCCAATTTCTAAACACACCTCTGATTCTAACAGAAGATTCTGAGAGGCACGAAGACTCTTCTTAAAACGTGATTTTAGGTAACAGAAAACCATAATAACTAATAAACTAAGCTCTCACTCGTCTCCCAACAACATCCGTCAGGAATGCGGAGATAGACCCAGAGATAGTCATGACGACTCCCATCAGAATACTGCATAGGTTCGGCGAAATAGAGTCAGGAGGTAAGGCCTCTGCAAACAAGGGTTCCGCGTATACCATCACTACTGGAAACCCTTGGCACACGGCGGCTACTTGCAGGATCATTATCACGAAGAATTCGCGTTGAGTTGATGGCGAATTTTCTGTAAAAACAAAGAACAACCAAATTAAAATGATTCAAAAAGTAAGCATAAATATAACTGAAATACATACAAGAAGCCATGGTGATTTGTTAGACAAAATAAACAACTTACTGAATAATTGCCAGCATGATATTTTTTTATCCTCCAAGCTAGTCGCAGCATAATTTTCTCTCATCGTTGTCAAGGACTGAATGTCTGAAAATAAAACAAAACATTTTAACCTTTCCTTGTTTTCCTAACCAAAGTTTAACATAATACAAGTCTGGGCGTCTTCTCCGGTAGTCCAGCAGGCTAAGTGAATTGTGCTGGGCAAAGGAAACGCTCCATGAAAGACCATGACACATTCACTTTTTTTTTCGGTATAGCGTAAATAATTTAGAAAGGGTACGTCGTCCACCAAGTGGGTTGAATTCACTTATCCATTCCAGGACCCCCTATCCATTTCGAGTGTATTACGCAATACGAAAGTCGTTATTTTAAAAGTGTCGTCACCCTTGCCTGTAAGTATTCTTTGCCGAATTCACTTAAGTAATTAGGCTGCAGGTGTGCTGCACTTCTGATACGAAATTCTCATTCACTATTTTTTATGCAAGCAAAAGGTTCCTGTGGGATAGTCTACAGAAGCGGGACACAATTGGAACAAGGAAGAGCATATACACACCTTCTGAGTTATGGTTGAAAATCCGTCGTAACTTATCCATCTCACGCTGTACTTCTTTGGATGAGGTCTTTTTACTTCTGTAAAATGCTATTGATTTTGCAGCGTCCTGAAATAACGGAAATGGCTCTCTTTCAGCGGTAAATAATTTCGAATAGTTACCAAGATCACAGAAAATTACAGGAGTAATAAAAGTCGAAGAACTTGTTTACCACACCTCTTCTCTGCCTTGCGCTATGAGTGTATAAGGCGACTCCTTGAGTAGAGAAAGAAATAATACACCAACCACTGACAAAGAAAGACAGGCATGAACCATTTGTCTGTACGTTAAATAGCCTCCCAGGAAATAGGAAACCAGAATCCCGAAGCCATAGAACTGCATGGGACCTGAAGTCATGGTACCTGAAAATGGATATTTCATTTTAGACGTACGGTTAAAGTCATCATCTTACTTATAACATTACAATTGTAAAAGTATGGATAGATGTGCGTTTGTTAGTTACTAAATCACGCCAGAATGGGTGTACGAATCTAGATAAAATTTGGCACCACGATAGATTTTAGTCTGGAATCGCACATAGGCTACTTTTCATCCCGGTATCATGTTCTCTTGGGATAAGAAAACACTTTTCACGCGGGCGAAGCCGCTGACAGAAGCTAGTAGTTTCATAAATCTTGAAGTGAAGAAGAGGTTCAGGATAAACTTCTTACCTCTTATGGAGTCCTGGCAGATCTCGCTGATGTAAATAGTGGATTCAAGAAAGATTGCGAACCCGAGCCCTCCTATCAACATTGCAGTCAAAACAACTTCCACTTGACTTGTCAAAGCTATTATCGACCAGGCGATCTGGAATTGTTGCCATGTTTTCATAAAGGGAAATTGAAGTGACGAAGGAATGCAGTTTTCATATTAACCGTACGCTCAGCTGCAGCTGCGTTTGCAACTAACGTGGCTTATAACATGACCTCTTAACACCCTATAGTACACTGGTACTCACCACGAAAATCAAAGAAGTTAACATTACAGATTTCTTCCTTCCCAGCCTGTCTAATACCATTCCAGCAATAGGATTGGCTATCAGCGATCCTATAGCTGGCAGACTCCCAAATAGCGACACTTCTGTTGTGCCCATAGGGCGGTGTAGCGTGGTATTCTCAGACTTGAAGAGTATGATGGTGGACGATGGCCACGCCATCATTATGCCCATGTTTATGCAGGAACAGCATACTGGAATGATAGGGTAGTGGCATTGAGGATGTTTTTATAATAATGTTCAAAATCATTCATTAATAGAAACACGTTATAAAGATGTAGGTACTTACGTAGAGTAGTGCCTATAACTTGGAAGAAAATACCCATTATTCTGAACGCAGAACCCAGTAGTGACACAAATTGATAACTGTGTACCTACAATATATTTACAATAATGCGAAATGTCTGAAAGAAAATATTATGTGCACTGATTACATTTATACCATGTTCATCTCATATGGAAAGAGCTTTCTATTACCACAGACAAATCTATTTTTAAAGTGTAGTGTTCTCAGTGATCACTTCAACATAGTGTTTGGCTAACTAACTTTTTCTATAATCTTCATAACTACTTAAAACGTGCCTACCCATGATAAGGTCATGATTTATTAACTCTCTAAACTTGGCTATACCAAATAATTTAATTATTTTATCAAGTATCACTTAGATATTTACAGTTGTTAGCACTTGCGAATACACGTCTCCGAAGCTACTAAAGACAATACTACTGAATAGATACATCGACATCTATTCCGTATACTTTTATACTCATAAAGGTCAATACATAATAAAATAATAATAACAGAACTATCGAGACCGTACAATATTATTCATATTGTCGCTCGCAAAAAAATTGTCACGCCATGTTATCGTGTAATTAAAAACCTGTCTGTAGTTTTTACAATAATAAAAGAGCTGATTAATAATTAAGAGCTTGTGTGAAGAGTCGTTGAAATACACCATCATTTGGTAGCAGAACCTGGTCGCACCCCTGTAAGTAAACGTTTCGCAAAATGGCATCGACGAGTAATTGAAATATAGAACCACTAACCAAGTCAAATTATGACACATGGTGTTTACAAGCGCAAGCCGTCCTAATCAAATGCGATTTTTGCGATACCGTAAGCGGCGGTAAAAAAAAATAGTACAACGCAACAGTGCGCAATAATGGCGTGCGGCAACGAAGTTAGCGTTCAACAAAGAGGATTTGAAGACAAGAGCTGAATCTGTCACCTTTCGAATACAAACAAAGAAAGATCTGCACGAAATGTAAAGCTGTATGGAACAAACTTAAAGCTACGTATAAAAGCACCGGACCTGCGAGGAAAGTGACCTTGCTCAAGCAGTTGTTTTTGAAAGCTAAAATCCTTGAAATATACCTGGCCAGGAATGGTATTAAACAAGCCGAAAGCTCTGAAGTATACCACTTTAATAAAAGTAAACAAAAACCATTTTGCAAGAGCTGTAAAAAGAAAGAGCACACTACCGAGGCATGTTGGGGCAAAAAGAAAACTATAAATGAGAAAACCAAAGGAAATCAGAAAAGAAGTAACAAAATCTGTCTGAGTGCTGCGCATTCAAACGTCAATAAAGGAGTATGGTGTCTTGACAGTGGATGCTCGTCGCATATGTGCGGTGAAAAGTCAATTATTTCTACCCTGACTCCTGAAAATGGCAGCTTGAAGTTGGCATCTAACAAATACACTAGAAGATAGAAAGAAAATGAAGAGTAACAGTCAACACAGAAAAAGAAGGTTAAAACTTCAATGACACCCTATTGGTTCCTGATGTGACAGTTAATATAACTGTCTGTGGTAAAAATAACAGACAGAGGAAACAAGTCGTTTTTGAAAAAGACAAAGCTTACATAGTTGAGAAGAGCGGCGAAGTAACACTGACAGCACAAAGAAAGGAGGGACTTTACCATCTTGAATTTAAGGAAAAGAATACTTCTAATTACTCATCTAAATAATACAGCGACGTCATGGAATGGCGCCGTAAACTGAGCCACATAAATGAAAAGGATCTGAAGAAGATGGCTGCAGACAATCTTATGTATGGACTGAACCTGGTTAGTGAAAAATTTGAAACCTGCGTCAAGGGTAAGCTTTCAAGATTACTATTTCCAAGACAAAACGATATCTACACAACTGAAACGCTAGAAATCATCCATCCCGACAGACCCACAATCACACATCCCTTTGAGTTTGATACACTGGCAGGCTCAAGATACTATGTCACTTTTATCGATGATTTTACCCGATACTGCCACGCATATTTAATCTATAATATAAAAATGAATCGCAAAATGTGTTGGTAAGCGCATAACTCAACAACGCCTGGACCAATTTGGCCAATTCTTTTTTTTAAATGTTCGTTGAAGTTCAAAGATGGTTTTTACGGGGAGAAAAATTCTAATAATTGCCGGGAAAAAAATAAAAACAGCCCTTTTCTTTTTCCAATACAAAAGTTTTCTAACTAAAACGTAGAGTAAATTTGAGCTTTATTGCTATTGTATAAGCTATTTTTGCTTGGTGTAGGGTAGGGTAGTGTAGGGTAGGGTAGTATAGGGTAGGGTAGTGTAGGGTTGGGTAGTGTAGGATAGGGTAGGGTAGTGTAGGGTAGGGTAGTGTAGGGTAGGGTAGTGTAGCGTAGGGTAGGGAAGGTAGTGTAGTGTAGGGTAGTGTAGGGTAGTTTAGGGTAGTGTAGGGTAGTGTAGGGTAGTGTAGGGTAGTGTAGGGTAGTGTAGGGTAGTGTAGGGTAGTGTAGGGTAGTATAGGGTAGTGTAGGGTAGTGTAGTGTAGGGTAGTGTAGGGTAGTGTAGGGTAGTGTAGCTCCAGAGCCTTGAACATCAACGCCGAGTTGCCAGCTGGACCGTTTTTTATCTCTTGCATTTCGGGCAATAGAAATCGACCAATAGAAATCGAAGTACACAGCAGAGAGATGAAAGTCCTTCACATATTCCTAGCAATCTATATGAAGAAATTGTCGAAGTGAAGACCTTCGACGATCCTTTAGAGATCGCAGAGACCCCAGAAAATGGGAGGCCACAAAGAACAAGATACCCACCATGATGGACGAAGGATTTTGTATTAGGTGATACTGAAGAAGGTCACTTATTCACCGAAATCTGCAACATGTCTGATGAAAATGAAAATGAAGAATACTGTCATGATGCCATCAAAGCCTTTCTGCTTAAGATATAGGAGCAAACATTAAAAAAGATACGTGGAAAATTGAAGAGAAAAACCAAGATATGAAAGTCGTGTACTATAAGATGGTTTTAAAGAACAAAGTTGGCCCCCACAACAACGTCACAAGAAAAGCCTACGCCTTGTTGCGAGAGGCTTCACACAACGCTCCCGTAGTCAAACTAAGCTCGATCAGATCTATCATTGGCATAGCTGTAAAATTAAACCAGATGTACATAACAACCGCTTAACTGAGTGGTGAACTGGAAGAAAATATTTTAATGAAATACCCTGACTATCTCGAAGACTACCTGACACTGTACAAACGAGGATTTGACGTTCTATAATAAGACAATGGACATGCTAAAAGACATAAAGAGCATATCAAAGGAGAAGGTTTGCTGCCTTATTAAAGTAATCTATGCCGATTGCCTACTCATGTCAAAGAAAATTTAAGAAATCAAAGACCAACTTAATTCCAAATTCGGATTGAAATATTTAGGAAGACCAAAAAGACTTATCGGCATAGATATTATATATTACAAGAATTATGAGATTAAAATCAATCAACAAAAGTTTATTGAGGATACTGATTTTTTATTTACAGATTTATGCGGCACGCACTCTAGCCGATACACGCATCATCGTACTGACGTGGCCTGCTCAATCGTCAGACCTTAACCTAATCATGGTATAATAACATACTCCGTATACTTCGCCTGGTATTCTCTTCCCAGGATGGCCTAAGACTACGTCACGATAAGTGTTACCATTGATTGTCCTTTTTAGAAAATGTAGGTACTTTCTCATGTAGTTAATGAAAATAAAATAAATTACTAACTAAAATAACTATTTAGTAACTCATGTGATTCATCTATTTATTGTTAAATTTATTTGTATATTAAATTATTAGTTCATAATAGCTTTGTTAAGATAAACATGCATTTTGCTCGGGTAATTCAATCACACACAGTGGCAACATATCGAATTGACAAGTGTCATACTGACAACTAGCCATTTCATTTCTATTGTCGTGTCGCTCACACCTATAGCGTTGTTTCGCTCTGTGAGTAAAATACTGTGGCTCCCAAACGTTTGTGGTGAACCCGTGAACTTTGATAGATACTCAAGAAAAATTGTTAATTGTTCCGTAAACTATTTAATTATAATTTTTATTTTATTATTATTTTATACTTTTGTTTTTACAAAAGTATAAAATAATAATAATAATAAAATAATAATAAATCATTTATTTATCTCCCACAAGTACAATTTTGTTTCTATTTAATGTTACAAATATTGGAGGTACAAAGGTTTGTGGGAGTCAGGAATCCAAACTAGGATACCCTGTGCTATGGACTCCTGGCCCCCCTCGCCGAGATTGGGATTTACTCGAATATAGAATCAAATTAAATTAAATTAAATCGTTTACATTGTAAAATAATAAAAAATAAAATAAAAAATAAAAACGTGTGTGTATGTTTGTTAGTATGCGAAGTGTGAGTGTGACGTGGAAGAAGTCGTGTGCGCGGTGTGGTGTTGTGTGTGTGTGACAGAGAGAGAGTAGGATGGTGTTCTGTGTGAGTACGTATAAAAATGGATGTGTGTATGAATGTGTGCGTAAAAGGGTGGCGGTACGTGTTTATGAAAGACGCTAAACTAGGATAAGATAGTAAGCAGTTTTTCCGTTTCTTCGTAATCTAGTTCTAAAAGCCACTCTGTAAGCTTCTTTTTACATTCTATCTTAGACAATTTAACGATTTCAAGATTTTTGTTAATCTTATTATATAGTCTGCTTGCTCTGAAATTGAAGAAATCTTGGGCAAAAGATGTTCTTACCGGAGTTGTTTCACAGACTTCATAGAATCGCCTTGTGTTAACCTTCTTTTTAGCTGTAGCTATAGGACCCTCACATAAAAGGCGGTGTAACAAGGTTGTTTTATTTTCCCAATGAAGAGACGCTATCATATGCGTGGCTTCAAATTTGTAACTAAATTCAACTAAAATAACTGGTATGTATGTGCCTTTCTACAGTATATTTAATTTTCTACGCGTTGTAAATTCCATAATTTAAGTCATAGTTGTGTCAATACGCCTTTACCCCCGAACTAATTAACCTAACATAATTAGTTTTTGACTTATTTTAGTCAAGTCAAGTTTAGTGGGTTTTCGTCCCGAACTAAATAAAAATACTAATATGCAAACAATTAAAAAAAAGCAAAGTAATTAAATACAAAAAGTAACAAATATGACGATTTATTGAAAATTAAAAATATGTTGTACCTATTGTAATTTTTTTATCTTTTTCCCCACTAAAAAAGTTTGAGAACCGCAACGCAATCGATGACGTAGTCTTAGGCCAATCACGTGACCCAGCTGTCACGGGAGGAGACTACCTTATCTTATTATACCATGAACCTAATTAAGCAAGCATGGGACATGCTCCACAGAAGAGCTCTGCCGAGTATGGATGCCGTGCATACCCCACAAGCCCACAAGAACTTGTTAACTTATTAGAAAGAACGTGGGCGGCCATTCCTCAAAGTTATTTTGATGAACTGATCTTAAGCATGCCGAATCGCTGCGATTGTGTGATTCGTGTAAATGGGGGAAACACAGTTTTTTTTCATCTTCAAAAAAAAAAACTCATTTTTGCACTTTTTTCATTTAATTGACGACTTTAACTTAGGTTAATTGCCCACAATTTGCCAAAATTGCAAAATTCTTCATTTTAAAAACTTATAGTGATAAGCTCAATGGAGAGTCATATTTGGTTAATATAATTTGGATATTTTTTTATAGTTAAAAATCTACTTGATCCCTAGACACTTTTTATGTGTGTTCATTTAGTTTTTAATAATTTCCATTAAGAAGTCACTGTGTGAACGTCTCTTTACTTCGCAAAAGGAGAAACAGGCATGAAATGTTTTAGTATATATTTCACGGCAGTTTTAATATAGATAGAAAAGGTATTTAACATTTGTTATACAATGTCACACTGTAAATATATTCCAATTGTCTTGAAAATCTCGTATGATAATCAACATCTGAAGAATAAGAGACGCAAACTTGAGATTCACGCAGTGTTAGGATAATGTACTCTGTGCGCAGTGTTTTAGAAAAACAATTAGTAATAATTTATGCTACGTGGGCCAGGGTCGATGTCATGGTGGCCGACGAGTTTGCACGGTTTGATATTAAGTGTTTAAGATTGAGGCTATAATCTAAAGAGATTTTACCTTCCTACATTTATTTATTTTACATTTTTATAACTCATACATACATTTTTGATACGTTAATCATGTTATGATAAAATGTATCTAGAACAATTTGTAACTGGGATAAAATATATATTTTAAATTGTGATCATTTTGTCCTAAACAATTATCCGTGAACTGTAAACCATTCGAATAGTTGACGACAAGTAAACAGTCTAAAAAACGGTTCGTTCATTCAACGCCCATCACTACCAGGCCCCTCAGAAAGTATTGCGAAAAAAAGTTTTTATGTTTTTATATATGGGAGACTGGCCAGTTATAATGTTTTTCGAAAATATGATTATTTATAAGTAAAAATAAGTAAGTTCCAATTTCAAAATTTCCCTCCACATTTTTTGCGAGTTAATTCAAAGTATTGTGTCTCACTGAAATATGGATCTGCGCCGAGAACATTTTAGAGCTATGATTTTTGATTTTTGATTTTTTTTTTTCTAAGTGTCGCCTGAAACCGGATGAATCGTACGATAGACTTCAAATGGCATTCATGGATGAAGGCCCTTCCAAGGCAACCGTGTATCGTTGGTATAACGAATTCAAGCGCGGTCGACCAACTTTGGGGGATGACGAAAGAAGCGGTCGCCCTTTGACGGCTGTTACCGAAGAAAACGTGCTAGCAGTGAAAAATTTAATCCAAGACAATAGGCGAATTACATATCAGGAGATTCAACACATATTGAAGATTGGATCGGGAAGCGTTCACGAGATTCTACACAGCCATCTTCGCGTGAGGAGGATAGTATCACGCTGGGTGCCGCACAACCTCACCGATGCTCAGAAGCAGGCCCGGGTGGAATGGTGCCGTGATATGCTTAACAAATTTGAAGCAGGCTCGTCTCGGCGTGTTTACGACATCGTTACAGGTGATGAGTCCTGGATTTATCAATACGACCCAGAAACCAAGCGCCAGTCGACTGTTTGGGTGTTTCAAAATGAGCCAACGCCTACCAAAGCGAAGCGATCTAGAAGCGGGGGTAAGATTTTGATCGCTAGCTTTTTTAATTTGACTGGCCACTTGGTATCAATTCCCTTACGGGATCAATGAAGCATTAATGCCGAATGGTATACTACCAAATGTTTGCCAGAAGTTTTCTCTGTTATAAGCAACAAGCGACCAAACACAGGGCTCCGCGGGCTACTGCTCCACCACGACAATGCACCTGCGCACACCGCACTCAAAACGAGGGACTTCCTGGACAGCACGCCAGTCAAACTCCTGGGTCACCCTCCTTACAGCCCTGATCTAGCACCGTGTGACTTCTTTTTATTCCCAAAAATAAAAAATCAGCTCAAAGGGATACAATTTTCGTCGCCGGAAGATGCGCTGGCTGCGTTCGAGCAGGCTGTAAACGAGGTGTCTGCGGCGGACTGGAAAAAGTGTTTTGAAAACTGGTTTAGGTGCATGAATCTTTGTATAGAGGCTGGTGGAAAGTACTTTGAAAAGATTTAATAAAAATATATGTACGTATAGAACAATTTTTTTTAGTTTCGCAAAACTTTCTGAGTGTCCCACGTAGTATCAACTGTTATATATTAATGGCATTTCGTTTGTGATCCGTGATTGTTCTCCGTCTGTGTTTTTATAGTAGCCCTAGAAGGGATTTACTCGAGCGTGGCAGAAAAACATAAGGGGGGATACCTTGTACCCGGTTAAGTACCTCCACCAAATATGAGCCCCATATATAAGACCGCCCGTCAAGGATAAAGGGGCAGATTAGTAAAAAAAAATATCATCAGAAATTCTCGAGCGCGTCAGATTAAGGTAGGGTGACTTAATTACATGCTAAAAAGTGTATATTCCACTAATCTGACAATTTGAGAGTGACGTAAAGAAAGGAAAGGGATACAAAGTTGTAAAAAATCTTGTGGGAACTGCTGCAGTAGTAATCAAATCTATTGAGTTTTCTTCAAGCAATTACTCTATGGCATAGAAGTTGTTAAGTGATCGATTTGACAACAAAGGATTATTGGTGCAAAATCATGTATCAGCAATGTTTAATGTCGAATCAATCTCAAGGGAATCTTCGGTTGCTATAAAGAGTTTAATCGATAACCTAAATAAAAATTTGCGAGCATTAGAGACGTTAGGGGAACCTCTTAAATATTGGGGCACCTTTTGATTTATATTGTTACACGTAAGCTTGATCAAAGGACTTATCGTGAGTGGGAGGAGCACAAAGGTAGGATCGACAAAGATAGAACGATTAAGTTCGACGCATTTATGCAATTCGTACGTAATCGAGCCGATCTAATCGAGACCTTAGAACTAGTTCGCAATAGTCATTGCCAAACGCCAGGTAAATCAAGCCCTAAGGTCAAGTCTATGGTAGCAAGACAATCCCTTAATAGTTCTAGCACTGAATTAGACCTTAAAGTGTGCCCTAAATGCAATAACAGTGATCACACTTACTTTAAAGAATTGTCCACAGTTTCTCGCATTGAGCAATGACGATCGTCTCAAATTGCTACCTAGTTATAAAGTTTGTTTCAACTGTTTTTGTACAGGTTACTATGCTAATACAGTCAAACCTGGATAAGCGAGAGTTCAAGGGAGCCCTCTGTAGCAGAAGGACAGATAAGCAAAATCCCGGAATAGCAAAATCCCAGATTAGCATAAGGACAGATTAGCATAAAGGCAGATAATGTACTGGACTTGGGTTGATTGACAGACGAGCCAAGAGACTGATCGGCAACGATGCGCTGGTCAACTGAAAGCCAGAGCCTTGAACACCATTGAAGTCCATCAAGTTGGTATTTGGCAGATCCGTCCCAAAGGTGAGAGCAGTACTCCATGCATGACCTTTAGATAATAACTAAAGCAAAGAGGTCACAAATTGATAATAAGGTTACTAGGATTTCTAACTTTTTTGTCGGTGACAGTACATTATCTGCCTTTATGCTAATCTGTCCTTATGCTAATCTGGGATTTTGCTATGCCGGGATTTTGCTTATCTGTCCTTCTGCTGCAGAGGACAAGGGATCACAATCTCATTCTCACTTAAAGAGGTTTCTCACTAACCCGAGTTTCTCGCTAATGCAGGTACATGGGTAGCGTTTCTCTCTTATAGAGGTACGCAGCAATAACAAGTCACAGCAAGTACGAATGTAGTAAATATGTAATATAAAAAAATTATGTGCATAATATGCACAACATATATTATGTAGGTACATATTTTTTTTTAATAGTGTGTATATGTTACGTTCATTAGATTTCGACATATAAGTACATACTTTATAAGGGTAGGTATCAAGATGCTTACGAAAACAAAACAAAAATTAATGCACTATGTAATTTTATTTTATTTAGAACTTATTTACACTTAAAAAAATCCGTCAATTTCTTTTGGGTTTTCTGTGTTTGTATTTTGAATGTTTTTCTCTTCTCTAACTCATAAATTTTGTCGAATATTGCTTGATCAACAACCGCCGCGTATTCAAAGTACTGATGGACCGTCTCCAACGCATTTAAAAAAAAAAAATACAAAAACAATGGTAGGTAGTTCCACGAAAGTTAGGAATGAGTCATAAAATAGCAGATGTTAAATTTGTAATTTGTTTTGTCATTTGTTCCTCCTAAATAATATACATAAATAAATAAAGCTCGACTGTCGCTTATAGAGGTATAGATAAGTAGCAGTCTCACTTACGGAGGTCCATGAGGGGAAAACGACTCTCTCTTACAAAGGTTTCTGTTTCTCGCTAATAGAGGTTTTGGGAGCTTAAAATGACGGGATCTGGCTATTACTCTCACTTATAGAGTTTTCTCACTTATCCAGTTCTCACTTACCCAGGTTTGACTGTAAATGTAAAAAAACAGGTTGCAAACTATGCAAACGTAGCCATGACACACTAATTCACATGGATTCTAAAGGCACTATTGTGAGTACACTTCGTGATAATTCAAATAACAACTTGTCTGCATCTGCCTTACCGTCTACTGTCACTGATACAAATAACGTAGCTTTGTCAACAAACATTGCATCTCCCCGTGATCATAAGCAGCGAGATGTGTTGTCGACCGCCCTGATCAAACTGCGGGACCACAATGGTTGTGTGCATCATGTTCGCACGGTTCTAGTGGTGCTTAATATAACGTAAAGCAACTTAAAGTAGCGTGCTTATTATACATAGCATAAAGCAAACGCTATCGTGTCACTCACTTGGCGCTATTTGCTTAATTCGTTATAACGCAGTATCGCCCGAATCGCGCGAAACGCAAATTCTAAAATAAAGCAAGAAGCAGGGGGCGCCAGGCGGACGCGGCGACGCGACGGCGGCGCACGCTTTACGTATTATACCTACGCTATTTTACTTCGTGCTTTTTAGTGTAAACAGTGATAGGAGACGTAATAATATTGACAAAGTATAATTGTGTAAGTAAGGACGATTGATTGAGAGATTGTTTAATGTTTTGTTTTTGTGGTTTAATGGGTCAGTGGGTCGTCTTAGGGGCGGAGATTAAGGAGTTGGAGTATACGCTTAGGGGCACTATGATTAGCAAAGAAAATCAAAATAATTTTTTTGAACACATTTTGGCCATTTTTTTTCGCCAACTTATTACTCTTGTCCTTAGAAGCTATTTAAGTTCTGAGACACATGGTCCTATGACACACCGTTTCCGAATTATGGGCCTCTAAATTTTATTTTATTTTGTATAAAACGATCTATATTTCCAAAATGGTAGTATAGTATTCATGTTGGGATGCTGCTAGCATGGGGGTTACACAGGGGGGGCAAAATTGTGGGTTATTTTTTGCCTACGACACACCGTTTTCGAGATATTCGGATATAACAATTCGGAGGCCTATAATTCGGAAATAGTGCATCGTAGGGCTATGCTTTTCAGAACCTAAATGATTTTTATGGTTAAAGTTAACCCGAAACTGCAATAAAATTGGAAATTTCCGAAAACACTCCAACCGTTTAATGTTTTGTTTTTGTGTATATATAGTGGACGAAAATGTCTAAAAGAAATAGTGAATTACCAATATGCAACTTTAAGTAGTGATGTATAACTGAAAGTATCAAGGAAAGTTCATTGTTTATTTTTTACTGCTCCATTTTATCGTAATAAATTTATAAAAACGATGTAATATTTTAAAGCATGCTGTCTGTCCAACGAGTCCAACGCTAGGGTAGGAGCTGCGAGTTAACAGTCACCGCGCTTTGCTTTATTCGTGTTCGCCCCGCGCCCGTGCGTTATAAAAAAGCGCGTTTTAATAAAGCTTGTAAAATAACGCGCTTAAAATATAAAGCTTATAGCACTAAGCAAATTATTGACATATAGCAACTTTGAACACTACTACACGGTTCTGGATAGCGGTAGCACCATGTATGTTAACAACTAGACAAATAAACAAATCCATTATTGGTATCAACAATGTCACTTCGCGCGTAGCCAAAACATGTCGTATTAAGATGACGTCATTGGATGATAGTTTTACGTTCGAACGTCATTGTTTTGTTCTGCCATATATTACAAGTAACGTACCGTGCCGATATTAATATATTTATCGGTGCTGACCTTTTTTGGGAGTTGTTAGGATCGCAAAGTCTAAAGTTGGGTACCGGAAAACCAATATTATGTGAAACCCGTTTAGGATGGATAGTTTCCGGTCCAATTACTCAAAATTATATTTCACTGCTATCGAATGACGTAAATTGTAATTTTTCTAAAACTATTTCCGATGGCAACAGTGACTGGGTAAGGCTTAGAACAGAATTGACAAAGTTTTGGCAATTGGAGGCGGTGAATGCGAAATCCTCCAATTCTTATAAGCCAGAAGCAAAATTGTGAGAGGATAATTTCATAAAAAATACGACACGATTGTCTGATGGTCGTTTTTGTGTTCGTATACCCCTTAAGAAAGATCCTTTAGTTCTGGGCAATTCTTATAAGAAAGCTACACATTGTTTGCATTCTTTGGAGCGTAGATTAACGGTTAAGCCCAATTTGTGTATTGGTTATTTTATTCCGCATCATGGAATATTACGTGAGTCGAGTAGCACGACCAAACTTCGTGTTGTCTTCAACGCAAGTTGTCCTACTACAACGGGCGTGTCCTTTAATGAGCCTCAGATGGTCGGGCCACCTGTACAGGACGATCTATTGTCTATAATTCTTCGGTTCAGATTCTGTTCCTGTGTCAGGCAACTCGCCTGCGTCATTGGACTTGAACATTGGACCTAATGAGCCTGACAAGTTGCTTGGTCTTGGATGTTACAGAAAAAGTGATTAGACAAAAGATCTTGGGTTCAACCATTACCTATTGGGATTAGTGAACATTGGGATACTATAATAAAGTATTTGCATCTTTTAAATAATTTCTGTATTCCACGAATACGGAACTGCAACTGCAACTCATATAACGGAGCTCGAACTCCTTATTTTGACAGATGCCTCTGAGTCCGCATACGGTGCTTGCGCCTACATTCGTAGTGTTAATGATAAGGGTGAGCATTTGGTTCGTTTATTGATGGCAAAAAGTCGAGTGGCTCCAATGATATTCAAATAAACAGATATGTTATAAGCGCGCGCATTGTGAAGACTCGAATAGGAGACAATTGTAAACTTTAGTCTTTAGTCTATGTCACGCATGGCGAAGAGCGATACGCTTTGTTGAAACAAAAACAAAATTAAAAAAATGCCATTTTCAAGTATTTAGAACGTGTACCAATTATAATACCAAATCACATAAAACAGAAGGGATCTCCTACCATATGTAAGTGCCCAATACACCTCAATTTACTAATTTAATTCATATTTTTTTTCCTAATATTCTGATATTTGGAGGTTACAAAAGAGAACATTGGTGGTCAGAATAATGTTTGTTTACATTCACACGCAAGTGACAAACACTAGCTGTCTCTTTTTTTCTTTTTGGTTTTATCAAGCCATCCCTTTCGACTTGTTCACTACAATGTCAGATGAATGAAAAGTGTGTATGTGTGCTGCCGCTGCTGCACGGAACACTTTTTTCAATTGTTTTGTGAGTGTATAACGTATCTGTTTATTTGAATATCATTGAGTGGCTCCCATACAGCCTAAAATAATGCCGCGACTGGAGTTGTGTGGTGCGGTAATTGGTTCTCGACTCTGTGAGAAGGTGATGAGATCACTCCGAGTGAAGATCAGTCGGGTCTATTGTTGGACTGATTCGACCATCGTTTTGGTATGGTTACAGATGATGCCTACCAAACTTCAGCCGTTTGTACGCAATTGTGTTGCTGAAGTTGTGGATAAGGCGGCTAACTGTACATGGCGGCACGTCCCAACCGATCAAAACCCAGCAGACCTAATTTCTCGTGGTGTGGAAAACAGTGTTCTGCAGGGTTCAGATCTGTGGTGGTATGGACCAACATTCTATAATTTGAAAAGGCTACTCAGACGGGTCTAGACCCGTCTGAGTGGCCTTCTCAAATTAAATATCCAGGATTGGAAACGTTACCGGAGACTCGACCTAATGTAGTGTTAAATACTGTTATTAATGATTTAAAGTGAGGGTTTAATTGATTTTGGTCGGTTTTCTAATTACTCACGGCTAATACGTTCTGTTGCTTATCTATTGCGATCTATTAAGTCATATAGAAAACATTACCCAAAGACTAATTATTTGTCACATGATGATTTACACGATGCATTAAATGTAGTCATTATTCAAAGTCAATCTCAATCGTTTCCCGAGTATGAATTACTTTTAAATAAAAGGAGCCTACCTAAAGGCCTAAAGCCCTTCTAAAGTTCAATGTTTTTTTGGACGACAAAAATATAATCCGAGGAGGAGGACTTCTCGATAATTCAAATTTTATTTACAGTAAAAAGTGGACTGTAATAAAATAGGGCATTTTATTACAGTCCACTCATGAGTTTACAAAATTATTATTTTATTTCGAGCACCGACGGCTGATGCACGCTGGCCCGCAATTACAGCTAGCTTCCATTAGGGAATCTTACTGGCCAAGGAGGTCGCAAAATGGCGAAGGCCTGTTATCATAAGTGCGTTCTGTGTCATCGTATGAAGGGTAAGATCGTATCCCCGTTAATGGGTAACTTACCACAAGAACGCCTTCGTCCAGGTTATCCCTTTGAGAGCACGGGCGTAGATTATGCCGGCCTTATTATGTGTGCTAGTCGTCAAGGTCGTGGATGCAGGCTGGTAAAGGTGTACATCGCAAATTTTTATTTATTTTACAACCAAGGCCATCCATTTGGAGCTTGTTGGCGATTTAACTAGCAATAGTTAGTTACTAGCTTTGTCTCGATTTATTTCTAGGAGAGGTAAACCCGTTGATATTTTTGGGATAACGGTACCTCATTTGTCGGTGAGTACAACGACCTTTCAAAATTTTTAAAATTAAATAGTTCGTCCTTGGGTGAAAGTGTAGCGAACGATGGAATAAGGTTCCACTTTATACCCGCTTATACCCCGTATTTCGGCGGACTCTGGGAGGCGGGTGTCAAGTCAGCAAAATACCATCTTCAAAGAGTGTTGGGCAATTGTAATTTGACTTTTGAGGAGCTTTACACCGCACTAACTAAAATTGAAGCCATCTTGAACTCTCGTCCACTTACACCGTTGTCTTCAGATCCTGCAGATTATACACCGCTTACGCCAGGAATTTTTCTTGTTGGATGACCTTTAAATTCGTTGCCGTAACCTGACTACCAGGACAACTCTGCCAGCCATCTGTCTCGATTCCAAAGAATTGAACAACTCCGCCAACACTTCTGGAGCAGATGGAGTAAGGAGTATGTTGCAGAATTACAAGTGCGGTCCAAATGGCGTACCTGCAAGGATGGTCTAAAACTAAACGCCTTGGTTGTGAATAAGGAGGATACCGCCACTGAAGTGGAGACTTGAACGAATTGTGGCTGTTCACCCAGGAACGGATGGCATCGCTCGTGTCGCAGACATTCAGACGTCTACCGGTGTCGTTCGACGAGCCTTCAACAGAATCTGCCCATTGCCCGTGTCCTCGGAATCTGGTTGAAACCGTTGCTTTCAACGCCCGGGGGCATGTTGGAGCGCCTGATCATCACAGCATGGCAGCAACTCACTTAATGATTAATTACATCTAATTGCAATGCGCAAATGTATTCTTTTGTTCATATTTCACTTGCTGTACTTAACCCGTGTAGTCAACACCGAATATAGTATATTTTTTCTTGCACTGAGTATTCCTGCAGTTTTCATTCAACAAACCCCTTTATATTCCCGCACAACCTTTTATATTTCTCAAAGTAATTTCCAAAAGTCAAAATCATTTTATAAAGATTTGGCTTTTGGAAATTAAATTGAGGAATAATATTGAAATGACTATTATATGGAACCCGCCGACCTATTTAATACATGGGTGTCGTATACCGATAGATGGCGCTAGTATCATAATTCTAAGTGGTGACTCAAGTTTATCTGTGCCAAAGACCTTATACTTCGTAGTAAGAAATACGTATAAGGTCTTTGATCTGTGCTATGAAGTTGACGGCTAAGAAACCTGTCAGCGTCACTCTCAACGTCACGGCCGCTGGAGAGAAAGAGACTAGTATCTATAGGAAGTCTGTGGATTGGTATAAAATCATGTATAATTTGGTAAGTTATTACCTATATATCACCATGTAAAGGCAGAATTATAGACAGCGTTCTTCTAACTCAACACCATATGCTTTAGGATAGCACATAATCAGGCATAATGAAGGATAGGAAGGATAACTACAGTGTCAATTACATTAAGGGCATATATCGCGATTTCAACCCAGGTCATCGCTCCACCTTTTGGGACCTGGGAGCACTTACAAAGCTGCTACTTCTGGTACGATCATTCAGCTAAAATGACGATAAGGATTCACCTTACACGCCTTAAATTACCAGATTTTGCTAAGAGTTCTAAAATTTTTTGCTATGATGTACATACCTATAAAAAAATGCAGTAATATAGATGTGCGGTTCATTGACGTATGGTGTCACTAATAGCTATATACAAAATTGATAAACTGTAAAAGAAAACAACTAAACAAGCATCTACCTAGCTCGTTCCATGTTGAAGAGGCCTAGTATTGACGTAGGCCAAATTGCAGGTTCGATAATGATAAATGATTTTATTTCTGTAAGTTGATTCATTGTTCATGAGCGGTTATAGTATTTAACCTAATAATAAATAACATTCAGAAAAGGTTCTCATAAAAGCGATACTCCTATGTAATCCGAGGGATTTCACTATTATAACCCAGAAAACGATCACCGAAGATAGTCTGCAATAACTTGGAGTGCCTGATGTCCGGAACAAGTTGAGCGTTTTTAGGCTGGACACTAAAGCTGGGAACAAATTATGGGACGCGGCTGACGGACGCGACTTACAGCTGCGGCTGATATGTGTGCACAGTCGTATGGGACCGGCTGCCAGATCTCTTTGAGACGTCCAAACGCCCAAGGTCACGTCCGCGACTTACGTCCGATAGTTTGCACAATGTAATGTACATTCATTACCTAGATACTCTATAAGTCGCGGCTGTCAGTCGCGTCCGTAAGCCGCGTCCGATAATTTGTTTCCAGCTTTTAGACACAGGTACTATTTCACATACTTATTGTTACAAACTAAACAAGCTCATAATCTTAAAAAAAAGCTTTATTATTTGAGTATGTATTAACATTTTAAAAGTAAGTAGATATGGACTAAGCCTACATAAACGAAATCACTTTTTCTTCATAAACAATTCTTGAATAGCATAAACTGGCAACCCTTTCGTTTCGGGCAAGAAATAAAAGAAGAAAACAGCAGAAGAGAAGCAAACAAATGAGAAGAAATAGAAGACTGGGGGCAGGCCTACATAAGTCACCAGGAGATTGAAGACGAATAGAATGAGAAAGCTGAGTATCCACGCCCATTCCACTGCTAACATCGACATGATGCTTTTTACCTGAAAAGAAAAAAGTATTAGGTTAACATAACTTAATGAAGGTTTCATTCTGGGATCGAGAACCTAGGCAAAAGTCACATTTGTCAGGATAGCATCTATGCAGTTCGCACAAAATCATACAAGAGGTCCCGGATTAACGACCATGGCCAATGCTGGGCATATGAAAAATTATAGCTATATTAAGTAATGACAGATAGATCAAAATGTTTGCACCATACAATTTCCTTATTTAAATCAAACAAAAAAAAATGGAAAAAATATATATTAATAAAAACTTTTTAGAAATTCAACCTGCTGAACGGTAATCGGGATTGCCCGATATATCGAGTTTCCAAATCGAAAATAATGAATGACTAACCTCAGGTAAAAAGACTTCAGACATAACCACAACGGGCACGGTCCCTGCCCCAAACGTGTAGAATGTCGTGAACACGTATATGAAGATAGGTATCGTCCACTTTGGGCCCCACTCCGTATGGATCTGAGTTCCTAGTACTATGCAGCAGAAGCCGGTAGCGATGGATGAATAAATTAATAGGGGCTGGAAAAAGAAAACATAAATGATTGAATGAAGAAGGATCTCGCCCTATCCGTCAGATCACTGTTTCTAGAAAGGGATGGTGCTAGTTGACTCGTGAAGCCTCATCTCTGTCTGACACCGTAGTAAGATGATAGAGGTTGGGGTTTGAAGAGGTGATCTCATGAAGTCGTGAGATACTGTACTACATGCCTGACCAAATGCTCCTCATAGAACTGCACGAAGGTACCAGGAGTTCAGAAATCTAGAGATGAAGAAAAGACTCACACGGGGCAAAGGACTTCTCTGGGGACCTCTTTCTAAACACACATCTGATTCTAACAGAAGATTCTGAGAGGTACGTAGGCTTTACTTAAAACTTTGATTTTTAGGTAACAGAAAACCATAAAGTCTAATGAAGTAAGCACTCACTCGTCTCCCAATAACATCTGTCAGGAATGCGGAGATAGACCCAGAGATAGTCATGACGACTCCCATCAGAATACTGCATAGGTTCGGCGAAATAGAGTCAGGAGGTAAGGCCTCTGCAAACAAGGGTTCCGCGTATACCATCACTACTGGAAACCCTTGGCACACGGCGGCTACTTGCAGGATCATTATCACGAAGAATTCGCGTTGAATTGATGTCGAATTTTCTGTAAAAACAAAGACTAACCAAATTAAAACGATTCGAAAAGTAGGCACAAATATAACGGAAACACATACAAGAAACCATGGTGTTTTGTTAGACAAAATAATCAGCTTACTGAACAATTGCCAGCATGATATTTTTTTATCCTCCAAGCTAGTCGCAGCATAATTTTCTCTCATCGTTGTCAAGGACTGAACATCTGAAAATAAAACAAAACATTTTAACCTTTCCTTGCTTTCCTAGGCAAAGTTTAACATTATACAAGTCTGGGCGTCATCTCCGGCAGTCCAGCAGGCTAATTGCGTAAGTGAATTCGGCAAAGGGAACGCTCCATGAAAGACCATGACACATTCGCTTATTTTTTTTTCGGTATTGCTTAAATCATTTAGAAAGGGTACGTCGTCCACCTAGTGGGTTGAATTCACATATCTTTTCCATGACCTGTCCCCTTTCGAGTGTATTACGCAATACGGAAGTCGTTATTTTTAAAGTGTAAGCCCTAACCTATAAGTGTTCTTTGCCGAATTCACTTATGTAATTAGGCTGCACTTCTGATACAAAATTCCCATTAATTAGTTTTTATCCTAGCAAAAGGTTCCTGTGGGAAAGTCTACAGAAGCGGGACAAAACTAGAACAAGGAAGAGCATATATACACACCTTCTGAGTTATGGTTGAAAATCCGACGTAACTTATCCATCTCATGCTGTACTTCTTTGGATGTGGTCTTTTTACTTCTGTAAAATGCTATTGATTTTGCAGCGTCCTGAAATAACGGAAATGGCTCTCTTTCAGCGGTAAATAATGTCGAATAGGTACCAAGATCACAGAAAACTACAGGAGTAATAAAAGTTCAGTCACTTCTTTATCTTACCTCTTCTCTGCCTTGCGCCATGGGTGTATATGGCGACTCCTTGAGTAAAGAGATAAATAATACACCAACCACTGACAAAGAAAGACAGGCATATACCATTTGTTGGTACGTTAAATAGCCTCCCAGGAAATAGGAAACCAGAATCCCGAAGCCAATGAACTGCATGGGACCTGAAGTCATGGTACCTGAAAATTGATATTTTATTTTAGACGTACGGTTAAAGATCGTCATCTTACTTGTAATATTACAAATGTGCATGTTTAGATGGATGTGTGTTTTTTTGTTACTCAATCACGCCAGAACGAATGTACTGATCTGGAAGAATCTCGATTTGGCACTGAGATAGATAGTAGTCTGGAATAGCACATAGACTACTTTTCATCCCGGTATAATGTTCCCTTGGGATAAGAAAACACTTTTCACGCGGGCGAAGCCGCTGACAGAAGCTAGTTGTTTCATAAATCTTGAAGAAAATAAGTGGTTCAGGATAACTTTCTTACCTCTTATGGAGTCCTGGCAGATCTCGCTGATGTAAATACTGGATTCAAGACAGATTGCGAACCCGAGCCCTCCTATCAACATTGCGGTCAAAACAACTTCCACTTGACTTGTCAACGCTATTATCGACCAAGCGATCTGGAATTGTTGCCATGTTTTGTTAAAGTGAAATTGAAGTGACGAAGGCATGCAGTTTTCAACACTTTAACCGTACGCTCAGCTGTCGCGCTTGCAACTAACGTGGCTTATAACATGATCTTTTAACATCTTATAGTACCCTGGTACTCACCACGAAAATCAAAGAAGTTAGCATTACAGATTTCTTCCTTCCCAGCCTGTCTAATACCATTCCAGCAATGGGATTGGCTATCAGCGATCCTATAGCTGGTAGACTCCCAAATAGCGACACTTCTGTTGTCCCCATAGGGCGGTAAAGCGTGGTGTTCTCAGACTTGAAGAGTATGATGGTGGACGATGGCCACGCCATCATTATACCCATGTTTATGCAGGAACAGCATACTGGAATGATAGGGTAGTGGCATTGAGGATGTTTTTATAATTATGTTCGAAATCATTCATTAATAGAAACACGTTTTAAAAATGTAGGTACTTACGTAGAGTAGTGCCTATAACTTGGAAGAAAATACCCATTATTCTGAACGCAGAACCCTGTAGTGATACAAATTGACAACTATATACCTACAATATATTTACAATAATGCGAAATGTCCGAAAAAAGATATTATGTGCACTGATTACATTCATACCATGTTCATCTCCTATGTAAAGAGCATGCTATAAACACAGCCAAAGGCGGTACCCCGAGCAAAACGCCGCGCAAGCCGTTTTTTGTGCTGTTTTTAGGAGCTATCTACTCGTTATTTAAAAAGAAATATCAATTAATAAAAATACATTAAATTTCTACATAATATTGATTCTAAAATGGTAGATTTAGTTTTTTTTTTAATGTTGTATATATTTCACTAATCTACTTCCAAAAAAACATAAAAATGAGAAATAATTATTGATATTATGCATCTCCTCGTAAAGTGTTCATTAATATATTTTTTTACTAACACTAATGGATAGATTACAGGAGTTAGAGGGCGCTGCAGCGCAACAGTAAACAACGGCTCTGAGATTATCGTGTTAAAAAAAATATAAATACCCCGTGAAACAGTGCAAAACCCAATTAAAAAGCAAGTAAAAGTGAAAACAAATCATTCTATACTTAATATTATAAAGAGGAAAGGTTTGATTTTTTGTTTGTTTGTTTGTTTGTATGAATTGAATAGGCTCCGAATATACTTGGCAGATTTGAAAAATTCTTTCACTGTTGGATAGTCCATTTATCGAGGAAGGTTATAGGCTATATAACATCACGCTACGACCAATAGGAGCGGAGCATAAATGAAAAATGTTACAAAAACGGGAAAAAATATTCCTTTTTGAGAGCTTCCATTGCGTGCGCTGCGTAAATGGTTTAAGTTACGCAAATATCATGTATGATGGAATTGTTTCTCTTTAAAAGTTCTAAAAAAAAGTCCGTGACACCATATGTCTATCTTTTAAGGTGGACTCACAATAGCAAATTTTATGTTCTAAATTTTAATTAGATCAACGCTGCCGGTAGAAACAAAAGTTGGTTGCATTCGTATAGTAGTATATATATTATTTCTTATTCAAATAAATAGTTCAACAAGTTGGTAGGTAGATAGGGTAGGGTAGGTAGGGTAGGGTAGGTAGGGTAGGGTAGTGTAGGGTAGGGTAGGGTAGTGTAGGGTAGGGTAGTGTAGGGTAGGGTAGTGTAGGGTAGGGTAGTGTAGGGTAGTGTAGGGTTGGGTAGGGTAGGGTAGTGTAGGGTAGGGTAGGGTAGGGTAGGGTAGGGTAGTGTAGGGTCGGGTAGGGTAGTGTAGGTTCGGGTAGGGTAGGGTAGTGTAGTGTAGGGTAGTGTAGGGTAGTGTAGGGTCGGGTAGGGTAGGGTAGGGTAGTGTAGGTAGTGTAAGGTACGGTAGGTAGGGTAGATAAATGTTTGGTGTTTTTATGGCAAAACAAAGTTTGCCCGGGCCAGCTAGTTTTAAATAAATGTAGTTATGTGATGACTCTTGAAAGTTCATTATAAAGTGCAAAAAGTGAAAAAAAACTACCAACTTATTCTGCCTATAAATCGAACCATAAGAACATAAACATTGAAACATTTTACTAGAAATACAAATATCGTGAGTGAAAAAGTGTGTAACAATAACAATAACACTGTGAAACCCTGGATCAAATTAATCTGTGAACATTCTAACCTAAAAATTCCAAAAACGCACAATCACTGATCCGTTAAATGTAAGTTTTGGAAAAAGCGACATCTGTTACAAACCGGCTGAACTGTTTAGCTTTCATAGATACAAAGACTCCGATCTATAATAACAACCTAGCAGAAGTGCATCGTTGAAGTTAGTACCACAACATTTCGCTAGAGGGCAGGAACATAAAAAATGGAACAAATTACAGAAATGTTAAAAGTTTTGCAAACAAAGTTCGATGAACAATCAAAAGAGCTAAAAGAAATGAAAGAGAGTATTAATAAAAATATAAATAGTATAAGTGAAAATATAGATGAAAAATTTACTAAACTCGAAACAAGACAACAACAATTAGAAAAAATTACAGAAGAACAAGCACAAAAAATTCAGAAATTTGATAAAATATTAAGAAAGAAAAATCTGATATTTTTTGGGGTAGAAGAAACTGAGAATAGCTACTTTAGCTTACTGAATAAAATTTTAGATATAATAAATAATATTATGAAAGTAGACTGCCAAGAAGGAGATATTGAATGCGTTTCGCGCATGGGGAAAAAATCTGACAAGATAAGACCTATAATTGTTAATTTCGTTACTATGGGCAAAAAAATAAAATTACTCAAAAACAAGAAAATGCTGCAAATTTCTGGTACTTTTTACATTAAGGAAGATTTTCCCCCAGAAGTTCTTGAAGAGAGAAAGAAGCTAAATATCCAACTACAAAAAGAAAGAGAACAGGGAAAAAAGGCATATTTAAAATACAACAAACTAGTAATCATACCAGAAAAAGTAAATACTCAACATGAACGTCAAAAAAGAAACTTATCACAGTCACCGGAAGTAGTGACAGCTGTTGAGAGAGAACAGAAAAGTACCTCTAAAAATCCAACCAAGAAAAATAAAATGGATATGTACCTAGTAAGGAATAAACCCGTAAATACAGAAATTAAGTCCCCATCGAATCAGCTGTTAACTAAGAAATGACATAAAAAAGCGACCTCTCTATGTCCCCCACCACGGCCGGTCACCGCGGGGGTCACAGACCAAAACCCTCCACTCCACCCTATCTACATATGCACATACAATGCTCGATCATTATTATCAGATGAAAGGCTGCTAGAGTTCAAGGAATCAGTATCATTTATCAAGTACGACATCATCGGTCTATCAGAAATCAGACGTACAGGTTATAATATAGAAGAAAGCAAAGACCATATATTCTGTTACTTTGGTGAGACTAAAGGCCAATATGGGGTAGGTTTCCTCATAAAAAAGCACCTAAAAAATAACATAGACAGTTTTACTGCAATCAACGAACGAATCTGCATATTACACCTGAATTTTGAGAACACAAATCTATCCATTGTCCAGGTTCATGCGCCGACCTGTGACGCAACCGAACTGGAAATAAAAGAATTCTATGATCAAATACAAGAATCTCTTAAATATTGCAGAAAAAACCTTATAGTCATGGGTGACTTTAATGCCCGGGTTGGTCAAAAATTGGGAGGCGAAGACAGAATATTGGGAAACTCATGCTTTGGAAAAAGAGACAAGAGAGGTGAAACTCTACTTCAGTTCTGCTGGGCAAATAATCTTTTCGTTATCAATAGCCTATTCAAAAAGAAAAGCAGCAAAATTTGGACATGGCTTTCTCCAAATAAAAATAAAAGCCAGATAGACTATATACTGTCAAATCTAAAAAATAAAATTACTAACATTGAAGTGATCAGCAATCTGTCGTTCCTGAGCGACCACCGACTTGTGAGAAGTACTCTATTGTTAACCAACACCAAAAAATCGAGAGCCACATATAAAAGTAACAAATCTTCACTAAAAACTATAGATGAGCAAGAAAAGTACACTGAAGCTTTAAAGTTAAACATTTTGAACATAAAACTAGAAGAAAATGATGATGTAGAAACGTACTATGAAAAAATTAAACAAGCAATCGATAAAAGTTTAAAGTCTATACGTAATAACAACACACAAACAAAACGACACTACGTTATCTCAGACAGAACAAGAAATCTCATTACAAGAAGAAACGAATTAATAAACAAAGCAAAATTAACATCAGAAGAGAAAAATGAGAAATGTTATTTATATAAAAACATCCATAAAATTATAAGAAAAGAATATCAAGACTACAGACTTACAATAATTGAAAAATATCTGAAGAAGTCAGGCAGTGTGAAAAAAGGTATGAAAGATTTAACAACATCTAAGAAATGGATTCCTTGCTTGAAAAAGAACTCCACCTGTAACAGAGAAACGTTCTCTAGGCCTGGAATAATAAAAGCCGCCACTGAATTTTATAGGGATCTCTACACTTGCAAAATGCCGTCGAGTATAGAGACTCTACCTCTACAGAGAGTTGATACTGCAATACAAAGATTCTCTGCTCAAGAAATTTTGGTCAAGATAAAGTCTTTAAAGAAGGAAAAGAGCAACGGTCCAGACGGTATACCAAACGAAGCCATTTCAACTCTCCTAGTGCAACCTTTGACCACCATGTTCAATAAAATACTAGACGACAGAAAAATTCCTACTGAATGGGCGAAATCAGACATAGTGCTGATCTACAAGAAAGGAAACCCTGCCGACATAAGTAACTACCGACCAATCAGCCTACAATCAAATCTCTACAAGCTATTTGCTTCATGCCTCGAGAAACGCCTTGCGAAATATACCGAAGAACACCAGCCAGTGGAGCAAGCGGGATTTAGAAGTACGTATTCAACTATAGACCACATCCACTCATTAGAACTAATTATAGAGAAATACGAGGAAATGAAACGCCCACTCTACCTAGCGTTCATCGACTATGCTAAAGCATTTGACTCTATATCCCATACCAGCATGTGGAGAGCCTTACAGGAATGTGATGTACCATCGGAAACTATAGAGCTCATACAAGACATATATAAGAAAAGCACAAGTAGAGTAATATTAGATAAAACAGGCACGAAAATTGATGTATGTAGAGGCGTTCGTCAAGGTGACCCCCTCTCTCCCAGAATATTTATTACCGTTCTACAAAGCATCATGAAAACATTAAAGTGGAAAAACAAAGGTATAGACATCAACGGTCAGTTTCTAAGTAATCTCAGATTCGCCGATGACATCATACTCTTCGCAGAAAATTCATCGCAATTGGAGTCAATGGTGAATGAAATTAATTGTGTCAGCAATGAAATTGGTTTGGAACTAAACACATTGAAAACCAAAATTATGACAAACAGCATTAAGGCACCCATACACATTAACAATGTCTTACTAGAATATGTCCAAGAGTACACGTATCTAGGCAAACAAGTGTCTTTTAAAAAGTCTAGACATCAAAATGAGTTACTGAGACGTGTAAACATGGCGTGGAATAAATTTTGGAGCATGAAAGAAATTCTAAAGTCCAATATTTCAATGAAGCTGAAGAAAATTGTGTTGGACTCTTGTATCCTACCTTCTCTCACCTATGCATCCCAAACATGGATTTTCAATAAACAAACCAGGAACAAAATATTAACAACACAAAGAGCCATGGAACGGAGCATTCTTAATCTAAAATTGATACACAAAAAGAGAAGCACAGATATAAGAAAAACAACAAAGTTGATTGATGCTCTGGAACATTGCAAAAGACTGAAATGGAAGTGGACCGGCCATATTGCACGTATGAACGAAGACAGGTGGGCCAAGAAGATAACTCTGTGGAAGGGACCTGTTGGCAAGAGAACCAGAGGCAGGCCAGCGGAGAGATGGCTTGATGAAATTTTGAAAGCAGCGGGCAAAGATTGGACTGAAAAAGCGAGGGACAAAACTACATGGAGAAAAATGGAGGAGGCCTATACTCTATAGAGAGGTCCTTAATAAATAAATAAAGTAAAATCAAGAAAGAAATATAATTATTGAATTGAACTGTAAAATAGTGGTATTTAAATTGAATAAATTTATAATAATAGTAATTTAATTTAATAATTGTAATTGTATTGAATAATTGTAAAATAATGAAATTGCATGGAATAGTTATATAGTAATAATATTTTAATTTAATAATTGTATTGTAACAGTAAATGAATTGAACAACTAGATATTAATAATAATGATTGAATTGAATAATTACATAATAGTAGCGGACAATTGAACAATTGTATAATTTCTTAAAGAATTAATTTATTTGATTTTACTAATATGCATGCTCATAAATAATATCATTGTAAATTGAATTTTATTAAGGAAATAAAAGGCTTTTTTATTTATTATTTATTTATTAATGGATAGACAATTTAATAACGAACATTTTTGTAGAATTATTTTTTTCAAAAGACCAAAATTCGATTTTATAAAGATTTTATTCTAAAATCTTGGCGTATTCACTACTGTAATTCATGCGCCACCAGTGCCGCTAGACCAATAGGAACGCTCATATCTCATGCAGATTTTTTGGTCAGGGTACCGTCTTAAGTGTAATGTTCTCAGTGATCACTTCAACATAGTGTTTAGCTAACTAACTTTTTCCATAATCTTCATCAGTTTACTACTTAAAACTTACCAACCCACTCAAACGTGAAGATAAGGTCAGGGTTTATTAACTCTCTAAACTTGGCTAAAAGAATAAGTACCAAATAATTTAGTTATTTTTATCAAGTATCACCTAGATATTTACAGTTGTTAGCACTTGCGAATACACGTCTCCGAAGCTACTAAAGACAATACTACTGAATAGATGCATCGACATCTATTCCGTATAATTAAATACTCATAAAGGTTAATACAAAATAAGCATAATAATCCATACTAATAATATTTAATCCATACTAATATTATAAATGTGAAAGTAACTCTGTCTGTCTGTCTGTTACCTTTTCACGCTTAAACCGCTGCACCGATTTAGATGAAAGTTGGTATGAAGATAGTTTGAGACCTGGGAAAGGACATAGGCTATATAGGTAGGGTAGGGTAGGGTAGGGTAGGGTAGGGTGTGGTAGTGTAGGTTAGAGTATTGTAGGGTAGTGTAGAGTCGGGTAGGTTAGGGTAGGGTAGGGTAGGGTAGCGTAGGGTAGGGTAGGGTAGGGTAGGGTAGTGTAGTGTAGGGTAGGGTAGTGTAGGGTCGGGTAGGGTAGGGTAGGGTAGAGTAAGGTAGGGTAGGGTAGGGTAGGGTAGGGTAGGTTAGGGTAGGGTAGGGTAGTGTAGGGTAGGGTAGGGTAGGGTAGGGTAGATAAATGTTTGGTCTTTTTATGGCAAAACAAAGTTTGCCGGGTCAGCTAGTAATAATATAAATGTGAAAGTAACTGTTTGTCTGTCTGTCTGTTACCTTTTCTCGCTTACACCGCTGAACCAATTTAGATGAAAGTTGGTATGAAGATAGTTTGAGACCTGGGAAAGGACATAGGCTTTTTTTTTATAAATCACTAAGGGGGAGAAATGGGGGCTGGGGAAGTTTTGTATGAAACTTCTTATTATGGCTTAAACCGCTGAATCAATTTAGATGAAAGTTGGCATGGAGATAGTTTGTAACCCGGGAAAGGACAGAGGCTTCTTTCTTCTTGATAAAACACGAAGGGAAAGGAAAAGGGGGTGGATTAATTTTGTATGTAACTCCTTCTTATTAAGAACAGATTAAGATGAAATTTTGTATGGCAATAGTTTGTGACCATGAGAAGGAAATATGCTACTTCTTTTTGCATAAAGTACGAAGGGGGAGAAATGGGGGGACGCTTAATGTTGTATGAAATTTCTTATCATGCAACTTTTTCTTACTATGAACCGATTTAGATAAAATTTGGTATGGAGATAATTTGAGACCCTGAAAAGGACATAGGCTACTTCTTTGTGCATAAAAACCTAAAGGGTAGAAATGGGAGGGGTTAGTTTTGTATGATTTTTTTTATTATGGCTTAAACCGCTGAACCGATTTAGATGAAAGTTGGTATGGGAATACTTTGAGACCCAGGAAAGGACATAAGCTACTTTTTTTTCATAAAACACGAAGGGGGAGAAAAGGGGGAGAATTATGTTTGTATGTAACTTTTTTATCATGCAAGTCCTTCTTATTATGAACTGATATAGATGAAATTTGGTATGGAGATACTTTAAGACCCTGAGAAGAACATTGGCTTCTTCTTTGCACATAAAAATAGAAGGGTTTTGTGTGAAATTTCTTATTATGGGGTACAATTCACTTCAAACTTTGCGGAAATACTTCCATAACAAATAAATAAAGTGTATTGTTTGTTTTAATTACCCCTAAAAGGGGGTTGGGGTTGTAAAGATAAGATGTACAAATTTTCTTTATGAAGCTGAATTTTGGCAGGTGGTAAAGATAATAAACGTTAGTTAAGAAAGGATTTATGTAAATTCGAATTTTAATAGGGTTATGAATGGAGACGAAGTGGAAGGCTAAAGAAAAGATGGATAGACTGTGTGAGGAGTGATATGAAGGAAAAGGGTGTCCGTAATAGCGTAACTAGGGACAGAACGGTATGGAAGAGGAAAACGTGTTGCACCGACCCCAAGCAACAAGGGATAAGGGCAGGAAGATGATGATGATGAAGAGGGTAAATGGGAAATGGGTCAATGTGGCGACGCTTGGAGGAGGCTTATGTCCAGCAGCGGACGTCTTTCGTCT
Organism: Orthosia gothica; assembly: GCA_949775005.1. Taxonomy (NCBI): domain Eukaryota; kingdom Metazoa; phylum Arthropoda; class Insecta; order Lepidoptera; family Noctuidae; genus Orthosia; species Orthosia gothica. The sequence goes on from OX459035.1 coordinate 25,469,555, forward strand.
GATATGATGATGATGATGAAATGGAAAAGCTGATCTTTGCATGAAACTTTTAATTGCGGCTTCCGATTTGTTTGAAACTTTGCAGGCATGTTTTTGATAACAAATGATTGAGATCTGCATATTTATTTAGATTATGTGATAGGATGAGGCTTTGTATTACACAATAAGGGCAAAATATAATAGGTGCCAATATATTAACAGGTATGAGAAAAGGGGAAAGCGTGTTCATACGACGAATCTCAATAATCCCCACTGAACTATCAGTTCAATTCAAAAGACTCCAGTTTCTTATCAAACTTTGTTTTGTTATTACTATTAACAAAGCTCAAGAGGGCATTTGGAAAAGCCATGTTTTACCTACGGCCAGCTACATATAGCTGCTGATGTTCGCGTATGTCCAGGGCCCAGAATTTGTACATACGTATTAGCACCAAATTAAAGGATATACGATATAGTATATAGCAGCTTCCTAAAATGTTATACCCATGATTAACGGCATAATTAAGGAATGTCAATTAACTGTAGATAAAAATTATGATAAAGTGGTATCTTCAATTCAGAGCAAAGCAGAATTTATGACTCTGTAGTTCATTTGTTTCCTTTTGTAACTAATTAACCTTTACCTGTATTGACCAACGTTTTCAATTTATAAGTCATAAGTCATTTATTTGGGAACAATATACATTGTGTAGAAATTTTGTAAAATAAACAAGTAGGTACCATTAAAACATTCCGATCGATAAAGAAAGTAAAAAAAAAGAAAAAAAACTAATATAAAATGTAACAAATTCAAATTAATAATCAAGTACATTCCGTTTACAATAATCAATAATAAAAATAAAAATAGATCAAAAATAAAATAAAAAAACTAATTGTGATAAAATGATCAATGATACAATATTTCATTTAAAGTTTGAATAAATCAATAATAAAAATACAATGTCAATGGTACAAAAATAAAATACAAAGAAATCAATAAAAGTTCAATATATACCCATTAATTAAACAATAATAAAAATAGAATGTCAAAAATATAAAAACATTGTTATAAAATAGGTCAATAATATGTCAGTAGTAGTCTATGAATAACAACAGTAAAATAAAATGTATGGTATTTAAAAGTACTTCAATTTATTCCCATTTCATTTACCTAATTTTGCCTGTGTTCCACCAAATATACTGAATGTGCACCAAAATATGTTCATATAAGTCGACGTAGCCCCGCTGCGCGGAGCTCCTATTTCTGTCTGCAGGGTCAAAAGTAACCTAACACGAACGAGATGACGGTAGCTGAGTTCGCTCGCTTTGCTCGCTCACTTCAGCTCCCGTCATCTCGTTCGAACCTAACCTGTCCGTGTCGGGGTGCCCTAAGTTCCCGAGCTCGCTTCGCTCGCTCTTGGACTGATTCTTTGACCATAATTTATCCGTAGATCAACTAATATTTGGTGCACGATCAGTATTTTAGATGTACCTTTAGATTTTTGGTGAACACAAAAATATTATCCAAATAAAATGTCAAAGATAAAAAAAAAAATTATTACAAGAGATCAATAATAGTGTCATCCAATAATATAATCTATGAATAATACAATAATAAAAATAGCATGTCATTATAAAAATATCAATATTATTTCAAACATACGAAAAAAAAGTTCATAATCAAAAATATTTAATTTACCGTTCGTTTTTACGTTAATGCTTCCTGTACCTACAGGCTGAGTTTTCCAAGTGGGCGTGACCAATTGGCAATTCATCACTATGAAGAATAGCACAAAACAATCGAAGGAGTCAGGGGCCAATTTTTATTAAAACTGAAATTGCAACATTGGATATTTCTCACCCTGTATGTCGACAATCACAATTAATTGACAATATCTATATTAACGCGGGTGAAGCTGCAGGAAACAGCTAGTATAATAATAATACTGGACACAGCACTATCGAAGCCGTACAATATTATAAGTAATGCGCTCGCAAAAATGTTGTCACGCCATGTTATCGTATAATTAAAAACCTGTCTGTAGTTTTTACAATAAAATAATTTTTAATTGTGTTTATCGTTGAAATGCACCATCAATTGGCAGCACAGCGTGGTTCACTCCCCTGTAAGTAAACTTTTCGTAAAATGGCTTCGACGAGTTATCGAAATATAGAACCGCTGACTGCTGATTAAAAACGATTATTACGATATCGTAAGCGGCGGGAAAACAATGAGTACAACGCAACAGTGCGCTATAATGGCGTGCGGCAACGAAGTTAGCGTTCAACAAAGAGGATTTGAAGACAAGAGCTGAATCTGTCACCTTCCGAATACACACAAAGAAAAATCTGCACGACATCTAAAGCTGTATGGGACAAACTTAAATATACGTATCAAAGCACCGGACCTGCGAGGACAGTGACCTTGCTCAAGCAGTTGGTTCTGAAGCGAATGACCAATGATGAAGACATCCGTGATCACCTTAACTAATTTATGGATATTGTGGACAAGCTCGCCGATATGTAAATAAAAATACAACCAGAATTGCTCAGCATAATGCTACTCTACATCTGCCAACGTCATTTGAAAACTTCCGTATGGCTATACGGCAGTTTTTTTTTTAATTGAATCCAGAGACACATTGCCCAATCCTGACGACCTGAAACTTAATAAATCCTTGATGAATACCTGGCCAGGCATAGTAGTGAACAAGCCGAAAGCTCTGAAGCATACCACTTTAATAAAAGTAAACAAAAACCATTTTGCAAGAGCTGTAAAAAGAAAGGGCACACTACCGAGGCATGTTGGAGTTAAACTATAAATGAGAAAACCAACGGAAATCAGAAAAGAAGTTACAAAATCTGTCTGAGTACTGCGCATTCAAGCGTCAATGAAGAAGTATGGTGTCTTGACAGTGGATGCTCGTCGCATAAGTGCGGTGAAAAGTCAATGTTTTCCACCCTGACTCCCTAAAATGGCAGCTTGAAGTTGGCATCTAACAAATACACTAGAAGATAGAAAGAAAAGGAAGAGTAACAGTCAACACAGAAAAAGAAGGTTAAAACTTCAATGACACCCAATTGGTTCCTGATGTGTCAGTTAATATAACTGTCTGTGGTAATAATAACAGACAGAGGAAACAAGTCGTTTTTGAAAAAGACAAAGCTAACATAGTAGAGAAGAGCGGCGAAGTAACACTGACAGCACAAAGAAAGGAGGGACTGTATCATCTTGAATTTAAGGAAAATAATACTTCTAATTACTCATCTAAATAATACAGCGACGTCATGGCATGGCACCGTAAACTGAGCCACATAAATGAAAGGGATCTGAAGAAGATGGCTGGAGACAATCTTATGTATGGACTGAACCTGGTTAGTGAAGAAATTGAAACCTGCGTCAAGGGTAAGCTTTCAATATTACTATTTCCAAGACAAGACGATCTCTACACAACTGAAACGCTAGAAATCATCCATCCCGACAGACCCACAATCAGACATCCCTTTGAGTTTGATACACTGGCAGGTTCAAGATACTATGTCACTTTTATCGATGATTTTACCCGATACTGCCATGCATATTTAATCAAAAATAAAAGTGATGTGTTCACAATTTTCTAAACATATAAAAAAAAGTCAAGACATTCCTTAACAAAAAAATAAGACATCTGCAATCAGACAACGGGACCAAATACCGCAATAAAGAATTCGACAACTTTCTCAAATCAAATGGCATCCAAAGAAGATTGATCACAGTCTACACCCCGCAGCAGAACGGGATAAGTGAGAGAAAGAACAGATCGTTATTGGACATAGCGAGATGACTATTAATCGGAGCTAATGCTCCCAAAAAGCTCTGGGCAGTAGCAGTATCTACTGCTAACTATACCTTCTTAATCATAGCCCTTCAAAGGCTTTAAATGGTAATATACCTTTCACAAAATGGATAGGACAAACACCGTCTGCCAATCACCTTCACGTCTTTGGCAGGAAAAATTTCGTCTTGAAAAAGAACAGACGAGGAAAACTGACACCAAAAATCAATGAGGGAGTATTTATGGGCTACTCGTTGACCTCAAAAGGCTACCCGAAGATGATGACGAAGTGATAAGCCGAGATATCAAAGTCACAGAAACAAAGTACTTTGAAAACAAAGATTCGAACTATGAAAGCCTTGTGGATGAAGAGGAGCGTCGCACAAATAAACCCGAAATTGGACAGAAAAATAGACCAATAAATCAAAACAATATGCGACCAATAGAAATCGAAGTACACAGCAGAGAAATGAAAATCCTTTACATATTCCTAGCAATCTATATGAAGAAATTGACGAAGTGAAGACCTTCGACGATCAAGAAGCCACAAAGAACAAGATACCCACCATGATGGACGAAGGATTTTGTATTAGGTGATACTGAAGAAGGTCACTTATTCACCGAAATCTGCAACATGTCTGATGAAAATGAAAATGAAGAATACTGGCATGATGCCATCAAAGCCTTTCTGCTTAAGATATAGGAGCAAACATTAAAAAAGATACGTGGAAAATTGAAGAGAAAAACAAAGATATGAAAGTCGTGTACTATAAGATGGTTTTAAAGAACAAAGTTGGCCCCCACAACAACGTCACAAGAAAAGCCTGCGCCTTGTTGCGAGGGGCTTCACACAACGACCATGAATAGACTACAACGAGAAATACGCTCCCGTAGTCAAACTAAGCTCGATCAGATCTATCATTGGTATAGCTGTAAAATTAAACCAGATGTACATAACAACCGCATAACTGAGTGGTGAACTGGAAGAAAATATTTTAATGAAATAACCTGACTATCTCGAAGACTACCTGACCGAAATCATGGTTGAGAAAGTACAAACGAGGATTTGACGTTCTATAATAAGACAATGGACATGCTAAAAGACATAAAGAGCATAGCAAAGAAGAAGGTTTGCTGCCTTATTAAAGCACTCTATGGACTCAAGCAGGCAAGGAGGCAGTGGTATAAGAAACTCGACACAGAACTATAAAGCATAGCTTTCACAGCATCAGAAGCTGACCCATGTGTATATCTACTGGAGAAAAGAGGAGCCTAAATTATAATAGTAATCTATGCCGAAGATCTACTTATTGCCTACTCATGTCCAAGAAAAATTGAAGAAATCAAAGACCAACTTAATTCCAAATTCGGATTGAAAGATTTAGGAAGACCAAAAAGACTTATCGGCATAGATATTGTGTATTACAAGAATTATGAGTTTAAAATCAATCAACAAAAGTTTATTGAGGATTGTCTCCAAAAATTTCGAATGGAAGATTGTAAAGGAGTACTACTCCCATGGTCTGGCCTGGCCTCAAGCTAAACAGAAATGAAAAAGATAAATCCCAATGCTCCCAGCTTCCATACCAAAATCTAATATGTACTACCAAGTACATAATGTACTTGGTAGTCGCAACTCGACCTGACGTATCATTTGCTATAAGCTACCTGTCACAATTTAACGACTGCTATAACGAAGAGCACTTCAAGTGTGCAAATAGGGTACTTCGTTATTTGAAGTCGACAATGAGTGTCGGTTTGACATTTAAGAAAACACAAGATGATTTGTACGGTATGCCAGATGCGGATTGGGGTGCATGTAAGCTCGATCGAAAATCATTTTCAGGGTACTGCTTTAAATATGCAGGAACAGCTCCCTCCGGAGCAACTGGACAGTTTCTCAACTGGACAGATTATCAACTGGACAGAACGTGTACAATCCATGACAAAATTAAAATAGATGACTAGGGAATATAGACATTATGAAAAAGTGGTCCAGATAGGAATGTGGACGATTTGCTCCGAGGGCAAGGGCTGACTCTTTTCAAAGCGGCAAGATTGAAGATATTGAAATATCTGAATGTCTAGTTAAAGACTTCTTTATTAATGATGATGGTAGTGCAGATAAAATAATTGAGTTTGGCAGTCAAGCAGCAAGAGATTTAATAAAAATAACAGACATATGTTATAGGGATGGTACCTACATTCAAAATTGCACCGAAACCGTTTTACCAGCTTTTCTCGCTTCATGTTGACATAACCAAGTGTACCGATTATATTAACTTTGTACCACTACTGTTTATTCTTTCACCAAATAAGTCACAGCAAACGTATATACGAATGTTTAGAAAAAAAATATATCATAAACCTCCATATCGTTTTTGAAGACCTATCCATAGATGACACGTATGGGTTTGATGAAAAAAATAAAAATTGTTTCAGTTTCAAGTACGGGAACCCCCAACATTTGTTGTTTTTAGGGTTCCGTACCCAAAGGGTAAAAACGGAACCCTATTACTGAGACTCCGCGGTCCGTCTGTCTGTCTGTCTGTCTGTCTGTCTGTCTGTCTGTCTGTCTGTCACCAGGCTGTATCTCATGAACCGTGATAGCTAGACAGTTGAAATTTTTACAGGTGATGTATATCTATTGCCGCTACAACAACAAATACTAAAAACAAAATAAAATAAATATTTAAGGGGGGCTTTCATACAACAAACGTGATTTTGTTGCCGTTTTTTACGAAAATGGTACGGAACCCTTCGTGCGCGAGTCCGACTCGCACTTGGCCGGTTTTTTTTCTATTTTTGTGTTAAAATCTTAACGCGGTTCACAGAATACATCTACTTACCAAGTTTCAACAGCATAGTTCTTATAGTTTCGGAAAAAAGTGGCTGTGACATACGGACGGACAGACAGACAGACAGACATGACGAATCTATAAGGTTTCCGTTTTTTTGCCATTTGGCTACGGAACCCTAAAAATCTAAAGAATTGAAATTTTCATTTACTTAAATGGTCGGAAATTGACACAATTGTGTATGCAATTAGCACTTGTGCCAAACATATTAATACCCGAGGGCTTTTTGTCAATAAAGCCTTTTCAATTATTTCACTAATTATTGGATGACGAAAATTACGACTGAACAGTTATCATGTTACGGAGTAAAATTTAGGACTACTAACGCTAAGAAGGTTGGCACCTGCCAAAATACCAAAAAAACCATGCCTTTTTTTGTTTCTACAGTTATTAAAAAAGGAATCAAAAATCAGTGATACCAAAATAAATAATAGTTACTATCACTGTGAGGAAACAAAACGTCGGTCAAAGCAAATTTTGATTGATAAGCAGATACAAAATATATTATCGGACTGCGTTAACGAAAAAATTTCAGTGTCATGACTGCGACTGACATGCTTAGAACGCCTACGATTATTAAAATTATCTGAATATTAGTTTTCGCCCCGTAATCAGAAGTTTTTAAATCCAATTGAAGTTTTTATTTAATATTATATTAATTAGTTACCAAAAAAATCTCAATACAAGACAGGTCTTCTTCTTTTTTCGTGTCTTTGTGTTATATAGATTTTCCTTGAATAAACACTTTTTTATATTTAATACCTATGATTCATTGTATAACTTATTTTTTTCACGACTATACTCTGTCCAGTTGATAATCTGTCCAGTTGCGAAACTGTCCAGCTGAGAATCTGTCCAGTTGAGAATCTGTCCAGTTGCTCCGGAGGGATTTAATTGACGACATTATCTTAGGTTAACTGCCCACAATTTGCAAAAATAGCAATTTTCAATTATTTTTTTTTAATATAGGTATAAGTTCTTAACTTAATCATAGAAATTAAAGTAAGAAGAGTCAGATTTAGTAAATATTATTTGGATAATTTTTTATAGTTAAAAATGTACTTGATCCCTACACTACGACACTTTTAATGTGTGTTCATTTAGTTTTTTTTTTATAATTTTCAATATGAAGTCACTATGTGAAATTCTCTTTACTTCGCAAAAGGGAGAAACAGGCAAGACAAGTTTTAGTATATATTTCACGGCAGTTTTAGTATAGATAGAAAAAGGTATTTACCATTTGTTACACAATGTCAGACTGTAAATATATTCCAATTGTCTTGAAAATGTCGTATGTCAATCAACATTTGCAGAACAAGAGACGTTAACTTAAGATTCACGCAGTGTTAGGATAATATATTCTGTGCGCAGTGTTTAAGAAAAGCAATAGATAATAATTTATGCTACGTGGGGCCGGGGTCAATTTCATGGTGGCCCAGTGGTTAAGATCTCGCCTCTCGTGCTTGAGGTCTTGGGTTCGAATGCAGGCAAGTACCAATATGGCTTTTTTCATTAATATTATTACGTACTTTCTAAGTTTATCTTGGACATCACTGACAACGGTAAAGTAAAACATCGTGAAGAAACCTGTAGACAACTGCGTAAGTGAATTCGGCAAGAAAAAGGTCGATTGATGGCAGTCAAACCCTTTGCCTTGTCGAATTCACTTACGCAATTAGGCTACTGTAGCTGATGTCCGCAACTCTATCTCCAAGCACGTATTTTGCGTACACGTGGGATGAAAATTTATTCATTCGATCCACCCCAGCTCCTTCAGAAAGGACAACAGCGCCTTGGTGTTACTGACGGGTACTTGGCTCACTGAAGTATTTCGCCCTGAAACTAGCGATTACTGCTTAGGATACACAGCTTAGGAGCAAGTGTGCTGCTGTCTCATCCTCCTCCATGCATGCTCTGCACAGTGGGCTGTCCGTGATTCATATGACAATAAGGTGCTTAACTCATTCGCTGCGGCGATCAAAATTACGCTTATTAGCCAAGTGCGGATTGGTTTTCGTCGTGAACGCCGATGGGCGTCCTCCGCACCTGATAAGAATAATATAAAATGCCGATCAGCGTTTTGAGCACTGTTTGTAACGGATAAAAAATCAATATATCTTTAAGAGACATCTTGTGCCAAACATGAGAACCAGCTTGGCTAGGGTGTGTCACCAGTTGATCGTGTCGTGACACTGGATGGCGTTGCTATCTGGAGTTACTAATTAATGATAAAATAAAATATGAATTTATGTGTATCAATTTAATTCAACAAACACACAATTCAACACTAAAATAATAAATGGTTAACTTCTTTAAAATATCTACATAAAGAAAAACCATAGACATAAACCGGTCTATTGGTCAATCTTCAATGTCTATGACTGACAAGAATGACACTTCTTTTTCATTGGAAATATTGGCAGAAGACACCTGCTATAAACTTTTCATCCCAATAAGAGCTCACAAAGGCAAATAAAATGACTCGTAGGCGGCAGGGAACAAGCCCCAAATATAAATAAAGAATGTGTCAGCAGGCGCTGTGAGTATTAGTTGAATTTATCTAAATTTCCATACTTGTGAAAACATGTGCGTGTTTGATGCTCATTATGCATTTCTTCTCCTTGGCAGGGCACTCTAGGATTCATTTTAAATATAAATTAAATAATAAAATGGTCAAGGATAGGATCGTAGCAGGTGGCGTTCTGTAGTTTCTGCCTACCCCCATGGGAAAAAGGCGTGACTTTATGTATGTATGTATGTATGTAAAATGGTCAACTATAACTACAATTACTGAAGAAAACAGCAGTTGAACTCCAGCATTTGGTACCGAATACAAATAGCATTTTAGCTTGCACGAGGCTGGATTATAGCTTCCCAGGCGAATGATTCTGCTTGAGACATCATACCTCCGGTATTGGAGATAATGGGTAAATTGTATCCCATATAAAAGAAAGTTTCATTTTATTCTATTTACCTCAAGAAATTGTGATGACGGACTGTATGTTCAACAATTAAATTAGTTGACCAAACTGTGTGACTTTTACTTCAATCAACTTCATGCGAAACCATACCCTACATAGTCACATGCTGATCACCTACTCTTGAGCTAGCTGGTGAGTAAGGCAAACTGACAAGCTTGGGAACTCGGCGACGGTGTTCAAGGCTCTGGAGCCTTGACTTAACCATTGCCTCATCACCGATGAGCGTCTTCGGTCGCTTTTCGATCTACTCCAGTGCCTCGAGCTGGTATTTGGCAGATCCGTCCCAGAGATGAGAACAGTACTCCATGCATGATCGAACTTGCGCTTGATACCAATTGAGGAGCTGTTCCAGCGTGAAGTACCTTCTCACCTTTGCAAGGATTCCCAACTTTTTGGCAGCCAACTGAGCCTTTGCCTCAATGTAAGGGCCAAAATTGAGAGTCGATGACAACGTAACGCCAAGAAGCTCAAGATGGTCCGTTATTGGTATGGTAACATCTCGGAAAGTTGGAGCCGGTTCAAATTGGCTCTTTTTAGCGGAAAAAAGACACGCCTGGGTTTTAGCAGCATTAAACCTGACCAGATTGGCATGCCCCATTCGGAGACTGCCTGCAAGGACAGGTTCAAATGCTCCACCATGGCCTCACGGAGAGACCGGATCTGCGGACTGGTAGCCCATGCATTGGACAAGTATCTCTCAGCAACAGTGCTGTCGTCTGCATACCCAAAGGTTTTAGCAGATCGTTAATGTGCAGCATTAATAACCAATTGGTCAGATCAGCATCTATAACCACTCGGATGGACAGATCTCTCAGGAAGTCTGCAATCCAATCACATAGACCAAATGAAGGAAGCTTACTAATGAGGCTTTCATACCAGATCCAGAAGCCTTCGAGATATCGAGGGAGAGGGCAAGCGCTTCCCCGTGGTTCTGCAGCACCCTACGTACATCCTTTTGATGGATGCGAATGTCCGACATATTCGTCTTGCATTTATCAGGCGAAAGAGGGGGTCGCGCGTCACCAGGATTCAGACGAGAAGATTCCGCAAAAAGAGAGGCAAAAAACCACCAGCAGTAGTGGCAGTGGTTGAGCGCATGAACCTGTCCTTGAAGGCAGTCTCCAAATTTTCCTAAATATGTTATTTACATATTTTGTGTTTAATTGTACATAACCGTCGAACGAGTTGGGAAAGATATGAAATACGGCTTGAGACGAGTTGGCACGGTTTGATTCATTAAGCCCTTAAGTATATTATGTGTTTAAGATTCAGGTTATAATCAAATAAGATTTAACCTTCTATTGTTCAAGTGTAGACAAAGGTCTAATTAAGTTAAGTTTTTACAACAAAAAGGAATCACTGCGTTTTTAATTCGGGCTAGTGTTATATTAAGTACCAAGTTGTTGTTTAAGTGTAGACAAATACCTAATTAAATTAAGATTTACAAATAAAGGAATCACTGCTGTTGTAAATTATAATCTGTGCTCTATAATGATTGTCTATGTTTGTGATTGAGTAGTCATCACTGGCCTCGTTTAAGTCCTGGAAGTCCTGGTGCATGTGGTTGTGCATGAAGGGCAGCACAGGAGGAGACGCATATCCTGTGAAGAGGCTCAAAACTGGCACTGTGTTTGAGAGTTATTTGGGATGGGTGGATACAGCATCGAGATTGGCAGTTAGCGTTTAGGGGATGGATGTTCTACCAGGGGTAATGAAATATGAATAGGTGGGGTGTTTATACGAGTAAATGATAAATGATAAATGATAAATGATTTTATTTCTGTAAGTTGGTTTGTACAAACGCTTTTACATGTCTAACATATTTTTTTTTTTAAACTAGATGAGGTCGGCGTTTCATATCTGACTACTCTGAGAAGAAAGGCCGAAACAAACTCAGAGGTCACAGTCTCTTTTAAAGTCCTGACAAAATCTTGGTTCGATCATGTGAAGACCATGTAGACTGATGTCTGAAATGGTCTTTTGAGGAAAGAACCAGCCAGATTGAGTGGACCTGTCCAGTCAGTGCACGCATTTGTCAATAACCGAGCAGCTCAACTCAGAATTTAAGGAGCTCAACGATTCGACGAACAATACCAAAGAAAGGACATTCGGGTAGGCCGCATAAACTACTCAAACTGCCAGACCATGATTAAAAACTAAGATAAATTAAAAAACAAAATAATGATCCACATCGTCTTCACATTCACAATAATTAAAATAAAATAATATAATACTTTAAAAAGTAAATATTCTTGTCATTGCAAGAAAACAAATAAAAAAAAATAAAAAAAATAACAAAATTCATGGTGCAAAATATTTAAACAACAAAAAAAACTAAATTAATTTAATTGGAGCAGCTCACTCCCAAGCCGTTTTATCCTCAACGTAATCTTTAATGCTATAAAACGCTTTTTGGCACAACTTACGTTTAATGAATGATTTAAATTTATTAAGACTTAGATTTTGTACGTGGCTTGGAAGCATATTATAAAAGCGCACACATTGACATCTAAACGAGCCACCTATTTTCTTGAGCCTTGTTGTAGGTATTACAAATTTGTGTTTGTTCCTAGTATTTATATTATGGATATCACTGTATTTTTTAAACAATTTTATATTTTTATGGGCATATAAAAGATTTTCATAAATATACTGAGAAGGCACAGTCATTACATTAATCTCCTTAAATTTCTCTCTGAGAGAGTGTCTCGGGCTTAATTTATAAATTGATCGAACAGCTCTTTTCTGCAAAACAAAGATAGTCTGGATGTCGGCGGCATTTCCCCACAACAGAATACCGTACGACATTACACTATGAAAATAGCTAAAGTATACTAAACGGGCTGTCTCTATGTCCGTTAAATTACGAATTTTTCTAACAGCATTTGCTGCGGAGCTTAGCTTCTTTGACAATTTATCTATATGTGGGCCCCACTGAAGCTTAGCATCCAAAGTTAAACCTAAGAATACTGTGCTATTTTCAGGATTCAATTCTTCGCCCTTTATCAGCACGTCAGTTTTCACCTGCCTAACGTGAGGTAGGGTAAACTTAATGCATTTCGTTTTTTTTTCATTAAGAAGTAAATTGTTAACATTGAACCAGTGAACTACTTTTGAGATCGCGCTATTTACATCGTCAGTAACCAGCTGCTGACGTTTAAGTTTAAACAAAAGTGAAGTATCATCCGCAAACAACACTATATTATGGTTATCCTTTATGAGGTAAGGCAAATCATTAATATAAATAAGAAACAAGAAAGGACCAAGAATCGAGCCCTGCGGGACTCCCATTGCTACTATAGATCCAGGATCTTCTATCTCCTTCCATCTTCTTCCATTAACGTCAACGCTCTGAATCCTATTACTCAAGTATGAAGTAAGAAGATCCAGAGCGCTGTTCCGGATCCCGTAGTGGCGGAGTTTCCTGATTAGGGTTTCATGAAGAACACAATCAAATGCCTTGGACAAATCACAAAAGATGCCCAAGGCATCGCACTTATCCTCCCATGCATTATAAATATGTCCCAAAAGCTCAACACCGGCATCAGTAGTTGAACGACCCCTTGTAAAACCGAACTGTTTGCTATGTAATAATTTATGTTTATTAAAAAATCTTTGCAATTGCTCTAAAATTAATTTCTCAAATATTTTACTAAAAGTAGGTAGTACTGAAATAGGTCTATAATTTGTAGGGTCTGATGTACTACCTGATTTAAACAAAGGTATTATTTTACTATTTTTCATTAGGTCAGGAAACTCCCCACAGTCGATACAATTATTAAAGATAATAGCTAAACTAGGTGCGACAATATCAATAATAGACTTGGCGACTTCAACAGAATGACCCCACAGATCAGCAGTCTTTTTAACATTTAATGTGTGAAAGGTTTTAATTATGTCTCTACAAGTAATATGTTCAAAAATAAATTCCGAATCGCAAACATTAACATTTTCTTTTAGCAAAGACTCAGCAACAGAAGGTGATGAGTTTAAGGATTTAGTAGTAGAAACGGGAATATCTGAAAAGAAATTTTCAAAGGCCAGTGCGACTTGTGAGTCTGATTTTATGATGTTGTCATTAATAGACAGGCTGTAGTCAATATTTCGGTTACCAGATCCTCCCGTTTCACTATTAATAATATTCCAAGTCGTTTTAATAACATTACTACTGTTTTTAATCTTCGAACTCAAATAACGCGACTTGGCCAAAAAACAAACTTTTTTAAATAATTTTGAATAATTTCTAACATATAAATTAAATTCAGCAGTGTTTACATAAGTCCTTTCATCGTACAGCTCATAAAGCCGTGTTCTACTTTTATGAATACCAATGGTAGCCCAATCACTGAATGATGCATTACCATTAACGGAGATTGTCTTGGGAATAAAGGTGGAATTAAATTGTTTACAGTATATACTAAAAAAATCATCATATTGATGATTAGGTTCAGCATGAATTGGCAAAATTGGTAATTTATCAATGAGTTTAACTTTAAAAGCTTTCAAGCGACTTGCAGTTTTGGGGTTAACAGTGATATCCTTTTTAGCCACTTTGTTGTTTTGGATTGGTATAGTAATCCTCTGCCCGCAATGATCAGAATCTAGTAAATTTATAATTTCTTTGTGGACTGGTACAACATTAGTATAAATATTATCTAAGCATGTGGCACTAGTAGGGGTTATTCTTGTGGGCTCCAAAAATAGGTTTACAAGATTGTAGGACTGAAACAGACTTATTATTTTACTACAAGAACCTGAGTTTTCCAACAAATTAACATTAAAATCACCACAAGTTATAATGGATTTATTAGTGTTACAAATCTTGTGTAACACTTCATCCATTACCTTTTCAAAGCAGTCATACAATCCTGAAGGGGGTCTGTATACACTTAATACAATAAACTGCTCCAATTCTATACAAGCTATTTCAACTGTCCGCTCAACAGATAGGCTCACAATATCCTTACGGTCTTTAAATTTAAGCTGGTTACTTACTAAAATCAAGGAGCCACCATGTATAGCATTAACTCTGCTGAATGAACTACCAACCTGGTGATTATTAAAATTGAACAATAACTGGTGGCTTTTAAGCCAATGTTCTGTTATACAAAGAATATCAATACAGTTAAAATTCATAAACAATTCTACTTCTAAATCTTTGTTCATAAAGCCTTGAATATTTTGATGCACCAGGTTAATACTATTTACTGAATTAAAACTTTTATTTGATTTTATTTTGCAATTTTCATTTTGTAAAATTTTGCAAGAGGTTGACTCTATTGTCCTAATTTGTAATTTAAATTATTATCAATATCAATTACTGATACCAAATTATTGTCTGAATTACATAACATTTCTTGGCATTGTTCAATAGAAACAAGTTGTTTAGCCAAATTCTTGGCTGTAATAGAAAAATAATATGATAGCGACACAGCTATCTGTCTTTTATAATAAAAAAAATATCTTTTGTCAAATAAAAGTGATTACCAACGTAATTGTTAGTGTCAATTAAATGGAATAAATTACTACTATAAGTTAAATTATGTAATGTCCTATTCAATTCAAATCTAAGATTGTTTTCTTCCTGTGGCAAACTTTGGCTGTATGGGAAAGTGAACATCACAATTTGTTTTAAACTAAGGTCGCACAAAGATCTATAATGTTGGAGTAATTCTCCTTTGTTCACATTACCCCTATTACCAATAAATATTAATAATGTAGTATCCTGGTTAAAATTACATTTAATAACTTTTTTCATTATGTCAAATAAAGAACAACCAGGCATACAGTAGTTCATAATTGAGTGTCCTGGATATTTATTTGTCAACAAATGGCCTAGATCCTTTCCAATTTCATCACAAAATAATACTATTTCTGTATTTACATTATTTTTAGGCAAACAGTTAGTAATTTCTAATGGCAAACTGGCACTAGACTGCGGTATGGTGGCATCAAATATTGTCAATGAATGGTCCGGCGTGGGTTCAACAGATGGTGGTTGACACTGATCACATTTGTTGGTTTGTGAGCTCACCAGCTCATTCATTGCCAATACATATTCCCTCATTTGGTTTTCAGAGGCTGTATACTTGATGGTCATAGAACTAAGTTTCTCCTGTAGTAGGTCAAGTTCATACTGCAAGTCTTCTGTGTCAGTTTGGTGTTTCCTAGTACTTTTTTCTAAGTTATATGAATACATATCTAACTGTTTAAGTAGATGCAATCTTTCTCTATTAAGTTTTACATTTTTGATGAAGAACCTTTGTTTTTTGACCATTTTCTTGGTTTTAACTATGTATTTGTTAATTTTAATGTACTTTTTTATTTTATTTTTACTAGTAACTACCCTCAATGATTTAATTGATTTTGAATCATCATGACCTGTTAAATCTATTGTGTAAGAGGGGTTTATTGCAGTAACCATTGATGGGGCAACAGGCACCAATTCATTGAATAGACTTTGATTCAACGAGGCAGTGATGTTTAAATTTGTAGTTTCAAGTTGTTCAATCTGACTTTGAGCCTCATGTAGCTGCTGTTGTAATAAAAAATTGTGAGTAGGTGACTCTTGTCTTTCCGGGGAAGTTTATCTCGTGCTGGTAAAATGTGCAAAGCAGCTTTTCAGATTTACGTTTAAACCAGCTAACTTTTATGAGAGCAGCACTAGAAAAATGTGCCTATTATTTCGTAAAGGTGCAAGTAGTCCCAACGGGAATCCCCCTCTTGGCATAATATTTTTAGGCATAATGTTGTTTGGCGTAACGTTTTCGCATATCTTTTATCAGAATAATGATACTGCGGCATAATAATACTTTGGCATAATGCAAAGGTTAGCATAAATGTAATTTGGTCTAATTTGTTTTGCCATAATTTGGAGTTGCATAAATATTTAAAGCATAATATTTATACGTCATAATAATTTTATGGGTAACGACAAAAATTAAAATACATACGGGTAAAATGTAAATTTTCTAAAAATCGAGAAATTAATATAGATTTGAATCGATTGAAAATTGTTTTACATTAGCTTAAAATATCTACTTAAATAATTTTGATATAAGGACTCAAATGAATTAGGTTAAGATGCGGCGGGTGGCCCTTGGGCCACCCTTAAGCCGCGAACATGTTCGTTTTATTCCAAAGAACATTATGTGTAGATATCATTATGTGTTTATAACATTATGCTTTATTAGAATTTGCATCATTATTATTATGCTAACAGTATATATGGAAATAAACATTATGGCAAAACATTTATGCCTAACAACATTATACATAATGATCATTATGCTGAATGGAATCCCTTTTTTTCGCATAATGTTCTTTTTCCTAATATTCAATTCAATTCAATTTATTTCGGACCATGATCCATAATTTGTTAGTAATAATAATACACTTACGAATATGTTAGTAAATTTACACAATTTAATTATGTCGTCCTAATTACAATAATAATCCATAAACACAAGATAAACACATAAAAATAAATAACAGACAAATAAATTAACAAATAATCCAATTAGTTCATATATCTATTTCCCGTTGCAATGGAGCCGCCGCTGTGCAAGCGGGTCCAGTACCCCAGGAAAGGGCAGTCCGGTTTATCCGCAATAACCTTCCTGAAGGTTATTGCGGATAAACCGGTTGACCCTGTTTACGCTCCCCCGCATCCTGTACATCAGGGATGCTGTCCTCTTCCGCATTCTCGCCTGAAAACTATCAGTTTTTGCTGCTGCAAACATCCCTGATGCACTACAGAAACGTGGGAGCCCCAACATTACATTACAAGCCCTCGTACATCGCGCAAACCTGCGGGCCAGCATATTGCATCGGACTGACAACGCCCTCCGCTCCCTCTCAATCTCATCGTCATCGTGCAGATCCTCGTTTAAGATGTGACCTAAGTATTTAAATTTTGCCACCCTCTTTAGTGGTACACCATAAAGGCACGCCGGAGGTACTACCCGAGGTTTATTGGTACCTACCCGGAACACCATAAACTCACTCTTCCCCACATTGTACAAGAGGCCATGTGATTCGGCGTATCCTTCACACACCTCAAGCAACCGTCTGAGTCCGTCAATTGAAGGGCTCAGCAGTACCATGTCATCGGCGTAACTTATGCTATTTATCATCTGCCCATCGATGGAGCATCCGACACCTGTACCGCTGAGCTCCTCAATCAACTGATCGACGTATAGGCTGAAGAGGGCCGGGGACGTCAAACCTCCCTGTCTGACCCCACAATCCAGACCATAAGTCCCGGACAATACACCCGACCATCTGACCTGGTTAATTTGATTGTCATACCAATACTGCAGAAGGTCAACTAGCTCATCAGGTAGACCCTGTTCGCGTAACTTTGACCACAGGATGTCATAATTAACCAGGTCAAATGCCTTGGATAGATCCAAGAAGGCAGCGTACACCGGTGTGCTTCTGTCAGTGTAGTACCTGACGGTGTGCTTGAGCGCCAGAATAGCAGTCTCCGTGGAAAGCCCAGCCCTAAAACCAAACTGGGCATCCTGTAGACTGAGCTGATCAGTTACTCTCCGCTCAATCACACCATCCAGCACCTTTGCAGTTATAGTCGCCAGGGATATTGGCCTGTAGTTAATCACACCATCCAGCACCTTTGCAGTTATAGTCGCCAGGGATATTGGCCTGTAGTTAATATACTTAGTTAATATACTTCGGCATAACTATTTTGCCATAATTTGTTTTGCCATAATAATTCGTTGCCATATTTTTTTTGGCCTACAGTTTATGTTGGCATAATTATCTTAGAAGCTAATTTGTTTGGTATAATAAATAAATAAATAATGTATTTGGCATAATTTTAATTCGCATAATGTTACTAGCCCTAATGACTATTAGCATAATAGTATTAAGGAATACAAATTTGAATTATTTTACGTGTTTTATTTTGAATTTTCATGCAAATATTTTATTATATTATATATGATATTATGTAACTGTTGATTATTGATTAAAAATTAAATTGCGACAAAAGTTAGTGACAGAAACGAATCGCTGTAAAACCGACTCCACGTAGTCTTAACAGATAGACAGACAGAAAGACCGATAGACATACAGACAGACAGACGGACCGCAGAGTCTTAGTAATAGGGTATCATTTTTACCCTTTGGGTACGGAACCTTGAAAAAGTTGTAAAACGAAACGGCTCTTACGTTATAAATATTACAAGAATAAAAATATTTTAATAAAATTAAATATATTTATCGGAGGAAGGTAAATGATTAATAGTTGGGAACGATGAAATATCGCTTGTAAAGTTATTAATTCAGTTTTATTTAATTGGCAACATTTAGCTTCTGATTCAAATTTCAATTAGATTTTATTCGATTGGCAACACTGAGTTTTCTCCAATGTCCAATGCTAGGGAAGGATTTGAATCCTAGAGTAAGGTGACAGACAATTTGGAGGGAAGGCGCGCGTCAGCGCGGGGTTGACTGTAGTAGAGAGAACTGGAGACGGTATCGCGATCAAGTGTGATGAGTGGCATCATTGGTGCCGGTGGAGTTGCGTCTAAAAGTATCAGTGAATAGTAAAAGTGATTTCAAATTGGGGCGCGTCAACTTGCTACTAGAATTGGACAATGGAATATCTCTAAAACGGCATAAGTTACCTGCCTCGTGCATGCATAACCCACGACAAGCCCACAGGACCGAGGGTATATGGAAGGAAGACTTCGTGTTTCCGACATCAGAAGTATGAACCAATGCACGCACAAGGCGATGCTAGATCAAATGAGACGAGTAATGGCTGGCGCGCTCTCTTTGATGCGCAAAAATTTGCATGGAAGTACCTACCTACATAGAGAGACGTTTCGCAACTCGTCAGCTACTGGAGAGCGGAGACAGGAATATTATGTTGCCCGAATTCAACCGTATAGTGTGGCCTATCCTAGACAATATGCGAAGTCGGGTTGCAGATAATGTTAATGATGACATCGATGCCCAATTCTGACTAGATACCTACTGGGCAAACAACTGTGGTGTACAGATGTACAGGGAAGTATAAACTTGAGTATTCTGAAAATAATTAGTACCTATCTAATGTCTTGTGAAGTTAAGCCACAATACCTATTGTTTTTCTTGGTATAAAGTGGCTAAAATTTAAAATAAATTTCTATTTTCGTTATGATGCTAAAAGAAACTTAGCCAGTTTCATACTGTCAGCGGAACTCGCATGAGAATAAGACGACTTGTGTAAATACAGTGCAAGAGAGCAAACATCCTTAAGCTACAACTTGATTCAACAAAACATTACGCTTGTGTGAAAACTTGCTCATAGACATGAATTTTTCAGGCATTCGTACAATATGCAACAAATAGCATGGACGTCTGAGCCCTTCAACATGGCTGCTGTGGATACCACAAGACCTTTTGTGACCAGCTGTGTGTGGTGATACAAGTGCGGAGCTCAGGTTCCATTTCAAAAGGCAATACATAACTCGCAGCCTACAGCGCTATGAAAGAGGAAATTTAGTGGTGTTATACATGCCACTGCGGTGATCAATCCATTTAATATTTTCTGGTAGCATCTAGGAGTCTGGACTTGTGCATGTGTGCATGGTCGGCACTGCTGCCTGACCCATCCGGGAGCACAGGCTTAAGGTATGTTACTTTGATTGATCTGCATTCAACAATCTGTGCAGCTGTGCATTTTTGTGGCAGCCGAAGTATGTATTGGGTTTGGATTTACCTAAGTTTTACAATTAATTCTTGCAATCTATAACTATTGCATTATTTTGTTTCATGGAAATGTGTCATGTAAGTTACATAAAAAGAGAAAAAAAAAAAAAAAAAAAAATTCAAACAGCGCTATCTGTGTAATGGTGTTGATACTGTATGTTTATTTCAATAATCATCGAAATTAGATTCGGGACCCCATTAGCCGTACTATGCTGCTTGAAATAACTTATTGAATAGGTGCATGAATTTTTTTATGATCAATTAAAAAATGAACAATTCATTTTTACATAGACAGAATGAGAAGTCAGTCCATGTCACGCCATCTATTGATATCCTTGCTTTGTTCGAGCTTTGAAATATTTTGTTTCATCAAGTATTTAATCCTTTTTATTCACCAACAAAATAAACAACAAAGCGATTTTCGCAATTTTATGTTTCTAATGTACTCGGAGCATTGGAACGTGGGGACGAAACGCAAAAAAAAATATGAGATTTCATTACATTATTATGTTGTTAGAACAATAATACACAGTTTTGTGACCACTAGTGCTGTCACAAGCATAAACACAGATAATAAATAGGTTGTTAGTTTACTGACAATCGAGAAGTAAAGATATTAGCAATCCGTTTTTTTATATGTTTGAACACTAGGAATTTTAGCCATGCATTTTTTATTAATAGGTGTCACTTCAGATTTACCGTAAATATTACTACCACTGAGTTTGTTGTTGATTTGATCTCAAAGGGAATTTGTGAATATGCTATTCCTTGGAAACAACATACTTTCTAACTGTTCGCATTGGTATTTTCAATACAAGTTTGAATCCAGTTACGGAACGCAAAAAGAAAAATCATAATAATAGTCGATCTTTAGCATCTTTGACCGATTGGGGTTGTTTTCACAACTAAATTAAAGTATCAGGTATAAGGGAACAATATTTATTTTGTTTACGTTGAGTTCACTTATGTTTGTGATATACATTCAATTATTTTTAAAATGATATTTTTGTTCATATCAAAACAGAAAAATCTTATCTCGATTTTCTAAGGTGAAATATTGATTCGCTGGATCGATTCAGTACTGGATATCGATTGAAAAAACGTTTATTTATTTTTTGTCCTTAAAATTGATTCGTCAATTAATCGTTAACAGAACGTCATCCCTTGCTCATCTCTTTAAGACATAAAGACATTGACAAGTAAGTGTCAACATTCGAAAAAGTTTGATGATACAAAACAAATAACTTTGATATGATTTTTAACTTAAAAGTTACTAGATAAAGACTAGATTATTAATAAATCGTTACAATGTGTGAGTCACTGTGAGGATTAGACTTTTAACTTTTGCATTGTTGCAAAGACATGCAATAACTTTCAGTTAAGAGCTATGTAATCAAGATTATTTTCAAACCAGTGTTAAAGTTTATTGAAATAGTTTGTTGTTCGACTCGATTTGCAATCTTACAACCTGCAAACATCACGAGGATTAACGTTACTATAGCCTAGACAGTTGGCGTTTAGTTTTGTTGTTACCAACGGTTGAATAAAGGTAAAGTTAATGTCTGAAGTTGTTATATATCGCATTGTAGAGAACTAACCAACTGATAACATGTCATTCTAATGATACCTACAAATAAAAATGATTTAAATTGACTATGGTGAATGACAAGTGCAACTAGACATTTAGATGGTGTCGAGAAGACGTGTTCAGGTATTATGAGATGCTCGAGAGCCAATAACTGTTCCAAGTTGTGGCTGAGGATGAGATAGATGTTCAATTGGCAACATTTTAATTCACATAGAACGGTTTCTCAGTTTCGTGGGTCAGAGAGATGACGGAGTCAAGAGTTTATTCGGCGTTTAAGTTGAAAGTGCATTCTGTGTAGCGAATGTATTTGCTAAGTTATTGTGAATTGTAGACCACGGATGGGATACTTGGGTTCTATTTGATGTACTTGGTACATGGGTTTTTGTTTTTTTTTTGGAGGAAACTAGGAATGGTTTCCTTGTTCTGTGTTGTTCAACGATGCTTGGCCTCGGTAATCTTGAACATTGTTCAAAATTTTTAATAATTGTAGCATCTCTTTAAAATGAAGGTTTGTATTTGTGAATTGTGTGGTGTCATGTAGGAAGTCTAGTACCTACCTAACTTGAATAATACGTTTGGAAATTAAAGTATACTGTCAGTAATGGCTGTGCTAACTTGTTGAATAGTCTGTGCTGGTCATTTTGAACATACCTAACGTTATTTTGTGTTATTTCATTCAAGTTGGATAAGATAATGTTAACACAGATGTAAAGTCAGTGATGTGCGGTGCATGATTTAATTTTTAGTTTGCAAAGTTGGTAATGTTTGGTGTTGTAAGTTATTATACCTATCGTACTGAGAGTTTGGTATGAAATCATGAACATAGAATAGAGTTCTTGAGTATGCTTTTGGCTGTGTATGAAATCATGAACATAGAATAGAGTTCTTGAGTATGCTTTTGGCTGTGTATGAAATCCTGAATGTGAGGTTGCCGTTGTATTCAGAATAAAGATTGATACTGAGAGTAAAGATTGAAATAACAAATTTCATTTTGGTTTAAAGGTGCTGTTTGGAAGTGAAATGGAATTCTGAATGGTGGCAATTATGTGTTGAATTAAAGGCTTTGTTTGGTTCATGATGAGTTTGAGAAAATCTGAAAGATTAAGTACCCATTGACGTAACTGAATGTAATATGTTGAAGACTGATTCAAATCAATCTAGCAATGGTGAGGTCGTGTGCATGGTCAAAAGACTGACTGTGCGGTGAAGAGTAGTAACTGCGGTGACTACTGTAGCCTTAGATGGGCTGGTGAGTGGTCAGAGATGACTGCTGTAGCCTAAAATGGGCTGGTGAGTGGTCAGAGATGACTGCTGTAGCCTAAAGTAGGCTGGTGAGTGGTCAAAAGATGACTGCTGTAACCGAGATGGGTTACGAGGCCTGGTCAGGATGACTATGGTTGCAGGATGGTCACAGGGTTGACCATCAGGAGGCACAGCAATTGCTGAGGGACCAAGAAACATTGCTGGATATGTATGGGGGGGAGCCTAGTCCCTCTGGGGCTTCGGTGACCTGTTGTTTAGTGTATGTGGCATGGGTATCTGGCAGTCTTGTTGCTTCGAGAGGACCGGTTGTCTGGGGGAGCCTGGTCCCTCTGGGGCTTTGGTGACCTGTTGTCTGGGGGGAGCCTAGTCTCTCTGGGGCTTTGGTAACCTTTTGTGTGTCTGGGGGAGCCTGGTCCCTCTGGGGCCTCGGTGACCCGTTGTTTGGTGTATGTGGCATGGTATGTTGTGTTGGGCGTTTGGGTGGTTTCTGGCACACTAAGTGCTTCGAGACCGATTTGACGTCTGTTGGGAACCTGGTACCTCTGGTGCTTCGGTAACCGTTTAGAATGTGTTAGTGTTAATATGGTTGTCTAAACGGTGAGGTGTCTGTTTCGAGAGTACGACGATGGTTGTGTACGGTGTACGGTGTGGAGACCTAGATTTACATGGAGAAAACAAATGAACATGTTTCGAGAGTACGACGATGTTTGTGTACGGTGTGGAGACCTAGATTTACATGGAGAAAACAAATGAACAGTGTGAAAGTTTTCATGAGAGTTGAGTTTGAGAATTATGATTTCATGAGTAAAGAAGTTCTTGATTTTAGTTGTCGGCTGGTAATATAAGGTGTTGATTGAAGGTTTTACGTGGAAGATGTCACGACCACGTAATTTTTTTTTATTTGGTCAGGAGCGGCCGAACTTAACCTATTAGGTACTTAATATTTTTTTTTTGTTCTCTTCGTTCTTGTTTTTTGTTTTTTTCATCACAATTGAGTAACGATGTTGTTCATCGCTCTACATCAAACGTGGGACCGTTTGAATGTCAAGATGGCCGTATCGGAGGAAGGTAAATGATTAATAGTTGGGAACGATGAAATATCGCTTGTAAAGTTATTAATTCAGTTTTATTTAATTGGCAACATTTAGCTTCTGATTCAAATTTCAATTAGATTTTATTCGATTGGCAACACTGAGTTTTCTCCAATGTCCAATGCCAGGGAAGGATTTGAATCCTAGAGTAAGGTGACAGACAATTTGGAGGGAAGGCGCGCGGCAGCGCGGGGTTGACTGTAGTAGAGAGAACTGGAGACGGTATCGCGATCAAGTGTGATGAGTGGCATCATTGGTGCCGGTGGAGTTGCGTCTAAAAGTATCAGTGAATAGTAAAAGTGATTTCAAATTGGGGCGCGTCAACTTGCTACTAGAATTGGACAATGGAATATCTCTAAAACGGCATAAGTTACCTGCCTCGTGCATGCATAACCCACGACAAGCCCACAGGACCGAGGGTATATGGAAGGAAGCCTTCGTGTTTCCGACATATTCAATACTCAAAACTTTTACATGGCACTTTTTTAATATGGTCTTCAATCCGACGATTCTTGTCGGCCGGAATTTCAGAAACTTGGTTTGTTACCGATACCGTCTCTTTATATATATGAGATATGTATGTTTGTGTGGAAGCATAAGGCATTATTTATAAAAGCAGACGATGTATATTCTCAAAACCGGCGCGACCCTCACAGCCATTAGATGTCATTCCAAGGCTTTCTAAATATTATATAATAAAAGCTGTTTGTATAAGTGTGTAAAAATATTTAATAAGATACCAAGCGACCTAAAAATTCTAGATACCAGTTTATTTAAAAGTCAATTGTATAACTGGCTGTTCACTAATAGTTTTTATAGTGTAAAAGAGTTTTTTGACAAAAAAAATTAAATTACTACATTGTATGCACGAAAAATTTGGAAGCAAATATTAAGCAAAAACATGTATGCTCTGTATTATTTTTTTTACAATCTTCTATTTCATGTTTTTATGCAAATAAATTTTATTTTATTATATTCTTATAAACCAGTTTACTCATGAACGAGATTTTAAGCATCGACTTGATTTCGCGTAGTCGACGCACGACGGAACGGAACGAATTACGGACGATTACAAAGACTTATGAAGCATAGAATACGCGATGTGCGATCTGCTTGTTTTTGTTGCTTGTTAGTTTCTCTCTCTTTCTCATGCAGAAACAAACACGTTCATCTCACCAGAGAGTTTGTAATTACTAGAGATAACGTATTTACGACGAAAAAGAAACTGTCAATTCTTTTGTTCTTGCCTAAGGAAAAACACTATGAAGAAAAAAGTCAAACATAGACAAACGCTACCATCCTGAACGTCAAGAGATAACTTTTTAGTCACTGTTGCAACCCATCGGTAAGCAGCTGTAATTAAAGTTTTTCGCTGTTTGCGCCTTTGTTTCGTTTATATCAGGATGAGTTTTGTTGTTTAATTATCTGCATGAACTATGTCGTGTGTGGCTATCGGTTGCAAGAGTAGAATGAGTGTACTGACAGAACATAATCAAAGGATATCTTTCCACAGGTGAGATAACGACTAGCATACTGAAATTATTGTGCAGAGAATACATTTCATAGGCTGTCCGGAATAAAGGAATCTTACTTCTAAATACGTCGAGGACGTATAGTATCATTTAAACCATTCTATTCTGTGAAATAATTAACTTTTATGCTTTCGCTGATAGAGCTTTGAAAGTTTACGTACTTACGTTCTGATATTAGAGATGTGACAAAAGTCACAAGAAAGATTTATCGATACTGTATTTTTATTTTACTAACTTTAATTTATTTCATAAAGTTTATTTGCTATTTGTTAATATTAATCTTATATTGATTGTGCACAGGTTTCCTAAGAGTACTTAATTAAGAAATAAAAGTCAAAATCATTTTATAAAGATTTGGCTTTTGGAAATTACTTTGAGGAATAATAATGAAATGACTATGGAACCCACCGACCAATTTATTACACGGGTGTAGTATACCGATAGATGGCCCTAGTATCATAATTCTAAGTGGAGACTCTATGTCCGTTTATATAAGTTTCTCTATGCTATGGAGTTCACAACTAAGCAACCCGTCAGCGTCACTCTCAACGTCACGCCCGCTGGAGAGAAAGAGACAGATATAAAACCATGGACAATTTGGTAAGTTTTTACCCTTATATCACCATGTAAAGGCAGAATTACAGAGAGCGTTCTTCTAACACAGCACAGCACATAATCAGGTTATAGATAAAATTTGTTATGTAAACTAGTTAACATAAAATTAGTGTGGATATCTACTGTTAAGTAATAGATTAGGTTTACTGTAGATACGGATGTGAAGTAACTTAGGATAAGCGCATTTATCGTATTGGGTGTAATCCTATAAAGATTTATGTGATAAGGTTGAAATAAATAAATTATTGACAGGCCAAGCTCATTACATTGTTAATGCCGGCAACACTGTGTACCGTTTTACAAGGATAGGAAGGATTACAAAGTGTCTATTACATTAAGTGCATATATCGCGATTTGAACCAGGTCATCAGTCCACCTTTTGGGACCTGGAATGACTTACAAAACTGCAACTTCTTGTACAATCTTTCAGCTAAAACTAACGATAAGGATTCACCTGTATGCCTTAAATTACCAGGTTTTGCTAAGAATCCTATAATTTTCTGAGATTGTAACGATTATTTTTGTATCAAAGCGACATCTTGTGCCAAACGTGAGAACCAGCTTGGCATGGGTGTGTCACCAGTTGATCGTTGCGTGACACTGGATGGCGTTGCTATCTGTAGTTATTAATTAATGATATAATAAAATAACAATTTGTGTGTATCAATTTAATTTAACAAACACATAATTCAACACTAAAATAATGAACGATTAACTTCTTTAAAATATCTACATAAAGAAAAACCCTAGACATAACAAGTCTATTGGTCAATCTTCAATGTCTATGACTGTCAAGATTGACATTTCTTTTTCATTGGAATTACTGGGACAGTACACCTGTTGAAAACTTATCATCCCAATAACAGCTCAAAAGCAAATAAAATGACTCGTAGGCGGCAGGGAACAAGCCCCAAATATAAATAAAGAATGTGTCAGCAATCGCTGTAAGTATTTGTTGAATTTATCTAAATTTTCATGCTTGTGAAAACATGTGCGTGTTTGATGCTCATCATGCATTTCTTCTCCTTGGCAGGGCACTCTAAGATTATTTTTTATTATCTAAATAAATAAGAAAATGGTCAACTACTACTACATATTTAACTACAATTACTGAAGAAAACAGCAGTTGAACTCCAGCATTTGGTTCCGAATACAAATGGCATTTTAGCTTGCACGAGGCTGGATTATAGCTTCCCAGGCGAATGATACTGCTTGAGACATCATACCTCCGGTATTGGAAATAATGGGTAAATTGTATCCCATATAAAAGTAAGTTTCAATGTATTCTATTAACCTCAAGAAAATGTGATGATGGATTGTATGTTCAAGAATTAAATTAGTTGACCAAACTGTGTGACTTTTACTTCGGTCAACTTCATGCGAAACCATACCCTACATAGTCACAAGCTGATCACCTACCCTTGAGCTAGTTGGTGAGTAAGACAAGAAACATACCTTACAAGATGTACATACTTATAAAATAATGCAGTAATATAGATGTGCGGTTCATTGACGTATGGTGTCACTAATAGCTATATAAAACATTGATAAACTGTAAAAGAAAACAACTAAACAAGCATCTACCTAGCTCGTTCCATGATGAAGAGGCCTGGTAGTGACATAGGCCAAATTGCAGGTTCGTGAGCGGTTATAGTATTTAACCTAATATTAACATTCAGAA
This sequence comes from Orthosia gothica, assembly GCA_949775005.1. Classification (NCBI taxonomy): domain Eukaryota; kingdom Metazoa; phylum Arthropoda; class Insecta; order Lepidoptera; family Noctuidae; genus Orthosia; species Orthosia gothica. The sequence goes on from OX459035.1 coordinate 25,497,677, forward strand.
AAGGTTCTCATAAAAGCGATACTCCTATGAAATAGAGGGATCTCACTATTATAACCCAGAAAACGATCACCGAAGATAGTCTGCAATAACTTGGAGTGCCTGATGTTCGGAACAGGTTGAGCGTTTTTAGGCTGGACACTAAAGCTGGGAACAAATTATCGGACGCGGCTGACGGACGCGACTCACAGCCGCGGCTGATATATGTGCACAGTCGTATGGGACGCGGCTGCCAGATCTCTATCAGACGTCCAAACGCCCAAGGTCACGTCCGCGACTTACGTCCGATAGTTTGCACAATGTAATGTACATTCATTACCTAGATACTCTATAAGTCGCGGCTGTCAGTCGCGTCCGTAAGCCGCGTCCGATAATTTGTTTCCAGCTTTTAGACACAGGTACTATTTCACATACTTATTGTTACAAACTAAACAAGCTCATAAACTTACAAAAAGCTTTATTATTTGAGTATGTATTAACATTTTAAAACTAAGTCGATATGGACTAAGCCTACATAAACGAAATCACTTTTTCTTCATAAATAATTCTTGAATAGCATAAACTGGCAACCCCTTCGTTTCGGGCAAGAAATAAAAGAAGAATACAGCAGTAAAGAAGCAAACACAAGAGAAGAAATAGAAGACTAGGGGCAGGCCTACATAAGTCACCAGGAGATTGAAGACGAATAGAATGAAAAAGTTAAGTATCCACGCCCATTCCACTGCTAACATCGACATGATGCTTTTTACCTGGAAAGAACAAAGTATTAGGTTAACATAATTTAATGAAGGTTTCATTCTGGGATCGAGAACCTAGGCAAAAGTCACATTTGTCAGGATAGCATCTATGCAGTTCGCACTAAATCATACAAGAGGTCCCGGATTAACGACCATGGCCAATGCTGGGCATAAGTAAAATTATAGCTACAGTAAGTAATGACAGATAGATCAAAATGTTTGCACCTTACTATTTCCTTATTTAAATCAAACAAAAAAAAATGGTAAAAAATATATTAATAAAAACTTTTTTGAAATTCAACCTGCTGAACGGTAATCGGGATTGCCCGATATATCGAGTTTCCAAATCGAAAATAATGAATGACTAACCTCAGGTAAAAAGACTTCAGACATAACCACAACGGGCACGGTCCCTGCCCCAAACGTGTAGAATGTCGTGAACACGTATATGAAGATAGGTATCGTCCACTTTGGGCCCCACTCCGTCTGGATCTGAGTTCCTAGTACTATGCAGCAGAAGCCAGTAGCGATGGATGAATAAATTAATAGGGGCTAGAAAAAGATAACATAAATGATTGAATGAAGAAGGATCTCGCCCTATCCGTCAGATCACTGTTTCTAGAAAGGGGTGGTGCTAGTTGACTCGTGAAGCCTCATCTCTGTCTGACACCGTAGTAAGATGATAGAGGTTGGGGTTTGAAGAGTTGATCTCATGAAGTCGTGAGGTACTGTACTACCTGCCTGACCAAATGCTCCTCATAGAACTGCACGAATGTACCAGGAGTTCAGAAATCTAGAGATGTAGAAAAGACTCACACGGGGCAAAGGACTTCTCTGAGGCCCGCTTTCTAAACACACATCTGATTCTAACAGAGGATTCTGAAAGGTACGTAGGCTCTACTTATAACTTTGATTTTTAGGTTACAGAAAACCATAAAGTCTAATGAAGTAAGCACTCACTCGTCTCCCAACAACATCTGTCAGGAATGCGGAGATAGACCCAGAGATAGTCATGACGACTCCCATCAGAATACTGCAAAGGTTCGGCGAAATAGAGTCAGGAGGTAAGGCCTCTGCAAACAAGGGTTCCGCGTATACCAACACTACTGGAAACCCTTGGCACACGGCGGCTACTTTCAGGATCATTATCACGAAGAATTCGCGTTGAATTGATTTCGAATTTTCTGTAAAAACAAAGAACAACCAAATTAAAATGATTCGAAAAGTAGGCACAAATATAACGGAAACACATACAAGAAACCATGGTGTTTTGTTAGACAAAATAATCAGCTTACTGTAAAATTGCCAGCATGATATTTTCTTATCATCGAAGCTCGCCGCAGCATAATTTTCTCCCAACGTTGTCAACGACTGAACGTCTGAAAAATAAAACAAAACATTTTGACCTTTCCTTGCTTTTCTAGCCAAAGTTTAACATTATACAAGTGTGGGCGTCATCTCCGGCAGTCCAGTAGGCTAATTGCGTAAATGAATTCGGCAGGGCAAAGGAAACGCTCCATGAAAGACATATTCACTTTTTTTTTCGGTATTGCTTAAATAATTAAGAAAGGGTACGTCCTCCACCTAGTGAGTTGAATTCACATATACTTTCCATGACCTATCCCCTTTCGAGTGTATTACGCAATACGAAAGTCGTTATTTTAAAAGTGTCGTCAACCTTACCTATAAGTGTTCTTTGCCGAATTCACGTATTTAATTAGGCTGCAGGTGTGCTGCACTTCTGATACGAAATTCTCATTAACTAGTTTTTATCCTAACAAAAGGTTCCTGTGGGATAGTCTACAGAAGCGGGACAAAATTAGAACAAGGAAGAGCATATACCTACACACCTTCTGAGTGATAGTTGAAAATCCGTCGTAACTTATCCATCTCATGCTTTACTTCTTTGGATGTGGTCTTTTTACTCCTGTAAAATGCTATTGATTTTGCAGCGTCCTGAAATAACGGAAATGGCTCTCTTTCAGCGGTAAATAATTTCGAATAGGTACCAAGATCACAGAAAACTACAGGAGTAATAAAAGTTCAGGAACTTCTTTATCTCACCTCTTCTCTGCCTTGCGCCATGGGTGTATAAGGCGACTCCTTGAGTAAAGAAAGAAATAATACACCAACCACTGACAAAGAAAGACAGGCATATACCATTTGTTGGTACGTTAAATAGCCTCCCAGGAAATAGGAAACTAGAATCCCGAAGCCAATGAACTGCATGGGACCTGAAGTCATGGTACCTGAAAATGGATATTTTATTTTAGACGTACGGTTAAAGATCGTCATCTTACTTGTAATATTACAAATGTGCAAGTTTAGATGGATGTGTGTTTTTTTGTTACTCATTCACGCCAGAACGAATGTACTGATCTGGAAGAAATTTGGCACTGAGATAGATAGTAGTCTGGAATAGCACATAGACTACTTGTCGTCCCGGTAAAATGTTCCCTTGGGATAAGAAAACACTTTTCACGCGGGCGAAGCCGCTGACAGAAGCTAGTTGTTTCATGAATTTTAAAGAAAATAAGGTGTTCAGGATAACCTTCTTACCTCTTATAGAGTCCTGGCAGATCTCGCTGATGTAAACAATGGATTCAAGACTGATTGCAAACCCGAGCCCTCCTATCAACATTGCGGTCAAAACAACTTGCACTTGACTTGTCAACGCTATTATCGACCAGGCGATCTGTAATTGTTGCCATGTTTTGTTAATGGGAAATTGAAATGACGAAGAAATGCAGTTTACAACACTTTAACCGTACGCTCAGCTGTCGCGCTTGCAACTAACGTGGCTTATAACATGACCTTTTAACACCTTATAGTATCCTGGTACTCACCACGAAAATCAAAGAAGTGAGCATTACACATTTCTTCCTTCCCAGCCTGTCTAATACCATTCCAGCAATAGGATTAGCTATCAGTGATCCTATAGCTGGTAGACTCCCGAATAGTGACACTTCTGTTGTGTCCATGGGGCGGTGAAGCGTGGTGTTCTCAGACTTGAAGAGTATGATGGTGGACGATGGCCACGCCATCATTATGCCCATGTTTATGCAGGAACAGCATACTGGAATGAAAGGGTAGTGGCATTGAGGATGTTTTTATAATTATGTTCGAATTCATTCATTAATAGAAACACGTTATAAAAATGTAGGTACTTACGTAGAGTAGTGCCTATAACTTGGAAGAAAATACCCATTATTCACGCAACGCAGAACCCTGTAGTGATACAAATTGACAACTATGTACCTACAATATATTTACAATAATGCAAAATGTCCGAAAAAAGATTTTAAGTGCACTGATTACATTCATACCATGTTCATCTCCTATGTAAAGAGCATGCTATAAACACAGCCAAATCTATTTTTAAAGTGTAATGTTCTCAGTGATCACTTCAACATAGTGTTTGGCTAACTAACTTTTTCCATAATCTTCATCAGTTAACTACTTAAAACTTACCTTCCCACTCAAACGTGAAGATAAGATCGTGTTTTATTAACTCTCTAAACTTGGCTAAAAGAATAGGTACCGAATAATTTAGTTATATTTATCAAGTATCACCTAGATATTTACAGTTGTTAGCACTTGCGAATACACGTCTCCGAAGCTACTATAAAGACAATATCCTGAATAGATGCATCGACATCTATTCCGTATAATTAAATACTCATAAAGGTCAATACAAAATAAGCATAATAATCCATACTAACAATATTATAAATGTGAAAGTAACTGCTTGTCTGTCTGTCTGTTACCTTTCCTCGCTTAAACCGCTGAACCAATTTAGATGAAAGTTGGTATGAAGATAGTTTGAGACCTGGGAAAGGACATAGACTTTTTTTTTATAAATCACTAAGTGGGAGAAATGGGGGCTGGGGTAGTTTTGTATGAAACTTCTTATTATGGCTTAAACCGCTGAATCAATTTAGATGAAAGTTGGCATGGAGATAGTTTGTAACCCGGGAAAGGACAGAGGCTTCTTTCTTTTTCATAAAACACGAAGGGAAAGGAAAAGGGGGTGGATTAATTTTGTATGTAACTCCTTCTTATTATGAACCGATTAAGATGAAATTTTGTATGGCAATAGTTTGTGACCATGAGAAGGAAATAGGCTACTTCTTTTTGCATAAAGTACGAAGGGGGAGAAATGGGGGGAGGCTTAATGTTGTATGAAACTTCTTATCATGCAACTTTTTCTTACTATGAACCGATTTAGATAAAATTTGGTATGGAGAAAATTTGAGACCCTGAAAAGGAGGGTCTGTCCCAATAGTCCCATTGGCCCAGTCCCATGATGGGACTAGTGGGATGGTTTATCCCACTAGTCCCATGGGACTACTGATACTAACATAATTTTAAAATTATGTAGGCTACTTCTTTGTGCATAAAAATCTAAAGGGTAGAAATGGGAGGGGTTAGTTTTGTATGAAATTTTTTATTATGGCTTAAACCGCTGAACCGATTTAGATGAAAGTTGGTATGGGAATACTTTGAGACCCAGGAAAGGACATAAGCTACTTTTTTTTCATAAAACACGAAGGGGGAGAAAAGGGGGGCGAATGAATTTTGTATGTAACTTTTTTTTCATGCAAGTCCTTCTTATTATGAACTGATATAGATGAAATTTGGTATGGAGATACTTTAAGACCCTGAGAAGGATATTGGCTACTTCTTTGTGCATAAAAATAGAAGGGTTTTGTATGAAATTTCTTATTATGGGGATCAATTCACTTCAAACTTTGCGGAAATACTTCCATAACAAATAAATAAAGTGTATTGTTTGTTTTAATTGCCCCTAAAAGGGGGTTGGGGTTGTTAAGATAAGATGTACAAATTTTCTTTATGAAGCTGAATTTTGGCTTGATGATTAACGGCATAATTAAGGAATGTCAATTAACTGTAGATAAAAATTATGATAAAGTGGTATCTTCAATGCGCAGCAAAGCAGAATTTATGACTCTGTAGTTCATTTGTTTCCTTTTGTAACTAATTAACCTTTACCTGTATTGACCAACGTTTTCAATTTATAAGTCATAAGTCATTTATTTCGGAACAATATACATTGTGTAGAAATTTTGTAAAATAAACAAGTAGGAACTTTAAGACCCTGAGAAGGATATTGGCTACTTCTTTGTGCATAAAAATAGAAGGGTTTTGTATGAAATTTCTTATTATGGGGATCAATTCACTTCAAACTTTGCGGAAATACTTCCATAACAAATAAATAAAGTGTATTGTTTGTTTTAATTGCCCCTAAAAGGGGGTTGGGGTTGTTAAGATAAGATGTACAAATTTTCTTTATGAAGCTGAATTTTGGCTTGATGATTAACGGCATAATTAAGGAATGTCAATTAACTGTAGATAAAAATTATGATAAAGTGGTATCTTCAATGCGCAGCAAAGCAGAATTTATGACTCTGTAGTTCATTTGTTTCCTTTTGTAACTAATTAACCTTTACCTGTATTGACCAACGTTTTCAATTTATAAGTCATAAGTCATTTATTTCGGAACAATATACATTGTGTAGAAATTTTGTAAAATAAACAAGTAGGTACCATTAAAACATTCCGATCGATAAAGAAAGTAAAAAAAAGAAAAAAACTAATATAAAATGTAACAAATTCAAATTAATAATCAAGTACATTCCGTTTACAATAATCAAGAATAAAAATAGATCAAAAATAAAATAAAAAAACTAATTGTGATAAAATGATCAATGATACAATATTTCATTTAAAGTTTGAATAAATCAATAATAAAAATACAATGCCAATGGTACAAAAAAAAAATACAAAGAAATCAATAAAGTTCAATATATACCCATTAATTAAACAATAATAAAAATAGAATGTCAAAAATATAAAAACATTGTTATAAAATAGGTCAATAATCATCGTCATTAGTAGTCTATGAATAACAACAGTAAAATAAAATGTCAAAGATAAAAAAAAAATATTACAAGAGATCAATAATAGTGTCATCCAATAATATAATCTATGAATAATACAATAATAAAAATAGCATGTCATTATAAAAATATCAATATTATTTCAAATATACGAAAAAAAAGTTCATAATCAAAAATATTTAATTTACCGTTCGTTTTTACGTTAATGCTTCCTGTACCTACAGGCTGAGTTTTCCAAGTGGGCGTGACCAATAGGCAATTCATCACTATGAAGAATAGCACAAAACAATCGAAGGAGTCAGGGGCCAATTTTTATTAAAACTGAAATTGCAACATTGGATATTTCTCACCCTGTATGTCGACAATCACAATTAATTGACAATATCTATATTAACGCGGGTGAAGCTGCAGGAAACAGCTAGTATAATAATAATACTGGACACAGAACTATCGAGGCCGTACAATATTATTAGTAATGCGCTCGCAAAAATGTTGTCACGCCATGTTATCGTATAATTAGAAACCTGTCTGTAGTTTTTACAATAAAATAATTTTTAATTGTGTGTTTATCGTTGAAATGCACCATCAATTGGTAGCACAGCGTGGTTCACTCCCCTGTAAGTAAACTTTTCGTAAAATGGCTTCGACGAGTTATCGAAATATAGAACCGCTGACTGCTGATTAAAAACGATTATTACGATATCGCAAGCGGCGGTAAAACAATGAGTACAACGCAACAGTGCGCTATAATGGCGTCCGGCAACGAAGTTAGCGTTCAACAAAGAGGATTTGAAGACAAGAGCTGAATCTGTCACCTTCCGAATACACACAAAGAAAAATCTGCACGACATCTAAAGCTGTATGGGACAAACTTAAATATACGTATCAAAGCACCGGACCTGCGAGGACAGTGACCTTGCTCAAGCAGTTGGTTCTGAAGCGAATGACCAATGATGAAGACATCCGTGATCACTTAAATAATTTATGGATATTGTGGACAAGCTCGCCGATATGGAAATAAAAATACAACCAGAATAATGCTACTCTACATCTTCCAACGTCATTTGAAAACTTCCGTATAGCCATAGAATCCAGAGACACATTGCCCAATCCTGACGACCTGAAACTTAATAAATCCTTGATGAATACCTGGCCAGGAATAGTAGTGAACAAGCCGAAAGTGCTGAAGAATTCCACTATAAGAAAGGTAATCAAAAACCATTTTTTAAGAGCTGTAAAAAGAAAGGGCACACTGCCGAGGCATGTTGGGGCAAAAAGAAAACTATAAATGAGAAAACCAAAGGAAATCAGAACAGAAATTTTATCATCTGTCGGTGTATGTAAGTATGGTGTCTTGACAGTGGATGCTCGTCTCATATGTGCGAAGACAAGTCAATAATTTTCACCCTGACTCCTGAAAATGGCAGCTTGAAGTTGGCATCTAACATATACACAGTAAGATAGAATGAAAAGGAAGAGTAACAGTCAACACAGAAAAATAAGGTTAAAACTTCAATGACACCCTATTGGTTCCTGATGCGTCAGTTAATTTACTGTCTGTGGGAAAAATAACAGACAGAGGAAACAAAGTCGTTTTCGAAAAAGAGATTCAGAGTACATTATCCTAATTATCCTAACACTGCGTGATAGGATAATGTACTCTGTGCGCAGTGATTAAGAAAAGCGATTGGTAATAATGTATGCTACGTGGGGCCGGGGTCGATTTCATGTTGGCCCAGTGGTTAAGATCTCGCCTCTCGTGTTTGAGGTCGTGGGTTCGAATTCAGGCGCGTACCAATGTGGCTTTATTCTTTTATATTATTATATACATTCTAAGTTTATCTTGGACATCACTGACAAAGGTAAAGGAAAACATTGTGAGGAAACCTGCAGCCTACTGCGTATGTGAATACGGCAAGGCAAAGGTCGATTGATGGCAGTCAAACCCTTTGCCTTGTCGAATTCACTTAAAGTCAAAGTCAAGTCAAAGTCAAATGTGCTTATTTCAAGTAGGCCATTATGTGGCACTTTTGAACGTTAAAATTTACATTTAATAAAAATTGATTCTACCGTGCATTCGGAAATGTAGCTTGTTATGGAGAAGAACGCACAAGAAACTCCATACTTACTCTTTTAAAAAAAAGTTATATACAATATTTATTTATGTACATACATTAATAAATTCATATACGTGAGGACGATGTACCCAGCACTACTATACTACATATAGGTATGAGAGAATTACAAGCACTAACAGGTAAATTCCTTTACTTGATAAATAGGAACATGGTCCTCACGTACTTACAAATATTGCAAACATAGGTACATTACCTAATTAAACAACAACAGAACAGTGTGCGAGTCAATTTTTTTAAACAAAAAAAGAAGAAAAAATAAAAATAAATCGTTACTATAATTATGAATATAATACAAATTAACCATTTTGATTTTGTCCACACCAAAGATAGGCCTATGGAGCAGGACCAGCATGTTTCCAAGCATTCCTATCTTGAATATAATCATCTAATTTGTAATATGCTTGTTTACAAAGTGTGCTTTTAACTATTGTTTTAAATTTTCTTTCATTTAACTTTAATATCTCACAAGGTATTTTGTTATAGAATTTAACACAGTACCCCATGAAAGATGTGTGTACTTTAGCTAATCTCTATGATGGTTGATCTAACTTATCTTTATTTCTGGTATTACAATTGTGTCTAACACTAACTTTACTAAAGAGATTTAAATTTTTCCTTACATACATAATATTTTCATAAATGAATTGGCAAGAAACTGTCATAATATTAATCTTTTTAAGTAGCTCCCTAAGAGATTCTCGGTGACTTAACTTATATATGGCTCTGACAGCTCTCTTTTGCAATATAAATATTGATTCAATGTCAGCCGCCCGACCCCACAGTAAAATACCGTATGACATAATGCTGTGAAAGTAACTAAAATAGACCAAACGCGCGGTTTCTACATCCGTTAACTGTCTTATCTTTCTAACAGCATAAGCGGCTGAGCTCAGCCGTCCTGCCAGAGATGTTATGTGAGGCCCCCATTGTAATTTGTCATCTAGAATGATTCCTAGGAAAACTGTTTGATTTACATAGTCCAGCTTTTCTCCATTCAATATGATGTCACATTACTTACGCAATTAGGCTACTGTAGCTGAAGTCCGCAACTCTATCTCCAAGCGCATGTTTTGCGTACGCGTGGGATGAAAATGTATTCATTCGATCCACCCCAGCTCCTTGAGAAAGGACAGCAGCGCCTTGGTGTTACTGACAGGTACCTGGCTCATCGAAGTATTTCGCCCTGTAACTAGCGATTACTGCTTAGGAGCAAGTGTGCTGCTGCCTCATCCTCTTCCATGCATGCTATGCACAGTGGGCAGTCCGTGATTCATATGACAATAAGGTGCTTAACTCATTCGCTGCGGCGATCAAAATTACGCTTATTAGCCAAGTGCGAGTTGGTTTTCGTCGTGAACGCCGATAGGCGTCCTCCGCACCCGATAAGGATAATAGAAAACGCCGATCAGCGTTTTCAGCACTGTTTAACGAAATTGATCATTTTTACTCTAAAATCTTAGAAAAACTACAAACACGCCAAACGTGTGGTACGTTCATGATCGTATTAGCGTAGAAAACGAAACAAAACCAACATCAGGCCCATTCTTATCCTTTATTATCCTTCACTGTTTCCAAACGCTTAAGATTTTTGCAAAGTTAAACTATTAAACTCCAATAAATCATAAATTCATATTTTGGACACTCTTGCCACATTAAATACTCGTAAAAGTAAAGCTGAAAGGCAATCAAAAACACTAAATAATAGTTAGCTTTTCAAGCCAATTCAGCATCCTACCTCATTTCGCTTCAGTTTTTTTTTTTTTTTTCATTTTATTATTACGTCCTTGTATTTTTTTTTTGTTTTTTTTACTTCCCTCCATTTCCAGCTTTTCTGTTTTTTTGTCTATTCTTTTGGTTCTCACCATTTCTCTAATTCTACTTTCAGTAAACTATCCCGAAACCATGCCTGTGATGACACGTAAGGCTATTGCTCAGGACTTGGAACTTCAACTAAGAACAGCACTCCAAGAACTTAAAGAATCGTAACATCAATGTTGCAGGAGAGAGATGAATGTGAAGTAGAAGTGCAAAATGTCATCTCTAAAACCACAAGCCTGAAGCGGGAGCTATTGGTGCTGAGTCAGCAATATCAGAATGTTGTCGATAAACGCGACCAACTGCCGGTAGTCACGGATGGTTCCCGTATGACGAGGCTTTAGGTAAAGTTAGGGAAAAGAACAGTTATGTACCCAGGTACAGGAAACATGCCATTTACTATTAAAAATAATAGTATATTAGAAGATTAACATTAAAAATAAAAGATGAACTATACGTATTGTAGAATTAAGTCAAGCTGGTATATCCAAGGTCGGAGGTCGGTAACAATACCGAGTTTCCTCCGTGCCTCGGCAAGCACGTTAAGCCGTTGTTCCCGGCTGTCATTTGAAGATCTTTGACAGTCGTTACGAAAAACCTTTTTTTTGTGTCTTCTTTTTTTGGCGCGAACGCCACCAATATAAGGGCCAGATTTTATTATCCCATTTCTGAATGTGAACCAGTGGTCAGGATAGGCTGGTCACAGAACAGAAACGGCACTCGTATAATTTAAAAAGTGTTTATTCTCAGTTATTTACAAAAAAACAATCTGACTAGCGTTCGTCTTACAATTCGTAGAATCAACAAAAATTCAAACTGTCTAAAACATCCGCTTTTTATATTATTCCAATAAACTTCTATTAATGTAATATCTTCCAGACAATGAGACAATCTAATAATGGACCGAACAAACATAAAACTTGGAAAAATTGCAAACGTTGTTACGTGTTGTTTGATTACAATCTAGGCTTGTTATAAGGAATTTATCAAGTTCTGAACTATTATTGTGGAATATTTCACATCAAAACTTGGATGGAATCATAGTCTTATTGCTGATCATCCAGACAACCAGAGGACTTTATATGGACTGCACTAACTTAAAACCACTTTTCTTTGCCTCTATTAATTACATTATTCTGACACTAAACACTGAAACAAATGGAAAAAGATCTTCCACATATTTGGCTGATTGGGAAACCCGTATGCCTTGAGGTTCACAAGTTTATGAGCTTTTGCATTCAGTTACTGTATTAGGTATAGTTGTTTAGTTTCAAATCCGTAAATGTTTTGATTTGACATCGTATTTTAGGCAATCGTAGACTCTCTGAAACAGTTCAGAATTCATCTCGTAGGTATTCCAGAGACTGAACAAATTGTGCCGCGTTATGAATTTTATTAAAGTACACGCATAAATTAGTAGAATAATTAAAATTACAGCTGTCTAAAATTGAACAGTAATTTAACCTGCGTGACTTAACAGAAATTAAAGCTGTGTGAGTAAACAATAATTAAAGCTGTGTGAGTTTGGAGAAAAAAAAACTGTGTGAGTTAGGCTAAATTAAAACTGTGTGAGTCAGGAGAAAATACAGCTTTGTGAGTTAGGATAAATTAAAGCTGTGTGAGTTAGCATTAATTAAAGCTGTGTGAGTTAGGCGAAAATAAAGCTGTGTGAGTTAGGATAAATTAAAGCTGTGTGAGTTAGGATAAATTAAAGCTGTGTGAGTTAGGATATAATAAAGCTGTGTGAGTTAGGATAAATTAAAGCTGTGTGAGTAAGGATAAATTAAAGCTGTGTGAGTTAAGACAAATTAGAGCTGTGTGAGTTAGAAAATAAAGCTGTGTGAGTTAGGATAAATTAAAGCTGTGTGAGTTAGAAAAAAACAAAGCTGTGTGAGTCAACAGTAATTAAATCTGTGTGACTTAACAGTAATTAAATCTGTGTGACTTAACAGTCATTCAAGTTGAGTGACTTAACAGTCATTAAAGCTGCGGGACGTAACAGTAATTAAAGCTGTGTGACTTAACAGTCATTAAAGCTGCGTTACTTAACAGTAATTAAAGCTGTGTGACATAATAGTAATTAAATCTGTGTGACTTAACAGACATTAAAGCTGTGTGACTTAACAGTCATGAAAGCTGCGTGACTTAACATTAATTAAAGCTGTGTGACTTAACAGTCATTAAATCTGTGTGTCTTAACAGTCATTAGAGCTGTGTGACTTAACAGTCAATAAAGCTGCGTGACTTAACAGTAATTAAAGCTGTGTAACTTAACAGTCATTAAAGCTGCGTTACTTAACAGTTATTAAAGCTGTGTGACTTAACAGTAATTAAATCTGTGTGACTTAACAGTCATTAAAGCTGTGTGACTTAACAGTAATTAAATCTGTGTGACTTAACAGTCATTAAAGCTGTGTGACTTAACAGTCATTAAAGCTGCGTGACGTAAAAGTAATTAAATCTGTGTGACTTAACAGTCATTAAAGCTGTGTGACTTAACAGTCATTAAAGCTGCGTGACGTAAAAGTAATTATATCTGTGTGACTTAACAGTCATTAAAGCTGTGTGATTTAATAGTCATTAAAGCTGTGTGTTTAGGAGTTATAAATTATGTGCGGAAAAGTAAACTATATTCAAACAATACGAGACTGATATGAAATAAAAGCTACTATATCACAATAACAATTAATATATAAAAAACACGATTTATTAATCACTTCCACCACATTTTTTTTTTACGTTCCCCTGTTCCGCTTAGTGGCCTAATAGAAATAATCAATTTTGACTTTGACCACATCTGGGGGGTGACCACAAGCTCTTAGAGTAAGGTTATTTTGAGATCGAGTAAGGGCCAGATGTATCTGACTTGTATACATCTGTCACTTACTCGATCTCAAAATAACCTTACTCTAAGAGCTTGTGGTTACCCCCCTGTTATTTACATGAACAAATGTACTGCCCATAATGTTTTCTATTCCAGATGCCAAATACCAGCGACAGACCGGCGCTAGTGGAGGTGCTGATCGCCGTGGGTCACGGCAAGCGCAGGATGGCCGAGTGTTACTGACCTCCGACCTTGGATATACCAGCTTGACTTAATTCTACAATACGTATAGTTCATCTTTTATTTTGAATGTTAATCTTCTAATATATTCATAATTAAGTATTCCGAATGATTAAAACCTCTTAGGACAACATCCGCTTGTCATCTTTCGGTGTATCAAATAAATAATAATGTTATATCCGTGGCTGGCGTGAACACATTGACATGTCGACTTCTAGGACTTTTTTTTTATTGGCTTATTACATCCTACGCATTAGGAATTTATATGAAAAAAATTGACAGTTATAGATATACAAAATTTTTGGAGCAATCGACTTTGGTAATATGTTGACATCTCGCATTTTGACATGTCTAACTTAACAAAACCTCATGTCAAATTAACGATTCACATGTTTTTGTGATCGAACATTGATATTTTGTTATATCAACCTATACTCAGCACCCAAAATAATATTCGTTATTTGATATCTCAATTAATACACTTAAAAGTTTTGTTTAAGTACTTATTTTAAATTGACAAATTGAAGTGTCAAGCTATTGCCAGCTGAGGTCTTTTTGGTTAAATCGTGACAAATTGAGATATCAAGTTATGGCCCACCGAAGAATTTCTGTTGAAATTGCGATATATTGAGATGTCCAGTTACGGCCAACGAAGTTCTGAGCACTAAAAGTAATAAGTATAGGTATCACTACATGTCCGTTATAAAAAACTTGTAACGTTAAATTAATATGTTTAGTTGACAACTTATGTACCCTAGTTGTTTTAAAAAATAATCGAGTTATCAAAAAACTTTCGTAAGAAGTAATAATTTTTCAAATATCGCGGCAAATCCCTCGTATTCGCGTACTGGATTTTCAATGCTCTGCTTAGCGCCGAGAGTTGAAAATCCAACCAGTGTGTTTGTTCGACGCGTTGGAATGCACTCTGTTGGATTCTCAATGCTCGACTCAACACCGAGAGTTGAAAATCCAGTACGCGATAAAATCCCGCTGCGATATTTTTACGTCCGTGCGAACGTCGCGGTCAGCTGACTGTTTACTAGAAACTGTGTACTTAGATGTATGTAGACGATGGGAATCTAGGTGTAGTAGGTACCTGGATATCGTCGTTTAAAATTAATTTAACTGCTGAATTAGCTGAACACCAACATCAAGCTGATAAAGCTTGATGTTGGTGTTTTGGTTGTTTTGGTTTGTAAACGCACCCACGATACAGGAAGTAATTCCTAGTGTGGGGCAACGTTTTTTTTAAAAAAAAAAGAAAGAAATAAAGAAAGAAAAGAAAGCTTATGCTGAAAAACGTGTGGATAAAGAGAATGTCAAAGCAGATTCATCTGTTAGGGCATTTGCATTTGACCTCCAGCAGTGCTTGCCGACACCATATTTAAAAACATCTGTCTCGTTTTATAAACGACAGCTTTGGTCTTTTAATTTAACAGTGCATGATTTAGCGACTAATGAGGCTACCTGCTACATGTGGGACGAGACAATAGGAGCTCGAGGAGCAAACCAAATCGCCTCATGTTTGTGGCACTTCTGCAATAGTTTGTCATCCGAAGTCAAAGAACTGATTTTTTATTCGGATACTTGTGGTGGCCAAAACAAAAACAATGTCGTGGCAATGATGTTCATGTTTTTGCTACATAATCATCCAACGCTGCAAAAGATAAACCACAAATTCCTCCTCAGTGGGCACACACATATGGAGTGTGACTCTGACCACGCGATTATTGAAAAAACAAAAAAGAGAACACAAATGAGAATCAATCATTTATATGATTGGGTGCAGCTGGTGAGGACTTGCAAAGTTCAGAAACCATTTAAGGTCGTGGTGATGACGGTAAATGATTTCTTGGATTTTGCCGAACTAAAATCCAAGAAAGGACCCTTTACTGTCAAAAAACTGGACGATTCTGGGGACAAATTTCTATGGCAACCTATTAAATGGCTACAATATAATAAAAACAGCGTAGGAAAAATAAATTTCAAGAAAACCCTGGATCGCGAACCCCCTTTCAAGTCAGTAAATTTTCGGAAAAGAGGAAAAACCACCATAGATGCCTTTAGATTGAGCCAAATCTCCAAGGAAGCTTTGCCAATCAGTGCAGAGAAAAAAAAGGATTTGATGGACATGATTGACCTGATTGACGATTCGTTCAAAGAGTTTTATATTAATATAAAAACTGTCGGTGATGTCTCTGCATCTACTGATCCAGATTTGGACGAAGACAACCCAGATGAAGAGGATTCTGAGGTCCAATAAAATATTAATGGTCTGCGACGAGGTTGAGGAGTCAATGTTTTAGTTATATTAGTTGTTTCAATTTTTAGTTGTGTTAGTAACACACTTGTGTCTGTATGACGACGGTGTTTGTGGTCCAATAAAACAATTTTCTATTTTTTATGTTTTTTTATTACAAAAATACTAGGAAACTGATAGTTTCGTGGTGTTTCAATTAAATATTTGTTCAGTTAGAACAACATTACTTGATTTGAGTGAGTAGTAGGTATTACAGCAATTTTTTTTTTTTTAAGTTTGTCATCTGTTTGCTATCCAATTAAAATAATGTGTTTGTCATTAAAATAACGTTGTTTACCTACTAATAAGGTGAATAAGTTGATAACTGTTGGTGAACAAGTTGACAACTCGGTGAATAAGTTGATAACTCGTTGGTGAACGACTTGATAAGTCTATTATTATGCAATCTATGGAAAAATTCGTTTATTTATTGGCTTCATTTAAAAGATGGCATAAAATAACCTTTAAAACAACTAAAACACTTATGTTAAACTAATTTACCAATTTACCAGAAGACGCCAAAACTTTAAAATGGCCGCCCTGACAAATTACAATTTTAGACATGTCAAAATATTCACGCCAGCCACGGATATATTACGCATGATTCTTTGATAAATATTATTGGTAATAATTGTTATTTAATATTAGTAATTTTATTATGTAATTCAATTTGATTATTACATTAATAGAAGTTTATTGGAATAATATAAAAGCGGATGTGTGAGGCAGTTTTAATTGTTGGCAGTGTCCGCCATTGTTGATACCACGAATTGTAAGACGAACGCTAGTCAGATTGTTTTTTTGTAAATAACTGAGAATAAACACTTTGTAAATTATACGAGTGCCGTTTCTGTTCTGTGACCAGCCTATCCTGACCACTGGTTTACAGTATGTTGAAATGGTCACCCATCCACGGACCGACCTCGTCATGCATTGCTTAACCTTAAAGATCGTCCCTTGCGGCTGTTATTATTTAGCCACGAGCTCCTATTAAGTATATTATTAAGTATTATTTATTTATTTTATTATTAATGTACACATAGAAAATACATATAGAAAACACATCATGACAAAGGAGTACAAGGGTACTGCTTATTTCTTTAGAAATTTCTACCAGCAGACCCGCGAAAAGGAGATATGAAGAAGAAATGTAGACAAATAGTGTGTGAGAGCAGGAAGAGTAAAAAAGTGAACGACTAACCTACGATATAAAAACATACACATATAGATATGATATAATATATCATATCTATATGTGTATATACACATTATGTAGTGATATATACTTAAATAAATACATAACTCTAAAATATATAGATACTGAATATATATACATATGCTTATAAAGATCAGATTTGAGAGGAAAGATAATGCTCTTTTAATCGTTTATTATAATATTATTCAGACTTTCCATTATATTTAGCTCATCAGTTTCGAAATTTTGAAACTGAGGAGTCCAATTTCGTAAGCTAATATCGAAATTGAAAATGTACGAAACTGCATGCCCTACTACTTAGACAAAACCATTATAAATTTTCTGCCTTCCAATCATAGTAGGCTACTGGTAACCCTTGAGTCCAAAATACCAACACAACAAGTGCAGATTCAATCCAGACCAATAACATCCGGTAAATTAAATAAATTTAACAGCACTTTAATTAGTAAGTAAAGTGATCAAGCCCTCACAGTGAATGATGGCTATATTTTATATAAAAAAGTTTTCTCAGTAGTTCAAACAGAGTTCAATAATACTTTTAATAAGAAAACTAAAACTATATGCCCTAAGTTTTATTCAGTGATTGGGCGACTGAAGGTTTCAGGAAAGCAGGGAATGGCCTCAAGCCTTATATTAACACTGATACTTTTAATAAGTATGTTGCTACGTATTCAATTATTTTTAGAAATACTTGTAAAGTAGGCAAGGTGCAATAAGAAAAGGCAATAAGGTTAAAGCCGCAGAAAATAAAATCAAGACAGTTTGGAAAAATATAAACAATGAAACGAACAGGAACAAAATAAATAATACTGACTACACGCTTGAAACTAAACATGGACTTATTAGAGATAACAAAAAGTTGCTCCAGAATTTGTGAATTTCTTATTAGCATCCCAATTAAAACTACTGAAACCTTAAATTCTTCGCCCTCGCTTCATCATCATCATCATCATTTCAGCCGAAAGACGTCCACTGCTGGACATAGGCCTCCCCCAGGCGTCGCCACATTGACCGATCCCGTGCGTCTCGCTTGCTTCTGGTTTATTAAACGCTAACGTTTAAGCCTGCCCGACTGAATTTAACTTTTTGCATATAAAACCAATAACAGTAATAAAAGCTATTAAGCAAATCAATATCAAACTGACCGAAGATCTATGAGGAAATTTTTAATTTGTTTGTAAATCAAGGAGTCTTTCCGGATCAAATGAAACAAAGTACGGTTATACCACTTTTTAAATCCGGGGACAGTAAAGACACAAATAATTATAGACCAGTATTTGTGCTGCCGGTTTTCAACAAGATAGTTGAAAAGATAATGCTAAATCAAATGCTCATTCATTTTAATACGAATAACATTCTACACGATAAACAGTATGGTTTTACCAAAGGACGGTGTACGACCAACGCTAGTGTCACCTTATTAAAACACATCTTTGATGCGTGGGAAGAGGCACAAGATGCCATAGGTGTCTTCTGCGACCTGTCGAAAGCGTTCGATTGCGTTAATCATGAAACATTACTTTTTAAACTTGATCATTACGGGCTAGGCCAATCATCGTTAAGTTTAGTAAAATCTTATTTAAATGATAGAAGAGTAGTTCAAATAAACGGTGTCAATTCGTCGGGGTTAACCGTGAAAATGGGGGTACCCCAGGGTAACGTTACTCGTAAGTCTATTTACCCGACTGCCGAAGGAGGGTAATGTGTTTATCAGTCTATGTATGTATGTATGTTTGTTCCTATACGGCGTTCCAGAGACCAAAAGCGTTAGCCGATTTTGATGATTCATACGTCAATCGATGCGTCTTATCCCTGCGTCGTTAATGTACACTGGAAATAAGAAAGGACCCAAAATTTATTACCCTTAGGCCTTCTTGTCATCAGAATTGATTAAGCTTTTCTTGGGATTACAATGACGCATGAAAAAGAAGCCTACATAATGCCAACCGTATAATCCTTGAAAGTTATTTTTTTCTTATGTTTGTAGAGTGCTCATCTATGGTTTACTTTGTGTTTCTAATTTCAACATAAGATTTAATTATTTTTTTATAATTAAAACTGTATGTTTATAGTATTAATTATTAAACACATTCAAATAACACTGTCTAATCTATTAGGCATTAGCGCCATATATCCGATGAATGGTAAAATAGTAAAAGAAATGATTTACAATTGTTTTTGAATTAACTTTATATCCATGCACATTGTAAATCTCAACATGTTCCCTGACAAAAAATTGCCTACATAGAAAAATTGCATTACCTACATTCATTTTTAATGATTAAGTTTCAATACTTATTCATCTAATTTTAAGTTCCTGATTGGGTACTAAATGTACTAAATATTAAGACATTAGGTATAGTCCCTTAAACTAACAAATATGTGTATTTTAACTGTTCTAGTATTGGCAGAGTTTCTAGCACAAAATATCTAGGGGTCACGCTGGATCAGAGATTGTGCTGGTACCCCCATCTTGAGCAAGTTGCAAATAGAGTCCGCAAGCTAAATTGGATCTTTAAGACCCTGCGTCACGTGCTGCCTAGGGCTATACAGAGGAGCGGTAAGACTGCTAGAAATGTGCTCACTCAAATATATATTTCTCTTGCGCAATCAATACTGATATACTGTATTCCTATTTGGGGTGGGGCAACAAAATCTAAATTCATCCAATTGGAGCGAGCACAACGAGCCTTGCTCAAAATAATGTATTTTAAGAAAAGGAGATATTCAACAGAGAACCTCTACAAACTTAGTGATGTATTGTCAGTTAGGAAACTATACATTACTCAAATAATTTAAAAAAAGCATAAAACCTTACCTTATAATGCGGATATACAAGTTAGAAGAAGAAAAGACAATATAGCTCATATACCTACAACTAAGACCAAATTCGGTACTATGCAATTTAGTAAACGATCAGCTCAATTATATAACAAAATAAATAAAGAAATTTCCGTATACTCAAAATCTTATCATGTTTGTAAAGAAATGTTGACTGATTGGTTAAAACCACTGACATATGAAAATACTGAAGCACTCCTACAAAACGTAACTTAATACAAGTAACACTCATGTACACTCAACAATACATACACACACACGTTTACATAACTATATTTTGTTTAACACTCCCATGTACAGTTTTTATTGTGTTTTAAGTAAGTACCTACTGTTGTGAAGGAGCGGAGTCTTTTAATACAGGCATTACTTGCTTAAATGAAGACTCCAAACCCAAAATTGTTTGTGTATATTATTTTAGACACAATAAACGTTATTTATTATTATTATGAACTTCCCTAAAATAAGCAGTAATGCATAAACATCAACCTACCTCAAAACAATCGTTGAATCATCATATCAGCCGAAAGACGTCCACTGCTGGACATAGGCCTCCCCCAAGCGTCGCCACATTGATCGGTCCCGTGCGTCTCGCAACCAGCGGATCCCCGCAACCTTCACGAGGTCATCGGTCCACCTGGTGGGAGGCCTTCCAACGCAACGTCTTCCGGTTCGCGGTCGCCACTCCAGAACCTTTCTGCCCCATCGGCCATCCGTTCTGCGAGCAATGTGCCCTGCCCACTGCCACTTAAGTTTGGCAATTCTTCGAGCTACGTCGGTAACATTGGTTCTCTTACGGATCTCTACATTTCTGATTCGATCACGCAAGGAAATGCCGAGCATAGCCCTCTCCATTGCCCTTTGAGTGACTGTAAGCTTTCTGATAAGGCCCATTGTAAGCGACCACGTCTCAGAGCCATATGTCATCACTGGCAACACACACTGGTCATAGACTTTTGTCTTGAGACACTGTGGTAAGTTGGACGAGAAGACACCGCGCAACTTCCCGAACGCTGCCCAGCCGAGTCGGATTCGACGGTTTATCTCTCTCTCGAAGTTGGCCCTACCCAACTGGATCGTTTGTCCCAGGTAGACATAATCTTCCACAACTTCGAGTGTAGAGTCTCCAACCTTGATAGGAGTGGGTGTAACATGGGCATTCAACATCACCTTGGTTTTGTCCATGTTCATTTTAAGACCCACTCTTCCGGAAGCTCTACTGAGGTCATCGAGCATTGTATTGAGGCTCTCCATGGTCTCAGCCATGACCACTATGTCGTCGGCAAACCGAAGATGAGTGATGTACTCGCCATCAACATTGATGCCTAGGCCCCTCCAGTCCAGAACCTTGAAAACATCCTCCAGCGCAGCAGTGAACAGTTTCGGAGAAATGACATCTCCCTGTCTCACGCCACGCTGGAGAAATATTGGTTTCGAGGTCTGATCCTGAAGACGGACTGACATGGTGGCGTTTCTGTACAAACACTTCAACACCTCAATGTACCGGTAGTCGATCTGGCACCGTTGGAGAGACTGCAGTACAGCCCAAGTCTCGACCGAATCGAAGGCTTTCTCGTAGTCCACAAACGCTAAGCAGAGAGGCAGGTTATACTCTTCGGTCTTCTGTATAACCTGCCGCAGCGTATGTATGTGGTCTACGGTGCTAAAGCCTTTTCGGAATCCGGCTTGTTCGGGAGGCTGGAAATCGTCAAACCTGCGCGCGAGACGATTCGTGATGACTCTTGAAAACAACTTGTAGACATGGCTAAGAAGTGAGATAGGCCTATAGTTCTTCAGCCGGGCATTGTCACCCTTTTTGAAGAAGAGGACCACCACACCTCTGCACCATGCCTGTGGCGTTTTGCCCTCGAGTATGACGGAATCAAACAGCTTCTGAAGGGCCTTAAGGACCGGTTTTCCACCCGCCTTCAGAAGTTCAGCCGTGATTCCGTAGTCACCCGGCGCCTTGTTGTCTTTGAGCTGTTTCAGAGCCATCCTAATCTCGTACAGGCTGACGTCCGGGATATCTTCGGTATAGTGTCGGGTCAATCTAGCTCTTGGGTCGTTTGCTAGATTCGCAACGGGTTTACTGGTTGACGTGTACAACTGCCCATAGAAACTCTCGATCTCCCTCAAAAGCTCCGGTTTGGCGGATACAATCCTGCCATCATCGGTCTTCAGTTTTGTGAGCTGGCTCTGCCCAATAGACAGATCTCTTGCAAAGACCTTGGAGCCCTTATTCCGCTCGATAGCATCTTTAATGCTTTCGGTATTAAAGCGGCGGAGGTCGGTTTTCAAGGACTTTGAGATCCGTCTATTTAGCTGCCGGTATTTCACCGCATCGTCTGAAGACTGCAGGATCATCTCACGCCTTTCCTTCATTAGCTTGAGAGTAGGATCAGAGAGTTTTTTATTTCTATATGTACGGCGGGTCTTGAAAAACTTAGACCCGACCGTATGGACAGCTTCCACGAACCCATCGCTGTATTCGTCCACGGAGCTCCCTAGGCACTCGAAACGATTCTGGAGTTCGAGCTGAAAGCTCTCGGGGTTTTGGATCTGGATCTGTGCTGGACGGAGCGTGGACTTCATCAGTCGAGACCTTTCAAGCTTGATATGAATGTTCAATGTGCCTCTTACCATACGGTGATCGCTCCCGGTTTTCAGCGAATTGATCACAGAGACATCATTGAACATTTGCTTCTTGGTTGACATGATGAAGTCGATCTCGTTTTTAGTTCCACCATCGGGGCTTTGCCATGTCCACTTCCTGTGCTCACGCTTTCTGAAGAAGGAGTTCATCATATAGAGGCCTTCCTTCTCCATAAAACTGGCCAGTAGGTGACCCCGGTGGTTCCGACGTCCAACTCCAAATTGCCCCACTTGCAGCTCATCCTCATCTCGTTTGCCCAGTTTTGCGTTGAAGTCCCCCATGACAACGGTGAAGTGAGTTTTGAAACCATGCATGGCTTTAGAGATATCCTCATACATGGTCTCTACCTCGTCGTCGGGGTGTGCCGAGGTTGGGGCGTAAACCTGTATGACCTTCAGCGAATATCTTGAGGATATTCTGAGTATAAGGTACGCCACCCTGGTCGACACACTCTCGATCTTCACCACGTTGTTCACAAGGGACTTGTGGACGATAAACCCGACACCACCCTGGGACAGCCGGTCACCCTCTCGGAAATAGAGCAGGTTACCAGATTTGAGGATTATCGTGTCCTCCCCCTCTCTTCGGACTTCAGATAACCCTATAATACTCCATCGTAACCTGCTCAATTCTTCCTCGAGTTCGGCTATCTTCTCGTCGGTCCGGAGTGTTCGCGTGTTGTACGTTGCCAGGTCCAGTCGTCGGTGTTTATTGGGGTAGCCGGGTCCACTCCGGAGATTCTTCGCACCCCTTGCCACGTCATCGCCTCGACCGCTACCGTAGTCGAGGGTAGACGGGCTGCCGGGCACTCGGGGCCGTTTTTTTACTGTGCTATTCATGGTTTGGGGGGGGTTTGCCATAATCGCCACGCTTGGCAGGCGGGTTGGCGATCGCAGTTTGATATTAAAGTGCACAGAGAACGCTGCTGCCCATTCTCTGGTTTTTCCCTTAGTCGCCTCTTACGACACCCACGGGAAGATATGGGATGGTGAAATTCTTTACGTCCGTCACCATACGGTACAAGCGTTGAATAGCTAACTTATTTACTACTCATGCCTTAACTAAATTTATTGAAGATAATGTTTGATTCATTAAGCACTTAAGTATATTAAGTGTTTAAGATTCAGGTTATAATCTAAAGAGATTTAAGCTTCTATTGTTCAAGTTTAGACAAATGTTGCTAGTTTATTACTGAGTAAAGGACACAACTTAACCGTGCAGGCACGCACACATATGTACATACACCTCACTCCTCCAATACTATTTTCAAAACTATACA
The DNA here is from genome assembly GCA_949775005.1 of Orthosia gothica. Lineage (NCBI taxonomy): Eukaryota > Metazoa > Arthropoda > Insecta > Lepidoptera > Noctuidae > Orthosia > Orthosia gothica. Next base: position 25,521,634 of record OX459035.1, read on the forward strand.
ACAAAACAATAAGTAGTTAGATACAATATTTTGGGTTAAGAAATCACAAACAATAAGAGACGCAGCATACTGCTCATTATATAAATCAATAAACACGCAACATTGTTCAGTCTTAACTCGAACCGAATAAGGCGCGCTATTTATCTAAGCAGATGCTCGACATTCAAATGCATACATACCACACCTACAATACACTAATCACAATTTGTTCTGTCTGTGTTCACCTATATATTTAATTCAATTTAAACCTTATAATTAATCTTCCGTCTACAACTACGGGTCGGTCTTGTAGGCTGTGGTTCAAAGGAATCGTCACGATCCTTGGCTACTTCTTGATTAGTCTCATTTGGTTCAGTATGATCGTTAGCATCGACGTCACTTTGAGCCTCAGCCCACTCATCCTCCTCCCCAACATTATTACCCTCAAATTCTATAACCTGCGATCCATTGTCTGATACTAATGTTGGACACGGCTGCGCCTCCGCCGCCGCCGCTGCCGTTGGAGAACATAAGCGCGGCGGCGGCGGCGGCGAGAGCGCTGGCTGTGTGGGGCTACACATGACATTAGCACTAGCACCGCTTGTCTCGCTTCCAGTAACGTTACCACCTGTATATTTTCTTATTTGGTCAATATGTCTTTTACATTTTACATTATAATCTTTTACTTGTATTTCGTACATACGATTACCCACTATTTTAATAATGTTTCCTAAAGTCCAGATTTCTTTTCTTGCTTTATACCATTTTAACCACACTTTATCGCCTATCATTAATCTTTTATTCAGTTTGATGTTATTATAACTAGGTGTGTTATTGTTTCGGTTTGGCAATAACAGATCCAGTCTTGATTTTATTTTTCGGCCAAACATAAGCTTAGCTGGGCATTCACCCGTTGCACAGTGTGGTGTGTTTCGATAGTCAAATAAAAATCCTAATAGCTTTTCGTTAATCACATTTTGCTGACAGTTATCGTTAATTATACATTGTAACATTTTCTTGCACGTTTTTACAGAATTTTCTGCCTGTCCGTTACTGGAAGGGTGATAAATTGGAGATGTTATATATCGAATACCGTTCATTTCGCAAAAATGATTGAATTCATTTGACTTTATTTTAACATCATTATCGGATATTATAACACTCGGTATGCCGAACCTAGAAAACAATTCCTTTAATTTAACTATAAGCGCCCGGCTTGTAGTACCGCAACTCATATGTAAGCACTCCAACCATTTGCTAAAAGAATCTACGACGATTAGATATACACGTTGATTTATTGTCATGTAGTCGATATGCAGACGTTGCCATGGTGCCGAGTCGCGGGGCCAGGGCGCGGGGGGAGCTCGCGGCGGCGCGGCCCGTGTGCCGGCGCAGGTATGGCATGCCACCACCCATTCCTCTATGTCCTTATCAATGGAAGGCCACCAAAATCTACTACGAGCTGCACTTTTTGTTTTGACTACACCGAAATGTCCCGAATGTAGTTCTTTTAATAACCTATTTCGATACACCGCTGGTATAACTACTCGGTGACCTCGAAAAATACAACTGTTTTCAATTTCTAAATCTGTTTTGCAATTGAAATAGGGTAGAACGAATTTACAATTTATTTTACGCGGCCAGCCGTTCTGCATGTGTTTAATCACCGTTTGTAGGGTAACGTCCCTTTCGGTTTCTGTTTTAATATCGCTAAAAGTAAGCGGAGCGACATTTGCATCTAAGAAATTTAAAAAAGATAAGTCAGTTTCTCCTTCCATTGTACAGTCAGGTTCAGGTAAAGGTGCGCGCGATAAATAATCTGCCGCAACATTGTTTTCACTTTTTATGTACTGAACGTTATAATTATATGCAGACAATATTATTGCATATCGCTGTAATCTCGAAGCTGCCATGACTGAAATACCTGTTTTCTTTCCGAAAATTGAAAGTAAAGGGCGATGGTCTGTCTTCAGGACGAATGGTTCCTGACGACCATACAAATATTGGTGAAAATATTTTACACCAAATATAATAGCGGTTGCCTCTTTCTGAATCTGACTGTAATTACGTTCACTTGCTGACAGTGACCTTGAGGCGAACGCCAGCGGTCGCTCGAGATGCGCGTGCACGTGGTCGCGCTGCGCCAGCACTGCTCCTAGCCCAGCTGGCCCCGCGTCCACCGTCAACACTAACTGAGCGGCGGGATCAAAATGAGCCAGCACTCTTTCTGATGATAGCTCGACCTTTACGCTATTAAATGCACGTTCGTGACGGTCGCTCCACTCCCACGGTGCTCCTTTACGCAACAATTCATGCAGCGGGTGTAACTTAGCAGATGCATTCGGTATAAAATTACGGTAATAATTAATTAACCCTATAAATCGCTTAACTTCGGTGACACTTGTCGGCCGCGGCGCGTTTGTAATTGCCTCAGTTTTTTTAGTGCAAGCTCGTAATCCGTGTTTATTTATAATATAGCCTAGATAGGTGACACTTTCCTGGAAGAAACTACATTTTTCTTTTTGTAATTTTAAACCGGCGTCTTTCAATCTACTTAATACTTCATTAAGTCTGCTAAAATGTAATTGACTATTCGGTGCCGTTACACAAACGTCGTCCAACCATATGCTAACGCCTTCTATACCTATTAATAATGACTCCATCGCTCTTTGAAAAATGGCCGGGGCGTTTGCCAAACCATATACCAGTCGCGTATATTTGAAAAAACCCTTACTAGTACTAATCGCGGTCAACTCTTGCGACGGTTTATCCAGAACAAATTGGTTGTATGCATTGCTGAGGTCCAATTTGCTGTAACACTCCCCTCCACCTAACTTGGCAAAAACTTCTTCTATCCTAGGCATTGGGTATTTATCTATTTCTAAATCTTTATTTAAGGTAATTGAATAATCACCGGCTATCTTGACCTTTCCGTTTTCTTTTAGTACTGGGACAATAGGGGTTCCGTATTTAGGAAATTTAATCGGTTTTAATATCCCTAAACCTACCAGTCTGTCTATTTCCTCTTCCACCTTTTTCTTTAAAGCGAAAGGCACAGAACGTGGCTTAAAAAATTATGGTTCAGTACCATCTTTCAAAACAAGTTTAACCTCGAATTTGTTGAATCTACCTAGTTCGCCAGCAAACAAGTCGGAGTACCTAGATAAAAGTTGCTGCACTTCTTTTATGTCGTACTTAGTTGTACTCATAGATATGGTTTGGATGTTATTGATATCCGTAGCGAAGTACAACTTAAACCTTGTCATAAAATCTCGTCCCAGTAACGGTGGACCTCCGTTCGGTAAAACAAATATCTTAATATCATGGGAATTATTTAAGTACGTTATTCTACCCTGAAAATATCCCAGGGGCGAGATCTTATGGCCATTATAAAGACACATTTTTAAATTACTTTTCACCAAGATGCGGTCGACAAAATATTTCTTGTAAAGCGTTTCTGAAATAACACTAGCTCCCGACCCAGAATCCAATTCCATATCTACATTTACATGATCAATTGTTACATTTATAATTATAGGCGAGTTACTTACATACCTTAGGTTAAATAACTCACATTCCTCACAGTCACTTTGGTCCGAAATGTTTTCTTCTGTGTTCAAACAATGTAAACGAGATTCCACCTTTTTTTCACTACAAACTTTCTTTAGATGCCCTTTTACACCGCACACTTGGCACCGATAGTTTTTATAACGACACTTTTCTGTGTTGTGGTTTCTGAGACCGCACACTGTGCACCGACGAATCTCCCCTGAACTATCGTTCGAGCTGCGGGTAGCTGCGGCCGGTTCGCGCCGCGCGCGCTGCCCGCTGATCCGGTACACAGGTTCCTCCTTGATCTGCGTGGCCTTGGCAATTGGCGCAGCTATGTCAGCTACTGCTGCAGTCGCGGTTCGAGCCAACCTCGCATACGCAGCCTGTTGAGCTACCTCCAACGCCTTCGCAAAAGTCAGTTTGGTGGCGTCCTCTTCAAATAGCCGGTCACGTTCCCGACACGGTGCTAGCCCGAGTATGAAACGGTCACGCAATAGCATATTCAATGCCTCACCAAACTCGCAATGAACGGCTAAACCCCTTACACGAGCCGCCCATTCTTCTACGCTCTCGCCATCAGACCTCCTCGCCTCGTAAAACTTCTCTCGATCAGCAAATGTGCATCGTTTTGGCGTGAAATGCTTGTCTAATTTTTCTACTAGATCCTCGAACTTGACTTCCTCGAGTATGTCAGGATGAAGCAAGTTCCGTGCAAGGCGGTAGCTGCCGTCCGAAAAGTGGGTCAGTAACAACGCACTCTTATTTTCGGCTTTAACACTGTTTAGTTTTATATACTGTAATAGCCGACCTTTAAATATAGGCCACTCTTGGACTTCGTGATCAAAATTTGTAAGATTACCGATAATATTCGACATTTTTCACAAACTTTTAACTTTTTTATAACGCGGGTAACTCGTCGCCAGTGATCTGTCGGCTAGTAAATGAAACCACCGTTGCTATTGGATGCTAGTTTATTACTGAGTAAAGGACACAACTTAACCGTGCAGGCACGCACACATATGTACATACACCTCACTAATTATGTTCAGTATTTGTAAATACTGAACATAATTAGACATTTGTCTAACAAAAAGGAATCACTGCCTTTTTAATTCGGGCTAGTGTTATATAACAATATTCAATTTGTTGTTTAAGTGTAGTTAAATGTCTACTTAAGTTATGTTTTATAACCAGAATACTACTAAGTCTTTGCATCATTGTGTTTCCGTTCATCCTTCCACACATCTATGAAAAAAATTATATAATTTCAATTTAGAAAAAAAAAACTTATAACCTACCAGCATTCATTCTACAACAAAGATTACAACTAGGAGTCTTCATATTATAAAATGTCTTTTATGTGAAATCTAACTAAATCTTTTCCCTTCATGTCTTTTATGCTATACACAACAGGTGAGTGTTTAATTGAAATAACAGATCTTAGAAAAAGCGGTGCTAGTTTAGAAGTATAATGCTTACTAGCATCCGACAAGGTAAATGTTCTTTTATAGACTATTTGACCAACCTTATATTTTAAAGGTCGCTTCTTTAAATAGTAATGCTTTTTGTTCTTTTCATGCACAAGTTTTAAGTTTTTACTAACCTCCTGGAATATCATTTTAAGTTATTTTAAGTTATCACCATAAATTCTGTGATCTACCACGGTTAGATCAGAAACTGGCTGTGGCACTTCAGAGTTTTGATGTTATTTTCCATCTACTAACATCTCTCGCCCATGGAAGAGAAAGTAAGGTGAACATTTAGTTGACTCATTAACTGTCATTAAAGGTTGTCTGTAAGAGATTGCCTAGTGCGATAAGACCGCCCATTGTACACTTGTTTTTGTAAATATTTGTCCTGTATGTTTTAGTGGAGTATATAATAATAATAATAATAAGAACCTCGTGAAAGCTGAGAAAGAGAAACAAATCAAGTATCTCGACTTAGCACACGAGGTTGTCGACATGTGGAATGTGGACTCGGCGATCATTGTGCCGATTGTCGTTACGGCCAACGGCCTGATGGCCAAGAGCCTCGACGACCATCTGTCGAGGCTGTCATTGGGCGGTTGGATCAAGGGTCTGATACAGAAGGCAGTACTCCTCGATACGGCTCGCATTGTGAGGAGGTTCCTGTCTTTGGAGCCCTAACCACCGGTAGCTTGGACCCTGTTCCCGATACCGGTTGGCCTCTATTTTTTATATTTTTAAATGTTTTTAAGTTTTGAAATATTTAAAAATGTAATAAATAAGTAATAAGATAAATAAAGGAAATAATAATAACTGAAATATTAAGTGCACATTGAATCTGGTATGTGATGGTCCCATTGCCTGTGGTTTGATTTCACATATGAGGCAATCGCATACAGAATATTTCTGATAGCTCTCTCAGCTTGATTAACCTGGGGATGATATCTTGGGTTAAACTAAATATTAGGCACATTATATTTGCACATATTAGTCTCTAAATTGCTATGAAATAAGTTGAGGATCATTGTCAACATAGACGAATTTAGGTATTCCGTGTACCAGAAACACTTTTTCTTCCAGTTTTAACTATAGCAGTGCCTGTTGCTTTCAGTATAGGAAACAACATAACATATTTACTAAAATAATCTAAACAAGCTAATAAATTTGTGTTTCTTTTAGTAGAAACAGGCAAAGGTCCTTATGAATCGCAACAAATTGCTTCAAATGGTTTATTAACTTGTTTTGGGTTACCCATGAAATCTGTACTAGATGTGTTTACCTCTTTACAAGTTTGACAATTGTTTACATAATTTTCGACATCCTTGTTCATATTTTTCCAAAAACAATGTAATGCTAATCGTTTATGAGTTTTAAATATTCCGAGATGGGCGTCAGTGGAATCATCATGAAATTGTTTTAATAGAGATCACACGTCTTCTCTTGGTATTACTTGTTTCCAAGAGAATTGAGAAGTTAAGTTATATTTATTTTTAGAATGTGTGGCATTTTACCATTTTTAAATCTATAGTTATGAAACTTTTGGGGATATTGTCCACAATTTTCTACCTTTTTTAAGTACCATTTATCTTGAATGTTATCAAACATTTCTATTGATTCTACTTTAATTCTTGAGAGTGCGTCCGGTAAAAGCATTTCTTTATGCTTAATGTCAAAATCCAATTAACTTAAGCGAATACTCCATCGAGCTAATCGTCCTGAAGGATTTTTTAATTTATAAAACCATTGTAATGATGCATGATCTGATATAATATTTTACTTCTGACCTTCAGCATACATTCTTATTTGTTCTAAAGCAATCAAAACTGCTAGTAATTCACGTTCTGTAGTAGTATAGTTAATTTCATGTTTGGTAAGTAATATTCTACAGAATGCAATTCGATGGTCGAGATCATCATAAGATTGGGTCAATACAGCACCAATAACATATGCTGATTCATCACTTTGAATTGAGAATAGTGAGCTAAAGTCTGGACATTTATGAATTGGAGCTGAAACCAAACTTAATTTTAATCTATTAAAAGCTTCTTCAGCTTCATCTGTCCATACAAAAGTGATATTTTTACAGGTTAATGTACTAAGCGGCCTTCAAATTCTAGAAAAATCCTGTATAATCTGCGTTACCAGCCTGCCATGCCTACAAATCTTTCAACTTCCTTAGGTATAGTGGGTGTTGCCACTTTAGAAGGATCTGTATGCAAACCTTGTTTACCAACTATGTACCCAAGACATTTAAACTCTTTTCGACAAAATTGAGTTTTACTCATGTTAATTGTCAAGTTTGCTTCTGCCAAACGTTGATATACCAGTACCTAAATAGTATTTGATGGATATAAGGCAAAGGATATGCATCAGCTTTAGAAACAGCATTAAGTTTTCGACAATCCAAACAGAGTCATAAGTCAACATAAGGTTTAGTTACCAAGACAACTGGAGAATTCCAAGGGTACAAAACACTTAACTGTAACATCCTATCTTCAATATAGAACTACCCTCTTTGGGAAAAGTGTCTTTGCTATGGCCACGAAGGTCTACGATCAAATTCCTAATAACATAAAAGAAAGTAGCAATATTAATGTCTTTAAAAATACCAGGCCCCTCAGAAAGTATTGCGAAAAAAAGTTTTTATATATGGGAGACTGGCCAGTTATAATGTTTTTCGAAAATATGATTATTTATAAGTAAAAATAAGTAAGTTCCAATTTCAAAATTTCCCTCCACATTTTTTGCGAGTTAATTCAAAGTATTGTGTCTCACTGAAATATGGATCTGCGCCGGGAACATTTTAGAGCTATGATTTTATACGATTTCAAGTGTCGCCTGAAACCGGATGAATCGTACGATAGACTTCAAATGGCATTCATGGATGAAGGCCCTTCCAAGGCAACCGTGTATCGTTGGTATAACGAATTCAAGCGCGGTCGACCAACTTTGGGGGATGACGAAAGAAGCGGTCGCCCTTTGACGGCTGTTACCGAAGAAAACGTGCTAGCAGTGAAAAATTTAATCCAAGACAATAGGCGAATTACATATCAGGAGATTCAACACATATTGAAGATTGGATCGGGAAGCGTTCACGAGATTCTACTCAGCCATCTTCGCGTGAGGAGGATAGTATCACGCTGGGTGCCGCACAACCTCACCGATGCTCAGAAGCAGGCCCGGGTGGAATGGTGCCGTGATATGCTTAACAAATTTGAAGCAGGCTCGTCTCGGCGTGTTTACGACATCGTTACAGGTGATGAGTCCTGGATTTATCAATACGACCCAGAAACCAAGCGCCAGTCGACTGTTTGGGTGTTTCAAAATGAGCCAACGCCTACCAAAGTGAAGCGATCTAGAAGCGGGGGTAAGATTTTGATCGCTAGCTTTTTTAATTTGACTGGCCACTTGGTATCAATTCCCTTACGGGATCAAAGAAGCATTAATGCCGAATGGTATACTACCAAATGTTTGCCAGAAGTTTTCTCTGTTATAAGCAACAAGCGACCAAACACAGGGCTCCGCGGGCTACTGCTCCACCACGACAATGCACCTGCGCACACCGCACTCAAAACGAGGGACTTCCTGGACAGCACGCCAGTCAAACTCCTGGGTCACCCTCCTTACAGCCCTGATCTAGCACCGTGTGACTTCTTTTTATTCCCAAAAATAAAAAATCAGCTCAAAGGGATACAATTTTCGTCGCCGGAAGATGCGCTGGCTGCGTTCGAGCAGGCTGTAAACGAGGTGTCTGCGGCGGACTGGAAAAAGTGTTTTGAAAACTGGTTTAGGCGCATGAATCTTTGTATAGAGGCTGGTGGAAAGTACTTTGAAAAGATTTAATAAAAATATATGTACGTATAGAACAATTTTTTTTAGTTTCGCAAAACTTTCTGAGTGTCCCACGTAAATTGTTCCAATTTCTAAATGGAAAAGTGTTTTTACTCCGTAGATGAATTCTTATCGACGAGAACTTTTTAAATGTTTCATTCCGCTTGACGATAATTTGTTTTTGTTGATTGTGTTGTGTCTATCATGTATAATCGTAATTATTTACCAAAATTGAACAAACTGCTCCAGTATCCAACATACCATAAACTTCTAACTCCAAAATATTAACCAATAAATGAGGTCTAATGTCATCTGTCTTTACCTGAAAAAGAGCCACACTATTAATATTGTGTGTACAAGATGTTAAGTTAATGACTAAGGCCGAGTTTCTCACCTCTAAATCATCGCAGAATCAATGTGACAAATTGTCAAGCACGTGTTATCTGCTGTGATTGGTTGAATGAATTTTCAACATCCAATCACAGCAGTTTTTTGAACACTTTGGACAGTGCGCACTCGTTAACTCCTTGACAAATAAAGATGTCGTACTTGTTAAATTTCGGCCTTCACTGTTACCAGTCCAATTTACGGCTGTAGCTTTTCTCCATACATTTTTATTGAAATTATAATAACATATTGTTGTTTGGCAATTGGAATATATGTTTTCTATTGCATTTATAACAGCAATATCAAAGCCGCACTTGAAATTCTCTATTACAACTCCGAAGTTGCCTCTGTTTTGTTCGGTAGCAAAGCGAAAATGATAGCAATAATGTTTGTGGTGTGCTGGTTTGATGCAAAGCCTGTGCAAGTTGTAGGACCTTGAGGACTTGCATGCACATGTAGGTTTCGTCATACTGTTTATAACATATTTGCTCGTAAAGGGTCTCTTATTTCACCAATTTCAGTATCGTATTGTATCATTACGTAATTGTGCGTTATTGTAACGTAAGACGCACGAGTTTCTTTTTACCCGACCGCCGAAGGAGTTTAATGTGTTTATCAGTGTATGTATGTATGTATGTTTGTTCCTATATGGCGTTCTAGAGACCAAACCCGTTGGCCGATTTTGATGATTCTTACGTGAATGAACCCTGCGAGTTTCTCTAGCCACATTAAAATTGCAAAATAGAAAAACGTCGGATTTTGGGTGCCTTATTGTGGGGGCCAAAATTTTTTATTTTCGTCCAAACCCGTCTTGTGGGATATCAAAATGAAGGGTTTTAAGAGTTGATTACAAAAATATACAATACTTATATGTTTAAATGTACCTAATTCTAAATTCATCTGGTTTTGGTCAGCTTGCTCGCGCATATGTATCCTCCGAGTGCACAGCATGATTTTCTTCTTGTTTACGTCTTTTCAGTTGGTTTTTTAAGGAGTCGGGTTTTTTGTTCTTTTTAAATATTTTTTTAATAAGGTTTATCAAGATGCTCCGTCTAAAACAAACGGTACTTTTTTAAATCGTAACAAAGAGTTTTTATGTCAGAAAAGTGGTCAACATTTTATGAATAAAATTAACTTTGGGAAATAAAATATAATAAAAAAACATTTAATTATTTAATTTCGACCATAAATTACAACCATTTATCTGTAACAAAACACAAAAATATTAATTTACTTTATTAGTAATACTGTCTGTTGTTGTTGTACCTTTGCCTTAAAAAAAAGCGCTGATGCGCGCGCATCGCTAATTTGTGAACAAGTAAAAGCTCCGCGCGCTTTTTCTTTTCGCTGTATTGTTTTTATTAGAAAATATCGTCAAGTAATGATGAATTTATTAATTCGACACCGCCAGAAGACTCGGAGGCAGCGAAAAAGGCTACTCTAAGCCTCTTGCCCGAAAAATTGACCGATAGATACTTACAAGCGTATCAAAATTGCATCTTAAGGAAAACAAGCAAAGATGCAAATACATTTTCGGAAAGTGAGTTTTTAGCCTATTTCATGGAACTTTCTCAAAAATATAAGTCAAGCTCATTGTGGTACTATTCAATGCTAGAAAGAACTGTTAAAACAAAACATGGTATTGATATCAAGTCATACTACCTCAAAGGTCATACTCCAACTTGCTGGCATTTCTAAAAAGACGCTCAAGTGGCCATGTGAGTAAAAAGTCGAAAGTATTTTCGGCGGACAATCACAGAGAAAATAAAACTAGGACAATGTCAAGAAGTTCCTAAAAAAGAGCTCCAGATTGCCGATATTTGGCAACAAACACAAGAAAGGTCAGTTGAAACTAAATTATTGTTATTAACTTCTTTCACTTTCGTATTGCTTTACAATATAGGTGTTTTGTACGCTGTTTTTATATTTTTTCAGGTTGTATTAATATTTGACATAAATGGTGCATGTAGACCACAAGACTTGGCAAACATCAGAACTAATGATGTCTCGAACCATGGGTGGGTTCTTCTTGTCCAGATCAAAAACACAAAATAGTTATTTATGCTACAAGTGCGGAAGGTAGGTGATTTCCGATGAGTGGCATTTTTATTCATGAGCGAGCGAAGCGAGTGAGTGGATAAATCGACACGAGTCGGAAATCATCTTACGTACGTGTATCATACAACATTTTACTATGCATTGTGCGAGGAAATAAATAAATTAATAAAATAAAATTAATAAAATGGCGGGCTTATTCAAGCGCGTTCAGCATATCCACAGATTAACTAATAGTTCCTCGGGCGGGCATATCTACTGCGCATGTGCAATAGCTGTCACATTGTAACGCAATAAGGCACGAGCAAAATATACGTTCTGCCAAACATATTTAATGAATATTTAAAATTAATTTATTGATCAAAATCTAAATCTAGAGTAATTAAAAACGCCATAAATAAAGTATTAGTTTTATTTTACCTTTTACATGAATGATAATCTGCACATAACTAATTTTTAAAACTTTTCTCAAATAATAAAAACTCTATGCGTCGGGCTGACGTTGGAGTTAAAAATTAAAAAAATACAGGAAAGTAAAAGCGCTAGTGAAAAAAAGTGACACTTTCCGCACAGTTTGGCTGCTTGGAAAACCGCTCTTTTCGAGGACATGCATTGTAAAGTAATATTCCAAGATCGTTCTCAATACAGGGTCCCTTTCACGACATAGTAAAGAAATACGAAGCGCTGCGTTCAACAAAAGCGATGTCTAACAGATTTTTTCAAAATTACCAAAATAGAAAATGCACTAGCCAACCCATTGGCATAAACAAATTAGGAGCAATGCCGAAACAAATTGCCACTTTCTTAAATTTGGATGATCCACATGAATACACAGGCACAGTTTCAGAAGGTCCTCGGCTACATTGCTCGCCGATTCAGGTGAGAACTACCGGTCGAACAGTGTAGCCGAGGGCTACATAGATGACTCGATGAGAAATAAAGAAGAAAGTAGCTCCCGCATTACAAGGAATATAAATTTGGAGCCAAGTGTTGACTTTCAGTATATTATAATGTACTCTGTGGTGTTGACTCTCGACCATCTACGAGCACACACGCGTGCATTCCATCATCGTCGCCGCCGCCGCAACCGCCTCCGTCGCCGTCGCGTCTCGTTTCTCCTACTTTCACTCAAGAGAGTGAGAGAGAGACTGGTGAAATTGTAACTAATAATTATAACTTGACAACATTAAAAATGCCAACGGGCAACATAATAATCAATATTACAATTTTTTTAATTTTTTCTAACTGCTTTAACAAGTGATTAAAGATTTTTTCGTTAAAGAAAGTCCGAGTTTTATTAATTTCCTCGCAAATATTTTATAAAACGTCGTATGACATACATGCGCTTTGATAATTAGAGCCTCTGTTTTCTTGTAGCCCTCGCCTACGGTTCGCGATAGAGCAATATCGCCTGGGCTGTAATTTTCAACATACCGCACTTATATCATAATGTACTATTGTATTCTTCAACAATAAAGTTATCATCCTCCTCATGGCTAACCAGATCCTCAATCTTTAGGTATTACAGTAATAATCAAGTATTATTGACAGCCCAGGCTCATTACATTGTTGTTGCCGGCAACACTGTGTACCGTTTGACAAGGATAGGAATATCCTTGTTGGGTTACTACAAAGTGTCTATTACATTAAGTGCATCTAACGCGGTTTGAGCCAGGTCATCGGTCCACTTTTTAGGGCCTAACAAAGCTGCGCCTTCTGGTACGATCTTTCGCCGAAAATGATGATAAGGAATCACCTGTATGCCTTAAATTACCAGTTTTTGCTAAAAGAGCCGTATAGTTTTCTACTATGATGTTCAACCTTTGCAGTAATATACATGTGCGGTTCATTGATGTATGGTGTCACTAATAGCTATATACAACATTGATAGACGGTAAAAGAAAAGCTCGGTCCATGTTGGAAGAGGCCTAGTGGTGACGTAGGCTAAATTGCAGGTTCGTGCGCGGTTATAGTATCTTATAATAACATACATAAAAGGTTCTCATAAAAGCGATAAATCTATGTAATCAGAGGGATCTCACTATTATAACCCAGAAAACGTTCACCGATAATCCTCAATAACCTTGAGTAATAACTATATATAGTCTGCAATAACTTTGAGTGCTAGGGAGTTTGGCACAAGTTACTCGTTTTTAGGCTGGACACTTGGACACAGATATTCACATACTTATTGTTAAAAACTAAACAAGCTCATAAACTTAAAAGAAAGTTTTATTATTTATGTATGTATTAACATTTTCCCTATTATTTGCAATCTCCTGCCAATGACCCGTAAATGCCTCTAAGAGAAAGCTATGGGGGAGACCTTTGCCCAGCAGTGGGACAATACAGGTTGATAAAAAAAAACATTTTAAAACTAAGTAGATATACTACTAAGTATATATGTACCTACATAGACGAAATCACTTTTTCTTCATAAACAATTCTTGAATAGCATAAACTGGCAACCCCTTAGTTTCAGGCAAGAAGTAAAAGAAGAATACAGCAGTAGAGAAGCAAACAAAAGAGAAGAAATAGAAGATTGGGGACAGGCCTACAGAAGTCACCAGGAGATTGAAGACGAATAGAACGAGAAAGTAGAGTATCCACGCCCATTCCACTGCTAACATCGACATGATGCTTTTTACCTGAATAGAAGAAAGTATTAGGTTAACATAATTTACTGAAGGTTTTATTCCGGCATCGAGAACCTAGGAAAAAGTCACTTTGGATCTGTCAGGATAGTATTTATGCAGTTCGCACAAAAACATACAAGATGTCCCGATTTAGCGACCATGGCCAATGCTGTAATAAATGTAAATAAAATTATACGATACTAGCTGACCCCCGCGGTTTTGCTCCCGTCAAAATTATAGCTTATGTTACTCGAAAATAATGTAGCTTTCCATAGGTGAATTTAAATCGGTCCAGTAGTTTCGGAGCCGTAGGTACAAACAAACAAAAACATCTTTCCTCTTTATATTATTGGTATAATAAAGGTATAGATATCGACTTTTCAATTCGGAAATAATGAATGACTAACCTCAGGTAAGAAGACTTCAGACATAACCACAACGGGCACGGTCCCTGCCCCAAACGTGTAGAATGTCGTGAACACGTATATGAAGATAGGTATCGTCCACTTTGGGCCCCACTCCGTCTGGATCTGAGTTCCTAGTATTATGCAGCAGAAGCCAGCAGCGATGGATGAATAAATTAGTAGGGGCTGGAAAGGATGACATAAACTATTGAATGAAGTAGGATCGCCCCCTATACATCAGTGCTATTTGACTCGTGAAGCCTCATCTCTGTCTGACACCGTAGTAAGATGATAGAGATTGGGTTTGAAGAGGTGATCTCATGAAGTCGTGAGGTAAGTAAGTAGGTACTATCATCCCGACCAAATGCTCCTCATACAGCTGCACGAAGGTACCAGGAGTTCAGAAATCTAGGGATGTAGAAAAGTCTCACACGGGGTAAAGGACTTCTCTGAGGACCGCTTTCTAAACACACATCTGATTCTAACAGAAGACTTTGAGAGGTACGTAGGCTCTACTTAGAACTTTGATTTGTATGTACCAGAAAACCATAAAGTCTAATAAAGTAAGCTCTCACTCGTCTCCCAACAACATCCGTCAGGAATGCGGCTATAGATCCAGAGATAGTCATGACGACTCCCATCAGAACACTGCAAAGGTTCGGCGAAATAACGTCAGGAGGTAAGGCCTCTGCAAACAAGGGTTCCGCGTATACCATCACTACTGGTAACCCTTGGAACACGCAGGCTACTTTCAGGATCATTACCACGAAGAATTCGCGTTGAGTTGATGGCGATTTTTCTGTAAACACAAAGAACAATCAAATTAAAATGATTCGAAAAGTGGGCATAAATATAAGTTCGGATAGACGGAAATAAATACAAGAAACCATGGTTTTGTTGGACAAAAATATCTACTTACTGAAAAATTGCCAGCATGATATTTTATTATCCTCCAAGCTCGTCGCAACATAATTTTCTCCCATCGTTGTCAAGGACTGAACGTCTGAAAAATAAGACAAAACATAAATAGCTTCCATTGCAAGCATCCTTGCTTTTCTAGCCAATATTTAACATTAAAAAAAGGGCTGGTCTTTAAAAATTCAACTTGATCACAAAGAAATCAAAACATATTTTATAGGGGTTAATTTTTTACTTGTAGGTGCTAACCTCCGGCAGTCCAGCCGCCTATTTGCGTAAGTAAATTCAGCAGGGCAAAGGGAACGCTCCATGAAAGAGCAAGACTCATTCACTTAATTTTTTATCGGTATAGCGTAAATAATTTTGAAAGGGTACGTCCTCTATCTAATGAGTTGAATTCACATGTCCTTTCCATGACCTAGTATCCCCTTTCGAGTGTATTACGCAATACGAAAGTCGTTATTTTAAAGTTGTCGTCACCCTTACCTATAAGTGTTCTTTGCCGATTTCACTTAGGTACGTAATTAGGCTGCAGTTCTCATACGAAATTCTCATGAACAATTTTTTAAAAGGAAGAGCATATTCATACCTTCTGAGTGATAGTTGAAAATCCGTCGTAACTTATCCATCTCATGCTGTACTTCTTTGGAAGTGCTCTTTTTACTTCTGTAAAATGCTATTGATTTTGCAGCGTCCTGAAATAACGGAAATCTTCTCTCTTTCAGCGGTAAATAATAATGTCGAATAGGTACCAAGATCACAGAAAACTACAGGAGTAATAAAAGTCCAGTAACTTCTTTATCTTACCTCTTCTCTGCCTTGCGCCATGAGTGTATATGGTGACTCCTTGAGTAAAGAAATAAATAAAACACCAACCATTGACAAAGAAAGGCAGGCATATACCATTTGTCTGTACGTTAAATAGCCTCCCAGGAAATAGGAAACTAGAATCCCGAAGCCATAGAACTGAATGGGAAATGAAGTCGTGGTACCTGAAAATGGATATTTTATTTTAAATGTACGGTTAAAGATCTTCAGCTTACTTATCACACTTAATATTATATACTTATACTAAAAATATAAAGAGGAAAGATTTGTAGTATTTTGTATGTAACGAATAAACTTAAAAACGTCCAGTAGATTAGATTTCAAAAATCCTTTCATAGTTGGGAAGCTACACTATCCCCAGGTGACATAAGCTACTTTATATCTCTGTATTCCCACGGGAACAGGAACTACGCGAGTGAAATCGCGAGGCGTCCGCTAGTCACACTATACAATGATATTCAAATAAACAGATACGTTATACACTCACAAAACAATTGAAAAAAGTGTTCCGCGCAGCAGCGGCAGCACACATACACACTTTTCATTCATCTGACATTTCACTACAAATCGAAAGGGATGGCTTGATAAAACAAACAAGAAAAAAAGAGACAGCTAGTGTTTGTCACTTGCGTGTGAATGTAAACAAACATTATTCTGACAACCAATGTTTTTTCTTTTTGTAACCTCCAAATATCAGAAAATTAGGAAAAAACATTGAAATAAATTAGTAAATTGAGGTGTATTGCGTATTTACATATGGTATGAGATCCCTTCTGTTTTATGTAATTTGGTATTATAATTGGTACACTTTCTAAATACACACGATGGCATTTTTTTAATTTTGTTTTTTTTTCAACAAAACGTTTCACTCTTCGCCATGCGTGACATAAACTAAAGACTAAATCATACAATTGTATACTATTCGAGTCTTCACAATGCGCGCGCTTATAACATATCTGTTTATTTGAATATCATTGACACTATATAAATCACACTAATATTATATAAAGGCGAAAGTTTCTGAGTGTGTTTTTATGTTTGTTACTTCTTCACACTCAAACGGCTGGACGTATCTAGATGAAATTTGGCACAGAGATAGATTATAATTAGGAATAGCACATGGGATACTTTTTATCCCCGGAATATGTTCCCTCGGGTTAATTTTCAACTTTCACTCGGGCGAAGCCGCTGGCAGAAGCTAATTGTTTAATTTTTTTTTTAAGAAATCAGAGTTTCAGGATAACCTTCTTACCTCTTATGGAGTCCTGGCAGATCTCACTGATGTAAATAGTTGATTCAAGAAAGATTGCGATCCCGAGCCCTCCTATCAACATTGCGGTCAAAACGACTTCCACTTGACTTGACAACGCTATCATCGACCAGGCGATCTGGAAGAGGAATGCAGTTTTCAACACTTTAACCGCTGTCGCGCTTGCAACTAACATGGCTTATAACATGATCTCTTAACACCTTATAGTATCCTGGTACTCACCACAAAAATCGAAGAAGTTAACATTACAGATTTCTTCCTTCCCAACCTGTCTATTACCATTCCAGCAATAGGATTGGCTATCAGCGATCCTATAGCTGGTAGACTCCCAAATAGCGACACTTCTGTTGTCCCCATAGGGCGGTGAAGCGTGGTGTTCTCAGACTTGAAGAGTAAGATGGTGGATGATGGCCACGCCATCATTATACCCATGTTTATGCAGGAACAGCATACTGGAATGATAGGGTAGTGGCACTGAGGATGTTTTTGTATGTTCTAAGTTATTCATTCATGGAAGCACGTTACAAAAATATAGGTACTTACGTAGAGTAGTGCCTATAACTTGGAAGAAAATACCCATTATTCTAAACGCAGACACTGTTGTGACATAAATTGACGACTATGTACAGAATATTTACAATAATGCGAAATTACTGGGGAAAAAAAAAAATTATATCAAGTATCACCTAGACATTTACAAATTTTAGCACTTGCGAACACACGTCTTCGTGGCTACTAAAGACAATACTGCTGAATAAGGCATCGACAGCCATTCCGTATAATTTTATACTCATAAAGGTCTACCTATACTTAATAAGTATGACCACATTTTGCAGTCCTAACAAGATCGCAAAAACATTTCACATAAGTAAGCATGAACATACAATAATATAATACTTTGAATAAGGTTCTTGAAGAGTCAGCAGTTCATTTGTTTCAGCCGGGATTCGAACCACCAGTACAGTTATGCGAAAGCTTGTATTTTTACCCGACTGCCAAGGAAGGGTTATGTTTTACGCGCGTTTTTTGTATGTATGTATGTTTTTTTTATTGTTGATAGGCATGCGCTTGACCACTATCTCACCTGATGGTAAACGATGATGTGGTATGTATATTTGTTTGAAAATTGCTTTATTACCTCATATCTTTTCAACCGCTAGATGGAATTTTATAATTAAGACCTCGTTAGATAGATATTGACTGCCAAAGAGATAGATACCAGATACCTACTGACGTTAAAAAACAGAAACTTGGCGGATTTTGGGCGCCATTTGGTGGGGCTCCAATATTCAAAGGTGATTACAAAAATATCTACCTACACTTCGAATAAAAAAAAAATTACTACCAAGTTGTGGGGGCAAGTGGTCACCCTTTTTACATTTTTATTTTTACTCCATAATTAAATAATACAAATTATATATTTTATACACCTATATATAAAAAATATATTGTAGTTAGCTACAAAAAAGTCTGAAAGTACTGTCCAAAGTTTATTTACATTTTTCTACGATAAGATATTTTCTTACATCATGATTCATACAGGATAATTAAAAAACCACTTAAACTCGTTAACTTGTAATAACTCACAAAGAACATATATTATAATATAACTAATTTAAAAATATTTAACAAAAAATTGCCAGCATGGTGGCTGGTATTTCATGCCATTTATTTTATCTGTTATACTATGCTAGTATTATAGTATCTGGAGTTTTTGGCGGGATCTTGTCGAGTGAAGTTCAGTGGCTGTTAATATTATTTGCAAATTGATTCCTAGTGGATATTGTGGTATATTATTGGTGTAGTTTTGTGTCCCAACTGTCTACGCAACTGGACAATTTGTGAAATCATTAAAAGAAGCGATCTCGGGATAGCGGAGCGGAGTATTTTATTGTAGTATTGACTGCCTCCGCAAAGCTTACTGGGCAGACTGACTCGATACAATTTGCTGCCAAATACTCCAAAAAACATTAGAATCTGTTACATCCGCATTCTAATACAAAATAAAGAATAACAGCGAAATAATAAAATGGCTAAAAAGTCCTAGCAACCAGGCCATAAAACTTAAATATAAAAAAAATATATATATAGTATCTGTGGTTATACTCTCTGTACGAATGTGCCCCGCGTACGAAGGGCGACTAAAGTCGTCACAATCTAAGAAGTAAGAAATTTAAAAACTTAATTCATAATCCTAATTAATTACTATGTTACCCATACACTATAACAACGAGTATCATTCGCAAGCATCAAGTTTAATAATTATTAAGTATTTTTATAGCTGTCAAAACGGGCCTTTTATTTTTTGACAACTTTTTTGCCCTATTTTTTTTTACAAAATGATGTAACCCGACTGCTTAAGCGAATTAAAAAGATGTAAACGAGACGAAAATGATACTGTGCAGTCGGAGGACACATATGGTTTTGGTCAGCCACTCACACAACAGAAAAAACGCCTTTTTCTGTGTTCTTTGCTTCGACTAAAAAGCATGATTTTCTTCTTGTTTACATATTTATAATTCGCTTCATTAAATAGAACAATTTCATCCGTAAATTCAATTAAATGGTAACAGAGAGCCTTCACTGTTGCCAGTCCAATTTACGGCTGTAGCTTTTCGCCATACATTTTTATTGAAATTATAATAACGTAGTGTTGTTTGGCAATTGGGATCTATGTTTTCTATAGCATTTATAACAGCAATATCAAAGCCGCACTTGAAATTCTCTATTACAACTCCTAACTTTGATTTAACTAGTGTAAATAATCTAACATAAGTTGCCTCTGTTTTGTTCGGTAGCAAAACGAAAATGATAGCAATAATGTTTGTGGTGTGCTGGTTTGATGCAAAGCCTGTGCAAGTTATAGGACCTTGAGGACTTGCATGCACATGTAGGTTTCGCTATACTGTTTGTATTCTTTAACAATAAAATTATTCAATAAAAGTTATCATCCTCCTCGTGGGTAACCAGATCCTCAATCATAAGGTATTACAGTAATAATCAGGTATTATTAACAGCCCAGGCTCCCCAACTAACAAATCAATGTTTTATAATAGTCAATTTAACGTTTTACACTTTGAGTCTAGTTTTTAAGATTGGTCGCATAAACGTAAATATAAACGTATAAATAACGCGAATTAGGCCCAAATTACACGACAATATTGTCGTTTAGTAGTTAAGTAGAAGTCAGCCAATGACCGTTCAAACGTTGTATACAAGTTAAATAAAAGTACAGAGACCGACTTTACGGTCCAATACTGGTTATGATGAGTCTCTTATGTGACCGCTTATGTCACATAGCTGTTACAATGACGTTTTCAAAAGACTGCTCAACGGCAACCGTTTTGTTTCGTTTGTTAAATATTGTGCCGGTGTTTAAATAAAAAACAGTAAGTAAATGTCTATTTCCATAATTACAAAATATCGATTTATTATGCATTATTTAAATGAGTGTGAGATAATGATAGTTGTGTTAATCTTTCAGGGAACTTTAGTTTTATGACAATGTATATATGTGTTTTTGTGAAGTTTTTAACGCCCTCCTCTATTTCTTTGTATTTGAATCGTTTTAATTAATTATCCAAAATATGTTTTCATAATAAAGCATCAACCATCTTGTTTACGTTGTATAGCGACCTTTATATAACACTAATATAACAAAAAGGTCGTATACATTTTATTGAGTCTATGACGCCGCGGCCATATTCAGTTTACTTTAGGGTTCCTTATGCATTACTTACAGATCTAATAAACATTGCATAACTTGAACAGAGAACTAACTCGGCCCTTTATGATTATAAATTCATCTTCTTTTCTTGTCAATGGCTATCTAATCAAATAGTACGTTTAGCCCAGATTAATTTATTTTAATGTTTTTTTTTCAGGTCTAACATAGGATATGAATGAACTATGGTAGTATTCTTGGACATCGATCAATTTTTGATCTGAAATTATTTAAAACGTCTTAAAAGAGAAAAATGGCCTTGGCGAAGCATTTATTTTACCTTTTCAAACAAATGTTATAACTGTCACAGTTCCATTGCTACTGTTAATTGTTTAATTTTATTGTTGTTATTTACATTAAACGTTAATTTTAAAAAAAATATATATACGGAATCTTTTTCGGCAACATTCATTCGTTCTATCCCTTTTTTAAAAGACAAAACAAAACAGAAATGGTTCAATTAAAGTGTGGATTTGACCTTTAAATGATTCAAAAGTCTACTTAAAGTAATGTAACCGTAGAAATTCAACATTTTAGTTGCATACAAGTCGTAGTAAGTCTTCCATACGATCAAAATAGTTTTGTTATAAAAAGGTCATACGCAAACGTTTAAGTGGCGTTTTAATTATATAAAAGTTATGTTAAGATTCACACACGACGATGGTTGTCTTACAAAAACCTTTTATTTAACCGAAACGTTGATATGACCAATACATTGTTCAATAAACGTCATGGCTGGCACCATTAGCCGACGTCATATATGTTAGTCCTGAAAACTTTTACTCAACATATGCACTGGCACCACTATCCGACGTCATATAAGTTAGTTCTGAAAACGTCTACTCTACATATGCACTGACACCACTATCCGACGTCATATAAGATAGTCCTGAAAACATTTACTCAACATATGCACTGACACCATTCTACAACGTCATATAAGATAGTTCTGAAAACATTTACTCAACATATGCACTGACACCATTCTACAACGTCGTATAAGTTAGTCCTGAAAACGTTAACCCAACATATGCACTGGCACCATTATCCGACGTCATATAAGTTAGTCTTGTAAACATTTACTCAAAATATTTACTGACACCATTCTACAACGTTGTATAAGTTAGTCCTGAAAACATTTACTCGACATATATACTGACACCATTCTACAACGTTGTATAAGTTAGTCCTGAAAATGTTAACTCAACTTTATATTAAGACATTACAGTCCCGCGACTGAACCGTCGTAAGATAAACGTCTATATATCAAAATAGTTAACTACATACCACTATATAACTGTTACATACCATGAAGTCTTATAAGACTAGAATTATACGACGTTTTTGCTAGTTGGGTCATTACATTGTTGTTTCCGGCAACACTGTGTACCGTTTTACAAGGATAGGAAGGGTTACTACAAAGTGTCTATTACATTAAGTGCATATATCGCGGTTTCAACCAGGTCATCGGTCCACCTTTTGGCACCTGGGAGGCCTTACAAAGCTGCACCTTCTGGTACGATCTTTCGAATAAATTATAATAAGGATTCCTCCAACCTGTATGCCTTACATTACCAGGTTTTGCTAAAAGAGCCCTATAATTTTCTACTATGATGTTCAACCTTTGCATTTATATATATATGTGCGGTTCATTGATATATGGTTTCACTAATAGCTATATACAACACTAGCTGTTCCCCGCGGCTTCGCTCCCGTGGGCCACCCATCCCGTGGGAAGAAATAGCCTATGTCACTCAGGAATAATGTAGCTTTCTATTGGTGATTGAATTTTTAAAATCGGTCCAGTAGTTTTGGAGCCTATTCGGTACAAACAAACAAACAAACAAACAAAAATCATCTTTTCTCTTTATAATATTGGTATAGATTGATAGACGGTAAAAGAAAAGTTCGTTCCATGTTGAAGAGGCCTAGTGGTGACGTAGGCTAAATTGCAGGTTCGTGGGCGTTTATAGTATCTAATAATAACATTCATAAAATGTTCTCATAAAAGCGATAATCCTATGTAATCCGAGGGATCTCACTATTATAACCCAGTAAACGATCACCAATAATAGTCTGCAATAACTTTGAGTGCCTGAGAGTTCGGCACAAGTTATGCGTTTTTAGGCTGGATACAGGTATTCATATACTTATTGTTGAAAACTAAATAAGCTCAAAAACTTAAAACAAAGTTTTATTATTTAAGTATGTAATAATAACATTTTAAAACTAAGTTGATATGTACCTACTTAGACGAAATCACTTTTTCTTCATAAACAATTCTTGAATAGCATAAACTGGCAAACCCTTCGTTTCGGGCAAGAAGTAAAAGGAGAATACAGCAGTAGAGAAGCAAACAAAAGAGAAGAAATAGAAGATTGGGGGCAGGCCCACAGAAGTCACCAGGAGATTGAAGACGAATAGAACGAGAAAGTAGAGTATCCACGCCCATTCCACTGCTAACATCGACATGATGCTTTTTACCTGAAAAGAAAAGAGTATTAGGTTAACATAATTTACTGAAGGATTTGGATTTTATTCCGCCATCCAGAACTAAGAAAAAGTCACTTTGTATCTATCAGGATACCATCTATACAGTTCGCACAAAAACATACAAGATGTTCCGATTTAGTGACCATGGCCAATGCTGGATGTAAGTAAAATTATACGATATATCGAGTTTTTAAATCGGAAATAATGAATCACTAACCTCAGGTAAAAAGACTTCAGACATAACCACAACGGGCACGGTCCCTGCCCCAAACGTGTAGAATGTCGTGAACACGTATATGAAGATAGGTATCGTCCACTTTGGGCCCCACTCCGTCTGGATCTGAGTTCCTAGTACTATGCAGCAGAAACCAGCAGCGATGGATGAATGAATTAGTAGGGGCTGGAAAAGATAATATAAATTATTGAATGAAGTAGGATCGCCCCCTATCCGTCAGATCACTGTTTCTAGAAAGGGATGGTGCTAGTTGACTCATGGAGCCCCATCTCTGTCTGACACCGTAGTAGGTTGATAGAGGTTGGGTTTGAAGAGGTGATCTCATGAAGTCGTGAGGTACGTAAGTCGAGTAGTACAACCTAGTCAGTACTACCTTCCTGACCAAATGCTCCTCATACACCTGCACGAAGGTACCAGGAGTTCAGAAATCTAGAGATGTAGAAAAGTCTCACACGGGGCAAAGAACTTCTCTGAGGACCACACAACTGATTCTAAAAGAAGACTTTGAGAGGTACGTAGACTCTACATAAAACATTTGTATGTACCAGAAAACCATAAAGTCTAATAAAGTAAGCTCTCACTCGTCTCCCAACCACATCCGTCAGGAATGCGGCTATAGATCCAGAGATAGTCATGACGACTCCCATCAGAACACTGCAAAGGTTCGGCGAAATAACGTCAGGAGGTAAGGCCTCTGCAAACAAGGGTTCCGCGTATACCATCACTACTGGTAACCCTTGGCACACGCAGGCTGCTTTCAGGATCATTACCACGAAGAATTCGCGTTGAGTTGATGGCGATTTTTCTGTAAAAACAAAGAACAATCAAATTAAAATGATTCGAAAAGTGGGCAAAATATAAATTCGGATAGACGGAAATAAATACAAGAAACCATGGTTTTGTTAGAAAAAAAACTTAACTTACTGAAAAATTGCCAGCATGATATTTTCTTATCATCGAAGCTCGTCGCAGCATAATTTTCTGCCATCGTTGTCAAGGACTGAACGTCTGAAAAATAAAACAAAACATAAATTATAGCCTTTCCTTGCTTTTCTAGGCAAAATTTAACATTATACAAGATTTTAAATTTCATACATACATAAACTCACGCCTTTTTCCCATGGAGGTAGGCAGAAACTACAGAACGCCACCTGCTACGATCCTTACATACTTCTTTTGCTTCATACACATTCATACATCTAGTCATACACACACGCCGGTTATGGGTACTGCGCACTTGGCCTTTCTGAAGAACATCACCTATACACATCACCTATTAATGCAGTAGAAATGCGCTCCTTGCGGAGTATGTGTGGTGTAACTTTAAATGATAGATTGAGGAATGAGGTAATAAGACAACGTTGTGGTTTAAAAGAAGATGTAGTGACTAAAATTGAAAAGAGTATGTTAAGATGGTTTGGCCATGTTGAGAGGATGAATGAAAGGCGACTAACGAAAGGCAGACGTGAATGGAAACGCCGGGAGGGGGACGCCCTAGAAAGACATATATAAATTTCATCTAAGTAATTAACGGTTCCCAAAACAATAAGATTAGGAATAATCTTGGACGAATACTTGATTTGTTTATCTCGAACGCTACTATGACTATGACGCTACTATGACTATGTATCTTGTACGTTACTACTTCACGCTGATATACACCATCCTCTTTTTCCGTTTTTTTAGACCTCAAAATGCAATTTACTCCTATGAAATGCCATTATGTACCTAGGTATAACTATCATAAAGCGATATATCCTGACATTAATACTGATCTTAGTTCTATAAATTGGGAAAATAATCTCGCCCATATGTCCGCTGAACAGGCTGTTAGCACTTTTTACGATGTTATATACGGAATAATAAGACAACACACTCCACTATTTCAAATTAAAAATTCACAATTTCCTGTCTGGTTTACACCCTCTTTAATTCGTATCTTTAAAAATAAAGAACGTGCCTGGATTATGTGGACAAAGTACCATAACTTGTACGACTATAATCACTTCTCGGGTTACCGTAAATTATTTCAACATGAATCTGTTATTTGTTTAAGAAATTATATTAATTCAGTCGAAGATAGTATACTTAAAAATATAAAGTAGTTTTGGACATAATATGTCCAAATATGGGCCTAGCCCTTTCTGTTGTTGATATGTGATTAATCGACTATTATTTTCTTAACTATATAATTTCATATCTATGGTACTAGTCTATGAACTGCATGTCTACTTTATCTATGCTCTCTTCCTTTCCAATGTCTTGTGTCAACCGGGTGTTTGATTCTGTGAGTTTTTATAAACTTGTATTCATCGTGTTAGATAATAATGGAAACGCTGATTGTAATCATGAGATTATAAGAAAGGTTTCACCGCACACTCCTGTTGTTTTATTTTGCCGTCTTGTTGCTTGTCCTACCACTGCCGTTAGAACTCATATGCTAACATCTGTCAGATGCATATTATGTATCTAACAGAAAGGGCTAGGCCCTACCGACATATGTAATTTATTTTCTACTTTCTTTGCTTCTGTCTATGAAACGTCCACTTTCGATCCTGATAATTAAGAACCCTCTAATATATACCAGGATAGCTCAACATGTATAACTGATAAAAGAAAGTTGTACAGGGTGCAGTCAAATTATTGGAACCACCTAAGGGCGCTGACCCCGATGGTATATCACCTATCTTCTTTATTAAAACGGCCGATAACATCAGTACTGTGTTGCACTTAATTTTCAATAAATGCTAACATGAAGGTGTCTTTCCTAGCGTGTGTAAGCGAGTATTTATAACGCCTGTTTATAAAAGTGGAGATAAAATATAATGTAGAAAACTACCACCCCATATCAATTTGTTCCACCTTGTCGATGCTTTTCGAGAGACTGGTGCACGGCGCTCTATACCCCCAAATTCATGGTCTTGTCCAACCGGAACAACATGGGTTCGTCAAACGGCGGTCGACTACGACCAATCTTATGATTTTTACAAACTTTCCTTTTGAAAATATGGACAAGAGAGTCCAAGTAGACGCTGTGTACACTGATTTTCGGAAAGCTTTTGACAAGCTGGATCACTCAATTATTTCTGAAAAGCTCGCCTTCAACGGAATCCGAGGCAACTTACTTCGTTTGTTTGTATCATATACATTTATAAGAGGACACCAAAGGCCGTTATTAATGGGTTTGGATCTGATATTGTAGCTGTTAAGTCCGGTGTTCCTCAAGAGACCATTTTGGGGCCCTTGCTTTTCATTTTCTTTATAAATGATATAAAACATTGTTTTGTCAATGCGAATTTCTTACTGTACGCGGATTATATGAAAGTTTATAAGATTGCCATAAAATGTATTGACTGCCTACTGCTACAAGAAGATCTTCACAGACTTAATACCTACTGTATAGACAGCAAACTCTTTCTTAGTCTTCCAAAATGTCACAGTATATCATTAACTAAAAACAAAAATAAACTAAATTTTAAGTATACTTTGAATAGCCAACAATTAAATATAGTAGAATCCGTTCGCGAGTTTGATGTAACTATATTGATTCATGTCTGCATTTTGACTTGCATATTGAAATCATAATAAATAAAGCCTTTCAAATATATGGTTTTGTCATGAGAGCCTCTAAAGACTTTGTGCGACCCTCTACCTATTTGGTAGTATACAAAACTTTAATAAGGTCTCAATTAGAATACGCCATCCCTATCTGGAAACCGTTTTACCTCAAATATAATATTAAATTATAAGGTGTGCAGAAAAAGTTTCTACGCACAATTAACTATCAATTCCGGCCCATACATTGAGGCAAAGGCTCAGCTGGCTGCCAAAAAGCTGGGGATCCTTGCAAAGGTTAGAAGGTACTTCACGCCAGAACAGCTGCTCAGCTTGTATCAAGCGCAAGTTCGATCATGCATGGAGTACTGTTCTCATCTCTGAGACGGATCCGCCAAATACCAGCTTGATGCACTAGAGTCGATCGAAAAGCGGGCCAAAAGGCTCATCGGCGATGAGGCACTGGTTAAGTCAAAGCTCCAGAGCCTTGAACATCGTCGCCGAGTTGCCAGCTTGTCGGTCTTTTATCGGTTGCATTTCGGGGAGTGTGCGATGGAATTGCATGATCTAATTCCACCAAGCCCGTTTCATCATCGGACTACAAGACGTACGGCGATGCGCCATCGCTACATGGTAGACATACCACCCATACGCACTAAACGTTTTGGAAATACTTTCATTATGCGTACAGCTAAGGAGTGGAATTCCCTGCCGGAGTCTGTGTTTCCCGATAGCTACAATCTAGGAGTCTTTAAGTCAAGAGTGAATAGGTTACTTCTAGGCAAGCGTGCTTCACCGTCGACCACATCGTCGCTTACCATCAGGTGAGATAGTGGTCAAGCGCGAGCCTATAATATATAAAAAAAAAAAAAAAACTATAGATGTTATCATTCGTTGTTACAGTTTTAATATTTTAAGTTAAGTGTCTCGGCGCTTACTTTTGGCGGCCATGATGCTGCATGGTTTATGTAACAATAGATTCGATTGTATTGAAATCACAAATAAGTTACGCTTTACAGTGCCCCGAAATGTTAACAAAAGGGCGGCCCACGTTCCATGTTGTACCATGTGGATTCATGTAGGACCAACGCCGGGGCACGGGTGCCTCTTCGTCAGCTTATGGTAACCTACAACACACACTTCATGGACATAGATCTTTTCTCTTTCTAGTAAAAAGTTTAAACTTCTGGCTATAAATATTTTATCTCCATAATCCATATTCTAAGATAAATTAACGCAATGAACGATACTCCTCCGTTTCCTATTTGTACATATATTAATCCGTGGACAATTGTGTGGGTTATATTTTTGCCAATTTATTATGTACTTACAGTTTTACTTAACCTTTAACATGTAACTGTTTTATTGTCCCTAATAAATAAATAAATTACGCAATACGAAAGTCGTTATTTTATATTATTTGTGTCGTCACCCTTATCTGTACGTGTTCTTTGCCGAATTCACTAATGTAATTAGGCTGCAGTTCTGATACGAAATTCTCATGAACTATTTTTTTCCTAGCAAAAGGTTACTGTGGGATAGTCTACAGAAGCGGGACAAAATTAGAAAAAGGAAGAGCATATATACACACCTTCTGAGTTATGGTTGAAAATCCGTCGTAACTTATCCATCTCATGCTGTACTTCTTTGGAAGTGGTCTTTTTACTTCTGTAAAATGCTATTGATTTTGCTGCGTCCTGGAATAACGGAAATGGCTCTCTTTTAGCGGTAAATAATGTCGAATAGGTACCAAGATCACAGAAAACTACAGGAGTAATAAAAGTCCAGTAACTTCTTATCTCACCTCTTCTCTTCCTTGCGCCATGAGTGTATAAGGCGACTCCTTGAGTAAAGAAATAAATAATACACCAACCACTGACAAAGAAAGGCAGGCATATACCATTTGTTGGTACGTTAAATAGCCTCCCAGGAAATAGGAAACTAGAATCCCGAAGCCATAGAACTGAATGGGAAATGAAGTCATGGTACCTGAAAACAGATGTTTTATTATAGATGTACGGTTAAAGATCGTCATCTTATTTATCACACTTATATAAACTAGCACTTCACCCGCGAATTCGTTCGCGTGATCCGTATTTTATCCTGCAGATGACTTTTTAGTTTCACCCCCTTAAAGGTTGAATTTCCAAAAATCGTTTCTTAGTGCTCCCCGATATCAAAAAGAGAAGCCCTATACAGTAAAATTCTTCGAGTTTCAAATATATAAGCCCAACAAATTTCCACCTTTTCGCCTCCTTAGGGGTAGAATTTTCAAAAAATAATAAATACATGATTTTTTTTTCAACCAAGAGCGTAAATGTAAAATTACGTGTGTCCAATTTAAAAACAGTAAAAATTTCATACAAACTTTCAAGCCTTTTTTTACTCCTTCAAGGGTGGAATGTCCAAAAACCAATAAATACATATTTTTTTATCAATCAACAGCATAAACTTAAAATTTCACGTGTCCAACTTACAAACATACATTTACCAACTTACAAACAATGAATACATGTATTAAATTCTTTTTATCAATTAAAGGCGTAAAAAATGTAAAATTTCACGTGTCCAATTTACAAACTGTAGAAATTTCATACAAACTTTCAACACGTTTTTACCCCTTTAGGGTGGTATTTTCAAAAATCCTTTCTTAGCGTGCACTTACGTCACTTGAAAGAAAGAAAGAAAGAAAGAAAAAGTGTTTATTTGTCACAACACGACATACATACAATATAAGAACATACTTATGCTAAACCCTTAAAATATTATTAGTAGTACTTAAATTATGTTAGTAAAGACGAGAAATAAATCAAACAATAATTACATAATTATATAACCTACATTTTTTATGATATAAACGAAATAGGGTGAGGAATATGTCAGGCAGATGCATGTCGTGACTGTGGCAAGAAGAAATTGCCAAATTTCATCTTTATTCGTCAAGCAATTTTCGATATTTCGTGATAGGTGAATGAGTGACCTTTCGCTTTTATATTATATCTATCTATATATATAGTAATATATATAGATAGATATATCACATCACACTTCACACTAATATTATAAAGGCGAAAGTTTGTGAGATCGTGTGTGTTTGTTTGTATGATTGTTACTTCTTCACGCTCAAACGGCTGCACGCATCTGGATGCGGTTTGGCAAAGGTAAAGATTACAGCCTGAAATAGCACATAGGATACTTTTATCCCGGGCATATGTACCCTTAGGATAATTTTCGACATTCACGCGGACGATGCCGCAGGCAGTATCACACTACTATTATATAAGCGAAAGTTTGTGAGTGTGTGTGTATTGTATGTTTGTTACTCTTTCATGCAAAAACTACTGAACGGATCTGGATGAAATTTGGCCTAGAGACAGTTTATAGTCTGCAATATGTTCCCTTGGGATCATTTTCGACATTCATGCGCGCCAAGCCACTGGCAGAAGCTAGTTTTTTAATAAATTTTGAAGAAAAGAAGAGTTTCAGGATAACCTTCTTACCTCTTATGGAGTCCTGGCAGATCTCGCTGATGTAAATAGTGGATCCAAGAAAAATTGCGATGCCGAGCCCTCCTATCAACATTGCAGTCAAAACAACTTCCACTTGACTTGTCAACGCTATTATCGACCAGGCGATCTGGAATTGTAGCCACATGTTTTCTTTAAAGGGAAATTGAAGTGACGAAGGAATGCAGTTTTCAACACTTTAACGGTACGCTCAGTTGTCGCGCTTGCAACTAACATGGCTTATAACATGACCTCTTAACACCTTATAGTATCCTGGTACTCACCACAAAAATCGAAGAAGTTAGCATTACAGATTTCTTCCTTCCCAGCCTGTCTATTACCATTCCAGCAATAGGATTGGCTATCAGCGATCCTATAGCTGGTAGACTCCCAAATAGCGACACTTCTGTTGCCCCCATAGGCCGGTGAAGCGTGGTGTTCTCAGACTTAAAGAGTAAGATGGTGGACGATGGCCACGCCATCATTATGCCCATGTTTATGCAGGAACAGCATACTGGAATGATATGGTAGTGGCATTGAGGATGTTTTTGTATGTTCTAAATAATTCACTAATGTAAACACTTGCAAAAATATAGGTACTTACGTAGAGTAGTGCCTATAACTTGGAAGAAAATACCCATTATTCTAAACGCAGATACTGTTGTGACACAAATTGACGACTATGTACAGTATATTTACAATAATACGAAATTTCAGAAAAAATATATGCACTGATCACATTCATACCATGTTCATCTCCTATGTAAAGAGCATTCTATAAACACAGCCAAATCTATTTTTTTAAAGTGTAATGTTCTCAGTGATCACTTCAACATAGTGTTTGGCATATATCGTACCCACTCAAGCGTGAAGATAATATAGCTAGTCTAAGAAAATATGTACCAAATAATTTAATTATTTTTTATCAAGTATTTATGTTATCTTATCATATCTTGTGGAGGGGCCGAGAAATAACTCGGACACTTCGACCCATTGGGATCTATGTGTGGTAAGTATTTATGTTAGCACTTGTGAATACACGACTCCGTAGCTACTGAAGACTAGATGGGATTTAATAATTAAGACCTCGTTAGATAGATCTTGACCGCCCAAGTGTTCTTAGATACGTGGCGTTAAAACTCGGAAACTTGGCGGATTTTGGGCGCCATATTGTGGAAGCTCCAATTTTCTTTTCCTCCTAACTCATCAAATGGGGTATCAAAATTAAGGGTTTTTAGAGGTGATTACAAAAATATCTACCACCTATATGTTTTAAAGTCATTCCAATAAAAAAAAAATTAACAAGTGGTCACCCGTCGTACACTTTTACATTTTTATTTTTACTTCATCATTAATAATCCAAATTATCTTGATTATACACCTAATAACAAATATATTGTAGTTAGCTATAAAAAAGTCAGAAAGTACTATGTCAAAATTTATACTTATCCATTCATTTTTCTACGTTAAGATATTTTCGATAGTTCATATTTTTGCGTTCTGTAGTTTCTGCCTACCCCCATGGGAAAAAGGCGTGAGTTTATGTATGTATGTAAGATATTTTCCTAGAGGAAACAAAACGCACACCCGTTTCACACCCGTGCGACCCAAAATTCAGTAGATTTATTATATTTTTATGTACTTACCTTATTATTCTATGACTTTAAAAAAAATTGCCGCAGATCAAAATGTAGGAAATTAAATTGTCTTTGAGATGATAACGATTTGATAAAATACGCCCGGCAGATATGGTGCGATTGTCGTTTTTTTGTCCGTGTGTCCCAATTAATTTGTAAAGTTATGTGTAAAATCTAAACCAATTAATTACACTATGTTATCCAAAAAAAAAACAAAATTTTCTTAGATCAAATTATTAAGAAAATGTAACATACATTTTCCAAAATAAAAACGACTAGCCGTTCAGACATGACTCTCGTTTTAAAATCACCTACTGAGGGATATCTGCGCCTTAAGTCCATATACCGCGGTTTGAACCAGGTCATCGGTCTCCCTTTTGGGACATGGGAGGCCTAACAAAGCTGCGGCTTTTGGTACGATCTTTCAGCTAAAATGACGATAAGAATTCAACTGTATGCCTTAAATTAATACTATATTCTATACGGCCCTACCAGGTTTTGCTAAAAAAATCTTATAATGTTCAACCTTAAAAACAATGCAGTAATATACATGTGCGGTTCATTGACGTATTTCTAGCTATATTTATGAAATTGATAGACGGTAAAAAATTCCCTCTCACAGAGAGGAGGCCTGTGTCCCTGCAGTGGGAACATTAATAGGCTGATGATGTGATGATGATGTGAAAAGAAAACAACTAAACAAGCATGTACCTAGCTCGTTCCATGTTGAAGAGACCTTTTTTATTTTTTTACCCTGGAGATATATATACGCATACTGCGCTACCACGGGGAGATAGCGCAGTTATGTGGTACTCTAACCCACTAAAACTCCACGGTGTCCTCCTGTGCCGCTTATGGCGGGAACACGGGTACGCGTTAGCACTCACCGCGAACCCGCCGCGGCTGTCCGATACCGGACCCTCCTCTGGGGAGTATCCCCCATCACCGGCGCACCAGAACACATTGTACGCCGTGACCACCCCAGAAACCAAACCAGCACATGGGCGCCAGACGACCCCGTTTATGGCACCCTTGTGACGGGTCAAGGTCAATGGCCCTGCCACCTACCATTTTTCGGCCGCAGGGGATAGGGAGAGCGGCCAACGCTATACCGATACTCCTCCTCCCCTGCGGCCCTACCGCGTCCGCCATCATACGGTGGCAACCCCGTCAAGGCCGCGGAAGGTGGGATAGCGACGCACCGCAATACCGGCACTCCTCTTCCGCCGCGGTCTGCAAACCTCAGCCGCGATATCGTATGGGACCCGGGACGCTTTATAAGACATCGCGGCCCGCCTCAGTTGCGATGTCACCTGTTACCATGCGGCACCGCAACCTATGTTTTCGGCTTAATCGGCAAAACTCTGATGAGCGACCCCTCCTCGGGTTCCTTTTCGCTTCACCGTGGGTGACCAAGCAACGGCTACCGACCCTCCCGCCTCGACAATGCGGGAACCCACCGGGGGGTATGTTGAAGAGACCTAGTAGTGGCGTTGGCCAAATTGCAGGTTCCTAGGCGGTTATAGTATCTAATAATAACATTCATAAAAGGTTTTCATAGAATAGAATTTTAGTTTGCAAATATGGGTATACAATAGTTGTTATGATATCAAAGCTCAGCCATATCTCACTAATACTCGTATAAGCCAGTAAACGATCACCGATGATAGTCTGTCTGCAATAACTTGGAGTGCCTGGTGTTCTGCACAAGTTGACCGTTTTTAAGCTGGACACTTGGACACAGGTACTATTCCATATTCTTATTGTTTAAAACTAAACAAGCTCATAAACTTAAAACAAAGTTTTATTATTAAAATATGTATAAATATTTTAAAACTAAGTATGTACCTACATAAACGAAATCACTTTTTCTTCATAAACAATTCTTGAATAGCATAAACTGGCAACCCCTTCGTTTCGGGCAAGAAGTAAAAGAAGAATACAGCAGTAGAGAAGCAAGCAAAAGAGAAGAAATAGAAGACTGGGGGCAGGCCTACAGAAGTCACCAGGAGATTGAAGACGAATAGAATGAAAAAGTTAAGTATCCACGCCCATTCCACTGCTAACATCGACATGATGCTTTTTACCTAAAAAGAAGAAAGTATTAGTTAACATAATATAATGAAGGTTTTCTAATCGAAAATAATGAATAACTAACCTCAGGTAAAAAGACTTCAGCCAAAACCACAACGGGCACGGTCCCTGCCCCAAACGTGTAGAATGTCGTGAACACGTATATGAAGATAGGTATCGTCCACTTTGGGCCCCACTCCGTCTGGATCTGAGTTCCTAGTACTATGCAGCAGAAGCCAGCAGCGATGGAAATGAAGTCATGGTACCTGAAAACAGATGTTTTATTATAGATGTACGGTTAAAGATCGTCATCTTATTTATCACACTTATATAAACTAGCACTTCACCCGCGAATTCGTTCGCGTGATCCGTATTTTATCCTGCAGATGACTTTTTAGTTTCACCCCCTTAAAGGTTGAATTTCCAAAAATCGTTTCTTAGTGCTCCCCGATATCAAAAAGAGAAGCCCTATACAGTAAAATTCTTCGAGTTTCAAATATATAAGCCCAACAAATTTCCACCTTTTCGCCTCCTTAGGGGTAGAATTTTCAAAAAATAATAAATACATGATTTTTTTTTCAACCAAGAGCGTAAATGTAAAATTACGTGTGTCCAATTTAAAAACAGTAAAAATTTCATACAAACTTTCAAGCCTTTTTTTACTCCTTCAAGGGTGGAATGTCCAAAAACCAATAAATACATATTTTTTTATCAATCAACAGCATAAACTTAAAATTTCACGTGTCCAACTTACAAACATACATTTACCAACTTACAAACAATGAATACATGTATTAAATTCTTTTTATCAATTAAAGGCGTAAAAAATGTAAAATTTCACGTGTCCAATTTACAAACTGTAGAAATTTCATACAAACTTTCAACACGTTTTTACCCCTTTAGGGTGGTATTTTCAAAAATCCTTTCTTAGCGTGCACTTACGTCACTTGAAAGAAAGAAAGAAAGAAAGAAAAAGTGTTTATTTGTCACAACACGACATACATACAATATAAGAACATACTTATGCTAAACCCTTAAAATATTATTAGTAGTACTTAAATTATGTTAGTAAAGACGAGAAATAAATCAAACAATAATTACATAATTATATAACCTACATTTTTTATGATATAAACGAAATAGGGTGAGGAATATGTCAGGCAGATGCATGTCGTGACTGTGGCAAGAAGAAATTGCCAAATTTCATCTTTATTCGTCAAGCAATTTTCGATATTTCGTGATAGGTGAATGAGTGACCTTTCGCTTTTATATTATATCTATCTATATATATAGTAATATATATAGATAGATATATCACATCACACTTCACACTAATATTATAAAGGCGAAAGTTTGTGAGATCGTGTGTGTTTGTTTGTATGATTGTTACTTCTTCACGCTCAAACGGCTGCACGCATCTGGATGCGGTTTGGCAAAGGTAAAGATTACAGCCTGAAATAGCACATAG
The DNA here is from genome assembly GCA_949775005.1 of Orthosia gothica. Classification (NCBI taxonomy): domain Eukaryota; kingdom Metazoa; phylum Arthropoda; class Insecta; order Lepidoptera; family Noctuidae; genus Orthosia; species Orthosia gothica. Next base: position 25,557,654 of record OX459035.1, read on the forward strand.
GATACTTTTATCCCGGGCATATGTACCCTTAGGATAATTTTCGACATTCACGCGGACGATGCCGCAGGCAGTATCACACTACTATTATATAAGCGAAAGTTTGTGAGTGTGTGTGTATTGTATGTTTGTTACTCTTTCATGCAAAAACTACTGAACGGATCTGGATGAAATTTGGCCTAGAGACAGTTTATAGTCTGCAATATGTTCCCTTGGGATCATTTTCGACATTCATGCGCGCCAAGCCACTGGCAGAAGCTAGTTTTTTAATAAATTTTGAAGAAAAGAAGAGTTTCAGGATAACCTTCTTACCTCTTATGGAGTCCTGGCAGATCTCGCTGATGTAAATAGTGGATCCAAGAAAAATTGCGATGCCGAGCCCTCCTATCAACATTGCAGTCAAAACAACTTCCACTTGACTTGTCAACGCTATTATCGACCAGGCGATCTGGAATTGTAGCCACATGTTTTCTTTAAAGGGAAATTGAAGTGACGAAGGAATGCAGTTTTCAACACTTTAACGGTACGCTCAGTTGTCGCGCTTGCAACTAACATGGCTTATAACATGACCTCTTAACACCTTATAGTATCCTGGTACTCACCACAAAAATCGAAGAAGTTAGCATTACAGATTTCTTCCTTCCCAGCCTGTCTATTACCATTCCAGCAATAGGATTGGCTATCAGCGATCCTATAGCTGGTAGACTCCCAAATAGCGACACTTCTGTTGCCCCCATAGGCCGGTGAAGCGTGGTGTTCTCAGACTTAAAGAGTAAGATGGTGGACGATGGCCACGCCATCATTATGCCCATGTTTATGCAGGAACAGCATACTGGAATGATATGGTAGTGGCATTGAGGATGTTTTTGTATGTTCTAAATAATTCACTAATGTAAACACTTGCAAAAATATAGGTACTTACGTAGAGTAGTGCCTATAACTTGGAAGAAAATACCCATTATTCTAAACGCAGATACTGTTGTGACACAAATTGACGACTATGTACAGTATATTTACAATAATACGAAATTTCAGAAAAAATATATGCACTGATCACATTCATACCATGTTCATCTCCTATGTAAAGAGCATTCTATAAACACAGCCAAATCTATTTTTTTAAAGTGTAATGTTCTCAGTGATCACTTCAACATAGTGTTTGGCATATATCGTACCCACTCAAGCGTGAAGATAATATAGCTAGTCTAAGAAAATATGTACCAAATAATTTAATTATTTTTTATCAAGTATTTATGTTATCTTATCATATCTTGTGGAGGGGCCGAGAAATAACTCGGACACTTCGACCCATTGGGATCTATGTGTGGTAAGTATTTATGTTAGCACTTGTGAATACACGACTCCGTAGCTACTGAAGACTAGATGGGATTTAATAATTAAGACCTCGTTAGATAGATCTTGACCGCCCAAGTGTTCTTAGATACGTGGCGTTAAAACTCGGAAACTTGGCGGATTTTGGGCGCCATATTGTGGAAGCTCCAATTTTCTTTTCCTCCTAACTCATCAAATGGGGTATCAAAATTAAGGGTTTTTAGAGGTGATTACAAAAATATCTACCACCTATATGTTTTAAAGTCATTCCAATAAAAAAAAAATTAACAAGTGGTCACCCGTCGTACACTTTTACATTTTTATTTTTACTTCATCATTAATAATCCAAATTATCTTGATTATACACCTAATAACAAATATATTGTAGTTAGCTATAAAAAAGTCAGAAAGTACTATGTCAAAATTTATACTTATCCATTCATTTTTCTACGTTAAGATATTTTCGATAGTTCATATTTTTGCGTTCTGTAGTTTCTGCCTACCCCCATGGGAAAAAGGCGTGAGTTTATGTATGTATGTAAGATATTTTCCTAGAGGAAACAAAACGCACACCCGTTTCACACCCGTGCGACCCAAAATTCAGTAGATTTATTATATTTTTATGTACTTACCTTATTATTCTATGACTTTAAAAAAAATTGCCGCAGATCAAAATGTAGGAAATTAAATTGTCTTTGAGATGATAACGATTTGATAAAATACGCCCGGCAGATATGGTGCGATTGTCGTTTTTTTGTCCGTGTGTCCCAATTAATTTGTAAAGTTATGTGTAAAATCTAAACCAATTAATTACACTATGTTATCCAAAAAAAAAACAAAATTTTCTTAGATCAAATTATTAAGAAAATGTAACATACATTTTCCAAAATAAAAACGACTAGCCGTTCAGACATGACTCTCGTTTTAAAATCACCTACTGAGGGATATCTGCGCCTTAAGTCCATATACCGCGGTTTGAACCAGGTCATCGGTCTCCCTTTTGGGACATGGGAGGCCTAACAAAGCTGCGGCTTTTGGTACGATCTTTCAGCTAAAATGACGATAAGAATTCAACTGTATGCCTTAAATTAATACTATATTCTATACGGCCCTACCAGGTTTTGCTAAAAAAATCTTATAATGTTCAACCTTAAAAACAATGCAGTAATATACATGTGCGGTTCATTGACGTATTTCTAGCTATATTTATGAAATTGATAGACGGTAAAAAATTCCCTCTCACAGAGAGGAGGCCTGTGTCCCTGCAGTGGGAACATTAATAGGCTGATGATGTGATGATGATGTGAAAAGAAAACAACTAAACAAGCATGTACCTAGCTCGTTCCATGTTGAAGAGACCTTTTTTATTTTTTTACCCTGGAGATATATATACGCATACTGCGCTACCACGGGGAGATAGCGCAGTTATGTGGTACTCTAACCCACTAAAACTCCACGGTGTCCTCCTGTGCCGCTTATGGCGGGAACACGGGTACGCGTTAGCACTCACCGCGAACCCGCCGCGGCTGTCCGATACCGGACCCTCCTCTGGGGAGTATCCCCCATCACCGGCGCACCAGAACACATTGTACGCCGTGACCACCCCAGAAACCAAACCAGCACATGGGCGCCAGACGACCCCGTTTATGGCACCCTTGTGACGGGTCAAGGTCAATGGCCCCGCCACCTACCATTTTTCGGCCGCAGGGGATAGGGAGAGCGGCCAACGCTATACCGATACTCCTCCTCCCCTGCGGCCCTACCGCGTCCGCCATCATACGGTGGCAACCCCGTCAAGGCCGCGGAAGGTGGGATAGCGACGCACCGCAATACCGGCACTCCTCTTCCGCCGCGGTCTGCAAACCTCAGCCGCGATATCGTATGGGACCCGGGACGCTTTATAAGACATCGCGGCCCGCCTCAGTTGCGATGTCACCTGTTACCATGCGGCACCGCAACCTATGTTTTCGGCTTAATCGGCAAAACTCTGATGAGCGACCCCTCCTCGGGTTCCTTTTCGCTTCACCGTGGGTGACCAAGCAACGGCTACCGACCCTCCCGCCTCGACAATGCGGGAACCCACCGGGGGGTATGTTGAAGAGACCTAGTAGTGGCGTTGGCCAAATTGCAGGTTCCTAGGCGGTTATAGTATCGAATAATAACATTCATAAAAGGTTTTCATAGAATAGAATTTTAGTTTGCAAATATGGGTATACAATAGTTGTTATGATATCAAAGCTCAGCCATATCTCACTAATACTCGTATAAGCCAGTAAACGATCACCGATGATAGTCTGTCTGCAATAACTTGGAGTGCCTGGTGTTCTGCACAAGTTGACCGTTTTTAAGCTGGACACTTGGACACAGGTACTATTCCATATTCTTATTGTTTAAAACTAAACAAGCTCATAAACTTAAAACAAAGTTTTATTATTAAAATATGTATAAATATTTTAAAACTAAGTATGTACCTACATAAACGAAATCACTTTTTCTTCATAAACAATTCTTGAATAGCATAAACTGGCAACCCCTTCGTTTCGGGCAAGAAGTAAAAGAAGAATACAGCAGTAGAGAAGCAAGCAAAAGAGAAGAAATAGAAGACTGGGGGCAGGCCTACAGAAGTCACCAGGAGATTGAAGACGAATAGAATGAAAAAGTTAAGTATCCACGCCCATTCCACTGCTAACATCGACATGATGCTTTTTACCTAAAAAGAAGAAAGTATTAGTTAACATAATATAATGAAGGTTTTCTAATCGAAAATAATGAATAACTAACCTCAGGTAAAAAGACTTCAGCCAAAACCACAACGGGCACGGTCCCTGCCCCAAACGTGTAGAATGTCGTGAACACGTATATGAAGATAGGTATCGTCCACTTTGGGCCCCACTCCGTCTGGATCTGAGTTCCTAGTACTATGCAGCAGAAGCCAGCAGCGATGGATGAATAAATAAGTAGAGGCTGGAAAGAATAACATAAATTATTGAATGATGTAGGATCGCCCCCTATCCGTCAGATGACTGTTTCTGGAAAGGGATGGTGCCAGTTAACTCGTGAAGCCTCATCTCTGTCTGACACGTAGTAAGATGATAGTGGTTGGGTTTGAAGAGGTGATCTCATGAAGTCGTGAGGTACGTAAGTCGAGTAGTACAACCTAGTCAGTACTACCTTCCTGACCAAATGGTCCTCATACACCTGCACGAAGGTACCAGAAGTTCAGAAATCTAGAGATGTAGAAAAGTCTCACACGTGGCAAATGACTTCTCTGAGGACCGCTTTCTAAACACACATCTGATTCCAGCAGAGGATTCGTAGGCTCTACTTAAAACATTGACTGTTAGGTTCCAGATATCCATAAAGACAAATAAAGTAAGCTCTCACTCGTCTCCCAACAACATCCGTCAGGAATGCGGAGATAGACCCAGAGATAGTCATGACGACTCCCATCAGAATACTGCAAAGGTTCGGCGAAATAACGTCAGGAGGTAAGGCCTCTGCAAACAAGGGTTCCGCATATACCATCACTACTGGTAACCCTTGGCACACGAAGGCTACTTTCAGGATCATAATCACGAAGAATTCGCGTTGAGTTGATGGCGAATTTTCTGTAAAAACAAAGAACAATCAAATTAAAATGATTCGAAAAGTGGGCATAAATATAAATTCGGATAGACGGAAATAAATACAAGAAACCATGGTTTTGTTAGACAAAAAAATTTAACTTACTGAAAAATTGCCAGCATGATATTTTCTTATCATCCAAGCTCGTCGCAGCATAATTTTCTCCCATTGTTGTCAAGGACTGAACGTCTGAAAAAAAACATAACATAAACAGCCTTTCCTTGCTTTTCTAGCCAAAATTCAACAGTATTGCGTAAATAATTTAGAAAGAGTACGTCCTCCACCTAATGAGTTGAATTCACATATTCTTTCCATGACCTATCCCCAGGGTCGGACCAGCGATACGGGAGTACCGGGACTTTTCCCGGTGGGCCGGTCCCTCCTTGGGCCGGTTCGGTTCGCCAGCCGGACCGGCCCGGGCCACAGCCTGACCGGCCCGCAGAACGACCCAGCTCCATTTTCCCTTTATTTTTATACTAGCTGACCCAGCAAACTTTGTTTTGCCATAAAAAGACCAAACATTTATCTACCCTACCTACCCGACCCTACACTACCCTACCCTACCCGACCCTACACTACCCTACCCTACCCTACCCTACCCTACCCTACACTACACTACACTACACTACCCGACCCTACACTACCCTACCCTACGCTACACTACCCTATCCTACCCTACCCTACCCTACACTACCCTACCCTACTCTACCCTACCCTACCCTACACTACCCTACCCTACCCTACCCTAACCTACCCGACCCTACACTACCCTACGCTACCCTACACTACCCTACGCTACCCTACACTACCCTACCCTACACTACCCTACCCTACCCGACCCTACACTACCCTACACTACCCTACCCTACACTACCCTACCCTACACTACCCTACACTACACTACACTACCCTACACTACCCTACCCTACCCTACCCTACCCTACCCTACCCTATGTCCTTCTCCTGGTTCTAAGCTACCTCCCTGCCAATTTTCAGCTAAATCGATTCAGCCGTTCTTGAGTTATAAGTGAAGTAACTAACACGACTTTCTTTTATATATATACTAGCTGACCCAGCAAACTTTGTTTTGCCATAAAAAGACCAAACATTTATCTACCCTACCTACCCGACCCTACACTACCCTACCCTACCCGACCCTACACTACCCTACCCTACCCTACACTACCCTACCCTACCCTACCCTACACTACCCTACCCGACCCTACACTACCCTACCCTACCCTACCCTACCCTACCCTACCCTACACTACCCTACCCTACTCTACCCTACCCTACCCTACCCTACCCTACCCTAACCTACCCGACCCTACACTACCCTACGCTACCCTACACTACCCTACGCTACCCTACACTACCCTACCCTACACTACCCTACCCTACCCGACCCTACACTACCCTACACTACCCTACCCTACACTACCCTACCCTACACTACACTACCCTACACTACACTACACTACCCTACACTACCCTACACTAACCTACCCTACACTACACTACACTACCCTACACTACCCTACACTAACCTACCCTACCCTACCCTACCCTACCCTACCCTACCCTATGTCCTTCTACTGGTTCTAAGCTACCTCCCTGCCAATTTTCAGCTAAATCGATTCAGCCGTTCTTGAGTTATAAGTGAAGTAACTAACACGACTTTCTTTTATATATATAGATATAAATAGATAGACCCAAGCCGTGATTAGTGAGACAGCGCTATGCCGCACTGCGGTTATCAATACAAGCAACCGCTCTGGCGGAATTTGCCCGCGACTGTTTTTTAAACTGTAACTAGCTATAAAATGTGCACGGTCAGGCTATGGCCTGGACCGGTCACTGCATGACCAGCCCGCGTATCGCCCCAGAGCCGGACTCCAGCTTCTTTTTCCTTAATTTTTACATCTGTATATATTTTGGGCCCAGTAGGTGGACACGCCAAGCTGGGCCCAGCTGGCTGCGCAACCGATTGAGTGCTGCTCTATGGGTGCGGTCACAAAGAATACAAAACAAAACATCTAGCGCCAATTCCAAGTTTTCGTCAACCACTGTCTTCATCGCATTGTCGCAATTTACAGGCCCGCGATTATCTCCAACGTAGAGTTTTTTGAGAAATGCCACGAGAGCCCGATCGACCGCTAGATCAAGCGTCGCAAGTGGAGATAGATTGGCCACAACCTCCAAAGGGCTCTCGATCACATAACCAGATAAAAGTCTGCCAAACTCCTAATGACTAAAAACCACCCTGGTGTTCCATCTCACACCTACGCCGGGGGTCGTGGGAACAACGATACGAGTACTGCCACAACCCCTTTCGAGTGCCGGTCCGCCTCTGCGGGCCTTGATCTCGGGTTGGGAGGGAGTGTGGTGTTTGACTCCCTCCGCAACGTCTAAGAGGAGCGTGGAATACTACGCACCACCACCTCGGGACCTGATGTGTGGGGGGCGATGGACGTCCCGAGACCGTCACCCCTGGACCCATTTAGGGTGGCTGAAAGAGGGCGTTGTCCACCCGTCGCCGGCGCCGGCACGTCTGCTGCGGATCGGGTGAGCGGATGAAATTTCCCTCTTCCTCTCCGCAGCCTCCTGCGAGACGACTGTTTCGCAGAAGGATACCACCGCATCCCAGCACTCCTCGCTGCTGGCCATAGACTCGATTACGGCCGGCAGTGACAAGTCACTGCCACCTCTCTTTTTATCCATGCTTCGAACTGCGGCAGGACGGCTTCGACAATGCGCTTGCGTGAAAATTGCGGCTGCGGCTTGCGCCACTGCTTGAACGCGTGTCGCCGTTCCTGCCACCTCAGTCTGAGTACAGCGATTTCTGGTACGATATCACTATTCTGGCGGATGGTGCGAATTCGGTTGTAAACCCTCGCTTCCATATCCGCCAGAATATCTAGCAGAGGAAAGCGTGCCAGGAGTGTTGCCGCCTCAAAGGATACGGTTCCGTAACCTCATGCGATACGAATGACCATTTTCCACTACAGGCTATTTCGTCCTGCAGCGTCGGACACCTGATAGTCTGCTTGAACAAACAGGCGTCTCTTAAAGGACCATCGATCGCACGCCACCGCGCAGAGGCGGCGAACTTCTTCCCATGGTCCCGCAAAGTTGAGTATCAGTCTATGCAAAGCACCCACACGAGGGCCTTGCAGGCGCTCGAAATGCTCTTCGAAGCACCACCGACCATCCAGGCTAAACCCAAGACAATGAATGTATCGAACCACCTGGGCTTGCGCATCTCCAACTGTCACTGACGAGCTGGGTGTCTATCTGCCCCTCTGCAGTTTATGGAACCACTGCCTCAGTTTTATGAGACGCTATCTCCAAACCCAGCTCGTAGATCGACGCCACGACCCTTGCCACCCCGAGCTCGGTCTCGTCGAAGGTGTCCCCGCCGGCTAACACCAAGGTGTCGTCTGCGTAAATAACGATATTAACGCCGACGATTAGATCAACACTCAGGATCACATCCTATGCAAGATAGTCATCGCCATCATCATCATTTCAGCCGCAAGACGTCCACTGCCGGTCATAAGCGTCCCCCAGGCGTTGCCACATTGACCGGTTCCGTGCGTCTCGCATTCAGCGGACAGATCAGATCGGTGGTCAGATACCAGATAATCTGACACCAGTCTTGATATAGGGGTATCATAGTTACTGGGTTGTGGATATCAGATATGCAGTCCTTTCATGTAAAATATGGTACTCAGCTGTATCCAGTTAGACTGAAAGAAGAGCCAAACATTAGTTGGGAACAGGGCTAGGCAGATTGATTGATTTCATGTCAGAAAAGTGTGTACCTCTACCTACTCATAGGTAATATAAATTTAATTTAACTCAAACATAGCCTCCGATAATTATTATATTCACCCCTATTTTTTACCTTTGTCTAGTGTGGGCCGCAGTTCAAAATAAAAACCGGCCAAGTGCGAGTCCGACTCGCGCACGAAGGGTTCCGTACCATTATCGCAAAAAACGGCACAAAAATCACGTTTGTTGTATGGGAGCCCCACTTAAATATTTATTTTATTCTGTTTTTAGTATTTGTTGTTATAGCGGCAACAGAAATACATCATCTGTGTAAATTTCAACTGTGTAGCTATCACGGCTCATGAGATACAGCCTGGAGACAGACAGACAGACAGACGGACCGCGGAGTCTCAGTAATAGAGTCCCGTTTTTACCCTTTGGGTACGGAACCCTAAAAAGTCCGAGTCCCAGTCCGACGCTGCCTATCCCCTTTCGAGGGTATTACGCAATACGAAAATCGTTATTTTAAAGGTGTCGTCACCCATAACTGTACGTGTTCTTTGCCGAATTCACTACTGTAAATTAGGCTGCAGTTCTGATACGAAATTCTGTTGAACAATTTTTTATACTAGCAAAAGGTTCCTGTGGGATAGTCTACAGAAGCGGGACAAAATTAGAACAAGGCAGAGCATATTCATACCTTCTGAGTTATGGTTGAAAATCCGACGTAACTTATCCATCTCATGCTGTACTTCTTTGGATGAGGTCTTTTTACTTCTGTAAAATGCTATTGATTTTGCAGCGTCCTGAAATAACGGAAATGGCTCTCTTTCAGCGGTAAATAATGTCGAATAGGTACCAAGATCACAGAAAACTACAGGAGTAATAAAAGGAAACAGTAACTTCTTTATCTCACCTCTTCTCTGCCTTGCGCCATGAGTGTATATGGCGACTACTTGAGTAAAGAAAGAAAAAAAACACCAACTACTGACAAAGAAAGACAGGCATATACCATTTGTTGGTACGTTAAATAGCCTCCCAGGAAATAGGAAACTAGAATCCCGAAGCCATAGAAAAGCATGGGACCTGAAGTCATGGTACCTGAAAATGAATATTTTATTTTAGACTTGCGGTTAAAGATCGTCATCTTACTTTTAACAAAAAAATTAAACCGACTTCCATAAAAAAAACACTACAAAACGAAAAAAACTTTCTTTTCCGAAGTCGATCTTTAGTCAGTTTGGTACCTATTGTTTTCCGTTTTGCGACACCGACTTCGGAAAAGAAAGTTTTTTGTTTTGGAAGTCGTAGTGTTTTGTTTTGGAAGTTGATTTTTTTCCATGAAAATCGTTTATAGCCAAAGTACATCTCATGAAGATTCCAATAAGCCCAAACACGACTAGGTTACATTGTTTTATTTCAGAGTTCCAGTGCTTACTTCCCGGCTTCATCATCAGATCAGTTCCATTGAACCATTTTAATCAGTACTATTTATTTATAAGTATTTACTTTATCATAGTCGGTTAACTAAACAAGATAGGGTGGTATTTAATACTTTAACTGTAATTCCCCTTTTTTCAATCAAAATATTCGAAATTACTACCAAAAATACTGAATTGCACACTAAATTTGCTCATCAAATAAATGAATTATACTATACTGCTAGATCTTTAAAGCTTAACTGTTTTACTGAATAACTATCTGTTAACTAAAAGTAAATCTAATAATTCTTCGAGTGCAACAAAATATTTAAGTTTTAAGGGAGGGGGGGAAACGAAACAAAGTCGACGGAGCCCCGCTGCGCAGGGCTCCTATTTCTGTCTGCAGGGTCTAAAGTAACCTAACATGAAGGAGATGACGGGAGCTGAGTTCGCTCGCTTTGCTCGCTCACTTCAGCTCCCGTCATCTCCTTCGAACCTAACCTATCCGTGTCGGGGTGCCCTAAGCTCCCGAGCTCGCTTCGCTCGCTCTTGGACTAATTCACATTTATTTTATATTTAATTGAATAATTTGTGTGCAAATCAGTATTTTTGTTTTACGGTGAGTAATATTGTTTTGCAGTAGGTTATTAGTGGAGATATTTTGTTTGCTTAAATTTCTAAATAGAGGTGCAGTTAAAAATTCCCCAACAGGATATCTTATAGCCGAGAGATACTTAGCATTAAGGAGTTGGTTAATGTGAAAGTCTGGATGGATGTGTGTTTTTTTGTTACACATCGCGCCAGTACGAATCTGGATATTTGGCACAAAGATAGATTATAGTCTGGAATTACACATACCTATGCTACTGTTCATCCCGGTATAATTTTCCTTTAGTATAAGAAAACACTTTTCAAAAACTAGTTGTCTAATAAATCTTGAAGAAAAGAAGATATTCAGAATAACCTTCTTACCTCTTATGGAGTCCTGGCAGATCTCGCTGATGTAAATAGTGGATTCAAGAAAGATTGCGAACCCGAGCCCTCCTATCAACATTGCGGTCAAAACAACTGCCACTTGACTTGTCAACGCTATTATTGACCAGGCGATCTAGAAGAGGAATGCAGTTTTCAACACTTTCACCTTACGCTCAGCTGTCGCGGCTTATAACATGACCTCTTAATACCTTATAGTATCCTGGTACTCACCACAAAAATCAAAGAAGTTAGCATTACAGATTTCTTTCTTCCCAGCCTGTCTAATACCATTCCAGCAATAGGATTGGCTATCAGCGATCCTATAGCTGGTAGACTCCCAAATAGCGACACTTCTGTTGTCCCCATAGGCCGGTGAAGCGTGGTGTTCTCAGACTTGAAGAGTATGATGGTGGACGATGGCCACGCCATCATTATACCCATGTTTATGCAGGAACAGCATACTGGAATGATAGGGTAGTGGCATTGAGGATGTTTTTATAAATGTTCGAAATTATTAATTAATGGAAACACGTTACAAAAATATAGGTACTTACGTAGAGTAGTGCCTATAACTTGGAAGAAAATACCCATTATTCTAAACGCTGACACTGTTGTGACATAAATTGACAACTATGTACAGTATATTTACAAAAACGCGAAATTTCTGAAAAATATTTATGATGTGCACTGATTACATTCATACCATGTTCATCTCCTATGTAAAGACCATTCTATAAACACAGCCAAATCTATTTTTAAAGTGTAATGTTTTCAGTGATCACTTCAACATAGTGTTTGGCTAACTAACTTTTTCCATACAGTCTTCATTAGTTAGCTACTCAAAATGTACCTACCCACTCAAACGTGAAGATAAAATCGTGTTTTATTAACTCTCTAAACTTGGCTAAAAGAATAGGTACCAAATAATTTAGTTATTTTTATCAATTATCACCTAGATATTTACAGTTGTTAGCACTTGCGAATACACGTCTCCGTAGCTACTAAAGACAATACTGCTGAATAAGGCATCGACATCTATTCCGTATAATTTTATACTCATAAAGGTCTATACATATTATGTATGGCCACAAAAAAGTAGGTACGTAAGCATGAACATACATTCAATATTATAAAACATTCATATGGTTCTTGAAGAGGCATGATTTGCTTCAGGCAGGATTTAATAGGTACAAATGCGAAAGCCTTACTAGGCTTTCGCATTTGTACCTATTAAATCCACACTGCGTTACTGCCAAGGAAGGGTTATGTTTTTCGCGCGTATCTTATTGTATGTATGTATACCTATTTGTTTGTAAATTTATTTATTATGTACTAAATGCGATCTGATTTTTATTTTAAGTAAGGTAACCTGTCTTATTTAGTTTTAAAATTAAATCGTATTTTGAAAGAAATCAACGTTTTTATTTTGTTCCGCTAATTTTTCCGGTGGGTGTACTATGTCAAAAGGTTATTTCCATTTTATGTTAGAAAATATCTACGATAAGATATTTTCTAACATCATGACTCATACAGGATAATTAAAAAAACAATTAAACTCGTTAACTTGTATTAACTCACAAATATTATACATTATATCTTAAAGTAGATTATAATAAATATAATGGTGGTTGGTATTTTTATGCACACAAGCAAAGGCGAGTTTGTGTGCCATTTATTTTATCTGTTATACTCACTGTACGAATGTGCCCCGCGTACGAAGGGTGACTACATTCCCCTATTTTTATTTTAAATAATAATAAAAAGCGACATCTATGGACAGGAGGATATATTTTTACGTCGCCGCGTGCGCGCCTTCTCTGAGAATTCAATGAAGTTAGTTTTCTGCCGGCATGTCCTAGAACTAACAATTCGAAGACATGGTGACATCCACCAACCCGCACTGGGGCCTCGTGGATTACAGCCCATTCTCTCTCACGGAACATTAAAAGGCTGATGATGATGATGACAAGCTGTCCTTACATCGTGTAAACTTTCAGTACGAGGTCAGCGTCGGGCTGAATGCTAGAACTTTTTTAAGGTTTTTCTGGAGCTGTATGTACCACCTCTAGCACCCCGCAATAGTAGGGCCCATTTAAAATGTTCACACAAATCGGGAGGAAGTAGACTGGCGTTGTTTGCTTTTCCGATGAATTTGAAAGACCTCTAGACGTCAAGAACGTTTGAAATTTTGTCAGGAAGTTCATTCATATGGAGGGGGAATAATAATGGTTTGGCCGGTATTTGGATTGGTGGAAGAACTCATTTACGATCTCATTTGGATCAGGGGAAACCTCAATGCTAAGATTTATGTGGAGATGATTGTTTCAGACGTGATCATGCCTTTGCGACGCCGGTTGGGTGTTTCGTTTCGACTAATGCACGACAATGCACGTCCAAACACGGCTATAGTCGTAACAAGCGCTCTTGCCGGTGCTCGCATCAACGTTCTGCCGTGGCCTGCTCAATCGCCCCACCTCAACCTAATTGAGCACGCATGGGATATGCTCCAAAGAAGAGCTCTGCCGAGTATGGATGCCGTGCATAGCCCAACACAAGTTTATGACTTGTTAGAAAGAACGTGGGCGGCCATTCCTCTAAGTGATTTTGATGAACTGATGCAGCATGCCAAATCGCTGTGATTCGTTTCAATGGTGGAAACACAGATTATTATTATATTATCTTTACAATTAAAAAAAATTTGAAAGCCTGATTTTTGCCTTTTGTCATTTAATTAACGACATTAACATAGGTTTATTACCCATAATTTACAAAAAGTCACTATGTGAACGTCTCTTTACTTCGCAAAAACGTTAAACAGGCATGAAATGTTTTAGTATATATTTCACGGCAGTTTGGCATAGATAGAAAAAGGTATTTAACGTTTGTTACACAATGTCACACTGTAAATATATTCCAATTGTCTTGAAAATATCGCATGATAATCAACACCTGCAGAACAAGAGACGAAATGTTGAGATTCGCGCAGGATAATGTAATCTATGCACATACATACATAAACTCACGCCTTTTTCCCATGGGGGTAGGCAGAAACTACAGAACGCCACCTGCTACGATCCTTACATACTTCTTTTGCTTCACACACATTCATACATCTAGTCATACACACACGCCGGTTATGGGTACTGCGCACTTGGCCTTTCTGAAGAACATCACCTATAAGGTCTATGTATGTCTTTCTAGGGCGTCCCCTCCCGGCGTTTCCATTCACGTCTGCCTTGTAAATACCTTTCGTAAGTCGACTTTCATTCATCCTCTCAACATGGCCAAACCATCTTAACATACCCTATGCGCAGTGTTAAAGAAAAACTATTGGTATCTAATAATGTCTACGTGGGGGTCGGGGTCTATGTCATGGTGGCCCAGTGGTTAAGATCTCGCGCTTGAGATCGTGGGTTCGAATTCAGGCAAGTACCAATTTTGTACTTTCTAAGTTTATCTTGGACATCACTGACAACGGTAAAGGAAAACATCGTGAGGAAACCTGCAGCCTACATGCGTATGTGAATACGGCAAGGCAAAGGGTTTGACCGCCATCAATAGACCGACCACATAGAAAGAAATAAAGAAAGAAAGAAAAATAATTATTTGTGACCCACACAGGAGACACTAGATAAACAAAACACAAACAATAATAAAAAATGAAAATAAATAACCCCGTGCCAGATCCAAAAGGCTCCTTTCTCAGCATGACATAGCCGGAAATCCACATCACGTCTTTCAACTCGCTTGTGATTTTTTTTTTTTTTTTTTTTTTTTTTTTTTTTTTTTTTTTTTTTTTTTTTTTAAAAACGTTGCCCCACACTAGGAATTTCTTCCTGTATCGTGGGTGCGTTTACAAACATATAAACTCACATACACAACACCCAGAGCCGGAACAACTACCTGTAGGTCATACAAATATTTGTTCCGTGCGGGAATCGAACCCGCGACACGCAGCACAGCAGTCAATCGCTCAACCACTGCGCCAACCGTGCGCCCAATTTTGGTGCCCATTGGTGGATTGATGGCGGTCGAACACGTGCCTTGTCGAATTCACTTGCACAAAAAGGCTGCTGGGCTTAAGTTAAGTTAAGGCGGGCTGATGTCCGCAACTCCACGTCCAAGCAGGTGGTATATAAATTTCTTCATTCGATCCACCCCTGCTCCTCGAGAAAAGCCAGCAGCGCCTTGGTGTTACTGATTTCGCGGTTTCGCCCTACAACTAGCAAACTAAGGATCTTCACAAACGTGTAAAGATCGTTAGTTCGTCACACCGGTGATCCTCATGGAGTTGGTTCCTGTATTTCTTGTCAAAGATGAACTGCTTGGACATCCGGTAATTGATAGCTTTTGTTAGAGGGAGTTCGTTATCGAGTCCCTCGAGCAGAGCGGTGTGTTGAAACCTTTGCTTATAGTTATTAATTATTAAAAATGCGAAAGTTTGGATGGATCTATGTTTGTTATAGTCCTCGCCAAACATCTTGGCCGCCCTGAAGTTGGTTTACCGGATGCGCGAGGCACGAAACGCTGCTGTTTTTGTATGAGATTTACTACTGCGCAGCCATTGTAGCCAACTTCAGGGCGGCCACGAAGTTTGGCGAAAACTATAGGTACTCAATCACGTCAGAACGGATCTGGATGAAATTTCGCTCAGAGATAGTTTATAGTCTGGAATAGCATATAGGCTATCCCGGTATAAAGTTCCCGTGGCATAATAAAACACTTTTCACGCGGGCGAAGCCGCTGACAGTAGCTAGTAGTTAATATGTCTGAAAACGCCAACTCGCATTGAGCAAGCGTGGTGATCAATGCTCGAGCCTTCTCTGTATGAGAAGAGGCATTTTCCCTCTAGTGGGACAGTTACAGGTTGGTGGGTCAGGTGATGAGGGTGACTCGTAGGGTAAGGCAGTAACCGACTGGCGTTCAAGGACTGGCAGTAGAAGTGTAGGTCGTCCGATGCCAACATGAGCAGACGTCATTGTTGCCATCGCGGGTAGAACCTAGATGAGGTTGGCATAGGAGCGTGGGGATTGGCAAGAGAAAAGAAAGGCCTGTTCCCAGCAGTGGGCAAAGTTGAGTTATGCCCCTACAGAAATGGTTCTGTACAGACAAATAAAACACGATATTATATAAATTAACAAATGTGTTTATTACACAATTTTCAATACTGTGTTATGTTAAAATTATGATGACCATCATTATTTCCATTCAAAAGGAATGCAAATAATGCACAATTGCGCAATCCTGCTGTTATGGTTTTGTATAATAATAATACTTATTTATATTTTGTTCAACGGTTGTTCAAAACGCATTTAACAGCAAAATTGCCGAGTTCTTACATATAAACTCGCGCCTAATATCCCATGGGGGTAGGCAGAAACTACAGAATGTCTAGTACTTGGCGTTCTGTACTTAAAAATGTACAAAATAACTTAAAACTTTACTCCGTCCAGTATAAATTGCATTGCTAAACTACAGTACAAATATTTTCTTAATATACCTCGGCAAACTTCGTGTTTCGTCAGTCGTCGGCTTTCTATCAGTATTCAGTTGCCCTTTGCACTTGGTGCAGACCGGACGCTCTCAATCAACTTGTAAGTTGTTAATACTCTTTTAACATGATGTAATTTATTTCAAAAATCGGAGGAAAGCTGCTATTTTTAACCCACGCCGGAAAAAAGGGGTATTATAAGTTTCACGTGTGTTGCTGTGTATCTGTGTGTCTGTCTGTGGCATCATAGCGCCTAAATGGATGATCTGATTTTGATTTAGTTTTTTTGTTTGAAAGGTGATTTTGTCGAGAGTGTTCTTAGCTATGTTTAAATAAAATCGGTTCAGCCGTTCAAAAGTTATGGGCGTTTTACTGTTTGAATGCGGTGTTTTCGCAAGATAAATGTGTCGAGGGTTTCTTAAATTTTGAAATTTGTTTTGTCTTGTTATAGCTCTATATAGCTCACATAAATGAAAAGAACACAAAACAACAATAAAGTACATACTTAGTTCTGAATTCAAATTATTATACACGATAAATCTAATAATTGATGAATATGGAAATAAGCAGTCGTTTGTATTCGGAAATGCGATGATTGCCGAGGGTCATTAAGAAAATAGTTGTACTGTACATTATTTAATGGTAATTCAGTGTTAAAAATATTACATACATAACATCACGCCTATACCCCGAAGGGTTAGGCAGAGTGGCAACTATAGTACAATAGTAGAATGTTGGTTTTCATATTGCTTGAAGCAGACACGAACTATGCGGCCATAGTGCCATATTGCGAACTATAGTGTCAGTGACGTAGGGCGGTTACGCACTACATTCGATCCGTATCCGTGAAATTTCGGTGCCGAAGTAGCCGTAGTACTTCTTGTAGGCAAGTTTTCGCACTAGGTACATCCGAACTCTATACGTCATAATCTGTCATAATTCAGAACATTTTGAACTCGGAACTCAAATCACGGACACGGACGTGTAGTGCTTAACCGCCCGTACTCAAGATTATGAACAACTAATAGTATTTACGCCGAACTATCGATTTACATTCAACATGTCCAAATACAGGCCAAACCGAGCGGATGTCTATTATTTTTCACAAAGAGCCTACTTTGATGGATAAGGTCTATGATGAAACTAGCGTTTCCAGAAGATATCAGTTAACTCTCTTATTCTGATGTTACCCTAGTAGGTTCGGAGTAAGAAACAACACCACGTTGGGTCCCAAGCCTGCACAAAACGTTTACGACACAAATCCTCTTTGTAAATACCCAAAAAACTTAAATTCATACATACAAACTTACGCCTTTTTCCCATGGGGGTAGGCAGAAACTACAGAACGAAAAAGAAAAAGAAACTTAAATTTATGCATTTATTCTCATTATACTTGTTAGTCTATGGTTGTAGACTTGTAGCTTGTAATCATAATGTTATGTCAGCCTGCTATGACTAAGTGCTTCCACAAATAATAAACGTCAGTCTGCTTTGAATCTTAGTGTTTCATTGTCCCGAACAAAACAAAAACTAATATTAATTACTACTAAATATTGTACTACTTTGGTGTAGGGCAGGGCGCGCAGACCTTGATGCTAAGTATTTGCCAGAATATGATCCAGATGGGCAGGAGTACTGCGGCCGATAGGTTGAAAAGCCAGTTGCCGTATATCTAGAAAAGAAAAAAATATTGTTCCGATTAATGTGGATTGAAGAACAATTTGTCCACAAGAAGTTTTAGCGGGCAACTCACACACCTGTCACAGGGGCAATCTAGGGTGTAAAAGTGGGGATGACCCTTAATTGTTATGTGTATAGGCAAGCAGGAGCAATTTTCTAGATCGGCCCTGCGGCAGGGCATCAGGGGCGCGAGACCGATCCTTGGTCCCTAGATCGTCCCTGCCGCCCTGCAACGTTGGCGCGTGAGTAGCGCGATCGGGGCATTTTCAATGATTTTTTAGCTCAACTCACTTCTTTTCTGTAGGCACTTCTTCACCCAGTATTTTCTTTTTTTTTTTTGCGGTAGCCCCACATAAAAGAGTCAGTACTATAGCTATACCGATCTTTTTATTTATCGATAATACTAGTGTCTTTCTCAACGCGTGTGTTTAGCTCAACTTATACCCGAACACTGAACGGCAGGCATGTGGCATGTATGTAGAGACAATTCCGATATTGCCGCGACCGCCGTGCGCCCTAGATTGCGCTATTGGTCCTGCGGCAGGTGTTTGAGTAGCCCGTTTTATAGGAAAAGTTCGCCTTTGTAGTTTGTTGTCTTTGTCACTCAGAACTGTGTGTCGTATTTAAGTTGGTATATAATATTTAGCCTTAACGTGTATTTTACGTCACAGATCTCAGACAAAAAAACTTCACATGAAAATAAATAGCAGGCTAGCATGAATCAAAAGGGATTCAATATCATGGAGTCAACGATTGATAACAAAGTGGCCTGCATGGCGGCATCGTACCCTTGACCTGTCGTCCCCCAGAAGCAGAAGCTACCAGGCTGGCATAAACGACAAGGAGTTCAATACGTACAATAGTATCCACAATAGAGAACATAGAGGCTGCCGGCCATATTTGCATCAGACCACCGGCTAAACCATTCTAAGTCTAAAGTATAAAGGAGCCTTCCGCCGAGGAAAGCTGGGCAGCCTGGTAGAATAACCAAGCTGACAGGAACCGAAGGAGTTCAAACATGCTATAGAAGTGGCGATAGAGAACATTCTAATAATAACCACGCTAGACCCTCTCCCCAGTCAACCTACCAGGCTGACATAAACTGTAAGGAGTTCAACACTTACCATAGAATCTACAATAGAAAACATAGTGGCCTGCATGGCTGCGTCAGATCCTCGACTGAGCATCCCTAAGAAGCCTTCTTCAGGGAACAGGACCTTGCTGTAGGCGATCATGCATAACGATACAGCTACCAGGGGGTGCACGAGGAGGCAGAGTGTGCGCTTTATCATGAGGTAGAAGAAACTGAAACAAACAACAAAGGATGGATTGACCAGTTAAGTATTGAGTTTTGACTTCTTTTTTTAAGGTTTTAAAATTTTTGTCGCAAAAATTACTCTGCTCAAGTTTTAGGACCTGTGACGAATTAGTAGGTAGGTTACTTAAAATTATTAGATGTCATTATTTTTACTAGGTTTTCTCACAGAAACCGTGAAATATTCGGGACTTTAAATAATACGTTAAGCTATCATGTAGCAGTAAAAGAATTCGAATTCAGATTTGTAGTTCCAGAGATTACCTTATACATACAAACAGTTCTACTTCTTTTGATAGAGAAAGGTGTTAGCAGCTAAGCAACAGCTGGGTTTTGAGGGAAATATACAGAAAATAAAGTAATGCTGACAACATAGCCCTCAAATCATAATTTCTAAAGTACCAAGCAAACATAATTCACAAAGAGAATTCACCTTGCCCTCCTCATATCTATAACCACCACACTGCACATCAGTGCTAATGGCGTATACACAACCGCTATAACAAATCCCAATGAAAAGTTGTGCATGCCGACACTCAGGCAGACTGTTGACAACTCTATGAGGACCAGTATGTTGACTAGAGAGAGCTCCTCGTAAGTTATGCGACCCTTCCGTAGGAAACGCGGCATCAAGGGCGTTACTATCGTAATGAATACTGAAATGGCGATCAAGCCGTAGTATACCGAGAATTCTGAGGGTTTGTCGTAGTAGTTACCTGAAAACGAAAATAATATAAGGTTAATATGACAGCCTCAATATCAGGATAATAAGGTTTTCGTCCATGCAGCCTTTTAAGAGCCTCTTAACCTCTTAAGAGAAGTTTAATTTTCGTCATCATTTGAGCGGCAAGACGAGTACATAAAGTTCCCCAAGCGTCGCCACATTGACCAGACTTCTCATATCCAGCGAATAAATGCCACCATATTGCTATTTGGCAAAATATTTTCAGCCGGGGATCGAACCCACGTTCAGCAGTCGATCAACGAGTTAGTCAATAAAACGTATTCATTGGTAACAAATTCTATAATTGATTAAAAGATTGAGTGTTTTTTTCTTACCAATATAACTCAAAAGAAAAGGCGAATTCATAACAGCGTATCCGATCAAATGAACCAGGAGATAATTAGCGCCGATGTTCACGACGCTCATACTCAAATCATCGACCTTCTTCTTCCCTTTAGTTTTAGGAACTTTTTTCACCTCCTGGACTTTCTGTTCTCCTAGTTCCTCGGTGTCAGAATCTTTTTCTTTCTTTGGTTTTTTGCTGGTTGTTTTGCTTGCTTGTTTCTCAGTATCTTCGGTGTCAGAAAGTTTTGCTTTTTCAGGATTTTTGCTCTTCTTTTTGCTTGCTTGCTTATCTGTTTCCTCGTCGCCGTCTTGTTGGATAGTGGTGACCCACAGGGATAATGCTCGGATAAGCATGGCCACACAGAGTAAGCATAGTGAAGGCATATATTGACCTGAAAAGAATATTTTTGATATTGAATTCCATATTATGACGAATTTCTTGTGTGTGTGTTCAGATGACAAAATATCGTCCCTTTAGAGAAGAACTCCACTTTCCTAAACAGGCAGTCTAACTCTGGTTGCAGACCAAGAGCTATCTGAAGTTAGTTTAGCTTAACTGGCATAGCCGAGTTAATTTTCATAATACACATGTTTTTTTTCCAGTATGCTTTTTGCCTAAGTCATGCAACTACAGTATTTTGAAACAAATGGTCTTAATTTTTCGCATAGTAATCATATCATCATCAGCCTATTAACGTATATATAATAAATAATAAATTAAATATTTACCCTCTTACCAAATTTAAATGTAAACAAATAGTAAGTGAATATTAGCAAAAACTAAATTACGAAGAAACGGAGTTATTACTATATGTTGTACAGTAAGTAGTATGTTTAAGTATTAATTAGTTAAAATAATCTTAGTCAAAACCATGGCACACACACTCACCCCTACACCTACACACATTCACCCTCACACACTCTCATATACCAAAACTCACATGCTCCCATCACTCATACTCCACCTAAATCACCTAATAGTCCACATACTCTCATAAACACCTCTCTCACGTATAAGCTTTTACTCAACAATGTTAACATTGAAGTTAGTTATAAGTCACTCAAAATGTATTATTAGAATAATCAATCATATTTGTATTGTTGGCATTTAGTGTTGAAATATTGAGGGTAAAGGCACTGAAAACCGAAGTACAGGCATTGCCTAGTTCGGTTGCAGTGACTACATCCATTTACTAGAAAAGTACAGCCAAACTATTTTCCGTAAAAATATTACTAAGTTTTTTGAGAAATAAATGTATTATTATTCATTTATTTATTCTTCGTTCTTATTCAATACATTTTTAAATATTAAAAAAAAAGAAAACTTAAAAACATTTAAAAATATAAAAAATAGAGGCCAACCGGTATCGGGAACAGGGTCCAAGCTACCGGTGGTTAGGGCTCCAGAGACAGGAACCTCCTCACAATGCGAGCCGTATCGAGGAGTACTGCCTTCTGTATCAGACCCTTGATCCAACCGCCCAATGAAAGCCTCGACAGATGGTCGTCGAGACTCTTGGCCATCAGGCCGTTGGCCGTAACGACAATCGGCACAATGATCGCCGAGTCCACATTCCACATGTCGACAACCTCGTGTGCTAAGTCGAGATACTTGATTTGTTTCTCTTTCTCAGCTTTCACGAGGTTCTCGTCATGCGGGATCGTGACATCGATTATCATTGTGCGGCGCGCTAATCGGTCTATCACCACTATATCTGGCTTATTGGCAACAATAGTCCTATCAGTGATGATAGACCGATCCCAGTACAACGTGACATGGTCATTTTCGAGAACTGGGTCGGGCACATACTTGTAATACGGGACCTCCGATTCCACTAGATTGTACTTCAAAGCAAGTTGCTGGTGAATAATCCTGGCCACTTGGTTATGCCTGTGTAAGTACTCGCCGTTAGCCAGACGAGAACAACCAGAGACAATATGCCTGATGGATTCTCCCGGACGGTGGCATGCTTATTATTATTATTATTATAAACCAACATAAATTAATACAAAAAGAAAAGAAAATTAAAAAAACCGCAAAAGAATATGCGTAGGCCGGGAATCGAACCCGGATCAACTGCTTGGAAGGCAACTATGCTGACCATTACACCACCAACGCCGGTGATGGCAAGGTTCAATTTTACGACCGGATTCCGCTATCAATTTAGAATGTTTAAACAAATGTGTTATCTATCACTTACGACCAATTGTTATCACTTCAACTTTAGTTTACTTTATATCGTGGTCAAGGGCGAGCAAATATAAAAAAAAAAATGTGAAAAAAAGACCCACTGCTGGGACACAGGCCTCCTCTCTCTGAGAGGGAATGGGCCGTTATCCACCACGCGGGCCTAGAGCGGGTTGGTGGATGTCACATGTCTTAGAATTTTCGGTTCTAGGACATGCCGGTTTCCTCACGATGTTTTTCCTTCACCGTTTTGAGAGCAGTGGTGAAGAAATAATTTACACAAAGTAAAGCGCCTGCCTGGGCTCGAACCCACGACCTACAACTTGTAAGTCGCGGCTGATACCACTGGGCCACCACTGCTCTCCTAGTATCGCATAGTAATAGTTATGCCCTAATTACCAAGTTTTTTTCAAGCTAGTATTGCAAACATTTTTTTTAGTATTGCAACTACTAGTAAGATAATGCTAGTGTAATCCAGTATAGTACTATATATCCTAGTTTCAATAACGCTCTTTTTTGGAGTTTGCTGCTACAATGCTTAGATAAAAACTAGCTTCAAGAAACCGCCCTGGTTATATGAGTAGCATAGACTTACCCCAGACAAACCTGACAAATCATATTACAAAACCTAGTAACTAACAACAATCACAACTCACCAATAGAAATAAACCGATGCGTAGCCGCCAGCAGATAGAAGAAGTAGCTCTGATGGAACCTCTCCAGCAGGTTGTTGAGCGAGCGCAGGATGCTCTCCAAAGCGACGCCTAGCCGGTAGAAGTTGGCGGTGGAGAGGGCGTGCGCCCGGGGTGCGGCACCCGCCTGGTCATTGGCGTCGCGGCCCTCCAGCGTCACGGCCTCGATGCCGAAGCGGTGGAACAGCCCATGGTTACCGTCTGGGACCTATGAGGGAGGGATAAATGAGCTGATGTTTGCGGGGGCTGACTTCTTGCAAAACTAACCGTGCCATATTTTGTCGATATTTTCAAGAAAATAAATCAAAATTAATACTGTCAAGGCGCAAGCGCCAGGACAGCCCGTTCTTATTTTTTTGTAATTTGCAGCGCAGTATTAGATTGCAATTTATTTATTTAAAAAGATTATTTATGGACAGGTGACCCCGCCATGTCTCGTGACCTCGTCTTGTAAAGGATGGTCACCAATCCCCATTGTACTTACCCCATCAATCTGCGAGAGCACCATATCGAACATGGTCCGGAACGAGTTCGTCCAGTCGTCCATCTTGTTGCGCCCGCGCATCCACGAGTAACTGCGCAAATAGTATTAAAAATTAAATTTACTAAGAAGAAATTGCGCTCAGGCTAGGTAAACCGATGATGTTCACAGCGTGGCTGGTAGCAGCAATTGCAAGTAGCAGATCATAATGAGATGCCGAGAATCGAGCTCAACGGCGTGTGATTGAAGAGATCTATGTCCAGTTGTGGCCTTTAACATGACTGGCTAGATATGGGTGTACTATATGTACACGTCTGCCAACTCTTCAAGTGAAACTGGCGTGATGTTAAAATGTAAAAATTACCTGTTTCTATAAGAGTGGTGTATCCCAGATTTCAGACATAGTTTGTGAACTAGATTCACTAGATCCAGATTGGGTAGCTGGCCGTTTAGACCTTCGATTTTCACTTCTATGTACTCTGCAATGTAAGAATATCTTGTTAAGTGTGTCATATAGACGATAAGACAGAATACACCTTATAATTTACAGAAAATAAATGAATAAACCATTTCAAATGGTAAAACAATGGGCGGCCTTATCGATAAGAGCTATAAATGTATGTAAGCCTAGTAGCACAATTTTACACGCGATTGAAAACGACAATTTTGCTTGTTTAAAAAATATTGTTATTTCTATGGTAAAAAATTTTTTTTACAAAAGGTAGTATTTCTACCGACTTCCAAATAACACAACTACAAAGTGAAAAAAAAACTTTATTTTTGGAAGTCGGTGTCTTTGGTGGGTACCAATTTTTTTGATTTATGGACACCGACTTCAAAAAATAAAGTTATTTTCTAATTAATATCTAACTAATTAAAATGGGACCAATTTCGGAATATACTCTTTCAAACAACAAAATAATTTTCAAAATCGGTCCACAATTGATGGAGATATCGATGAACATACATAAAAACATACAAGAAGTCAAACATAAAACCTCCTCCATTTTTGGAAGTCGGTTAAAAAGACGCCGTAGACAAATACGCAGCAAGCGTGAAAATTGTACTATTTCACCATAAACAAAGAAAATTGTGTGCTTCAAATTGTTCTTAACTTCTTAGATAATATAGTTACACAATGTCTGCTTGTATTATAATAAACTGCCAACTGGGTTTATATTTGACCTGTGACTTTTTTTTGCCGACTGCAAAAAATGGAGGTGGTTCGCAATTCTCGGCAACCATTTTTTTTTGTATATTAAATTTGGAAAATTCTTGTTTTGTTTGTAAGGGTATACTTTCCAGGTGCTCATGATTTCTCCAGGATCACATGGTCCCATGGGATCTTGGAGAAATCGAGGGCACTCCTCAAATATTATAGGCAATCATTTGCTCTCAGAAAGTATCATTTGGTGAAGTGGAATTGATGGTGAAGGCCACTGGAACTCCGTAATGCTAAGTATGTCACGGGTATAAGACATCTCAAATAGTTAACAGACTATGATGAAGCAAATTCTTATAATTAAATGGTACTGATGAAAATGGTACCATCGAACTGATCTGATGATGAAGCAGGAAGATCACTGGAACTCCGAAATAAAACAATGTATCCTAGTCGTGTTTGGGCTTATTGGAATCGTCATGAGATGAACTTTGGCTATAAATGCTTTTCATGGTAATTGGAGGTACCTACCAAGACACTGTTAGATAAATTGGTTTTTGGTCTATCTAAAATAATACTATAAAAAAAAACCCGACTGCTCAAACTAAAAAGACGTGAACAAGAAGAAAATCATGCTGTGCAATCGGAGGATACATTTGCGCCAGCTGGCTGACCAAAACCAGATGTATCCTCCGACTGCAGAGCATGATTTTCTTCTTGTTTACGTCTTTTAAGTTTGCTTTTAAGCAGTCGGGTTTTTGTTAATATAAAAAAAAAAATTACAACTTTTAAGTTATTTTTTTTAGAATTAGGTACATTTAAACATAAAAGAATAATATATTTTTGTAATCACCTCTTAAAACCCTACATTTTGATACCCCACACGATGGGATTGGAAGAAAAATAAAATTTGGACCACACAATACGGCGCCGTAAATCCGCTATTTTTCAATTTTATTGTAGCCAGTGACACTCGCAGGCTTAAGACGAATCGATTGACGTAAAAATCATCAAAATCGGCCAACGCGTTTAGTCTCTAAAACGCCATATAGGAACAAACATACATACATAACATACATACATACATACATAGACTGATAAACACATTACCTTCCTTCGGCAGTCGGCTAAAAAGAGATGTTTTTTTTTTAATGTCTCTAGAACTACTGCCCCATTAAAGGGCACGCCGAGTGTCATAGTTACTTTTATTTCAGAAAAATGCAAGTAAATTATTATAACACTTACTTATTTTAGGTGTGCTAAACTCCAAATTGATAGCAGCTTGGATAGACCCAGACCGCCCTTTCAACTTCCCTGGGTTCAAACACTTCTTATGGTCACCTCCCAAACCAAAACCAGAGAAGTAACTTCCGAAATCCAAGTTAGGACTACCAGGCTTCCAGAAACTGCCGAGACTAGTGTGGAATGTTTCAGCATCACTTTGCAAGCCATGGTAAGCTTCTAGCCATGCTTGCATTCCTAGTTGTTCATGCTCAGTGACTAGAAAAATTATGTCTTTGGCCCAGTATTTTTGAGCTGAAAAGAAAATTATAAGATCTTGATTAAATTTAATTTAATTCAAATAATGAGGGAGTTATGCATTTGACAGAAATTAAGTAAGGTTTGACCAATTATGTAATGATCAATTATTTACCAATTAGGTTAAAATCAGTTACCAGGCTATCATAAAACAATAGAAGGTACTCACGTCTCGCAAACTTAGCAAAGGCCAGCATGAGTGCTATGCCAGCTGCAGTTCCCTTCTGATGAGTAGACAGAGTCCTGAACGGCGCCGTCACTACCAGAGCTTCCAATGAAGACGTGCGAGGAGCTCGCAGTATACCGTAAACGTTGGTACCTTTGAAGACCTGGGGGATATGACAACCATAACAGAAAATATCATATAGCGGTAGCACTCTTACAAAATAGTTAACAAATTATTAACTCTTTATATTAACCAACAGCTCTCTTACCAACTCTTCAAATTAAAATATATCTTAAGGCTTCTTGTCCAGCAGAAATGAGAATTATGAGGATGTGTGGAGAGACGCGAATGGATAAAGCGAGAAAAGAGTATATTAGAGGTATTTTGAAAGTGACGCCAGTGACAGAAAAGTTGAAACTTTGTCCTGCTATGGTCATGTGATGAGGAGGGATAAAACGCATGTTACTAAAAGAGTTATGAATATAAATTTGGATGGATTGGGAAAGAAAAGATATGAAAGAAAAAGGAGTCAGTGATAGCATAACGGGGGACAGGACAGTATGGAAGAAGAAAACATGTTGCACAGACCCAAAGTAGGTTAAGTGTAGGAAGATGATGAAGGCTTCTTGACCAGATACATCCTATAAATTATGAGGTAGCTATCTATACCATAACTTCACTACTAGTCAAAGTAAAGTCTGGTAAAAATGGATTTTACCAGAAATTTTTTCTCCAAAGGGATTGACAGAGAGCAGCTAACAATAGGGACATCCGCATTCCGCCAGTTATGATCCCAATAAGACTGCTTGAAACATGTTTGAAATCCAGGACTTAGGTAAGGCAGGTGCATTACTTAGTGTTTATTCATTTCATTTCATTATAATTTATTTATTTCCGCCCAGTGCTCTCAAAATAGTGAAAGAAAAAAATCATGCAGAAACTGGCATGTAGTAGAACTTACCCCACAAAGAGAGCAGTGGTGGCCATGACTTACAAGTTAAAGTTTGTGGGTTTGAACCCAGGCAGGTACTATACTTTGAGTAAATTATTTCATCACCACTGCTCTCAAAACAGTGAAGAAAACATTGTGAGGAAACCGGTAATGTCTTAGAACAAAAATTCTAAGATATGCGCTACATTCACCAACCCATACTGGGCCTGCATGGTCAATTAGAGCCCATACCCTCTCACAGAGAATGGTTCTGCACGTACAACAGACTGAATGAAAATCAAAATGCGGCAAAGAGGCTATCTATCCTATCCTAGTCCTCACAAATAGAGGAGGCTTGTTGCAGCAGTCAGAATATTATAGGCTGAGTACATTATTGAACTCACCTGTCCTTGCCCCATAGGGTAGTTGAGAGTAAAATTATGTGTATACACTTCCAGGTGCAGCTGAGACATCTTCCCTACAAGCCAGGGCACCGGCATCTCATCTAAATCCTCATATTTGTCCTGAAATATGCAATAAGTATTGTGATAAATTAAACAATGCTGATGAGTAAAATAATTGTAGAAAACTAGTCTTTTTTTCTTTTTAAAAGTTACAACACTTTAAATACTAATAAAGCCTTACAAACTGACCTTATATGTGACCTCCAAAAAGGTCTGGTTTAAGGTACTCCATACTTGTCAATCTGTTCTGATAGAGGTTACTCATCGCTGGATATTTTTTGGTTACAGTTACCAAACATTGCATATAGTCTCTAACATCCAAATCATCATACAAGGCTAACCTACATATTTCTCATATCTACATGTCTGTGTATGTCATATATAAATGTCATGTGTATCAAAATAATAAATAAAGATTTACCTCCATTTCCAGTAAGAATTCATTATAAAACTGTTTCGCAGAGTTTTCCCCATTGAATTCATTAGTTACCAAGCCGGGCAGTAAAGCATTCTCGGAGAAATAAGTCTCGTTGTTAAACTCCTTGTTCCCAAGCATGACGAACCATATCAGGGCACCAACATAACATAGGAAGCATAGAGGACCATGCACCTTCTTCAGAATCTTCACCCATTTCACAGAACCGACATCAGGGTCTGATAACAGACCCATAATGAAACTAACTACGCTAACTTTTAACTATGCTTTGTTGATTGCTTGAATGTGTAGCAATTTTACAGTGGTTGTTTATACATTATATTTTCAAGAAAACAAAAGATTTTATCCATAGAATCGCCGCACGGTTGTTTATCAGTAAGTGTCACTGTCAGTTGTCACGTCACTCATGTCACTGTAATAATCTGTTTTTTATTTTTATTTGTCCTCATCCGAAGAGTTTGGCTTCGCACATCTTGTGCATTTGTCAGAGTAAAGTTATTTATTGAAGTTCTAGTTCCTATAATTAGGGTTCCGTACCCAACGGGTAAAAACGGGACCCGTGACGACGTATACTGCGGGACACGTAAGTTGAACCAAAATGTATTATCGTTTTACTGAAATTAAACCATTTAAACCGAAATAAATCCCTTTCCTACGACCTAACCGTTTACAATATACTTACAATTACAATATACAATTTGTCAACGGTTAGATCATAAAGAAAAGAGTAATTTCGGTTTAAATCGTTTCAATTCAGTAAAACGATAATACATTTTGGTTCAACTTACGTGTCCCGCAGTATACTGACGTGATTTTGCGTTAAGAAATGAAATATACTTCGTATAATATAGCTTTATCTCTGCGACAGCTGTCAGTATCAATACAATAACATAACAATAGCGCTTGACAGGTTTGAACCTAAATAACATAAACGTCAGTTTGACTTATGTCGCAGAGATCAAGATGAACTTTAATCTGACACTATTGACCGAACCGCCGAAGTTATTCATCAGATATTCACCAAATTAAAATCGGACCAATTTCGGAATATACTCAATACTACAACTCTTTCAAACAAAAAAACAATTTTCAAAATCGGTCAACATATACAAAACGAAAAAATAAACACATTACCCTCCTTCGGCAGTCGGGTAAAAAACTTAGAGTCGGACATAGAACCTCATCATTTTAGGAAAGACGATAATAAATAAAACAGGTTGACAATCTACAATCGATAACGCTAGTCGAAAAAGATTTAATGTGTAGGAATGACACATCTGAACGTTAAGGTTGAACTAGTCGACAGCACAAACTATTTTGTGCCCGGGGTTAAACATGCTATCTTATCCGACAACACGTGCGAAAAACCGGCCAAGTGCGAGTCGGACTCGCGCACGAAGGGTTCCGTACTTGGTAAATTGCGGTTTACGATTTATGACGTATTAAAAAAAAACTACTTACTAGATCTCATTCAAACCAATTTTCGGTGGTAGTTTACATGGTAATGTACGTCATATATTTTTTTTAGTTTTATCATTCTCTTATTTTAGAAGTTACAGGGGGTGGGACACATTTTACCACTTTGGAAGTGTCTCTCGCGCAAACTTTTCTGTTTAGAAAAAAATTATATTAGAAACCTCAATATCATTTTTGAAGACCTATCCATAGATACCCCACACGTATGGGTTTGATGGAAAAAAATATTTTTTGTTTCAGTTACAAGTATGGGGACCCCCAAAATTTATTGTTTTTTTTCTATTTCTGAGTACAAATCTTAATGCGGTTCACAGAATACATCTACTTACCAAGTTTCAACAGCATAGTTCTTATAGTTTCGGAAAAAAGTGGCTGTGACATACGGACGGACAGACAGACATGACGAATCTATAAGGGTTCCGTTTATTGCCATTTGGCTACGGAAACCTAAAAATATAAGCTGTGATGAGCAGTAAGAAGCTAGTTCGCGTCCGAATTAGCACTTTTGCGAATTTGTATCGAAATGGATGATGGTAAAAGACGAAAACGAGCGCGTAAAATTTTATAAACAGACCTTCGGGAGTCTAGATATCATGAAAAACAACTAAATGTATTTTAATAAAATAACATTATTTGCATTGTTGAATTACTATTAAATCCCTGTAGGCCGTTTTGCAATTTTCCTTGTTCTTTATTTCCGCCCAAAGATGCGTTAAAATTAGTGTTGAAATATGGACCTTTCGACGCTCATTTTTCTACATTTTTGTTTCCATACAGGACTAGATAATGATGAGACAATATCATTTTTTATTTTGAAGGTACATCGTCAAAAAGTGGAGTAATCTCTACACTACGTGTGTATCGAAGAATTTTCGACAAGTGTAACCTTATGTCACGTGGTCAGACCATAGAAATAGGAGGCGTTATAATATAAAGATTAGAGATTCGATACTAAACGTAACTTGGCTAGGGGGCAGAGAAGCAACTTATACACCATCAGGTTCCCGCCAAAATCCAATCTGACAGTTTGAATGCTTCACATTTTTACTTTTTTTGTAACGGGTACCTAGCCTTTTGAGAAAATAAAACAACTGTTAAAAATATTATTATTTTATTAATGTTCAACTAATAATTTAATTTTCCGCCGATACAAATATCCATATTCAAACATATTCTGTACTACTTCAAAAGGTATTCTTCTTGTCTCTCTCATGACTAAAAAGGATACCAATGCAGTAAATAAACTGATAATTGCAAATAGCAGAAACACTCCGTCCAACCCGAGCGCGTCCAGAGTAGGTTGAAATACAAATAATACTGCAAAATTCGCAAGAAACATGGAGCTCATAACCACGCCTGTGCCAAAACTGTTCATCTGTAAATATTAAAAAAGGATTAATTCATTTCTTATTTCGTGAGCACTTTTTGCCGATACATAAGTCCAAATAGTGTTTGAAACTATATAATTGCCAAATAAAGGAACATGTATCTAAAGGATCACCTTTAGATAAATGTTCTATCAAGAACAGGCATTTAGATTGAAAAAAGTATTTTAAAAAAAACTCGAATCAATTTTTTTTCTTTTACATATAATAGAAGAGCTTACCTGAGGAGGAAGACACTCAGCAACCTGTATAAACGGTATATTGACTGCGCCGAGGGTGTAAACGGCGCAGTAAAGGACCATGACAACTGGTATGCCCCAATCAGGAGACCAGGCCCATCGCAGCATAGAGGCCAAGCAAGCCATGCAGCTCGCGGCCAAAAGACATGAGGTTATCATTAGAACCTGCGGATGAGGAAGAAGATTAATATGGGATAATATATTGAAGTTCATTATTTTATTCTATTGTCACAAATACACACATAATGATCCACGTACGTAGCAGCCTCCAGGACCCAATTAGGTTTCTCCTAGTGTGCCCAGAAATTAATTGAATGTTGCCACTACGATAAAACCATAATCCAGACCAGCCAAAAGACGTCTACAGAACCAAGAAATCACCAATGGAGATAAATACGTACTAACTTATAATTTAACTTACCCGTCTAGGAATTAAATCAACAATCGAAACAGATAATCCGCTGAAAATTGTCACTACCACTGCCAGGAGAACAGAACAGAGATGCGGTGACAGACTTGGCGCGGCCTGGATGAAGAACTGCCCAGCGTAAGCCTGTACTGCGATCATGCCCATGAAGACTGCCAAGTTCATGTTGATTATCAGTACAACTAGTGCTCGTTGGGCCGACTTTAATGTGCCTGTAAACATAATTATTGTTTTTTATTGAGCCACTGGTTCGAGTCTGCGATACTACATGGTCAAAATAACAGTGCAATTTGAGCTGTCAATGTCACTCGGGACGTTCTCCCCGTTCACCCTCACTATAGGCGTACGAGGCGAACGCCGCCGGCCGCCGCGCGGGTATATTATAGTAGTCACAGCGATTCTTTGTGTCTCTGAAGTTGGCTCTGCGAACCATTGCGCAAGAAACAGTTCGTCATCGAGTATATTGCACAGAGTAAGCGACTTGGTACGATGCGACAAACGTATTCGAGTGTAAGAGGCAGTTATAAAATGCTATCTTCTACATCAACATTGACACAAAAATAGCAACTGCGTAGGGTCTTGCGGCTAACTGCAGAGACACAAAGATCCGCTGTGACTACTATAGGCAGTAGTGGGGTCGCTTAAGACAGTCACAGACAGTCGTCAACGACCTTGAGGGAACAAAACGCGCACCCGTTTCACACCCCCGCGCGACCCGAAATTTGTCGTGTCGTGTTTTTGTCCGTGTTAGACGTAACTGTACAAATTAATTACACTATGATATACGAATAAATCTCAAAATGTTATTAGATAAAATGATAAAAAATGGTCTCATAAAACATATATTTTTTCTACAAATATACGATAAGCCGTTTAGACGTAATTCTCATTTTAAAATCAGCTACTGAGGAGTATCTTTGCCTAGATAGAATAATAAAAATAGAATAGAATAATAAAAAAATACAAAAATCTTCAAAATTTAGGGTCGCGCGGGCATGATAAATACGAGTGCGCGTTTTGTTCCCTCAAGGCATCCTCAAGGTGGTTGGCGTTAGACGTCGTATTGACATACAATGTGCACAGTTATTTTCAACAAGTTTAATTTTGCGTTTCAGAGGGGGTTCCTTGTTTAACTAGTTCTCGCCAAACTTATCTTGGCCGCCCTGAAATAGGCTTTCCGATGCTGCTGTTTTAGTATGAAATTTACTATTACTGTGCCTAAGCGCTTCGTCAGTTTGCCATTTGTCAGTGTCGCCTCCCACATCTACCCATCTACGCCAGGGGTCACTAGGCGGCTGGTGCCGGCCAATACTAGCGGGCAGTAATCCAAATAATACCTAACCCAATAAATAAGAACAAAATAAAACAAACAAAATCTTGCCTAATGCAAAAAGAGTAAAGTACGGAAGAACCCCCATTTATTTTAATTTTGATCGTACTCGTAGATTATGTGTGTACCCGAATCGTACACGGTACGCTACAATACGTCAACAATCAACATAAATAATGCGCGTGAGAGTGTTCTTATTTTGTTTGCCAGTCGAATAAACCTTAGCAAGGTACCTAGTAGAGTAGCGGCACAGAATAAATAAAATTTACTGTGGTAGCGGGCGGTGATGCGAAAATCGTTGGCAGTGCTCGCTCGGACGATCAACTGAATCTTTTGTAACAAATGCTCCTTTTCTACTAGGCGATCATAAAACGTCAGAGTTACAGCGTAGGCACGTTCAGCGGGAACAGGCACAAAAAGGCCGTGTTGTGCAACAGCGATTCCTCACAACGGTGTCGTATGTGGAAAGCAAAAAGTTTCAATGTACTAGGAGAGTATGAAAAATAGGAGACTGTTTGGTGTAGCTAGACTCTATTGACAATTGCGCCAATTCATTTAGAAATCCCACGAGTGACGACGACGACGATGCGACAGCGCAATCCATGCGCAATCCGGCATTTTGTCGACGTCAACGACGAGCCAATCGACTGTGTTTACTAGGAGAACATGAAGTGTGAAGCGTACTTCATAACAAAAACGGGCTCAAATAATACCGCCAAACCAGCAAGGTATGCTACCGCAGACAAGATAAGAGTATTTAATTTAACTTGAAATAATGCTGTATTCATTATTCAATAGTCTCTGTCTGTATTTACGTAGCTCTCAAACATGGTTTTTATCTTTTTGTTCAAATAATCATTAAGCAACTTATTTGCTTTAAATTAAATTATAATCCAGTTCTTGTAACCACTGGCTTTTTTCTCGTATTAGCAAAATAAAACTGTAAAATCTCTTAGAATACTTACGCAATGTGTTCCACACACTTTTTTGCTCTGCAATGCATACGTTAGCAGTTTCATTTTCTTGTTCTAACTTTTCTTTTTCAGTTTTTAATTGAGAATTTTCCAAATCTGAAATGTCAAATATTTCTAGGTAATAATAAAAAAATTGATAAAACATAATTTCCCAATTTGCCCATCTTTTAGTTTAAGTTTATGATTATGGTCAGTGAAAATAAAATACCACTGTACAGTGTACGAGATAAAAATATTTCCCGCGCGCGCGTTGTCACGCCCATCGAATGAATGAAGCAACATAATTATACTTGTCTCATTTTGCAACAGTGTTAACTATCGGCGGCAGAAAGAGACAAACATTGTTGTGTATAAGTTACGCGCGAGGGGTCTATTATGATATCAACACGATTATTTATCGTCTTACCTATTTTGTCGATATTTGCATTATTCGACAGCTGACTTTTCATGTACACGATTTCGTCTAATATTTCTTGTGTTATAATAGACTTGCCTCGGTAAAACTTCAACGAATTTATTGCTTCCTGCAAATTAAGTTAAAGATAATGAATGTCATGTCGTCATGAAGATGAATGCATAGGTAGGTATTAGAATTTTATTCTCTTGATTTCTTCTAATTATGTGTCACAAACAACAATATTTACCCGACTGCCGATGGAGGGTAATGTGTTTATTCGTCTATGTACGTATGTTTGTTCCTAATATGGCGTTCCAGAGACCAAACGCTTTGACCGATTTTGAAGATTCGATTATTATTATTATTTTTCGATTATTCAATCCATTCGTCTTAACCCTGCGCGAGTGTCATAGGCTACATGAAAATTGGACAATAGAAAAATGGCGGATTTTGGGTGCCATATTGTGGGGTCCCAAATATTTTTTTCTTTCAAACCCATCGTGTGGGGTGTCGAAATAAAGGGTTTTAAGAGGTGATTTCAAAAATATATAATACTTATATGTTTAAATGTATCTAATTCGAAAAAAACTAACTAAAACTTATAAATAAATAAAAAAAAAAAAACAAAAACCCGACTGCTTCAAAAGCGAACTAAAAAGTTGTAAACAAGGAAAACCCGGCCAGGTGGGAGACGGACTCGCGCACGAAGGGTTCCGTACCATTATCGCAAAAAACGGCAAAAACAACACGTTTGTTTTATATTTTTTTTTTTTTTTTGTATTTGTTGTTATAGCGGCAACAGAAATACATCATCTGTGAAAATTTCAACTGCCTAGCTATCACGGTTCATGAGATACAGCCTGGTAACAGACAGACAGACAGACGGACCGCGGAGTCTTAGTAATAGGGTCCCGTTTTTACCCTTTGGGTACGGAACCCTAAAAAAGCATGCTGTCCAGGCGGAGGATACACCAGATTTTGGTCAGCCAACCCGTGAATATGTATCCTCCGACTGCACAGTATGATTTTTCCTTGTTTAAGACTTTTTAGTTCGCTTTTGAAGCAGTCGGGTTTTTTGCTTTTTTGTTTAGATACTTACTTTATCTTCCATCGTGAGTCCACAAAAAAATAATGCCTATGACTAGACTCACCTTCTCCTGACCCATCCTTAGCAAGTAAACAGGTGTCTCCTTCATACATATCAGTATGAGTATAAAACCGACAGCCACAGTCAGATTCAAGTAATTGACGACGGTGTAACTGCAAAACCATCCTTCTAAGTACGAGACAAGAGTCCCCACATTGTACATGAACATCATGATACTGAGATTCGTTCCTCTGATGGAATTCTGACTTATTTCACCAATGTAAACAACTCCTGTTACGAAATGAATTCCTGTTCCTAATCCTATTATGTATCGTCCGATTACAAGTTGTGTTACAGTTTTTGCTGATGTAATGATCGACCAGGCTAGCTGAAAATAAAGAGGTTTCCTCATTATCCTCTCCTCTGCTCAATATATGCTGATAAAAAGGAGTTATGGACCTTTGGTGTGGCGGATATTCGCCCCTTATTAGCTTACAGCATAATATTTATTGGTAATAGCCTATGTTATGGCTTGGGAGACCTTCGACATCTGCCTTGCGAGATTTGCTATCGTAAAACCGTAAAGTCAATGATGGCGCCTCACTAGCAAAATCGGATATGTGCTTGCGACGCCATATTCCCGCCCCTAGTTCAGTTGTCCTAACTCACCCGCATAGCGCGCACGCCTAATTTGAGCGTCGAATTCGGTTTTCTTCCTAATTTGAAAATCAGCTCCGATTCTGGAGCACATTGTAACCGCAACAGCCTAGATATCAACAGTGTACGTTTGACTGGATATTTGGATCACTGGTGGCCACCAGAGAAGAGAAGAACAGCGGGAGTCTTCAAGCATCAGGAGATCTGACCCAAGAAGCCAGCCTCGGTAAGCGATTTGCAATATTCTCGTTGGTTTTCACGTCGAATGGTCCCCAGTGTCTTTCCTATAGGCTACATATAGACGAATTTGGACTTGCACGCCTCCACGTGACAAGTCGTAATACGTTCTCATCCCGCACTCAGGGCACGGCTATTTACACGCCTGCACCTCCATTTGTTGGTCCTTACGAGCCTAGGATAGGTTTCAGCTACATAAGTTAATAAAATACTCATCCCGCATTAATATTTTGGCGTTTGAAAAAACTTACACATTCGTAAGAAAACCGCCATCTTTTTTTCCTATAATAATTATCTTACATCGAACTCTTCAAATCTTCAAGATGGCTGCTAATAAGCTTGAAATGAAACTAACTCAGCTTACAGCAAAAAAAGAAGCTATTTTCGAAAGAATTAATCGCTTATATACTTCATCCAAAAATATTTCAAATTATGATTTACGCTCAAATGAGTTATTTTTGGCACAATCTGAATCCATTACTGAATTGTATAATAAGTTTGAAACAATAATTGAACAAGTTAATGAGTTACGGTTTGAAATTGATAGTACTTCGCCAGACTACTCGTCCTTGAATTCCATTGAGGATTTATATTCATGCATTAAATACAAACGTAACCTCATACTTGGAAACAACAAATCATTCACGACAGAACAGAAAAAAGGGATCGTAAAATTGCCACCTATACAGTTACCCTCCTTCGATGGAAAAACTGAGAACTGGCCAATATTTTACGAAATATTTCGTAGTAACGTTCATTCGAATACCGACCTGACGGACGCGCAACGTGTGCAGTACTTAATCAGTAATTTGACTCATGATGCCTTAAAGTTGACTGCAGGTATTGTTCCCACAGGGAATACCTATAATATAATTTGGGACAGTCTTGTCAAAAGGTACCAAGACAATCGTAGTTTAGGTATTCATTATCTGAATAACATTCTGGACATTAAAAGTTGCGCCGGTACCGCCGTTGGTTTAAATACATACATAGAAAATTATTCCGCGTCTGTCGCTGCATTGAAACAGTTAGAAATTCCCGACCTATTAGATTTTGTATTACTGCATTGCGGTTTGAGGAAACTTGATTCCCAAACACTACAGCAATTTGAGAATAGCGTCAGTGGGAAAGAATTACCTTCTTATAAGGTATTTATCTCTTTTATTCAAGATTATGTCAAGGTACTCGAAAGGTCGCATAATAATAATTCGCAGACCGAGCCGCGCGCAAAGTATAGTGTAGCTAATTCACGTAAACAAAACACGCAAGGTACTTCTAAGACCTTCTTATCTAGTAATGAACCGGTTTCGGAAACAAACTGCCAGCTTTGTAAGAAAAATAAACATCAGCTGTTTCAATGTCAGCAATTTAATAACATGGATTCACCGCAAGTTCGTTTCGAATTTATTAAATCGAAACGTGGCTGTGTAAACTGTTTAAGTTTGTCCCACTCATTGAATAAATGCAAATCACGTAATGTTTGTAAAACTTGTAAAAAACAACACCATTCTTTATTGCACTTTTCTGATCATAAAAATAATAATACGTCTGAACAGTCGCCGGCGGCGATCGCGGCAGCCCCGGAACCCGAGCGCTCTGTCTCGATTAGCGCGGGCGCTCGTTCGACCGGCTCAACTATTTTGCTGTCTACCGCAGCGTTGCCAGAACGTAACTTTTGTTACATTTTACGTAACTTTTGACCGTCTCACGTAACCTCCATGTAACACGACTCAAAATGTAACTTTTACGTAACTTTTAGGACTTACTAAAAATATTAAAATATTTGCCTGCAAACAAAAAAAAATCGTGAAACGGAACGCATCTAAGAAAGATTTTGTTCGTCGTGTTGTCGCACCTGTCACCTGACTTTATTCACTCTCTCACTCACGTGTATTTCTAAATCTTCCAACCCGCTTACACCGGCGAGCTACTGAGCGTCATGTTTAGTTTGCTAAAGTTTTATTATCTCCAAAGAAGGGTAAATAAATATGAAAGTTAATATCTATGAATTTATTTTTATTTGTTTTTATTTCGTCAATAGTGTAGTGATTGGTTTGTTTTCGACTTGTTTGTGCTAACAATACTTGGTTAGTAAATGTTATATTTATTGTAGTTTTAATTTAGTAATTAACTATTTAGGGAATCAGTAAATCAACAACAAAGTCGTATTTGCAAATGAAATAAGTTTATTTTTGTATCAATCGTCAACTAAATATCGGCGTAACCTATTTTGATTATATTTATCGATCTTTTCGCTAATGCGATCAGCGACCAAGTAGGTACCTAGCTACATAGTTGTTTCTAGTTGTAATTTGAAAGTTCTAAACTAAATGCAACGGATTTACCCGGGGTAGATGCGGGGGAGGGCCCGCCCACGCGAAAATTCGAATAATTGGCGTGTTCCGCTAACTACAAAGCAGAAACAAAAAGTCAAATTATAGTATTTTATTATTTTAGTGACGTTTTCCACATAAAATACGGTAATGTAACTTTTCTCATGAAAAAGTAACTTTTTGAGATGTCTCATGTAACATTTGACTATCTACCACTGGCAACACTGGTCTACCGCACAAATCTATGCGCATTGTAACGGAAAGGACAAGCTAGTGGTTAGATGTTTGATAGATAACGGGTCTCAAAATAATTTAATTACGATGGATTGTTGTAAACGTTTAAACATACCTATAACAAAATTACGTAATTCATCGTTGCAAGGTGTTGGTATGACCTCACGTCCCGTACATGGTTTTATTTATTTTACGATAGAATCACGTATTAATCCTAATAACAAGTATTATATTCACGCATTAGTAGTTGACTGCATTACGGACAGACTTCCCGCAAATCTTATTGAATTAAATGACAATATGTCATATTTAAATAATTTACCGCTTGCCGATTTAACCTGGAATATACCGGGAGAAATAGATATTGTTCTTGGTGTTCAACTGTTTCCGTACATATATTTGGGAAATAGGGTCGATTCACATTCTCGCGCACCGCCCGCTATATTGACCAGCTTTGGATACGTACTTATGGGAGATATTTCATGTCATTGTGACACAATTTCTACGTCTTCATTTACCGCTCTTGCCAACATTGACATTGAGTCAAGCTTGCAGAGGTTTTTCGAGTTAGAGGAAATTCCATCTCAACGTTTTATTAGTCCAGACGAGTTAGATTGTGAAAATAATTTCAATTCTTCCGTTTTATTTAGGGATGGTAGATATTTTGTCGATTTGCCTTTTCATCGAAACCCCTCTGAGTTAGGCAATTCTCGCGGAGTGGCTCATCGTAGACTGCTTTCACTTGAACGTAAATTTGAGCACACGCCAACCCTACGCGAGAGCTATAACAAAACCATCACTGATTATATAACGGAAGGTTATTTATCAGAGGTACCGGACTCTGAATTGTCAGAAGAAGGTTACTATATACCGCATCACGCCGTTATCAGACCGGGCAAAGATAGCCTTCGAATTGTTTTGGACGCAAGCGCCAAAACTCACTCAGGGTTGTCACTTAACGACATTTTGCACGTCGGACCTAACTTGCAAGCCGACTTGTTTTTGTTATTGCTTGATTTTCGTACGTTTCCTGTAGCTATTACCGCAGATATTAAACAGATGTTTTTACGTATCGGTGTAAATGAGCACCACCGTAAATATTTAAGAATTTTATATCGTTTCAACAAAAATGAACCTATACGCACTTTTAATTTTAACCGCGTTCCTTTCGGACTAAAGCCTAGTCCTTTTTTAGCCATGCGCACACTGCGCCACTTAGCGCGTGAGCATAGTGACCGCTTTCCTGAGGCTTCTAAATTGGTAGAAACTCAGTTTTATATGGACGATTATGTCTACTCTGTTCCTGACGAACAAGTCGCAATGAGATTAGCTCGCGAATTAATAGATCTATTTAAATTAGGTTCTTTTGATCTCGTCAAATGGGCCAGTAGTACACCCGCATTATTAGAGATTCTGCCAGAGTCTCACCGCTCGCCAGTAAATTTCTCTGATACAGATAATAATAATAATTTTAAAATCCTTGGCTTATCCTGGGAACCCGCTAACGATAATTTTTCCTTGACGACTATTGCATTGGGCAGTAGGTGCACGAAGCGAACGATTCTATCGCTAGTTGCCCGCTTGTTTGACGTACTTGGCCTCGTGGCTCCGGTCGTGTTGTACGCTAAAATCCTTATTAAGGAACTGTGGCTAGCTAAAATAGACTGGGACGAAATTCCTCCTGAATCTATTACCAGTCGGTTTACTACCTTTGTACGCGACTTTCCCGCACTCTCTTCTCTAAATATACCGCGTCATATTGGCGTTTTTAGAGAAGCTGTAGTGAATATCGTAGCCTTCTGCGACGCCAGCTTCAGTGGTTATGGATGCTGTATTTATTTACACATCACTGATGCTGAAGGCAACATCACCGTTCGGCTTTTATGTGCAAAGTCCAAGGTTTCGCCCGCAAAAATTACAACGCTAGCGCGATTAGAACTCGTCGCCGCTTTGCTTTTGTCTAAGCTTGTTCGCGTGGTAAGAGATAAGCTTTCCGCTCGTGTATCTATTGTTGGTGTTTACGCTTTCTCAGATTCCTCTATTGCCCTCTCATGGATTCACTCATCTCCTCACAGATGGTCTATATTTGTTAGCAATCGTATTGCTAAAATTCATGAAAACTTACCTGCTGCTTGTTTCAATCATGTATCAGGAAAAGAGAATCCTAGTGATTGTCTTTCGCGTGGCATGTTGCCGTCAGTTTTAATAGCTCATTCGTTGTGGTGGCAGGGGCCCGCTTGGCTTCGTCAATCTGTAGATGAATGGCCTCTGAAATTCACTCCGACTGAATGTGCGGCATTGCCAGAGCTGAAAGCAACGGCTTTAGTTACTAAAACTTTAAATGATGAAGCGCATATTTTGGACACTATTGTCAACCGCGTTTGTTCATGGAATAAGCTATTGCGCATATTCATGTACATACTTAAGTTTACAAACAGACTACATAGCCAGAGTTCTGTTAAAAATATTCAAACCGCTGAAAATTTCGTTGTACGAATTCTTCAAAATATTCATTTTTGTAATGACTTAAATTTAATCAAAACTGGTGAACTTCCATCGAAGAAGCTTCGCAGTTTATCAGTTTTTGTGGACGACTATGGTATTTTACGTGTTGGGGGCCGACTTTCTAAGTCTGACCTACCATACGAAGCGAAGCATCCCGCACTTTTACCTAAACGCGATCGCATAGTTGATTTAATTATTGATCACTATCACAATACTTATTGCCATACCGGTTCTGGACTATTGATGTCCATCATAAGACAGCGGTTTTGGATATTGGATGGTAGGACTGTTATTCGTTCTCGCTGCCGCAAATGCAATACCTGCTTTCGTTTAAGTCCTACGCATCCAACCCCAAAAATGGCTGATCTGCCTGGATACCGTGTTCGCGATGCCAAGGCCTTTGTACATACTGGGGTAGATTTGGCTGGCCCCATTTCTTACATACCTATTCGTCGCAGAGGTCAGCATTCGCACAAGGTATATATATGCTTGTTCATATGTTTAGTTACTAAGGCTATACATATTGAACTTGTATCGGATCTCACATCAGAGGCTTTTCTTTCTGCCTTTAAAAGGTTTATAGCCCGCCGCGGTCCAGTGTCTGTTCTGTACTCAGACAATGGTACCAATTTTGTCGGTGCTAAGGCACAGCTCAACGACATTTATTCATTTTTACTAAACTCGACCGTGCAATCCGATATCAAACAAGAGCTTCTTAAAACTCGAATTGAATGGAACATGATCCCACCCCGCGCTCCGCACTTTGGAGGTCTTTGGGAGTCGAATATTAAAAGCGTCAAGACTCATTTGTACCGAGTCATAGGGAAACAACTTCTCACTTATGAGGAACTTCTGACCGTTCTGGTACAAATAGAAGGTCTGCTAAACTCTCGACCGCTTAGTGTTTTATCGACGGATCCGCATCCGGATGTGCTCACGCCGGCACATTTTTTAATGTCCAGTCCGCTTACATATCTGCCTTCTTCTGAACTAACAGAAGAAAGCACTAATTTAAAAAATCGAAAAAAGCTGTTAGACCAGCTTGTATTATCATACTGGAAAAAATGGCGAATTGAGTACTTGCACACGTTGCAGGTTCGTCAGAAGTGGTGCACACCTGATCACCCTGTAGAGATCGGTACTGTCGTTCTCCTGGGTCAAGATAATGTACCGCCTTTAAATTGGCCACTAGGCATTATAACACAGGTGTTTCCTGGTTCGGATGGCATAGTTCGAGTGGCTTCAGTCAAGGTAGCTTCAGGTACATACAAACGTCCTGTCACAAAGCTTTATCCTTTGCCAACCCAATAGAGCAGTTAACACAAGTGTTTATTGCCTTAATATAAATTTGATATATCTAGCTTTTAAATTATGTTATAACTTTACTTATCAATGTTAAACCGCTTAATTAATAATCTTATCGTAATAAAGCCGCTTATTTCTGAGTGCTTATTTTATGCATTTTTAAAATCGTTTCAGACTACTATTGACAGTTTCTGTAATGTATTCAGACCGCCAGAATTTTAATTTTACCGCTTATCTCATCTTTACCCCGTTATGTTACTACTAATAGGGTATGTATTTTTGTCTTTTTTTTGAAAGCTTTGGACCTTTCAAGGCGGGGAGTATGGTGTGGCGGATATTCGCCCCTTATTAGCTTACAGCATAATATTTATTGGTAATAGCCTATGTTATGGCTTGGGAGACCTTCGACATCTGCCTTGCGAGATTTGCTATCGTAAAACCGTAAAGTCAATGATGGCGCCTCACTAGCAAAATCGGATATGTGCTTGCGACGCCATATTCCCGCCCCTAGTTCAGTTGTCCTAACTCACCCGCATAGCGCGCACGCCTAATTTGAGCGTCGAATTCGGTTTTCTTCCTAATTTGAAAATCAGCTCCGATTCTGGAGCACATTGTAACCGCAACAGCCTAGATATCAACAGTGTACGTTTGACTGGATATTTGGATCACTGGTGGCCACCAGAGAAGAGAAGAACAGCGGGAGTCTTCAAGCATCAGGAGATCTGACCCAAGAAGCCAGCCTCGGTAAGCGATTTGCAATATTCTCGTTGGTTTTCACGTCGAATGGTCCCCAGTGTCTTTCCTATAGGCTACATATAGACGAATTTGGACTTGCACGCCTCCACGTGACAAGTCGTAATACGTTCTCATCCCGCACTCAGGGCACGGCTATTTACACGCCTGCACCTCCATTTGTTGGTCCTTCGAGCCGGACCTCCAACCTTCAAGAAGAAACAGTTCTGCGTCTTACCCTCAGTTTCCCAGCCTAAAATTATCGGAGAATTAATGTGACAAATTGTCAAACACGCGTTATCTGCTGTGATTGGTTGAATGAATTTTCAACTGCCAATCACAGCAGATAACGCGTGCTTGACAATTTGTCACATTAATTGGGCGATAATTTTGAGCTGGGAAACTGAGGGTTAGTATTTTACGAGTAGATACGTAATCTTTAAATCTTTACTTAAAATATTATGTTCTGTGGTAATACAGACAGAGTATTTCCTCTCGAACGTACCTGACCGAAAAAAAAAAATTAACCGACTTTCCAAAAAAGAGGAGGTTATCAATTCGACTATATTTCGATGATTCTTTTTTTATTTGAAAGCTGGTGATTGTCATGTGGTCCCATTTAA
Organism: Orthosia gothica; assembly: GCA_949775005.1. Lineage (NCBI taxonomy): Eukaryota > Metazoa > Arthropoda > Insecta > Lepidoptera > Noctuidae > Orthosia > Orthosia gothica. The sequence continues at coordinate 25,602,332 of OX459035.1, forward strand.
ATTTCATCAAGATGTAATGAAGAACTTTGGAGATATACATCAGAACTCTTCAATAAATAACTGCAAACCACTCGGGATAGCTGCAATCGCATGTCTGTTTATTGTTTTTACCATTACATAACATAACATCACACTGGTAAAATCATAGAAATCCGTCTACCCAGTAAAAAGTTCTGAGATAACAAACATAAAAAAAAAACAATCGAATTGATACCCTCCTCTTTTTTGGAAAGTCGGTTAAAAATGGATCATTGCAATCGAATTTATCTGGCCAAATACTAAACTATTGTCAATTAATGAACTTATTTGATTAAGTAACCTGTTCAACATTAACCATTTTCGTTAATTACCTACTTACCACGTAACAAAGTCCACTTAATATTTCTGTTCTTTTTCGACCAATTTTGTCATTAATATATCCCACAACACCAATGGATGACATAGAACCCAGCATAATGATTGATGACAACAGATTCCCGTCATTTTTAGTTATTTTGTATCCCAGTGGAGACGCCTCACTTTCCAGTGTGGTCAACGAATAGGAAGTCCATGCGTTGCCCACTGCCACCATTAACGTTGGCATTGATACTGAAGCAAAATATATATTTTAAGTATAAAGATGAGTTGCATAATAGCAACTGAGATGATGACTAGATATTGAAGAAGTTTATAATATTGCGCCGATCCCGAAAACTTTGTATAAATTTACACTTCAATTCAACACATTTTCTTATGAGAGTGGTAAGAATGATAGTCAGGTGATGACCAATTTTGTATAAAAATACTAAATTATTTTTTTGTAATTGCTTATGACTTCCTTCTCCTATGGAGAAAGTTGTTTATTGACTTAGGCAGAATCAGTTTTTTTAAATTATGTCCACAGCTTTCCGTTACACCCTATAAAAGACAAGAAAAATTCAAAAAACCTCCGACACATTTTTATTTCATGCTACATAATTTACCTAGTATCTACATAGTAGATACGCTTCGATCGGCAATCTATTGAACACGTAATTATGACACAATATCTTGCGAAAACACCCCGATTCAAACAGTAAAACGCCCATAACTTTGAACGGCTGAGCCGATTTTTGATTCAAACATAGCTAAGAACACTCTCGACAAAATCACCTTTCAAACAAAAAAAACTAAATCAAAATTGGTTCATCCCTTTAGGAGCTATGATGCCACAGACATACACACAGATACACAACAACATACTTCAAACTTATAGCACCCCTCTTTTTCCGTCGAGGGTTAAAAATGTTATCAACTGTAACAATGTTAATGTTTCTTTCGCATTTAAATTGTATAATAATTAAATTCTACGCCAATGGTTGATTAGGAAGTGCGTTGATCCCTAACGTCACAATAACAATCAAGCATGAAAACAAATTCAAGGTTTTTTTATGATGGCTTTGGTATATTTGAAGAGTGTGAACCAATTTTTCGTTAATTTTTCCTCTTGAGCTAGCTTTGATCTCGAAATCGCATGATGGTAAGCGATGTATGAGGTTTATGATGAACCAATCAAGCTCAGAAGATTTCACTATTATAGCCTTGAAGGTTGATAGGTTTAAGACCATAGCAAGTGGGGAAACAGATGCTGGCAGAAAGTCATAGAGATGTATAATTATAAAGAAAGAAAATATGATTTGGCTTAATAGCCGTAATCATGTTATCTGTCTTTGTTTTTTTTTTTTCCCACTACTGGGTGGTACACCGGACACAGCCCTTCTCTCTGTGCGAGGGAATGGGCCTACTACTAAGACTACCATGTAATCAGTTTTATCTGATCATCATATTCATATTGTATAATGTACACAAAATAAATCGGTCGATGTGATCGTTTGTTAGACTTACATAAAAAGGTCACTAGTGTCTGTACTAAAATCGCGTTCATCGTACTGTTTTATTTATTAAATTAGATCACTTATTTATTTTCTATTAACAAGTAACTACACTTCTACAAATGCTTGTCGTTACACTTCGTATACTGACAGTTAGAATAGTTGTTCATTTTATTTATATTAGCATTATCTGTGAATAGATAAAACAAAATCTTTATTCAAATAAGAAACATCCAGGTAAATTACGTGGATACTCAAGTTTATTTATTCCATTGTGTGGTAGGTATGTGGTGAGTTGTTACCTCTACTTTAAAAGATTTTTTATTATAGGGCTCTTAGCAAAACAATCATATTTATTTACATGTACTTTTCGCAGTACTATTAATAATTAAAAAAGATATCTTGCCTGTAGATTTGGACTTATCATCGTGATCTTCATCTTAGTAATTGCTACAATAATATATTTAATTAAATGTTTAATTTGGCTCCTCCCTAAGCCGTAAACATACGGCATGAGTAGCTATCTAACAATATGCGAGGTGCTGTAAATGAATAAAAAACTTAATTCAAAAACTCAAAAAACCCGACTGCTTCAAAAGCGAACTAAAAAGTCGTAAACAAGGAAAAAATCATGCTGTGCAGTCGGAGGATACATATTCGCGGGCTGGCTGACCAAAATCTGGTGTATCCTCCGCCTGCACAGCATGATTTAATCCTTGTTTACGACTTTTTAGTTAGCTTTTGAAGCAGTCGGGTTTTTTGAGTTTTTGAATTAAGTTTTTTTATTCATAACTTTTTAGTTACTTAGTTTTTTTTTCGAATTATATACATTTAAACATATAAGTGTCATATATTTCTGAAATCACCTCTTAAAACTCTTTATTTTGATACCCCACACGATGAGTTTGGAAGAAAAAAAAAATTTGGGCCGCCACAATTTGGCACCCAAAAGCCGCCATTTTTCTATTGTCCACACACACTCTCGCAGGGTTAAGACGAATCGATTGACGTATGAGTCATCAAAATCGGCCAACGCGTTTGGTCTCTGGAACGCCATATAGGAACAAACATACATACATAAATAGACTGATAAACACATTACCCTCCTTCGGCAGTCGGGTAAAAAGAGTCTTGTACGGGTCGTAAGTCCGTACACTGATTCGCCGTTAGTTGGTAGGAGAGAAAAACGTCACAGTTAGATCCACTAGTTAAATATATTTGAGTTAATTATACTACAGTATAATTTAGATGGAAGGCGACTATTTTTCTCTTTGGTTTGGATAGCAACACGGCTATAAGATCACTATCAACGTTGGTTGCGACGTCTGGTCTTGTTATGATGTTTTATACGGTCAAATTGTGACGCACATCGTTGGCCTAAAGTAGGTTGCCTGTATGCAGGAAAACATACGGTGATGAGACCGTACAAGTCTATTAATATGAATTCATTTGTGGACATCAATGTATAATTATGTACTATCTGTTTTTACATGTGTTTTATCATATATGAAAGTGACAGGACACTCACTCATCACAAAATATAGAAAACCACTTGACGTATATGAAATTTGGCAGGGCGATTCCTCAAGTGTCGTAAGTGCGCACTAAGAAAGGATTTTTGGAAATTCCACCCGTAAGTGGGTAAAAAAGGGGGTTGAAAGTTTGTATGTTCTACAGTTTGTAAGTTGGACACGTGAAATTCTAGATTAACTTTGTTGGTTTATAAAAATAAATATGTATTTATTGGTTTTTGGAAATTCCACCCCTGTTTCCAAAGTTTGTATAAAATTTTTACAGTTTGTAAATTGGACATATCAATTTTAGATTTACGTTCTGGTTGATAAAAATAATTTATGTATTTATTGGTTTTTGGCAATTCCACCCCCAAAAGGGTAAACAATGGGTTAAAAGTTTTATGAAATTTTTACAGTTTGTAAATTAGACACATGTAATTTTAGATTTACGCTCTTGGTTGATAAAAATAATTCATGTATTTATTGGTTTTCGGGAATTCCACCTCTAAGGAGATAAAAAGGGGGTTTGATGTTTGTGTGAAAATTCTACGCTTTTAAGTGTGATACGTGAAATTAAAAGATTTAAGCTTTTGGTCGATAAAAAGAATTCATGTATTTATTGGTTATTGGCATTTCTACGGCTAAGGACGTGAAAAGGTGGAAATTTGTTAGGCTTATATATTTTAAATTTGGCATAAATACTAACCTAAGTAAATAGTAAAGGTATTCATTATTAGTTATTCAAAAATACTCCTAAAAGACGATTTAGGAGGTGTTAAAGATTTTTGAAGAATTTTACTGTACTGTGGCTTATTTTCATGATGTAGGGAGAGCACTAAGAAGGAATTTTTGAAAATGCAACCTTAAACTAAAAAGTAATCTGTAGGATACAATCACGCGAACGAAGTCGCGGGCGAATTGCTAGTTCTATATATATATCACAGTTAAAACTCGTTTTTCGTTAGAACTCGTTTTCCCTACTCGTACAAAACTATATAGTAAAAACTAGTTCTAACCAGGGAAAACGCGTTCTATCTAAAAACTGGTTATAACTGTAACATATATATTATCTTCACCAAACCAACTTTAAATAGATACCTACTTACTACGCACGCTAATGCATGTCTAAGGCAGGGAGGGATAGCAAACCTTTTACCTACTGGTGACCGTGCTTTTTTTAACCGACTTTCCAAAAAAGAGGAGGTTCTCAATTCGACTGTATTTTTTTTTTTTTTTATGTTTTTTACCTCAGAACTTTTTACTGGGTGAACCGATTTCGATGATTCTTTTTTTATTTGAAAGCTGGTGCTTGTCATGTGGTCCCATTTAAATTTAATCAAGATCTGATGAAGAACTTTAGAGATATACATCAGAACTCTTCAATAAATGACGGCAAATCACTCGGGAAAGCTGCAATCGCATGTCTGTTTATTGTTTTTACCATTACATAACATAACATAACATCACACTAGTACGCTCTAAAGCAGTACGCAGGTGTGAACAGTTAACCCTGGTATACTCTCATTCCACCGGTTTTGTTTAAGATTCATGTTATTGTGATAATCAATTCTGGCTTCACTTTGGGCATTATAGGTACCTAACCTATAGAACTGGTCCATTATGTAACAAAACTAAAAAGTGAAAAATAAAAAAAACTTTTTACAAAAAAATACAACCGACTTCCAAATAAAAACACTACAAAGTGAAAAATAAATTCAATTTCGGAAGTCGGTGTCAAAAAACGAAGAAACGAAAACAGGAACACCGACTACCGAAATTGAATTTATTTTTCACTTTGTAGTGTTTTTATTTGGAAGTCGGTTGTATTTTTTTGTAAAAAGTTTTTTTTTTTATTAAATATTAGCGACCCGCCCCGGCTTCACACGGGTTTATTTATATTATTATAAATATGTAGTTCTGAAAATAACTTTTTAACTATTAAAAAATGTGAATATAAAAGGTCTATTAAATTCAATTTTCATCTCAGGTTATGTTTTGTATTTTTTATATGTTTTTCTCCAACTCTGCAATGACGGCAGATGCATCCCCGAGATAAAGAGGCGAATTGGGATAGCAATAGATGCTATGACCTGTTTAAACAACATCTGGCAGAAAAGAGGAATTGGAATCAAAACCAAGATCAGATTGATACGAGCCCTGGTATTCCCTATCTTCCTGTATGGAATGGAAGCGTGGACAATCCTGGCCCGAAAAAGGCAAAAGATTGATGCATTCGGGATGTGGTGCTGGAGACGAATACTAAGAGTACCCTGAATGGCGAAACGCACCAATGCATCGATCCAGACCCAGCTCCGAGTAAAAACTCGCTTGTTCACCATTAGGCCAGCAACGCATTCTTACATATTTCGGCTAAACAACACGCAGAGGCGATGAGAATACGGACTATTGCAGAATATGGAGACAAAACACATTGGAACACAAAACTCTAGAAGGACTATTGGTACCTGCCTGACCACTGTTACCACACGGCTATAAAATGGCAGGCAATGAATTGCACACTCAATTAATGGGCCCTCCCATAAACAGTCGCTAGCACCTTAGTGATCAAGCACCAAGGGGGCAACATATACATAGGTGATTGAGGAGTGGAGATGTATGCCACGGCTATCAGGACAATCACGGCAGTACGGTCAAGAACCCTAGCAGCATATTATATATATGTATTTATATAATTAGTGTAGATACCGATTGTGGTCATGTCCTTCTTTTACCAGGAAATCGATCAAAAACGACGTAATACTACAATTGACTGATGAAACAGCCAGTATATCCTATGTAAACAAAAAGTAAGTAATTGTTTTGATAACAAGAAAACAATAGATAATATTGCATTCGTAAATATTGTTTTTAGCAAGCTCAGCTCACACTGTGTAAGTTCCATTGACGGGTTCTTTTGTCTTTTGTTAAATTCTGCAAACAACCTGCTCCTGTGCCTGTCTAGCTAGTCTCTGAAATAATATGTACACACATCTTACACACATACATAAACTCACGTCTTTTTCCCATGCACCCAGGCATTGGCGTATCTATTATAGGGCTATTTTGCAGATTGGCCTTGCCTCGGGTAGGTTGAGTTTTCTTTTTACGTTCATCTAAATAAAGGTTTACTTTTGACAGACAAGACGGGGTGGCAGGCTAGTAGAGCTTGTCTTAAAAATATACTAGGCTGGCAGGGCTGGATACTAGTTTTTCCTACCTCCGGATTGGAACGCGGTAAATGAATTGAACTAGTGCAATAAGCGGCACAGTAGATGGATTAGCTCAGTAGAAATCGACATTAAAAATGCAAAGCTTGATGTAGTCTGATGTCAGATGTCTGGTTTTGTAATAACTTTATGGACCAGTTAGGGTAGATTTGCAACTTCAAAAACTGCGAAATTTTGGTTTTTTTAATGTAAAAACCATAAAGTATGCGTTTCCCGTCAAACAAAATGTCGTAATTTTCCCAACTATTTAAGCCCAACCGCAGTTTTGTAAACCCTACAGGGACCAGGCCCTTCAAAGGTGGTCAATTTTGCCAGAAAATTTAAAAAAATTAGTTCTGCTCCCCGTCCGTATCAAGATATTGGCAAACTCACTCGGGGCAATTCATTAAAATAAAGTTGTCCATCAAATTTTTGATATATTTTTTTTATTTTACCTATAAATGAGAACTACATCATGCTTTGCGATTTTAGCCTTTATAATGTCGATTTCTACTGGTTTAGATAGGAAGCTAAGACGTTTCTGAAACTGTGTCCGGGATAACTTACAACCTTTCAAAAGACCATTCTGGGGTTGGCTTGGCCCCCCACCCCTATACATATACGCCTATGGACCCACGTAGGTTTCTGCCTACTTAGTACTCGTATAAAGTATTTTATAGTTCTCGCCAAACTTCTTGGCAATTCTTGGCCACCCTGAAGTTGGCTACAATGCGCAATGGCTACAGGGCGGCCCGGAAGATTAGCAAGCACTATACTATAGAATCCACTGTAAATTTTGAGGTCGTAACGATTAGATAGGTACTTATTTTTAACAAAATCATTTTTCGAAGAAAATAAATAAATTATGCAGTAAACAGTACCTACAGTGAATAAGATTTTGCAAGAAAAAGTATTTAATTTATGCCAAAATAGAGTTACTTATAACTACCGATACAGACAGAACGGTGTAAATTAATTGCAAGATTGTTGATTAAATATTTAGAATTACAAAACGATGTCATGCGAATACGATTGCATAATAGGACCCTACGCAACATTCGAGAGCGTCGCCATTCAATACGCCACTCCCCTCGATATTTTATGAATTCGTAACGGAACTCCATCACTTCATGCGTGCCTGGTACCGCGAAGCGCCTTTTGGTGGAACAGTGACACAACTCCCGCGGCGCACTACGCCTCCTCCTGGCCTACATAATAAGTACCTAACAGTTGTAGTTGTAAGTAGATATTACCAATATTACACAGAGGGCGCTGGTATTTTTATTCCTTTATCTTTTCTCATTAATAGGTTAACCAAAAATTTTAATACAAGTAAAACGTAACGGCAGTAGGTATTAAAAAAATATGTAGGTATTAAAAAAAGAAAATCTGGTCATTAATTGCAAAACTTATGGACCGCTAAAATAATATAAAAAAACAACAATAAAATAAAGAAAATAATGTTAATACATAGATAGAAGTATCTATTTAAAATAGTATCATTGTGTGCATTTCTGCATAATTCGCTAATTTGGTTCTAACTCAACTGAGCCACACTGAGCTGCAGATCCGACAATGGAGTTACCGTCACACAATTGTTACGTCAACTTTGACTATTTGTACCAAGACATCATAAAGTTAAAGAGGTGAACGCAATTGTCATTGGAAAGAAAAAGTGCAGCGGTCCCTATTAGGGACTGCTGAAAGCAAAATGGAAAACTGCAATAGTAAATTCATGGATAAAAATTAGGTATTTTTCTAATGACATGTAGTTCACTTTTTACCAGATTTCAAAATAGGGGGAAGTTCATATTTTGATCCGTATGCACAGACTAAATAATAGTACCCGTATGTTTGTAACATTCGTTTGGCTGGTTTGGCAAATAGCGTACGTACCGAAGAATCCGTTCCAAAAGTGACGCTAAAATCTCCTCGGTCGTATTCGCAACATCATGTTCCTCGATTGAGTACTAAGGCACCATAACGCTAAGGCGGTCGCGCTCGCGAGCCCGTTTTAACTAACCATTATGCATGTATTGGCGGAATGGCTGCCAACAGCAACGCCCACTTCTATAATTAGTCATACACCTACTGAGTACTGACCGCTATCGTGTTATACTTATTTACTACAGACATAGAGTACCTACAAGTTTAGATAAACTTGATTAAAAGAAAAATATGTGTTACATTAGGTATTGGGTAAAGTTTATCAGACAAAAGCTATTGTGTATTTCAATCGCATATCATTGGCTGTACTATTAATTTAATTCTGTGTCATTAGCCGGCAATTATTAGGCTAAGGCCAACAATATTAATTATAGACTCTTTTAACATTATGGATGCCTAGTAGCGTGGCGTTTTGTTTTATTTATTTAAATTGTTTAAATAAAATTATATTTATTTATCTACATATAGGTTTGGTTTTCCATTATTTTATAGTCGTATAAACACGACAACATTATCATTATTCTCATGACATTTATTTGCATGATTCATGTAAGTAGTATAGTAGTTACTCTAATTGTATTTTTATGAACAATTTAATCAATATAATACAAGACGTGTAGAGTAGGAACTTGATTGGTAGGCAAACTATCAGGTCCATTAACTCTCTATGTCAGTACGAAATAGCCAGGTATCTTAGTACGGTAAATAGACATAAAGCACGGTACAATCAAGTTTCCTGATTATACACGGCACCGCATTCGGGCAGAAAGGTGAGGCTTCTGCACCTGCGTAGCCAAGTTGACAATATTTAAAATCAATAACGCTAATAGAAAAGGAATCAATGTATGGGAATAACACATTGAACGATAAGTCACATGGTCAGACCAAACAAATAGAAGGCCCTTACGATTGTAGAAAGAGATTCAATACGAAACGTTTGCAACGTGGCTATGTGGCTATTAGTCACTTTGTTGCGCATAAATATTAATAAACCGGGGGCTTAGAGGTGACCATAAGCTCTTAGAGTAAGGTTATTTTGAGTGTGTGTCACTGTGTGTAAGAGACAGATGTATATGACTTGTACACATCTTTCACTTACACGATCTCAAAATAACCTTACTCTGAGAGCTTATGGTCACCCCCCAGTTATCATGATTAAATTTGATAAAAGGGGTGGGGTAGGTAGGAGCTCGGACTACTATCGAGTGTGTTCAAAAATAATATTAGGTAGGCATGTTATCCAGAACTAGATAAAAATGTCTTGTTACAACGAAATAGACTAGATGAAATACACAAATAACAAAACAGGATTAGGTAAGTATTCTATTTATTTAAAGAATATATTAAAAGTACAAAAAAATAAATTACAACATTATTGTACCTACCTACTTACTAATAATTAATGAAGAATAAAATATAGGTAGTCAATCATTTGCACTTCTGTTTCAGTTTGCACTAATACATAGTTTTTTATTCAACATACAATAATGTACTAAGTTTTTATTAAACATACTTACTGTTTTCCTATCTGAATGCACTGTACTAAATGATGAAACAAAAATCAGCTGTGCATTATACTAGGAGTTCAGATAACTAAGAAGATATTCATTAACGTGGTGCAAAACAAAGCTAAGGTATTCTTTGTTATCTTACATCGTTATGTTATCCGTGTCTCGAAATGTTGTAACAACCTGTCGGACATTGTGGTATGCGGTGGGCCAGTGGCCGGCCGGCCATTGAGGAAGGTTGGTATGCGGTGGACGGCCGACCCAGTGACTCGACGAGGAAGTGTGGTTAACCTTAACCTACAGATTAAGTAGTTGTGTGTGTAACCAGGACCGCACGGATGGCGAAGAGAGTCGTGTGAACATTGTTGGTGCCGGGAAATCGGGGCAAGTTGGTGATATCCAGCCAGACGTGATGCCCCATAGACCATCTTCTGCTATCACTGGCGCCCCAGCGTCGGGCTGTGAATGTAAGACGAGTTTGAGATCAATGCTGTCAGAGTAATTATTATCAGAGATCAGAGACTTGCTAAATAAAAACAAGGAGGATTGGCTAGAATAAGAATCTCAAGTAAAGGAACTCAGATTACAGTGTAATCTGAGTAAAGGAAATATAATTGGCAAAGGTGCTGAATTTAATATTTCTAAATTGGCATCTAGGGGCATGCTATACCCTGGTGCCAGGAAAACTAATGAGTTATGTATAACTATGCTAGTATTATATTATCTGTGGTATAACCATCCGATCATTGATACTTCCTAACTTCTTAGCAGCGATTAGCTAAAATTTGACAATATATATGCAATATATTGAGAATGTTTCAAGTATGCGTCACGACTTGACGAGGCACATTTGGTTAGAAAAGAATGCTTATTTAATGAAGCAATTACCTATATAGGTACGAGTAGTTACGATGACACAACTCATTATAACAATGTACCACATGAATTAAAGAATGGTGGGCGATTGGATTGGATTATACAGTGGGATACAATAGAAAAGTTAAAACGCAGAAACTTAGTACTAGGCTGGCGTTTAGACTAGGGGTGCAGAAGCAAATAGAATGCATAATAATTAGGTCGTCTCTTACCATGCAAACAGTATGATGCGTTAGCACTGGCTTTAAACACATGCTGGATTCATTGATGTATTCTTTTATAGATGTCATTACCGTTTTACAAATATCGAGCTGGAATTAGCTTTTGTGTAGACACTCGCATGCTGTTGTATTTTGTTCGTTCCTCTGCATTTTCTGATAACGTCTTTCCTTTTAACTGGAACACAGAAATGCAATATTTTTGTTATTATAAAACCAAAACTTAATTTAAAAGCTGGATGTACAGTCACGGTACAATAAAGAAGACTCTTCACGGCCCATACAAAATTTACCCGGCTCCGGCGCAAAAGAGAGTATTCTCAAAAATTTTGCAGGTATTTAAGCAAATGAATTACTGATAATCGCCATTCCCAAAAAATAATGGTTTATCATATTAAAAATAATTACTTTCTATTTTTATGTATTTTGTAAACAAACGCGTTTCGGCGATTTTTTGTTGGCGATTTTTCGCATGTTTTTTTTTATAAAATTTCTTAAATGATATAATTGAAATAAAAAAGAATACTTTATACATAAATATTTAGGTAACATAATGAAAAACATGGCAATCCTTTTTTTTGCGCTGGTGCTTTTCGATTTTTGGTCACATCTTAAAAGGTGATTTGCTTATCAATCGAGTTGCCATCACTAAAGCATATAATTATGTAATTTTAAGGTAGGACCAAACTTGGTTTCTTTACAGATGAATAATTTAATGATGAATAAATTGGATCTTCGATCGCAGGTTGGCTTCAGGCATAAAGAAATTGAACCCACCGATCAAAAATATTAAAATTATTATAAACTCTTATTTCTTATTTGGTTAGATACTACTTACCACTATCCTCGGCCAGTAAGTAGTCATAAACTTGGCACTCAGCACCTTTCCTTTGATATCAGAAATTCCTATCGGTCTTATGAACTCAGAAAAATCTACGGGCATCGCCATTCTCAATAGAGACACGTCAAAGTTTGGTTTCCCATAAATGTAGTAGGGGTGGATTTCTATTTTCTTGATGGGGACCACCGTCCCACCTTTTTTGCAGTCCACGGATCCTAGTCTTGCTCTGAATAATTTTAAGGTGTCTCTGATGCTGTAAAACAGAAGATCAACTTGTTATTAATAAAATATTAGTCTTTTACAAAACTTCGTTTAGTGTCTAACTTCAAATTCAAGAAATTCACTTCAGAAATCCCTTCTTAGTCACTCATTTACAGATGTCCAATCATGGTTTTACTTTTGTGGCATTAAGTTTTTGTTCGTATTTTGTATAAATTTTTGGGCTGTTGTACAGTCAGGGACTTATACAGGTGGATCCTTAGCGTCAATTTGCCGTGTTTTCATTCGTTTGACTGATTAAAAACTACAGTTGAACTACTTTGGTTTGAATTCTATATGAATACAGTAGGTACTCAAGGGAGTTAAAAATCTAGATAGATTCTTAATACAATCGGTTAAGTAGAGGAAAAACGTGAAGAGTCGAACGGAACAAATTAATTTTTATCACAGCTATACAAAAAGAACTAGTTTTATTTTTCGTAAACTGGGACTAAAATAGCTCATTAATCCCAAGGGACTAAAAGTGATTTAAATTTGTAATGTGGATATTGTTAGTAAATGCTCCAATTAGCAAAGAGATGAATCACAAACCATGCGGTCCAAAATAGGATTACATCGCTAAACTCCGATAACGACGAATGTATGAGGTGAAAGGCTAATGAGCAATAATTGTAATCTATTTCGAACCACACGGGGACATTGTATTGGACAAGTGACTGGCTGGAAATTCGCGCGCGAGCCAAATTAAAAAATAAATCTATTAATATAACGGATGGTACTAATAAAATTATAACGATGCACTTCCATAATTGTTCAAATATAAACATTAGCCTCTAATTATTTCTATGTTATGTCCTAAGGTTCCTAACTGTCTGTAAATAAATAAACGTAACGTTTTTGTTCATAAAGTTGCACTTACTTATTTTCTCATAGAAGGTGATAAAAAGTAGAATGTCCACCTCGGGAGCAAAGCTATTTTGAGGGCGTGTAACGTACTTTGAATCCTTCGCTCCACTCTGGATTAAAAAACACTCTCGCCTTTAAAATAATTGTTTGCTCCCTAGATAAACAATCTGCAATTAAGGCTACTAATTCAAAGGAATAAGAAGACCAATAAAAAAAACTAATTCTTACTTATAAAACTCTCCAGCTACGCTCAGAATCCATCTTTTATCTATTAAGGCGCCAGAAACGTAATGTGCCCCTTTTTTCTGTATTGATACAGAAAAGGGATAGTCAACGAGTGTACTCTTCGATTCATCCTCATCCTCCACTTCGCTGCTGTTGTACTGGTACCCGCAGGTCACATTCTCGATGGTGGCCGATTCGGTAACTGCATCAATAGTGATGTTTCCTGGCGTAGAAAATTGATAATTATATTTAGTTCGTCAGAGAGATTATCAAATAATAGGGGTTAAAGTATGCCGTTTTATTGTAATAGGTACTTCGAATTTTCGAATTGACATAGAACCTTCATGGTTTGAAATTTTGAGTGAACCTTTTTTCACATGGTACCTATGAAGTTCTTCTTTTAAAAAAATTGAAACTTTCGATTATCGACTTTCAGTTATTTTTCTATTCAGCTTAGACAAGAAAGATGGGTACTTCGAAAATTCGAGTGATTTTTGAATACGAGTTCCGACGCGGTACTAACGCGGCAGAAACGGCTCGCAATATCAAAGTTGCGTTTGGAGAGGGACTGCTAATGAACGCACCGTGCGATTTTGGTTTAAACGCTTTCGTGATAAAATTGAAAAAGATGGTGGAAGCCGATCCGAGCCAAACTACGCAGGAATTAGCGGCATGGTTTAGCGTTACCTTACCAACAATATTGACTCATTTGCGGCAAATCAATAAAAAAAAAAAAATGAAAAAAAAAGGGTGCCTCATGATTTGACTGGTCTGCAGAGAGAAACGCGTGTTGAAACTTGTGTTGCCTTGTTGAATCGATACAGAAATGAAGGAATATTGGATCGAATTCTGACATGTGATGAAAAGTGGATTCTTTACGATAACCGTGAGTGCAAAATGCAATGGCTGACCCCAGGTCAAACGCCGCAACAGTGTCCTAAAGCAAAGCTTCCCAATAAAAAGGTAATGGTAACTGTTTGGTGGTCTCAGCAGGGTGTTATTCACAATAGCTTTCTCCGATCTGGGGGGTAACCACAAGCTCTTAGAGTAAGGTTATTTTGAGATCGAGTAAGTGACAGATGTATACAAGTCAGATACATCTGTCCCTTACTCGATCTCAAAATAACCTTACTCTAAGAGCTTGTGGTTACCCCCCAGGTCAAGCAACAACGGCAGATGTCTACTGTGCCGAACTCCGAACAATGATAGCAAAACAAGCAGTGAAACAGCCCTTCACTCATGAATCGATCTTCACCATTATTGCTCCATGATAACGCGAGACCTCATACAGCACGAGAAACCGTTTTAACTCTACAGGAACTGCAATTATAAACCATTCGTCACCCTCCGTATTCGCCAGACCTTGCTCCAACGGACTTCCATTATTTTCGTGATTTGGACAATTTTTTATTTGATAAAAAGTTTTCTTCTCAGGAGGCAGTACAAAATGCTTTCACAGTTTGTCGAATCTAGATCACAAGAGTTCTGTCGCAAAGGCATAAATGACCTTCCTATTAGATGGCAGCAATGTATAGATAATATTGGTAACTATTTTCATTAAATAAATATGTTAAATTAAAAAAAAAAACATTTTTTCAGTGCAAATCGGCAATTTCATACTGTATTAACCCCTTAATGGACATGTATTTTTTGCTTTGTAAAATCAATTAAAAATAAAAATTACAAAGTTAAAGCGCATCAAATGTCAGGAGTGGGGGCGCTTGTGATGTCACTAAGGTAGTATAAAGTGTACTAGCGGCGTGACGTCTCACGATATTTCAACGCACAAAATCGTCGTCACTTTATGTTTACGTGTCAAAGGAAAAATACGTGTCCAATATTTTTTATTAATCTGACGGAAAAAACAATTTTTCAGTAAACTACCCTATTTGATTAATTTTGTTTATTAAATTTGTTCTAGAATTAGAAACTATGTTGTTTACATTTTATTCTTTAGTAATTTTACTGTCAACAACGAAAAGTTTCTTGTAAACATTACATTGGGCGCAATGATATTCAAATAAACAGATATGTTATAAGCGCGCGCATTGTGAAGACTCGAATAGTAGACAATTGTATGATTTAGTCTTTAGTTTATGTCACGCATGGCGAAGAGCGATACCCTTTGTTGAAAAAAAAACAAAATTAAAAAAATGCCATCGTGTGTATTTAGAAAGTGTACCAATTATAATACCAAATTACATAAAACAGAAGGGATCTCATACCATATGTAAATACGCAATACACCTCAATTTACTAATTTATTTCAATTTTTTTTTTCCTAATTTTCTGATATTTGGAGGTTACAAAAAGAAAAAACATTGGTTGTCAGAATAATGTTTGTTTACATTCACACGCAAGTGACAAACACTAGCTGTCTCTTTTTTTCTTGTTTGTTTTATCAAGCCATCCCTTTCGACATTGTAGTGAAATGTCAGATGAATGAAAAGTGTGTATGTATGCTGCCGCTGCTGCGCGGAACACTTTTTTCAATTGTTTTGTGAGTGTATAACGTATCTGTTTATTTGAATATCATTGATTGGGCGTTATAATGTTGACAAACTTAAGTATTGAATTTAAAGATATTCTGTTAAATCTAGAACAATCTTAGAATGTTCAACAAAATGCTTTTAAATTGTTTTTGCTTACCCGTTTCAGAAGAAAATATGTTATATTCTTTCTCATTGCCAACAAGTTTTTTGATTGAATTGTATTTTCTTTTATTCGAACTAAGATCAACGTGCTCGAATGGAGAGTCGTTATATTGAAGCTCGTGCTCGTGTGTCACTTCATTTTCCGAATCATAATCACTGTGGTCACTGCTATCCTGGTCCTGGCTGCTACGCGAATAACATTGTACTACAAAAAAAACTATGATCACTTTAAATAAATTGATCAATTGACTCATTGCTGAAATAAATCTGTTAAGAACAGATTCGACTAAACACTAACTCGAAGCCTCTCGAAGGTAAACTGAATGAAATCACCTGCAAACACAAGGATTTGTCTTCAATATGCAGGTGTTAAAAACAATGGTTGAAATGTAGGAAAAAATGACCAGAAAGTATAAGATAACAAGATTAATCGTCTATTCAACCAAAAAATAAAAGATTTCTAATGATTAAAAACCGGCTAAGTGCGAGTTGGACGAAGGGTTCCGTAACAATATCGCAAAAACCGGTGAAAAAACTCACGTTTGTTGTATGTTTTTAGTATTTGTTGTTATAGCGGCAACATCATCAAATACATCATCTGTGAAAATTTCAACTGCCTAGGTTTCACGTTACATGAGATACAGCCTGGTGACAAGCGGACAGACAGACGCACCTATGGGTACAGAACGCTAACAATAAAATGGAATCATTCACTCTTGGTCTTTAATGGTAGATACCACGATTTTTTTTTATTGGTAATAATAATTGGTTGAGTTAAGTCAAAAACCAAGTTCATCTGAGAATAGAATCAGCACTTTCTGACTGTCAATAAAAAACTATTTACCATTTTTTTTCCGAACTCGGTGTCTTTGGTACCTACTGATTTTCGTTTTTATTAGACACCGACTTAAAGTTATATTTCGCTTTGTAGTGTTTTGTTTTGGAAGACGGTTTGATTTTTTGTTAAAAGTTGTTTTTATTTTCCTCTTTTTGGCTTTGGGAGGTACCTCCAATTGACATGAATATCATTTATAGCCAGAGTACATCCCATGAAGATGCCTATAAGCCGAAACACGACTAGGATTCATTGTTTTATTTCGGCGTTCCAGTGGCCATTTTGATCTTCTTCATCAGTTCCACTTCACCAAACGATACTGTCTAAGTGCAAATGATTGCATTATTGATGAAAATACCAAAATCGCTGTATGTATGCATATAATATTTGAGGAGTTCCCTCGATTTATCTAGGATCCCATCATCAGATCATGATTTTCTTATCATGGTACCACCCTTGGGATATATCCTTTCCATCAAAATAAGAACCGAAGTTATCCGCGAACACACATAAAAATATATTATATACGGTCGAATTGAGAAACGTCCTCCTTTTTTGATGTCGGTTACTAAAGTAATTCGATCATCAAAAAGGTCAGCTGTTCGTAGTATCACACCAGGCGCACATACAATCAAAGATGTAGAAAAAGCAAAAGAATCGAGAAACCATAATAATATCTATGTAGCACCTGCGTAGCATAGCACAAGGCATTCTAATAGTGCAACTGCTAAGTCCACTTCTAAGAAAGCATTTAGATGATAATGATTTGAAGTTTGAAGATTCTGTACGAGAAAGACTTACACAGGTTCACAACCTATTTTCTTTTTATGATGATGACGTCAAGAACCCCAATTACGATTGGCTTAGCGCAGATGAGAGCATGAACTGATCGTAACTAGTCTGGTGATTGAATACAATAGGGGATTATACAGACAACGTCGTACTTGGACCTTCGTTGGATAGACTGTGTGAAAGCGGGTAAGGCTTGAAAGGAGGTTACAATGAGGGCTTTCTTTTTTGTGCTCATCAGTTGGCGCCACATCACAGGCCGGGCGAGTAAGGTCCTTAAATATTATATAAATGAAAATAAATTTATTCAAATTCACCAGCGCCCCTCCGGCAGACTCAAACGCGATAGCCCTCATTGAGATGACTAAATGAATAGAATCGTATGGAAAAAGATTATTTTCTGCGCCGACGCCGACCGCAAATAAATTAGGATAGGGCCAGGAGAACGATGTTTCATTCATACTACTCATACTACTCTCTATCTTGTCTGTGGCAAGTCGAGCACTAAGAGTAGTAATGCAACTTGTAAAAGCCCTAAACATAATGCCCCAGCGTAAAATCCTGGAAAACTGTCTTAGTAGGTATAAATTGATGAATTATTTACAGGCTATTCAGACTATTCTAGGCAAGGGTCTTTGAATTGTCTTTTTCAGGATTTGGTCGGAGTTTTCTCAATCCAACAATTCACAGATCTAACAAGTAAGTGTTATACAAAGGAATGTAGAAAAGTTCGGGCAACCTGAAAGTCTACGGAATTTTTGTATAAACTCAGTTTGGACAACGTCATAGGTAGGGTAAGCTAGATAAGAATAAATCATTTTGTGCATTCGCTCATTTATGGTAATTTCAAATAACGAGTTTCAACTACAAACGTTTAAGTTTGGTTTGAAATATATGTTTATTCAGTTTGTTTTGAAAAGTTCCGCTATTGTGCAACGAACAATACATTGTTACCTCATTACAATTTTTGTTTTCAACAACTTTTCTTAAACTTGTGATTAGAATTTCCGGAAACGTTAGTTTCTCCATAACTAGCGCCAATTTTCAACGTGTTCTAAACACAAAAATGTGTAGATAATATTGTGAAGTTTTTGAACAATTTTAGTACAATAAAAGAAATGCAGTGCCTTAAGTTTTTTGTTGTTTTAGTTTTTAATGTTAATTTATTTGTAAAAAGCGGTAAGAACAATATTTCGAGCGAAAAAAAACATTTATACCATTCCCCCTCTAAAAAGCTTGTTTTATTCACTGAAAACAGTGATTAAAAAGCACTTTTAATCACTGTTTTGGTGTTTGAATTTGGAACACACCAATGTATTAGACCTCCATCTCAATGCTATATAACCTCCTTGCGCCTCCTTGCGCAAAAAATACTCTATACAAACTTCTTGTGCAGAGAATTCTCGACTTTCAAACTCCATCTTTGATTTTAATTTTGAGTTTGTTTATATTTAGGATTTAAATAATGATTTTGATTTTAGTCTAGGATATTTATTGAATACTTATTTGGATTGTAATTCTAATATTAATTACAATGGTGTTTAATTAATTATAGTTATGTAACGTAACGCAGGTGGTCACCCGCCCTGAAACACAGGAGCTCTTATCTAGCTCAGAGTCAGGGTTTCACATTTTTTGAAAATTTTGAAGGAAATAAACCATTTATTTTGTATTTATTAATATTCCTTGTGCTTAAATCTTTCTTTTTCTCGTAGTCATGGTATAAAATATAGTATGCAACTCTTGAATAAAACGGATTTATATCGAGGGCCAAGAATCACTCGCATCGCTCATGATTCTAACACTTGAATCACTCGCTATGCTCGTGATTCAATCATCATGAATCACTCCCTACGGTCGTGATTCAGTCCTTAGAATCCTTCACTTGCTCGGGATTCATCTATGGCCCTCGCTTTAAATCCGTCTTTGATTCACTAGTTGCATAATATACTATTTTTTCATTGTTCGTTCAATTTAGTGCTCTTGTTTTATTATAGCATGCCCTGTGGTAGCCCAGTGGTAACGGCCCCGACTTATGTGTCTTAGGTCGTGGGTTCGAACCCAAGCAGGCGCCTTACTGTGTGTAAATTATTTCATCACCACTGCTCTAAAAACGGTGAAAAAAAACATGGTCAGGAAACCGGCATGGCCAAGAACCAAAAATTCGAAGACATGTGACATCCACCAACCCGCACTGGGCCCGCGTGGTAGATTAAGGTCTATTCCCTCTCTCACAGAGAGGAGGCCTGTGTCCCAGCAGTGCGAACATTAAAGGATGATGATGTTTTATTTGTAACCAAGACTTCCAAGCAGACTAAAACTAAGGGGAGAGCCTAATCTGCTGAACGATTAACTTCGCCAACTGTACAAACTGAGTGCATTAAGCAAATTCATTTAGTGCATAAATGGATGCACTATCTAGCTATGTACTTACCTACTGTTTTTCTAAACTATAAATTGTGTTACTCTCTACCCGTATTTTCTTGTATCATCTCATTTATGATAATAATAAAATCGTGCTTCATTTACCGTTTAGAAAAACAACGTTTTCTTTTTCTATAGTAGTTTTTTATGCATCACGTTTATAACGAAAGTTCACTGGTACTAGGAGATGAGAAGATTACAAGAGTAGTTTCACTGGTTTCAGATCCCACCACAAGGAGGACAGATTTAGAATGTGAATTTCCGCCAAAGATGGAAGAAGACCTCACACACGTAAGGAGAAAAAGACTAACAACTGAGACAGGATTAGTTTGTCTCGAAGATTATCCTTATACCGTGTCCGTGAGGTAAGAGATCAAATTTAGGATATCTGCCTATTGGACAGACTAGCTTTATTTACAGCCTGAACTGGGGCAACAGTCTCCCCGAATCGTTCCATTATCTCCATTTGTGTTGTGCAATCCTCGTAAGGCGTAAAAGTTTAATTATTAATTTCTTAATTATAGATTACACGGAAAACATTGGTGTGGTGGAGCGATAGTTGGAAAACAATGGATTCTTACTGCGGCGCAATGCTTCGATTAGTAAGTTTTTATTTTGTAGAAATCGAAAGGAGTAATAATATTATTCTGAGGATAACATAAATGATGAAGAGTTTGCTTGAGGAATGAGGTGGAAAAATGTTAGTTAGTTTGGTTGGTGACTGGTTGACGTAGCGAGTTTCGTAGCGTACGTAGCGCGTAGCCGTCAGCTGTGTGCTGAGTCTCAGCTGTGTGTAGCTAGATGGCCATTAGTCAATCGGTTGGTTCTGATGATTACCTACCTATTTCTGAAAAAATTCTGACCTTTGCTTCTCCACTCTGTGAATAATAGTGATATGCTGATAGAGCTAGATAGTTTTGATGTTTGGTGATGGCTCCGTGCTTCTATTCAACTAGAGACAAATAAGAACAAAGAGGTCATTTTGAAATTCTTATTGCACAAAATCTGACCTATGTAGATAAATAATTATCAGATAGATGTATGTATGTTTTGGAAACTATCTTTTTTTTACAGCGTAACAAACGAGGAAGTGTCAGTCCGAATGGGGTCAGTGTTCCGGGACTTCGGCGGAAGAATATTGTCAGTCGTGGACATCAGGAGACACCCTGAATATAGAATGGACCAGTACTATCCTGAACATAACCTGGCTATGGTCAAGGTAACCCGAGGTTTCTTTACATATATAGTTTGATTGAACTAAACGACATAGGTATACTAGGTATGCGGTCAAATAGCCAACATAATGTTAAACTGGCTATCAACACGACGTTTGTGATTGGCCTACTATAGGTTAGTACGTCTCTGCCTACCCCCTCAGTCAACACAGGCTTGATGTTATATTGTTACGGTACAAAAATAAACATTCCAATATTTGTTTTAGCTCCATAATGTTTGGTTAGTATGTCAACATTTTGACTAATAAGGAAAAACAGCCTAAGCGTAGCCAAGTTGCGACCTAAATACCGGAAAATGGAAATCTAAGTTCGAAGCACGCGAAGCAACTGATAACTTAAATTTATGCTATCCTGGTATTACAGGTGAATCTGCCGATAACTCCAAATAACAGAATGCAGGCCGTGACGCTGGCACTCGCTGATTCTGAAATACCAGCGATGTTTGGAGAGACTGTAGTAACTGGATACGGTTCTGTGGTAATACAAAGCGATTGTTATTCTATTAAACTTATTGAATTAACTCATCAGTGCAATTTGTGGACATTTGAAACTGAAAAACCTATCTGATATTTCACAAATTAACGTCGAACGGTCGCAAAAACTCAGAATGAAATCGACCTATCAGACAACTAATACAGCAAAATAAAATTTCACTCTTTTCTCTATTGTTTTGTGGAACATCAATCTGTTATCTACTTCCGTGGGTACCAGGTAACCATGATTGAAAAGTGTTAGTCCGTAAGCTATTTGGCACATCGCCAAGGCCAACCACCACCTAGTTGCAAAACCCATCATTATCTGCGAAAAAATCGAACGCAATCTATCTATCTTTGTCACTCTAAACTACGATTACGGTGGATAAGAGGCCATTCACCCGAGAAAGATGGTCTACTGTTCGGAACACGGTTACAAATAGTTATTCAATTTAAGAGTTCAAGAAACTTCACATTTATTCATCCATCGCACGTGTCAAAAGGATCAAGTGTTACGTTACTTCTAATCTAGAAGTACTAGGATATTAGAAACTAGTAAGATGTTAGTCTAATTAAGTTGTAAACTGTTTGTCAGATGACTGGACAAATCCGCGAGGGTGAGAACCAAGAGTTGCGTCGAATGATTGTACGAGAGGTACCCAAAGCGGAATGTCGTCGTATCTACGGGAATGATTATCACTTGCAACACGACAATATCTGCCTGCAGAGCATCATAAAAGGCGTTGCATTGTGTGCTGTTAGTACTTCATTATTACTCACCAGCTTGACAATATAAATTGCTTGAGAGTACTGCTTACACCATCTTGGCAGAATCTTTCATCCCTTTCTCTAGAATATAATTATTGTACTTCTTTCTAATTAATGTTTCCTTCCCTTTCTTTCGTAAGGCTCCTAAATCGCAGCGCTTTTAAAATCGCTTTCTGCTTTGATTGGCCTCTTTAGTTGCCGAATTCCGAGATACCTTGACCGAGGAAAGTAACAGTAGTTTCAATGTTTTGGTACCAGGGTGACACAGGTGACCCGGCAGTACTTT
The DNA here is from genome assembly GCA_949775005.1 of Orthosia gothica. NCBI lineage: Eukaryota > Metazoa > Arthropoda > Insecta > Lepidoptera > Noctuidae > Orthosia > Orthosia gothica. The sequence goes on from OX459035.1 coordinate 25,625,106, forward strand.
TTAGTGGACTGAACCGCGCCGGCACACTTTTCGGCATAGCGTTGTTTTCCGGCACTGAAGAATGCGCCTACAAATCCAAGCCAGGAGTATTTGCTAAGGTAATTTCTCAATTTATCTTTCTAGTTTCTATTACTTATTAGCGAATGCTGGAATATAAGGAATAACCAAATAATACTAAATAAGTCTTCGACTTCGACCACCGTTCTAGACCTCTTCAGATGCCAAAGCTGTGAAATGGACAGCAGAAAATGAAAATTTGTGCTAAAACCCTTGTTATGTGGCAAAGTTATCATTCAATAGATAAACGAAAACTGTTGCTGCCAATCTGGCTTGTATGTAAGAAATTTAAATAAAAGTAATAGGGTAAATACGCTAAATGTCGGCCCCCTAACGGCTTTTCTAACTAGGGATCGCTCTGGCGCCATTAGTTTGCAACAAAAGGATGCTTGTGATGCGGTTTTGGAAAGTTTGTTAACTCTATTTCATCTTTATAGGCATAAGATTGACATTTCTACTAAAAGAAAAAAGTATTAAGGTGTAAATGCATCGAGAACGAAAAAACCCTAAAGTCGGCCGTTCACGGCCCATGGTCGGTCGCGTTTTTCCCTAATGTCGGTCAGGTATAGGGTGTTTTAAATTAAGACAATGAAAAATATTATAAATATGATTAATTTTGGCAGCAGTCTAATATCACATGAGTAAACATTTGTATTTGTTTAATAGTAAAGAAATTTTTTGATTTGCACTTAAACAATTTTACTATAATTATAATAAAGTAAAAAAAATATAATAACTAAGTATGTGATAAGAAACTTATCTTCTTTATGATATTAATAAATTATAATAACACTTATTCAATTTTGAGAAAATAAGTTTGATAAATAAATTAAATATGACTACCCACAAAATCAATGAAAAAATACAAATGTAACCAGCCTGTATAGTGACGCTGTAATTCGAGGCTGGCCGACATTATGATCTTTAATATTTCTAATGTCGGCCCTTATTTTGTGTACCTTATTTCTCGAGATTCAACTAATATCACCCCGGCCGGAATTTGACGATTAAACGTAAAATAGATTTATTTGCCTATAAACTTTGCAAATTCTCTTATTAAGCCAATGGAATTGGTAGAATCGGAATTTATAAAACAGACTGCATTTACTTTAAGTCGGCCATGGCCGAGAATCCGGTTTTAAGTCGAAATCGGTATTCTAATGGCGGCCCCCTATTTTTCTCTTAAAACAATACGCAAAACTTTGAGAAAACTATCTCAAAATATAGTAAAACAAACTTTTTAGTGATAACAAAGCTTAAAAACAAAAAACTAAAGGTCTTATCGTTGTAATATCAATCCCCGAAGTGCGGGTATTCACAGCTAGTAAGCTACTTTAGCTACTAATTTGACGCTGCAACGGCGCAATCGCTATTGACGCTCAGTGTGCGAAGAGTGAGTGACGTAATCGAATAGAAACGGTTTGTACTTATAGAGTATGAACTAAGGTTGCAATTCGAGTGGCAAAATTGCCACTTAATTATATTTTGAATGAATGCAAGCTGAAAATGTGCAGACGGCCGAACATTGGGGGGTGGCCGACGTTTGGCGTATTTACTCTACCTAGTTGGTGTCAATCAACTATTGGGTAATGAGAGAAGTATGACTACTTCAGGGTAGTACATAGAAGAATCAGGTATATATTAATACTAGGAGCTCATAACAAGGAAGATATTAACTAATTGGATCTATGTTTTTCAGGTAGCCTACAGCCGACTATGGATAGACAAGGTGCTTGCGGAGATGCCTGAAGTTGAACACGCGCCAGATAGCGCCGATAGTACAGAAAATGCGATCCCACTCGATAATGACCCCCGGCTGGACTAATAAATTTGCTAAACTTATTAAAAAATTCGCTAAGAATGCGTTTAAATTATTTCATCTATAATTGGGTTGTTGAATTTAAAAAAAATGACGATTTTTTAAATTTATTTCGAAACTTTACATAACTTAAATTATATTGTCGTTTCAAAAAACTCTTAAATATTTTTTTTCAATTTATTATAAGCAATTGAAAATCGATAAAATTTTGAATAGAACCACGTGACTACAAACGGGCCACAATTGGTCGCCATGTTGGTGACGTCATAACGTTCAAGGAAATCATGATACTATAGTGTCAACTACACGTAGATTGACTAAAAATATCCGAAAATTAGTGCAAAAATATTAATAAACAACAAATTTTATTTAGTCATGTGTGATAAAGGATTTATAAAGGCTAATGTCGATAATATACCCACCTGATGGACGAATTGGAAGTTTTGAGCTTAAATAAAGTAGTCGTAATAAATAATACGTGAGAGTGGACCGGTGTTAGATAATGTTGTTTACCAGGTACATTAGGAAACATAATTGTCATAATGTAATCGTTTTTACATATAGGTAGGTGATATCGGTGTAAAATAAAAAGTAAACAAACACGATTGGCGCGAAACTTTGACTTTGGTTAACAAAAAACTTCATTAGATACCACTAAATATGATACACATACACATAAAATTTTTGGTACCTAATTCCCATTATTTACATAAATCCCTTAATAGAGGAGCTCGTGGCTAAATAATAACAGCCGCACTGTTCGATCATCAAGGTTAAGCAACGCTTGACGAGGTCGGTCCGTGGATGGGTGACCATTTCAACATACCGTGTTTCCTCCGTGCCTTGGTAAACACATTAAGCCGTTGGTCCCGGCTGTCATTTGAAGGTCTTTGACAGTCGTTACGGGTAGACAGAAGCTTGAGATCTGACACCAGTCTTGCCAAGGGGTACCGTGTTACCCAGTTACTGGGTTAAAGGCTAGGCAGATTGACAATATCCCTTAATAATATTGAACACTAATGTCTATATTATATATTTACAAACACTAAAAAGTTTGTAGAACAGAAACATAAAAATATTAACTTGGTACTTAGATTTTCGTTACACTAATTCTTCAGTAAATATCTCTTAAATACGTCGATCGATTCTCACAATTCAAACAGAAATGTTAGTTTTACGCCTATATCTGTCATTTAAGTATAAAATAATGAATATATCACCATAAACAAAAAATCATATTTTCAAGTTACGTAATTATACAACAATGTCAACTTTGCTCGAAAGTTCCCTTAAAAATTTACTATTATCAGTCTTTAATGATCAAAGTAAGAATTTAATACGAATCTAATACTAAATTAGAACAAGATAACAACAGAGTTAACACATTATAATTGGAATCTAGTTAGACATAGAACATTGCTTAAATTTAGTAGATTGCTAGGTTCTAGGCTATTGCGCGAAACACATAAAATTGGGATCTTTTTTTTTAGTATTCGTACATAATGGTACGAAGCAAGCACGATAACTTTTAAGGTTCGATATTTATGATCAATATATTCGATATTCATCAATATATTGACGATAATAAGAAGATTGAATCGGTTAAAAGTCAAAATAATGTATCAGCTATGTGCTACAATGAGTAGAAATGAACGTTGTGACGTCACACGGGCTCGGATTTGTTCGGCAAACTATCGGGGTGTTTTCGGTACTGGATTCAAAAATATATTTTCAATTGGATTTAACTTTGTAATTACAGTGAAAAAAAAAGACTAAAAATAGTTTTGTACGGAAACTTATATATGATCTTTTAATTTTTTACAAAAAAAAAATTGGTTCAACAAACCAATTTATTGTCAAAACTTTGTTTTGATGATTTTATTTTCATTCAGCCTGTCATTTTCATTCAAAATTGATATCCATGCCTGTACACAATGGTGGATGATGGCTCACTTTGGTGTTTATACAAGAGGTTATTATAGATCGACAACATTAAGTAATAACAAAATAATCCGTCGAAACAAATAGTGCCTACAGAATTTGAATAGTGATCAATCAGAAACTAGCCACACGTAACTCGATGTTTCTTCAAAGGTGAATGGCAGATTTTGTACCGCATACTTTTTCTGTTGTTCGGTTATAGAATTTGTACCACTTAATATGTCAACTAGTGTCAACTAAGCCATTTATTTGCATGTAAGTTTACTATTTTAAAAACTTCGGATTAATTAATAACATCAATCTAAAGATTTTAATAATTAAACGATATAAAATCGTACGCTAAACGCAGTTATGTTATTAGAAATTGCCTTACGTAAAATAACAGAAATATTGAATTGATAATTAATTGCTTAGAAATATAAATAACATTAAATATAATCAAACTCATCATTATCAAACTGTTGCAGTCCGATGCTGGATATAGGCACGGTACAGATATCTATAAAGGTATCTCCTAATGCCCTGAGTAGGTACGATCCGCACCTCAATCTACCTACTTAATGGTAAGTAAAACACTACAAAGATAGCAACAAATAATTTACATAACACATATTGGAACATTTACCCATATGTAAAAATCTACATTGGTACACTAGTACATAACCTTAAAAAATAAAACTGGTTATAACATTTACGTCCTAAGTTTAAAAAATCTAAGAATTTAAAAAGGGATTATCTATCATATTGTTCTACCAAATAAAACAAAAAATATCCCAAAACACGAAATTTCTATTAGCGGTACGAAACTCCCATACAAGCCTGCCGTTCTCCTTTAAAGCACTATACCTACTTCTTAAAAAAGATAGCTTGATCTCTGCGACAGCTGTCAGTATCAATACAGTCACAATTATAGCGTAACAATAACTTATAAGTCAGTTTGACATATGTCGCAGAGATCAAGCTATCTTATATGAAATATGGTGCACTGCATGGTACTTGCTCGAACATCGGATCTACTATAGTGAGCGCGGAACTAGTTGGCCGCGCCTTAGGTGGCGCGTCATCTCGCTATTGTAATCTCATGTGCGTTTTGTCTAAACTAGTGCGGCGCCATACTTCGCAAAGATTACTATTATATACTGGGTAGTACTTCGCGACGGCAACACGCGTTGTAAGCGAAAAAAAAGTTCACTAACTTTTTCTATTCGGGAGGTGAGGGTGGAGGTGTACCTATGTACCTATTAGTGAGGTAATGGATGCTACGCTACGGATGATTTGATGAAGTGATTCATTAATTTATTAGGAAAACTAATGGAAAACTAGCAAAGGGCTGGTGTATAACTACAGTTGACTGTCCCGTTCCTAAATACGAGTTGGGACTGCTGATCATAGGCTTACTTATAGGTTCGTTTCCCAGGTCGGCAGGCTTATTATGTAAGAACAGCAATCAGCAATTATCGCGCGGTCAAACGCATTATGTCCTAAAAGTCGGCATTACCTACAGTGTAGGTATGGTAGGTCCTACACAATCGTTTGCTAATCGCTCGCTGTTTCCGAAATGCACTTATTTAAAAATAAACCGCCAATATCTCTAAAACTTCGTGTATTGAAGAATTTGAAGAGCAATTATTGTGTAAAATTCGCTATCGTTTTGCTCTTGCAAGATACGTAATAAGCCTGCGGGTAAAGTGTCATTGGTCTTTTCCACTAGGAATTTCTACGGTTCGCAGTTTGGAAGTTAGAGGTGTGATACCCCCAAGTTTCGGAAAGCACGTTAAACCGTTGTTCCAGCGAGTAGGTAATCTCTCTCTGGTCTTGTCAGATTGCCGACCTATTCGTAGATAAATGAGAGTGAAGTAAATACAGACAGTCTCTTCCTTAGAGAGAAGAGTGCGTACCTATATTTTCTTCAGTTTTCATAATGGTTGTGATGGCAATCTAAAACGCTAAGGTTGATATTGTATACCTAGTTTTTCTGAAACAGAAAATAAGTAAATAGACCTCGTTTTTGGCACTGTTTTTCCGTAGTTGACTTTGTGAAATGGAACGTTAATGTCATAGTCATATGTCAATCTGTCAAAATACGCAAAATGCAACTGTCAAACATTAAATAGAGGTTATGTTTAGTTAAGGTAATAGTTTAGGTTTTACGTAACTTTAAGCGGTTTTCCGACGTAATTATTAAGATAGACTTTACTAGAAATAAATTATACTATTAAGTTTTGTCACAGAATGAGTTCGTGTCAGTGTTCATTGTGACATTCGGTCTATTTTGGGACTGCAATTATTTAGGCCGATTTGTGTCCAAAGGTTAAGGTTTTGGATGTGATTTAACAGTTTGAGCGGCTAACGCTGACCCTCCTCGGCTTGTGACGCTCTGACATGGATGAACTGAAGCACAGAGCTGGTGAAAAACTCGAAGCATTGCATGTAAGTAACTCTTGCTAACTTATGTGATCCTGGTAGTTTCGCGCGAAAGTGCGTCGGTTATTCACGTCATTTTTTTAGCAAACAATTTAGAAATCGAAAGTTAACACAGAAGTTTATTTCAGATCATCCATTTGTTTTTGTTATGACAATGAAATGTCATTGTCCTACTTTACCTGCTAATGACCATGGACTTATGCAATTCATTTATTTTGGTCATTCCAAACATAGACTATACACTTATATACAGAGATTCTAAACACCAATGTTCATCTATTTGAATGACATCATTTTAAGCTATATATAAGTTCAAATGGGTGTCCAAATATTTATTTGTAGACAGGAAATTGTTTCATCTTCCCGTGCCATATACCTACTTTATTTATTCCTACTGAATTCAACAATGCTGTAGTTAGATACCCATGCCATGATAATTTATTTTTAAAATTAAAACTACTGTTTATTTGAAGCCAACCAAATATTCCAACTGGCATCTAACTTGACTAGTTTTTCATACCTGTTAAAGTTTTGTTTATGAAACCTATCAAAGATATTCATTGCAGTTATCACAAGTAATAAGAATCTTTAAATGAGAAATAAGTATATAAATCTCTTGTGTCTAATCACCATTGTGATTGTCTGCCGTGATCAAGATTTGTTTAAGAGAATCTTAATTCAAGGCATTATCAGTTTAATTTGCCATAAATGTTTTTCTTATGTGTGTATATGTCTTAACTCACATTTTTAGGGTTCCGTACCCAAAGGGTAAAAACGGGACCCTATTACTAAGACTCCGCGGTCCGTCTGTCTGTCTGTCACCAGGCTGTATCTCATTAACCGTGATAGCTAGACAGTTCAAATTTTCACAGATGATGTATTTATGTTGCCACTATAACAACAAATACTAAAAACAGTATAAAATTAATATTTAGGGGGGCTCCCATACAACAAACGTGATTTTTGTGCCGTTTTTTGCGATAATGGTACGGAACCCTTCGTGCGCGAGTCCGACTCGCACTTGGCCGGATTTTTTAGTTTAGCAGACACATTAGAAAATAAAATTCATTACTTTTATACTTTGTCTCATACTTATAAGCACTAAATTCACATGTATTTGATCAGGTAGCTGCCAAAACTGCCGCAGACAATGGCAAATCCAGAGTCAGTGATGCCGTCCAGACAACTGTGGATGCTGTTCAAAGGGTATGTCTATGTACATTATATTTAGTACCTGGGCGACCGAGATCTGCTCAGGTGAAAATAGAGAAAATTAAATTGCCCAGATATCTAAACTCCATTTGCAATAACATTAACACCAAACTGACACAGAACACTTGCAGTATGAACTTGACCTACTACAGGAGAAACTGAGTTCTATGACCATCAAATATACAGCCTCTGGAAACCAAATGAGGGAATATGTATTGGCAATGAATGAGCTGGTTAGCTCACAAACCAACAAATGTGATCAGTGTCAACCACCATCTGTTGAACCACGCCGGACCATTCATTGATAATATGTGATGCCACCATACCGCAGTCTAGTGCCAGTTTGCCATTAGAAATGACTAACTGTTTGCCTAAAAAGAATGTAAATACAGAAATAGTATTATTTTGTGATAAAATTGGAAAGGATCTAGGCCATTTGTTGACAAATAAATATCCAGGACACTCAATTATGAACTACTGTATGCCTGGTTGTTCTTTATACCAAACCAAAACAACAAAGTGGCTAAAAAGGATATCACTGTTAACCCCAAAACTGCAAGTCGCTTGAAAGCTTTTAAAGTTAAATGCATTGATAAATTACCAATTTTGTCAATTCATGCTGATCCTAATCATCTATATGATGAATTTTTTAGTATATACTGTAAACAATTTAATTCCACCTTTATACCCAAGACAATCTCCGTTAATGGTAATGCATCATTCAGTGATTGGGCTACCATTGGTATTCATAAAAGTAGAACACAGCTTTATGAGCTGTACGATGAAAGGACTTATGTAAACACTGCTGAATTTAATTTATATGTTAGAAACTATTCAAAATTATTTAAAAAAGTTTGTTTTTTGGCCAAGTCGCGTTATTTGAGTTCGAAGATTAAAAACAGTAGTAATGTTATTAAAACGACTTGGAATATTATTAATAGTGAAACGGGAGGATCTGGTAAACGAAATATTGACTACAGCCTGTCTATTAATGACAACATCATAAAATCAGACTCACAAGTCGCACTGGCCTTTGAATTTTTTTTTCAGATATTCCCGTTTCTACTACTAAATCCTTAAACTCATCACCTTCTGTTGCTGAGTCTTTGCTAAAAGAAAATGTTAATGTTAGCGATTCGGATTTTTTTTTTGAACATATTACTTGTAGAGACATAATTAAAACCTTTCACACATTAAATGTTAAAAAGACTGCTGATCTGTGGGGTCATTCTGTTGAAGTTGCCAAGTCTATTATTGATATTGTCGCACCTAGTTTAGCTATTATCTTTAATAATTGTATCGACTGTGGGGAATTTCCTGACCTAATGAAAATAGTAAAATAATACCTTTGTTTAAATCAGGTAGTACATCAGACCCTACAAATTATAGACCTATTTTTATACCTACTTTTAGTAAAATATTTGAGAAATTAATTTTAGAGCAATTGCAAAGATTTTTTAATAAACATAAATTATTACATAGCAAACAGTTCGGTTTTACTTACGCTCAATCTGTAGTTGAACGACCCCTTGTATTTAATGATTTGAACTGATTTAAACAAAGGTATTATTTTTTTATTTAATTTAATTAGATTTAAATTAAAAAAAATATTTAATTAGATTTAAAGGTAATTTATCCTGTATCATCATCATCTTCCTGCCCTTATCCCGTGTTACTTGGGGTCGGCGCAACACGTTTTCTTCTTCCATACCACCCTGTCCCTCGTCACTCCATCACTGACGCCCTTTTCTTTCATATCACTCCTCACACAGTCCATCCATCTTTTCTTTGGCCGTCCCCTCCCTCTCCATCCATTTACATCTATATTCATAACTCTTTTAGTAACATGCGTTTCATCCTTCCTCATCACATGACCATACCAGGACAAAAATAAAATTGTAAATGTAAAATGTGTGTAAATTTTCCCCTTTAACTTGAGGGTAATCTATCCTGTATGTCCGATCAAAAATTGTCTTAGACCGTTTTCTTGACAAACGAAATATGAAAATTTGAATAATTGAAACCGACCTATTTTGACAAATTAAAAAAGAGACTAATTCAAAAAGTCTAGAGTCAAATGTCTCACGTTTTCATCTGGGATCTCTTCCCAGGCATTTTTCAAAGCGACAATCAGTTGCTGCCGGTTGTAGATCTCTTGCGCACTCTCTCTAACCCTTCGTTTTAATTGATCCCACATATGTTCGATCGGATTAAGTCCTGACTGTTAGCTGGCCACGGCAACACCTGAATGTGAGTGCCTTCCAGTACAGACTGGGTCGCTTGAGCTGTGTGTGCACGGGCATTGCCTTGCATCAGGAGGAATCCAGTGTGCTTATGCCTAGTTTTTTAACTTACTCACTCGTGATAATGTAAACGATCTCTTATGTCAAAATGTATGCAAAAGAAGAATTTACTTAATTTGCTTTTACGTCTTTAATAAATTAGTTTAGAAAAACGTGTTGCGCCAAATAGGTATAAAGCAGGTCATGATGATAATAATATGCTCTATTGTCTGGTACAGATCCGCGGCGCATTCCACGACATCTGGCACCACGAGCTGATCACGGAGGGTCGCGCGCGCGCCGCCGCGTGGACTAAGGAAGCAGTGCGCCGCATCCGCGAGGGCTTGCCGCCGCTGTCGCCCGTGTTGCTGTACGAGGAGCTGGTAGCCTTGTGGCACGATAGAGGTGAGTACAGCGTGAACCAGGGAGGCAGAGTGACGAGGGGGCACCACCGCTGTCGCCCGTGTTGCTGTACGAGGAGCTGGTAGCCTTGTGGCACGATAGAGGTGAGTACAGCGTGAACCAGGGACGCAGAGTGACGAGGGGGCACCACCGCTGTCGCCCGTGTTGCTGTACGAGGAGCTGAGGCTCTAGACAAGTGCTATTCGAAGTCAGCGATGACGATGATCGAAATGCCAAAATGTAAAGGATTGATCACGTGACATTTCAATAGCGTTTGAAATTCTCATACATTTTCACATCCGCTATCCATGATGGAATATCACTTGTCTAGGGCCTCTGGTGGCCTTGTGGCACGACAGAGGTGAATACGGGCTGCGTGGACCAGGGAGGCAGTGCACCGCATCCGCGAGGCTGCTGTCGCCCGTGTTGCTGTACGAAGAGCTGTTGCCCTTGTGGCACGTCGGAGGTGAGTAGAGGCTATGTGGACCAGGAAGGCACAGTCTCAATCGCCCGTGTTGCTATAAGAGAAGCTGATGACCTTGTGGCACGACTGAGGTAAGTACAGGGTCAAAAGATGACCCGAATCTTAGCATCATTGACGGACGCTGCTGCTGTACGAAGAGCTGGCCTTGTGGCCGCCATGCATAATTATAATAATAATAATAATAAAGCCAACAGGTTCGCCGTTCCCGCAAGGATCTGGCGACATGTTGGATAGATTACAAGAAGGCCTATGACTCAGTGCCACATACATGGCTCATGAGGGTGCTGGAGTTGTATAAAATTGATGCAACTCTGTGCGCCTTCCTGACGTCATGTATGGGGCAGTGGAGGACGGTGCTTCACTATCCAGGATGTCGACAGATTCAGGAAAACAGCGAACCTATAAGGATCGAGCGCGGCATATTTCAGGGCGACAGTCTGAGTCCCCTGTGGTTTTGTTTAGCCCTGAACCCTCTCAGTACACTGCTGGAGGGTTCGGGCCTGGGCTATCGGTTGAGAAGAGGTGGTCAGGTCCTATCACACCTCCTTTACATGGATGATCTGAAGCTCTTTGCCCCCAACAACTTGCAACTGATGAAGCTACTGAAGGTAACAGAAACCTTCAGTGACGCCATCAGGATGGAATTTGGTGTGGACAAATGTGCAGCCATGCATGTAAAGCGAGGGGAGATTATGGAATCCGTGGGAATACAACTCTCGGATTCCATACACCTTCGATCCCTTTCCTCAACCGAAACTTACAAGTATTTGGGTATGTCGGAAGCACTAGGCATCAATGCTACTGAAGTGAAACAATCGTTGAAGGAGCGCTTCTTTGGCCGCCTGAAAAAAGTACTAAATAGTCTTTTATCAGGTGGGAACAAGGTGCGCGCCTTCAACGGCTGGGTCATGCCGGTCTTGATGTACTCTTTCGGCATACTCAAATGGACTCAGACAGAACTTGACGCCTTGGATAGGAGAGTCCGCACATTGCTTACCGCAAATCGTATGCATCACCCACGATCATCGGTTATGAGACTGTATATCCCGCGGAAGTGCGGAGGTCGTGGCTTTTTAAATGCTAAAACCCTGCACAACCGCGAGGTATGCAGTCTTAGGGAATATTTCCAGGCTGCCGACGTGGGTATGCATCGAGATGTGGTAGCGGTGGACAAGGGCCTTACCCCGCTCTCCTTGGCTAACGAGAACTGGCGCAAACCTATAGTATTAGATACTAATGACCGCAGGGAGGTATGGCAGAGCAAGGAACTTCACGGACGCTTCTACCGGGTCCTATATGGGCCCGATGTAGATCTTTTAGCGTCCGTGGCCTGGCTGCGATTTGGTGACCTTTTCGGAGAAACCGAAGGTTTTGTCTTTGCGATTATGGACGAAGTTATGATGACGAACAACTACCGGAAATACATTGTGAAGGACGGCACAGTTGACATCTGTCGGGCATGTCACCGGCCGGGAGAATCAATCCGACACATTATTTCCGGTTGTTCTAGTCTGGCTAACGGAGACTATTTGCATAGACACAACCTTGTAGCCAGGATTATCCACCAGCAACTTGCTCTTAAATACAATCTTGTGGAATCGGAAGTGCCTTACTATAAGTATGTGCCCGACCCAGTTCTCGAAAATGGCAATGTCACGTTGTATTGGGATCGGTCTATCATCACTGACAGGACTATTGTTGCCAATAAGCCTGACATAGTGGTGATAGACCGATTAGAGCGTCGCGCAATGATTGTTGATATAGCGGTTCCCCATGACGAGAACCTCGTGAAGGCTGAGAGAGATAAGAAAAGTAAGTATCTTGATCTAGCTCGCGAGGTTGTCGACATGTGGGATGTGAATACAGCAGTCATTGTGCCGATAGTCGTGACGGCCAATGGCATAATAGCTAAGAGTCTCGATGAACATCTGAGGAGGCTCTCGTTGGGCAGCTGGATCAAGGGCGTGATCCAGAAAGCGGTACTCCTGGACACGGCGCGTATCGTTAGGAGGTTCCTCTCTCAGCAGCCCTAACCACTGGTAGCTTGGACCTTGTTCCCGATACCGGTGGGCTACTAATTTTTATATTTTTAAATGTTTTTTTATTTTATTTTTATAAGCTAATATTTAAAAATGTAAAAACTATGTACAATGATTAAATAAACGAAATAATAATAATAAAATAGTTTATTCAGGAAAAAACACATGTACAGGATCAAAAAATAAATACATACATTTTAACAGTAAAACAGAAAAAGAGAATCATTGGTACCTGTACTAATGAAAAATCATTGTATCACAGGCACCAACGTCTTCCATAATAGGTTAAACAAGAAGAAACAACTTCAACATGTAACGTTTTCTTTTGTTTTGAAAAAAATAAAATAAAAAAGATATCAGACTGACCTATACCAGACTTTCATTTTACTATTTGATAAGTCTGATCTATTCACATTCTATAAAATTTTACTATAGATTAAACATTACACAAACTTTATTACAATAATTTGTTCAATCATACAGAAAGTTACTTTGTATCTGTTACTGTAAAAGCCAGATAAAACCCAAGATTTTCTAAGTCTTACTGGTAAATCTTAGGTGTTATCGGTAAATCCTCAGTTTTACCGTAGTTCGGGCTTTTACAGTAACATATACAAATGTAGGAAAGTATGTCAAATAAAAAGAGAGGAGAAGGGAGTTCGGTATTTTTGGCAACCTAAGTTTTATTTGGAGGATCAGGTTTGGCCAACTCCAAACTGTATCTTACATATTGAACTTATGCGGACTGTCTGCAATAGGGTTTTAACTTAAATAATTTAGACTACCGCCTGAAATATTCTGTCTCTTGCAGTATGGCGTCGCAGCATGCTAATATTCGCGTGCGGCGTGGTGGCGGGCGGAAGTGCCGGCGTGCTGATAGGTATGAAGATAGCACGCCACGTGCCCGCCGGGCCGCACGCGCGTGCTCTGCACTCACAGGCTGACCAGTCTGTTATCCTGGTAGAGGATGCTGTGGCACCCGGTAAGGCTTACATGTGTCTTCTTAACTGCTAACATATGCCATTGTATTTCCGCATGAAACACACACCAGGGTCCACTTTTTTATCCTTAGTTAATTCAACCAATGGTTAAATATGCTAAGCATTTGTGATGCCAAAAAATCAATCGTTGGCATCAAAAATTGTGTAATAATTTGAAAGAATTAATTATTTGAATATTTGTGAGGCTGAGGCTGATCAAAAAAGGCCTGTTACCGAAATTTAAAACCATATTTAACCATTGTTGGTTGAGTTAACTACGTATAAAAAAAACTGGCCAAGTGCGAGTCGGACTCGCGCACGTAGGGTTCCGTACCATTATCGCAAAAAACGGCAAAATGTCACGTTTGTGAGGATGTTATGGGAGCCCCACTTAAATATTTATTTTATTCTGTTTTTATTATTTGTTGTTATAACGGCAAAAAAAATACATCATCTGTGAAAATTTCAACTGTCAATCACGCTATCACGGTTCATGAGATACAGCCTGGTGACAGACGGACAGACAGACAGACGTCCCGACAGTAATAGGGTCCCGTATTTACCCTTTGGGTACGGAACCCTAAAAAACTAAGCCTTACGCCACTACAAATCACTTAATGCATTTAACTCTCAACATATTGTTACAAGCTCCAGAATGTTCGCCCTCTTTGGAATGTTCGAGAAGCAAGTTTTTTTTCTATTCGACAAGAGTTGGCGCTGCAATTTTGCTCCACTGGCTAATAGATGGCGATACCCAAAACGACATAATCGTTTCTAACAACTATAAACCGTGATTTAAATTCGTATAGAGCTAAATACTTTTACTGATTTGTGATTCAAGTGGCCAGTGGCCCCTACAATTATTACTTCATAGGAGCTCTCTCAAAGATGTTTATTTTATTCACTTTAAATTTTGCAGGTGCGGGTTCGGGCGAGGTGTTAGTCCGTGTCCAAGCGTTCAGTATCTGCACGGTAGACCGCGGTGCGCTACGCGGTCGTGCACACATGTTGCGGTCGCTGATCTACCGCGGGCACGTCACCGTCGGAAGAGGGTTTGCGGGTAAGCTGGGCTTCTGGCTACTTATTATCGCCTAGTATAAATGCGTGCAAGTTTTCAGTATCTGAAGCTGAACAGAAGACCGCGGCGAGCTGCTCGATCGGGCCCATAATGTTGCGGTCGCTGATCACGAGGGCACGTCACGGTGGGGAAAGGGTTTGCGGGTAAGCTCCTGGGTACTTAGGCAAAAGGAAGGAAGGAAATAAGAACGAATAATTTTATATATATACTGCTGTATTTTACACCACACAGCAAAAAAATATAAATTAGCAAATGTAGTCTTAGTAAGTGTAGCATAAAGACCTTTATAGAATACAATAATTATAGAGTTGTTGCAAACACAATAAATGTTGGTTTCGTTATTCAGCCCCATTATAGGCGAGGTCCGATATGTTTATCTCCACAAAATCTGTCTACTATAGAAAAATTAATCAAACATGTCTTATTTTCTTCCAGGCGTAGTACTTGATGTCGGTCAAGGTGTGACAGACTTAGAAATGGGTGATGAAGTATGGGGATGCGTCTCGGAATGGAGCGGTGGCGCGGCAACTGAACTGCTAACTATTCGCAGGTGAGTTCTACTTCCTTAGGGTCTATGCGAACCTGGTATTACATAT